>VTFQ01000003.1:8537956-9964684 GCA_036281575.1 Ancherythroculter nigrocauda
CATGCATCGAACTCAAATCTATGATTGAACTTCCACTGTAAACCTGTTGTAAACACATGATAAAACAAATGTTTATCAAACACTCTTCTTGTTCTGGCTTCAGTTTGAAAAAGAGTTGAATGTTCTCCATAACAGAGCGAATTGCATCCCGTGTCTCGTTTCCCATTTCCGCGGTCGTTTCGGTTTTCGATTTCTCTAACCTACAATGTAAAACTCGGCACTTAGCATTACGTCACGCTCTCAGCCCGCCCTCTGTTCGTTGATTGGCCCGGCTGTTTCCAGACCGGTGGCAAACAGAAAGCTCTGACACTGTATCAGACTGAGTACAGAAGCGAAATGAAATTGAGCGGAAGTAGGAAGTCTGACGTAGTCAGGCTAGGTCTGCGGACGCCCCAAGTATACTTTGGGGTTAAGCCCGTAATAGCGGGTCCCCAATCCGCCCGGGCCCATATGCACGTGCATACCTTACATGCCCAGACGCTACGCCACTGAATGAAAGTTATACTCATCTGTGATTGAATTAGATGGAGTAAATTATGACACATTTTCGATATATTTTTCATTTTGGGTGAGAGACAGAGAGGTTTGAATATGACCAGGGCCATAATGCTCACAGCTGTTCTGGGTTTAACTAGATCAAATACTCACAGCATTAGGCAGAGGAGGATCAGTCTCTTGGAAACGATGAGAACAGTTCACTGACAGGCTCTCCTCAGCTTTCCTTGAGGCTCGTGTAGCCCTGGTTGCAATGGGCTAAAAAGGAAATAAAAATATAAACAAATCACCATTAAATCCTTATAATCAATGATGATGAACCTACTCTTTGTAGATGAGTCGGGAAACAGAAGACCGATTGTTTAGCTCCATCCCTAATCCTGACAGTCTGACCTGTCCTGTCAAAGTCCTCCGGCTTGAAGTGTTCACTGTGTAGCACAGAGAACTCGCTTGAGGAAAAAACCTTCTCTTCTTATAGCTACCCACTGTCTCCTCAACTCTTTGTCTTTGATTTGTGACTTTATGTTCTGGTTTGGTGTATCTTATGGTTGTATTGTCAGTCACTGCATAGGAGAAAACGCCTTCTGTGTCTCACAGCAAACAAACTAAATATTACAAAATGGTTAAACAATTATAGAAATTTTTCATTTTAAGGTTTCAAAGTGTAGTCTTGTTTTATGTAATCCTCCGAAACAAGTTTGCAGCACAAGTCACAAACAGAAATGTTATTTCATAAAAAGTAGATGAGTAAACTGCATTCAATAAATGTGACTAAAAATGTATTGATATGACAACTGAATACAACAGAATTAAAACATTAATGCCACGATTTTAATATTAATGGGAATTCATACACATTTGTGGATATGTCAATGATTTACATTTTATAGCTGCTAATACGTAAGTATTTTTATGATTTTAGTGCTATAAATACATCAATATTCTACGTTTTTGTGTTTATGAAAATGTAAGTAAATGTACATGAAGTAGAACCACACTTTACATAAAAATACACGTATTCTCATGAGATCACGTTGGATTTAATTAGTTTATTAAACTGCAGAATGAAAGAATCTCATGAGACTTTATAGCTTTAAAAAATAATACATTTATTAAGTTTACATGATCCATATGTGTGTACTTCAGCTGTAAACATAACAAAATCAAATGTAAAACTGCCATAGTAATGATAATTACAATAAAAACACAAATGACCAAATAATCAAGTCATGAAGATGAATCTGATCTTTCTGAACTCTAGAATGAACAGACAAAACAAGCTTGATTATGACTCATGTTCAGAAAAACAATGAAAATGGTGAGAAGGATGAAGATGATTTGGCAGCTATATATTATACTATATTATATTATATTATATTATATTATATTATATTATATTATATTATATTATATTATATATTATATTATATTATATTATATTATATTATATTATATTATATTATATTATATTATATTATATTATATTATATTATGACAATAGTTTGACACACAGCTGTAAAATACAGTTGTAATTGTGTCTCTGTCCTCTGGATCACAGTGACGTTCAGCATCTTTGATCTACAGTCACAGAAACATTATTAAGTTAGTTAACAGAGAAAATATCTCTATTTACAGTTTAACACAAATATAATCATTCACACGCAAACTGCTGGAGATTCAATATCAGAGTAGTAAAAATCACTGCAAACACAGTCCTTCTTTCAGTATCATTAAGAAATAAAATCTGCTAACAACATTACTGCTGTGAAACACCTTTCTGATCACTCACCTGTTCATAAAACACTGGATTAAACGCTTCGATGGACGACAGCAGACCTGTGAAATAGATCAGTATTTCTTAGACACTTCTTCATAAATGATCTTATAGTTCATAATTATGAGATCCTTTAATTCAGGTCTCCTACATATTATCCTAAACCCAACTCTAGGTAATCTTCAGTCTTTTTCTGTATTCTAAAATGCTGAAACATCAAAATGACTTATTTAGTGTAAAATGTTACCTTTCTTCTTCATTTTATTTCGTACAGCCACTATAATCACTGGAACTGCTATCAGGAGTAAAACCAAAGCCTCCACTGTGACGATAATCACAACTGAACCTGAAACATACAAGCCTGAAATACAATAAAAATGCAAACAACCACAGAGAGTGTTTCTTGGGAGTATGGCATATAATGTGAAGGAGTACATTAAACCATTATTGCGATGCTACAGTCGTCAGAAGTTTGGACATGTTGCTGGGTCATGTCAGGGTAAAAGGAAGTGTGCAAATTGTGGTGGAGATCATATAATACAAAATTGTAAGTAAGAGGCTCCTAAGTGCCCTAACTGTGATGGGGATCATGCAGCAGGGTTTCACGGCTGTGAGTGTTTTGTTCAAGCTAGACTGGTGCAGGTTGTGAAGGATCAGAACAAGGTGACGTATGCAGAGGCAGTTCAAAGAGTGGCTATAGAAAGCAGAAATGATAGAGCAGTGCTAGGAGCCAGCTCATTGTGCCAAACTCAAAAGC
Source organism: Ancherythroculter nigrocauda (assembly GCA_036281575.1). NCBI lineage: Eukaryota > Metazoa > Chordata > Actinopteri > Cypriniformes > Xenocyprididae > Ancherythroculter > Ancherythroculter nigrocauda. The sequence continues at coordinate 8,540,983 of VTFQ01000003.1, forward strand.
CTTGAGTTTGGTCCGGTGTTCACGAAGAACATCAGATAACCAGGGGTTAGAGGGAACAGCACATGCAGGCCTGGATGACAGAGCACAGATACTGTCTAGAGATGAAGTTAAGGTGGGACATAAAGTGTCTGTTGCTGTATTCACATCCAGAAATGAGAATAGTGTGGGTGAGGGAAAGGAGGATGATACAGCAGAGGAAAGATGAGAAGAAGAAAGAGAGCGCAGGTTTGATCTGAAGGTAACTGGTAGAGGGGTTGGTGGTGAACAAATAGGGAGTTGTAGATTAAAAGTAATGAAGAAATGATCAGAAATGTGCAGAGGTTTTACCAAAATGTTGTCTGTGATAGAGTTGCGTGTGTAACAAGTGAGGAATACTATAAGCGAGTCATTATGAAGAGGCAATTAGACACAAGAAGTGTCTATTTAAAGTGTCAGTCATTTAATTTTTTTTTTTTTTTGTCCATTTTTCTCGAGTTCGTTTGCAGCAGATTCAGTCAAAGTACAAAGAGTAATTTTAAATGAAGATTTGCTACATAATGAGAGTCAAAGTTGCATGTAGAGGCCCTGTGTAGTATTGTACTTCACCTGTAGAGGGCGCAGTGTAGAGCAGCTCTCTGAACTGAACTCACAGGCTGAACAGAAGACTGATATTAGTGATTATGCTCCTACTGTATGGTGTGTTGGCATATATTGTTATTGTTAGTCTTCTTCTTCTGCTCTTGAGTCTATGGCAGCCCATAAAATCATTCATAGGAAAGTTGTGAAATTTGGCACACAGATAGTGAATGGTCTGAACATTAACCATATGTGAAATCTCTAATTAAGACCCTTCAGTGCCACTAACAGCTCAAAGCTGTGCTCATGTTTATGCTAATAACACTGACCTGTAAGGGCTAGAAACAAAATTCCCTCATGAAAAATGTTCTGCTATTCTAAATATAAAAAAAAAAAAAAAAAAAAAAAAAATCTTTTTAAGATATAGTTTTGGCCATTATATGACTTTATAGGACATATCAGACAGAACAGCATGGGGTGGAGAGAGACGAACGGGATCAGAAACGGACCTGGAGCCGGGAATCAAACTCGAGACACCGGAGGCATGTGCGCTACATGTTGGAGTGCTGCCCACGAGGCTATCGGCTCTGACGTTATTCGAGACAGTTGGTCCAATTTTTTAACTAAATTAGCCCAGATCATCTTCAGACCATGCTGACAAAAAATTATTAAAACCCTTTTGATAGACCAGACTGTTCTTGTGTCACTTCAATTGTATAGTATGAAAGCAACAGCATATGGTTACGAAATTTGATATGTGTCATTAGCACCAAGGAGCCTAAGAAGATTGGAATTGTCGCCAACTAGTGGTCAAAATAAAATAAAATGTACAAATATGCTTATAGCCTTTGTCAATTTTGATTGATGCCATAAATCTTACCTATTTGTGTTCTTTGGATCCTACAGAATCTAACAATAAGCAATTTTACAGTACAATATAATCAGCCTTTTTTCTGCCCACCATTTTAAGCATTTTCCATAACTTTACTATTTCAAACTCCTCAGTCATCAGATCATGCTGGTAAAAAAAAAAGTTGTTAAAAACGTTTTAATATCTAAAAACATTTTCATATAACTTTTTGTCATATTGAAGTGCCACATAGTGTTTATTTTACATTTTTATTGGTTTTATTGAACTGTAGATAAGGTGGTCTAATTACAAAGAACATTACATTTCATGTAATTTTTCAGTTGTTTTATTATTATTATTATTTTTAATTGTTAGTAACTTTTCTTGTTAGTAATATTACATACAAAATACTGATAAAACTGTGTTTTGTACAGGAAAGTGTGTATTTTTTTTTTTTTTTAATTCTTAAAAATATATAGATTTTACCAGTTGTTGGCAGTCTTTTTTTATTCATCATAGATGACTGAATATATCGGACCCTCGTTTGTTGAGATGTTTTGTGGATGTGTTGCTGTCTCGTAGATCCGTTCAGTCCTGCTGTCCTCTGTTGGGTCTGGTGAACAATCTGTCACTTGATTGGTCGAGTGTGTGTGACTGAGGTTTGAATCAGGCGGCTGATTGGTTATTGTGACGTAAACAGCAGAGACTTTTGGGTGGGTGTTGAGGTGTGATGCAGACGTCTGATTGGATGAAGATGTTGCCACGGCGCCATCACTGTTTGGAATCTCTTCATAAACGTGGTCAGTTTGAAAAACAACACATACATCAATAATTTACTAGTTTACATAAATGATATTCTCTATTAATCAATAATCAATCATTTAACATGTCTGAACTACAAGAAAAGTTTTGAACACCCACATTTTTCTGAAATAAAGCTGCATGAAAACAGATAATAGTAAATTTACATACTAAAACAAGACTTCATAATAATAATAACAATAATAATAATCACAAACAAACTGTTACCTGTCCCACATTTCCTTTTCCTCATTTTCAGGATGAGGAGCGTTCCCGAACACAGAACCAGCAGAACCAAAGCCACACCACCAGCAACATAAACCAGGTCTGTACGCACTGCTAAACACAAGATATTACATACACTGTAAAACCCATCAAGTTAAGCTAACTCATTTCATTTGAGGACACAAATTACCTCAATTCAATTAAATTTAAACATATAGTTATGAGTTCTCTGAACTTATTTTAATCGAGTCCACTAAAACAAGGATATTTCTTAATATACAATTAAACTTTACACTGCATTCAAATACTTTATATAGAAACTTTTACAAACTTTTAATGAACTCAGAGCACTTGCAGTTACTGCTAGCTCACATTAGCACACACAAAGTCAAATCCAATAAGTCAAGCTTAGAAGTTTAGAAACCAATAATTATGAGTACTCTGCACTTATTTCACTTGAGTTCACTAAAAGAAGATATACATTGTAGTTGAGACATTAAGTGATTAATTTAGACTGGCCACACACTTGAAGATTTTAAGGCCGATTTTTGAGCTCGATTTGCAACCCACAACAATCTGGGGGTGTGGCCCGATTTGAGGCTTGTTGCAACCGGCTTTTTGTCCAAAAAATCCTCAATTGTATGGTGTCACTACAATTATTTTACTATTCCCGATCACTCCAGCTGCAAAACACCTTATACACCACCATTGGTCCATAACGGAAACATAATTAAAAGTGTTCACTGAGGCTCTGCATTCTTTCACATGGAACTCTGACTCATTTCATCTGTTGAGTCCATCGATTTAAAGGAACACTCCACTTTTTTTGAAAAGAGGCTCAATTTCCAACTCCCCTAGAGTTACACAGTTGAGTTTTACCGTTTTCAAATCCATTTAGCTGATATCCAGGTCAATTTTAGCATAGCTTAGCATAGTTCATTGAATCTGATGAGACCAGTAGCATCTTGCTCAAAAATGACCAAAGAGTTTCAATATTTTTCCTATTTAAAACTTGACTCTTCTGTAGTTACATCATGTACTAAGACTGACGGAAAATGAAAAGTTGCAATTTCCTTGGCTGATATGGCTATACTCTCATATACTCACAAGGAACTTTGCTGCAATATCAATATATTTTGCTGTAATATCATTGCACCTGTTGCACCCATGGTACGGCAGTTTGTGTGCTTACTATTGTTTGGCTGATAGAGTTCAACTGTAGTATTTCCTGTTCTTGTTCTTGTTGTTTCAGTTTCTTGATGAGTCACTGAAAGAGAGTGTGCTGTTACTGCATATGAAAGTCTTTTCTGTTCATATCATCATTACTGATAAACACATGACATTAGTGCTCATTTAGAAGATGCTTCATTATCTGAAATGATACAGTCACTTTGGATAAAAGTGTTTGTCAAATGCATGAAAACCCCACGTGAAGTAATGCTGCATTCATGCCATGATGGTATTACTCTCATTATGAGATGATTTTACTCAGGAACAGTCTCAGAAACTATAACAAAAAAAGTGTTAAAGAAAACGTTGGCTGTAAAATGACTAAGCAAACATTTAGTTTTTACATGTAAATTATGAATTGTTGAATGCCACAAGCTTTAAATGTTGAGTGTGCTGCAATTTGGTGCAAGTTTGTGAAAGACATAATTTGTCTAGTTTGAAACGTGTAATTACAGGAATGTTATCATGATCATAATTGCAGCATTAAAATTGTATAGAAGCTTTGATGTCTCTGTATTCAATATAATCAAACTAACTATTAACGTATTTATTGATGTTATGACTCTGAAAATATATGATATCTGCTTCACATAAATATGTGTAATAACAGTAACTTCAAATTAACAATATATTTTCATCTAAATGCATGTGAGTGTAGATGTCAGCAGGTGTATTCAGTGTGTGAGTGAGTTCAGGTACCTGTGCTGGTGTGTTCATTGTGTTCAGAGCCGGTGTGTTCAGTGTTGCTGTGTTCATTGTGTTCAGTGCTGCTGTGTTCAGTGCCGGTGTGTTCAGTGTGTTCAGTGCTGCTGTGTTCAGTGCCGGTGTGTTCAGTGTGCTCAGTGTTGCTGTGTTCATTGCTGGTGTTTGTATACGGACAGATGGAGGATGTTGAGATCTCGACAGGTCTTGACCTCTGTGGAGCTGAGAAACAAGGTCACACCATACACATGAAACAAATGAAGAGTTTGGTTCCAAAATGCAATAACTCCATTTTGATTAATTTGAGTAAAAAGGTGTTTTCTTTACCAAGAAAGTGGCAAGATGAAAACCACTATTTTTTGTTTTGAACTTTCACATAGCATGTTTTGGTTATAAAAACATTAAAAATTCAAATCTACATTTTGATTTTAAAAGGTCATTTTTAAAAACGTATTATTTTTTTCCCCCAAAATGCAATAAGTCCATAACACTTTTTGTTTTTTAAAAATGCAATTAATCAATCAATATAAAATGTATTTGTCATATTGAAAATATGACAAAGTAAGTTGATCCACATATATGACAGCCTTTGAACTTTGTCAATACTAATCTTATATGCAGGCATTTTACTAAAAATATTCAGCCGTCGCTCCCAAAATGAATTCAACGAGTCATCTTATTGATAATGTTATAAATTAATTTTCTCCGTTTGTCATTACTGATTAAAGAGTATCTGGCGCCACCGCACGGCTAAAATAAACACATTTGCTGAGTACTTTGGTATTAAAAACAGCTTTTAAAAACTGTTCATGATTCAGTTTTGGGGACCGTGACAGAATTTTGATGCAGTCGTGGAACAAGCAACAGCTTGACCGAGTGCCTCATCTTCTTAATCTCCTCACGTCAATGATTACATTTCGATGACTTTCATTTCTTCCCCACCACAGAAACCACCACAGGTTCATCAATGGCGTCAAAATCATAGACATCATATATATACCTATATGATGTCTATGGTCAAAATGATTAATTTTTCCAACCTGGTCTCATAGGTACGGAAGCCCTAAATGGCCATGGATTATTATTATTATTTTTCTATCTTGTTTTCTCGTGATCTCGAGATAAAAAAAGTTGTTTTGTCGTGATCATGACATAAAGTTCTTTTTACAATGATTGATTCTGAAACACACTGTACCTGGATTCTGCTGTTGCTATAGCAACGAACACAACTTTGACGCGCATCTGATCGACAGATAAATCATGCGCTCTTATATCTTGTGGATATTTCAGCTAAATGTTTACTTCACTTAATACTAAAGTTTACAATAAATAAATACATATAGGCTAATCAATCACTGTTCAATACGCTTAACATACTGTTTGTGCAATTAACATAATATTCAACAGAGCATCTCAAGCGCAGGCAGAGTGCCTTCAGAAAGATGCCAGATTATTCTATAATTCTAAAACCTTTTAGATTAAACCAACTTTATTTTCCATACTCATTTAAAAAATATATATATTACATAATGTGTTTGTTATTTTTATTCGTCATGTAGAATAGGCTGTGATATCATGTGCGTTAAATGTCCTCCTATCTTCCATTAAAAAGAGGTGCAATACTCCAGATTTCCAAAAAACAAAACAAATAAACTTTAATCCAGTTGATATAGGCTAAAACAATCTTGGGATGGTGTTTGAGAAGCTTGTTTATGTGTATGTGTGTTGTTTCCTACAAGGCAATGTAGAAAATACAATAGGTTACACACTATCACTGAATTAAATGACATAAATGGCTATAAATCATATTTCTTATCAATATACATTAAGTGACATATTTAGGTAAACGAACACTGAAACTGCGATGATTAAAATAGCCTCTTAAAGATACACAATAAGGTTCAAACAGAATACTATACAGTGACATCAAAATTAGTTTTAATAAACAATAAGTTTAGTAGCCTATCACACCGAACTATTGCGGTCGTGAAACTGTGGTGAGGCAACTAGTCAGGGGTGCGTTTCCCAAAGCGAACTATGGTCGCAAGTTCCGTCGTTACCAATAGAGTTCAATAGGACTTACGACCATGGTTCACCAACGATGCTTTCGGGAAACGCACCCCAGAACGATAACAGATACACTTTCAAGCAAAATAATTAGTCATTTAGCAGTTAAGTTAATAGCTTAAGGCACACAATACTGCACAAAATAAAGTGATCACAAAACTATTTCTGTCCGAAACTCGTACAATCTGAGCCAATATGAACTAATACAGTAAAGTGGATATTTACAGCGCATCACCAGTTATATTTGGTAATATACTGCCACCTGTTGGCACATTTGTGTAATTTAGAGCAGAGATTAAGTCGTGATCACGACAAAACAACTTTTGTTATCTCGAGATCACGAGAAAATAAGTCGTAATCACGAAAAAAAACAAGATAGAAAAAAAAATAATAATCCATGGCCGTTTAGGACTTCCGTACATAGGAGAGATGTACCCGTGGGCATGTTTTCGCTCGACACGGAATTACGTACCGATGCGTACGTCTTGCTGCAGTTTCCAACAGAAACGAACGCTAGAGGTGATAAAACGTCAATAAGCGCTTTTGCTCGTTTTCACACATGGTTTCGATGACGGCCGGGGTCGGATTATGGATGAATAATCCGAATAATGTTTTGACATCTCCTTGCTCAATATTACGTTACGACTTCAAAACGCTTTTTACCAGAGTGCCCGATTTGTAAACGAACGTACTTTGGACTCCGAATCCCGCGAAAGGTGAGTGACAGACAGTAAAAAGAGAGCTCAGAGATAAGAGAGATCTAAACGAGCCTGAACAAAACGGTATACGATTGAAATGTCAAATCAAGAACCACGGCGGTTCGTCTAAAAAGCAACATTATAAAAACGTACCATATTCACCCTATTATCTGCTCCGGCCAAAAAAAAAACGAACACGCTTTTAGCGCCGCTCAGTGGACATTTCACATCGAAACTGCAGCGAGAGACGTACGCATCGGTACGTATTTCATGACTTGGCACGTTTTCGTCATGAGACCAGGTTGAATTTTTCTGTTTTTGTTGATCACAAACTTAGGAAAACTAGGAAGCCGGCTGTATTACTGTTTACAGTGCGTGGAATGGCACCCCCAAAAAAGTGTATTTCTCTAATATACTTAAAGTGCTCCATTTTCGTGCACTAATTTTGTACTTAATATACTAAAAATTCTTCTTTAGTACTACTTAAGATTATCTTAAGAACATCTAAGTGTGCTCAACTGTACTATTTTGAGACACCATGAAATATGTGCTTTTAATATACTATCTCTGTATTTAAAAAATGTATTTAGATACTACTTATAGTACATTTGAACCCATAGTGTACAAGTGGTATCTAAATAAATTTTTTAAATACAGAGATAGTATATTAAAAGCACATTTAAGTTCATATTTCTCAAAATAGCACATTTGAATACACTTAGATGTTCTTAAGTTTATTTTAAGTACTAAAGAAGAATTTTTAGTATATTAAGTACAAAATTAGTGCGCGAAAATAGAGCACTTTAAGTACGTTATTGAAGTGTACTTTTTTTTTCACCTGGGGCGCTGTGATTGGTTGAGCGGATATACCGCGTTCTGCAGAAAAAGGAGACTGGCGTTTGTTGCGTTTCGGAAAGAAAGGGAGAAAACATGACAGAAATTGCATTTTGTGCAAAATTAATAAATGACTTTTCAATACCGACCAGATACAATACTGATTTTGGCGGAAAACTCAATTTAAAAAAAAAAAAAAAAAATGGTGTTTATCTTGTTTTGGAACCAAACTCTTCAAATATATTAATAACACAATCATTAACTTTAGCATGAATCATAAACATGAATGATAAAACCATGATTATTTGATTGTTGTTGTAGTTAGATTGTTTGATTTGTTTGTTTGTGTAATGAACATCAGGCACCTGTGATCACAATAAGATTGATTTCTTTGTAGTGTTCAGCTCCAGCTCCACAGCCGTACAGTCCAGCATCTTCCATCTTCAGGTCACTGATGGTCACTGTGAATGATCTGTTCTTACGATCATCCTGCAGTGAGAATCTGTCCTTAGACCTTCCTCCATTAGATTGTAGTATAATGTCACTCTCTCTGTAAACTCCTTTGAAGAAGTATTTGGGAAAGTTTTCATATCCTCCTGGATAAGGGCACTTAATAATCACTGGTTCTCCCTCCGTTCCTCTCACTGTAATGTCCACAGACAGTGACCTGATCACTGCACACACACACACACACACACACACACACACACACACACACACACACACACACACACACACACACACTGCTTTACTCATGTACACTGATAATAAGCCATAATAACAGATAATAAACACTTATATTAGAGATCTTGAGCTCTTACCCGTCAGCAGAAACACACAAACTGTCAGCGGAAACTTCATTTCTTCATCAGTTCAGTTCAGAAAATCAGTCTGAAACTCTCAGCAGTTCCTCAAACTACTTTCTGAAACTCAAATAACAATAATACTGCTCTCATCTATCAGTGGAGAATAAAATAATACATTTGTTTCTGGTCTCACGTGTTGAGAGTCAAACTCTACTGTTCACTGACTGTGTGTCTGTGTTTCTGTGTGGTGTTAGTTGTGAAACGCCTCTCAGATTTGACCAGGAAATTAGCTGTGAATTCATGAACCAAACTGTTTCCTGTCCTCTCTGTTTCCATCTGTCTTTAACATGTTTAATTGCTTTCTGTTGCCTTTTTATACAACTAAATTACTTTACATCCAAATTAAACACAAGTCCTTAACCAAATATCTCTTGAGTAAATTAATTCTGATCAGATCAGAAAGAGTATGTTAATAATGTCAAAAATATATTTTATAAGAATCAGCTCTGGCCTCTTGGTTTTATATTCTGCCAGCGTAGTGAAACATTGTGGTTTTGACACTACAGAAGCAGCGAGAGCCAAATGCGTATCTTCACCATGTCTGGACTTTACGCTAAACTAATGCAGCAGTTCATATTAAACCGGATGCCAGACTTTGTGCAGAGGAACATGTCTCACTTTAGAGAAGAGAGAGCACTTTGTCAAAGTAGAAGTCTGGTTTGAATAAGATACATGAGTATGAGTGCGTTATACCAAAAGTTACAATAGATCATTCATAAATGAATTAATACAAGAATAATATGTTTGAAATGATTAATAATGAAAATAACCATAAAAGAATAATCATATCAATCATAAGTATACATTTCCCTCCATTTTTTCTTACACACCAATTTCGAAACATATTACATGTTAATCATCATCCACTTATGGAGAAAAGTCAAATATTTTAAAGAAACAATCCTTGCTAAACTCTGATTGAAAAAGACAAATGAAAAAGCATTGAGGCGAATAAAAAAAGCTTGTCATGAGAAAACACTGTTGTTTACAGAAAATATAAATAATACAGATCAATCTTTCTCCAACATATGAGTTTTGGGAGAGGAGAGTGTTCAGCTGAAGCTTCAAAGCTCTTCCTGTGGCTGTAGTTTCACTTCCTGTTTGGTAAGTGTGTGTCAAAGACATCTCATGTTTAACTGAAGCAAAAAGGCCTCCTTGTATTATGTTGATAAATCTATCCATTAGCATTAGCATCTCAACAGCAGTTGCTTCTAACAGCCTCCAAAAAAACAATATGTACCATTTATATGTGGTTTGCAATAATTTATTATGCAGCTACTTTTGAATGGTCATGAATGGAGAAAGATGCTCTCTGGCAGCAGATTATTGTAGTTTCAACATCAACCAGCAGGAGTGAACAGATGAAACTAACCTGACAAAGCTTGAACTGAACATCCATATGCACAGTAATAACTAAAAACATACAAAACTGTAATAATTAAATGCTTTACTTGCAATCCAAAATAACATGATTTAACAGCCTGGTCTCATTGGGTATTAAGACGCAACTTTCAAAGACACAAAACATACAATTTTACATTTACATTTACAATTAGTCATTTAGCAGATGCTTTTCTCCAAAGCGACTTACAAATGAGAATAGTAGAATCAATCAAACCATCATGAGAACAACAGTATATAAGTGCTGTGTGAAGTCACAGTAAAGTGCTTGTAGCAAGGTTTTTTTTTTTTTTTTTTTTTTTTTAAATAAATAGATGGTAGAAGAGTAGAAATCAAGGTCAAGTGCTGACGAAAAAGATACGTCTTTAGCATGTTTTTGAACATGGCTAAAGACTCCGTCATTCCACCAGCCAGGAACTGACCCGGAGAAGGTTAGTGAGAGTGATTTTATGCCCCTTTGTGATGGCACCACAAGGCGCTGTTCACTTGCAGAACGCAAGTTTTTGGAGGGCGGATAAGTCTGAAGAAGTGAGTTAAGGTATAGCGGTGCAGAGCTGCTATTTTTGTACATTTAAAAAGGTGCTGAAATGTACAATATTGACATATTTATAGCACTAAATCGTAAAAAGACATGTTTTTACAGCAAAAAAATGTCAAATATTTATCTTTCATGTTATAAAGATAAAAGTATAATTTCCCTTTTATTGTTATGTAGATAAATGTAAGATCCCTAAACCCAATTCCGAACATAGCCATATTAGACAGAATGTTAAAGAATAATAGGCTACTTAATGGACAGAAATGTGTAGGAAAATGACACTTTTAGTAACAATATAGCATTAAAACGAAATGTTGAGCCACTAATCTAAACCTACCCATAACCATTTCTTAAAACTATGTTCTGTTTTAAATAAAAGAATAACAGAAGAGTAATCACAATAATTTGTTTATTGTGAAAATTTCAGAAGTGGTACCAAAAGTAGTTCAAATGATGATGAGTTGCAGTCGCAGTCCTCTCTGGCGGTAATAGTCTTTTATAGGGTACAGAGCAGAATTTAACTTATTAATCCATGACAATATAAATCCGGCTTCTCTCCGTGAAGGCATTATTGCGATACGTCAATGCGTCCGCCATATTGCTGAGGGCAAGACTGCAAGTAAACAACTGCAAGTAAACGGGTTTTCTGGATAAAAACAAATATAATTTTTACGTTTACCAACCGATTTCAGTGGTTTATGAGGTACGTAGTGCACAAAAAGTTCTAGTTACTTAAAATCTCGATATTTAGACTTATAAAATATTTATTTTAATAAGGAATAGTCAAAGCTCAGGCTTCTCATGTATTTTGCTGCTTTATTCTTGGATAGGAATTGTGAAGACGCCCATACAGAGATATAATTTAATTTTAACATTAAATGAAATAAAGTTTTCTTATTGTGGAAAAGGTATTTTCTGTCTTTAACCCAATTTTAGCTTTTCTTGTGCTTAGACATAGAGGTATACATAGATGGATGATTATTGACAAACGTCTCAGGTTACGTATGTAACCATGGTTCCCTGAGAACAGGGAACGAGACTCTGCGTTTGACAGAACGCATTGGGGAACCGTCACGTGACCCAGGTGTCGAAAGCACTATCCAACAACTCCAATTCCTATTGGCCGGCGACAGCCTATGACGTCATACGGCGCGACCCGGATGTATAAAGGGAGCGCCTGGAGAGGCAGTCTCTATCTTATCGTCTTGAGGGACTGTTCTGAAGGCAGGCATCCTGAAGCATGGCAAAGAAACGCAGAGTCTCGTTCCCTGTTCTCAGGGAACCATGGTTACATACGTAACCTGAGACGTTCCCTTTCGAAAGGGAACTCCACTCTGCGTTTGACAGAACGCATTGGGGAACGATATACCCACGCCGCCATGCTGGAGGGGAGTGCCTGCCAAAAATACGTCTGAGGCAATGGCCTCAAAGCAGTTCTCAAACTGCCCAGCAACTCCCCCTCGGGTCACACCAGGCTGTCAGTGACAGCATTCCCTTTGGCCAACAGCCCAAGCTGAACTTCCCAAAGGCTTCTATCTTTCTCTTCTAGCAAACAGAGCCTAGAGAAAACGCTAAGGCGTCTAGAACCCAATTTTCTTGTAGGAAAAGTGGTCCCTTTAAGGGAATGTGGCCAAGGAACCAAAGGGAACCTTGGCCAGTCACTCACAAGGGGAGCAGGGTCACCCTCATTGCCACCAGGGAGGCCGACCTGGTCTTCTCAGGGAACAGACTCAGTTCAGGCCAACCCTGTCTGAATACAGAGCCTCTAAAACGCATTCTTCAGGAAGATAGTAGGTAAGAGTGACTGCAGAAAGGCAGAAACCAGCTCAGACCCACGCTTAGAGACAGGCATCCTGGAGAGCAGAACTCAGCTGAGTGTTATGAACCCTCATATCGAGGGGAGATAATCCGCTCAACCTAGGATCTACCCAGTGCTTAATTAACGCACTGAGGCTGTGCGCTGAAAACCCTGAAAAGGGGAGCACAAACCAGCCTGGGGCTGACCCTTAAGACGGGGCCTGATCAAGGCCGAACCATCATAATCAGCTTAGGGAGCTAAGCACTATTACAAACCCCAAGGGGAAGCGCAGAGCTCACCTAACAGGTAGACTATGCCAAGAGCACATACTCATGGAGGCCCGAGAGGGGCTACAACATGACAACAGTTCTATATACATAAAGACAGAAGTAAACTTCAGAAAGAGGCCTGTTTCTGGTAAAGCCATTCTGAACATCTGTCTAAGCCGGCGGCAGACAGACAACTTCCATGGCAGCAACAGAAAGCTGCACAGTGCTCTTATGATAATCCACCCAACACAATCCGACGAGCAGTGTACTCAGTAAAAGCACCTTTTACTCTTTAAGCAAGAGGAGTACAGCGTACGCCAACACGTATTAAGGAAGGCTTATAACCTCAACAGACACGTGGCATCAGCTCGTGGCAGTGTTTAGGTCCCAAGCCTGGTAAACAACCCGCAAAAGAGGAGGTTGAATCTACCACTTGGGCCCCTGGCCAACGAAAGTGTACAGAAATAGTTCTCAGAGAGAAATACACCTAAACAAACACTAGTGTATCCAAAAAAGGCGGCCCGCAGGCTTAGCATCCTTCAGGACACACGGCGTAATTCTCGTGGCCGTTTCCAGGAGCACAAAGATCCAACCTAAGCGCTAGGTGGCTCTTAGCTCAACTAGAATCATCGACTCAGAGGCAACAATAGGTTAAACCAAACCTCAGTAAGGTTTCACTACTGACATCTCATCCAGAGCCGCACAGAAAAACACAATCTGTGCCAACGTGCAAACTAAAAAGGAGGCCTGAAGTGGCCTGCCGATTCAGTGACACGTGGCTTCAGCTCATGAATTTCCAGGGAACCAAGCTTACAGGGAACCAGCTCTAACCCACTAACTATGGGAAGCCAACTGCTACCTGTGCTAGGCTACACTTTCCAAACAGGCAAAGTACCCTAAGTTCTTGTGACTAAGGGGAACCAATACAACCAACATGGTCTAAGGGAGGCTAATTAAGCCTGCTACCTCAAACAGACATGCTGCAGGGCCTGAAGCAGTGTAATATCAAAACAGTATGTGAGCAAACTGATATCTATTAAACAGCCAATATGAAATTATTGCAAACTAGAAGGAGGCTGAACAATCCAGCCTACAATCACCGTTATATGCAATATAGCTGATAAACAGATAACTGAAAGGGAGCTGACAGATACAAACTTTTCTCAAAAAGTGATCTAGCTACCCTGAGTATGCAATCCGACAGGCGATGCACATGGTAACACGGGGAAAGGGTTCACCGAACACTTAAATAGTGTCCGCTTTTCTTTCAAAAAGGGCCTGCTATATATAAGCGGGTGCCAACCTGTGGCAGCATATTAAGCTCACATACACACTAAACATTCCAACAGGCAATGTACCCTAAACATGTGACTAAAGGGAACCAAACAAAGCCAACGTGGTCTAAGGGAGGCTATAAGGCCTATTAACTCAAACAAACACATGGCAGGGCCTGTGGTAGTGTACATATGTGAGCAAACCATGATCAGTTAATCAGCATTGTAGAAAACAACTGCTAACTAGAAGGAGGCTAAAGATCATAAAGCCTACAATCTGAGTTATATGCAATATAACCGCTAACAAGATCACCAGGGAGCTAAAATAGATACCAACTTTCCTCAAAAAGTGGTTCTAACTACCCTGAGTATGCAATCCAACAGGTGATGCACTCAGTGACACAAATACACCTCTTAACTGGGGAATATGTAGTCACCATCCTCTCAAATAGAGGCCACTTTACAGCAAAAAGGGGCCTACTATTAAGAGAACAGGTGCTAACCTGTGGCAGCATACGTAAGCTCACATATATATATGTAGGGCAAAAATCTAGAACTCAAAGTAACATAAAAGCTTTGAAATACATGCTATTAAAAAGGAAAAACATTCCCATACAGATCCTCAAATCTGTTCTAAGCCTAGAAGACGAAAGGCTAAAAACTAGCATCATCCAATCAAACTTGATAAATACAGATATCAAGTGGCTCAGAGGAATTCATTTCCCTTAGCATGAAAGTTCTAGGAAGTGGGGCCTAGCAAAAACCTGCATAACTTATCTACGCAAAGATAAGGGTCTACCACCTGAGAGACAGCATCAGGGAGTCAAAACAGTCTACGACCTAGCTGTTAATCTCACAATTGCGCCTACATAAGCAAGGGGATAATGGCATACGGCCTGACAACTCCCTCAGGAGGAGGCCAGAACTAGGAACTATACAACCTGACAAGGGATAGTAAACATAAGGTTATCTAAATAACACACCAAACCTAGCTCTAGCCTAGCCGCTAAGCTACGGGCCTTCTTACAGGGCCACAAGCCTAGTGAAGCCCAGGCTTCACCTCCAAATCTCATGGATAAGAGAAAGAAAGTGAAGCTCACAAGCAAAGAATGTCAGGCGGCCGATTAAGGCCGACCTAAACATCTACATATTAGCTGAAGTGACAAGTGCTATCAACTTCAGTTTGCCAAAACCCCCCTAATTTTCCTGACTACATGCTCAGAAAACTATACAGGAAATAAGGTCTTATTTTAAATGAATAAAATATAGACTCTCCTGCAGCTCAAAAACCAAAAACTCCTAATGCTCCTTTTTACATAAAAGGATGGAATCTAAGGTTCTTTAAGCTTAAAGATCCTCTTACTATCAAACATAAACAGCGGGCTGATAGAAACAATGACTATGGGCCCAGCCATCAGTCTGACCATAAGAAGCATCTGAGCATGACATATGTTTATATATATATACATATACACACAGGAGGTGGAAGAAGAAGAGGAGAGGGTAGCTATAAATAGTCCTATATAGCTGGGAGATCGATTACAAACGCAACAGTGTTTACAATTGATCACCCGTCTCACTCTCTCTTCCTCCTCCTCCCGTCTGTCTGGGTTCAATGGCTAGGGGTTTTTCCATTCCTCACCGATCTCAAACGCGGAGATCAGAACGGAATGGAAAGTATGGAAGCTGCCGTATCAATGGACAGAAAGGAACCGCTCGCCAAACCGTCCGCACGCGGTCCCTTTCTTAACGAGCCTTCCCGGCAGCCGCAGCCCGCCGAGAAGCGCGTCCCAAACACACAGCAGCTCGCATACACCCGCCAGAGGAGCGCTCGCCGCCGGACGCGATGACGTCAAACACGAACGTCATCGTCATCCGGGTGCTCTCGCCAGCCCCAGGGAAGTTGAGAGAATGAAACTTTCTCAAACTTCCCAACGAGCTCATCTGCAAGCCCTATGATTGCAGCCACCACTAAGCCTTAGCACAAACAGGGGCCAGAACCACCAGGCAGAGATGCAGACAGCTCTTCCCTCGGGAAGAGTGCCAAACGAGAACAGAGTAAACAACAGACAGACACACAGCAGTGCCCTCAAGCACTGTGTATGCGTGCTCCTCTCCAGACAGAAAACGCTCAGAAAAATATGTATATCAAGTGTCAAACCCTGGGACATGGATAAACACACTCTCATGAACGTTTGTAAGGCATATATAGAAAACCCTACCGGAGTCTTTTGGTATAGATGCAATCAGACAGAACAGGACCTAAAGACGAAAAAGATAGAGACTGTCTGTCCAAGGCGCTCCCTTTATACATCCGGGTCGCGCCGTATGACGTCATAGGCTGTCGCCGGCCAATAGGAATTGGAGTTGTTGGATAGTGCTTTCGACACCTGGGTCACGTGACGGTTCCCCAATGCGTTCTGTCAAATGCAGATAAGTGAACTGGTGATATGAACTAGGTGGAATGGTAACTGAATACTGACAGTCTTTTGTCTTACAGATGATGGAATCATGGATGGATGGATGATCGTCGATGGAGTGCACACAGGATGGAGGTAAGCATACATACACAGACATAGGAGTACGAAGACAAAGGGGATCTGCTGGAGTGGAAATAGTAGGTACTGGAAACACTGGAAACACTCATAGAAGCGGTCCTTTATGTGTGAACACATCAACAAGACCGGACAACTGAGTGAGGCGAGTGCCATGCTTAAGTAGTCCTGTGATTAAATAGTTGAAGAAATAGTTTATGTAGTATATAATATAATAATAATAATAATATAGTCAATAATAAAGTATATAATATTGTCAATAAAAATTAAATAGTGACTAGTACAATAATAATAGATTATTGGTATTATAATAATAATAATAATAAATAGTTTCAATCAATCATCTAAAATCGCCAATCAAGACCAATCAACTTTCCTGGAGGATGACTGGAGAATAAACCGCTCCGCTGATCTGCCCACTTTTACTGTACCTTCAGAAGGAATCATCAAACCAAATGCTGGTTGGAAGGTAGCTGTGGTCACACACAAGTGCAGGAACGTTCACAAAAGGGGATAGAAGCTCCTCAGACTCGTCTGCTGCTAGAGATGATATTTCAACAGCTGTAGCGAGCGACACGGTCTCATCCTGTGGTGCCACGTTCCCAGAAGTGCTTGGAGAGACACCGCACCGGACCATGAGATGCTGAAAATGCCCCGAAACTGGCCTGCCATAGAATTGTTATTCCATCCCCCTAAAATCCAAAACACACACACACACACACACACACATGTTTGTTTTTGTGAATTGTGGGGACTTTCCATAGACTTCAATGCATTTTACACTGAACAAACTGTACATTCTATCCCCCTACCCTGCCCCTACCCCTAAACCTAACCCTCACAGGAAACTGTGCAAACTTTTACTTTTTCACAAAAACTCATTCTATATGATTTATAAACCCATTTACATTGTGGGGACCGCTGGCTGGTCCCCACGATGTAGGTGAACTCAGGTTTATATTACATCATGGGGACATTTGGTCCCCACAATGTAATATAAACAAAAGCACACACACACACACACACACACACACACAATCTCGAGTTGTGTTCAGATAAACAATGAAAGTCATACTCATCTGTGATGGAATTAGATGGAGTAAATTATGACAAATTTTCGATATATTTTTCATTTTGGGTGAGAGACAGAGAGGTTTGAATATGACCAGGGCCATAATGCTCACAGCAGTTCTGGGTTTAACTAGATCAAATACTCACAGCATTAGGCAGAGGAGGATCAGTCTCTTGGAAACGATGAGAACAGTTCACTGACAGGCTCTCCTCAGCTTTCCTTGAGGCTCGTGTAGCCCTGGTTGCAACGGGCTAAAAAGGAAATGAAAATATAAACAAATCACCATTTAATCCTTATAATCAAGTGATGATGAACCTACTCTTTGTAGATGAGTCGGGAAACTGAAGACCGATGGCTTCTGACAGTCTGACCTGTCCTGTCAAAGTCCTCCGGCTTGAAGTGTTCACTGTATAGCACAGAGAACTCGCTTGAGGAAAAAACCTTCTCTTCTTAAAGTTACCCACTGTCTCCTCAACTCTTTGTCTTTGATTTGTGAGTTTATGTTGTGTTTTGGTGTATCTTATGGTTGCATTGTCAGTCGCTGAAAAGGAGAAAACACCTTCTGTGTCACACAACAAACAAACTAAATATTACAAAAATGGTTAAATAATTATAGAAATTTTATTCATTTTAAGGTTTCAAAGTGTAGTCTTGTTTTATGTAATCCTCCGAAACAAGTTTGCAGCACAAGTCACAAACAGAAATGTTATTTCATATTAAGTAGATGCTGAACTGCATTCAATAAATGTGACTAAAAACATGACAACTGAATACAACAGAATTAAAACATTAATGCCATGATTTTAATATTAATGGGAATTCATACACATTCGTGGATACGTCAATGATTTACATTTTATAGCTGCTAATACGTAAATATTTTTATGTTTTTAGTGCTATAAATACATCAATATTCTACGTTTTTGTGTGTATGAAAATGTAAGTAAATATACATGAAGTAGAACCACACTTTACATAAAAATACACGTATTCTCATGAGATCACGTTGGATTTAATTAGTTTATTAAACTGCAGAATGAAAGAATCTCATGAGACTTTATAGCTTTAAAAAATAATACATTTATTAAATTTACATGATCCATATTTGTGTACTTCAGCTTTAAACATAACAAAATCAAATGTAAAACTGCCATAGTAATGATAATTACAATAAAAACACAAATGACCAAATAATCAAGTCATGAAGATGAATCTGATTTTTCTGAACTCTAGAATAAACAGACAAAACAGGCTTGATTATGATTCATGTTCAGAAAAACAATGAAATTGGTGAGAAGGATGAAGATGATTTGGTAGCTATATATTATATTATATTATATTATATTATATTATATTATATTATATTATATTATATTATATTATATTATATTATATTATATTATATTATATTATGACAATAGTTTGACACACAGCTGTAAAATACAGTTGTAATTGTGTCTCTGTCCTCTGGATCACAGTGACGTTCAGCATCTTTGATCTACAGTCACAGAAACATTATTAAGTTAGTTAACAGAGAAAATAACTCTATTTACAGTTTAACACAAATATAATCATTCACACGCAAACTGCCGGAGATTCAATATCAAAGTAGTAAAAATCACTGCAAACACAGTCCTTCTTTCAGTATCATTAAAAAATAAAATTGCTAACAACATTACTGCTGTGAAACACCTTTCTGATCACTCACCTGTTCATAAAACACTGGATTAAACGCTTCGATGGACGACAGCAGACCTGTGAAATAGATCAGTATTTCTTAGACACTTCTTCATAAATGATCTTATAGTTCATAATTATGAGATCCTTTAATTCAGGTCTCATACATATCATCCTAAACCCAACTCTAGGTAATCTTCAGTCTTTTTCTGTATTCTAAAATGCTGAAACATCAAAATGACTTATTTAGTGTAAAATATTACCTTTATTCTTCATTTTATTTCGTACAGCCACTATACTCACTGGAACTGCTATCAGGAGTAAAACTAAAGCCGCCGCAGTGACGATAATCACAACTGAACCTGAAACATACAAGCCTGAAATACAATAAAAATGCAAACAACCACAGAGAGTGTTTCTTGGGAGTATGGCATATAATGTGAGGGAGTACATTAAACCATTATTGCGATGCTACAGTCGTCAGAAGTTTGGACATGTTGCTGGGTCATGTCAGGGTAAAAGAAAGTGTGCAAATTGTGGTGGAGATCATATAATACAAAATTGTAAGTAAGAGGCTCCTAAGTGCCCTAACTGTGACGGGGATCATGCAGCAGGGTTTCACGGCTGTGAGTGTTTTGTTCAAGCTAGACTGGTGCAGGTTGTGAAGGATCAGAACAAGGTGACGTATGCAGAGGCAGTTCAAAGAGTGGCTATAGAAAGCAGAAATGATAGAGCAGTGCTAGGAGCCAGCTCATTGTGCCAAACTCAAAAGCCTTGAGTTTGGTCCGGTGTTCACAAAGAACATCAGATAACCAGGGGTTAGAGGGAACAGCACATGCAGGCCTGGATGACAGAGGACAGATACTGTCTAGAGATGAAGTTAAGGTAGAACATAAAGTGTCTGTTGCTGTATTCACATCCAGAGATGAGAATTGTGTGGGTGAGGGAAAGGAGGATGATACAGCAGAGGAAAGATGAGAAGAAGAAAGAGAGCGCAGGTTTGATCTGAAGGTAACTGGTAGAGGGGTTGGTGGTGAACAAATAGGGAGTTGTAGATTAAAAGTAATGAAGAAATGATCAGAAATGTGCAGAGGTTTTACCAAAATGTTGTCTGTGATAGAGTTGCGTGTGTAACAAGTGAGGAATACTACAAGCGAGTCATCATGAAGAGGCAATTAGACACAAGAACTGTCTATTTAAAGTCATTGTCAGTGTCAGTCATTTAATTGTTTTTTTTTTTGTCCATTTTTCTCGAGTTCATTTGCAGCAGATTCAGTCAAAGTACAAAGAGTAATTTTAAATGAAGATTTGCTACATAATGAGAGTCAAAGTTGCATGTAGAGGCCCTGTGTAGTATTGTACTTCACCTGTAGAGGGCGCAGTGTAGAGCAGCTCTCTGAACTGAACTCACAGGCTGAACAGAAGACTAATATTAGTGATTATGCTCCTACTGTATGGTGTGTTGGCATATATTGTTATTGTTAGTCTTCTTCTTCTGCTCTTGAGTCTATGGCAGCCCATAAAATCATTCATAGGAAAGTTGTGAAATTTGGCACACAGATAGCGGTGTAATGAAGGGTCAACAGAGTGTGGATCCATTTGCAGCCTTTATTAAAACACAGCAGTGTTACAAACAAGGGCAAGGCAGTACCGTAAACAGGGACAGGCAAGGGTCGAGGCTGGCAGCAGAGAATCAGAATCGGGTCACAGGCAGAGATCAAGACAGGCGGCAAACAAACACAGTCCAGGGTACAGGCA
Source organism: Ancherythroculter nigrocauda (assembly GCA_036281575.1). Taxonomy (NCBI): domain Eukaryota; kingdom Metazoa; phylum Chordata; class Actinopteri; order Cypriniformes; family Xenocyprididae; genus Ancherythroculter; species Ancherythroculter nigrocauda. The sequence goes on from VTFQ01000003.1 coordinate 8,562,153, forward strand.
GAGATCAGGGTAGGTGGCAAAGGTTCAGAGGTAATAAAAAGTCCAAGTAACAATGAGATATCAGTCCACAGAATAACGCTCAGAAATGACCACCGTAGCAAATCAAGACTTTGCGATGTATGTGTGCAAGAGAATTCTGGGCGTACTCGGCCCACATCAGGTAACGGCTCCACTCAGCCTGTTCCTGCTGACAATAGGTGCGGAGGAAACGTGTGATCTCCTGGTTCAATCGTTCTGTTTGACCGTTTGACTCTGGATGGTAGCCAGATGTGAGGCTGACGTTCAGATTTTTGAAGAATGCTGACCATACTCGGGAGGTAAACTGTGGTCCTCTGTCCGACACGATGTCTTTGGGTAGCCCATAGAATCTGAATACAAAGTTGCAAAGTAGTTCGGCAGTTTCAAAGGCAGTGGGAAGCTTGGGCAGAGGAATGAGGCGACAGGCCTTGGAGAAGCGGTCGATGACCGTAAGTATGGTGGTGTTACCTTGTGACAGTGGCAGGTCGGTAACGAAGTCGATGGCGATGTGTGACCAGGGGCGTTGTGGAATGGGCAGTGGCTGGAGCAGACCGGCAGGAGATTGGTGTGGTGTTTTGGATGTCTGGCAGGCGGTGCAATTGTGGATGAACTGGGTTACATCAAGGAGCATGGAGTCCCACCAGAACCGGTTTTGCAAGAGATGGTGAGTGGCAGTAATCCCTGGATGTCCAGAGCTGGGCAGTGTGTGACCTCAGATATTACGTCCCACTGAACTGGTGCAAGAAGGAGGGTGTCAAGAATGATATGTTCTTCGAGTTCAGTTTGTCCTATGTGCTCAGATTGCCGAGATAATGCGTCGGCCTTAGTGTTCTTGGAGCCAGGTCTATATGTTACCTTGAACTGGAAGCTGGTAAAGAATATAGCCCATAGGCTTGGCGAGGATTAAGTCGTTTGGCTGAGCGAAGATACTCCAGATTCTTATGATCTGTGAGCACGGTGAATGGATGTTGGGCTCCCTCCAACCAATGACGCCATTCCTCCAGCGCCGCCTTCATTGCTAACAGCTCACAATCACCCACATCATAATTACGTTCTGCAACTGATAACTTTCTGGAATAGAAGGCGCAAGGAAACATTTTCTCTGGGGTACCTTGGCGTTGTGAGAGAATGGCTCCAATGCCCGTGCTGGAGGCATCAACCTCCACGATGAATGGTCATTCCGGGTCTGGATGACGGAGAATGGGAGCTGTGGTAAACCATTCCTTTAACTCTTTGAAGGCTGACTCTGCCTCTGGGGACCAGTGTAGACAGGACGTGTGGCGTTTAGTCATGGAGGTTAGAGGTGCTGCAACACTGCTGAAGCCTCGTATAAACCGCCTGTAGAAACTAGCGAAGCCCAGAAATCTCTGTAGTTCCTTTAATGTGCTTGGTTTCGGCCAGTCAAGTACGGCTTTCACTTTGCTGTCGTCCATGGCGATGCGGTCTCGGCTGATGACATACCCCAGGAAGGAAGTTGATGTCTGATGGAACTTGCACTTCTCTGCCTTTGCATACAGTTGATGCTGAATGAGTCTTTGTAAGACAGCTCGAACATGTTGAATGTGTTCCTCCAGTGACTTGGAATATATGAGGATGTCGTCGATGAGGACTATAACCCAACGGTTCAACATGTCTCTGAACACATCATTAATGTATGATTGAAATACGGATGGACTGTTGGAAAGCCCGAACGGCATAACAAGGGTTTCGTAGTGACCGGTGGTTGTGGAGAAAGCTGTTTTCCATTCGTCCCCCTTTCGTATCCGAATAAGGTTGTAGGCACAGCGGAGGTCGAGTTTTGTGAAGTATTCAGCTTGTCGTAGTTGTTCCAGAGCGGCAGGTACTAATGGTAGGGGGTAGCGAAATTTGACTGTAATGTCATTCAGACCGCGATAATCGATGCAGGGTCTTAGTCCACCATCCTTCTTTTCAACAAAGAAAAACTCCTCCTCAATGTAAGCTTTCATGGCCGCTGACTCGGGTTGTGACAGGTGGAAAATTCTGCCTTTGGGAGGCGTGGTATTGGGTAGCAAGTCTATAGCGCAGTCTCCAGGTCGGTGAGAAGGTAGTTCCGTAGCTTTTTGTTTGCTAAAGGCTATGGCCAAGTCAGCGTATTCAGCCAGTATGTCGGGCTGCCCAGGAGTAGATTTGTGCAGTTCAGCAGAGCGAATGGGTAGAGGAATGACTTGTTTTAAACAGTTCTGGTGGCAAAGAGCATTCCACTGCAGTATTTGACCCTCCTTCCAGGAGACATGCGGGTTATGAGTTCGTAACCACGGCAGACCAAGGATGATGGGGTTGTTAGGTGAATGAATGACATAGAAGCGGATGGATTCGTGATGAAGAATTCCTACTTGTAGTTTAAGTTCGGTGATGTGAGCGACCCTTCCTCCTCCAATGGGTTTCCCGTCTAGCGCCTCCACTGTTAAGGAAAAATGGCAGTCAGTTAAGGGGATATTGTGATTTTTGATGAACGTGTCAGACATGAAATTTCCCACAGCTCCAGAATCCAGCAGGGCATGGGTGAGTATGTTTCGTTCATTGACAGTGATCTGGACAGGGATCTTGAAGCAGTTGGATGAGTAGTCAGAGTGAAGAAGAGAACTCACCGCCCTGGAGCCGGTCGAAGTGGGTCGAACCGGGCAGTTAACCTTGACGTGATCAGCCTGACCGCAGTACAAGCAGAGATGCATCTGCTGCCTTCTCTCTCGTTCCTCTGGCTGGAGTGGAGTGTATCCAATCTGCATGGATTCAGGGGTGATGTTGGTTGAACTGGGACTCCATGCAGGGCGTCGTGTGCGGAGAAGATTATCAATATGGATGACAAGTTCGATAAACGTGTTCAATGAGCTTCCCTCATCACGGCAGGCGAGTTCCGCTTGTAACTCCATGGATAGCCCTCGACGAAACAGCAGTTTCTACCCAGTTAGTTTGAGCTGCTAGAGTGCGGAATTGTAAGGCATATTCGGCTGCTGTTGCTTTACCTTGTGTGAGAGAGATTAATTGGTCACCTGGGCTCTGGACGCCTGCGGGATGTTCAAACACCTCTCTGAACCGCTGCAGAAATCCAGTGAAAGTGGGAAATACTGAGTTGTCATCCCTCCAGACAGCAGTGGCCCAATCCAAAGCCTTGCCAGTCAACAAAGAGCAAACGAATGATATTCGGCTCGTCTCGGTGGGATACAGAGAGGGTTGTTGATTTACATACAAGGAGCACTGAAGCAGGAAGCCCTTACATTTGGCCGGAGTGCCGTTGAATTTTTCTGGAAGGGCCAAGCGAGGATTGACGGTGGGAGGAGGCGGGAATGCTGACGTGGCAGACGCCGTGGGTGGCGGTGCGGCGGCCTCGGCGGGATTGAGGCGTAGGCCCTGCAGTGTCTTTACTAGTTCCTCCGTTAATGAGGTTAAGCGATTCAGTTGATGATGATGCATCGCTAACTGATTGGCTTGGGCTGATAGCTCGGTAGAGATCTGTAGTAGAGCTGCTGGATCACTGGAAGGCGAATTCTTCTGTAATGAAGGGTCAACAGAGTGTGGATCCATTTGCAGCTTTTATTAAAACACAGCAGTGTTACAAACAAGGGCAAGGCAGTACCGTAAACGGGGACAGGCAAGGGTCGAGGCTGGCAGCAGAGAATCAGAATCGGGTCACAGGCAGAGATCAAGACAGGCGGCAAACAAACACAGTCCAGGGTACAGGCAGAGATCAGGGTAGGTGGCAAAGGTTCAGAGGTAATAAACAGTCCAAGTAACAACGAGATATCAGTCCACAGAATAACGCTCAGAAATGACCACCATAGCAAATCAAGACTTTGCGATGTATGTGTGCAAGTGTGCGTGTTAAATAGGGTGTGTGTGATGCAGTGCAGGTGTGTGCGTAATCAGTCCCAGGAATGAGGGCCTATGGGTAATGGAGTCCGAATGGAAATGAATCAATATTCCGGTGATGGCTCCCTCCGGTGGTCCGGAGGATGGGCCGGGGGAGCCACATTCATGACAAGCGGATGGTCTGAACATTAACCATATGTGAAATCTTCAGTGCCACTAACAGCTCAAAGTTGTGCTCATGTTTACGCTAATGACACTGACCTGTAAGGGCTAGAAACAAAATTCCCTCATGAAAAATGTTCTGCTATTTTAAATATATATATAAAAAAAAAAAAAAAAAAAAAAAAAAAAAAAAATCTTTTTAAGATATAGATTTTGGCCATTATATGACTTTATAGGACATATCAGACAGAACAGCATGGGGTGGAGAGAGACGAACGGGATCAGAAACGGACCTGGAGCCAGGAATCAAACTCGAGTCACCGGGAGCATGTGCGCTACATGTTGGAGTGCTGCCCACAAGGCTAAAGGCTCTGACAATTCTACTTGTTCTTCAGTTATTCGAGACAGTTGGTCCAATTTTTTTTAACTAAATTAGCCCAGATCATCTTCAGACCATGCTGACAAAAAATTATTAAAACCCTTTTGACAGACCAGACTGTTCTTGTATCACTTCAATTGTATAGTATGAAAGCATATGGTTCTTATTACAGCATATGGTTACGAAATTTAATATGTGTCATTAGCACCAAGGAGCCTAAGAAGATTGGAATTGTCTCCAACTAGTGGTCAAAATAAAATAAAATGTACAAATATGCTTATAGCCTTTGTGAATTTTGTTTGATGCCATAAATCTTACCTATTTGTGTTCTTTGGATCCTACAGAATCTAACAATAAGCAATTTTACAGTACAATATAATCAGCCTTTTTTCTGCCCACCATTTTAAGCATTTTCCATAACTTTACTATTTCAAACTCCTCAGTCATCAGATCATGCTGGTAAAAAAAAAAAGTTGTTAAAAACGTTTTAATATCTAAACACATTTTCATATAACATATTGTCATATTAAAGTGTCACATTGTTTATTTTACATTTTTATTGGTTTTATTGAACTGTAGATAAGGTGGTCTAATTACAAAGAACACTGAATTTCATGTAATTTTTCAGTTGTTTTATTATTATTATTATTTTTAGTTGTTAGTAACTTTTCTTGTTAGTAATATTACATACAAAATACTGATAAAACTGTGTTTTGTACAGGAAAGTGTGTATTTTTTTTATTTTTTTTTTATTCTTAAAAAAAATATATAGATTTTACCAGTTGTTGGCAGTCCTTTTTTATTCATCATAGATGACTGAATATATCGGACCCTCGTTTGTTGAGATGTTTTGTGGATGTGTTGCTGTCTCGTAGATCCGTTCAGTCCTGCTGTCCTCTGTTGGGTCTGGTGAACAATCTGTCACTTGATTGGTCGAGTGGGTGTGACTGAGATTTGAATCAGGCAGCTGATCAGTTACTGTGGTGTAAGCAGTAGAGACTTTTGTGCGGGTGTTGAGGTGTGATGCAGGCGTCTGATTGGATGAAGATGTTGCCACGGCGCCATCACTGTTTGGAATCTCTTCATAAACGTGGTCAGTCTGAAAAACAACACATACATCAATAATTTACTAGTTTATATAAATGATATTCTCTATTAATCAATAAACAATCATTTAACATGTCTGAACTTCTACAAGAAAAGTTCTGAACACCCACCTCTGTATTGTGCTGCACATTTTTCTGAAATAAAGCTGCATGAAAACAGATAATAGTAAATTTACATACTAAAACAAGACTTTATAATAATAATAATAATAATAATAATACTAATCACAAACAAACTGTTACCTGTCCCACATTTCCTTTTCCTTATTTTCAGGATGAGGAGCGTTCCCGAACACAGAACCAGCAGAACCAAAGCCACACCACCAGCAACATAAACCAGGTCTGTACGCACTGATAAACACAAGATATTACATACACTGTAAAACCCATCAAGTTAAGCTAACTCATTTCATTTGATTACACAATTTATCTCAATTCAATTAAGTTTAAACATATAGTTATGAGTACTCTGAACTTATTTTAATCGAGTCCACTAAAACAAGGATATTTCTTAATATACAATTAAACTTTACACTGCATTCAAATACTTTATATAGAAACTTTTACAAACTTTTAATGAACTCAGTGCACTTGCAGTTACTGCTAGCTCACATTAGCACACACAAAGTCAAATCCAATAAGTCAAGCTTAGAAGTTTAGAAACCAATAATTATGAGTACTCTGCACTTATTTCACTTGAGTTCACTAAAAGAAGATATACATTGTAGTTGAGACATTAAGTGATTAATTTAGACTGGCCACACACTTGAAGATTTTAAGGCTGATTTTTGAGCTCGATTTGCAACCCACAACAATCTGGGTGTGTGGCCCGATTTGAGGCTTGTCGCAACCGGCTTTTTGTCCAAAAAATCCTCAATTGTATGGTGTCATTATGATTATTTTACTATTCCCGATCACTCCAGCTGCAAAACACCTTATACACCACCATTGGTCCATAACGGAAACATAATTAAAGGTGTTCACTGAGGCTCTGCATTCTTTCACATGGAACTCTGACTCATTTCATCTGTTGAGTCCATCAATTTAAAGGAACACTCAGAGGCTCAATTTCCAACTCCCCTAGAGTTACACAGTTGAGTTTTACCGTTTTCAAATCCATTTAGCTGATATCCAGGTCAATTTTAGCATAGCTTAGCATAGTTCATTGAATCTGATGAGACCAGTAGCATCTTGCTCAAAAATGACCAAAGAGTTTCAATATTTTTCCTATTTAAAACTTGACTCTTCTGTAGTTACATCATGTACTAAGACTGACGGAAAATGAAAAGTTGCAATTTCCTTGGCTGATATGGCTATACTCTCATATACTCACAAGGAACTTTGCTGCAATATCAATATATTTTGCTGTAATATCATTGCACCTGTTGCACCCATGGTACGGCAGTTTGTGTGCTTACTATTGTTTGGCTGATAGAGTTCAACTGTAGTATTTCCTGTTCTTGTTCTTGTTGTTTCAGTTTCTTGATGAGTCACTGAAAGAGAGTGTGCTGTTACTGCATATGAAAGTCTTTTCTGTTCATATCATCATTACTGATAATCACATGACATTAGTGCTCATTTAAAAGATGCTTCATTATCTGACATGATACAGTCACTTTAGATAAAAGTGTTTGTCAAATGCATGAAAACCCCACGTGAAGTAATGCTGCATTCATGCCATGATGGTATTACTCTCATTATGAGATGATTTTACTCAGAAACAGTCTCAGAAACTAGAACAAAAAAAGTGTTAAAGAAAACGTTGGCTGTAAAATGACTAAGCAAACATTTAGTTTTTACATTTAAATCAAGCATTGTTGAATGTCACCACCTTTAAATGTTGAGTGTGCTGCAATTTTAGTTTATTTATCAGAAGTTGTAGATTTGATGAAATTCAGAGTTTCCAAGTTGGTGAAAAACATAATTTGTCTAGTCTGAAACATGTAATTACAGGAATGTTATCATGGTCATAACTGCAGCATTAAAATTGTATAGAAGCTTTGTATAGATGTCTCTGTATTCATTATAATCACACTAACTACTAATGTATTTATTGACGTTATGACTCTGAAAATATATATCTGCTTCACATAAATATATGTAATAACAGTAACTTCAAATTAACAATATATTTTCATCTAAATGCATGTGATTGTAGATGTCAGCAGGTGTATTCAGTGTGTGAGTGAGTTCAGGTACCTGTGCTGCTGTGTTCGGTGCTGCTGTGTTTGGTGCTGCTGTGTTTGGTGCTGCTGTGTTCAGTGTGTTCAGTGCTGCTGTGTTTGGTGCTGCTGTGTTCAGTGTGTTCAGCGCTGGTGTGTTCGGTGCTGCTGTGTTCAGTGTGTTCAGTGCTGGTGTGTTCGGTGCTGCTGTGTTCAGTGTGTTCAGTGCTGCTGTGTTCGGTGCTGCTGTGTTCGGTGCTGCTGTGTTCAGTGTGTTCAGTGCTGGTGTGTTCAGTGTGTTCAGTGCTGGTGTGTTCAGTGCTGGTGCGTTCGGTGCTGACGTGTTCGGTGCTGGTGTGTTCAGTGCTGATGTTTGTATGTGGACGAATGGTGGATGTTGAGATCTGGACAGGTCTTGTTGTCTCTGGAGCTGAGAAACAGGGTCACACCATACACATAAAACATTGTTATTTGATTGTTGTTGTTTCATTGTTTGTTTTGTTTGTTTGTGTAATAAATATCAGGCACCTCTGAGCACAATAAGATTGACTTCTTTGTAGTGTTCAGCTCCAGCTCTACAGCTGTACAGTCCAGCATCTTCCATCTTCAGGTCACTGATGGTCACTGTAAATGATCTGGTCTGATGATCATCCTGCAGAGAGAATCTGCCCTTAGACTTTCCTCCATCAGATCGTAGTATAACGACACTATTTTTGAAAGATCCTTTGAAGAAGTATTTGAAATAGGTTTTATATCCTCCTGGATAAGGACACTTAATAATCACTCGTCCTCCCTCCGTTCCTCTCACTGTAATGTCCACAGACTGTGATCTGATCACTGCACACACACACACACACACACACACACACTGCTTTACACTGTAAAAACGACAACTCAAAATTGTTCACCTTACTAAGATTTTTGCATTCACTGACAATAAAATTGCTAGTTGGAACTTGAACTATCTGTTGTAAGCCACTTGAACTCACTTTCAGACGTTTCTGAGGAAAAGTTCATCTTACTTAATAAATTGAGTTGATTTTATATTGAAGTTGTAGTTGACACCCACAAAGCAAAATCCCCAGTGTTAAATTAACACCCAAATTGTACATATGAGTCCATCTTGCTGGGTGTTAAAAAGTAACACTGAAGCAGTGTTAAAGTTAATGAGATAATTGATTGATGATTGAGTGATGATTGACAATTAGTGGAGACACCTGATGATAATAAGCAGAATCACTGAAGAAACAACAAGAGAAAAAGAGAGAGACACAACAACTACAACTGACTTCCAGCCATTAAACATTATTACACTTATTATTAACCAGTTTGATTTGATTTCTGTCACACATCAACAAACATTCTTATTGAGAATTAACAGATGTTTAGATGTTAATGTTTTAATGAAAGTTTAGTTTGAAGTCACCATGATGGTGGAAAGCATTTCCTGTAGTTGGGCTCTTGACTCTATTTATTAATATTAATTTATCTCTGGCTGCTCCAACTTTGTGTTTGTAGCACAGTTGTTATGGCCAGAGAAATTATGATCTGGGCTGTGTTTCCCAAAAGTGCTGTGAGCCAAAGTTGCTCAATTTAGGTTTATAATGCTTTGGGAAGCACAGTCATAATGGTTGTGTTCTTATTGTGAAATGGCCAGATTCATTGGTGACATCCAGTATTAACTGGTGATATAGATGTAATATTATTTCTTATAGTAAATCTCTGTTAGCCCTTGAGATCCAGCAGAGCTTTTATAATCTGAAGGTTTTTTTTTTTTAAAACACACAGACATCTAGAATCAGCATAGGACCCTCAACAATGGTGACAAAAAAAAAAGTGCTTCATGTTGCAGTGCATGATGGGAGCCACCAATCAAAATTTAAACTCAAAATAGTAAGTTATTACAGACTTGAAAGTTCCAGTAACTTGAATTTAAAAAACGTAGTTGTCAGAACTTGAAAAACTTAGCTGACGCAACTTAATAATTGTAGTTCTTCAAAACTTAAAAAAATAAGTTGATATCTTCAACTCAAAAATTCTGTGCAGTCGGTTGCCTTGAAAATTTAAGTTGAACTAACTTTTTCTTTTTTACAGTGTACTCATGTACACTGATAATAAGTCATAATAACAGATAATAAACACTTGTATTAGAGATCTTGAGCTCTTACCCGTCAGCAGAAACACACAAACTGTCAGCGGAAACTTCATTTCTTCATCAGTTCAGTTCAGAAAATCAGTCTGAAACTCTCAGCAGTTCCTCAAACTACTTTCTGAAACTCAAATAACAATAATACTGCTCTCATCTATCAGTGGAGAATAAAATAATACATTTGTTTCTCGTCTCACGTGTTGAGAGTCAAACTCTACTGTTCACTGACTGTGTGTCTGTGTTTCTGTGTGGTGTTAGTTGTGAAACGCCTCTCAGGTTTGACCAGGAAATTAGCTGTGAATTCATGAACTACAACCTGTTTCCTGTCCTCTCTGTTTCCATCTGTCTTTAACATGTTTGAGTGCTTTCTGTTGCCTTTTTAACTAAATTACTAAGTAAGTAATAATCGTCTTTTAATAATAAGTAAGAAAGTAACAACAAACAAGTCTTTAACCAAACTCTTGAGTACATTAATGTTGCAGGAGATCAAAGGAAGAGAAGAAGAGCGAGTGAGATGCAAAAGCTCCTCCAGTGCATGAACTTTGCCAATATTAATACTAAAGTTCAGATCAGATCAGGAAGAGTATATTAATAATGTCAAAAATATATTTTATAAGAATCAGCTCTGGCCTCTTGGTTTTATATTCTGCCAGCATAGTGAAACATTGTGGTTTTGACACTACAGAAGCAGCGAGAGCCAAATGCGTATCTTCACCATGTCTGGACTTTACGCTAAACTCATGCAGCAGTAAATATTAAACCGGATGCCAGACTTTGTGCAGAGGAACATGTCTCACTTTAGAGAAGAGAGAGCACTTTGTCAAAGCAGAAGTCTGGTTTGAATAAGATATATGAGTGCATTATGCCAAAAGTTACAATAGATCATTCATAAATGGATTAATACAAGAATAATATGTTTGAAATGATTAATAATGAAAATAACCATAGAAGAATAATCACATTAATCATAAGTATACATTTCTCTCCCTTTTTTCTAATACACCAATTTCGAAACATATTACATGCTAATCATCATCCACTTATGGAGAAAAGTCAAATATTTTAAAGAAACAATCCTTGCCAGACTCTGATTGAAAAAGACAAATGAAAAAGCATTGAGGCGAATAAAAAAAGCTTGTCATGAGAAAACACTGTTGTTTACAGAAAATGTAAATAATACAGATCAATCTTTCTCCAACATATGAGTTTTGGGAGAAGAATGTGTTCAGCTGAAGCTTCAAAGCTCTTCCTGTGGCTGTAGTTTCACTTCCTGTTTGACAAGTGTGTGTCAAAGACATCTCATGTTTAACTGAAGTTAAAAAGGCCTCCTTGTGTTATGTTGATAAAGATATCCATTAGCATTAGCATCTCAATGGCAGTTGCTTTAAGGAGCCCAACAAATCTTTGTCATTTATATGTGGTTTGCAATGATTTAGCTGCACTACATTCAAATGTAGTGCAGCTACTTTTGAATGGTCATGAATGGAGAAAGATGCTCTCTGGCAGCAGATTATTGTAGTTTCAACATCAACCAGCAGGAGTGAACAGAAGAAACTATCCTGAACTGAACATCCATATGCACAGTAATAACTACAAACATACAAAACTAATAATTAAATGCTTTACTTGCAATCCAAAATAACATGATTTAACAGCCTGGTCTCATTGTTAATATGTAGGTATTAATACGTAACTTTCAAAGACACAAAACGTACATTTTTGTACATTTTGTACAAAGGTGCTGAAATGTATAATATTGACGTATTTATAGCACTAAATCATTTTACAGCGAAAAAATGTAAAATATTTATCAATCTTTCATGATATAGATACATGTATAATTTCCCTTTTATTGTTATGTAGATAAATGTAAGATCCCTAAACCCAATTCCGAACCTAAACATAGCCATTTTATACAGAATGTTAAAGAATAATAGGCTACTTAATGGACAGAAATGTGTAGGAAAATGACACTTTTAGTAACAATATAGCATTAAAACGAAATGTTGAGCCACTAATCTAAACCTACCCATAACCATTTCTTAAAACTATGTTCTGTTATAAATAAAAGAATAACAATAAGGCGTTGTTGCGATACGTCAACGCGTCCGCCATATTGCTAAGGGCAAGACTGTGCTGTTAACAGATGCAAGTAAATGGGAGAGCTATGTTTTTTCTGGATAAAAACAAATATAATGTTTACGTTTACCAACCGATTTCAGTGGTTTATGAGGTACGTAGTGCACAAAAAGTTCTAGTTACTTAAAATCTCGATAGTTAGACTTATAAAATATTTATTTTAATAAGGAATAGTCAAAGCTCAGGCTTCTCATGTATTTTGCTGCTTTATTCTTGGATAGGAATTGTGAAGACGCCCATACAGAGATATAATTTAATTTTAACATTAAATGAAATAAAGTTTTCTTATTGTGGAAAAGGCATTTTCTGTCTTTAACCCAATTTTAGCTTTTCTTGTGCTTAGACACAGAGGTATACGTAGATGGATGATTATTGACAAACAGCAGGTGGATGACAGTAATGCAGATAAGTGAACTAGTGATATGAACTAGGTGGAATGGTAACTGAATACTGACACAGTCTTTTGTCTTACAGATGATGGAATCATGGATGGATGGATGGATGATCGTCAATGGAGTGCACACAGGATGGAGGTAAGTGGACATACACAGACATAGGAGTACAAAGACAAAGGGGATCTGCTGGAGTGGAAACAGTAGGTACTGGAAACAATCACAGAAGCAGTCCTTTACGTGTGAACACATCAACGAGACTGGACAACTGAGTGAGGCGAGTGCCGTGCTGAAGTAGTCCTGTGATTTAGTGCTGAATGGAAGCAGGTGCGAGTGATGGGCTGATCAGGAGTGGTGATGAGGAAGTGTGTGCAGGTGTGGGCCAGGGAGGATGATGGGAAATGGAGTTTGTGGAAACCAGGACAGACGGAGACTGTGACAATATATATATAAGAAATAGTTTATGTAGTATATAATATAATAATAATATAGTCAATAATAAAGTATATAATATTGTCAATAAAAATAGTGACTAGTACAATAATAATATATTATTGGTATTATAATAATAATAATAATAAATAGTTTCAATCAATCATCTAAAATTGCTCATCCTTGTCAGAAGGAGTTAGAGCTAAAAGCCTTTGAACAGAACTGCTTAGCAGAGCTTTTTCTTGAGTTGCCACTCTGTAGTGTAAGAGTGTTTGACAATGCATCCCAAGTTTGTGAAAGACAGACACAACTAATGACAAGAGAGAAAAATGATGGTTGTCAATCCCAAACTGTGTTTCGTGAATGTGCTTCTTTGAGAAAAAAAAAAAACACATCCTCTGAACAAACTGATTGATCAAAGACCAATCAACTTTCCTGGAGGATGACTGGAGAATAAACCGCTCCGCTGATCTGCCCACTTTTACTGTACCTTCAAAATGAATCATCATACCAAAGCGGGTTGGAAGGTAGCTGTGGTCACACACAAGTGCAGAAACGTTCACAAAAGGGGATAGAAGCTCCTCAGACTCCTCAGATATTTCAACAGCTGTAGCGACACAGTCTCATCCTGTGGTGCCACATTCCCTGAGGTGCTTGGAGAGACACCGCACCGGACCATGAGATGCTGAAAATGCCCTGAAACTGGCCTGCCATAGAATTGTTATTCCATGCCCCTAAAATCCAAATCACACACACACACACACACACAATCTCGAGTTGTGTTCAGATAAACAATGAAAGCAGTGGCGTAGCAAGTCAGCCCCCGGCCCGTATGCAAAAAATTTTCACGGGCCCCCCTCGGTTTCGCGGTGGGTGGAGGGGATGTGCGTCTTATGCGAATGAGTCCCAGGACTTTAATATGAATAAGATATTATCACTAACATGCAGACAGAACTTGTTTAAAAAAATATATTTATTTTTTTTATTTTAAAATGTGCAGACGTAGTCGTTTTTTTTTTTTTTTAGAAAACCATTATGACTCATTTAAAATTAGATAGGCTATAGCAAGTTATTGTCAACATTAATAATATAGGCTACTTCATTTTTCTGAACATGTACACGGGTTCTGTCTCGCGCACAGACGTGCGTGCGAGCCTTTGAAAGTATTTGGCTGTAGAAAGACGCGTTCGGCGTGTGCACTGCGCATTATCTAGTGGACTTTTTGTTTTTAAGCACTCAATTCACTCTCGCATGGGCTGCTGTACAGTACACGCACTGTCCATGCCATCACAAAAATTGGGCTGCACGCGGACGGGGAGTGCGGACGTCCGCGAACCCTCCTGATGATGAATGTTCGTGATGCGGACGGTCTGTGGTAGCCTGGTAATACCAGACTCTGCTACTTCACTTTGCTTCGTAGACAGAGTCTGGAATGGCATAATAGAGAAGTGTTTTCTCTCTCGCTAGGGGGCGCTTGTCTGAAGTTTAAAATCATTGGTTACCCGTAAGCCAATCAGATACGTTTAGTTATGACGTATGTTATGAGCCTGTACAGCCGCATCGAAGCACAGACATCATGCATCGAACTCAAATCTATGATTGAACTTCCACTGTAAACCTGTTGTAAACACATGATAAAACAAATGTTTATCAAACACTCTTCTTGTTCTGGCTTCAGTTTGAAAAAGAGTTGAATGTTCTCCATAACAGAGCGAATTGCATCCCGTGTCTCGTTTCCCATTTCCGCGGTCGTTTCGGTTTTCGATTTCTCTAACCTACAATGTAAAACTCGGCACTTAGCATTACGTCACGGCTCTCAGCCCGCCCTCTGTTCGTTGATTGGCCCGGCTGTTTCCAGACCGGTGGCAAACAGAAAGCTCTGACGCTGTATCAGACTGAGTACAGAAGCGAAATGAAATTGAGCGGAAGTAGGAAGTCTGACGTAGTCAGGCTAGGTCTGCGGACGCCCGAAGTATACTTTGGGGTTAAGCCCGTAATAGCGGGTCCCCAATCCGCCCAGGCCCATATGCACGTGCATACCTTACATGCCCAGACGCTACGCCACTAAATTAAAGTTATACTCATCTGTGATTGAATTAGATGGAGTAAATTATGACACATTTTCGATATATTTTTCATTTTGGGTGAGAGACAGAGAGGTTTGAATATGACCAGGGCCATAATGCTCACAGCTGTTCTGGGTTTAACTAGATCAAATACTCACAGCATTAGGCAGAGGAGGATCAGTCTCTTGGAAACGATGAGAACAGTTCACTGACAGGCTCTCCTCAGCTTTCCTTGAGGCTCGTGTAGTCCTGGTTGCAATGGGCTAAAAAGGAAATAAAAATATAAACAAATCACCATTAAATCCTTATAATCAATGATGATGAACCTACTCTTTGTAGATGAGTCGGGAAACAGAAGACCGATGGTTTAGCTCCATCCCTAATCCTGACAGTCTGACCTGTCCTGTCAAAGTCCTCCGGCTTGAAGTGTTCACTGTATAGCACAGAGAACTCGCTTGAGGAAAAACCTTCTCTTCTTATAGCTACCCACTGTCTCCTCAACTCTTTGTCTTTGATTTGTGACTTTATGTTCTGGTTTGGTGTATCTTATAGTTGTATTGTCAGTCGCTGCATAGGAGAAAACGCCTTCTGTGTCACACAGCAAACAAACTAAATATTACTAAATGGTTAAACAATTATAGAAATTTTATTCATTTTAAGGTTTCAAAGTGTAGTCTTGTTTTATGTAATCCTCCGAAACAAGTTTGCAGCACAAGTCACAAACAGAAATGTTATTTCATAAAAAGTAGATGAGTAAACTGCATTCAATAAATGTGACTAAAAACATGTATTGATATGACAACTGAATACAACAGAATTAAAACATTAATGCCACGATTTTAATATTAATGGGAATTCATACACATTCGTGGATACGTCAATGATTTACATTTTATAGCTGCTAATACGTAAGTATTTTTATGTTTTTAGTGCTATAAATACATCAATATTTGTGTGTATGAAAATGTAAGTAAATATACATGTGTTATGATATAGACACGGAGGCAGAGATAAAAGCAATCCAGGTGAGTTTATTTGAATAATATGAGAACACAGAGAGGTTATGACTGTTATCAGGTACTTGAGAGATGAATTGAGAGTAATACTGTCCTTGTATGGCTTGTTTATCCAGGAGCTGAGACGAGATGAAGAGAGACGTTGGAGACACTCACACACACAGAAGGGTAAGCACATGAAGGGACCAGGAGACGAAGGAGATGAAGGAGATCGCTGGAGCAGGTAAGTCTGATGAAGGGGAGTTCTTAAGGTAAGCATCAACACAAGGTATTGCAAACGAGACCGGACAGTGAGTGTGTGTGAGTGTGGTGGTTTTGTAGTGCTGGTGATTGCAGAGTGAATGAGATGCAGGTGGCGGTGATTAGTATGCTGGTGATTGGGTGCGTGGGTACTGTGGTGAGGTGGAGCCTGGCGTGTCTGTGACAGTACCCCCCCTCCCACGGCCCGCTCCTGAGGGCCGCGGACCCCGACGTTGTGGTGGTCTTCCCCTGGGTCGTGGGGCAGGTCTGTCTGGATGGTTGGTATGGAAGTTCTGTAACAGAAGAGGATCAAGGATATCGTTCCTGGGAATCCATGAGCGTTCCTCGGGACCATAGTCCTCCCAGTCCACGAGGTATTCGAGTTTACCACCACGGCGCCGGGAATCCAGGATCTCGTGGACCACGTAGGCTGTGCCGTCTTCTAGGAGAAGTGGAAGGGGGGGCTCGGCGGCTGCCACGTCAGGCTCTGTGGAGGGAACAACAGAAGGGTGGTGAGGTTTGAGTAGGGATACGTGAAATGTAGGATGGATTCTACTATACTGTGCCGGGAGTTGGAGACGATAGGTGACGGGGTTGATCTGCCGAAGGATGGTGAATGGGCCAATGAAGCGGGGACTCAGCTTCTTGCAGGGCAGACGCATCCTGATGTCCCGTGTGGACAGCCAGACCTTCTGCCCCGGCTGGTAGACAGGAGCCTCGGAGCGTCGAAGGTCGGCTGCCATCTTGCGTCTGCGCAGGGCCCTCTGCAGCTGGTGGTGAGCTGAGTCCCACACCCTCTCGCTCTCCCGGAACCAGTAATCGACTGCCGGAACGTTGGAGGGTTCCCCGTCCCAGGGGAACATCGGGGGTTGGTAGCCGAGTACGCACTGGAAGGGTGTTAGTCCAGTTGAGGCTTGGCGGAGGGAGTTCTGTGCGTACTCGGCCCAACCCAGGTACTGGTTCCAGGAGTTCTGGTGGCCGTGACAGAAGGTACGCAGGAAGCGGCCGATCTCCTGGATCTTCCGTTCCGTCTGCCCGTTCGACTGAGGATGGTATCCAGACGATAGGCTGACGGTCACACCCAGGAGGGAGAAGAAGGCTTTCCAGACGTGGGAGATAAACTGGGGTCCTCTGTCGGAGACGATGTCTTCAGGTAATCCATAATAGCGAAAAACATGATTAAACATTAGTTCTGCGGTGGCCATGGCGGTAGGTAGACCCTCCAGGGGTATTAATCGGCAGGACTTTGAGAAGCGGTCTACTACCACCAGGATGCACGTGTGACCGTCAGACTCGGGGAGGTCAGTGACGAAGTCCACTCCCAGGTGTGACCAGGGTCTCTCAGGAACGGGCAGAGGAAAGAGCTTGCCGGTGGGAAGATGGCGTGGGCTCTTGGAGATGGCGCACTCCCTGCAGCCCTGCACGTACCTCCTGACGTCGTTGGCCATGTTGGGCCACCAGAAGCGTTGTTTGAGCAACGAGAGGGTCTCCTTGACCCCCGGGTGACCAGTGCCAAGTGAAGAATGGGTGCTGTGCAGGAGTGGAGTGCGACGTGCCCGTGTGATGTACTGCAAGCCCGGTGGGCAACCCGGCGGAGTGCGTGTGGAGGCATTGGCGGAGGGAATGGTTTCTTCGGACCACTGGATTGGACTCACGAAGATGGACTCCGGCAGAATAGTATCAGGCTTTTCGGGCTTTTCCTCAGGAGCATAGAGGCGAGAGAGCATCAGCTTTCGTATTCTTAGAACCAGGACGGTAGGAGATGGAGAAGTTGAATCTAGAGAAGAACATAGCCCAGCGAGCTTGGCGAGGGTTGAGTCTCTTAGCGGCCTTCAGATATTCGAGGTTCTTGTGATCAGTGAGAACTTGAAACGGGTGAGCAGCTCCCTCCAACCAATGCCTCCACTCCAATGCCCGTGTGATGTACTGCAAGCCCGGTGGGACGATGACGATGTTGAGGGCTGTGGTGTGAGTGCTCGACGCAGCACGTCCACGAGTTCCTGGAATGGATCGTTAGTACTCATGCCGTTAGTTGTTAAGGTCCGGTCTTCTGTTATGATATAGACACGGAGGCAGAGATAAAAGCAATCCAGGTGAGTTTATTTAAATAATATGAGAACACAGAGAGGTTATGACTGTTATCAGGTACTTGAGAGATGAATTGAGAGTAATACTGTCCTTGTATGGCTTGTTTATCCAGGAGCTGAGATGAGATGAAGAGAGACGTTGGAGACACTCACACACACAGAAGGGTAAGCACATGAAGGGACCAGGAGACGAAGGAGACGAAGGAGATGAAGGAGATCGCTGGAGCAGGTAAGTCTGATGAAGGGGAGTCCTTAAGGTAAGCATCAACACAAGGTATTGCAAACGAGACCGGACAGTGAGTGTGTGTGAGTGTGGTGGTTTTGTAGTGCTGGTGATTGCAGAGTGAATGAGATGCAGGTGGCGGTGATTAGTATGCTGGTGATTGGGTGCGTGGGTACTGTGGTGAGGTGGAGCCTGGCGTGTCTGTGACAACATGAAGTAGAACCACACTTTACATAAAAATACACGTATTCTCATGAGATCACGTTGGATTTAATTAGTTTATTAAACTGCAGAATGAAAGAATCTCATGAGACTTTATAGCTTTAAAAAATAATACATTTATTAAGTTTACATGATCCATATGTGTGTACTTCAGCTGTAAACATAACAAAATCAAATGTAAAACTGCCATAGTAATGATAATTACAATAAAAAACACAAATGACCAAATAATCAAGTCATGAAGATGAATCTGATTTTTCTGAACTCTAGAGTGAACAGATAAAACAAGCTTGATTATGATTCATGTTCAGTAAAACAATGACAATGATGAGAAGGATGAAGATGATTTGGTAGCTATATATTATATTATATTATATTATATTATATTATATTATATTATATTATATTATATTATATTATATTATATTATATTATATTATGACAATAGTTTGACACACAGCTGTAAAATACAGTTGTAATTGTGTCTCTGTCCTCTGGATCACAGTGACGTTCAGCATCTTTGATCTACAGTCACAGAAACATTATTAAGTTAGTTAACAGAGAAAATATCTCTATTTACAGTTTAACACAAATATAATCATTCACACGCAAACTGCTGGAGATTCAATATCAGAGTAGTAAAAATCACTGCAAACACAGTCCTTCTTTCAGTATCATTAAAAAATAAAATTGCTAACAACATTACTGCTGTGAAACACCTTTCTGATCACTCACCTGTTCATAAAACACTGGATTAAACGCTTCGATGGACGACAGCAGACCTGTGAAATAGATCAGTATTTCTTAGACACTTCTTCATAAATGATCTTATAGTTCATAATTATGAGATCCTTTAATTCAGGTCTCCTACATATTATCCTAAACCCAACTCTAGGTAATCTTCAGTCTTTTTCTGTATTCTAAAATGCTGAAACATCAAAATGACTTATTTAGTGTAAAATATTACCTTTATTCTTCATTTTATTTCGTACAGCCACTATAATCAGTGGAACTGCTATCAGGAGTAAAACTAAAGCCGCCACAGTGACGATAATCACAACTGAACCTGAAACATACAAGCCTGAAATACAATAAAAATGCAAACAACCACAAGAATCAGAATAGAAACTGGTTTACAGAATGATTAAATGAAAGACTTAAATGAAGAAAAGGAATATGTGGACTATTGAAAGTCATGTTGCCATGACAACCATCTGTCTGACCTTTCACTTCCTGTTCTGATGGATGGTGTGATGTAAAGTTCACTTCATGTGAGAGAAATATAGTGCAGTAAGAAGTGTGTCAGGTGAAGATGTCAGCAGTAAATGATAAACACATAATAAATAAAAGATATCACTGAGAGATCAGAAGATGAACCTGTTGAAGAGCTGATCTGATGGTCTGTGATGGTGATGCTGCTGGATTGTGGGTTTGTGTCTGATGTTCTCAGATAGGGCGGCGTGTTTGAAAATGAGCTGATAGTTTGATCTGAAGGGGAATAAAGACTGAGCTGTTATACTGACACATTAATGAACATAATCATGGGTTTATCTGAAGAGAAACTTGAGCTGGAAGATTAATATTGAATATCAGGCACATGGATGGAGGGTGGAGGTAAAGATCTGGACAGGAGTCGTTTTCTGTGGAGCTTTAGAAACAAGGTCACACCGTAGAAATGACACAAATACATTAATAACACAATCATTAACTACAGCATGAAGTATAAACATGAATGATGAAACAGATTGTTGTTTAATAATGAATATCAGCACCTGGATGGAGGGTGGATGTTGAGATCTGGACAGGTCTCGGTCTCCGTGGAGCTGAGAAATGAGGAAGAGTCGTCACACCATTCAAATTAAACAAATATATTCATAAAACAATAAAGATGAATGATGAAGCAGATTGTTGTTTAATAATGAACATCAGGCACCTCTGATCACAATAAGATTGACTTCTCTGTAGTGTTCAGCTCCAGTTCCACAGCCGTACAGTCCAGCATCTTCCATCTTCAGGTCACTGATGGTCACTGTAAATGATCTGTTCTGATGATCATCCTTCAGTGAGAATCTGCCCTTATACTTTCCTCCATTAGATTGTAGTATCATGACACTCTCTCTGTAATGTCCTTTGAAGAAGTATTTGTAAGAGTCTTCATATCCTCCTGGATAATGACACTTAATAATCACTGATTCTCCCTTCATTCCTCTTACTGTAATGTCCACAGACAGTGAACTGATCACTGCACACACACACACACACACACACACACACACACATGTTTGTTTTTGTGAATTGTGGGGACTTTCCATAGACTTCAATGCATTTTACACTGAACAAACTGTACATTCTATCCCCCTACCCTGCCCCTACCCCTAAACCTAACCCTCACAGGAAACTGTGCAAACTTTTACTTTTTCACAAAAACTCATTCTATATGATTTATAAACCCATTTACATTGTGGGGACCGCTGGCTGGTCCCCACGATGTAGGTGAACTCAGGTTTATATTACATCATGGGGACATTTGGTCCCCACAATGTAATATAAACAAAAGCACACACACACACACACACACACACACACACACAGCTTTACTCATGTACACTGATAATAAGCCATAATAACTGATAATAAACACTTGTGTTAGAGATCTTGAGCTCTTACCCGTCAGCAGAAACACACAAACTGTCAGCGGAAACTTCATTTCTTCATCAGTTCAGTTCAGAAAATCAGTCTGAAACTCTCAGCTGTTCCTCAAACTACTTTCTGAAACTCAAATAACAATAATACTGCTCTCATCTATCAGTGGAGAATAAAATAATACTTGTGTTTCTCGTCTCACGTGTTGAGAGTCAAACTCTACTGTTCACTGACTGTGTGTCTGTGTTTCTATGAGGTGTTAGTTTGACCAGGAAATTAGCTGTGAATTCATGAACTACAACCTGTTTCCTGTCCTCTCTGTTTCTGTCTGTCTTTAATATGTTTGATTGCTTTCTGATGCCCTATTATACAACTAAATCTATTTATGAATGATTAATCCATTTATCCATTTATCAGTGCACTGAAATCCAGTCAGATGGAGACGTGATGAATTAAAAATGATTTTATAATAAAATGCATAATAAAAACAATAAAATCATGAATTGTTAATTCAATTTGTAAGTAATAATCTGCTTTCAATAAGTGAGTCCTTAAGTCCTTAACCAAATACCTCTGAGTACATTAATGTTGCAGGAGATCAAAGGAAGAGAAGAAGAGCGAGTGAGATGCAAAAGCTCCTCCAGTGCATGAACTTTGCCAATATTCACACTAAAGTTCAGATCAGATCAGAAAGAGTATGTTAATAATGTCAAAAATATATTTTCTATGAATCAGCTCTGGCCTCTTGGTTTTATATTCTGCCAGCGTAGTGAAACATTGTGGTTTTGACACTACAGAAGCAGCGAGAGCCAAATGCGTATCTTCACCATGTCTGGACTTTACACTAAACTCATGCAGCAGTTCATATTAAACCGGATGCCAGACTTTGTGCAGAGGAACATGTCTCAGTTTAGAGAAGAGAGAGCACTTTGTCAAAGCAGAAGTCTGGTTTGAATAAGATATATGACTATGCGTATATTATATCAAAAGATACAACAGACAAAAATATCATTCATAAATGGATTAATACAAGAATAATATGTTTGAGAGGATTAATCATGTAAAATAATAATAAAAGAATACTAATCATAATCATAAGCATACATCCCCTGCTTTTTCTTATACACCAATATCAAAACATGCACAGCAAAAACTCCAGTGTTAAATGAACTCTCCTGGAAGTATATGTGAGATCACACTCAAGAGTGTTAACCCTCAGGGGTCTGAGGCTGATTTGGGGCCTGGAGAAGTTTTGACATGCCCTGACATTTGTGCTTTTTTCAGTTGTTCATAAACATATTAATGGAAAAAGTGTCATTACACTGTATTCAGCACAAACTAGGCTACAATAATATGTGAGGAACATGTATGTACATGTTTGTGTTTTTGAAGGAATAACGTTTGTGGTTATTGAAAAAACAAAAAACTTAAGTCACTGAAATAAAGCCAAAAAATATATATTAAAAGTCCCATTCTTCGTGATCCCATGTTTCAAACTTTAGTTAGTGTGTAATGTTGTTGTTAGAGTATAAATAAAATCTGTAAAATTTTAAAGCTCAAAGTTCAATGCCAAGCGAGATATTTTATTTAACAGAAGTCGCCTACATCGAACGGCCAGTTTGGACTACATCCCTCTACTTCCTTCTTTAATGACGTCACTAAAACAGTTTTTTGACTAACCTCCGCCCACAGGAATACACAAAAAAAAGGGGGCGTGGTATTGTTGCGCTCCCACAGAGAAGAGCAAGAGTTGCGTTTTTAGAGTGTGTTTGTCGCCATGTCATCGAAACGCTGTTATTTTCATCCCGCAGTCCAATCACCTTTGTTTGGCCTTCCCAGGGACGCTGTACTTAGAGATCAATGGTTACAATTTATGTTTAACTCGGTTCCCGAAAATTATAATCCACATGTAAACTATGTGCAGCACATTTTGCTGAGGACAGCTTCCTCAATCTCAATCAGTTTAATGCCGGATTCGCACAAAGATTATTCTTGAAAGATGGAGCAG
This sequence comes from Ancherythroculter nigrocauda, assembly GCA_036281575.1. Classification (NCBI taxonomy): domain Eukaryota; kingdom Metazoa; phylum Chordata; class Actinopteri; order Cypriniformes; family Xenocyprididae; genus Ancherythroculter; species Ancherythroculter nigrocauda. The sequence goes on from VTFQ01000003.1 coordinate 8,585,425, forward strand.
TTCCCTCTTTGTCTGGAGAAGGCGTTGTTTATGGACCACAACCGGTAAGCTAAGCTGCTGTCGAATCACAACACAGGAACCGCTGGCACAATCAGAACTCGTTACGTATTTCTGAAGGAGGGACTTCATAGAACAAGGAAGTCATCAGCCCGTTTTTATGAGAGTGGAAACAGCGGTATACAGATAAGTAAATTATGTGAAAAATACTGTGTTTTTTTACACGCGAAACATGAACACATGTTATATTGCACACTATAAACACAATCAAAGCTTCAAAAAAACACGAAAAACGGGACCTTTAAATCTGTGTTCACAAGACTTCTGGGTATTGGAAGTTGTAGACTAGAGTTTTTGCTTCAAAATTATGTAAAAATTATCATTCCTACTCCTTCATATAAAACAATAGAGAGATTTAAATTTTCTAAAACATCTTTGGTCAAGAAACACAGTATGCGTGGAGGCGTGAATAATCATGAATAATGGGTGATTCTCACCTGAGAAGACAAAAGAATCGCATAAAGAGCTCTAATGAGCTGCATAAATAATGAGGCCTTTCAGTCAGATAGGCTGTGAAAAAACCCTCTGTTGATCATGTCTCAAGCTCATCATAATGTAAATCAAACATACAGAAAAAAAACAGCAATACTGTGAAATATTATTACAATTTAAAATAATGGTATTCTATTATTAAAATATAATGCATTTCTATGATACAAAGTGTCTGAACAGTTATGTTACCTCTATGGCATTTCATATAGGCTTTTAGCTTAAAAGCATGCACATTTATAGAAATATTGATGGATTCTCATGTTTATGTCAATTTTCTACACAGAGGAGTATTTACTCATTATTTATTGTCGTCACTGTGAACGCTGGATACTGTGTTTACAATTCATACTTGCAGCCGGAGGGCGCTCTGTGCACTTTTAGTCCACAAATGCCAATGCTAAAGAACAATAGGCAATCCAGGAAATAACTGAACTAACAGAGGCCAGAGATCGCTAACTATGGCTATTCAAAACACTTTTCAAGACAATAAATTCACGATTGAGACAATGAATGCATGTATTGACTGAATTTGCATCTGAATAGCGCTGGCTCAGTGGGCGTGTCCGCATTAGCGGATAATGAGCTGAATCACAGATTTCTGACATGGCTCTCTTTTCATACAGATTACATAAACACAGAAGGTTTGTTTTCGATTTGACTTACACGATTTAAAACCTGACATTTCAACGTTTCTTTAGACACAAGTCTAATTTTTTTGTGATTAGTATTCACTAAGTTACAGTTCATTTTCTGAGAACTATCAGATTGGACTTCGTTCAGAGGGAGACGAGAGATCACGCATCATGTTAGTTTTCTTTATTTTACAAAAAGCACAACATTTTGTTTTTACTCTGAGTGTACACAAATAAAAGAAGATATTCCACAGATTCAAATGGTGTATAGCTCTTAATTGTATGTGCAACATTGACGGAGTATTTTGAGTCTTTTTCACACTGGTTAGAAAAAAACTGCGGTGATCACGCCGGCGTGACCGCCAACCCGAGGGAGTTAAAGTGTTAAAATAAGAGTGTTAAATGAACACTGAAGCAGTGTTAAAGTTAATGAGATAATTAAGTGAAAAAAGAGTGATGATTGACCATTATTGAAGACACCTGATGATAACAAGCAGAATCGCCCAAGGAGAAAAAAAAAAAAAAAAAAAAAATCGCAAAATCACCATCATGGAGATCAGTGTTTGCTTTAGTTGGCCTCTTGTCCTTGACTTTTTAATATTAGATTTTGTTTGGGCTGCTGTTCCTGAGTTATAACAGCCAGAAAATCAAAGAGAAAAGATGATAAGGTGGAGTTGGCAGAACATGTTTTTTTTCTGCCATAGCAGGATGAATGCGGCTCCAAGCTTGTTGGCCAAACATATGATAGTGCGTCTGTCATGACGGGTGAACTAAATGGCATGCAGGCAAAAGTTCTACATAGTGAACAACCCATTAGATTGGGATGAAAAATCAATTCTGTCGACTGGGGGATTTTTGCATTATTTTCAAGATCCCAATTTTTTTCTATTGAAGCTTTTTTCTGATGTTTTCTCTCATACAGACATGCTTTTCAACATACTCCAATCAAAGGGTTCTGATATTGTTTTTTGTTTGTTTGTTTGTTTGTTTTTGTGTAAGGGAAATGAAGAAAACAGCTGAGTATTTGCAAAGACAATGAGGGGAGTTTGATCTCATCTTTGCGCTTGTAGAGGAACATCTTGACACTTCAAAGAGGAACAGAGATGCTGACAAAAATGAACAGTATAAAGTTCTTTTTTTCAAAACTTTAGACACAATTGATTTGCATATGGAGAAGAGACGTTCCTCCATGGACAAACTGGTGTTTCTTAGCCTGTTGGATTCTTTTAAATTCATGGAGTACGATAACACTTTTCCAGACACTGCATTTAACTCTTTGAGATAAATAGTTTTGTCCTTTTGTGCAGCTAGCTGAAAGTATTACATGCATCCCCTGAACTTGTAAAGAGAAATGTCTCTGAGTTCATGTTCATGCCTCCCACTGGCCTTTGTAACAGCATGACCCAACTGTACAAACTCTGTGAGTTTCAAACGGAGCCATCTACTACTGCGTCAGTAGAAAGAACATTTTCTGCTTTGAAAAGGATTAAGATAGGACAACTGCACATGAGTGGTCTTGCTCTGATGTCCCCTGAAAAGCAGATGCTACACCAACTGAAGACATACGAAGCAGAGAATGAATTTCATTTACAAATAAGGTTTGCATGCATTTAAAACGACATGTGCCATGTGTAAATTCCTACTTGTCTCTGATTTAGATCTAGGCAAACACACTCAAATACAGATCTAAATCAGAGACAAACTTAATACATTTTTTTAAGACTGAAAATGAAAGTAAAACTTTTATGTGCTTTTTAATGCCAAATGAACAAGTTTTTTTTCAGTATGATTAGAAGTGTGAAAGACTTCAGTGAGTTTCAGCAACAGATTCCTCTCCACACTGACCTCTAATGGACAACATATGAAAATAAAACATTGACTGAACCAAACCATATACAGTATATCACAATTCCATACTGTATCTTTATTGCATTACTGAGGCTGAAGAAAAAACAAGCTAATTTATCAAATTTGTCAAGATGGCTGCCCAGTGAACTTCTCACTGTTCTTGCTAAGTTGTTAAAGTTTATCAAGAACCCATTAACCCCTGCTGGTAGATGACATAACTACACCATATGGCTTCAAAAGCATCTTTCTCTACTGACGGCCATTCAAACCCATCCCCATTTGCAATATTCAAATCGTAAATATTTTATTATATTACCGTAAAGGCTCTTAAAGTATCAAATGGTCTTACATTTGTCCTGTCTGTTCTCGTTTTCATGTGATGTCATCAGCTAATCAGTGTTGTCATGACATCATTTTCCTGATTAGCCACTCCCCAATCACTTTTTCCAGCATGTTTACTTGAGTTTAAGACAAAGATAAAGTAATCATATTTACACTCTTTTACATGTTTTAGACCTACAAGATTATTTCAGAGTACCATTCAATACATGAAGCATACACAACAAAAGTTTATTGATCGTTTGTTGATGGGGCTTCTTTGATCAGTCAGTTGTTTAATCAATACTGATAGATCGACTCTTCTTGAGTGTTATGTTGATAAAGCTATGCATAAGCATTGTTTTAAAAGCCAAAAAAAAGTATGTGATATTTATATGTGGTTTGCAATGATTTATCAGAATATGCAGCTACTTTTGAATAGTCATGAATGGAGAAAGATGCTCTCTGGCAGCAGATTATTGTTGTTACAACATCAACCAGCAGGAGTGAACAGAAGAAACTAACCTGACAACCTGCCCTCGGTCAGGGAATAAAACAACTGGCTATGGGCTGTGTCCGGAGAGACAAACAGATCTATCTATGCAGATGGAGTTTCCTTTCGCCCGGAAGCGGAGGCTCGTCGTGAGAGCTCGTCGGCTGCACGGTTGAGCACACCTGGGACGTGAATGGCACAAAGAGACCTCAGATGCTTCTGACTCCATTGCAAGAGTTGGCGGGTGAGTTGCGACATGCAACGGGAGCATAGACCACCCTGATGGTTGATGTACGCAATGGTCGCAGTGCTGTCCGAGCATGCTTGTCTGACAAATGCTCCTTGAAGTGGCCCAGTGCAAGACGTACTGCTAGCAACTCGAGGTAATTGATATGCCAATGCAGTTGAGGCCCCGTCCACAGACCTGGCACTGCATGCCCATTGTACGTGGTTCCCCACCCGGTGGCAGAGGCATCTGTGGAGACCAGCATGCCTGGACACTTCTTCGAGGGGAACTCCTGCCCACAGGAATGAAGGGTCCAACCACTGAGTGAGGGTACAACAGCAGTTCGGTGTCCAGGGGCGTCGGACTGGGGGGGTAAAGGGTACCGAGTACCCAGGGCCCGAGGCAGGGGGGGGCCCTTAGAAGTCAGTTTTCTATACATGCATATACATACACTAACATTTGTATAGCATTTATGTACAAATAAAAAAGTTCTTGTGCAAAACTAAACTTGTAGTTAGGCACTGGTTTGGTATAAAAAAAAAGTCATTTTCATGCTGTGCAGGGCCCCACCACCCCTCTCGAATCAATGTAAATGGTACGACCCGCAGGTCAGGTGCTTCTGCTGCGGACCTGCGGTGAATCAGTTAATGAGACAGGAGCTGGAGTTAGCCGTGATATGAACTAGGAAGACAGGGGAAGAGTCATGTCTTTCCTTAAGAAAGGAAAATCAGGGGCTCAAAAACGAAAAGAAAAGTAGATTAAAGAGAGAAAGGCAAATGAGGGCAAGCAGTTGCTCACTCAGTTTTTTGAAAAGAAAGGTGAGCTCCAAATGCTTCATCGAGCATTGACATTGTTTTAACATAAATATCTATTCCAGGTAGAATAGCATACATTTATGTTCGTACTCTATTTGAATAATATACCAATACTTTATAGTATCACACCCTACATAGCGAGCAAACAATATTTCTGGGTAAATAACGGAGTGAGAAGCAGACGGAGGCGGAGCTGGAGCTCAACACACTGCCACTCCAGGCAGCTGCGCAGCTTGTCGTCTCTTCTGCTGCAGTTCTCCCCAGAGTCAGAAGTTTACATGAAAACATTGTCCATTGTCAAAATCTAACACCCGCGAAAACACAGATCGTTAGCGCCTATTTTACCGCATTGTTATGCAAATTAGCTCGCGCACGCTCTTACATTAAATACAGGATTGTTCTCAGTTTAATGCACATCTTAATGATTGAAAATGACTTATTTTAAAACGTAATTCAAAGACTGAATGTCTAGTTTGGCGGTTAGTGTACCCTGTGATTCTATAGTCTGCATTTATTTTAAACAGACAAATAATCAGCAATTAACTTGTACTTAGCCTACACTTTAAAAAAGGTATTGTGACAATAAAGGATATTTTAGCAACCATTTGAAGCCATATATTTCAGTTTCAGACAAAAATATATTAATCAGAGTGTGGCTTATTTTGTTTACATTTTAAAGGTGCCCTAGAATCAAAAATTGAATTTATCTTGGCATAGTTGAATATCAAGAGTTCAGTACATGGAAAAGACATACATTGAGTTTCAAACCCCATTGCTTCCTCTTTCTTATGTAAATCTCATTTGTTTAAAAGACTGTAATATAGTGGAGAGCTCGTGTGGCAGGGAGCACGTGATTTAAAGGGGCGGCATGCTGAAAAAATCAGTGTATAGTTAATGATGCCCCAAAATAGGCAGTTAAAAAAATTCATTAAAAAAAATCTATGGGGTATTTTGAGCTGAAACTTAACAGACACATTCAGGAGACACCTTAGACTTATATTACATCTTGTGAAAAAGCATTCTTGGGCACCTTTTAAGTGTTTTTATGATAAAAATGCAATACCCCACCCATTGGTATCACTATGGTATTTGGTACGGGGGCCCAGCGAGATGGTTTGTACCCAGGGCCCAAAATTTGGTGCTACGCCCCTGTCGGTGTCACTGCACCCGGCAGTGAAGCCAGTGCTGAAGCAGCCTCATTTGAAGCAATCTGAGCGGCGTGACTGCGGCTGCGGATGCCATATGCCCAAGGAGCCTCTGAAATAGTTTCAGTGGGGCCACTGTCCTGCGCTTGACCGAATTCAGGTGGTTCAACACTGACTGGATGCTCGCCTGTCCGGGAGACTGAGTCCAGTTCCATACCAAGATAAGAGATCCTCTGCCCGGGGATGAGTTGCTCTTGTCCCGGTTGACCAGAAGACCCAACCGGCTGAGGTGAGCTAACACCATGTTCCTGTGTTCGCACAACTGCTTCTCTCTAGTTGAGAATGCGACTGCCCTGTTCCTAGAGTGGAACAATGGCCGCCTCCGCAACCTTGGTAAAGACGCGGGGTGATAGGGCCAGCCTGAATGGTAGGACTTTGTACTGATATGCCCGACCCTTGAACGCAAACCATAGGAAGGGTCTGTGTCAAGGCAGAATAGAGACATGAAAGTACGTGTCCTTCAGGTCGATCGCTGTGAACCAATCCTGGGGATGGATGCATTCGAAAATGCGTTTCTGCATAAGCATCTTGAACGGCAGCCTGTGAAGGGATGGATTCAGGACACGCAGATTCAGGATTGCTCGTAACCCACTGCCTTTCTTGGGTACAGTGAAGTAGGGGCTGTAGAACCATAACTTCATATTGGCTGGAGGGACCGGCTCGATTGCATCCTTCACGAAGAGGACAGCAATCTCCGCCCGGACAACAGGTGCACTGTCCAGGGACATGCAAATGTAATGGACATGCCTGAACACTGGGGGGCGCCGGGTGAACTGAATTGCATAGCTGAGTCTGATAGTACAGTTGAGTCAGCGGGACGGGCTGGGAAGCACTAACCAGGCCTCAAGACTCCGAGCCAGCAGGACCAACAGCACCACAGACGTACCCAGCGTACTGGGATCCGATTCGGATGGCATAGCGGCCCGAAGTGGGGTCGGACTCTGACAGATGACAAGGTGTATGGGAGATGACACAGAAGGGGCGGCACGGTTAGTCCACTTATGCCGTCCCATCACAAAGGAGGATCATGTTTCACATCATTTCACTTCAGAAGGCCTTTATTAACCCTCTGGATGCGTGTGGAGCACATATTTATGATGGATGGATGTGGATTGAAGCTTTTTCTTTAGCTCATACTCATTGAACCCTATCACTACCATTATAAAGCCCAGATGCATCAGGATATTTATTAATATTTCTTTGATTATGTTCATCAGGAACAAGAAAGTCATATACACCTAGGATGGTTTGAGGGTTAGTAAAGCTTGGGCTAATTTTCATTTGAAAGTGAACTAATCCTTTAATGCCCCCTCTTGGCAATAACCATGTGCAATACACAACATTATTTATACATTTATTTATTTATCACACCATAATTATTTTCATTTCCTTGTGTTTGTACATAACTTACCGGTACACACATATACATGTATATATATATATATATATATATATATATATATATATATATATATATATATATATATATATATATATATGTATATTGTTATTTTGTATTTACTTATTCTATGTGGATTATTCTGTTTGTGCTGTGGAAGCTTCAGGAACAAATTCCTCATATGTGTAAACATACCTGCCAATAAAGTTTTTTCTGATTCTGACATTAAAACACTACTAACAATGTCATTTAAATTCTCAATCAAAAGCTAATTTGTCAACTCTACCCTGTTCTTGTCGAGTGGTTGAGGTTTAGCTGGTTAGCAAGAGCCAATTAACCCCTGCTGGTAGATGTCATAACAACACTATATGGCTTCAACAGCATCTTTCTCCATTGACGGCCATTCAAACAGCATTTCCTGACTGAGACAGTTTGTTTTCTCCTGTCATGGTGTCATTGTGCTGATTAGCCATTTCCTAAATGGTGAACATCGCTCTTTACAGTATGAGTACAAGTGTTCAGTCGATCGTTCCATCAGTGCTGTGATAGATCGACTCTTCTTGAGCAGAATCAGCTGTGAGACACTGATAAATGTCACTCTGTCTACTGGCGTCGAGTTCTGTGTAGATCTGATCCAGATTCTGACTGTTTGTTACTGAGTCGGCAGGTTCTGTGTTCACAGGTCTGTGAAACTTATTTTCTGCAGAAATTTCACTTTGAGCTGTGTGAGAGTTCGGCAGGCCAGTCGGGTTCCCTTCATCATATTCATTCTGTAAATTGGAAGAAGGAAATGATTGCTTCATCATACTGAGCAAGAAAGTGAACCTTGACATTTACTTGAGAAGAACTACAGTTTATATTCCTGACTCGCCTCTTCTCCTTCTCTTAATGTCAGATGAAACCCTTCGGTGAAGGAGGAGACCGGACCTGTGACAGATGAATGTTATTTACATTTAAAAACTTCTTCCAATATTTGAATTCAGTTCTTCATGTTAGCTTGAATCCAGAGATTGTGTTCAATGTCTCAACTGTTTTGTTTACACAGCAAGAATCTGACTAAAAAAAATACGAACTTGAATCTGAATCTGAGATTTCCATCATTACGGACTATAAAGTGTATACAGTACATATATGTATGTATGTAATGTAGATTTTATGTATTCATATATCATTCAAAATTATTACCAAGAGTCTGCTTTTTCTTTCGTATGGCCACTACAAGCAATACAGCACCTATCAGGAGAAAAACCAAAACTCCTGTGATGATGATACCAAATGAACCTGGAAGTACAAAAGACACAATTAACTACTTAAATGGTTTACAGAATTAAATGACAGATCTTTACATGAGAGAAATATCAGCTGTAGGATGTGGAGAGGTGTTTACCTGTGTCAGGTGAAGGGGCTGGAGTCAATGGATCTGATGAAACACATATGCTTGTCATTAAAAATGGGCTGACAGTTAAAAAAAAAAACACAGATTCAAACATGAATTTAAGCCACATCACTATAGTTCAATGAGCAGAAGTCACATTAATCACTTACCCTGTTTAATCTTCAACAAAATCTCTGAATAGTCATCAGGACCTCTCCTCTTCACAGCACACCAGTATTGTCCTTCATCCTCTGTTCTCAGATCAGTGATGGTGACGGTGAAAACTCTGTTCTTCTTGTCGTCAGTCAGAGAGAATCTCTCGTCTTTAGCTGGAGATCCTGATTTCGCAATGATGTTTTTATTTGGAACATATTTACACTCGCCTTTACACAAATACTTTGAATTTGATTCATATCCAGGTTCATATGAGCATCTGATCTCAACTCTCTCTCCTCTGTGTCCTGTAACTGTAACTCGAGCTCCTACAACAACAGCTGAAACACAAATATATCATTAGCCATGATTAGCATATTTACTGTATTAATAAAGACTCCTGCAGAAATACAAGACCAGTGAAAATCAGAGAAGTGTAAAACAGTCACACATACACATCTTGAACTCACAGATATGAATGCAGGACCAGAGAAGAAGAATAAAGTTCCACATGGTGAAGATTTATGGCACTTTTTGACTACATAAAATCTTTGAACATTGGAAAACAACTCTATCTTCCGTACTGACACAAAGTGTGGAGCAATGCTTAACTTCTCCTTCCCTTTATTTCCACATCCATCACTACATCAGGTCCTTACTGTGCATTTCAAAACAACATAACCACAGCTTTAGATCATAACAATGTATATTATAGTGGTATTATGTTTTCATGTGGCCTCAGGGAGTATTTGGACACTTTAAAATGAGTGAATGTCATTGCATTAGATGAAATATCAAACAGACTCTGTGGGATACTTTCTCTTCACTAACTTAACTCTCATAACTTTCTATTAATCCTGAAAAGAAAAAAAAAATGCATGATAGCTGGTAAGCGTGAGTGAGTGAAGATTGTGTAGAAAAGAGGAAGATTCCTCTAGCCGACTCACCTGTAGAAAGACACAACTAGCTGTGTGTGTGTGTGTGTGTGTGTGTGTGTGTGTGTGATTAAAAGATAAGGATAAGATAGAATAAACAGTAGAACAAACAATACAGATCAGAACATGAAATAGAAAGAATGAACAAACCACAGACTGAAAGTTACAATAAACCTTTGATTAAAAAGTATGAATGGTGGAATGAATGAACAAATAATGACAGAATAAATGTCAGAATTAATAAACAAATGATAGAGAGAAAAAATATACATTACAAACCACTGAATGAATGAAGGAATGAACAAATAATTGGAAAATAGAAACTGAAATTGAATGGTGTAATGAGCAAATAGACAGAAAAAAGACAGGATGAATGAATAACAAACATGACTGAGTGAAGGAACAAATGATTGAGAGACTGAATAAACAATAGACAGAATGAACAAGTGCAACGAGTGAACAAATGACAGAATAAACATCAGAATGATAGAATGAACAACAAACTATAGACAGTATGAACAACAGACTGAATAAAGACAGAATAAACAATAAAAGAATCAACGACAGAAGAATGTACAACACACAGACTGTATGAAAGATAAACAAAACGAATGATAGAATGAACTGTAACAAGAACAGACATAATAATAAAGCTGCAAGCAGCAATGAAAGGGTCCTCGTGCCCGTGACACTGCCACCCAGTGGCTTTAGTAAAACAGAGCACGGTGGGCAATATGCATTCAAGTATATAAATATAGGAGGACTATGTCAGTCATTTGTATTTGCCACACTTCCTGCTACCAGCTTCGGAGCGGTATTCGAGGCTAAGTGTTTGCCATCATGTATTATGTTTGGGAACTCACATGCCCTGAAATTACAAGATGTCAAGGAAAACATTCGACTGCAAGTTAAAATAATTACATATTACATATAATTTGGTAGTAAAATATAAAGTGTTGCACATTTTATTAATGCAAAGATGGGTAGGCTATGTGTACTTTGCACATCATTTGCAACTGCTTTTTATCACTTAAAGGGATAGTTCACCCAAAAATGAAAATTTGATGTTTATCTGCTTACCCCCAGCGCATCCAAGATGTAGGTGTCTTTGTTTCTTCAGTAGAACACAAATGATGATTTTTAACTGCAACCGTTGCTGTCTGTCAGTCAAATAATGGGAGTGAATGGGAACTCTATCAATAAGAGTCGTAAAAAACATGCATAGACAAGTCCAAATTAAACCCTGCGGCTCGTGACGACACACTGATGTCCTAAGACACGAAACGATCGGTTTGTGTGAGAAACCGAACAGTATTTATATAATTTTTTACCTCTAAAACACCACTATGTCCAACTGCATTCAGCAATCGGTTAGTGAGGTCTGATCGCGCTCTGACAACGGAAGTGATGTCTAGCACTCATTGAAGTATATGGGCGAGACATCACTGCCGTTGTCAGAGCGCGATCAGACCTCACTAACCGAGTGCTGAACGCAGTTGGACGTGTTTTAGAGGTAAAAAATAATGTTCGGTTTCTCGCACAAACCGATCGTTTCGTGTCTTAGGACATCAATGTGTCGTCACGAGCCGCAGGGTTTAATTTGGATTTGTCTGTGCGTGTTTTTTTACTCTTACAGATGGAGTTCCTATTGAAATGCATTATACGGCTGACAGACGGCAATGGTGGGAGTTAAAAATCATCATTTGTGTTCTACTGAAGAAACAAAGTCACCTACATCTTGGATGCGCTGGGGGTAAACAGATAAACATCAAATTTTCATTTTTGGGTGAACTATCCTTTCAAAGAAGCACCATAATTTTAAAATTGTGTCTTCTGTTAGTTACATAGCGACCACTGAACAGACATTTAGAAGTGTATTTTAAAATGCAAAGTATTGATAATAATAATAATAATAATAATAATAATAATAATAAAAAAGCTGTAAACGCTTGCATTTTTTGCAAGACTATAAGTGTGTCTCATCGAGTAATCAAAAGTTCTACACACACTTGCAGTTTTCACGCCCACTTGAACACTTGAGCCAAATGCAGGAAATACGTCATGTAAGTACACAAGTGCAAAGACCGCAAGTGTGGGTATTTGGACAGGGCAATTGTATGCCTGAGTTACAACAACTTCCTGTTCTGTGGCTTTAATCACATACATTAGTGTTTAGCCAAGTGTTGCATGATTTAATGAGTTTCTAGTATTTTTGGTACTTCATGGCATATTTAAATGTGTTTCTGTGAGTGAATTACAGTACAAAGCATGCCATTTCCTGTTGCCAGCAACATGTGGTGCTATGACTAACTGAATATTTTGCATGTAGGTGTCTTTAGGCCAGGACTCTTAACACATGTGAAGTTTGGGGCAGTTTGGGCACTGTATGCCTGACTTACAACAGCTTCTTCTTTCATGGCGAAACAGACTTTGTAACCCCAAGCTTTACTCATCCTCAAGTCATCCTAAGCATATATGACATAGAGCAAGCTTTGTGAACTGCAAGAGTTTTACACCTTCTGCATACGTTGAATACAGAAGGTGGTCTGGCGGAAACTCGATACTTCATAACTTGTTTAAATATGGATATTTAAACAAGTTTAAACAACATTATTTATACATTTACTTATTTATTTATCACACCATAATTATTTACATTTCCTTGCATTTGTACATGCCGGTACACACATATACTGTCTATTGTCGATTTTTGTAAATTTGTATACATTATACACCGAACAAATTTATAAACGCAACTCTTTTGTTTTTGCCCCCATTTTTTACGATCTCAACTCAAAGATCTAAGACTTTTTCTTTGTACACAAAAGGCCTATTTTCAAATATTGTTCACAAATCTGTCTAAATCTGTGTTAGTGAGCACTTCTCCTTTGCCGAGATAATCTATCCACCTCACAGGTGTGGCATATCAAGATGCTGATTAGACAGCATGATTACTGCACAGGTGTGAAAGGTCACTCTAAACTGTGCAGTTTTATCACACAGCACAATGCCACAGATGTCGCAAGTTTTGAGGGAGCGTGCAATTGGCATGCTGACTGCAGGAATGTCCACCAGAGCTGTTGCCCGTGAAGTGAATGTTCATTTCTCTACCATAAGCCGTCTCCAAAGGCGTTTCAGAGAATTTGGCAGTACATCCAACCGCAGACCAAGTATAACCACACCTGCCCAGGACCTCCACATCCAGCATCTTCACCTCCAAGATCATCTGAGACCAGCCACCTGGACAGCTGCTGCAACAATCGGTTTGCATAACCAAATAATTTCTGCACAAACTGTCAGAAACCTTCTCAGGGACAACGAACACAGATGCATTTTATTGCTGGCATTTGGAATGCAGAGATACCGTGACGAGATCCCGAGGCCCATTGTTGTGCCGTTCATCCACGACCATCACCTCATGTTGCAGCATGATAATGCACGGCCCCATGTTGCAAGGATCTGTACACGATTCCTGGAAGCTGAAAACATCCCAGTTCTTGCATGGCCAGCATACTCACCGGACATGAGCATGTTTGGGATGCTCTGGATCGCCGTATATGACAGCGTGTTTCAGTTCCTGCCAATATCCAGCAACTTCGCACAGCCATTGAAGAGGAGTGGACCAACATCCCACAGGCCACAATCAACAACCTGAGATGTGTTGCATTGCGTGAGGCAAATGGTGGTCACACCAGATACTGACTGGTATTGGACACTGTGAAATTTTTGTTCTTTAAGTTTGTGGCAAGGACATAAATAACTATGACTTTTTTTCATTAGGGTAATAATAAAGAAGCTACATTCCTACATTCATTAGTCTCACTGTGTTGTGCTCGGAAAACTGCAACATAAAAAAAAAAAAATTGTATAGGCATCGGTATCTGCGAGTACTAGAAAAAAAGTATCGTTACTCGTACTCGGTCCTTAAAAATTGGTATCGGTGCATCCCTAAAAATATATATATATATAATAAAATATACACACACACTATCAGTCAAAAGTTTGGAAACATTACTATTTTTAATGTTTTTGAATGGAGTCTCTTATGCTCATTAAGGCTGTATTTATTTCATAATAAATACAGAAAAAACAATAATATTGTCAAATAGTATTACAATTTAAAATTGTGCTTTTCTATTTTAATATAAAACTTTAAAATATAAATGTATTCCTGTGATCAAAGCTGAATTTTCAGCATCATTACTCCAGTCTTCAGTATCACATGATCCTTCAGAAATCATTCTAATATGCTGATTTATTATCAATGTTGGAAACAGTTGTGCTGCTTATATTATTTTATAACCTGTGATACGTTTTCAGGATTCTTTGATGAATATAAAGGTAAAAAAATATCAGCATTTATTTAAAATAGAAATATTTTGTAACAATATACACTACCATTTGGGATCAGTCATTTTTTTTTTCTTTCTTTTTTTGAAAGAAATTAATACTTTTATTCAGCATGGATGTGTTAAATTGATAAAAAGTGATAGTAAAGATTTATATTGTTAGAAAAATGATTAATTATTATTATATTATATTTTGAATAAATGCTGTTCTTTTTAACCTTTTATTCATCAATGAATCCTGAAAAAAGTATCACAGGTTCCAAAAAAATATTAAGCAACACAATTGTTTTCAACATTGATAATAACGGAACATAAAATCATCATATTAGAATGATTTCTGAAGGATCATGTGACACTGAAGACTAGAGTAATGATACTGAAAATACAGCTTTGATCACAGAAATAAATTATATTTTAAAGTATATTAAAATAGAAAACCATAATTTTAAATTGTAATATTATTTCACAATATTATTGTTTTTTTCTGTATTTATTATGAAATAAATGCAGCCTTAATGAGCATAAGAGACTTTGTAATATACATAATATAAATAGTAATGTTTACAAACTTTTGACTGGTAGTGTATATATTGTTATTTCCTATTTACTTGTTCTATATTTATGTTATATTTGTTTAGTAGCAATAACGCTCTTTCTAATTTAAATTCTCAATCAAAAGCTAATTTGTCAAATCTACCGTTTTTGTCGAGTGGTTGAGGTTTAGCTGATTAGCAGGAACCAATTAACCCCTGCTGGTAGATGTCATAACTACACTATATGGCTTCAACAGCATCTTTCTCCATTGACGGCCATTCAAACGGTGTTTCCTGAGTTCGTTTTCTTGTGAGGTCATCAGCCAATCAGTCGTTTCATGATGTCATTGTGCTGATTAGCCATTTCCTAAATAGTGAACATCGATAGTATGAGTACAAGTGTTTAATTCAGTCATTTGATCAGTGTTGTGATAGATCGACTCTTCTTGAGCAGAATCAGCTTTGAGACACTGATAAATGTCACTCTGTCTACTGGCGTTGAGTTCTGTGTAGATCTGATCCAGATTCTGACTGTTTGTCACTGCAGAAGTAACATTTGTGTAGTCGAGGTCTGTGTCGGTGTTCACAGGTCTGTGAAACTCATTTTCTGCAGAAATATCACATTGAGCTGTGTGCGAGTTTGGCAGGACAGTTGGGTTCCCTTCATCATATTCATTCTGCAAATTGGAAGAAGGAAATTATTGCTTCATAATACTGAGCAAGAAAGTGAACCTTGACAATTTACTTGAGAAGAACTACAGTTTATAATAATGGACATGTTCCTGACTCACCTCTTCTCCTTTTTTTAATGTTAGATGAAGCCCTTTGGTGAAGGAGGAGACCGGACCTGTGACGGATGAATGTGATTTAAGTTTCAAAACTTCTTCCAGTATTTGAATTCAGTTGTTCATGTTAGCTTGAATCCAGAGATTATGTTCAACGTCTCAATTGTTTTGTTTACACAGCAAGAATCTGACTAAAAAGCAATCTGAACTTGAATCTGAATCTGATTATTAGGGACTATAAAGTGTCTACAGTGTCTGAATTCACTGATGTAATGTACATTTTATGTATTCATATATCATTCAATATTACCACAAGTCTGCTTTTTCTTTCGTATAGCCACTACAAGCAATACAGCACCTATCAGGAGAAAAACCAAAACTCCTGTGATGATGATACCAAATGAACCTGGAAATACAAAAGACAAATTAACTACTTAAACGGTTTTACAGAATTAAATGACAGATCTTTACATGAGAGAAATATCAGCTGTGAGATGTGGAGAGGTGTTTACCTGTGTCAGGTGAAGGGGCTGGAGTCAATGGATCTGATGAAACACATATGCTTGTCATTAAAAATGGGCTGACAGTTAAAAAAAGATTCAATTTAAGCAGAAGTCACATTAATCACTTACCCTGTTTAACCTTCAACAAAATCTCTGAATAGATGTCAGTAAAAAGCAAAGTCCTCTCCACAGCACACCAGTATTGTCCTTCATCCTCTGTTCTCAGATCAGTGATGGTGACGGTGAAAACTCTGTTGGTCGTGTCGTCAGTCAGAGAGAATCTCTCGTCTTTAGCTGGAGATCCTGATTTAACCATGATGTTTTTCTTTGGAACGTATTTACACTCGCCTTTACAAAAATACTTTGAATTTGATTCATATCCAGGTTTATATGAGCATCTGATCTCAACTCTCTCTCCTCTGTGTCCTGTAACTGTATCTGGAGCTCCTACAACAACAGCTGAAACACAAATATATCATTAGCCATGATTAGCATATTTACTGTATTAAGAAAGACTCCTGCAGAAATACAAGACCAGTGAAAATCAAAGAAGTGTAAAACAGTCACACATACACATCTTGAACTCACAGATATGAATGCAGGACCAGAGAAGAAGAATAAAGTTCAACATGGTGAAGATTTACAGCACTTTTTGACTAAATAAAATCTTTGAACATTGGAAAACAACTCTATCTTCCGTACTGACACAAAGTGTGGAGCAATGCTTAACTTCTCCTTCCCTTCATTTCCACATCCATCACTACATCAGGTCCTTACTGTGCATTTCAAAACAACATAACCACAGCTTTACTTCATAACAATGTGTATTATAGTGTTATGTATTCATGTGGCCTTAGAGAGTATTTTGACACTTTAAAATGTGTGAATGCCATTGCATTAGATATAAGTTTCTTGAGAAAAAAAAATGTAACCCTAACTTAAACAATGAGATAATTACTGTAACTCAATGCTAAGATCAATCATAAATCACAGAGGAATTTAATATTTACTTTTCAGGTGCATTGTAGACTTTAGTGCAGGGGTCCTCAACTCTGGCGCCAATCTTGATCAAACTCATCTGCCTATAACTTTCTATTAATCCTGAAGACCTTGATCCTGGTGTGATAAGACACAGAAACTGGATGTAAAAAAACAAAATACACTATAGCTGGTAAGTGTGCGTGAGTGAAGATTGTGTAGAAAAGAGAAAGACTCCTCTTGCCGACTCACCTGTAGAAAGACACAACTAGCTGTGTGTGTAATTAAAAGACATGGATAAGATAGAATGAACAATAGAACGACAGTTTAGAAGACATTTTGAAGTGTATTTTAAAATGCAAAGTATTGAAAATAATAATTTAAAAAAAGCTGTAAACGCTTGCATTTTTTGCAAGACTATAAGTTTATCCTATCGAGTAATCAAAAGCTCTAAACACACTTGCAGTTTTCACGCCCACTTGAAGACTTGAGCCAAATACAGGAAATACGTCATGTAAGTACACAAGTGCAAAGACTACAAGTGTGGGTATTTGGACAGGGCAATTGTATGCCTGAGTTACAACAACTTCCTGTTCTGTGGTGTTAATCACATACATTAGCGTTTAGCCAAGTGTTGCATGATTTAATGAGTTTCTAGTATGTTTGCTACTTCATGGCATATTTAAATGTGTTTCTGTGAGTGAATTACAGTACAAAGCATACCATTTCCTGTTGCCAACATGTGGCGCTATGACTAACTGAATATTTGCATGTAGATGTCTTTAGGCCAAGACTCTTAACACATGTGAAGTTTGGGGCAGTTTGGACACTGTATGCTTGAGTTACTACAGTTTCCTGTTTCATGGCGAAACAGAATTTTTCAGGCCGCCACGGACACACCGTTCAGCAAAAACTCAACATCTTCGGAATTTAACATCGCTAAGGCCTTAAGATTAGACTGACCATAAATGATGTTAATCTGATTAAAGCTCTAAGAGGAGTTCATTAAAGTACAATGTCTGGAAATGGCAAAAACTGCCAAAATTTTGCAGAGAAAAGATTTTGCACCCTGGGACATTTTTGCAGGTATTGGGCTGTTAGATGTGTGTACTGAATTTCATACGTGAAATGTAACGTGAAGGGCTAAATTGAAATCTTTGTAGGTGGTGCTATTGAGCCATTTTGCCACACCCTATTCTGAAACCCATATCATATGAAAATTTTCACCACTTCTGACGGACGTGCAGTTTCATGAGTTTGAGCATGTTTAGGCCCCTCAAAAATGCAATTCATTTCAGAGAAGAAGAATAATAGACTGAGCAATTATAATAGGGTCCTCACACCATCGGTGCTCTGCTCTAAATAGGATACACAGACAGACATACAGATCACCCTGATCTCTTTTTTGGCCTAGTTTGGTGTTGTGATATTTGCAGGACTGTTTGTGCTGCTGACAATCACTAATTATATTTTAAGAGTAGTTTTTTTTTGTGTGATTAAATATACATTCTTTTCCTGGTTTACTCTGGTACCTCTAGGTAATGATGTTGTGGGTCTCTCTGGTTCAGCTGTGCAGAGAAGGAAGGTGAAACTTTCAAGATTCGCTCCTTCAGCCATATGACTTCAGCATTTCCCAGCTAACAGGGAACAGGTGAGGTTCCCTCAAAGTTATGTTCTTCCAGTAACATTAAAAGAGTATTTCCTCAAAATTATCGGTCTTTAAAAATGTCCTTAATGTCAGCACACAAACATTATCTATACATTGCTCATATAACTTTTTTTTGAACATTTTATTTTAACGCTCTTTTAACATTTTTAAATGTTGCTTGTTTTTTACTTGTTTTAGAATGTTCACTTGTTTTAGAACACTCAGGGAACATTCAAAAGTAACAATCCTATAATGTTTGCAAAATGTAATGTTCCATTAATGTTCACATATTTTTTTAAAAAAAAGAAGTACATACTAAGACATTTTTAAGTGTTTTGAACATTCAGAGAACCAAGATAATGTTTTCATAACTTAGGAAAACTTTCTTATAACATTTGTTAGCTGGGATGTGTGTGGGAAAAAAAAGAGAAGAAGACCTTTTTCATATTAAAGAGCCCTCACCTCTTCTGACAGTTAGTTGTATTTGAGTAACAGGATCAGGCAGCAGTTTAATATCCACGCCGACCACTTGGGTAAAGTTGGTTTTATATTCGCACATTCGGACATCCGTATTCAATAGCCTTGTTAATCACACTACATTGGACATTCAGTGGACATTCACAAGTAAATATGCCATTAAAACAATACTTGCCTATTTTGATTGACTGTGAAAAATGTTGTAAGTTGACAATCGTTGGTTGTCAATATCATGTCGCTGCTTAAAATTCGCAAACATTAATTTATTGCACATTTATTGGAAAGTCTGAATTTATCATAAGTCCGAATGTGCGAATATAAAACCAACTTTACCCAAGTACGCTGACCGTGTACAAGCCAGAATCCTCTGAGATCAGTCCAAAGATGGCAGCAGTGAAAACGCGCGCAGATGTGTCGTCTAGCCCACTAGTGATGGCGAGATGAAGCCTCATGAAGCATTGAAGCTTTTCAGCCAAGTGGTTCACAAAAAGGTTCATTTCTCGAGGCTTCATTTGCTCACAAAACCACCTGGTGGTCAAAGAGTGTAAAACAAGTAGATACATTACAGATGACCTGATGTGATCTCTGATACACTGTATTTTGTGGCAGTTATGGCCTAGAAATAACGGTGAAGAAAAAATCAATTTCCACAAAGACTTATATATTTATTTGAATGTAATGTGTATTTTCTGGTTGTATATAATGATTGTATAACATAACTGTGTAATAAGCGTATTGGCATCAAATGTGTGTAAACAAATTCTTTGGTCATAACAGGCAGGAGAGGCGATATTATTATTCTAAAACCACAAATTCTGAGGGGATCCCATGGTTTATATGTCTGTCAAAATGTCGCGTCAAGATTTGAACCGCATCCAGTCGAACCATTCGAACCAGTCAGGCGGAAGCGAGGCTTCGAACGTCATCAATGACGTCATTGATCTAAAGCGATACAAGCCTCGATACGCGCTTCACTGAAAGCTTCCGGGATTTCTCGACACACGCTCCGAAGCCTCGGCACAGACCGTAACATCACCAGGGGCGTAGCACCAAATTTTGGGCCCTGGGTACAAACCATCTCGCTGGGCCCCCGTACCAAATACCATAGTGATACCAATGGGTGGGGTATTGCATTTTTATCATAAAAACACTTAAAAGGTGCCCAAGAATGCTTTTTCACAAGATGTAATATAAGTCTAAGGTGTGTCCTGAATGTGTCTGTTAAGTTTCAGCTCAAAATACCCCATAGATTTTTTTGCCTATTTTTAACTGCCTATTTTGGGGCATCATTAACTATACACTGATTTTTTCAGCATGCCGCCCCTTTAAATCACGTGCTCCCTGCCACACGAGCTCTCCACTATATTACAGTCTTTTAAACAAATGAGATTTACATAAGAAAGAGGAAGCAATGGGGTTTGAAACTCAATGTATGTCTTTTCCATGTACTGAACTCTTGATATTCAACTATGCCAAGATAAATTCAATTTTTGATTCTAGGGCACCTTTAAAATGTAAACAAAATAAGCCACACTCTGATTAATATATTTTTGTCTGAAACTGAAATATATGGCTTCAAATGGTTGCTAAAATATCCTTTATTGTCACAATACCTTTTTTAAAGTGTAGGCTAAGTACAAGTTAATTGCTGATTATTTGTCTGTTTAAAATAAATGCAGACTATAGAATCACAGGGTACACTAACCGCCAAACTAGACATTCAGTCTTTGAATTACGTTTTAAAATAAGTCATTTTCAATCATTAAGATGTGCATTAAACTGAGAACAATCCTGTATTTAATGTAAGAGCGTGCGCGAGCTAATTTGCATAACAATGCGGTAAAATAGGCGCTAACGATCTGTGTTTTCGCGGGTGTTAGATTTTGACAATGGACAATGTTTTCATGTAAACTTCTGACTCTGGGGAGAACTGCAGCAGAAGAGACGACAAGCTGCGCAGCTGCCTGGAGTGGCAGTGTGTTGAGCTCCAGCTCCGCCTCCGTCTGCTTCTCACTCCGTTATTTACCCAGAAATATTGTTTGCTCGCTATGTAGGGTGTGATACTATAAAGTATTGGTATATTATTCAAATAGAGTACGAACATAAATGTATGCTATTCTACCTGGAATAGATATTTATGTTAAAACAATGTCAATGCTCGATGAAGCATTTGGAGCTCACCTTTCTTTTCAAAAAACTGAGTGAGCAACTGCTTGCCCTCATTTGCCTTTCTCTCTTTAATCTACTTTTCTTTTCGTTTTTGAGCCCCTGATTTTCCTTTCTTAAGGAAAGACATGACTCTTCCCCTGTCTTCCTAGTTCATATCACGGCTAACTCCAGCTCCTGTCTCATTAACTGATTCACCGCAGGTCCGCAGCAGAAGCACCTGACCTGCGGGTCGTACCATTTACATTGATTCGAGAGGGGTGGTGGGGCCCTGCACAGCATGAAAATGACTTTTTTTTTATACCAAACCAGTGCCTAACTACAAGTTTAGTTTTGCACAAGAACTTTTTTATTTGTACATAAATGCTATACAAATGTTAGTGTATGTATATGCATGTATAGAAAACTGACTTCTAAGGGCCCCCCCCTGCCTCGGGCCCTGGGTACTCGGTACCCTTTACCCCCCCAGTCCGACGCCCCTGAACATCACTATAGCCCACCTGTTGGCTTTATCTGAACCAGTTTCTCAAAGAAGAATCCATCTGATCTGCTAAAGTACTTGCCGTCTCGTAGCCAGGTGGCTTTCTGGCGTGAAAGGTCTTCTCCCTCATATCCCAATCACAGCACAACTAATGTAATGTAGAAAGTCTGGAAACGAAATTAAACGACTAACGTTAGATATTGAATTGTGTAATATACCGACAGAAATACCTAGCAGTTAATTACATCCATAAACTTGTTCCCTTTGTAGTTCATCAAGTGAAACGACAGTTAGCAAATTTAAGATTATTAGTATTTAAGATGATCAGTAGCTGATTATTTGACTAGTAGTGACGTGACAGTATTGTGCTTTCCGAGCAAGAGCTCGTCCTTTTGTTCTACAACTTGGTAAAGTTACAGCAAATAAAATGTATGTGAAAATCGCTCGACTTCAAGCTTGATGTTAAAGGAAGCATCTCTCATATGAAGCCATTTGATTCATTTTAGTGAATAGGTTCAAAATATGAACTGTTCAACCAAAAAGTGACTGACTGATTCATTTCAGTCAGCGTGACATTTTACGTTTTTAATGTGATACACACATTAATGTTAATATTATTTAATAGGCTTTCATGGTTAACAATATAATAATAGTTAAATAAATGTTTTTGCTGTGTTTTATTGGTGATCTGTTCAGACGCTGCCTCCCTAATTGAGATACTTCAGTAAAGTTGGTTTTATATTCGCACATTCGGACATCCGTATTCAATAGCCTTGTCAATCACACTAAATTGGACATTCAGTGGACATTCACAAGTAAATATGCCATTAAAACAATACTTGCCTATTTTGATCGACTGTGAAAAATGTTGTAAGTTGACAATCGTTGGTTTTCAATATCATGTCGCTGCTTAAAATTCGCAAACATTAATTTATTGGAAAGTCTGAATTTATCAGAAGTCCGAATGTGCGAATATAAAACCAACTTTACCGAAGTAATTGAGATCCTAATTTTATGTGCAATAAATTATATTTAGAAAAGTATTTTTTTTTTTTTTTTTTTTTTTTGTAGATTAAGTATTAGTAATGCATTTTTAAGCATTACTTGAACTATAATTACCAAGCTAGAGTTAGTAGTTTAGTAGCTTTATTAGTAGATTAAGTGGTAGTATAGTGTAGCAGAAATACATTTTTAAGCATTACTTGAACTATAATTACCAAACTAGAGTTTCAAAGTAGTTTCCCCGAACACTGATGCAGATAATTTTGAAATTAGTCTGAAATCAAGAAGCTGTTTTATTGTAAAGCGATCTCTACAACTCACCTGTACAGATGAAGAAACAAAAGACTCTTGCTTTCCACATGCTGAATGGTTTTAACCGCTTTTGTTGTTCTGCAAAGTATAAAACCGCCTCTGTCTGTCAGTCTTTCTCTCACTTCCTTGTTTCTATTTGGGACAGATCCTCAACCCCAAAACAAGACTTTAGTTGTACAAAGGCAGTTCAACTGAGATTTCTCAATATAATCAACTTACCACTTTTCACCAGTATAAAGTGACTCCAAAGGTTGCAGTCCTCTCTTTTCTGTATTATAATTGTTTGAACAGGAACAAACATTTAAACAAGATTAGGAAAGTCCATTTTACACTTATAAGGATGCTCTAAAAAAAGTGATAAAAAATCTTCTCTAAGTTCTAATTTTCATAAGATAATACAATATTGTATTCCATACTTTATTTATAAGGAGTGTTTTGCACAGAGCGGTTTAATCGCTCGTGACCAGCAGAGGGCCCCAAATAAAAACCTACTGTGCAGACTGACACTGCAAAACATTTTCTTCTTCAGTATTTATGTCTTGTTTTTCAGTAGACTACTTATTTGAAGCAAAATTGCATAATCTAATCAAACTTGTTTTCAGTGAAACAACATAGGATTATGTTATATATGTTTATCAGATGGCGAAACACAAATACCAATGCAAATGCAGCAAAGTGAAGATGATAAATACAACAAAGATTAATACTCTCTGCTTCACAAAATATGCTGAGAACTGGACCACGGAGCAATGGAAGAAAGTGTCCTGGTCTGATAAATCACGTTGTCTTTTACATCACGTGGATGGCCAGGTGCGTGTGCGTCGCTTACCTGGGGAACACATGGCACCAGGATGCACTATGGGAAGCAGGAAAGCCGGCGGAGACAGTGTGATGCTTTGGGAAACTTTGGGTCCTGCCATCCATGTGGATGTTACTTTGACATGTACCACCGACCTAAGCATTGTTGTAGACCATGTACACCCTTTCATGGAAACGGTATTCCCTGGTGCAGGGGTAGGCAAGTTCAGTCCTAGAGAGCCGCTGTCCTGCAGAGTTTAGCTCCAACCTTAATCAAATACACCTGAACAAGCTAATCAAGCTCTTCGGGATTACTAAGGCTAAAGGCAGGTGAGGTTTTTTTTTCAGGGTTGGAGCTAAACTCTGCTGGACAGAGAATTTCTATCTAGGACCGAACTTGCCTACCCCTGCCCTGGTGGCTGTGGCCTCTTTTAGCAGGATAATGCTCCTGCTACAAAGCAAAAATGGTTCAGGAATGGTTTGAGGAGCACAACAACGAGTTTGAGGTGTTGACTTGGCCTCCAGATTCCCCAGATCTCAATCCAATCGAGCATCTGTAGGATGTGCTGAACAAACAAAAAGTCTAATCCATGGAGGCTCCACCCAGGGGCGTCGGACTGGGGGGGTAAAGGGTACCGAGTACCCAGGGCCCGAGGCAGGGGGGGGCCCTTAGAAGTCAGTTTTCTATACATGCATATACATACACTAACATTTGTATAGCATTTATGTACAAATAAAAAAGTTCTTGTGCAAAACTAAACTTGTAGTTAGGCACTGGTTTGGTATAAAAAAAAAGTCATTTTCATGCTGTGCAGGGCCCCACCACCCCTCTCGAATCAATGTAAATGGTACGACCCGCAGGTCAGGTGCTTCTGCTGCGGACCTGCGGTGAATCAGTTAATGAGACAGGAGCTGGAGTTAGCCGTGATATGAACTAGGAAGACAGGGGAAGAGTCATGTCTTTCCTTAAGAAAGGAAAATCAGGGGCTCAAAAACGAAAAGAAAAGTAGATTAAAGAGAGAAAGGCAAATGAGGGCAAGCAGTTGCTCACTCAGTTTTTTGAAAAGAAAGGTGAGCTCCAAATGCTTCATCGAGCATTGACATTGTTTTAACATAAATATCTATTCCAGGTAGAATAGCATACATTTATGTTCGTACTCTATTTGAATAATATACCAATACTTTATAGTATCACACCCTACATAGCGAGCAAACAATATTTCTGGGTAAATAACGGAGTGAGAAGCAGACGGAGGCGGAGCTGGAGCTCAACACACTGCCACTCCAGGCAGCTGCGCAGCTTGTCGTCTCTTCTGCTGCAGTTCTCCCCAGAGTCAGAAGTTTACATGAAAACATTGTCCATTGTCAAAATCTAACACCCGCGAAAACACAGATCGTTAGCGCCTATTTTACCGCATTGTTATGCAAATTAGCTCGCGCACGCTCTTACATTAAATACAGGATTGTTCTCAGTTTAATGCACATCTTAATGATTGAAAATGACTTATTTTAAAACGTAATTCAAAGACTGAATGTCTAGTTTGGCGGTTAGTGTACCCTGTGATTCTATAGTCTGCATTTATTTTAAACAGACAAATAATCAGCAATTAACTTGTACTTAGCCTACACTTTAAAAAAGGTATTGTGACAATAAAGGATATTTTAGCAACCATTTGAAGCCATATATTTCAGTTTCAGACAAAAATATATTAATCAGAGTGTGGCTTATTTTGTTTACATTTTAAAGGTGCCCTAGAATCAAAAATTGAATTTATCTTGGCATAGTTGAATATCAAGAGTTCAGTACATGGAAAAGACATACATTGAGTTTCAAACCCCATTGCTTCCTCTTTCTTATGTAAATCTCATTTGTTTAAAAGACTGTAATATAGTGGAGAGCTCGTGTGGCAGGGAGCACGTGATTTAAAGGGGCGGCATGCTGAAAAAATCAGTGTATAGTTAATGATGCCCCAAAATAGGCAGTTAAAAATAGGCAAAAAAATCTATGGGGTATTTTGAGCTGAAACTTAACAGACACATTCAGGACACACCTTAGACTTATATTACATCTTGTGAAAAAGCATTCTTGGGCACCTTTTAAGTGTTTTTATGATAAAAATGCAATACCCCACCCATTGGTATCACTATGGTATTTGGTACGGGGGCCCAGCGAGATGGTTTGTACCCAGGGCCCAAAATTTGGTGCTACGCCCCTGGCTCCACCTCACAACTTAAAGGATCTGCTGCTAACATCTTGGTGTCAGATACCACAGCACACCTTCAGGAGTCTAGTGGAGTCCATGCCTCAATGGGTCAGGGCTGTTTTTGCTGCAAAATGGGGACAAACACAATACTAGGAAGGTGGTCATAATGTTATGCCTGATCGGTGTATATAAATATATAAAAATAGTATCTCAATGATTCTAATATAACACTGATGTTAAAACAAGGTTATTAATTATGAATAAGATTTGCTGTCATCACCTGCACTATATATATCAGTATATCAGTTTGATATTGTCCTTTGTTGAGGAGCAGAACCTGATAAGAACATGATTTAATTGATTTAATTATCGATTTATTGAAATATGCAGGGGCTTTTTTAGAACATGTTTTGAAGAAAAGTACATGTTCTGTTAGTGCTGTAGTCTCACCTGAGTTACTGCGTCTGTTGTGCTTGAGGACTTGAAACAGACCAAACACACACACGAAAAACAGAGCGAAAACACACATCAAAGCCACCATCATCATGAACCTGGAGTGAGACTCTGTTGATGCAAAGACCACAATGAGTTGACTGAAAAAGGCCAAACCACATGCTGTGTGTGTGTGTGTGTGTGTGTGTGTGTGTGTGTGTGTGTGTGTGTGTGTTTATAGAGTTATACTTCCCTAATGCGCATGTATGAAGAAACACAGTGTCAGAAAACAGCTCCCTCTTCAGGGCAGTGAAGGTAAAGTCTGGCCATCCTCAAGGTTACGCCATCCAATCACCCAACCATTCTCCTATTCATCCATCCATCCACATATGGGAATATATACTTCATCCATTATATAAGGGAAGGTATTTGCATGTTCCTGCCTCAAAGAGGTGTAAAATATTACTGAACGGGCATGTAAACATACAGTTTGATCTTGTTGTGCAAACACTGTCTATAAATATGAAGAACTACTTATTTATAATAATAAAAAAAAACCTTTTCAAATGTATAAACATCCTCAAACAGGAAGTTTCCCTTCACACTGAAAGTTGAATTTGATTTTTATCAAATTAAAGAGAGTTTTATCTTCTATTCATTGCAAGTGGTTTCATGTACAGTAGGTTGTTCCTGTAGTCTAATTTGGGTTGGGTTGTGTTGGCAAGGGGCGAGTCACTAAAATAGACTAAAAAAGGGAAGGAACAAACTGTTAATCAGCAGAAGAAAGTTTTCAGCTCGCATTTGCGGTTCACTCTCCTGGAGTCTGTTTGCTGTGTCTGAAACTACAACACGGTAAGAGTTACACTTGTTCAGTGATGAATATTGAATAAATAATGAATCTCCATTTACTGAAGAAACTTCTGAGAAACATTTTCTTTCATAATAACCTCTGAACATCCAGAGCTCATGTGTGCCTAATGTCATCTTTAAGTGACAAACTACTAACGGTAATAATGTTAAAATAGTATTATCATTTTTTACAGTGTTTATAACATAGACTGCAATTGTAATTGTATTTATGAAACTAAAGATGACGTGTTTTTGTGTAAATTATTTAGTTTTCTGCAGTGATGTCGCAGAGACCGACTCCTTCTCTTCTTCTGCTGTTTCTGCTCATGATTCCAGGTGAGTCTCTCCTGTAAATGCAATGGGACTTATAATATCTTAACATTAGAAAGGTTTTGACTAATCAGTTAGCCCAGATGACAGAAATAAAGTCAGTCTGGTTAGTAATAAGTGAAGCTGGTAATGCTGTTTGTGGAGTTGTTTAATCAGATCTTCAGAGATGTAATGTCTTCTAAGGCTAAGGCTGTGGCTGGAAGCCAATAGTTTACTGTAAAATCTGAGTTGAATGCACTAAAATGAGAAAAGTTAGTTTCTCTGAATTAATTTATGTGAACTCAATGACTGATCAGGAGAGTAAATGTTGAACTGAAGTGTTATTTTATGTGTTTTGCACATAATAGTATGGATATCTGTTAATGTTTTGTTGGGATTTAAAGGGTTTCTGTTGTCTGAGTTTTGTGGGTCACCATTGTGCTGAAGAGTAAAGCCTGTGCTTTAGTCCAGGAAAAGATCAAGACACACTGAGAATAATAACACTGATAATATGTTGCTTTATTTAAAGGCAGTAACTGTGTAGTTTTTACAAAGTACTTTAGCACATGCCTGTGTGCCATTTGTTAACTAGCAATTATCTGCAAGAGAACTGAGTTGAATTGATGTTTAGTTAAATTTTATTTCAAGAAACTTTCTTTTATAGTGAACTCGAGAGATAATTCACAGTATTAATGTAATCAAATTACCAACACAATATATATATATATATATATATATATATATATATATATATATATATATATATATATAAATGGCAATTGACCGATTTAAGACAGTTGGTTTCATCAAATGAAGTGAATTAACAGGTTTTAATTCAGTGTATAATTACAGTAACATATTATAGTAAAGAATTTAATTTACAGTATAACTGTAGTTGATGATATATTCTTGTAAATATACTGGCTTATTTGCAAACTAAATTGGCAGTAAGTTGCTGTAAATTTTATATATATATATATGTATGTTGTATGTTGTGTTTCAGGGGTTTCTAGTGCTGGTTGGGGTGTGAGTTACAGTCCTTCACACATCTGTGCACTAAAGAACTCATCAGTGATAATGAATTGCACTTATACATACCCTACTGGATATCAGATCATGAAAGTGTTCTGGATCAAAGGTGAGGATGGAGAGTATCAAGATCTGTCTGAGGACCCTGAATACAGTCAGAGGCTTCAGTATCTGGGAGATAAACAGCATAAATGCACCATGAGACTGAGTCATGTGACACTGAAGGATTCACACGAGTACTATTTCAGATTCATCACTAATATAACAGAAGGAAAATGGACTGGTGTTCCAGGAGTGACTCTTACTGTCACAGGTGACTTTCATGAGGTTTCTCTCTTCTTCTGTGCATTATGTTGAATAATAATCAGTGTATGACAGCAGCACTAGATATAATGTGTGTGTTGTGTTCAGATCTTCAGGTGGAGTCTCCTGAGAGAGTGACAGAGGGAGATTCAGTCCGTCTGACATGTAAAAGCAGCTGCACTCTGACTGACAGAGCAACATTCATCTGGTACAGAAACTCACAGCCATTAACTGAGAGAAGAGACAGAAACAATGAACTCCTGCTGCAGTCAGTCAGAAGAGAGGATGCAGGCAGATATAGCTGTGCTGTACACGGACACAATCACATCTCTCCTGCTGTTCAGCTCAATGTCATGTGTGAGTACAGATTCATTTATTTTCAAAAACTTGTTGAATTTATGTTTGGAATTTCATTATTTTTTATTTTTATTTTTGTCTTTTAGATCCTCCAAAGAGAGCCTCAGTGTCCATCAGTCCATCTGGTGAAATAGTGTCAGGAGATTCAGTGACTCTGAACTGCAGCAGTGATTCAAACCCTCCTGCAGAAATCAGCTGGTTTAAAGGAAGAAAGTTTGTAGGATCTGGAAGAATCTACAGCATCTCAAAGATCAGCTCTGATGACAGTGGAGAATACAAGTGCAGATCCAGAAATAAACATGGAGAGAAATACTCTGCTGTGGTGATTTTAAACGTCATGTGTGAGTTTATTATAAAACATAAGATGTTAATTCTGTTTTGATAATTTAATTTCGTATTAGTAATTTTAAAAAATGCAGTGCTTATATAAATAAATAAATAAATGCTACAAATAAGAATATATCATTAATGTTACATTTCAAAATTTTTGTTTTATTTTATTTTTAACAGTCAATGGTCATCATTTACGTCTGTATGTGAGTTTTACAAATATTTAACCAATGAAAAGAATTTAAAAGAGCTTGTGACTAAACCTCATATCTCCACTGGATCCTCAAACTGTCAGTCAAATCTTATAACTCTGTTATAGTGCTGCACGCCCTGACAAAACATTGCAAAACATCTTTTTAAAGGAAACGGTGGTGCGTTGAACACCCTGTGCTGATGACGCAAGAGTTGCAACTATGGCAGCTGAGAAGGTCATTCTTTGTGTTCTTTTTGAAGAATTTTTGGAGCCTGATGAAATCAGTATAAATATGTGTTTAATACTGCAAAAAACGCTCAATATTACAGTCACTGCCCAGAATAAAAGAGAACATTAATTAAGAAAGCACTTAATTACCATTGTGTATGAAATTTGGTGTATATAAATAAACTTGCCTTGCAATGAAGCTAAAAATATAAACAGCTACATCATCATGTTGATATGCTTTCTTGATATTTTTCTATAAAACTCTTATGACAAACATGTCTTCTAATTTCTTCAATTGTTGCGTATACCGTGCTGCAGCAGACACATTTGTAAATGACTTTACTTGGACCCATTATGCGAGCTGTCTCTTTAATACCGCGTGCTTTATATACATGTTGCTGCTGATCAGGCTGACATTTTTGACACACCCACCAAACAAGAAAAGACGTTTCTCAAACAAAGAATATACACTAATAAGAAGCAGCACTCAATAGAATGTTCCAATGCAACACCGGCGCCCAGCAGCAGCCCTGCGTTTCCTCCATTTTGGGGTGAAAGCAAGTCGGCAGTCCACTAGTTTCTATGGCAATATCAGCTTTGCTTTGTTTAAAAAAAAAAAAAAAACATTAAAGCTGAAATCCAACCCGTATGATGACAACACAGAATAAAATACTACCACTAATGATCATCCAATCCTTTTTACAGTTTATTTTACACACTCTGTGTTTAAGTCTTCAACTTTTTTCACAAAACTTTTGCTCTCTAGAAACCCAGTCAGTTTGGGTTAAAATTCTTTAAAAGGCTTATAAAAACTGAATTATTACCAACATATGAAATTAAATTAAGGACATGAATCAACTGGTAAAATTAAACATATAAGACAATACAACATTTACTGTAGGAGCCATACAATTTACTGGTGACTTAATTTAAAAAGCTTTTCTATTACACTTCTGATTTGGCAGTGAAATTCGCTCAAAGTGTAAAAAGTATCAAAGTGTCGCCTCTTGGGTTCAATATTTTTTGTCTCAAACCCCGTCGCACACCGTTTCCAGGAAACATGTCGTTCAACCCAGAAACTGTAGTGAAACGTTGCGCACCAGTTTGAGCTTGAACGTGCCCCTTATATTTTAATAAGTATACATTAGCGATGTTTTTTTTACTTATCAAATCTGTGCTGTGGCAATAAATAAATAAATAAGGTTAGGAAACACTGCATTAGGAAGTAGTTGGGGCCATGCAGAAACTTGCGAATGATGCTTTTATAGTTGTGCTGTCACCGTTTAGTGACTTTATTGTATGTTCTGGGAAAAGTTGTATGTGTCGGTCACAGAGCCTTTGATTTGTTGTTTTGGATCTGGCAATTATTCATTTACAAATTAAGCACTGTGTAAGAGGTCCTAAATTAATAATCTGATAATTGTTATCAGACCCTCCCAGGAACGTCTCAGTGTTGATAAATGGATCTTATGAAATAATGTCAGGAGATTCAGTGACTCTGATCTGCAGCAGTGATTCAAACCCTCCTGCAGAAATCAGCTGGTTTAAAGGAAGAAGGTTTGTAGGATCTGGAAGAATCTACAACATCTCAAAGATCAGCTCTGATGACAGTGGAGAATACAAGTGCAGATCCAGAAATAAACATGGAGAGAAATACTCTGATGCTGTGACTTTAAACGTCATGTGTGAGTTATTGGTGGTTCAGTAACTTTGATGTTAAATCCTATAAACAAAGTCTGTGATGTGAAATGTATATTGTTTTCTGTTTTAGACCCTCCCAGGAATGTCTCAGTCTCCATCATTCAGTCTGGTCAGATTTGGGCAGGAGATTCAGTGACTCTGATCTGCAGCAGTGATTCAAACCCTCCTGCTCTGAACTTCAGCTGGTTTAAGGAGAATGAAAGCTCAGCTGTTGGATCTGGACAGAGTTTCAGTGCACTACAGAGTGGACGCTTCTACTGTCAGGCTCACAATCCACATGGATCTCAGACATCAGACGCTGTAACTGTCACAGGTGAAGATCTTATTTTATAAAGAGTTTAAAACAGTTGTGTGGCTTTGAGAGTTCATCTTTGAATTTTTCATCTTTCAGTGCATCATGGTCTTGGTTGGCATGTCTGGTTGGGGATCACAGTAGCATGCGTAGGATTCATCATCGTCATCATCATCATCATCATTCTGTTTATAATGTAAGTTTGATTAAAATCATTCTCAATTGC
This sequence comes from Ancherythroculter nigrocauda, assembly GCA_036281575.1. Taxonomy (NCBI): domain Eukaryota; kingdom Metazoa; phylum Chordata; class Actinopteri; order Cypriniformes; family Xenocyprididae; genus Ancherythroculter; species Ancherythroculter nigrocauda. Next base: position 8,617,858 of record VTFQ01000003.1, read on the forward strand.
AGTGAGTATAGGAAAGATATACACTTTCAGACTAGTGCAGGTGGAAATGTCACGTCATGTGATAAATAATTTAATTCTTTGAAATGCAGCTTACAATTTTATTGTCGGTTATTACAGGAGAAAACGAAAAGGTGCTGAAGTTGAAGACCTCACAGTGAAACAGGTAAATCATCCAGACTCAACATGTGAATAATCTCTTTAGACGGGGCCATTCATACAAAACCTGAGAGACAAGTCAGTAGAACGAAAGGAAAAAAAAAAAGTCTCGAGATGTGTTTTTAAAACTTTACCATCTTTATTGCGCACAGAGTTTATTTAACGCAGTGTCAGATGAGCGCAACGGTCAAACATGTCCGTCTAGCGCATTTACATATGGAAAAGTAGCACACTGAAATGGAAACGATCCCTAATTGTGAATAATAAATAATAATTAATTTTCTTCCATTACAGGACAATCTGTACTCTAACGTAACAGGGAGAGACGTTCATGTTTCTGAATCAGCTGATTGTGATGACGCTCAGTACGCCACTGTTACTTCCAGCAAACCCAGAAGAGACAGAAACGCTCCTGATCGCAGAGATACTGAGGAGATCCAGTACGCAACTGTACAACATCACAGAAACAAACAGACCAAGAGATCAGAGGAGAACGAAAGCCAGTACGGCAATATCAGGATTCACCAGCCTGAATCTGCTGTGAGGTGAGAAGAACCAGCTTAAAGAGACACTTCACCCAAAATAAAACATTTGTCATCTACTCATCCATATGTTACTTTTATGATTGTGATGAAAGGAGAATTTGTGATATACAAGGTGTCTGTATTTGACTTCATTGTGTAATCTGACACATGACATTGTTTCTATTTATTTTTATTTTGTGTTCTTTAGGCGATCAAATGTTGAAACTGTGGACGACGCTTCTGTGATCTACAGTTGTGTCAAATGAGTAACAGAGACCATCATGAAGACAAAGGCCTAAACAAATGATAATTAAAGTTTTGAAAGTAGGGCTGTCAATTCAGCATGCACAGTTATTTATTATTCAATAAAGCAGGTAAATATATGGCAGGAACACAGTGTCTGTAATCTTTTTCACATTACAAGAGCAGAATACAATTGAAAGAGCCAAGAACCCAAAACATTGTGTTTGGTGAGACTAAAAAACTTGATTTGAACTTTTGACTTCAAATGTTTTCTGTGAGCAAATAAAAAGCCCATATCAGTTTTACCAAATTCGCGCTTGTGTGTCATCATGTCTAAGTCATTGTAGACCTATAAAATAATGTTCTATGTGTGATGGCTCTGTATATGTGCAACAGTGGATAAAATAAATTTGATGTACACCTCGCTCTGTTAAAGTCTCATGATTATTTGTAGTGCAGCTTCTGTGTACGTGTGTTCAGACGAGGTCAATCATGATGGTTTAATCAGTTTGACTAAACCAACATTTTACGAAGCCCCGGAAGTCACATGATGATGGAAATTATTCTCTCAAATCTTTTGCATTCCCCATGCAGGAAAATTTTGCAAATGCAAAAGCATTAACAACATTAGTGAGAATTAATTTTGATCAGTGACGTATTGACACTGTCTGTGTGTCGTAGACGTGTTCTTCATTATGGGCTGGCGCTTATGTGTGGGTGAACTGATGCTGGATGAGGTCATTTCCTGTCTCACCCACCTCTACTGCCCACCACTTCATGATGCTATTCTTTTCACCAATAAACTGAACAGAAATATTTTCTCAAGGATGTCAAAATATAGCTTGTCTCTCTGAGGTCAAAATGTCGAAATCCAGTCTTACTCAATATACAGTATGTTCCTGTACTGAGTGTCTTGCTCAATAATTCTTCAGAAAATGTTTCCAGAAGAAAGGCTATAAAAACAGTTTTATTTTCTTTTTATTTTATTCCTGAACATTCATTCAATCTTAATGCAAATGCAAATTAAACTGTAAATATGTCTTATATGTTAATAAATCTGTGTACATGATTCATTGATTAATCAAAGGTTGGTCAAACCTCATTTCTTTTTGTTAAACATTTTGAGTTTAATGGCTTTTTTTATATATCAATAAATGCGTTGATAATCCCAGACAGCAACATAGTGTCGGCCCACGTGGAATCCACACGTAACAGATGTGGGCCGGATCTGGACCAATACTATGAGTTGCTTGTGGGCAGGAGTCAAGAAAGATGAAGAAACATTTTCTGTCTGTGCAAGCATTTTAAAATAAACCATGTTAACCATAAGAAAATCATCAGTTTATCGTCTGCTGGAGAGACTCACCAGAACACGGTAAGAGTTACTCTGGTTACTGTGTGAATATAGTCTGATTAATACTGTTGTAGAAACACTGACCTATTCAATATAACATATTCTCTGAAAAAATCTTTATGGAAACGTTTTTATAATGATGATAGTGTGTGTTATACTATATTATTGTTCTTGTAGCAATGTCACTGATAAAGGCTCCTCCTCTTCCTCTGGTGTTTCTGCTCATGATTCACGGTGAGTCGCTCCTGCTGGAGAGTTTTTAATGTTTTTAGTCACTTATCAAAGTCTTTCTTTCAAATCAAGGGTCTTTAGTGGGTGGTCAGGCAGTCATTCAAACCCCCTGTTAAAACCCCCTTCACAAACGAATTTCTGTGAAAAAAAAAAAAAAAAAAAACATCAACATAAATAAACGTAAAGCTCAATTTAAAAAAAATATATGTAACCCAGGTCCCATGTAGTTAGTAAATAAAGCTGGAGTGGTTAATACAATGAGACTGGGCCTGGGCTCGTTGTAGGGAAATACAACTTGTTTTATATGTTACTTAATAAATGTATATTTGTAATACTCTTGGCTATTCTTATAAAGACCACCACAACTGTATTTTGATTGCAAAAATATTCACAAGTATTTATTTACAACATTAAATAAAAGATAAATGTATCTTAGAATAAAATAAAACAAACCACATAGGCATGAAAAGATGGGGAAAAAACTCAAACAAAAAAAGAAAAACTTCACTTTTCCAAAAGGAAAACAAACCTTTCTGTGGTTATATTGAAATTAAACAATTACTCATTCCCTCTGAAAAAATGTCCAACCCCGTTGCAGGCCTGTTCGATGCCACTTTGTGTGCGGTGAGGCCTAAAAACTGGAATGGCCGCTTCACTCAGAAACTGAGCATAAACAAAAAAAAAGCATGTGCATGTGAATGGTAGTACTCACGAAATCCAGGTTAAGTTAGTACAGCAAAGGCGATGGTAATGGCGATGGTAATGGCAAAGGAAGAAGCAAAGCACAGCCGATCATGGCAGGGCACACAGAAACAGCAGACAGAAACAGCAGGGCCTTCGGTTGGAAAACCAGTCTCTCTCTCACCAACGTCCGTCTCCTTAAAGCATATTATCTGAATTCAGCCACATTATCAAACACTATTTCTTATTGAATTAGCGTTAGCTTTGCTTTAGCTTTAAAGATATCACAATGCTAAAACTACGACATATGAGCACATTGGCACAGAATGCTACAGCTAATTAGCATGTCGCTAACCACATTATACATCCAGTCTCTTAACTATAACAGTTCGATATAGCACAAAATTACAGGCATACACAATCATATTCACCTCTTGCAGGTCACACCAAAGTTTTTCTGTTGTAAGGACCACGAGTAGTCGACCTTCATAACAAAACACTAATGCTTCCCACACCACGATGCCTCCTTCATTAGCGCTCTCATAATAGCGTCTGTTCTCCGTTTTTCATGCGTGCTCACTACTCCTCACACAAACCTGTCCCAATAGTCCCGCCCCTTACACAGTGATGTTACTCTGATTGGCTCAAGTACTAACACAACCAAAAGCAAACAGGAATTAAATGATTGACAGGTGACAGGTTAGATTACGCTGATAAACACAGCTTCTTCTTCTCTACTTTTCTCTCAAATGAAACGAAAAAAACTTTATATGAATTTAACTTTAACTGTAAATAGTCTTATTTATTAAACTCTACATATTATATTTATACTTTTAACCAGCACACCTTTTACCCAATTTTAACTAACATGAACTCTATTTATGAACTTCTCTTTTTCTTTGTATGTGCGTGTGTTACACTGTTAAGGATCTTTTATACTCTGTAACTTATAGAAATTTTGTACAGGGCTACACCCTCCCTCTTCTGAATGTGTAGATGTCCTCATCACACCTTTTGTCCCTCTTCAACTTGAAAGGGTGATTCCTTTTATCCTCCTCCATATACCTTTGGGATGGTTTGGACTTTTTCCTTGGTTTGTTGTCTTGATCTGGAGAGTTCATCTTGAGTTGGATGACCATGCCATGGTGCATGATGGTAACTGGTTCAAAAGATGGATGACCAGGTTCATCATAAGTAAATCTTATAGGTGGCTTTGGTTTTCTCAGGGATGTCTGGACTGTAGAAGACCTTTCCCTTTTTGCTCTTTCAGCAGCTATATTACGTCTGTTTCTTTGTAAGGAAGGTGAGCTTGCTCCCTCTTCTGAATCTTGAGAATCTTCTTCCACAGATTCAGTATTTGTCTCTTGGATATCGGTGTATGACAGAGGAGGTGCAGCACCTTCAAGCGGTTCCTCATTCTCTGTCTCTGTAAGCTGTTGAGTTTCTGTAACTTCACAGCTTTCCTCTTCAGCTTTTCCATCCTCCTCAGAGTTTTCACTCTCATCATTCTCCACAGAGTGATTTATGTTTATCCGTCTCCGGACCTCATCCATATCAAAATCAAAATCTGGAGGTTTGTGGACAGTTTCAAACTCTGAACCTGATGACTCTGTGTCACTTTCTTCAGACTTGGTTGGTTGACGTTTCTGAGTACGTTGAGTTCTTGTTACAGGTCTCCGAACAGAGCTTGCATCATCTGATGGGTTAAACATCCTGACCATGTAACCGATGGGCAACAGATGATCTCGATGGAGAGTTTTCAGCACACCTGAACCATGCTCTGGTTTGACCTTATAAACAGGCAGGTTAGGCAACTTCTCCACAACAACATATGGTATTGATTTCCATCGATCTTGGAGTTTATGTTTGCCTTTTAGACCCACATTCTGTATGAGAATTCTGTCTCCTTTCTCCAAAGGTAGGTCTCTCACACGTTGGTCATACCGGGCTTTATTTTTCAGATGATTCTTTGTAGCAGCCTCAGATGCCAACTGATAAGCTTTTTGCAACTCTTTCCTCATCCTGGCCACGTACTGTTGGTAGGAGGTTTCACTTTCACCATTTGGTGAGATTCCAAAACAGATGTCAATGGGTAACCTTGCTTCCCTTCCGAACATGAGATGATAAGGGGAGTATCCCGTGGAATCATTTTTTGTGCAATTGTATGCATGTACCAGGTAGTTGATATGTTGACTCCAATGTTGTTTCTGTACGGCATCCAGGGTACCAAGCATGGCTAAAAGTGTTCGATTGAATCGTTCTGGTTGAGCATCCCCTTGAGGGTGGTAGGGAGATGTTCTTGACTTACGAATCCCAAGCATGGACAAGAGTTCTTTTATCAGGCGACTTTCAAAATCTCTGCCCTGATCCGAGTGTATCCTTGCAGGTAGGCCATAGTGCACAAAATACTTGTCCCACAATACTCTTGCAACTGTGATAGCCTTTTGATTTTTTGTAGCAAATGCTTGTGCGTAACGTGTATAATGGTCTGTCACTACCAACACATTAGCAACACCTTTAGAGTCAGGCTCTATTTGCAAAAAATCGATACAAACTAAATCCAAGGGGCCATTACTCGTTATTTGGTTTAAGGGCGAGGCATGCTGAGGGAGTGTCTTTCTGGAGATACATCTACCACAGGTTCGAATGTACTGCTCGACCTCAGCTGTCATTCGCGGCCAATAAAATCTGTCCTTGATCAGTTCAGTGGTGCGTTCGACTCCCAAGTGTCCACACTCATCATGTAGGGACCTTAACACCATTGGGCGGTATCTTGTGGGCAAGACAAGTTGTTTGATCTGTTTTCCGCACATCTTTTCTTTTACTCTGTATAGTAATCCATCTCTTAACTCCAACTTGCGGCTTTCACGAAGGAGCAGCACAGTTTCAGGTGAGTCGTTCTCTGAGCGTGTCAGGCATTTATTCTTCTCCAGAGCTTTCTTTAATGGTCCAATTGTTGGGTCCACATCTTGTGATGCTTGAATGTCTTTTGAGCTCAATTGGTCAAGTGTATTCATGCTAAGGTTCACTGGAAACACATAAGCTTCAGGTACTGCGGTGGCAGGAGCTCCCAACTGATCAACAAATCTGTCTGGCACATCAGCCTCTTCACTGACACAGGCTCTTTTGCAGAGAGTTTTGATGCCAGCAGGTGGGACACTAATCCACTCTTCTGTCCCCTCTGAAGAGTACTGTCTGGACAACAAGTCAGCATCAATATTGTGTCTCCCAGGTCGATACTGAATGGTGAAATCGTAGGTGGCGAGGGCGGCGAGCCAACGATGTCCGACTGCACTGAGTTTGCAATGAACCTCCGATAATAACTGCAAAATCCGAGGAAGGACTTCAGCGGTTTCAGGTGAGTGGGCTCTTTCCAATGCTTTACTACCTCCACTTTGTCTGGATCCGTAGCTATTCCGTTAGCAGAAACAATGTGACCCACGTACTTGACCTCGGGCTGACAGAATTGGCATTTGTCAATAGAAACCTTCAATCCGACCTCCTCTAGTCTGTCCAACACCTTGAGAAGACGTTGCTCGTGCTCCTCAAGTGTCTTGCTGAAAATGATGATATCATCTAAGAGCTTCCAGAAGCTTCCAGCTTCCAGAAGATGCATATCGCCTACAACCTTTTCCATTAAGCGCTGAAATGTTGCTGGCGCTCCTGTGATTCCTTGTGGCATGCGCTCAAATTTATAGAAACCGAGAGGGCAAATGAACGCCGTCTTCTCTTTGTCCTCCGAAGCCATCTCTATCTGGTAGTAACCACTGCGCAAGTCCAGAACTGAAAACCATTGGCTGCCTGATAGAGAATCCAAGGCGTCGTCAATGCGTGGCATTGTGTACTGATCTGGTGTTGTGCGGTTGTTCAGTGTTCTGTAATCAATACAGATTCTTATCTTCCCATTCTTTTTGCGGACTACAACGATTGGTGAGGCGTATGGGCGACGGGACTCAGTGATAATGCCAGTAGCCAGTAGTTGTTGTATGTGTCGCCGCACGTCATCTATGTCGGCAGGGGCTATCCTCCTTGACCTCTCCCTGAAGGGTCTGGGGTCATGCAGGCGTATGTGGTGTTCAACACCCTTGGCGCGACCAACATCCCACTCATGCAGTGAGAAAACATTCCGCCTCTCAGCCAACTTCTGCTGAAACCGACTTTTCCACTCTTCGGGAATGGGAGAGTCCCCGAAATTGAAAAGACTTGGATCTAGAGTTTCAGCTGGGAGATTGGAAAGTAGAACTGGGGTAACTGTGTCCACAGCATACATCTCAGCAACGATGGTCCCAACTGGGATGGAAGTTGCCCTTTTTGACTCATTCTGAATGAGGACAGTGAAACTGTTATTGTCTATGTTGGCGTCTGAAAGCACACCAGGCTGTACCAGCAGACCGGCGGGGAGCAATTGTTCAGTGGGTGCATCAATCAATACAAAATCTTTGGACTGAGCACTCTGTCTTTCCACTTTACATGTTGCATAGTACTTTACACCTGGAGCAATGGAGAGTAAACCAGGTCCTTTCCACTTTATCTGTGCCAAGAATTCATCTTTTGCAAACTGCTCTTGTGCTTTGACAGGTGCGTAAACAGACTGAATCCTCATTGAGTGCACAATGTTCTCATCACCTTTTGTCTTCACCAGCTCCCATAAGCGGCGAAACAGAGATGTATTGGTGCCAACCAATACAGGGGTTTGTTGCTGATTTCTTGGCTCAGGGCAGATTAAAGCAAGCACTTCTACTCGTCCCGATACACCAGTGATCTCTTCAGTGAACTCCATCTCAACCACAACATATCCTTTGTAAGGAAACTCAAGTGTCTGAAAGGCCCCAGAGTCCAAGACCAGAGAGGGGTTTTATCGGGACATCAGTTAAGTGTTTGTTATACCAGCTTTCAAAAATAATAGTCACGTTAGACCCACTATCGATAAGAGCATTGCAGACTACATCATTAACTTTGATGGTGTGAATAAATGATGGACCTACGAGACCTTCAGGTAAGTCAGTGTTAGGTTCTGGGACTTCAACCTTATTGGTTCTAGCTACATGCTGCTCTTCAGCTGCAGGATTTGGGTTCTCTTTGTTTGGTAAAGGGGAAACTCGCACCAAGCGTATAAGCTTTCTAATAACTTTCTGGAGATTCTCAGGGGCAGTACATCTGGTGGCTATGTGGCCATTTTCCCCACACCGATAACAGAAAAACTCATCCTTGTCTTGTCGGGGAGGAAAAACTTTGGAATGAGCGGGCTTGTGAACTGGAGCTGCTTTGTATCGGTGAGGCTGGGGTGTGTGTTCTCGTGGGGGGTCTGATGTGTATTTCACTGCCATTACACTCATTTTATTTTCTAGGGCTTTCACTTGTTTCCTTAGTGATTGCAATTCACTCTGGGACTCATTTTTCTGTTTTTGTTTCTCTTTCAGACCTGTAAAAGATTCATCAGAGATTGGCTGATGTTGTAAGTTGCTTCTCTGCTCTAGCTGCGCTCTCAATTCTCGAATCTGAGCTTGCAGTTCACTCCTAGAGACTGATTCAGGTTCTTTCTCCTTTTCAGCTTGAACAGTGCGTACACGCTGAGGACGCATGTGTGACAAATGGCTTTGTTTGGCTAACTGGCGAACCTCCTCTTCCATCACTTCTCTAAACAGGTTCAAGAATGTAGGGGGATTACTACTCCGCTCCCTAATTTTCAACTGGAGCAACATGAGTTCAGAGGTAGACCCTCTAAGAAGCTGCTCTAAACGAGCGCTATTGGCAGCGCTAACAGGTAAACCACCTCCCTGTACTACTTTGACAAGAGATTTTTCTACTCTTCGTAGGAACTCAGACAGACGCTCACCAGACTGTTGGTGGAGGGCTCTAAACGACAAGTATAGCTCTTCTGGGGACTCTACTGTACCAAAAATGCTCTCTATAGCCTTTATGTACTCATGTGGGCTAGCATCAGGTTGAGTCAGGCGCACAGCTTGAATGATTTCCAAGGCGGGCCCTTTAAGACTCTCCAGTATCCGACGCCGTTTTTCTTTGTCGGAGCACTCACCTTCCTCTACTAAGAATGTTGCTTGTTCCAGCCAATTATCGAAGGTCTCTTCTCCAGTTGGGGTGGGACTGACCCCGGAGAATGTCCGCAGATGTCTGTATGGGTGACTGTCATGTTGTTTGTTTGTTCTGCTCATAACATCACCGACCGCACGGATGATGTCTTCAGGGTTGCTGTTACCCTCTTTGGTGAGTGAACATAAACCTGGTAAGTCATCTAAGGTTCTCCCTTCGCTCTGCAAAAAGGAAAGTAGCTTCTCTTCAAAGTTATCAAGCTGAGGCTCTGTGTAATAGACAGTTTTCCAACCACTTCCTTCACTTATAGGCATTATCTCAGGTGGGATTTTGGAGGGGTCAATCTCTTCACGACACTCACATAACACCATTACTGATTGTTGTTGAGGGTGAAACATCTTTCCTCTCACTCTAACTTTTCCCAATGCTTTGATAGTCCCTGCTGTTTCTTCAATCTCTTCTCTTGAAACACCTTCTGGCACTCCGTGTAAAAGGAGGGCATGCTTTAAATCTAATGATTCTCCTTTGCACCAGTTAATTAGCTCACGCTGTGATGAACTACTTGTTTGGCTTGCCATGTTGTACTTTACTTAAATTGCTTTTAGTTACTGTTAGCATGTTATTTTTATACAAATGCTCTATACTACTGCTCTAAAGTTGTGGGGTCTAGTGGCTTGTACTCTATGTTTATAAATTTCCGTTTATGTTAAATGATCCCAGCGGTGCCTCCATTTTATGTAACCCAGGTCCCATGTAGTTAGTAAATAAAGCTGGAGTGGTTAATACAATGAGACTGGGCCTGGGCTCGTTGTAGGGAAATACAACTTGTTTTATATGTTACTTAATAAATGTATATTTGTAATACTCTTGGCTATTCTTATAAAGACCACCACAACTGTATTTTGATTGCAAAAATATTCACAAGTATTTATTTACAACATTAAATAAAAGATAAATGTATCTTAGAATAAAATAAAACAAACCACATAGGCATGAAAAGATGGGGGAAAAACTCAAACAAAAAAAGAAAAACTTCACTTTTCCAAAAGGAAAACAAACCTTTCTGTGGTTATATTGAAATTAAACAATTACTCATTCCCTCTGAAAAAATGTCCAACCCCGTTGCAGGCCTGTTCGATGCCACTTTGTGTGCGGTGAGGCCTAAAAACTGGAATGGCCGCTTCACTCAGAAACTGAGCATAAACCAAAAAAAAGCACGTGCATGTGAATGGTAGTACTCACGAAATCCAGGTTAAGTTAGTACAGCAAAGGCAATGGTAATGGCGATGGTAATGGCGATGGTAATGGCAAAGGAAGAAGCAAAGCACAGCCGATCATGGCAGGGCACACAGAAACAGCAGACAGAAACAGCAGGGCCTTCGGTTGGAAAACCAGTCTCTCTCTCACCAACGTCCGTCTCCTTAAAGCATATTATCTGAATTCAGCCACATTATCAAACACTATTTCTTATTGAATTAGCGTTAGCTTTGCTTTAGCTTTAAAGATATCACAATGCTAAAACTACGACATATGAGCACATTGGCACAGAATGCTACAGCTAATTAGCATGTCGCTAACCACATTATACATCCAGTCTCTTAACTATAACAGTTCGATATAGCACAAAATTACAGGCATACACAATCATATTCACCTCTTGCAGGTCACACCAAAGTTTTTCTGTTGTAAGGACCACGAGTAGTCGACCTTCATAACAAAACACTAATGCTTCCCACACCACGATGCCTCCTTCATTAGCGCTCTCATAATAGCGTCTGTTCTCCGTTTTTCATGCGTGCTCACTACTCCTCACACAAACCTGTCCCAATAGTCCCGCCCCTTACACAGTGATGTTACTCTGATTGGCTCAAGTACTAACACAACCAAAAGCAAACAGGAATTAAATGATTGACAGGTGACAGGTTAGATTACACTGATAACCACAGCTTCTTCTTCTCTACTTTTCTCTCAAATGAAACGAAAAAAACTTTTTATATGAATTTAACTTTAACTGTAAATAGTCTTATTTATTAAACTCTACATATTATATTTATACTTTTAACCAGCACACCTTTTACCCAATTTTAACTAACATGAACTCTATTTATGAACTTCTCTTTTTCTTTGTATGTGCGTGTGTTACACTGTTAAGGATCTTTTATACTCTGTAACTTATAGAAATTTTGTACAGGGCTACATATAACTTCAGCTAAATGTTTAAATTATTCTCACTGAAATTAATCTAAAATATGAATATGTGCATCAATAGTGATTATTTTTGTCTTGTAAAATCAGAATTCCATGTGATGATTAATGTGATGAACATGAGGAGTCAGTAATGAAGCAGTCATTTTAATGTGAACTATCCCTATAGTGTGTGTTTCAGGGGTTTCTAGTGCTGATTGGGGTGTGAATTACAGTCCTTCACACATCTGTGCACTAAAGGACTCATCAGTGATAATGAACTGCACTTATAAATACCCTACTGGATATCAGATCATGGATGTGTTCTGGACCAAAACAAAAGATAAAGAGGACAGAGAAGAGTTTCCAGATCTGTCTGAGGACCCTGAATACAGTCAGAGGCTTCAGTATCTGGGAGATAAACAGAAGAAATGCACCATCAGACTGAGTCATGTGACACTGAAGGATTCACACATGTACTATTTCAGATTCATCACTGATAAACCTGATGGAAGATATAGTGGTTATCCAGGAGTGACTCTTAATGTCACAGGTGACTCTCATGAGGTTTCTCTCTTCTTCTGTGCATTATGTTGAATAATAATCAGTGAATGACAGCAGCACTAGATATAATGTGTGTGTTGTGTTCAGATCTTCAGGTGGAGTCTCCTGAGAGAGTGACAGAGGGAGATTCAGTCCGTCTGACATGTAAAAGCAGCTGCACTCTGACTGACAGAGCAACATTCATCTGGTACAGAAACTCACAGCCATTAACTGAGAGAAGAGACAGAAACAATGAACTCCTGCTGCAGTCAGTCAGAAGAGAGGATGCAGGCAGATATAGCTGTGCTGTACACGGACACAATCACATCTCTCCTGCTGTTCAGATCAATGTCATGTGTGAGTATGAATTTAAGGACTTTTTATTTTTGAAAAGCAACTGTTCAAAACATCTCTGATAAATGGTCATTAAGTTTTGTGGGAGCTCTTGGCAACCGGCCTTTGGCAAAAATCATGTCTGAAGAAAAAAACAACAACAACGTTTCAGATCATGTGTCTTTAGGCCATGTACACACTGCAGATAAATTTGGTTGTCAATTCACCTTTTAGTTTTTAATCCTGTTCTGCGCAGTTCACTTCTCTTTTGAAGATTAAAAGATTATGAAAAATATCATGAAATTAAACGCATTTACAAAGCAGGAATAAACACTGCTGCTGCAGTAAAAGTTTGAGAAGGCAACTGAATGAAAATATGACTATATCAGTGTAACAGTTTGTATGTACGGGAAGAAGGAGGCGGGAACCGGCGAACATTCAAACAATAATCTTTAATAAAATAAAAAAAGAACAAAACGAAAGTAGCCTAATGCCGGCAGACGTCCGCGGGGGACGCAAACATAATAAAACATAAAATAATATCCAGGCCTGGTCCTCTCTCGTCCTTCACTGTCGTCGCTCCTCCTTTTATGCCTCCGGAGCTCCTCCGTGAGAGACTCAAGGCCGGCGCGCCTCGCAGGTGAAGATCATTAACACTCGCGCCACCGGCCTCGCGCCGTTCCCTCACGGCTCTCGCCCGCCCTGGTCGCCACAATCAATGCATGTGAATCAAAGAATATGATATGCCTATATATATGCCTAATAATTTATGTAACTTCACAAAGAGCTCAAAAGAATATATGTACGTTTAACCTGTTTTAAAGCTTTATATATTAATGCACATATTATATTTATTTTAAATCAAAAGCAAAGTTTAATAATGTCAGTTAATACAATAATTAAATTAATATGTCATATGAATTATACATAATTATAATTTATTTAATGTAAATATAATAAATAATTAACAGCAATTTTGTCTCTATAAACATTTTTTTTTTTCACTATAAACTGATTTATTTTGGAGTGAGAGATACAGGGGGAGTGGCTTTATTATTGCATCAGATAGAGGTCACTTCTCACACCTGATTGGTCGAGTTTTGGTCTGCTAAACCAGAATAAAACCTGCTCCAGAGCAGGTTAGCCGTGTACCGTAAGTTACCATAGCAATGAAACCCACTGAAAACCAATCCACCTTCATGAGCCTGAAAATCCAGAGTTTACTCAAACTAATCTTGAATTTACCTGGATAGAAACTGAAACCGGTTTGTGCAACAGGCCACTGTAGATCCTCCAGTAATTCTTGTGATCTGCATCAGTCCATCTGGTGAAATAGTGTCAGGAGATTCAGTGACTCTGATCTGCAGCAGTGATTCAAACCCTCCTGCTCTGAACTTCAGCTGGTTTAAAGGAGGATCGTTTGTAGGATCTGGAAGAATCTTCAGCATCTCAAAGATCAGCTCTGATGACAGTGGAGAATACAAGTGCAGATCCAGAAACAAACATGGAGAGAAATACTCTGATGCTGTGACTTTAAACGTCATGTGTGAGTTAATGAAGATTCAGTAACTGTGATGTTAAATCCTATAAACAAAGTCTGTGATGTGAAATGTATATTGTTTTCTGTTTTAGATCCTCCCAGGAATGTCTCAGTCTCCATCATTCAGTCTGGTCAGATTTGGGCAGGAGATTCAGTGACTCTGATCTGCAGCAGTGATTCAAACCCTCCTGCTCTGAACTTCAGCTGGTTTAAGGAGAATGAAAGCTCAGCTGTTGGATCTGGACAGAGTTTCAGTGCACTACAGAGTGGACGCTTCTACTGTCAGGCTCACAATCAACATGGATCTCAGAGATCAGACGCTGTAACTGTCACAGGTGAAGCTTTTATTAACACACTCCTGTATCTTCACATCATTCATCAGTTTGGAGAGTTAATCATGATGATCTTCCTCTTTCAGTTCATCATGGTGCTGGTAGGAATGTGATTGTGATCGCAGCGTCATCTGGAGGATTATTGTTCATCATCATCATCATCATACTGTTTTTAATGTAAATACAATAATAGAGTATAAATATTCTCTACTTTCAGACTAATGTAATAGGATATTTGATTATCAATTATATATAAAACAATGAAATTACTTTGTTTCCTATTTTAACAGTCAGAGGAAAATGAAGAGCAGAAGATCTGCAGTACATGAGTATGAGGTGAGGTGAACAAAAACAGATTGAAATCAATTAAAGAATAATAGAATAAAATTAGATTTTAAGTGCAAGAGTAGTAAACTAATTTACAGCTACAGTTTTCATTTACTGCAGTTATACTACAAATTAACGTGTAGGTATACTGATAGTTTACCAGTTAAATATTGTAGCACTTTTTTTTGTTTGTTTATAGGGGTGTGACGAGATCTTGTCGAGGCGAAAAGTAGTCTGTGATGTTGCCATGACAGAGTGTTAGGATGATTAGGAAAGAATATGCCACCGCTACGTTTACATTATGCCTCCACTGTCCTTTTGCTTTGTGTTTAAATAAAAAACATTTAATTAAGTTGGATAACGGTCGCCGCCGCTCCATATTTACAGAGTTACGCGCGATCGCTGAAAGTGAAAGTAAACGCGCGCGCGCATTCAAACGCGATTTCAATACCCCACATTTTGAAAGCGGCTCCCTGATGAATGCAAATATCTCTCAATATGAAAGCTATTTTAGGCTGGGCAATGTAGTTGTAACCATCTCTTAGCTCTGTATCAAAGAAAAATTGGTCTTATTTGCACTTTGAATATTGAGAGAGTGCGATTATGGTTTCAACTTGTAAAGTGTTACCATAAAAATGAATAACAGTTTTCTCTTAATCTTATTAAGCACAAACAGTAAGGTTTCAGTTGTTAACATTAGTTAATGCACTGTGAACTAACAATGAACTAACAATGACTATTTTTATTAACTAACATAAACAAAGATTAATAAATACTGTAGCAAATATATTGCTCATTGTTTGATGTTGGTTAATATGTTAATGTTAATAAATGAGACCTTACTGTAAAGTGTTACCATTTTTATTTTTTATTTCTATGATCAGTTTGTGGAAAGGAGTTCAGTTAGGAGGTCAAAATTTGTAGAAGCTCATAAATCATGTACAGTAAGATCTGAAGAGACTGAATGACATTCATTATAAGATGATTAGTTAAAACATTTCAAATACACCTGCAGAATATTTTTTCTAGTCATGTATTTCGCCATTGAGGATTTCTTAAAAATAGTGTGTAAAAATCTTGTCTCGTCTCGTCTCGTGAACTCAATCTCGAGTCTCGTCTCGTGAGATACCTGTCTCGTCACACCCCTATTTGTTTATGAAAGTACACTTTAAAGTATACTCAGTAGTTATATACTGCAAGTATACTTGCATGTTTTCTTTATGTGAACCTAACACCATACTTATATGTAGGTGTTCATTTCTATACTTGAAATATACCTTGAACTCTTTCCTCGCCAGCATTTTTTAAGTTGCCAGTCAGCATCAGCATTTTTAATATGGCCCCCAGAATATTTTGATGTATGAATATCTAAACATACAATATATCAAAAAAGAAAAAAGAAAAAAAAGAACAGAGCCTCTGCTTTCTAGCTTTATGCATTATTTTAATCAAAACTTGAATGTGGGTAAAATTCATTAAAAAAAAGGGAATCCAGATCGAAGTCAGAATGATGATAAAAACATCAAGTAGATTGAGTCCATCAACACCCCCAAAGCTTGCAAAGTCATTTGTTCTTACACATCAATGGGTGAGTTTAGGGACTAGACTGAATATATATGAAGTGCTTCTGGTTAAATCTCTATGAGGAGTTAATAACAGAGTAAAACTACACAGGTTATACAGAGGTTGTGTTAATTTTAAAACTATTTAAAAGCTATTTTTGTTATTAAAAATATAATATATAAACCTTGAGCAAAAACTTATTAATTTAAATATAAACTGAAACAGAAAACGGCGTTATAACCTACCTCTCTAATTTGGCACAAATACAAATGTTTCCATATTCACAATTTGCAGGCTAAACTATATTTATTATTTAAACGATTTATTGTACATAGACTACTTGAAATGTGCAGTGTAACTTTTTATATATTTGGTTGAATGTATGTTATTTTGACAATTAACAGGCTTCAATGTCAATTTACTAAAACTGACGTTGTGTGTGCATGTGAGGCACCAGCGCGATCACTTGAATTTTCTTATAAAAGCGGAAACAACTTAAAATACTCAGACATTTGATGGCAGCAAAGACTGTCTTCATGAGTGAGATGGTAGAGATGGTACTTTTATATTGAAAGGAACTGAAACAAGGACGTTATTTTACGTTATTTTAACTTAAAGCAACACCTTATAAGACACAACCCACAAATGCATGGACTAGTGCTGTGATGAGAAATCCTCTTAACTCGGCCTACGGCCTCATGCCTGTGGCCTAATCACAGCCGTCTGATATAGAGCCATATCGCATGACTCTGAGTGTGATATTACTCATATATCTTTCTCTCTGTTTCCCTGTAGAACGATGATCCCAGTGCAGACACATATACAGCTCTTGACCTCAGGTCCAGATCTTCTGACCTCTACGACACACTCACAGTAAGTGAAATATCAAAAACTACACATGGAGAAGAGTTAGTATATTCAAAATCAGGTAATAAATAATCAATGTGTCTTTCACATAGACTGTCCATCCCAGACCTGCTGTTCACCAGTCAGGCTCTTCTGAATATGAGAATTAGTCAGTAAGTTGGAGATCCTCAGGTCTTCTCAATATCATCAATAAAGAAGAAAATGTTCTCACTACTAGTCAATAGATACTGAACATCACTTTCATTCAGTCACACGCTTGACTAGAAGAGTTTCACCAATAAATTCAGTGTTGTGTAAATATGTTTCTATTGTCTTATTTCTGTTGCAGCCACACAGCAAGAATCCACGGTAAAATGAAGCACAATTAAACTTTACTCATTTTTTGGACACGCCCACATCATAACTCCCAACGAAAATGAGCGACTTTCCAGATAACAGATTTTTGTTATAAAAACGTTCTCCAAATTTTCATTTTGATTCTGCATAAGTAAAAATGTCCAGTTTTTTTTATGTTAGAGGAACGTGTTTTCAAAGGTATGATGCTCCTCAAACTGTCAGGTTGGTGGAAGGGAAGGAGCGAGGACTCAATAATGCAGGAAAGGAAGGGCTTTATTAATAATAAAAATAAAACAAAACAAGACAACAAAAACTACCCCGTGGGGGAAAAACAGACTTGACAAACAGGACTCGACTTGACTTGGCTTGACTCATGGAAACACCAGGGAATAAACGACAAATTACGACATTCAATGACAACGAACCAGCACAGGACTGCAAACACAAGGAGAATAAATAGGAGAGCAAACAAGGCAGGTAACAAGGGAGGACAGGTGGGGCAAATCAACCAATAATGAGGTAACAAGGTGGGCGGGGTCAAGACAATAGACGTGAGAGCACATGGCACAAAGAAACACATGACAAGCCATGTGCTCACACCAAAACAAAACAAAGACACAAGCACATGGCCAATGAAGACAAATCACAAGCCATGTGCTTACACAAGACAAGACAACATGAGAGCACGCAGCCCGTGAAACACCGACTGCGTGCTGCACAAGACAACACCACAACATGAAAGCACGCGGCAGGTGGAAATCACCGCGTGCTACACAAAACATGAGACAAGAGCGCACGGCAAGTGAACATACACACAAACCGTGCGCTCACAATAAAGACAGGACTGGGAGCGCGAGTGTCCGAATCCCGACACGAAACCGAAACCAAACTAGACACGAGTGCCGGGATCCGAACACCACGCTCCCAACATGAAACAAGGCACGCAGACAAGAGAGCGCACAGCCCCGAGAACACTCGAGACCGTACGCTCACACAAAAACACGACAAGAACGGGAGTGTCAGAGCTCTGTCACAAAACCAAGAAATAAACAAGACCGAAGTGACAGAACCCTGACACTACCCCCCCTCTAAAGGGACGCCACCTGGCGTCCCCTACGAGGGACACAAGACAAACATGACAACATACACGACACAAGACAAAAAAACACACACCAACAAGACAACATGACAGACATCAGAACACAAAGACAAAGAGGGGAGGGAGGGAGGGGAGCCAAGTCAGTCAACAAAACAAAAACAGAATGTCTTAAGGAAACCAGGGAGGGACGGGAGGGTTGAGCCAGGGAGCGGCGGGACAGACCAGGGCGGGACCGGCGGGACAGACCAGGGCGGGACCGGCGGGACAGACCAGGGCGGGACCGGCGGGACAGACCAGGGCGGGACCGGCGGGACAGACCAGGGCGGGACCGGCGGGACAGGGTTCCTGGCTAAGGACCAGGGCGGTACTGGAGGGACCATCCAGGCAGGCTCCAGCAGGGCAGACAGCTTGGCAGGCGGCGGCAGGGCAAGGCGCTTGGCTGGCGCCGGCAGGGCAGACAGCTTGGCAGGCGCCGGCAGGGCAGACAGCTTGGCAGGCGCCGGCAGGGCAGACAGCTTGGCAGGCGCCGGCAGGGCAAGGCGCTCGAGTGGCGGCGGCAGGGCAGACCGCTTAGCTGGTGCCGGCAGGGCAGACAGCTGGGGTGGCGCCGGCAGGGCAGACAGCTTGATGATGGTCTCCATGGCCGTATCAGGGAGAGCAAGCTGCTCTGGGACAGCAGCAGGCTCAGGCTGGAGCTGCTCTGGGACAGCAGCGGGCTCAGGCTGGAGCTGCTCTGGGACAGCAGTGGGTTCAGGCTGGGGCTGCTCTGGGACGGCAGCGGCCTTGAACTGGCCGACAGATCCAGAGTCAATCACACCAGTGTGCATCCTCCAGGCACGCAAGACCACCAGGACATAAAAGGCTAAGACCACCTTCTGGGCCATAACCAGACCGACATGAAGAGCGGACTGCTCCGGGACGGCAGTGGGCTCGAACTGCTCCAGGACGGCAGCGGCCTCGGGCTGCTTCGGGACGACAGCGGGCTCGGGCTGGCAGACTGGACTATGGTCGACAGACCCTGAATACATCCTCCAGGCACGTAGGACAATCAAGGCGTAGAAGGTGAAGACAGCTTTATGGGCCATGGCAGGACTGACCGAAGGAGCGGACTCACTGGCTAGGGCGGACTCAATGGCTGGAGCGGGCTCTGGAGCAAACTCACTGGCTGGAGCGGGCTCTGGAGCGGACTCACTGGCTGGAGTGGACTCACTGGCTGGAGCGGGCTCTAGAGCGGACTCACTGGCTGGAGTGGACTCACTGGCTGGAGCGGGCTCTGGAGTGGACTCACTGGCTGGAGTGGACTCACTGGCTGGAGCGGGCTCTGGAGCGGACTCACTGGCTGGAGTGGACTCACTGGCTGGAGCGGGCTCTGGAGTGGCCTCCGGGCCTTGAGGGTTGGAGGAAGGCTTCTTTCTCCTCTTCCTCCTCTTGTGAGGGTGAGGCAGTGGCACTGTGCCTACCTCCTCTGTGGGTGCTGCAGCTTCTTTGGTCAGCTCTGGGGGTGCTGCAGCATCCTTGGTCGCCTCGGGGGAGACTGCAGCGGTCACAGCCACCACTGGAGAGGCTGCAGTGGCTTCAGCCACCTCTGGGCAGGTGGCAGATGAGGCTGACCTGTTCTTCCTCCTCCTCCCTCTCCCCGAAGAGGTCATCGGAGGACTGGGGACCTGGCAGCTAGTGAGGGGAATGGGAGGTGGACCAAGAGGGGGAAGGCCACCCTCCTCTCCGCGGTTGTAAACAAACCCCACAAACTGCCAGAAGGACAAAATCCCCAGCATTCCCATCTCCCAGGCGCTGACGGGCTCATTAAGGCTGCTGTTAAAAATGTCCTTGAGCGCTGCGTCGCTGATGTTGAGCCCCTCCGCTGTAAACACAAACAGGTGAGCAAACTCCTTCACGCTGGCTTCCCCTTGACGAAGAGAGAGGAGCTTGCTGCGATGATCCACCATCAGTTGTGCGGAGGGGCTAGGAGATGGGAAAAGGAAGATGCCCATCCTTCTGCTGAGTCCTCAATTGGCTGGTTCGTTCTGTCAGGTTGGTGGAAGGGAAGGAGCGAGGACTCAATAATGCAGGAAAGGAAGGGCTTTATTAATAATAAAAATAAAACAAAACAAGACAACAAAAACTACCCCGTGGGGGAAAAACAGACTTGACAAACAGGACTCGACTTGACTTGGCTTGACTCATGGAAACACCAGGGAATAAACGACAAATTACGACATTCAATGACAACGAACCAGCACAGGACTGCAAACACAAGGAGAATAAATAGGAGAGCAAACAAGGCAGGTAACAAGGGAGGACAGGTGGGGCAAATCAACCAATAATGAGGTAACAAGGTGGGCGGGGTCAAGACAATAGACGTGAGAGCACATGGCACAAAGAAACACATGACAAGCCATGTGCTCACACCAAAACAAAACAAAGACACAAGCACATGGCCAATGAAGACAAATCACAAGCCATGTGCTTACACAAGACAAGACAACATGAGAGCACGCAGCCCGTGAAACACCGACTGCGTGCTGCACAAGACAACACCACAACATGAAAGCACGCGGCAGGTGGAAATCACCGCGTGCTACACAAAACATGAGACAAGAGCGCACGGCAAGTGAACATACACACAAACCGTGCGCTCACAATAAAGACAGGACTGGGAGCGCGAGTGTCCGAATCCCGACACGAAACCGAAACCAACCTAGACACGAGTGCCGGGATCCGAACACCACGCTCCCAACATGAAACAAGGCACGCAGACAAGAGAGCGCACAGCCCCGAGAACACTCGAGACCGTACGCTCACACAAAAACACGACAAGAACGGGAGTGTCAGAGCTCTGTCACAAAACCAAGAAATAAACAAGACCGAAGTGACAGAACCCTGACACAAACGTTCTTTCAACTTAATTTTGATTTAAAATTCAACAGACCAACATCAAATGACCAAATTAAAGTGACTGCCCTCTACAGGACAAACTTAAACTACATTACCCTTTATTCATCCAAATGTTTCCTCATCTGCTACATCTTTGGTGCATGTGAGCTTCAAGAGCTGGTACTGCCGGGGCTACTAATCAGTCAGAGAAATACCATTTGGGATAAATGGGAGAACCAATGCTGTATTCCAGGTATTATGTAGACCCCTTTGGGATATTAACAATTCAAAAATCAGCACAAGTCTGTTTATAACTAGAGATGTCATAGTAACAGGTCTGTAACATCAACACTCGTCTGTTCATCGCTCACAATGGTCACATGATCACAGTCAGCACTAGAGAGGGGCTGCTGTGGTTTTGTTTTCTCACCTCTCTCACTACAGAGGAAACGGTATTTATGGCCATATTAAGAGTTTCATGAGACACCAGAAAGCACACAAGATCACTGTCAGAATAAAAAGCTTTGAAGATATCATATGATGAGAACCTTTAGATATAAAGATGCAAGTTCAATATTCAGTTACTCTATTAATTACTTTTATTTTGTTATTTTAGTCTAATGTCGTCTCTGATGTTGCCTTATTTACACCTTACATCAGCACTGGGTGAAGTGTCATATCCTCATAAAGTGTTTGACCACATAAAATCCCCACTGCTGGTTTTACTCTGTTAATTTGTTCTCTTGTCTCTGGTCATGAGTGTTGGTGAAACAGGTAAGATCATCATTTACTAATAATTGATCTTTAAAATCAAATATGTTATAGGGGAGACTGGGGCTAGTTGTCACACAGTAATTATAAGGTTTCAAGTCAAAAGTTGAGGTGGTTTTGTATCTTGGTTACAAATACCTATTTAAATATGCCTTAGATTAAAATAGCTCCAGTATCACTGTGTATTGTAACATAAGTTGGGTAACAAATGAACAAGGTCAAACCACAGTAACATACATTAATACACAAGTTGAGTATCTAATGAAGTAGATCTGAACTGAAAGCTTGAACTGTGTGCTCAAGAGAAGGGTTGCGGCACGGTGTCACAAAAGAAAAAAAAATATTTTTTTTGAGTAATAACAGTGATGTTCATTAGCTGTTTAGACTTTAACATGTGTCTCTAGATAGAAAGAAACTTCATACATATTCACTGGAGAAAACGTGTATAAAACAGACAATGAACTGAAAAAACACAAGGTTAAACACAAATGCAATCAACAATATGAACCTCTCAAATCAATGAGAATCCATAGAAACAACCTCAAAATTATTCCATACTGAGTAGGCCCTATGGTTCACCACGGTGATTCATGGACTAGTTGAAAGTTTATCCATCATAGAGTCAACAGCTTTTACTGTAGATGGTGCTTGATTTGCATTGGCCTGAAAGAGGAAGTGGAAGGACATATGTGCTTAAACACGCATGCAACCCCATTTTGGAAAGTAGGGCATAAATGGCTTACCCAGAATTAAAAGTCATTCTGGATAGACACATAATGAACATATGTGACCATGATGGCAAAATGAGTTGGAATGCGCATGGGCTAATTTCAAGCTACAGTCAAAACTATTGAAAAATGTCAATTTTTGTCAAAATTGAGGTTTTCACAAAAAAATAGTTCATTAAGCCGCTGTCTAGTGATCCCAATGCTCCAAATAGCAGTTAAACATCTAAAAGCTTTATTTGTACATTTTCTGAGAGGAGTTTCTTTCCTTTGAACAAGAAAAAATGCAGTTTTTCTCTGTTTGCTTCTGGACGACTGACGCTTCCCTCAGCACAAGTTTGAAATCACTGTAAAGTGCAGCATTCTAACTTTGTGAATATTAATATTAATATAATTATATTAATATTATTATTAATATTAATAGCAAATTAGCGATGGCATGAGTCTGAACCAATGAAATGTGATTTTCAAACTTGTGCTGATGTAAACAATTCGATTTTACTCGCACTGATTGACAGATCCAAATTGTGCGCATACCTCAGACAGCGCGATCCCGATATACACAGAAATACAGTATTTCAAAAAATCCATTTTGGTTTGTGCCAAATTTTGTGATATTACAAGGGGTTTTAAAGTATGGTTGCTGGTGATTGTTTTGGAACCTTCGGAAAACTAACTCGCTCATGCATTTTTTCATTCAATCATACATCATTTAGATTTTTTTTTTTTTTTTTTTTTTTAAAGGTGCCCTAGAACTTTTTTTTAAAATATGTAATATAAGTCTGTCCCCTGAATGTGTCTGTGAAGTTTCAGCTCAAAATACCCCATAGATTTTTTTTTAATTAATTTCTTTAACTGCCTATTTTGGGGCATCATTATAAATGAGCCGATTCAGGGTACGCGGCCCCTTTAAATCGGGTGCTCCACGCCCACGGAGCTCGTGCTTGCCTTAAACAACATAACAAAAGTTCACACAGCTAATATAACCCTTAAAATGGATCTTTACAAAGTGTTTGTCATGCAGCATGTCTAATCGCATAAGTACAGTGTTTATTTTGATGTTTACATCGATTCTGAATGAGTTTGAGGCTGTGCTCCGTGGCTAACGGCTAATGCTACACTGTTGGAGAGATTTATAAAGAATGAAGTTGTGTTTATGCATTATACAGACTGCAAGTGTTTAAAAATGAAAATAGCGATGGCTCTTGTCTCCGCGAATACAGTAAGAAACGATGGTAACTTTAACCACATTTAACAGTACATTAGCAACATGCTAACGAAACATTTAGAAAGACAATTTACAAGTATCACTAAAAATATCATGTTATCATGGATCATGTCAGTTATTATTGCTCCATCTGCCATTTTTCACTGTTGTTCTTGCTTGCTTACCTAGTCTGATGTTTCAGCTGTGCACATCCAGACGTGTAATCCCTTTCATAATGTTGGGAACATGGGCTGGCATGTATGCAAATATTGGGGGCGTACATATTAATGATCCCAACTGTTGCGTAACTGTCGGTGTTATGTTGAGATTCGCCTGTTCTTCGGAGGTCTTTTAAACAAATGAGATTTATAAAAGAAGGAGGAAACAATGGAGTTTGAGACTCACTGTATGTCATTTCCATGTACTGAACTCTTGTTATTTAACTATGCCGAGGTAAATTCAATTTTTGAATCAAGGGCACCTTTAAATAGAGAGAATGTGAGAATAACAATAACTAATTTTTGAAAATTTTCTCATTGCAACTCATTTTGCCAGAATGGGACACATTTATTTAGAAAGCTGACACCTGGGAGTTTACAGTTCAAGACTCAGAATTACTCAGACTGTTATTAATATGGACTTATATAAGCTCAAACATAAAAAAAAATAAAAATAAAAAATATTATATAAACATACTTTTATAAGTAAAAACATGTAAATTACGACTATCACGATAACAGATTTTTCACACCATGGTTATCGTGACCAAAATAATTCACAGTAACGATATATTGTGATATCTATAGAAACCTTGATGTAATCAGTCATACACATCTTTACTTTGTTTTTGTGTTTTGCTTTTGTTTTTTTTGTTTTCATTGCATACAACTACAACAACTGAGCTCTCTAAAGCAATAACTAGGAGAGAGAAAATACTGTTAAGTTCAGCAGTGTTATAAATATGCTTTAACCACACAACTAATACCTAGTTTTGATCGTAAAACGGTATATCAAAAAAACAAAACAAAAAAACTGATAACTGATTTTGAAATGATTTTGATCTAATATAGATTTTGGTCACATAACTTTGTTGAAATGTTATATGTAGCATTTTACATGGAGTTTGCTACACTTGCTTAGCATGTATGCTGTAAACATTATTTACTCATGAAAATACCCCAAATCATATGAAAAACACACACAAATCATATACTATTGTAATTTTGTTTATTTTCTTAATTTTTGCCATGTAGAAGCATTTCTCTGGCTTTGTTTTTCACTGAGCTGTGAAGGAGGAAGGTTATACAGGATGTGGTCATGCAGAAGGCAGGAATTCAGTGTGAAATGAATAGAAACGATATTCTGTATGACAACATATTTTGCAAATGCGAGAATAAATCAATATGAATATAAATAATTTTCCCAAAGATGCACACTTTTGGACTAAAAGGCACTGTTCAGTGGAGCTGTGTGAACACAAATAAACCACTGCAGAGATGACTTGTTTTATTATAAAACGTGGTCTATTATCAAAACTGGAGCTTTTTCTAATCTTTCTAATGATACACAGTTTGTCCATATGACATTAAGAGAATGGTTTAAATGTGCAATGAATGTTAAATGACTATAATCTGAGACCGTCAGCGATGTGGTGATGGTAAAGAGGTTAATTTAATCAAACAGAAACCAATGATTCTGGCTAAACCTCAATAAACACCAGTGTCAAAACAGACAACGCTCCAGTGGTCCTCCAGGACCCAAGTTGCCCATCCCTGATTTATATGTTTACTTGGTATTGTACTATAAACATTACAAGAGATTAAAACACACTTAAATATAATAGAAATAAACCACTGTACATTTGTTGTAGGTGTTGCTATGGTGACATCAGTCAGAATGGCTCCTCCTCTTCTGATCGTTCTCCTCATGATTCATGGTTAGTCACTGATCCCTTTAAAAAACTCTCAAGAGTTTTTGCATACCACATTTTTATGCAAAAGCAGCTACTAATTTGTTTAGTATGAACTTGTGTTTCAGGGGTTTCTAGTGCTTATTGGGGTGTGAGTTACAGTCCTTCACACATCTGTGCACTAAAGAACTCATCAGTGATAATGAACTGCACTTATACATACCCTACTAGATATCAGATCAGGAAAGTGTTCTGGACCAAAACACTGGTAAAAGATAATGGAGAGCATCCAGATCTGTCTAAGGACCCTGAATACAGTCAGAGGCTTCAGTATCTGGGAGATAAACAGCAGAACTGCACCATCAGACTGAGTCATGTGACACTGAAGGATTCACGCAAGTACTATTTCAGATTCATCACTGATGATGTGAATTGGATTGGTCATCCAGGAGTGACTCTTAATGTCACAGGTGACTTTCATGAGGTTTCTCTCTTCTTCTGTGCATTATGTTGAATAATAATCAGTGTATGACAGCAGCACTAGATATAATGTGTGTGTTGTGTTCAGATCTTCAGGTGGAGTCTCCTGAGAGAGTGACAGAGGGAGATTCAGTCCATCTGACATGTAAAAGCAGCTGCACTCTGACTGACAGAGCAACATTCATCTGGTACAGAAACTCACAGAAGATATTAAATGAGAGTAACAAACTCAACTTCGAGTCAGTCAGAAGAGAGGATGCAGGCAGATATAGCTGTGCTGTACACGGACACAATCACATCTCTCCTGCTGTTCAGCTCAATGTCATGTGTGAGTATGAATTTAAGGACTTTTTATTTTTGAAAAGCAACTGTTCAAAACATCTCTGATAAATGGTCATTAAGTTTTGTGGGAGCTCTTGGCAACCGGCCTTTGGCAAAAATCATGTCTGAAGAAAAAAACAACAACAACGATTCAGATCATGTGTCTTTAGGCCATGTACACACTGCAGATAAATTTGGTTGTCAATTCACCTTTTAGTTTTTAATCCTGTTCTGCGCAGTTCACTTCTCTTTTGAAGATTAAAAGATTATGAAAAATATGAAATTAAACGCATTTACAAAGCAGGAATAAACACTGCTGCTGCAGTAAAAGTTTGAGAAGGCAACTGAATGAAAATATATGACTATATCAATGAAACACAGTTCGTATGTACGGGAAGAAGGAGGCGGGAACCGGCGAACGTTCAAACAATAATCTTTAATAAAATAAACAAAGAACAAAACGAAAGTAATGCCGGCAGACCTTCGCGGACGTCTGCCGGCCACACAAACATAATAAAACATAAAATAATATCCAGGCCTGGTCCTCTCTCGTCCTTCACTGTCGTCGCTCCTCCTTTTATGCCTCCGGAGCTCCTCCGTGAGAGACTCAAGGCCGGCGCGCCTCGCAGGTGAAGATCATTAACACTCGCGCCACCGGCCTCGCGCCGTTCCCTCACGGCTCTCGCCCGCCCTGGTCGCCACAATCAATGCATATGAATCAAAGAAATATGCCTAATAATTTATGTAGCTTCACAAAGAGCTCAAAAGAATACATGTAAGTTTAACCTGTTTTAAAGCTTTATATATTAATGCACATATTAAATTTATTTTAAATCAAAAGCAAAGTTTAATAATGTCAGTTAATATAATAATTAAATGAATATGTCATATGAATTATACATAATTATAATTTATTTAATGTAAATATAATAAATAATTAACAGCAATTTTGTCTCTATAAACTTTTTTTTTTTTTTTTTTTCACTATAAACTGATTTATTTTGGAGTGAGAGATGCAGGGGGAGTGGCTTTATTATTGCATCAGATACAGCTCACTA
Source organism: Ancherythroculter nigrocauda (assembly GCA_036281575.1). Taxonomy (NCBI): domain Eukaryota; kingdom Metazoa; phylum Chordata; class Actinopteri; order Cypriniformes; family Xenocyprididae; genus Ancherythroculter; species Ancherythroculter nigrocauda. The sequence goes on from VTFQ01000003.1 coordinate 8,645,567, forward strand.
CTCACACCTGATTGGTCGAGTTTTGGTCTGCTATCTCTAAACCAGAATAAAACCTGCTCCAGAGCAGGTTAGCCATGTACCGTAAGTTACCATTGCAATGAAACCCATTAAATACCAATCCACCTTCATGAGCCTGAAAATCCAGAGTTTACTCAAACTAATCTTGAATTTACCTGGATAGAAACTGAAGCCGGCAACAGGCCACTGTAGATCCTCCAGTGAATCCAGTGATCTCCATCAGTCCATCTGGTGAAATAGTGTCAGGAGATTCACTCTGCAGCAGTAATTCAAACCCTCCTGCAGAAATCAGATGGGTTAAAGAGACAAAACTTTTAATATCTGGACAAACATACATGATATTAAAGGTCAGATCACATAGTGCAAGTCCAAAAATAAAGAAAATGGTAACTAAAAAATTAGTGGATAAACAATCGCAAAACATGAATACACGTTTTCTTTTTGTCTGTGTTAGATCCTCCCAGGAGCGTCTCAGTGTCCATCAGTCCATCTGGTGAAATAGTGTCAGGAGATTCAGTGACTCTGATCTGCAGCAGTGATTCAAACCCTCCTGCAGAAATCAGCTGGTTTAAAGGAAGAACATTTGTAGGATCTGGAAGAATCTACAACATCTCAAAGATCAGCTCTGATGACAGTGGAGAATACAAGTGCAGATCCATCAATGAACATGGAGAGAAATACTCTGATGCTGTGACTTTAAACGTCATGTGTGAGTTAATGATGGTTCAGTAACTTTGATGTTAAATCCTATAAATAAAGTCTGTGATGTGAAATGTATATTGTTTTCTGTTTTAGACCCTCCCAGGAACGTCTCAGTCTCCATCATTCAGTCTGGTCAGATTTGGGCAGGAGATTCAGTGACTCTGATCTGCAGCAGTGATTCAAACCCTCCTGCTCTGAACTTCAGCTGGTTTAAGGAGAATGAAAGCTCAGCTGTTGGATCTGGACAGAGTTTCAGTGCACTACAGAGTGGACGCTTCTACTGTCAGGCTCACAATCAACATGGATCTCAGAGATCAGACGCTGTAACTGTCACAGGTGAAGCTTTTATTAACACACTCCTGTATCTTCACATCATTCATCAGTTTGGAGAGTTAATCATGATGATCTTCCTCTTTCAGTTCATCATGGTGCTGGTAGGAATGTGATTGTGATCGCAGTGACATCTGGAGGATTATTGTTCATCATCATCATCATCATCATACTGTTTTTAATGTAAATACAATAATAGAGTATAAATATTCTCTACTTTCAGACTAATGTAATAGGATATTTGATTATCAATTATATATAAAACAATGAAATTACTTTGTTTCCTATTTTAACAGTCAGAGGAAAATGAAGAGCAGAAGATCTGCAGTACATGAGTATGAGGTGAGGTGAACAAAAAACAGATTGAAATCAGTTAAAGAATAATAGAATAAAATTAGATTTTAAGTGCAAGAGTAGTAAACTAATTTACAGCTACAGTTTTCATTTACTGCAGTTATACTACAAATTAACGTGTAGGTATACTGATAGTTTACCAGTTAAATATTGTAGCACTTTTTTTTGTTTGTTTATGAAAGTACACTTTAAATACTGTATACTCAGTAGTTATATACTGCAAGTATACTTGCACGTTTTCATTATGTGAACCTAACACCATACTTATATGTAGGTGTTCATTTCTATACTTGAAATATACCTTGAAGTTTTTCCTCACCAGCATTTTTTTAAGTTGCCAGTCAGCATCAGCATTTTTAATCATTTTCTCAAAATTTCATGGCCCCCAGAATATTTTGATGTATGAAAATCTAAACATACAATATATCAAAAAAGAAAAAAAAAGAACAGAGCCTCTGCATTCTAGCTTTATGCATTATTTTAATCAAAACTTGAATGTGGGTAAAATTCATTAAAAAAAAGGGAATCAAGATCGAAGTCAGAATGATGATAAAAACATCAAGTAGATTGAGTCCATCAACACCCCCAAAGCTTGCAAAGTCATTTGTTCTTACACATCAATGGGTGAGTTTAAGGACTAGACTGAATATATATGAAGTGCTTCTGGTTAAATCTCTATGAGGAGTTAATAACAGAGTAAAACTACACAGGTTATACAGAGGTTGTGTTAATTTTAAAACTATTTAAAAGCTATTTTTGTTATTAAAAATATAATATATAAACCTTGAGCAAAAACTTATTAATTTAAATATAAACTGAAACAGAAAACGGCGTTATAACCTACCTCTCTAATTTGGCACAAATACAAATGTTTCCATATTCACAATTTGCAGGCTAAACTATATTTATTATTTAAACGATTTATTGTACATAGACTACTTAAAATGTGCAGTGTAACTTTTTATATATTTGGTTGAATGTATGTTATTTTGACAATTAACAGGCTTCAATGTCAATTTACTAAAACTGACATTGTGTGTGCGCGTGAGGCACCGGCGCGATCACTTGAATTTTCTTAGAAAAGCGGAAACAACTTAAAATACTCAGACATTTGATGGCAGCAAAGACTGTCTTCAGGAGATGGTAGAGATGGTACTTTTATATTGAAAGGAACTGAAACAAGGACGTTATTTTACGTTATTTTAATTTAAAGCAACACCTTATAAGACACAACCCACAAATGCATTGACTAGTGCTGTGATGAGAAATCCTCTTAACTCGGCCTACGGCCTCATACCTGTGGCCTAATCACAGCCGTCTGATATAGAGCCATATCGCATGACTCTGAGTGTGATATTACTCATATATCTTTCTCTCTGTTTCCCTGTAGAACGATGATCCCAGTGCAGGAACATATACAGCTCTTGACCTCAGGTCCAGATCTTCTGACCTCTACGACACACTCACAGTAAGTGAAATATCAAAATCAATCAGTCAAATATAAGACTGGGGCTAGTTGTCACACAGCAACTATAAGGTTTAAGGTCAAAAGTTGAAGTGGTTTTGTATCTTGATTACAAATACCTATTTAAATCTGCCTTAGATTAAAATAGCTCCAGTATCATTGTGTATTGTAACATAAGTTGGTAACAAATGAACAAGGTCAAACCACAGTAACATACATTAAGAATGATTGAGTATCTAACGAAGTAGTTCTAGGGCTGTATGTATAAAGCCGCTTAGAGTAAAATTTTAGTTTAAGTGTGTCAAAATTCTAAAAATTACGTAATTGTATTGTTATTCCTAGACTTAAGAATAAGTATGATTTAAAAAGTTCCTACGGGTTAAGGCTAGGTCTCAGCTCCTAAATTATTTAAAGCTGGAGCGGTCTCTTAACCTAGTTAAGAGTAACAAGATGGCATCAAAGAAGAGGAGACAGACGCTTTCCAATGAAGATATGATTTATTGGCGTTATATGATGAGTTGATAAAACAATATAAACTTGATTGACAATTCTTTCATAATTGACCTATTAAGAAATGTAATAACTTTGAATAAATGTAATACATTTAAGAAATATTACTCATACAATAATTAATACGTTTAATGCATTTTAATACATTTAATGACTTTGAATAAACGTTTTAATGTAATAACTTCTCCCACTCTACAAATCAATGCTCTGACTGTAGAAATTAAATAGTAATTACTTTTGGTAACTGTAAGAATGCAGCATGTAACAACGGGGGAGGGGGGTGGGCACCCTGGAGACCTACACGCAGGTGCGAGGGGAGGTGCACACGGGTACAGAGGTCTCCAGGGCGGGTCTAGGAGCTCGGGCCATCATGGCAGGTCATGAGTCTCAGGCGGCCGTGGCGGATCAGGGGCCGTGGGTGGCCATGGCGGTTCCTGAGCCCCACCCACGTGTGTTCCACCTACGGGTACAAAAAAAAAAAAAAAAGTCAGGAAGGGCTCGTGGAATGGAGTGAGTTTTTTTTTTTTCGGGATGGAGTGGATTCGTGGGAGGCTGGAGCGGGCTCGTGAGCAACTGGAGCGGACTCATGGGCAACTGGAGCGGACTCGTGGGCAACAGGAGCGGACTCGTGGGCAACTGGAGCGGACTCGTGGGCAACTGGAGTGGGCTCGTGGGCAACTGGAGCGGACTCGTGGGCAACAGGAGCGGGCTCGTGGGCAACTGGAGCGGACTCGTGGGCAACTGGAGCGGGCTCGTGGGCAACTGGAGCGGGCTCGTGGGCAACTGGAGCGGACTCGTGGGCAACTGGAGCTGGCTCTGTCCAAAAGTCTATAAGCCAGTCATCTTCTTCACACACTGGAGGTTTGGATTGCTCGGCAGCAGGCTTTACTGAAGACTTGGGCTGCTCTGCGGCAGAATTCACTGGAGGCTTAGGCTGATCGGCGTCCATTTTCTTCATCCGTCTGGGCTTAGCGGTGGCCTTCTTTTTGGGCGGCTTGGGGTTTGGGTCAGGCAGGACCACCCGGAAATACCCACTGGAGGGGCATGTGGAGGAAACTGGCAGTTGGCGCCTGTATTTCCGAGGGGACCGGACGAGGAGAACATGATTCTTTTTGAACCTCTTCAATTTCAAAATCAGAACCATTTAGAAATAGTGTCCTCATCCAGGCCCATCAGAAAACAAGCGTTAAGTGGAGCATCTTGCCAGTTCACCAAGCAAGCAAGCTCAGAGAATTCCTCCAAATACCTCTCTAGCGGGTGACCGTCCTGCCGAAACCCCCACAGACGATCCACCGCTGAAGCATACACTTTACTGGTCGACACGGGAGAACTAGGGACCAGGAAAATACCCATGTTGCTGATGTCCTTGCAGTTTGGTCTGTTCTTCTGTTACAAGTTTAGTTGAGGCAGAGACGAAGCGGATTCTGATGTCAGCAGACAACAGGTTTATTCAAACTAGGAGACAGAACAACTAAACTAGCATGAAATATCTAATATTCTGATTACCAAATATGTCAAAGTGGATATGTTTTGCTATTTAAACACCTTTATACCGATTATGTTAGATGAGATATATGCTCGATGGGCGCATGTTAGTTTGCGCCGCACATAGAATCGGATCTGTTGGATTCACAACACCGTGAATTTATCCACTTCTCCCGAAATACATGAAAGTAAGTGAGTCGGTGAACTGGGGAAGAATAGAGTATGCTTTAAAGTTACTTTCACAATGTGTATCTGATATGAATAAAATGTCTCATCTAATTATAATGGAAAGGGTTGTTATTTCCACTTCTATAGACATCATTGTGTATTTTACAAACATATATTGTTTTATCAGTACTCATGTGTATTTAAATTTCTGAAACCTAAAACAAACATTATTTGGTTGAAAACACTGCATATATGTAGGCCTAATATATGAAAAGCGCTGTGCGCATCCGTTTCTGGTTTAGCGCCAACCAAAGCGCCCAAGCACATTTGAATTTGGCAGTTGATCACGTGATGCGCTGAGTGTTCTAATCACACCGGTGTGATCGTACGCTCCAGGGACCAGCCAAGACTGATCACACCAGTGTGATCGTACACGTCAAAGGGTTAAACAGAAATTGAAGTATTTATAGCACTAAAACGTAAAACTACTTATGTATTAACAGCAATAAAACATAAGTCATTTACGTATCCAAGAGTGAATGTGTATGAATTCCCATTAATATTAAAATCATGGCATTTATGATTTAAATCTGTTGTATTCAACTGTCATATCAATACATGTTTTAGTCAAATTTATTAACCCTTAAAAGCATAAATGTTTCGCCAACCATTCTTACACATTCAGATCTATATCTAACATGGATGGATCTCTACCTGTCACGATAATATAAAACTTATCTACTATTAGAATAACAATTACAGAAGAATAAAATAAAGCATATTTTGCTACCTTTTGGGGCTTTTTAAGGGTTAATTTTGTGCAGAAGTTAAGCAGAGAGCTCATTTCCCAGTACATTCATAAAATACTCAGACATTTAATGGCAGCAAAGACTGTCTTCATGAGTGAGATGGTAGAGATGGTACTTTTATATTGAAAGGAGGACGTTACTGAAACAAGGACGTTATTTTAACTTAAAGCAACACCTTATAAGACACAACCCACAAATGCATTGACTAGTGCTGTGATGAGAAATCCTCTTAACTCGGCCTACGGCCTCATACCTGTGGCCTAATCACAGCCGTCTGATATAGAGCCATATCGCATGACTGTGATATTGCTCATATATCTTTCTCTCTGTTTCCCTGTAGAATGATGATCCCAGTGCAGGAACATATACAGCTCTTGACCTCAGGTCCAGATCTTCTGACCTCTACGACACACTCACAGTAAGTGAAATATTGAAAACTACACATGCAGAAGAGTTAGTATATTCAAAATCAGGTAATAAATAATCAATGTGTCTTTCACATAGACTGTCCACCCCAAACCTGATGTTCACCAGCCGGGCTCTTCTGAATATGAGAATTAGTCAGTAAGTGTGAGATCCTCAGGTCTTCTCAATATCATCAGTAAAGAAGAAAATGTCCTCACTACTAGTCAATACTGAACATCACTTTCATTCAGTAAACGCTTGACTAGAAGAGTTTCACCAATAAATTCAGTGTTGTGTAAATATGTTTCTATTGTCTTATTTCTGTTGCAGCCACACAGCAAGAATCCACGGTAAAATGAAGCACAAGTTAAACTTTACTCATTTTGTGTCACGTTGCTGGACACGCCCACATCATAACTCCCAACGAAAATGAGTGACTTTCCAGATAAAGGATTTTTGTTATAAAAACGTTTCTCCAAATGTTCATTTTGGTTCTGTGAAAGTAAAATGTCCAGTTTTCTTGATGTTAGAGGAACGTGTTTTCAAAGGTATGATGCTCCTCAAACGTTCTTTCAACTTAATTTTGATTTAAAATTCAACAGACCAACATCAAATGACCACATTAAAGTGACTGCCCTCTACAGGACAAACTTAAACTACATTACCCTTTATTCATCCAAATGTTTCCTCATCTGCTACATCTTTGGTGCATGTGAGCTTCAAGAGCTGGTACTTCCGGGGCTACTAATCAGTCAGAGAAATACCATTTTGGATAAATGGGAGAACCAATGCTGTATTCCAGGTGTTATATAGACCCTTTTGGGATATTAACAATTCAAAAATCAGCACAAGTCTGTTTATAACTAGAGATGTCATAGTAACAGGTCTGTAACATCAACACTCGTCTGTTCATCGCTCACAATGGTCACATGATCACAGTCAACTCTAGAGAGGGGCTGCTGTGAAGTTTTGTTTTCTCACCTCTCTCGCTACAGAGGAAACTGTATTAAAGGTCCCGTTTTTCGTGGTTTTTTGAAGCTTTGATTGTGTTTATAGTGTGCAATATAACATGTGTTCATGTTTCGCGTGTAAAAAAACACAGTATTTTTCACATAATTTACTTATCTGTATACCGCTGTTTCCACTGTCATAAAAACGGGCTGATGACTTCCTTGTTCTATGAAGTCCCTCCTTCAGAAATACGTAACGAGTTCTGATTGTGCCAGCGGTTCCTGTGTTGTGATTCGACAGCAGCTTAGCGAACCTTGCCCGGAAAGGTCACGCCTCTTACCATAACGTGGAGATGCACGCGCTCAGTGTTATTGTAAACATGTCTTTAATTTTACCCTATCAATTTGAGCCGGAATCAGACCCGGTGATTGGACTGCGGGATGAAAATAACAGCGTTTCGACGACATGGCGACAAACACACTCTACAAACGCAACTCTTGTGTATTCCTGTGGGCGGAGGTTAGTCAAAAAACTGTTTTAGTGACGTCATTAAAGAAGGAAGTAGAGGGATGTAGTCAAAACTGGCCGTTCGATGTAGGCGACTCCTGTTAAATAAAATATCTCGCTTGGCATTGAACTTTGAGTTTTAAAATTTTACAGATTTTATTTATACTCTAACAACAACATTACACACTAACTAAAGTTTGAAACATGGGATCACGAAGAACGGGACCTTTAATGGCCATATTAAGAGTTTCATGAGACACCAGAAAGCACACAAGATCACTGTCAGAATAAAAAGATTTGAAGATATCATATGATGAGAACCTTTAGATATAAAGATGCAAGTTCAATATTCAGTTACTCTATTAATTACTTTTATTTTGTTACTTTAGTCTAATGTCGTCTCTGATGTTGCCTTATTTACACCTTACATCAGCACTGGCTGAAGTACGTGTCATATCCTCATGTTAAATATAAAGTGTTGAGCACATAAAATCCCCACTGCTGGTTTCACTCTGTTCATTTGTTCTGTTGTCTCTGGTCATGAGTGTTCGTGAAACAGGTAAGAGCATCATTTGCTAATAATTGATGTTTAGAGTCAAATATGTTATAGGGGAGACTGGGGCTAGTTGTCACACAGTAATTATAAGGTTTAAGGTCAAAAGTTGAAGTGGTTCTTATATCTTGGTTACAAATACCTATTTAAATCTGCCTTAGATTAAAATAACTCCAGTTTCATTGTGTATTGTAACATAAGTTGGTAACAAATGAACAAGGTCAAACCACAGTAACATACATTAATAATGATTGAGTATCTGATGAAGTAGTTCTGGGGCCGTATGGATAAAGCCGCTCAGAGTAAAATTTTAGTTTAAGTGTGTCAAAATTCTAAAAATTACGTAATTTTACTCTTATTCTTAGACTTAAAAATAAGTGTGATTCAAAAAGGTTCCTAAGTGTCAAGACTAGGTCTCAGCTTGTAAATTATTTAAAGCTTGAGGTCTCTTAACCTAGTTAAGAGTAACAAGATGGCAGCAAAGAAGAGGGGATACACACTTTCCAATGAAGATATGATGTTCTGGAGTCATATGATGACATGGAGTTGATAAAACAATATAAACTTGATTGACAATTCTTTTGTAACTGACCTAATAAGAAAATGTAGTGACTTTAAATAAATTTAATAAAAATACTTTAAAAATACTCTAAAAATACTAAAAATAAACTTTTTAATGTAATAATTTCTCCCACTCTACAAATCAATGCTCTGCCTGTATGAAATAGTAATTACTTTTGGTAACTGTAAGAATGCAGCAGTGCAGCAGTGATGACTTGAACCCATGAGCCCACATTAATCAGGCTCTTAAATAGCAATTGAAGTATTTATAGCACTAAAACGTAAAAATACCTATGTATTAACAGCAATAAAACGTAAGTCATTTACGTATCCAAGAGTGAATGTGTATGAATTCCCATTAATTAAAATCGTGGCATTAATGTTTTAATTCTGTTGTATTCAACTGTCATATCAATATATGTTTTAGTCAAATTTATTAACCCTTAAAAGCATGAATATTTCACCAACCATTCTTACACAATCGGATCTATATCTAACACAGATGGATCTCTACCTTTCATGATAATATACAACTCATCCATAAAATAAAGCATATTTTGCTACCTTTTGGAGCTTGGAAGGGTTCATTTTGAGCAGATGTTAAGCAGATATCATTGTCAGAGCTCATTTCCCGGTACACTCAGCAAATTATAGCTTTGAGAGTATGTTTGAGATCGCAAATATGAGCCCATTCCCGATCTCAAAAAACAACATAATCAAAATCAATATTTTGATCACTGACGGCTTCACCAGATGCTCCATCAAGTGACAGTGACACTCATATTTGATTGGATTCAGTATTTGCTCTGCAGTTAATCGCTGAGCCATTTCATGTTTTGCTATTCTCTCGTTTTCAGTCTGAGTGAAACATCACTTCATAATTGTGTATCAGACATTGTTGCGCTTATTCTATCATCAAAGGTTCAATTATTGTTGTGCAGAAAATAAAAATATACATACACTGAGCATCTGATACACACCTTGGGTCGTTAGCCACTCTATACAATTTTTACAAAAAATATTAAGAAAATAAGCATTCTTTTATAACTTTTTGATTTTTTTTTTTCTTGTTATATTCTTTATAATGAATTGATTGAGGAATACTAAGAAAGTTGATGTCTAACTTTGAAAAATGAATGAGGAGGAGGATAGTGAATGATGTCCTGGGTCGATGAAATAATATTTCGTGACTTGTGCTGCAAACTCGTTTCAGAGTATTACATAATGTTAAACGACTACAATCTGAAACCTTGTGAATAAAATGTCTATAATTGTTTAACCATTTTGTAATTAATTGTTTAACCATTTTTCTCCTATGCAGCAACTGACAATATGACCATAAGATATACCAAAATTCACAAATCACATCAATTTCATTTGTTGGCTGTACTCCATATCTTTAGAATCCATATGTTTGTAAGGAACAGATCCAAATTTAGCCCTTTATCCAGCGATCTTTATCTTCATTCACAGCAGCGACCGTCACGGTCAAAGCCTGCGCTCATTATGATTCACATTTGAAAGTTGCGTCCTCGACAACCTTTACGACATGGTTTACGGCACTGATATCGAACGCTCATTGGTTCTCACCTGCTTTGTCACGGATTGCGACATGCTGTGTTTCAGTGGATTGACATTTGAAATGAGTGTGTGCCTTCAGGAAGGGAAGCCGGAATCATATTTTCATGGATTAATAAGTTAAATTCTGCTCTGTACCCTATATAAAACTATTACTGCCAGAGAGGACTGTGACTGCAACTCAACATCATTTGAACTACTTTTGCTACTTTTGACATTTTCTAGTGATGGTAAACAGAGTCTTTCATTAAATTTTGCTGAAAAACGGTTCATTACTCAAAGCTTTTAACACAGTGCGCATTAGCGACACCTGGTGGTCAGACTTGTTTTCTCCACCATATCTAACAAATCGGGGAGTAGATCTATGGTTTGAAAAAGCATGTGACCAGACAAAGCTTCAGAAGTCTGGGACACAATGAATGACGCTTGTCTTGGATCACACAGTTCTTCTATCTAATCTGATCCAATTGTGCTTCGAAAACTGAATCGAAGCATCAGAGCCACGGTATCAACCGTCCCATCACCAACATTTTCACAATTAATAAATTATTGTGATTACTCTTGTTTGTCTGTTATTCTTTTATTTTTTTTTTAAAAAACAATATAGTTGTAAGAAATGGTCATTGGTTACCTGTTAGACCTTGCTGTAGACAAATGGCCAAATTCTGACAGTAACAAACCATTTTCCATTAAAACAGTAATACACTGTAGAAAACAATGCGTTCTGGGTAATATTTGTCATTTTCGAGAAAATAGCCCAAGAGAGTGAATTCAGACACTGATGAACACCTGATAAGCAGAATCACGGAAGGACAGAGAAACAAGTATCCAGTAAAAAGAGACGAACAGAAACACAAGAACTACAACTGACTTCAGCCACACTGAGTGTCAAACCAGTTCACAAACCAGTTTGACATTATTTCTTTTATACATGTACAGAAGTTCTTGTTGAGAATTAACAGATATGGATGTTGATGTTTTATTGAAAATAAAAATTTATTGAAGTTTGCAGTCACCATCGTGGTGACAAGTGTTTGCTTTAGTTGAGCTCTTGACTCTTTTACATTAACTTTCTCTGGCTGCTGTAACTGAGTGATTATAAAACATGTTTGATATGGCAAGGAAAAGCCAAACATAAAGTTGATCAGGCTTTTTGTCTGTTCTGATGATGCTGTAATCATCTTGGACTTGTTTAATTCACTGATCTTTTTCAGTGTTTAGTCTTTTAATGGGTATTTTATCTTTATTGATTATACTATATCTGTGATTCAACAGCATAAGAACCAGCAACCCTTTTAGTAATCAGTTATTTAGGAGAATATATAAGCCTTATAGTGCATAAAATATTTTGAGCTTCTGCATAACTTGGACAGCAGAGACATCAACAATCAGAATATGAATCTCAACAATGGTGACATCCAAAAGTTTAAAGGGGTGATGAACTGAGAAATCAAATTTTCCTAGAGCTTTTGATATATAAGAGGTCATCATACTATAAGAATATCCTGTAAGTTTTAGAGCTGAAAACTTACTTGTTAGTCCAATAAAAGCTTTAATTGACACCAGACCCAGAAAACGACAGGATTTACAAAGTGGGGATCTATGACGTCAAAGGGCAGCATGCACCGCCTCTGCAGAAGAAGATCAACGCCTACTTCAGTGTTTCTCAACCCTGGTCCTGGAGGACCCCCAACACTGCAGGTTTTGTCTTTCTCCCCAATTAAACACACCTGATTCAACTCATCAGCCAATTAGAAGAAACTCCACTACCTGAAATGAGTGTGTCAGACAGAGGAGACTTTCAAAATGTGCAGTGTTGGGGGGCCCTGCAGGACAGGGTTGAGAAACACTGGCCTACTTCATCACTGCCTGTTTAGCCCCGCCCACCCATTCACGCATGACATGCAATAGGTAGCCTAAAGCCGAGTTCAGACTGCACGATTTTAGCCCCGATTTTGGCTCGCCGACAGGTTTTGAGAAATCGCCGACAAATGCCCGAAATCACAGGCAAATCGGTGCTCGTTCACGCGAGTGACAATCACGCAGTGTGAATGATCAAAGACGCGATCTGAGAGAATCGCCGACGAGTCGCCGACGCCCGTGAGATATTTGGCATGCTAAATATCTGGACCTGTCGGCGATTCAAAATCCTGCAGTGTGAAAAGTGTTCTGACTGAAAACTACATCGGCGATGACCGACAGCCAATGAGAGAGCAAGATACAGAGCAGCGGAGAGTTCGGGGAGGAGTTATAGACCACAATATCAGCAAGCATGGCTTCATTCAGATAAACATTACAATTCTATCAAACAGAAACAAAGCACAAACATTTGCTTGACCATCCGCAACAGCAGCACATTGAAAAGTTATGTATTTAGCTCCAACTGTCATTGCAGAACACACAATCCTTGTTCTTCGCGTCTCCCCAAACATTTCCTCCTCCATATTCTTCTTTTCTTTGTATTGTTTTCGCTGCAAATCTGCGCACAGGCAATTCGTATTTCAAGCTTCATGCGGGCTACTATTTTTTATAATAATCCCACCGTGTGTCTCAATCAGCTCCCTAGTTCAGTAGTCAGGGCACTGATCAGGGTATCAGCCACATTCACTTTCATTATATACTGATTCACTACCTAGGGAGCTAGGGAGCTGATTGAGACGCAGGGCCAGTCTCACGTGAGAACTCTGGTCTTGCGCGCGTTGTTTCCTTGTCACGTCTCGCGTGTGTTTGGTTGTGAAATGTAGTTTGCGTGCCAGACAGAGTTGTCGGTGATTCTTCCTATTGTAAAGTCATGCAGTGTGAAACCTTCTGTCGCCGATCCATCGTGCAGTATGAACACAGCAGCGACTGAATGCTGGCCAAGATAGTCATGTAGTGTGAAAAGAACAGTGACCCGACTACTTTGAAAATCGTGCAGTCTGAACTCGGCATAAGTAAAGAGAACCCAAGAGGCGACACTTTGATACTTTTTGGGTAACAACCACTAGATGGCGCTCCGGTAGCGCGACCGCCATTATGGGGTGAAAATACTAACTGGAACCAAAGAATCCTTCACATCTTCACAATTTCACTGCCAAATCAGAAGAGCAATAGAACATTTTTTTTTTTTTTTTTCATCAGTAAATTGTATGGCTCCTACCCAGATAGCACACGTAAGTCTAGCCGACATCGGCCGAAGAGCGAACATCGGCTTCCCTATCTATAACATCGAAGAGGTACGCAGCAAAAACTGCAGTGTTAAATTAACTCTCCTGGGAGTACATGTGAGACCATACTCAAGAGTGTTAACCCTCTGGAGTCTGAGGCTGATTTGGGGCCTGGAGAAGTGACATGCCCTGACATTTGTGCTTTTTTCAGTTGTTCATAAACATATTAATGACACAAGTGTTATTACACTGTATTCAGCACAAACTAGGCTACCATAATATGTGAGGAACATGTATGTACATGTTTTTGTTTTTGAAGGAATAATGTTTATGCGTGGTTATTGAAAAAACAAAAAAACTTAAGTCACTGAAATAAGGCCAAAAAAAGTATATTAAATCTGTATTGACAAGACTTCTGGGTATTGGAGGTTGTAGACTAGAGTTTTTGCTTCAGAATTATGTAAAAATTATGCTGCCTACTCCTTCATATAAAACAATATATTGATTTAGTTTTTGTAAGACACTTTTTGTCAAGAAACACAGTATGCGTGGAGGCGTGAATCATCATGAATAATGGGTCATTTACACCTGAGAAGACAAAAGAATCGCATAATAATGACCTGAAATGACTTGCATATTAATGAGGCCTTTCAGTCAGGTAGGCTGTGAAAAAAAACCCTCTGTAATCATGTCTCAGCTCAATTTAAAATAATGGTATTCTATTATATTCTTTAAAATATCATGTATTTCTGTGATGCAAAGTGTCTGAACAATTATGTTACCTCTATGGCATTTCATATAGGCTTTTAGCTTAAAAAGCATGCACATTTGGAGAAATATTGATGGATTCTTATATGTTTATGTCAATTTTCTATACTGAGGAGTAATATTTATTCAGTATTTATTATCATCACTATGAGTGCTGGATACTGTGTTTTCAATTTATACTTGCAGCCGGAGGGCGCTCTGTACACCTTTAGTCCACAAATTCATATAAAGAAGAAGAGGACATTTCAGGAATTGTGTTTTCAATTCATACTTGCAGCCGGAGGGTGCTCTCTGTACACCTTCAGGCCACAAATTCATATAAAGAAGAAAAGGAACCAGGAACTAATGGCATGTCTTCTAGAGATCGCTAACCATGGCTTTAACATCCAGATAAACACTTTTCAGGACAATAAATACATGATTGAGACGAGGCATACAAGTGTTGCCTCTGAATTTGCCTCTGAATAGCGCTGGCTCCGTGGGCGTGGCCGCATTAGCGGATAATGAGCTGAATCACAGACTTCTGACATGGCTCTCTTTTCATACAGATTACATAAACACAGAATGTTTGTTTTCGATTTGACTTACATGACTTAAAACCTGACATTTCAACGTTTCTTTAGACATAAGTGTCATTTTTTTTGACATTAGTATTCATAAGTTACAGTTCATTTTCTGAGAACTATCAGATTGGACTTCGTTCAGAGGGAGACGAGAGATCACGCATCATGTTAGTTTTCTTTATTTTACAAAAAGCACAACATTGTGTTTTTACTCTGAGTGTACACAAATAAAAGAAGATATTCTATAGTTTCAATTGATATATTACTTATGTCTCTATGACAAGAAATCACGGAGTATTTTAAGTCTGTTTTGCTGCAATGTGAAAAAAATCCTGCAAAACGCGCCGGCGCGTTAACGGACTCCAGAGAGTTAGTGTTAAAATAAGAGTGTTAAATGAACACTGAAGCGGTGTTAAAGTTAATGAGTTAATTAAGTGATTAATAGTGATGATTGACCATTATTGCATTAAGCAAACGCCGATCTCCATGATGGTGGCTTAAAAATTGTGATTTTCTCCTTTGGTGATTCTGCTTGTTATCATCAGGTATCTTCAATAATGGTCAATCATCACTCAATTTATCACTTAATTAACTCATTAACTTTAACACCGCTTCAGTGTTCATTTAACACTCTTATTTTAACACTTTAACACTCTTGAGTATGGTCTCACATATACTTCCAGGAGAGTTAATTTAACACTGCAGTTTTTGCTGTGTGCATTATTTTAATCAAACTTGAATGTGGGTAAAATTCATTAAAAAAAGTAACTCAGATCAAAGTCAGAAAGATGATAAAAACATCAAGTATATCGAGCCCATCAACACCCCCAAAGCTTGCAAAGTTGTTTGTTCTTACACATCAGTGTGTGAGTTTAGGGACAACACTTGTTGATTTAATTCTGACACATTCATTGAGTCAATGATTTTAACACAGTAAATGTGTCAGGAAGGTTAACCAGAGGTGTAGTCAAGACCAGATCCTCCAAGTTAATGAGGTAATTAAGCACTAGTAATGAACACCTTCTGTTAACAGACAGAATCATTGAAGGAAAGAAGAAAACAACAACAATTAAAGCTGCAAGGAGCGATTTTGCCACACCTAATTCTGAAACCCATATCAGACGTAAATTTTCACCACTTCTGACGTGTGTGCAAAAGTTTCATGAGTTTTTGGGCATGTTTAGGCCTTCAAAAATGTGATTCCCTTTTCATGGCGAAACATCAGACTTTGTCAGTTGCCACGGACACTCCTTCTACGAAAACTCAAGATCTTTCCAATTTAACATCGCGAAGGCCTCAAGATTAGACTGACCATATATGAAGTGCTTCTGGTTAAATCTCTATGAGGAGTTAATCACAGAATAAAATGTCATTTCCTGTTGCCCACAGGTGGCGCTATGACTGTAACTGAATATTGTCACATAGATGTCTTCAGGTCAGGACTCTAATAAAACATGTGAAGTTTGGGCCAGATCGGACATTGTATGCCCAACAACTTCCTGTTTCATGGCGAAACATCAAACTTTGTCAGGCCGCCACGGACACGCCCTTCAGTGAAAACTCTAGATCTTTGCAATTTAACATCTCAAAGGCCTTTAGATTAGACTGACCAAATATGATGTTGATCTGATTAAAGCTCTAAAGGAGTTCGTTAAAGTATATTTAATATTAGATTTTGTTTGGGCTGTTGTAAATTTAATTATATCAGCCAGACAAGCAAAAAGAAAAGATGATCAGGTGGTGTTGGTTACATTGTGTGTGCACGTGAGGCACCGGCACGATCACATGAATTTTCTTAGAAAAGCGGAAACAACTTAAAATACTCAGACATTCGATGGCAGCAAAGACTGTCTTCATGAGTGAGATGGTAGAGATGGTACTTTTATATTGAAAGGAACTGAAACAATGACGTTATTTAACGCTTTTTTTAATTAAAACAACAACCTACTAGTGCTGTGATGAGAAATCCCCTTAACCCCTACAGCCTCATACCTGCGGCCTAATCACAGACGTCTGATATAGAGCCATATCGCATGACTCTGAGTGTGATATTGCTCATATTATTTTCTCTCTGTTTTCCTGTAGAACGATGATCCCAGTGCAGACACATATACAGCTCTTGACCTCAGGTCCAGATCTTCTGACCTCTACGACACACTCACAGTAAGTGAAATATCAAAAACTACACATGCAGAAGAGTTTGTACACTCAAAATCAGGTAATAAATAATCAATGTGTCTTTCACATAGACTGTCTATCCCAGACCTGCTGTTCACCAGTCAGGCTCTTCTGAATATGAGAATCAGTCAGTAAGTTGGAGATCCTCAGGTCTTCTCAATATCATCAGTAAAGGAGAAAATGTCTTCACTACTAGATACTGAACATCACTTTCATTCAGTTACACTCAAAAAAATAACTTGTTGGTCTAACTTAATTCAATTATGACACCTATTTCCACACAGTTGAACTGATTTATTTGAACTTAAGCTAGGTTAATTGTACTGATGAGTAAAATTCATCCTAATTGAATGAGATCACACCAGTTTCATTTGACGTATTCTGTGAATGTTTCCTGAACATAATTCATTCTTGTTGATCCAACCAGTGCTATTGCAATTCAGACTGGTGCCCTTGTGCAGAGTTGCTCAAGTTTTCTGCACTTTTAAGGAAATGGAAAGACCTGTTAGTGTTTAAGTGTTTAATGTTTAGTTATTTTGAACATTTAAAAGAGTTTGTAGCGTATAATTTTTTTTTTTTTGTTACCATCGTGGTGAAGATGTGCGCTTGTGCTTAGGTTGTAAATAGCTGTTGTACACAGACATACATGTTTCATGACCGTTGAGAGGAATAAAGCTGATAACCATATGTAGACTGTGTAAATTATGTGCTGGCCCTCAAACTAATTTATTTATATTTCTATAAAAACTAAACTAAAATAACACTTTTTCATATGCTAAGTAACATTTATAGCATGCAACCACAAGGTCTACACTTCAGCACAATGGTAACCTCAAAAAAATCGACATAACAAACTCTTTTAAATGTCAAATATAACTGAACATCAAACTTTAAAAGGTATTTCCCTTTACTAAAAAACACATTAAACAGCACTTAAGTTCAACATTTACTGTCCTGATCTTTCCCTACGCAAAGCATGCTGGGAACTAGAAATCCACTGCCCAGTTTCAATCAATGCAACATAAATGATTCATGTCGTCCCAACACAAATGGTTTAGGTTAACATAACATTTTGCAAATTTAATTTCATTTAACATAATACAATTGAGTGCAAATGGCAATTAAGTAAAAAACTAAAGATTTGTGTTGGTTCAGCTTATTTTATTTAAATAAACTGAACAAGCAGCTAGAATCATTTTTTTGAGTGTACACGCTTGACTAGAAGAGTTTCACCAACAAATTCAGTGTTGTGTAAATATGTTTCTATTGTCTTATTTCTGTTGCAGCCACACAGCAAGAATCCACGGTAAAATGAAGCACAATTAAACTTTACTCATTTTTTGGACACGCCCACATCATAACTCCCAACGAAAATGAGCGACTTTCCAGCTAACAGATTTGTGTTATAAAAACGTTCTCCAAATGTTCATTTTGGTTCTGCGAAAGTAAAAATGTCCAGTTTTCTTGATGTTAGAGGAACGTGTTTTCAAAGGTATGATGCTCCTCAAACGTTCTTTCAACTTAATTTTGATTTAAAATTCAACAGACCAACATCAAATGACCACATTAAAGTGACTGCCCTCTACAGGACAAACTTAAACTACATTACCTTTTATTCATCCAAATGTTTCCTCATCTGCCACATCTTTGGTGCATATGAGCTTCAAGAGCTGGTACTTCCGGGGCTACTAATCAGTCAGAGAAATACCATTTTGGATAAATGGGAGAACCAATGCTGTATTCCAGGTGTTATATAGACCCTTTTGGGATATTAACAATTCAAAAATCAGCACAAGTCTGTTTATAACAGAGATGTCATAGTAACAGGTCTGTAACATCAACACTCATCTGTTCATCGCTCACAATGGTCACATGATCACAGTCAGCACTAGAGAGGGGCTGCTGTGGTTTTGTTTTCTCACCTCTCTCGCTACAGAGGAAACTGTATTTATGGCCATATTAAGAGTTTCACGAGACACCAGAAAGCACACAAGATCACTGTCAGAATAAAAAGATTTGAAGATATCATATGATGAGAACCTTTAGATATAAAGATGCAAGTTCAATATTCAGTTACTATATTACTTTTATTGTGTTATTTTAGTCTAATGTCATCTCTGATGTTGCCTTATTTACACCTTAAAACAACACTGGCTGAAGTACGTGTCATATCCTCATGTTAAATATAAAGTGTTTGACCACATAAAATCCCCACTGCTGGTGTCACTCTGTTCATTTGTTCTCTTGTCTCTGGTCATGAGTGTTTGTGAAACAGGTAAGAGCATCATTTATTAATAATTGAGTCAAATATGTTATAGGGGAGATTGGGGCTAGTTGTCAAACAGTAATTATAAGGTTTAAAGTCAAAAGTTGAAGTGGTTTTGTATCTTGATTACAAATACCTATTTAAATCTGCCTTAGATTAAAATAGCTTCAGTATCATTGTGTATTGTAACATAAGTTGGGTAACAAATGAACAAGGTCAAACCACAGTAACATACATTAAGAATGATTGAGTATCTAATGAAGTAGTTCTGGGGCCGTATGGATAAAGCCGCTCAGAGTAAAATTTTAGTTTAAGTGTGTCAAAATTCTAAAAATTACGTAATTTTACTCTGATTCTTAGACTTAAAAATAAGTGTGATTCAAAAAGGTTCCTAAGTGTCAAGACTAGGTCTCAGCTTGTAAATTATTTAAAGCTTGGGGTCTCTTAACCTAGTTAAGAGTAACAAGATGGCAGCAAAGAAGAGGGGATACACACTTTCCAATGAAGATATGATGTTCTGGAGTCATATGATGACATGGAGTTGATAAAACAATATAAACTTGATTGACAATTCTTTTGTAACTGACCTAATAAGAAAATGTAGTGACTTTAAATAAATGTAATAAACATACTTATACAATAATTAGTATGTTTAATGCATTTTAATACATTTAATGACTTTGAATAAACTTTTTAATGTAATAATTTCTCCCACTCTACAAATCAATGCTCTGACTGTATGAAATAGTAATTACTTTTGGTAACTGTAAGAATGCAGCAGTGCAGCGGTGATGAATTGAACCCATCAGCCCACATTAATCAGGCTCTTAAACAGCAATTGAAGTATTTATAGCACTAAAACGTAAAAATACCTATGTATTAACAGCAATAAAATGTAAGTCATTTACGTATCCAAGAGTGAATGTGTATGAATTCCCATTAATTAAAATTGTGGCATTAATGTTTTAATTCTGTTGTATTCGACCATCATATCAATACATGTTTTAGTCAAATTTATTAACCCTTAAAAGCATGAATATTTCACCAACCATTCTTACACAATCGGATCTATATCTAACACAGATGGATCTCTACCTTTCATGATAATATACAACTCATCCATAAAATAAAGCATATTTTGCTACCTTTTGGAGCTTGGAAGGGTTCATTTTGAGCAGATGTTAAGCAGATATCATTGTCAGAGCTCATTTCCCGGTACACTCAGCAAATTATAGCTTTGAGAGTATGTTTGAGATCGCAAATATGAGCCCATTCCCGATCTCAAAAAACAACATAATCAAAATCAATATTTTGATCACTGACGGCTTCACCAGATGCTCCATCAAGTGACAGTGACACTCATATTTGATTGGATTCAGTATTTGCTCTGCAGTTAATCGCTGAGCCATTTCATGTTTTGCTATTCTCTCGTTTTCTGTCTGAATGAAACAATACTTCATAATTGTGTATCAGACATTGTTGCGCTTATTCTATCATCAAAGATTCAATTATTGTTGTGCAGAAAATAAAAATATACATACACTGAGCATCTGATACACACCTTGAGTTGTTAGCCACCCTATACAATTTTTACAAAAAAAAAAACAATAAGAAAATAAGCATTCTTTTATAACTTTGTCATTTTTTTTATATTCTTTATAATGAATTGATTGAGGAATACTAAGAAAGTTGATGTCTAACTTTGAAAAATGAATGAGGAGGAGGATAGTGAATGATGTCCTGGGTCGATGAAATAATATTTCGTGACTTGTGCTGCAAACTCGTTTCAGAGTATTACATAATGTTAAACGACTACAATCTGAAACCTTGTGAATAAAATGTCTATAATTGTTTAACCATTTTGTAATTAATTGTTTAACCATTTTTCTCCTATGCAGCAACTGACAATATGACCATAACCCTTACGAAAAACTAGTATACTTCAAGTTCATTTGATCAAGTATACTAAAGTAATGTTCAAGTATACTTTATGTAGTAAGTATAATATCAATGTACTAGTAGTAAACTTGTAAGTGTACTATTTTAATACCGCTTGGGACTAAATTGGCCCAATTGAAGTATACGTTTAAGTGTACTATAAGTGTAACAGTAGTAAACTTTAACTAGTTCACATTTGTACTGCATCTGTACTAAAAGTGAACTTATACTAGTATACTAGTAGTTTACTATTTTAATACTAGTAGTAGCTACATTTTTAGTATCCGAAAGTACACTTTGAAATATACTCTCGGTAAACTGCTAGTTTAGTGCAAGTATACTTTTAAGTTTTCTGTAAGTGAACATGACATCACACTTATAGTTTACTTTTTATATATTATTTTTGCACTTTAAGCATACTTCTATGTTCCTACACAGCAAAAACTGCAGTGTTAAATTAACTCTCCAGGGAGTACATGTGAGACCATACTCCAGAGTGTTAAAGTTAATGAGATAATTAAGTGATTAATTGAGTGATGATTGAGCATTATTGAAGACACCTGATGATAACAAGCAGAATCACCAAAGGAGAAAATCACATTTTTTAAGCCACCATCGTGGAGATGAGGGTTTGCTTTAGTTGGGCTCTTGACCCTTGACTTTTTAAAATAAAATTTTGTTTGGGTTGTTTTAACTGAGTTATAACATCCAGACAAACAAATGGAAAAAATGATTAGGTGTTGTTGGTTATGTTTTCACATAATCATTATTTGCCCTGAATCACTGAACTCATTTAGAGTCCAATCTCTGAGTTAGATTTACATTGTTGATTACAGCAGCACTGTGATTCTACAGCACAAGATCAGCTTTATCAATATAATTTCACAAACAGTTGTTCTGAGCAAAAAAAAATCTTTCTTTTAGGCACACACAGACATCAAGAATCAGCCTGTGAATCTCAATGGTGAGAATAATAAAGCATGTTGCAGTGCATTCTGGGAGCCACCAATCAAAATTCATCCATGGCTCCCATCATGCATTGCTGCATGAATAAATTATGAGCTGAATTGTCTTAGTAATTTTCTTTATTCTCATATTTTATTTTGTTCCGTTTATGTGACTTTTTAGTAGCTTGTTTTCTAATGTTCAGAGTTGATCTGTTTATCAGAATATGTGGCTTGTCACCGTCCTTGAGATTCACAGGCTGATTCTTGGTGTCTGTGTGTGCCTAAGAGAAATATATATATATTTTTTTTTTGCTCAGAACAACTGTTTGTGAAATCCTTCAGATTATGCTGATAAAGCTGATCTTCTGCTGTAGAATCACAGTGCTGCTGTAATCAATAATGTAAATCTAACTCAGAGATTGGGCTCTAAATGAGTTCAGTGATTCAGGGCAAATAATGCTGATGTGAAAACATAACCAACAACACCTGACAATTTTTTCCACTTGTTTGTCTGGATGTTATAACTCAGTTAAAACAGCCCAAACAAAATTTTATTTTAAAAAGTCAAGGGTCAAGAGCCCAACTAAAGCAAACCCTCATCTCCACGATGGTGGCTTAAAAAATGTGATTTTCTCCTTTGGTGATTCTGCTTGTTATCATCAGGTGTCTTCAATAATGCTCAATCATCACTCAATTAATCACTTAATTATCTCATTAACTTTAACACTCTGGAGTATGGTCTCACCTGTACTCCCTGGAGAGTTAATTTAACACTGCAGTTTTTGCTGTGTAGGAACATAGAAGTATGCTTAAAGTGCAAAAATAATATATAAAAAGTAAAGTGTGATGTCATGTTCACTTAAAGAAAACTTAAAAGTATACTTGCACTAAACTAGCAGTTTACTGAGAGTATATTTCAAAGTGTACTTTCGGATACTAAAAATGTAGCTACTACTAGTATTAAAATAGTAAACTACTAGTATACTAGTATAAGTTCACTTTTAGTACAGATGCAGTACAAATGTGAACTAGTTAAAGTTTACTACTGTTACACTTATAGTACACTTAAACGTATACTTCAATTGGGCCAATTTAGTCCCAAGCGGTATTAAAATAGTACACTTACAAGTTTACTACTAGTACATTGATATTATACTTGAACATTACTTTAGTATACTTGATCAAATGAACTTGACGTATACTAGTTTTTCGTAAGGGAAGATACACCAAAATTCACAAATCACATCAATTTCATTTGTTGGCTGTACTCCATATCTTTAGAATCCATATGTTTGTAAGGAACAGATCCAAATTTAGCCCTTTATCCAGCGATCTTTATCTTCATTCACAGCAGCGACCGTCACGGTCAAAGCCTGCGCTCATTATGATTCACATTTGAAAGTTGCGTCCTCGACAACCTTTACGACATGGTTTACGGCACTGATATCGAACGCTCATTGGTTCTCACCTGCTTTGTCACGGATTGCGACATGCTGTGTTTCAGTGGATTGACATTTGAAATGAGTGTGTGCCTTCAGGAAGGGAAGCCGGAATCATATTTTCATGGATTAATAAGTTAAATTCTGCTCTGTACCCTATATAAAACTATTACTGCCAGAGAGGACTGTGACTGCAACTCAACATCATTTGAACTACTTTTGCTACTTTTGACATTTTCTAGTGATGGTAAACAGAGTCTTTCATTAAATTTTGCTGAAAAACGGTTCATTACTCAAAGCTTTTAACACAGTGCGCATTAGCGACACCTGGTGGTCAGACTTGTTTTCTCCACCATATCTAACAAATCGGGGAGTAGATCTATGGTTTGAAAAAGCATGTGACCAGACAAAGCTTCAGAAGTCTGGGACACAATGAATGACGCTTGTCTTGGATCACACAGTTCTTCTATCTAATCTGATCCAATTGTGCTTCGAAAACTGAATCGAAGCATCAGAGCCACGGTATCAACCGTCCCATCACCAACATTTTCACAATTAATAAATTATTGTGATTACTCTTGTTTGTCTGTTATTCTTTTATTTTATTTAAAACAATATAGTTGTAAGAAATGGTCATTGGTTACCTGTTAGACCTTGCTGTAGACAAATGGCCAAATTCTGACAGTAACAAACCATTTTCCATTAAAACAGTAATACACTGTAGAAAACAATGCATTCTGGGTAATATTTGTCATTTTCGAGAAAATAGCCTACAGGAATATACTGTGAGTTAACATCGCTCAAAGTCGACACTCAGAGGCTGTGTTCTAAATCACACCCTATTCCCTCATTCACTATTCCCTACATTAGTTCACTAATATAGTCCACTGGACAGAGTGAATTAAAAGGAAAGAGTGAATTCAGACACTGATGAACACCTGATAAGCAGAATCACTGAAGGACAGAGAAACAAGACAAGCAGAAACACAAGAACTACAACTGACTTCAGCCACACTGAGTGTCAAACCAGTTCACAAACCAGTTTGACATTATTTCTTTCATACATGTACAGAAGTTCTTGTTGAGAATTAACAGATATGGATGTTGATGTTTTATTGAAAATAAAAATTTATTGAAGTTTGCAGTCACCATCGTGGTGACAAGTGTTTGCTTTAGTTGAGCTCTTGACTCTTTTACATTAACTTTCTCTGGCTGCTGTAACTGAGTGATTATAAAACATGTTTGATATGGCAAGGAAAAGCCAAACATAAAGTTGATCAGGCTTTTTGTCTGTTCTGATGATGCTGTAATCATCTTGGACTTGTTTAATTCACTGATCTTTTTCAGTGTTTAGTCTTTTAATGGGTATTTTATCTTTATTGATTATACTATATCTGTGATTCAACAGCATAAGAACCAGCAACCCTTCAGTAATCAATTATTTAGGAGAATATATAAGCCTTATAGTGCATAAACTATTTTGAGCTTCTGCATAACTTGGACAGCAGAGACATCAACAATCAGAATATGAATCTCAACAATGGTGACATCCAAAAGTTTAAAGGGGTGATGAACTGAGAAATCAAAGCCCCGCCCACCGATTCGTGCATGACATGCAATAGGTAGCCTAAGTAAAGAGAACCCAAGAGGCGACACTTTGATACTTTTTGGGTAACAGCCACTAGATGGCGCACCGGTAGCGCGACCGCCATTATGGGGTGAAAATACTAACTGAGAATAGAAGAAAAAAGAAAAGAACTAACCAAAGAATCCTTCACATCTTCACAATTTCACTGCCAAATCAGAAGAGCAATAGAACAGTTTTTTTTTTTTTTTTCATCAGTAAATTGTATGGCTCCTACCCAGATAGCACACGTAAGTCTAGCCGACATCGGCCTAAGAGCGAACGTCGGCTTCCCTATCTGTAACATCGAAGAGGTATTGCCAGGCATAGGCATATATCTTGTCAGTCTGTGCTCCTTTCCCAGCTCTGTTATACGTCGGCTTTGGGTCGACCGCACTACCGGAGGCCGATGATGCTCTTATCTGTTTGCACGCGCCCATCTCTTTGCATTCAAGCAACAAATTGTGTTTTATAATTATCCACTTTGATAAATTATTTAATAAAAATATGAGAAATGGGTGGTCTCTTCAGACATGTAGAGCTGTAGTCATGGGTTGCTGCACAATCTAAAACTCTTCACAGACATGCTCAGCGCGTTCTTTAAAGGATGGCGCCCGCTCTCTCTGTCCAATTTTCATTAGAACTTTTTGTGAGCAGTTTTCTGAGGCTTCCGGTCATCTCATATCATATCTGATCGCTTCTCAAAACTGCAACTTATTTCACTTAAACAAATGACTCTCCAATTGCGTTCTATCAAGCACTCGAGCCATATGAAACATGTAAAACCTAGAAATATCAGGAAATTTAGATGGGAAAGTTTTTCAGGCTATGAAAAATCATGAAAAGAAAGAAAGAAAAACACCCTTTAAAATTATGTATAGGCTGTATTCTAGTGACATATGGAATAGTTTTGATCTGCTTTGCTGTTATGCTAAATATTTTATCTGCATAAAGCACTCTGTTAATTTCTGGAAGCCTGCATAAACTTTGCATAATCTGCAAAATGTTATTAGTAGGAATAATTAAAATCATCATCATTCACAAAGACTTTGGTAACACTTTGTATGAAGCCTGCATTTATATGTAGGCTATTATAATGGAATTCATGCATAATGCCTTAAATCAACAGTATAATATGTTGTATCATCTAATAAATAGCAGTTACAATACATTATAATACTTCTTGTGGTTAACTTTTCAGATTTTACTAAATCTAATTCCTCCTATGTAGTAATATAGGAAAACATGATTTAATAGGTAGCTTAATATATATATATATATATATATATATATATATATATATATATATATATATATATATATATATATACACACACACACTTAATTTGTGTATATATTTATATATACACTCTCAAAAAGGATGTGTTAATTATTTTATTATAATATTTTAACACATTTTTGTGTCAATTTAAGTTGATCATGTGCAGAGAGAGAGAGAGAGAGAGAGCATTAGAAAATAAGCTACTAAAAAGTCACATAAAACAGAGAAAGAAAAAAAAAATAGTGAGAATAAAGGAAATTACTAAGACAATTAAGATAATAATTTATTCATGCAGCAATGCATGATGGGAGCCATAGATGGATTTTAATTGGTGGCTCCCAGCATGCACTGCAACATGCTTTATTATTCTCACCGTTGTTGAGATTCACAGGCTGATTCTTGATGTCTGTGTCTCTAAATGAAAGAGCTTTTATTTTATTTTTTTTAAATCAGAACAACTTTTGGGAAATTCTTCAGATTATATTGGTAAAGCTGATGTTCTGCTATATAATCACAGTGCTGCTGTAATCAATAATGTAAATCTAACTCAGAGATTGGGCTCTAAATGAACTTAGATATTCAGACCAAATAATGATTATGTGAAAACATAACCAACACCACCTGATCATCTTTTCTGTTTGCTTGACTAGCTGTTACAACAGCCCAAACAAAATCTAATATTTAAAAAGTCAAGGGTCAAGAGCCCAACTAAAGCAAACACTCATCTCCATGATGGTGGCTTAAAAATTGTGAATTTCTCCTTTGATTCTGCTTGTTAACAGCAGATCACCTTCCTGACACATTTACTGTGTTAAAATCATTGACTCAGTGAATGTGTCAGAATTAACACACAAGTGTCGTCTCTAAACTCACACACTGATGTGTAAGAATTTAACACATTTTGAGTCAGTTTTAACACATCCTTTCTAAGAGTGTGTATTGCATTCATTTTAACTGGTCAAAAATAGCACATCTATGACACAAATTGTGTGATTTATGACACATTAGTGTGTTAAATATTTTAACACATTGCCTGTGTTAAGAAGAATAACACACTGGTTGAGTTAAAAAAAGTAACACAACATGTGTTGTCCTTAACTAGACACACGGGTGTGTTAAGATATAACACAGGTTGTGTTGTTTTTAACACATCTGTTTTAAGAGTGTACAAATAGAAACTAGCATTGCAACAAATGATATAAACAAATTATAACTCATGTGCAGCAGTTATCTGCCCAGCTTATTATTTTTGTTCTTGTCCTGGCTGAAAATGATAAGCAAAGATACATTTAGGCCTATATGAACACTAAAATTTTGCAGTGTACAAAATTGCACAAAAATGTACTTTTACAGTCTGGTTAAGCACAATCATGAGTTGTATTTTCTAATTTCAAGTATAAGGCAGCCAAGAATGTGTGAGGGCTGGGTCCAAGCCAGTATTCCCATTCGATGACATTGAGGTGCTCTTTCAAAAGTTTAGTTGTCCTGTTGTTACGGTGGTGCCACATGTCATTGTTTTTCGCATGTTCTAAATGTTACATTGTATTTTGTGTATAAGCTTGTTTAAAAGGTTTTATGTGTGCATAATTATAATGCATTTCTTAACAGTTACCACATAAGTATGTTGTAACTGTTGTTATGGTTATTTTTACAACATATTGTAAAGTTTAAAATGCATTATAAATACAGGCTTCAAAGTGTTACCAAGACTTTTACACAGGATGACATGTAAATATCTTCTGAAGGACAGTACTAAAAAGTTCTTTAGGCAAGATAATCACAACTTTACTCCCCCTGGCTCTTGTGTTCCCTTGAACATAAGTGAATGTTTCAGCTTTTAATCTTTCAGGTAACAGTTTAAGAATCAAGTATGCAATCTTTTGTAGGTTCTTACGTAAATTCACTTATTATTTTGGCTTGTGGTCTATATGTTATTTGAAATAGATTATTTTAAAACAGCAGTCCTAAATAAAAAATAAATTGTAATAAATTATTTTTATTTATTTATTTTTTATGTAGCATATGCACACGTATCAGGATAATCAATAAACTTTGGAATGTTCAGAACACTTTTAGCATGCTGGACTGGGTTGTAAATCTCAGCTCGGCCCCGAAGAGTCTGCATAAGATGAGCCCACTTGACACCTTTGTGGACCCGTGAGGGTAAACAGAAAACTCCAACTTCCTCACTTTGGTGACTTCAAAAGGAGCACCCCCCCCAGAGACTGACCAGATCCACATTCCAACACCCACACACACAGGCACACACAAAAACACACACACAGACACATACAGAAACACACAAACATACATTTCTGACTGTATATGTAAAATACAACTATGCCAATATATACCCATCCTGTATTTTGAAGCGTATGCATGTTTCCTAGTTTTTAAATGAGTGTATTTGTGCTAGTGTGCATTTTAATGATAGAATTTTGTCAGTAAACCATAACTTCTTTTATATGCATTTCTGATGTATCGAGTTTGATCTCTCCGTAAAGCTCCGGACTCGAGCTATTCACTGAGATATGTCACATAGCCAGAGTTGGGTAATCCAGGGGTCAAAGAGTAAAAGTCCTGCCATATTTTTATTCCACCCACTGAAGCATTAATGAGATAAATAAGTGATTAATTGAGTGATGATTGAGCATTATTGAAGACACCTGATGATAACAAGCAGAATCACCAAAGGAGAAAATCACAATTTTTAAGTTACCATCATCGAGGTCAGGGTTTGTTTTAGTTGAGCTCTTGATCCTTGACTGTTTAATATTAGATTTTGTTTGGGCAGTTTTAACTGCATTAAAACCAACCAGACAAGCAAAGTTAAAAGATGATCAGGTGGTGTTGGTTATGTTTTCACATAATCATTATTTGATTTGAATCACTGAACTCATTTAGAGCTCAATCTCTGAGTTCGATTTACATTATTGATTACAGCAGCACTGTGAGAAGCAGAAGGTCAGCTTTATCAATACAATTTTTTTTTAAGAGTTCTGTTTTAAAAAAAAAGCAGTGCTCATTTAAACACACAGACATGAAGAATCAGCCTGTGAATCTCAACAGTGGTGGCCATCATAAAGCATGTTGCAGTGCATTCTGGGAGCCACCAATCAAAATTCATCCATGGCTCCCATCATGCATTGCTGTATGAATAAATTATGAGCTAAATTGTCTTAGTAATTTCATTTATTCTCACTATTAAAATTTTGCTGTTTTTCTGTGACTTTTTAGTAGCTTGTTTTCTAATGTTCAGAGTTGATCTGTTGATCAGAATATGTTGCTTGTCACCGTTGTTGAGATTCACAGGCTGATACTTGATGTCTGTGTGTGCCTAAAATAATTTTTTTTTTTTTTTTTGTGATAAGGACAACTTTTTTTTAAAAAAAAAATTCGGTATTGTATAAGCAGATCTTCTGCTGTAGAATCACAGTGCTGCTGTAATCAATAATGTAAAACTAACTCAGAGATTGGGCTCTAGATGAGTTCAGTGATTCAGACCAAATAATGATTATGTGAAAACATAACCAACAACACCTGATCATCTTTTAACTTTGCTTGTCTGGTTGGTTTTAATGCAGTTAAAACTGCCCAAAAAAAAATCTAATACTAAAAAGGCAAGGGTCAAGAGCTCAACTAAAACAAACCCTGACCTCGATGATGGTAACTTAAAAATTGTGATTTTCTCCTTTGGTGATTCTGCTTGTTATCATCAGGTGTCTTCAATAATGCTCAATCATCACTCAATTAATCACTTATTTATCTCATTAATGCTTCAGTGGGTGGAATAAAAATATGGCAGGACTTTTACTCTTTGACCCCTGGATTACCCAACTCTGCACATAGCTGACAAATGCATTTTTCTATGTGTTTAATGATACTGTGAAGAACGTACTCCATCTCGAAATCCGAAGTCATTAAGTATGCAAATTCAGCTAGGAGACCAAACAAAGGAACTTTGCCCGCCAAATAGTGCTGCGCATCTATTGGCCGCTACAATTCAGGAGGTGTGTTAGCTTGGGTTTCCATAAAAACAACGACACACACCTTCTCCGTCTGTGTTCTCCCGATTGTCTCACGAGCACCTCGTGCACGTCTCTCCCGGACGTCTCCGGTGACCATGCGCTGCCATCGCGCGCAGCTTCGGGACCGCCATCTTCCAGCGAAACTCACTCTCAAGTCCTCAGTTCAAACCTTCCCGCGGAACAGAGGAAGCCAACGAACTGCACCAGCGCTAAACTGAAATTCGACACACACAGCCAATGCAAGTATACTGCCGTTTCTCAATCTTAGATGATGAAACTGATTTCCGTGCTGGCTTAGGACTGTTTGTAAGTTTTCTACTTGCCTTCTCTCTTTCCTTCTCTACTTCCACTCTTGTACATAGGTGTGTATATTCTTGTATATATATTTAGACGTATAACCTCTGTGTTAGTCGTAGTTTGCATATATTAAAACGTTATTCACGCTCGATTGTTCTGTTTGTTCTTTCAACTGAAGACCAAGTCACTTTAACGTTTTCGATCACTTTATGCGTTGATGCTATAATAGGAATTTATTCTTTTGGCCAAAGAATAAATCCATTTATAATATTCTGTGAGGGGCTTAGTTTGCTGGACAAACGAACAGTTTCTCTAAATAATTATTGAACCTGAACTAACCACATATGTAATCAATTATAATTCGTTGTAATTGATTCACAATATATGTTTAATTCCCCCTTGGGTCGGTATGTGTATAATGATTCATAAAACCTTATGAATTATTATATTGATATTCCACCCATAAATTTATTAATAACCGCTACATCGTTACAGTTTTTGGTGGAGAATGCGGGCATGAATAAACAAAGGTTATGAGCTTAAACCACTGTCAACTTAAAAGTGTGCATTTGATAATTCCAGTCAGAATACGACAGACGATGCGCATTTTGGTCACTACCCAGATAGCAACTTTGTGTCGGCCCAAATCCGGCCCACATCTGGCACATGCGGAATGATGATCTGGCCCACATGTGGCAGGAATGATGGCACTTGGGCGGACCGCTCCTGTTTGGCAGATCTGGACCACAAGCAGGCCATAGAAATGCCAAATGTCAGCCAAGAGCAAAGAACTGGACCTTATCTGATCCACAAAATCTTATGTATTATTTATAGAGTCATTTCAACATTAACAAGCCTGTTTTCAAGCAGAATCACTGAGGGAAAGAAGAAAAAAAAGAGATGAGCAGAAACACAAGAACTACAACTGACTTCAGTCACAGCCTTAGAGGAAATCAACTGAAGATAAAAGACATTAAATCTCTGAAGATCTGATTAAACAACTCCACAAACAGCATTACCAGCTTCACTTATTACTAACCAGACTGACTTTATTTCTGTCACACGTCTACAGAAGCTCTTATTGAGAATTAACAGGTTTAACTTGTTTGTTACATTTGAGGTTACCATGATGGTGATTGATGTTTCCATTAGTTGGCCTCTTAACTTTATACATATATAACTGTCTTTTCTGACTGCTGTGGTAGTGTGTTTACCAAACACATTAGCAGCAGCAATAAAAATTGAAATGAGATCAGGTGTTGGCTGTTAGCCGTTGGTGATTTAACTAATCAATGATGTTGTTTAGATGAAAAAAAATGTTTTGTGCCATTAATAGACTAACATTACAAACCCTGTGTTTCTGTGACATGAGCTTGAGCTGTATTGCAGAAATAATTATTATTATTTTTTTTTTTTAAAAGGTACTTTGAGATGACACACTAAGACATCAAGAATCGGCACATGAATCTCAACTATGGTGACAATCAAAAGCATCATGTAGCCGCAATGCATGCTGGGTACTATAGTACAAAACTCCCAGAATGCATCAGAGCATTATGCAGCTGATCTGATTGTCTAAATATTTTGTTTATTGTCACCATCATTGAGATTCATATGCTGATTACTGATATCTGTGTTTGTCAACATAGTTTTCCTTCTTGTGTTTTTATTTATTTTCATCTTCTAAGTGATTTCTGCAAAACATCTGGATTTCATTTTGCAGTAACATTTATATTCAATTATTATGACTTCAGTGAAGCAGGCTATTTGATAGCTAATTGTTGGACACAGTGTTGTTCACAGGCTATATGATGATTACAAATTCATCAATAGTTAACAATGATCACATGATCACGCTTCAGTTTTCTTTGCTACTGCTAATGTGTTTGACAGAAACACTACCACAGCAGCCAGAGAAGACAAATATATATGTTAAAAGTTAAGAGGCCAACTAATGGAAACATCAATCACCATCATGGTAACCTGAAATGAAACCAACATGAGAGTTAAACTTCTGTTAATTCTCAGCAGGGACTTCTGTAGACGTGTGACAGAAATAAAGTCAGTCAGGTTAGTAATAAGTGAAGCTGGTAATGCTGTTTGTGGAGTTGTTTAATCAGATCTTCAGAGATTTCATGTCTTTTATCTTTAGTTGATTTCCTCTAAGGCTGTGACTGAAGTCAGTTGTAGTTCTTGTGTTTCTGCTCATCTCTTTTTTTCTGTTTTCTTCTTTCCTTCAGTGATTCTGCTTGATAACAGGCTTGTTAATACTGAGATGACTCTATAAACAATATATAAATATTTTGTGGATCAGATAAGGTCCAGTTCTTTGCTCTTGGCTGACATTTGGCATTTTTGTGGCCTGCTTGTGGTCCAGATCTGGCAAACAGGAGCGGTCCGCCCAAGTGTCATCATTCCTGCCACATGTGGGCCAGATCATCATTCCGCATGTGCCAGATGTGGGCCGGATTTGGGCCGACACAAAGTTGCTATCTGGGCACAAAACAATCAACAAAATATCCATCATCAGATGTTTTAGCTTTCTTTACTACTGCAAATGTGTTTAACAAACACACTTTCACAGCAGCCAGAAAAAAAAATATATATATAAGAGGAGTTAAGAGACCAACTAATGGAACAGCTATTCACCATTATGGTGACTTCAAAAGAAATACATTAGAGTTAAACCTCTGTTAATTCTCAATAACAACCTTTGTTGATGTCTAATCTGGTTAGTAATAAGTGAAGCTGGGGATGCTGTTTGCAGTGGCATAAATTAATATGATAGTTTCTTCCTTACATCTGCTATAATACAATATGCCATTAGTCCCGAGAGTATGTACATTAGTTAATAAATACGAGGATCCGCAATTTATATCAGGTTGTCCTGATGGATTAGTGGCAGCATTATCATTTAACGTATAAGAGGTTTTTTTTTCCTCATTAAAACCAAAGATGTTCATTAAGATTGTATATCAAGAGCAGGGGTACGTTTATGTGTAGCTATTTTGTTTTGTGATTTTTGTGATCACATTAGTCTTCTGTTCAGCCTGTGAGTTCAGTTCAGAGAGCTGCTCTACACTGCGCCCTCTACAGGTGAAGTACAATACTACACAGGGCCTCTACATGCAACTTTGACTCTCATTATGTAGCAAATCTTCATTTAAAATTACTCTTTGTACTTTGACTGAATCTGCTGCAAATAAACTCAAGAAAAATGGACCAAAAACTATTGAAGGTGAACCTAAATGAAACTGAGAGATGGATGTGTTTAGAGAGAAGAAAGGGGAAGGAAATGTTCATTTCAGTTGTGGACGCTGCAATTACTGGACACAGAGGAGAGGGAGTTGACATCAAATGTTCATATGAATCTAGATACAAATCAAATTCAAAGTATTTTTTGTAAAGGCGAGTGTTCATTGTTAAACAGAAACTGATCTGAGAACAGAGGATGAAAGTGTGCTTTGAAGTTCTGCTATGTCTTTTACTGATGACTATTCAGAGATTTTGTTGAAGGTTAAACATGGTAAATTGATATCTAATCACGTACCTTAGAGTGATTGACTAATTAGTCATTAAAGGGGACATATTATGCAAAATTCACTTTCACATATAAATATGTGTCAGCAGTGTGTGTACACAATCACCCTAGAATGGTAAAAATCCATTCACTCCTCTTTTCTTAATCCCCATGAATCATAATAAGTGTCTCAGAACAAGCCGTTTGCAGATTTTACTTTTTGTGACGTCACAAAATGCTTAGGCCCCGCCCACGACTGCTGACAGCCTCTGCTCTATTAGCATAGACCCCGCCCTGAATGAGCTGTACACTGTTTATGTCCTCAGCAGCGTTCAAGTAAGAAATGTTTTCTTATTACAGCAACTAAACTAAACTCAGTCACTAATTATTATGTTCAGTATATAATAATCTCTGTTGTGAATAAAAAATATACAACTTCTGTTCATATTCACATGATGTAAGTTTTGCATGTGTGCATGTGGAGCTTCGTTTATGTGTTCATGTTCTTACTGCATGAGCGGCTCATTCACATGTCACTGGTGTTTCTCTCTGTCCGTCACCTGTAGATCAGAAATACAAGTGAAATTATTGTTTATTAATGAACAGAGCATTATCTATATAAACTAGTAAATTATTGTTGTATGTGTTATTTTTTAGACTGACCACATTTATGAAGTGAATCCAAACGGTGACATCACTGTGACAGCATCTTCATCCAATCAGACGCCTGCATCACACCACAACAACTATGCAAATGTGTCTACTATTTATGCTATAGTAACCAATTAGCAGCCTGATTCAAACCCACTCAAGCAATCAGGTGACAGATTCAGAATGTGATTATTATAGTCACCTGAAATGACACAGGACAGCAGGACAGAAGTGATAAGTGACAGCAACACATCCACAAAGGTTTATAGTCAGTTAATATTTAGTGTTACTAACAAGATATGTTGCTAACAACACCACAAATAAATGCTAAAATGTAAAAAAAAAGTAATTAGTACAGTTAGAGCAAATAAAAAGTTGCATCCCCTTCTTTTTTAACCTCTTTAGCTCTGATTCTGTTATGTCTCAGAGTGAGGGTTGCCAGATCTATGAAACAAAACTAACTCAATGACCCTGATCCAAACATCAGAGTAGAGGTCCGATAAGATTTCTCGTGGCATTGGATTACATTTTGAATGAAAGGTGGTAGCGATCGGTGTTCTCTGGACGGGAGCGGCAGTCTAACAATAACTCGGCTGCTCCCGAGATCCTTTGACAACAGTGCATCCACACTTTAACTTGAAGTGAACTAAACTTTCTGCAGTGGTGGCGTTCACACAGATCCCAGTTTCCTGGCAAGATATGTTCTTTGCATCCCAGCCACAAGATTTTGGAGTGAGAGACGTTCAGTTCTTGTGTGGATGTTCAACTTCCATACCAAAAATAGATATTTTACAGTCACTACAATTTTAAAGGTCCCGTTTTTCGTGGTTTTTTGAAGCTTTGATTGTGTTTATAGTGTGCAATATAACATGTGTTCATGTTTCACGTGTAAAAAAACACAGTATTTTTCACATAATTTACTTATCTGTATACCGCTGTTTCCACTGTCATAAAAACGGGCTGATGACTTCCTTGTTCTATGAAGTCCCTCCTTCAGAAATACGTAATGAGTTCTGATTGTGCCAGCGGTTCCTGTGTTGTGATTCGACAGCAGCTTAGCTTACCGGTTGTGGTCCATAAACAACGCCTTCTCCAGACAAAGAGGGAACTGCTCCATCTTTCAAGAATAATCTTTGTGCGAATCCGGCATTAAACTGATTGAGATTGAGGAAGCTGTCCTCAGCAAAATGTGCTGCACATAGTTTACATGTGGATTATAATTTTCGGGAACCGAGTTAAACATAAATTGTAACCATTGATCTCTAAGTACAGCGTCCCTGGGAAGGCCAAACAAAGGTGATTGGACTGCGGGATGAAAATAACAGCGTTTCGACGACATGGCAACAAACACACTCTACGAACGCAACTCTTGCTCTTCTCTGTGGGAGCGCAACAATACCACGCCCCCTTTTTTTTGTGTATTCCTGTGGGCGGAGGTTAGTCAAAAAACTGTTTTAGCGACATCATTAAAGAAGGAAGTAGAGGGATGTAGTCCAAACTGGCCGTTCGATGTAGGCGACTTCTGTTAAATAAAATATCTCGCTTGGCATTGAACTTTGAGCTTTAAAATTTTACAGATTTTATTTATACTCTAACAACAACATTACACACTAACTAAAGTTTGAAACATGGGATCACGAAGAACGGGACCTTTAACTGGATAATTTATACGTTGTATAGATAATGGTTTTATTACTGGTAAATGAGTAAAATAGTTTTAATACAAACATTTCAGTCAAGATATAATTTATACAATGTCAAACCTGCTGCAAGAGTTTAAAAGTAGTCAATTTCTGGGGGAAAACGGAGCACTTGGCAACCCTGCTCAGTGAGCTGCACTACATCACGCCCTCTACAGGAGATGTAAAACACTACACAGAGCTTCAACACACTCCTGTTGGTCTTATGTAGCAAATCTCCATCTAAAACTACTTAGATTGACTGAAATCAGCTGCGAAGAGACAGTGTCAATATCAGTGTCTATATAAAACTATTATGAACCGCAGTTTGCTCATTAAATTAAATATTTAAAGATCACATGGAATTGCCTGTTTGTACTTTTAATTATTATTTGTCGACCACAGGACCGTTTAAAATGAACTAATGAAGCTAATAATTAGATAAGAATTAAAACTCAGAAGAAACCAGACAACAGTTGCAAATACAAAACCTAGAATATACAAATTGTAACCTTTATCATGGACCTTAGTTTTGATTTTGATAAAAAATAACATTCATATATAAGGAAACTAAGTATTGAGCTGTTTAGATCAGTATGTAAGCAAAGCATGTTCAGTTTGTCAGAGTAAATGTGCTCTTCTATGATGTCCTGTAGAGCTGATGTGGTTAGAGATACAGAAGGGGAAGTAAATGTTAATATTATATTGCTGACGCCATCGTTCACTCAGTACAGAAGAGAACGACAGTAACGTTTGTCACACAGAGTTTGGTGTTTTATTTTAGCGAAACTCTTGTCAAAGTTGATCATGTGGGATGTTCTGCTGCTCTTTTCCAGCATCTGTACAGGTGAGTTTGAGACTCTGAGCTCTTTTACACACAGTTTGACATGATCTCTTGATTATCACATGATCATCAGACTCATATGAATGATATTTGTAAGTTATTATTCTGGCCTGCTGATGTCTCTTGTTCACACATAACAGCTCTATATAATGATATTTGTGTTTCAGCTGTTGTTGTAGGAGCTCCAGATACAGTTACAGGACACAGAGGAGAGAGAGTTGAGATCAGATGCTCATATGAATCTGGATATGAATCAAATTCAAAGTATTTTTGTAAAGGTGACTGTAAATATGCTATAAATAAAGACATCATGGTTAAATCAGGATCTAAAGCTGAAGACGAGAGATTCTCTCTGACTGACGACAAGAAGAACAGAGTTTTCACCGTCACCATCACTGATCTGAGAACAGAGGATATAGGACAATACTGGTGTGCTGTGGAGAGGAGTTTACCTTTAGCTGATGTCTATACAGAGATTTTGTTGCTGGCTAAACTGGGTAAGTGATTATATTTATTAGAAGTGTAGCTTCAGTAGAAATGAACTACAAGGGAACAGGCCAATGGTCATTAAATAAAATAAGATCACAATATTACTTCAAAGCAGCTTCAAAGTAATAAACAGGAAAATAACAGTTTCATTGTTGCAAAGTTAATCAATTATAAAATTATTTCATTTCAGCTATAAAGCAGCTCTACAGAAGACAATAGAACAGATAAATGCTTATTTATTTTATGTTTAATTCATTGTCAGTGTTTTAGAGACAGTGACTTTAAGTTGATTTTACCTGTCATTCATCAGATGAGAAGCCTACTGAGATTTCAACCATTAGTCCTTTTTCAAAGAAATCATCATCCTCATCCTCGTCATCATATTTCAGTACAACAGAACTGAATCTACAATCCACCAGCATGAGTCACACAGGTCAAACAGGTCAGTTCATCTGTCTGCCACTCTTTATGACTCTTATTTCTTGAATATTTGAATGTGATGCATCTATATATCAGTTTAAAGGACAGTAAATGTGTGTTACAGGTCACATCTCACATTCAGGGTCTGTCATATACATCAGTGTTGGGTTAGTCATCATGGTGATCATCTTCTTCATGACACTGATGGTGTGGTTTAGGAAGAGAAGCAAGAAACCATCAAGAGTAACACAGTCAGGACCTTCACAGCAAGGTCAGATTTAGATACACGAAACACACACACACACACACACACACACACACACACACACACACACACACACACACACACACACTTAATATGTGATTAATGTCATTTTTATTATAATATTACAGCACCCAAATATGTATTTATTTCCGTCTAATTCTCATTGTCACTGCAGGCTGGTTTAGCCTATATTCACCAAAAAAGTTATTAGTGTAGCCTGCTTAAAATAGCATAAAACAACAAGACAAAAACATAGTTGATGACTAAAATAATCATTTCATGACTCTAGACATTATTTTGTGAAGATAGTGGGATAATACAGTAACATAATATGATTTTTAGCCATATCAAAACAATAATCATGTGCACGGGTAAATTTTACCCGCTGGCGGTTTTAGGTAAACAACGTCCCCTGGCGGTTCTAGCGGTAAATGAGGAATTAAGTCTTCATCTGGTTGACCTTGTGGAAAAGATGCTGACTGTCACAGATACACACATGTTTCTTTCTAACGTTTGCTGTTTGAATGTAACTTTATTCCTCCTCATGTTTTGACAGTGCCTGTTGGAATTTTGCCTTTAAATACAACAGCAGAAATCACTGCAGAGGTGAGTGATGATGATGATGATGATGATCTTATATATTTAAGCTCTTGAAAACACCAGGTGCTGGTGAAAACTGATTGTTGCTCATTGGTTTGGAGCTGCCGACTCTGGACGTCTGTTTCCTGTTCTCTAGTGTCCAAATCTCAACATATATCTGCTAGTGATAACAAATACTGTTGAGATGTTCAAATGTGGAAGGGTTTGGAAGATAACATGAGTTATTTTGCAGGACATTGACTGTAATGACCATAATTATCAGGAAATCAGCGAGTTTCAGTGCAAGAACAAAGACACCACCACCATCTACACTAAAGCAGAAAGTCCAGAAGATCTCCACTGCAGACAAACCAGATTTAACAGTCTATTCAACAGTAGATAAACCAGTTTCAACAATCTACTCCACTGCAAATTAACTAGCTGATCTGATGATCTGTTCCACAGTAAAGAGACTGTAATGATGTTTTTGTAGAACCTGTGTCAGAGCAGCTTCATGGAGTGGAAGTTCAACCCACAATGCAACAGTGACAGGACAAAAACAATCCACATATATACATTTTTAAACCTCTGTTCCATGGTTTTACTTCTGCTTTAGCTATTATTGGCTCCTGATAAATTGCTGATGTCTGCTAAATTAATAAATTTAATATTTAAAAAATTACTGTATAAACGCACTGATATGCACCCGTAAATTTAAAAAGAAAAAAAAAGTTGTATGTATTGGTACACTATTATTACAAAAATCTACGCAGTTTTTTTTTTTAACGAGAGATGGGAAGTGAAAGAGTGAGAAGTGTGTTCACTTACTACTTGTTATTATAATTTTTTTTTTTTTTTTTTCATTCAAAAGCCAGGAGCATAATTATGGGAAACTTGTAACTGTGACAAATACAGCAGCAGAAGACAAAGCAAGAGGAAGTCTGCATCTCATCACATTTATGACAAAAACACTATCAGGAAACATTGAAACACACAGAGAGGATCAGAACTGAATCTACTGATACAAGAGACGAATAATAAGAGAGAAGAATGAAGATCATCTTGACTTTCACTCTGCTGATGATTCCTGGTAAGAATCTGAACTCAAGTTCTGATCCAACAATCACATCAGAAGAACCAAAACAATAATTTAATATTAAATATTTAATATACATATACTAAAATGGTGAAATTAAAGACACTTTGACATTAGTCCCAGTTCAGTATATTTTAGTGTTTTATTAAAGTGTGTTTTTGTTGTAGGAGTCGTGAACTCCATGAATGTGACAGGATATTCAGGAGGAGGAGTCATGATCACATGCCAATATGATGAAGAATATACAGAAAATAAAAAGTATTTCTGTAAAGTACAGTTGAAAACATGTTCTGACCTCATCAAGACTGATAAGAAAGATAACTGGGTTCATTCTGGAAGATTCTCTCTGTATGACGACACAAGATCTACAGTCTTTAATGTGACCATCAGAGATCTGACTGAACTGGATTCTGGGACGTACTGGTGTGGAATTGAAAGAGTTGGAGAATATTTACAAGTGAATCTGGAGGTTATAAGAGGTGAGTAATTTTGACAGTGACCATCACCAATGCTGTTGTTTTTGGCAATTTAATGCAAAAGTATATTAATCAGTAGTGTTCTTTTTAAATTAAGTTTATTTTCCTGACCCCGTTGTCACTTTTTTTAAGCATAAACTCATTTATTTTTTTGTAATTTTGCATCTCAAACAAATGCATCTTGATTCAAGATTGTTTATATTGGAAAAAAAAATAGAAATTCCCTTTTTTTTTAATAAAACTGTTATTTTTGAGCAATTTTTAACACAAATCATGTTAAAGGGCAAATGTCGGCACTGAGAGACTTAGGGTGCTTACACACTTGTAGTTCGGTTCGTTTGGTTCATTTGGTCCGGACCAAAGAAGAAAAAAAAACATTTAGTCCTGGTCCGGTTAGTGTTCAGATTGGCAATTTTATCACAGAATCAAAAGATACCGAACCTAAAGGCACAGGGATACATTCACAACCTGATTGGTCGGATTTTATTGCCTATTTTGAGACGGAACTTACCGAACATCCAAAACAATGCTGTGTGCTGAGGTAAATGCGCTCCTTGTGTGTAGCCTGCATGTGATGGTATTTTGCCCAGCTGGGAACTCGTGAAGAGCTTATAAAATGTGTAAAGTAGTCAAAACAGCGGCGGGAATCACTCCGTCACACACACAAACGATCTGCTGTGTGGAGACGCGCGTCTGATGCCTGTGATGGGCAAACTCACGACTATGACAAGAAAAATCGACATGCGTGAGGATTCTGTCCTTTTTAGGGTCTCGTCTTCCTGTTTTTGGTTTGTTTACATGTCTTTGGTCTGTGTTGCGTTCATATATCATTCGAACCGCACCAGAGTTCATTTGGAAGCAGACTGAGGGTGCTTTCACACCTGCCTCATTTAGTTCGGTTGAATCGTACTAGAGTTCGTTTCCTCCTTTGATGCGGTTCGTTTGGGCAGGTGTGAAAGCAGCAATCGCACTCGGGTGCGCACCAAAAGCGGACCAAACAAGCGTACCGAGACCTGCTTGAAGAGGTGGTCTCGGTACACTTTCAAACGAACTCTGGAGCGGTTCGTTTGAGATGTGAAAGCAATGTGTAATTCATAACGGGAAATGTGATATAAAAAGCGGTAGTGTCTGATTCTGTGAGTGAGCCCATTATTTACCACAGCTGAAAACCAACGAGCGCCTCTGTTGTGTATTTGCACTTCTCCGTGCGAGAATGCTGTCCCGACGAAGCCTTTTCCCCGCTCTGCTTCATTATAAAATGTATATGGTCTCTCTCGACACACTGACAACAGTTCGCCTACTACTAGACAGTGCTGGGAAACCAGAAACGACCGAGAGAGAAAGAGAGAGAGCGCGTTTGAATTTGCCGCAGCATTAATATATGTAGTATAATTTAACAACGGGAAAGACGGCTACATTTATAAAGTGTTGTCTCCACAGTTACAAATAAAGCCACAATAAACTCATGGAGCGAACTTGTCAATCATTATTTTGATGGATGACGCAGAGAAAATTCTGACCAATAAGAGGTTTTACTCGCATGTGACTTGCCTTAACGCATTTTGGTACGCTTTGAAATGTTGCCATGTGAAAGCGAACCGAACCGAACCCTGCTGCCAGAAAATTACCGTTTTATTACGGGATTTTCTTACTTAATTTTTAATAAAATACAGTTTATAACCATAATTTTACATTAAAAAAGCTAAAGAAAATACAGAAGATTTTATGTAAAATTATGGTTGTAAACTGTATTTTATCAAAAATTAAATAGTTTATAACCATAATTTTACATTAAAAAGCTAAAGAAAATACAAAAGATTTTACATAAAACACAAGCTTTTTAATGTTTAATGAAGGACATTTACTTAACACAATAAAAACAATAAAAACAATAAAATTCCCTATAAATAAGGTCAAATGCTGCTATATACAAATAACCAGTCTTAACTGCAAAATAATGTTTGTTATTAGTTTATTTTATAAAAAGCCAAAAACAGTTTTAAAACTAGTAATGGTTTCAATTACAGCAGTATACTAAATATACAGATACAACAAAGAAAAAAAAGTTACAGTGGAATAATAATTAAACAGTCTGCCTTCAAAACCTGACCACTGGTCGACAGAGGAATTACAAGGAGTCATAAAAAAACAAACAATTAAACAAAGCAGGAAATAGTGAGTGTTCTTAAAGTCCGTGTGACACTGATGAAAATTTCTGTGCAAGTGAATGGAGGGAGATTGAAGAATGTTCTCCATGTTTGTCTTCTAGTCATAGTCTGCAGTTTCGGTTCAGAGTGTAAGAACCTTTTGAATAAGGGTGTCAAACTCAGGGATGGAGCTAAACTCTGCAGGACAGCGGCCCTACAGAAACTAATTAAACACACCTGAACCAGCTAAACAATGTCTTTAGGATTGCTAGAAACTTCCAAGGCCGGTGTTCTGGAGCGGGTTGGAGCACTTTGCAGGACAGTGGTCCCCCAGGAGCGGAGTTTGACACATGCTGTGGACTGAACGTCATCTGCTTTTGATCCCTTGGGGTTTATCTTGAAAAGGCATCTGTCAAACAAACAACATGAGTAATGAAACAGACTCTACTATAGAACTCTTTTAAATTAACAGTAAAAAAATCAGAATAGTGGAAAAGGACACAAAGCGTGTTTGTGGAGGGAATTTGCAAGAGTGAATGCCAGAGGGTCTACGTCTACATTAACCCAGATACTTTTGCATATTTCTCTTTATGTTTTGGCCTTCCTTTCACACTGAGTCCTGAGAAAACATGATCATTTCTTACGTTTAACAGCATGCGCAGGAAGATGATTTAAGAGTCTTCCGACATCTCAGTGTGAAAGAGAAACTTTTGGAAAATGCTGGAACAATAATGTGGTCTAAGAACATCTCAAAATTAAAACAAAGTTTTCAAATGTGTCCGGATTAATGTAGATAGAGAGAGTAGATAGATAATGTAGAGAGAGAGTTTCATAACTGTTTTGATGTATGAAATTAACGGCTGGTTTCGTACCTCTGCAAGAGCTCCAGCGTTGCTCCTTGGCCTATATTTCAGTCTAAACTTAAGTTTTATGTAATTGAATTACATTCAAATTGTCCATCCTTTTGGATTACATAGTTTTTACATAAACTAATAAACTTAACGTGATTCATATTTGTAAGTCATATGCAAATGAAATAGGTAAGATTTATCTAATAGTATGAGGAAAAATGCCACCATCGTGGAGATGAGGGTTTGCTTTAGTTGAGCTCTTGACCCTTAACTATTTTATATTAGATTTTGTTTG
Source organism: Ancherythroculter nigrocauda (assembly GCA_036281575.1). NCBI lineage: Eukaryota > Metazoa > Chordata > Actinopteri > Cypriniformes > Xenocyprididae > Ancherythroculter > Ancherythroculter nigrocauda. Next base: position 8,689,751 of record VTFQ01000003.1, read on the forward strand.
GGCTGTTGTAACAGCTAATCAAGCAAAGAAAAAAGATGATCAGGTGGTGTTGGTTATGTTTACATGTAATCATTATTTGACCTGAACTCATTTAGAGCTCAATCTCTGAGTTAGATTTACATTATTGATTACAGCAGCACTGTGATTCTACAGCAGAAGATCAGCTTTATCAATATAATCTGAAAGATTTAACTAAAGTTGTTCTGATTTAAAAAAAAAAAAAAAAAAAAATTATGTGACTTTTTAGTAGCTTGTTTTCTAATGTTCAGAGTTGATCTGTTGATCAGAATATGTTGCTTGTCACCATCGTTGAGATTCACAGGCTGATACTTGATGTCTGTGTGTGCCTAAAAGAAAGTCTTCTTTTATTCAGAACAACTTATTTGAAATCCTTTGGATTATATTGATAAAGCTGATCTTCTGCTGTAGAATCACAGTGCTGCTGTAATCAATAATGTAAATCTAACTCAGAGATTGGGCTCTAAATGAGTTCAGTGATTCAGATCAAATAATGATTATGTGGAAACATAACCAACACCACCTGACCATCTTTTCTGTTTGTTTGACTAGCTGTTACAACAGCCCAAACAAAATCTATCATGAAATAGTCAAGGGTCAAGAGCTCAACTAAAGCAAACCCTCATCTCCACGATGGTAACTTAAAAATTGTGATTTTCTCCTTTGGTGATTCTGCTTGTTATCATCAGGTGTCTTCAATAATGCTCAATCATCACTCAATTTATCACTTAATTATCTCATTAACTCTGACACTGCTTCAATGGTACTTTAACTCTGTAGTGCGCAAACACATGAACACTAAGCAGTGTTGTATAACCTGGGCATTTTTCCGCATACTATTAGATAAATCTTACCTATTTCATTTGCATATGACTTACAAATATGAATCACGTTAAGTTTATTAGTTTGGTTATGTAAAACTATGTAATCCAAACGGATGGAAAATTTGAATGTTATTCAATTACATAAAGTTCAGACTGAAATATTTTTTTGAGTGAACATATAATAATAGAGAGAAGTTTAGAAAATGTGTATTTTACCTGCTTATTTTCGCTTCACGTCCACGAACAGCAGCAATCCTAACGGTCGAGTGACTCCAGTCAGCTCCGCTGCTCCACCGTGTGCTTTGAAGAGACTGTATCCTTGCGCCGGGCGGGAATTCCTTCATTTCAATATTTAAACTCTACAGTGTTGAAATGTTTGTGTATTTCAACAAAGAATGTATGATTATATTATATATTACAAGATGATATTATGAAAAGAAATTTGTTACGAAACGAAACATTGAAAGCAGCAAAACTACTTTGACAAGCGGAACAGTCAGAGTAGTGATTAAGTCCAATAAAAAAAATGGAAATGTTATGTTTTTTCACAGTTACATGTTTTTCCACATTATTTTACAGCGGATATGTAAATTTACATTATATTTGTGTGATTTTACAGAATATTCAAAATACAGAAAAAATCTGTAAAATATTAATCAACATTTTATGTAAAATTACACATTATTCTGTAAAAATACAGAACATTTCTTTTAAAAAACAGAAATTTAATGTAATACTAAAATACATGCAATTCCCTGTAAATTTAATAGTGGAAATTAAATTACAGCAAATATCAGTAAAACAACAGGCATTTCAGTGTATAATGACAAAACAAAAAAATACAGACCATTACCTGTAAATTTACATTTATTTTTAACAGTGTACATTTACCTGTTGAGACATGTCTTCACAAGCACCCATAACAACTGTATGTTGTAATTTTGTCTCTATAAACATTTTTTTTTTTTTCACTATAAACTGATTTATTTTGGAGTGAGAGATACAGGGGGAGTGGCTTTATTATTGCATCAGATAGAGGTCACTACTCACACCTGATTGGTCGAGTTGTGGTCTGCTATCTCTAAACCAGAATAAAACCTGCTCCGGAGCAGGTTAGCCGTGTAGCGTAAGTTACCATTGCAATGAAACCCACTAAAAACCAATCCACCTTCATGAGCCTGAAAATCCAGAGTTTACTCAAACTAATCTTGAATTTACCTGGGTAGAAACTGAAACCGGTTTGTGCAACAGGCCACTGTAGATCCTCCAGTAATTCTTGTGATCTGCATCAGTCCATCTGGTGAAATAGTGTCAGGAGATTCACTCTGCAGCAGTAATTCAAACTCACCTGCAGAAATCAGATGGGTTAAAGAGACAAAACTTTTAATATCTGGACAAACATACATGATATTAAAGATCAGATCACATAGTGCAAGTCCAAAAATAAAGAAAATGGTAACTAAAAAATTAGTGGATAAACAATCGCAAAACATGAATACACGTTTTCTTTTTGTCTGTGTTAGATCCTCCCAGGAGCGTCTCAGTGTCCATCAGTCCATCTGGTGAAATAGTGTCAGGAGATTCAGTGACTCTGATCTGCAGCAGTGATTCAAACCCTCCTGCAGAAATCAGCTGGTTTAAAGGAGGAACGTTTGTAGGATCTGGAAGAATCTACAACATCTCAAAGATCAGCTCTGATGACAGTGGAGAATACAAGTGCAGATCCATCAATGAACATGGAGGGAAATACTCTGATGCTGTGACTTTAAATGTCATGTGTGAGTTATTGGTGGTTCAGTAACTGTGATGTTAAATCCTATAAACAAAGTCTGTGATGTGAAATGTATTTTGTTTTCTGTTTTAGATCCTCCCAGGAGCGTCTCAGTGTTGATAACTGGATCTGGTGAAATAGTGTCAGGAGATTCAGTGACTCTGATCTGCAGCAGTGATTCAAACCCTCCTGCAGAAATCAGCTGGTTTAAAGGAGGAACGTTTGTAGGATCTGGATGAATCTACAACATCTCAAAGATCAGCTCTGATGACAGTGGAGAATACAAGTGCAGATCCATCAATGAACATGGAGGGAAATACTCTGATGCTGTGACTTTAAATGTCATGTGTGAGTTAATGATGGTTCAGTAACTTTGATGTTAAATCCTATAAATAAAGTCTGTGATGTGAAATGTATATTGTTTTCTGTTTTAGACCCTCCCAGGAACGTCTCAGTCTCCATCATTCAGTCTGGTCAGATTTGGGCAGGAGGTTCAGTGACTCTGATCTGCAGCAGTGATTCAAACCCTCCTGCTCTGAACTTCAGCTGGTTTAAGGAGAATGAAAGCTCAGCTGTTGGATCTGGACAGAGTTTCAGTGCACTACAGAGTGGACGCTTCTACTGTCAGGCTCACAATCAACATGGATCTCAGAGATCAGATGCTGTAACTGTCACAGGTGAAGCTTTTATTAACACACTCCTGTATCTTCACATCATTCATCAGTTTGGAGAGTTAATCATGATGATCTTCCTCTTTCAGTTCATCATGGTGCTGGTAGGAATGTGATTGTGATCGCAGCGACATCTGGAGGATTATTCTTCATCATCGTCATCATCATCATCATTACATTTTTAATGTAAATACAATAATATAGTATAAATATTCTCTACTTTCAAACTAATGCAATAGGATATTTGATTATCAATTATATATAAAACAGTGAAATTACTTTGTTTCCTATTTTGACAGTCAGAGGAAAATGAAGAGCAGAAGATCTGCAGTACATGAGTATGAGGTGAGGTGAAAAAAAAACACAGATTGAAATCAAAGAATAAAATTAGCTATTTATAATGAATCAAAAAAAGAATAAAATTATATTTTAAGTGCAAGAGTAAACTAAGTACACAACTAATTTACAGCTACAGTTTTCATTTGTACTTTAGCTATACAATGAATGTATAGGTATACTGATACTTTACTAGTTAAATACTTGTAGCACATTTTTTTTAGTTTATGAAAGTACATAAAAGTACTTTAATATATACTCAGTAGTTATATACTGCAAGTATACTTGCCAATTTTCTTTATGTGAACCTAACACCATACTTATATGTAGTATTAATTTCTATACTTGAAATATACCTTTTACTGTACTTGAACTCTTTCCTCACCAGCATTTTTTTTTTTTTAAGTTGCCAGTCAGCATCAGCATTTTTGATTATTTTCACAAACTTTCATGGCCCCCAGAATATTTTGATGTATGAATATCTGAACATGCAATATATCAAAAAAAAAAAAAAAAGAACAGAGCCGCTGCTTTCTAGCTTTATGCATTATTTTAATCAAACTTGAATGTGGGAAAAATTCATTAAAAAAAGTAACTCAGATCGAAGTCAGAATGATGATAAAAACATCAAGTATATCGAGCCCATCAACACCCCAAAGCTTGCAAAGTTGTTTGTTCTTACACATCAGTGTGTGAGTTTAAGGACAACACTTGTTGATTTAATTCATTGAGTCAATGATTTTAACACAGTAAATGTGTCAGGAAGGTTAACCAGAGGTGTAGTCAAGACCAGATCCTCCAAGTTAATGAGGTAATTAAGTCATTAATTAAGCACTAGTAATGAACACCTTCTTTTAACAGACAAAATCATTGAAGGAAAGAAGAAAACAACAACAATTAAAGCTGCAAGGAGCGATTTTGCCACACCTAATTCTGAAACCCATATCAGACGTAAATTTTCACCACTTCTGACGTGTGTGCAAAAGTTTCATGAGTTTTTGGGCATGTTTAGGCCTTCAAAAATGTGATTCCCTTTCATGGCGAAACATCAGACTTTGTCAGTCGCCACGGACACTCTTTCTACGAAAACTCAAGATCTTTCCAATTTAACATCGCGAAGGCCTCAAGATTAGACTGACCATATATGAAGTGCTTCTGGTTAAATCTCTATGAGGAGTTAATCACAGAATAAAATGTCATTTCCTGTTGCCCACAGGTGGCGCTATGACTGTAACTGAATATTGTCATATTGATGTCTTCAGGTCAGGACTCTAATAAAACATGTGAAGTTTGGGCCAGATCGGACATTGTATGCCCAACAACTTCCTGTTTCATGGCGAAACATCAAACTTTGTCAGGCAGCCACGGACACGCCCTTCAGTGAAAACTCTAGATCTTTGCAATTTAACATCTCAAAGGCCTTTAGATTAGACTGACCAAATATGATGTTGATCTGATTAAAGCTCTAGGAGGAGTTCGTTAAAGTATATTTAATATTAGATTTTGTTTGGGCTGTTGTAAATTTAATTATATCAGCCAGACAAGCAAAGAGAAAAGATGGTCAGGTGGTGTTGGTTATGTTTTCACATAATCATTATTTGACCTGAATCACTGAACTCATTTAGAGCCCAATCTCTGAGTTAGATTTACATTATTGATTACAGCAGCACTGTGATTCTACAGCAGAAGATCAGCTTTCTCAATATAATCCATTTTAATCACATAGCTATTTTAGTTATGAAAAATATAATATATAAACGTTAAGCCAAAACAAATTCATTTAAAGATAAACTGAAACAGAATATAACCTACCTCTCTAATTTGGCACAAATACAAATGTTTCCATATTCACGATTTGGTGGCTAAACTATATTTATTATTTAAACGATTTTATTGTACACAGACTACTTAAAATGAGCAGTGTAACTTTTTTATATATTTGGTTGAATGTATGTTATTTTGACAATTAACAGGCTTCAATGTCAATTTACTAAAACTGACATTGTGTGTGCGCGTGAGGCACCGGCGCGATCACTTGAATTTTCTTAGAAAAGCGGAAACAACTTAAAATACTCAGACATTTGATGGCAGCAAAGACTGTCTTCATGAGTGAGATGGTAGAGATGGTACTTTTATATTGAAAGGAACTGAAACAAGGACGTTATTTTACGTTATTTTAATTTAAAGCAACACCTTATAAGACACAACCCACAAATGCATGGACTAGTGCTGTGATGAGAAATCCCCTTAACTCGGCCTACGGCCTCATACCTGTGGCCTAATCACAGCCGTCTGATATAGAGCCATATCGCATGACTCTGAGGGTGCGTTCACACTTGTCATGTTTGGTTCGATTAAAACGAACCCTGGTGCGATTGCTCGGATAGTGCGGCTCATTTGAACCTGTGTGAACGCTGCCATCCGAACCCTGGTGCGCACCAAACAAGCGGACCGAGACCGCTGAAAAGATGGGTCTCGGTCCGCTTCCAAATGAACTCTGGTGCGGTTCGAATGATATATGAACGCAACACGGACCAAAGACATGTAACCGAACCAAAAACAGGAAGACGAGACCCTAAAAAGGACAGAATCCTCACGCATGTCGGTTTTTCTTGTCATAGTCGCGAGTTTGCCCATCACAGGCATCAGACGCGCGTCTCCACACAGCAGATCATTTGTATGTGACGGAGGGATTCCCGCCGGTGTTTTGACTACTTTACACAGTTTATAAGCTCTTCACGAGTTCCCAGCTGGCCAAAATACCATCACATGCAGGCTACGCACACACAACGAGCGCATTTACCTCAGAAAACAGCACTGTTTTGGATGTTCGGTAAGTTCCGTCTCAAAATAGGCAATACGTCATAAAATCCGACCAATCAGGTTGTGAATGTATCCCTATGCCTTAAGGTTCGGTATCTTTTGGTTCGGTGATAAAATTGCCAATGTGAACGCTAACCGGACCAGGACTAAATGTTTTTTTTTTCTTCTTTGGTCCGGACCAAATGAACCAAACGAACCGAACTACAAGTGTGAACGCACCCTGAGTGTGATATTGCTCATATATCTTTCTCTCTGTTTCCCTGTAGAACGATGATCCCAGTGCAGACACATATACAGCTCTTGACCTCAGGTCCAGATCTTCTGACCTCTACGACACACTCACAGTAAGTGAAATATTGAAAACTACACATGCAGAAGAGTTTGTACACTCAAAATCAGGTAATAAATAATCAATGTGTCTTTCACATAGACTGTCCACCCCAAACCTGATGTTCACCAGCCGGGCTCTTCTGAATATGAGAATCAGTCAGTAAGTTGGAGATCCTCAGGTCTTCCCAATATCATCAATAAAGAAGAAAATGTCCTCACTACTAGATACTGAACATTACTTTCATTCAGTTACACGCTTGACTAGAAGAGTTTCACCAACAGTAAACAAATTCAGTGTTGTGTAAATATGTTTCTATTGTCTTATTTCTGTTGCAGCCACACAGCAAGAATCCACGGTAAAATGAAGCACAATTAAACTTCACTCATTTTTTGTCACGTCGCTGGACACGCCCACATCATAACTCCCAACGAAAATGAGCGACTTTCCAGCTAACAGATTTTTGTTATAAAAACGTTCTCCAAATTTTCATTTTGGTTCTGCGAAAGTAAAATGTCCAGTTTTCTTGATGTTAGAGGAACGTGTTTGAAAAGGTATGATGCTCCTCAAACGTTCTTTCAACTTAATTTTGATTTAAAATTCAACAGACCAACATCAAGTGACCACATTAAAGTGACTGCCCTCTACAGGACAAACTTAAACTACATTACCCTTTATTCATCCAAATGTTTCCTCATCTGCTACATCTTTGGTGCATGTGAGCTTCAAGAGCTGGTACTTCCGGGGCTACTAATCAGTCAGAGAAATACCATTTTGGATAAATGGGAGAACCAATGCTGTATTCCAGGTATTATATAGACCCTTTTGGGATATTAACAATTCAAAAATCAGCACAAGTCTGTTTATAACAGAGATGTCATAGTAACAGGTCTGTAACATCAGCACTCGTCTGTTCATCGCTCACAATGGTCACATGATCACAGTCAACACTAGAGAGAAGCTGCTGTGGTTTTGTTTTCTCACCTCTCTCGCTACAGAGGAAACTGTATTTATGGCCATATTAAGAGTTTCATGAGACACCAGAAAGCACACAAGATCACTGTCAGAATAAAAAGATTTGAAGATATCATATGATGAGAACCTTTAGATATAAAGATGCAAGTTCAATATTCAGTTACTCTATTAATTACTTTTATTTTGTTATTTTAGTCTAATGTCGTCTCTGATGTTGCCTTATTTACACCTTACATCAGCACTGGGTGAAGTACGTGTCATATCCTCATGTTAAATATAAAGTGTTTGACCACATAAAATCCCCACTGCTGGTGTCACTCTGTTCATTTGTTCTCTTGTCTCTGGTCATGAGTGTTCGTGAAACAGGTAAGATCATCATTTACTAATAATTGAGTCAAATATGTTATAGGGGAGACTGGGGCTAGTTGTCACACAGCAATTATAAGGTTTAAAGTCAAAAGTTGAAGTGGTTTTGTATCTTGGTTACAAATACCTATTTAAATCTGCCTTAGATTAAAATAGCTCCAGTATCATTGTGTATTGAAACATAAGTTGGTAACAAATGAACAAGGTAAAACCGCAGTAACATACATTAATAATGATTGAGTATCTGATGAAGTAGTTCAGGGGCCGTATGGATAAAGCCACTCAGAGTAAAATTTTAGTTTAAGTGTGTCAGAATTCTAAAAATTATGTAATTTTACTCTGATTCCTACACTTAGGAATAAGTGTGATTCAAAAAGGTTCCTAAGTGTCAAGACTAGATCTTCGCTCCTAAATTATTTAAAGCTGGAACGGTCTCTTAACCTAGTTAGGAGTAACAAGATGGCAGCAAAGAAGAGGAGACAGACGTTTTCCAATGAAGATATGATGTTCTGGAGTCATATGATTACATGGAGTTGATAAAACAATATAAACTTGATTGACTTGATTCTTTTGTAACTGACCTAATACGAAATGTAGTGACTTTAAATAAATGTAATAATATTACTTATACAATAATTAATATGTTTAATGCATTTTAATACATGTAATGACTTTGAATAAACTTTTTAATGTAATAATTTCTCCCACTCTACAAATCAATGCTCTGACTGTATGAAATAGTAATTACTTTTGGTAACTGTAAGAATGCAGCAGTGCAGCGGTGATGACTTGAACCCATCAGCCCACATTAATCAGGCTCTTAAATAGCAATTGAAGTATGTATAGCACTAAAACGTAAAAATATCTATGTATTAACAGCAACAAATGTAAGTCATTTACGTATCTGTAAGGGTGGAACTCCTACAGGGGTTCAGGCTGTAAGGTTGCCGAGCGACTAAAGAAACAGTATCAGTAAGATGGTAGAAAACTGTATATTTCTTGTCTATTACCACCCACTGCAACTTATACCAACGACGGAAATAAGTGCAGTTATAATAGCAAAATATGTGGGAGAGCGTTGCTATAGTGTGACAATATTTTATTGCAATAGGAGCACATCAATGTTAATACTAAATCAAAACTAGTTAGCACATCATTTGTAATTGAAAGGGTTTAATGTCAATATCTGATTATGGTTACACTTAAAATAATTACAAAATAGATGTATGAGATGATAAAATCATATACCATTAATCGTACACAGCATGTATGAAAAAAGTTACCCGAGAGAGAGAGAGAATGAGAGAGAGAGAGAGAGAGAGAGAATGAGAGAGAGAGAGAGAGAGAGAGAGAGAGAGAGAGAGAGAGAGAGAGAATGAGAGAGAGAGAGATTGCCCAAGGAAAGCCAAGAATCCAAGAAAGACAGAGCAATAGTTACAATCTTCTTTTATCCCTTCCTTGACCATGTGACTGAAACCCAAATGTGAGAATTCAAACTGACCAAACAGAAGATTAAAACTTCCCCCACTGTACTAAAGGTGTGACCATTTGTAGACCTCCTATGTATACACATCTTGGCCTACAGGGCTTGATCACTATCAGCATCTTTGTGTCTTCCAAATGGCCCTTTTAGCAAGAGAGAGGGGGGTGAAACAGTAAAGCAAATGTCTTTGTTCATTTTAAAATATCTTTAGATATTTTCAGTTCTTACATATCCAAGAGGGAATGTGTATGAATTCCCATTAATATTAAATTTGTGGCATTAATGTTTTAATTCTGTTGTATTCAACTGTCATACATGTTTTAGTCAAATTTCTTAACCCTTAAACGCAGAATGTTTCGCCACACATTCTTACACATTTGCTCATTTCCCAGTACATTCAGCAAATTATAGCTTTGAGAGTATGTTTGAGGGCACAAATATGAGCCCATTCACAATCTCAAAAAAACAACATCATTTTCAACATCTTCAAAATCAATATTTTGATCACTGACAGCATCACCAGATGCTCCATCAAGTGACAGTGACACTCATATTTGATTGGATTCAGTATTTGCTCTGCAGTTAATCGCTGAGCCATTTCATGTTTTGCTATTCTCTCGCTTTCTGTCTGAGTGAAACAATACTTCATAATTGTGTATCAGACATTGTTGCGCTTATTCCATCATTGTTCCAAATTATTGTTGTGCAGAAAAAAATATATACGTACACTGATACACACCTTGGGTCGTTAGCGACCCTATACAATTATTACAAAAAAATGAATAAGAAAATCGGCATTCTTTTATAACATTATGATTTTTTTTTTCTTGTTATATTCTTTATAATGAATTTTCGAATACTAAGAAGGTTGATGACTAACTTTGAAAAATGAATGAGGAGGAGGGTAGTGAATGACATCCCAGGTCGATAAATGCATACCCCATAATAGAGGTATGCATTTAAGGGTTAAATCCATATGTTTAAGGAACAGATCCAAATTTAGCCCTTTATCCAGCGATCTTTATCTTCATTCACAGCAGCGACCGTCACGGTCAAAGCCTGCGCTCATTATGATTCACATTTGAAAGTTGCGTCCTCGACAACCTTTACGACATGGTTTACGGCACTGATATCGAACGCTCATTGGTTCTCACCTGCTTTGTCACGGATTGCGACATGCTGTGTTTCAGTGGATTGACATTTGAAATGATTGTACGCCTTCAGGAAGAGAAGCTGGATTCATATTTTCATGGATTAATAAGTTAAATTCTGCTCTGTACCCAATATAAAACTATTACTGCCAGAGAGGACAGCAACTGCAAATCAACATCATTTGAACTACTTTTGCTACTTTTGACATTTTCTAGTAATGGGAAACCGAGGCTTTCTGAAGCGTTTGAGGCTTTCATTAAATTGTGCCAAAAACATTAAATTGTGCCAAAAAACAGTTCATTATTTCGAAGCTTTTAACACAGTGTGCATTAGAGACACCTGGTGGTCAGACTTGTTTTCTCCACCATATCTAACATTAAAGTCATCATGAAATCAAAACTGACCCTATTTACTTTGTTAGTGCATATTACTAGTCTTGTGGTGAACAATTAATCCGTGCAAGTTAATACATTTTCTTTTGTCGTGGTAATCTTTAATCAAAATCTGAAAAGTTGCTTCCGGTCCGGAATGGCGTTCCATCTCTGATAACGTCAGTTTGACGGCTTGGACTGAAAACGCTTAAACCACTCCCCTGCAACCGTCAGTCTGTTATGAGCGAGAGATGGAGAGAAGAAGCGCTAAAGTAAAACTCTGATCCTCTATTCAATATTCCGTTTCATTGGAAATGCGTCACAATACTGGAGAAAAGTCATTAGCAGCTTCCGGTTCATGCTGACTTTATGATTGGTGTTGTGCTGCTGTGACTTCACCCTTGCAGGTTCGCTATTGGCTGATTCAGAGTTTGAGGGTGGCCATTTTGAGTTGACATCATTGTAGTCCTTGGTTCACAACACTTAAGAATCAGTCTTAAGGTGATGATACACAGGGAAACTTTTTGAGCAATGTTGCCGGGCATTGTCGCTGAGCAATGATGCTTGGGCACTTTCCCATTGAAAATGGGCAACAAATTTCTATCTGGATACATTAGATCAACATTTTTTCTCAATGGAAGAGTGCCCAAGCATCATCATCTCGGAGACATTTCCCAAAACATTGATGAAAAAGTTTCCCCGTGTATCATTACATTTAGACTTTACATCAAGTTGCTTTTAGCTTCTTTATAAAAGTCTCCTACTCTTAGAAAATTCTTACTTTTTTTCTCAGAATTTTTTGACACTTAAGTTAAAACTTATTATAAGTATAATCTTATTCTTGAGAGCATTTCTGAAAGGTTTTATACATACAGGCCCTGAACTGAAAGCTTGAACTGTGTACAGAAGACAAAGGTACTGTGGCAAAAAAGGGGGAGATTTTTTTTTTTTTTTTTTTTTTTTTAAATAATAACAGTAAAGTAATAACAGTGATACCCAAGACTTTAAGATGTGTCTCTATATAGAAAGTAACTTTTTACATATTCACTGGAGTAAAGGTGTGTCAACTAATCCCTCTGTGTGTGTGTGTGTGTGTGTGTGTGTGTGTGTGTGTGTGTGTGTGCGTGTGTGCGTGTGTGCGTGCGTGTGTGATTTATGAGGACACAAATTTTATAATGACATGGGTATTGCACTGGTATTACAATGTAAACATGAAACATATTGAGTTCTCATATTTAAAATAGCTTTAATAATAATAATAATAATAATAATAATAATAGATTTTATTTAGAAGCACCTTTCTGAACACTCAAGGTCACTTTACATAACAAATAAACAACACACATAAACATTACATAAACATTAAACAATTGGACGATGAGTGCAATCACTAAGAGTAAGCCAGTATGAACAGATGAGTTTTAAGTCTGTATTTAAACAGAGGAAGAGAATCAGTATTACGAATGTCAGGTGGAAGTGCATTCCAGAGTAGGGGAGCAGAGCGACTGAAGGCTCTGCTCCCCATAGTGCTGAGACGAGCAGTGGGCACAGTGAGGTGAATGGAAGAAGAAGATCGAAGTGAACGGGAAGGAGTGGCAATGTCAAGCAAACCAGATAAATACGGTGGGGCAAGGTGATGGATGGCCTTGAAGACATAAAGGAGAATTTTGAAATTAATTCGAAATTTGACCGGGAGCCAGTGAAGTTGTTGAAGAATAGGAGTAATGTGGTGAAAAGTGGGGATTTTACTGATAATGCGGGCAGCAGAGTTCTGGACCAGTTGGAGCTTATAGATAGATTTACGAGGGAGACCAAAAAGAAGAGAATTACAGTAATCAATACGGGAGGTGACGAGGCTGTGTACAAGAATCGAGGTGGATTGAACAGTGAGCGAAGGACGAAGACGGTTAATGTTGCGTAGATGAAAATATGCAGAGCGGGTTACATTATTAATGTGAGATTGGAAAGATAAGGAACCATCCAATATGACCCCTAAACTTTTGACCTGAGGTGAGGGGTGAACTACAGAGCTGCCAATTGATAAAGAAAAACTGTCAACTTTGGATAATGTGTTTTTTGAAAAACATACTAAACAATGTCTTATTAAAAATGTAAAAGTGCAGAATGTTTTCTGTGGTGGGTAGTGTAGGGCAGTGGTTCCCAATCCTGGTCCCATATGTATAAAGCCACTCAGAGTAAAATTTTAGTCTTAAGTGTGTCAAAATTCTAAGAATGACATAATTTTACTCTTATTCCTAGACTTAAGGATAAGTGTGATTCATAAAGGTTCCTAAGTGTCAAGACTAGGTCTCAGCTCCTAAATTATTTAAAAGAGATGGAGTGGTCTCTTAACCTAGCTAAGAGTAACAGGATGGCAGCAGAAAAGAGGAGATACATGCTTTCCAATGATGATATGCTGTATTGGAGTTATATGAGGACATGGAATTGATAATGATATAAACTTGATTGTCAATTCTTTTTGTAACTGACCTAATAAGAAATGTAATAACTTTAAATAAATATAATAAATATTACTTAAAAAGGTCTTCGTCAGGTCAGGCAAACAGTAGATAGTGACAAAATGGCAATTACTTTGCATTTTCTCAACACAGTCAATGACACCTGATACAATTCATTTCATCAACATGATCAATCACACCTGTTACAAATCATCATATTCATCACCCAATGATTAAATCAACACTAGTAACAAATACAATCAAATTACTAAAAAAAACTACAACAAAAAAACATTCCCAAATTCACAAAAAAGGTTTCAAATCAAAATCCAAATTTAAACCTTTTGGAGAAAGAGTATTCAATGGTGGCATACAGGCTATTGAATTTTTTCTGGGTGACTTTTTCAGTAACAAGAGTCCTAGTATTGAATGTATTAAGACATTGACAACATTGGTGTTGACTAAAAACTTTTTTATGTATAAAGATGACTACTTTTTACAACTTAAAGGAACTGCAATGGGTAGTACTATGGCTCCCAATTATGCAAATTTATATGTTGGTCACTTTGAACATGAATGTGTATTTAATCCCAGGGTTAATTCTTTTTTTACCTAATATTTTTTGTGGCGTCGATATATTGATGATATTTTTCTCATATGGTATTGCTCAGAAAATGAATTACTTGACTTTCTACATTTCTTAAATTGCAGTAGTGAACATCTCAAATTTACCATTTACTATAATGCTTCTCAGGTTAGCTTTCTTGACCTACTTATAATAAAAGATGATGATAAATTGGTGACAGATCTGTATAGAAAACCCACAGATAAAAATACGATTCTACACGGTCAGAGCTTTCATCCTACCAATTTAAAGAAGAGTCTTCCAATTAGTCAGTTTAAGAGGATTCATAGGATTTGTACGTATAATGAAAGGTATGAGATACAATGTAAAGATTTATGTCAGAGGTTTTGCGAGAGAGGTTATAAAAATACTTGAATTAAAGAGGCTGTGGCACATTTCGAAAATACTAATCAGCAAGAGTGCCTTGCTTGAACAGTGTCTAAACCGACCAATAATAGATTGTCTTGTATTATCCAATATTCCGCTCTAGGCAATGAGTTTGCAAACATCGTACGCAAACACTGGCATATTTTAAGCTCAGACCCTGCATTGAGTCAGTTTTATAAAGATCCTCCACGAATTGTCTATAAACAAGCCCCTAATACACGGCAAATGTTGGTCAGAGCTGACCAAGGATCGGAACGATCCACGAATCCCTTTTCAGTTCCTGATGGCAATTATAGATGTGGACAATGTGCACAATGCAATTTTACTACGAAATGTCACACTTTTAGTCATCCACACTCAGGTAAACAGTTGAAGATTAAGGGAATAATTTCGTGCAATACTAAAAATGTAATTTATATGATCAAATGTCCCTGTGGTATGGCCTATATACAAAACGGTGCTTAAAAACACGTATAGCTGAACACAGAAGTAATATACGATTGAAGGACCAAAAAAATCCCATTGCTGTTCATTTTGATTCTTTTAAACAATTTATCGACTCTTCGTTATTTAGGCATTAAAATTTAAAGTACCTAGAAGGGGTGGTGATATTGATGAAATCTTACTACAGAGGGAAGCTTTTTATATTTATACATTGAATACTCTTTCTCCAAAAGGTTTAAATTTGGATTTTTTTTTTGTGAATTTTTTTTTTTTTTTTTTAGTAATTTGATTGTATTTGTTACTAGTGTTGATTTAATCATTGGGTGATGAATATGATGATTTGTAACAGGTGTGATTGATCATGTTGATGAAATGAATTGTATCAGGTGTCATTGACTATGTTGAGAAAATGCAAAGTAATTGCCATTTTGTCACTATCTACTGTTTGCCTGACCTGACGAAGACCTTTTTGGTCGAAACATTGTCTTTTTATTAAATTCTGAGAGCAGCAATGGCAGTGTGCAGTTCTTTTTTGGTTTATTCTGGAGTGACTTTATGATCGAGCACCTGCCCTGAGTTTAGTTGGGATGTGCGCATTTTTTCTTTTTCTATAAATATTACTTAAACAATAATTAATAATTAATTAATGTTAATAATTAATGTTTAATGCATTTTAATACATTTAAAGGTGCTGTGTGCGATTTCTCAAATTCGTTGTTGAACACTGTTGATATTTAAAATCAACCCAAACAAACACACCCCTCTCTTCATTGCGCTGCCTCCAAAACTCACACTCCAATCCTAACCTCTGAGTCTCCACCCTGCTCTGAGTCTGTCAAGAACCCCTGGCCCGATCGCTGCTGGCATGTGAGGCGAATGCACTACCAATGACTCTAAACCATAGACTGTAAAAAAAGATGGACGACGCGACACCGCTTCCTTCCATTGTATTGTAATGAAGCCAAAATGGGCTGATGAATGGGCGCTGACACGTTACGCAATACGTCAAAAAAAAAGAGTTTGGAGCCTGGGCATGCGCAGAAGGAATCGTCAGTTGAGCCGGAGGCGGAGTCGCGATATCAAACTTCCGCCCAGACGACTGCGTCATCATTCATGTATTTTAAATAGACTATAAAAATTATACACAATTTAAAAGTCTACCTATAAAATAATAGGCTATTCTGTTTCTAGAGCAATAATATTTTTGAAACAGCAAATTCAGTAGATAAAATCAATATAATATGCCACTAGAAACAACTCTAAATCGTCAGAAACGGTCCTGCCATTTTAAATCAAGTTCAACTAACGTTACAGGAGATCGATTGCTGTAATTTGAGTAAGCTATCATTAGTTTTGTCCTGCTAATTATTATTTTATACCCATAAAAATAATAAGTAACTGCCAGATAACGATCATTAATAACATTTATTAATTAGCTTATAACGCCCACATTTGATGTTACAGAAAAAAAGTTCAGTGATCCGTCAGATCCTGTAGGTCGGTTAGTACAGTTTACTGCTGAGCAACTCATTTTGTTGGTGTTAAATAACAAAGAAATCGAAAATTAACAGTTAGTTAATACATCTTCAATCTCCCCTCGAAGCTCCGACAGCTGTCACTTCGAATCATGACGACACGCCCCGTTTTTATAGCATCAAATTGCTAGCTAAAATCTAAATCATCACAAAAACGAACAATTGAATATATATCAGTGTGATAACAACTACCTTAAATGACCAAAACCATCTTTCAGAAAGTTTTATTTGAGGCAGAATTTATTTTTAAGTTTTCACTGAAGTCTCATTCGACTGCATTGAGAGGGCGGGGTTATGACCTGTACTGCATCCAGCCTCCAGGGGGCGATCAAAGAGCCCGTGGCTTCACTTTTCAGAACGTATGAGACACACCCGCTCTAAACACCTCATTCTGTAGTGAGTGTCAGTGTGCAGTGGTTTACCTGCAAAACTCTCAGTGTCTGGCCACTGTTAAACACGCAATGAGAGTGGATGTCTGTTCATCACAGCTGACACAAAACAAAATGCTTCACGAAAAATAAAGCACAGATGATGAACGAATGACAAGGAGGCACAAAAGATGAACATACAGTACACAATAGTAAATACAAACAAGAGTTTCTTGTTAATCGCAAACAATTTCACTTAAACCATCAAAATATGAGAAAAAAAATATTTTTTATTTTTATATTATTTAAATGTTTTAAAATATGACATTGAATACAACAAAATCCGCTTTTAATATTTAATTGGTTCTCTCTTGTTTTTGCATGTTCATAATTTCTTTGTATGACAGACTGGTCAAACATAATCATTTGAAATTTCATTTCATTATCACACATGAAACAATTGACTCCAGCTAGTCGATGTGCTTACATCATTAAACACATTTTTAAAAGTTGAATTAAGGTTGAAGATGTCAATTTTCATATGGCTGGACATCACATTTGGCCTCTACTCTACTCTACTCTCTGACTTTCCAACTGACCATCAAACCATGAAAAAGAAAGCCACTTTTATGTTGACTGGGTTTTCCTGCAGTTGTTGGAGCCGTTGATGAACTCATGACACATTATTGCTCTAACTGTAAATGAGGAGACAAACAATATATCAATAGAAAAAGATTCACACCATCAATACTAATTTGTGATAATTTTGCACAGTATTGCTTTTAAATCAATTTAAATATTGAAACGTTTGTGTTTTTATTATTATTGTTATTATTGTTTTTTATAATAACATTAAATGATTGGTATTGTGCTGCTGTGACTTCACCCTTCCAGGCTCGCTATTGGCTGATTCAGAGATTAAGGGCGGCCATTTTGAGTTGACATCATTGTACTCCTTCGTTCACAACACTTAAAGGTACAATATGTAAAATTTTTGCAGTAAAATATCCAAAAACCACTAGGCTAGTGTTATATATTTTGTCCAGCTGATTACAAATAATATCTCTAATGTTTTCAACTACTTGTAAATCATGAGAAAATTCCCATTCTAAACAGTGACACGGGGCAGTGCAGTCGCCTGTCAATGACATCAGTTACCTTTGTTACCGCCTTTACTGACGTAGAAACCACATGACAACAGTGCCGTGGACAAATGCGGAAGTAGTGTCTATCGTCCAGCAAACCACTAGCTTGCTTCAAGCAGTTCCTTATTTACTTCTTGCACGTTTTATGGTGGATTGTGTTACTTATTTATGGAACATAATTACTGTTTACCATCTGCCGCTGGTTCTGTCGACAAGGACAGCTCCCGTAAACTCATGACCGGAAAAGCGGAAGCGGCGCCGGCGACTGTGTCATAATAAAAGTCCCGCTGCTCGTGAGGCGTGTGTTGATCAATCGCTCCAGCTCCTCGTTCAGCTCCACAACACTCGCTCCTGCTCTGCTTCATACTACAGTAACGTTAATAATCGCATCCACGAACATGAGTTCTTCCAGACTCCAATCCCTATTCTTTTGCACCGTCCGTTGAGATGGAGACCACATGTCCCAAGTTTCCGCTCTAAAACTTGGCGTCATCAAACTACGCCTTTGTTTTGAATAGGCTTCTAGCGACCTCTAGCGGAAAAAAATATCACAAATTGTACCTTTAAGTCAGCACTTAAGAATCCGTCTTACACTTTACTAAAAGTTGCTTTTAGCTTCTTTATAAAAGTCTCCTACTCTTAGAAAACTCCTACTCTTTTCTAAGAAATTTTTGACACTTAAGTCAAAACTTGAGACTATTCTTAAGAGCATTTCCGAGAAGTTTTATACATATGGGCCCTGGTCCTGGAGGCACACCAGCACTGCACATTTTGCATGTCTCCTTAATCAAACACACCTTATCCAGGTCATCAGCTCATTATTGGAGACTCCAACACCTGAAAAGGGTTTGTCAGAGGAATGAATTTGCAGTTAATTACTGCAAATTTATAGTTTATTATTGTTCTTGCAGTGATGTCACTGATAAAGGCTCCTCCTCTTCCTCTGGTGTTTCTGCTCATGATTCACGGTGAGTCTCTCCTGCTGGAGAATATTTTAATGTTCTTTAATCATTACCAAAGTCTTACTTTCAAATAGGGGTGTAACGGTACACGTATTTGTACCGAACCGTTTCGGTACAGGGCTTTCGGTACGGTGCACGTGTGTACCGAAGCATTACATTGCAACCAATATTCACCACCAATAACCGCAATAAGCTCTGCGTTTTGTTACTTTCGATAAGAAACAAAGTGTCATCCTTCAAATTCTGTCCACAAAATCATGAAGTTTAAACAGAAAATGCCATTTTGACGTGCTTTGATGTGGGGTGACAGATCACTGTACAGGCGCCTCAGTTCAACCGGCAGCGCGAGCGCGGAGCGCAAGTGAATGTGTTCATCTCTTCCTCCTTAATACTAGTTACAGAATAAACATGAAAGAACATCTGAAGGTATGTTGCAAGATTCAGTACAACTATACTGAAACGGTCATATCTCTTGTAATCGCTCATTCAGTGTTTCAACGGTGGAAAGACATCAATGAAAGCGTCCGTATTCAACAATATGTCATGATGCATTTACCTCAGAAAAGCCATTCAGTGTTCACAGCTTGTTAGTTCGCTAGAGAAATGAACTCTTTCGCTTAATATATGCACTGTATTAGCCAATATATTCATTATTTTACTTAATCTTTTAGTGATATCCTGATTAGGCTATTTAATGTATGTTTAAATAAATCTGATGTTAAAATAACAGCCACTGTGTAGAAATGATTATATTTCAACAACGAATTGGAGTAAAAACATTTAGAAGTTAATGCAAAAACTGCTTTAGGTGCAGCTTACAGGTTTGCATACAATTTGTTATTTGAGTGTTGATTATTTTATCTAAAAATAAAAAGCAATTGAATTTAGGCTAATAGTTTGGGCTTCTTTCAAGTTAGGGCTCCCTACATAGTTTATAGCATTAACAGAGATCATTTTTTATCCTTAAGAAACTTTTAGTTTTAATTTAATTTAATATATTTAAAGACAAAAACACAATTTGTTCAGTAAACCTCTGTTTTCTCCACCTGCTGTACCGAAAACTGTACCGAACCGTGACTTCAAAACCGAGGTACGTACCGAACCGTGAGTTTTGTGTACCGTTACACCCCTACTTTCAAATCATGGGTCTTTAATGGGAGGTCAGGCAGTCATTGAACCCCCTGTTAAAACACCTTTCACAAACGAATTACTGTGAATAAATAAAAAAAATAAATAAATAAAAATCATCAAACTAAATAAACATAAAGCTGAATAAACCCTTTTGTGCGTGAGTTTAAAATATTCTAAATGACCCCTCAGAGTGAGCCTTTAATGTTTCCATAGCGACGCGTCATGCATGTCACGTACGCTGAACGCAGCCACAACAATAACACTGTATGACAGATGGCTCGCTATTATTTTGTTTTTCCTTGTTTATTTAAAATATTCACAAACTTGCTGATATTATATCTGATATTCCATTTCTCAAATATGTGTAAGTGAGTGTGTTTTGTTGTTTAAAAGCCTTTATAAATGATCTTTATCTTGATCTAACGCGAGATGGGTGCCGTCATCTTAGTTTGCGCTGCAGTTCACCGAATCCTGTTAGTCGATTTACAGCAGGTGAATTCATCAGTTTCTCCCAAAATATATGCATAATATATTAATGGTGCTTATGCATATTTAAATGTCTGAAACTTTAAAAGAAACATTATGTGGCTGAAAACACTGCATAGTTGTGATATATGACAAGAGCTGCTGCGCGTCCGTCTCACAGCCAAAGCGCCAAAGCACAGTTTGAATCTGGCAGTCATGTGACGTCACTGAACGTTCGAAATCCCATATGTGGGACCGTACCGCTCAAAGGGTTAAAACAAAAAAAACTTCAGCTAAATGTTTAAATTATTCTCACTGAAATGAATCTAAAATATGAATATGTGCATCAATAGTGATTATTTTTGTCTTGTAATATCAGAATTTCATGTGATGATTAATGTGATGAACACGAGGGGTCAGTAATGAAGCAGTCATTTTAATGTGAACTATCCGATAGTGTGTGTTTCAGGGGTTTCTAGTGCTGATTGGGGTGTGAGGTACAGGCCTTTACACATCTGTGCACTAAAGAACTCATCAGTGATAATGAGATGCACTTATACATACCCTACTGGATATCAGATCATGAGAGTGTTCTGGACCAAAGGTGATGTAAAAGGGGATGGAGAGTATCTAGATCTGTCTGAGGACCCTGAATACAGTCAGAGGCTTCAGTATCTGGGAGATAAACAGCAGAACTGCACCATCAGACTGAGTCATGTGACACTGAAGGATTCACACGAGTACTATTTCAGATTCATCACTAATATAACAGGAGGAAGATGGACTGGTAAACCAGGAGTGACTCTTGCTGTCACAGGTGACTTTCATGAGGTTTCTCTCTTCTTCTGTGCATTATGTTGAATAATAATCAGTGTATGACAGCAGCACTAGATATAATGTGTGTGTTGTGTTCAGATCTTCAGGTGGAGTCTCCTGAGAGAGTGACAGAGGGAGATTCAGTCCGTCTGACATGTAAAAGCAGCTGCACTCTGACTGACAGAGCAACATTCATCTGGTACAGAAACTCACAGCCATTAACTGAGAGAAGAGACAGAAACAATGAACTCCTGCTGCAGTCAGTCAGAAGAGAGGATGCAGGCAGATATAGCTGTGCTGTACACGGACACAATCACATCTCTCCTGCTGTTCAGCTCAATGTCATGTGTGAGTATGAATTTTATTTAGTGAATACACTTTTTTCTTTGAAGGTTCTATCCATGTAGGAGGGGACGTTCTCGTGACCTTGTGCAGTGTTCCCTAAAAGTTCTCAAAGGTGACGAAAATACAGAACGGATGTTCCTAAAATGTCCTTTTTGGCAATGAAAATGCTGTTTGAGTTTCCTTATATAACATTAACAGAATGTTCCCGTATGGTTCCCTGTTAGTTAGATGGGAATGTTTCATTAAGGACAGTGATGCATCTTCTATGTACCTAGAGCAGGGATCTCAGTCCTGCAGACTTCAGTTCCATTCCTGCTCCAACACACCTGTAATTATCAAGCAACCATGAACACCTTGATTAGCTGCTTCAGGTGCATTTGATTTGGGCTGGTGCTGAAATCTCCAGGAGCAGGGTTGGAGACCCATGACCCAGAGGGAACGTCCTATTGTAATTGTCCCCTAAACCAGTGGTTCTCAAACCTGTCCTGGGGACCCCCACCACTGCACATTTTGCATGTCACCCTCATCTAACACACCTGATTCAAGTCATCAGCTCATTAGTAGAGACTGCAAGAGTTGAATTGGGTGTGTCTGATGAGGGAGACATACAAAATGTTCAGTGGTAGGGGGTCCCCAGGACAGGTTTGAGAACCACTGTGCTAAACATTCAGTACTTCCTGTAGGTAAACGTTTTAAGATGACGCCTTAAAAGAACTCCACATCGTGACCGTCTCTGAACGTTCTGGGAACATTACCAGGTGATAAAGAGTCACGAGCACACAGCTTTTGTGTAGCAACATCATTATAAATAAAAAGGGAACAAAAACATTCATGTTGACTTGTGACCAGGACTCGTGACACTTTTGATCGCATGAAGTCCAAATCTTAACCCCACTGAACACATTTGAATCAGAGTCAGTGTGAGTGAATCAATCATGAACATCTTCAAAGTTCCAGTACCTATGTAAAAGTTTCAACTCAGAGTTTTCCTTGAAACTTTAAGATTTTCGGTTATAAACTGGTGATTTAATATAATATTTCACTTGTAGATCCTCCAGTGAATCCTGTGATCTCCATCAGTCCATCTGGTGAAATAGTGTCAGGAGATTCAGTGACTCTGATCTGCAGCAGTGATTCAAACCCTCCTGCAGAAATCAGCTGGTTTAAAGGAGGAACGTTTGTAGTGTAGCAGTGTGAAGTATACCTTCAGTTGTTCATTGGGTGATGTCAGGTAAAAACAGTGAACCTATCAGGACCGGAGTGTTATGGTATAAATTGGGAGGATGTTGGTTACCTGGGATGCATTGTCATCCGTACCGCCCCTTTACAGGAGTTCACCATTTATGATGGAAGGATGTTTGGTGTGCCGTCCCTGCTTCATGCTGTGCGTAGGCTGGTCCCAGGTTCAGGTTTGTACGTCTTGTTTTAGGGAGGCTTCTTCAGGGAATATTTATTTACCGAGTTTTTATGTGTAGTTTGTAGATAAACAACTAGCTGCACGCTATGATCAGCAACACACGTCCAGGAGTGAACATCTCCTGGGGCCCGTTTCAGAAAGGAGGTTAAGTGAGAACTCTGAGTATGTTAACCCTGAAATGAGGGAAACTCTGGGTTTTACATTTCAGAATGGGAGGTATGTCAAACCCGAGAAAGCAGGGTAAGTCAAGCCTGTTTCTGAAAGAGAGGTAACTTATACTCAGAGTCAGTTACCATAGTAACTTACTCTGTGAACCTAACTTTCAAACACTTTTAAAATAGACTTATGATGTATTTCAAATATAAGATTAATATATAATGAATATATACAAAATGTATTTATAAACTTTATGAATACATTTTGTATATATTTATTATATATATTATTCTTATATTTTAAATAATTCATAAGTGTATTTCCTATGTCTGATGAATACATTTAAAGGTGTATGAAAGATTTTTTTTTTTTTTATAAATACAGAGATATTATGTTAAAAGCACATTTTAGTTTATATTTCTTGGTGTCTCAAAATAGCACAGTTGAGTACACTTAGATGTTCTTAAGATTATCTTAAGAAGTACTAAAGAAGAGCTTTTAGTATATTAAGTACAAAATAAGTGCAAGAAAATAGACCACTTTAAGTACATTATGGAAGTAAACTGTGTACTAAAATAAAGTGTATTCTACTGCACTTTCTTTTCACCTGGGGGAAAATGTACTTATAACTAGTACATTAGTAATATATTTGAAGAAAATCAATGTCATTTAAAGGTGCTCTAAGTGATGTCACGCGTTTTTAGGCCAAAATATTTTTTGTCACATACAGCAAACATCTCCTCACTATCCGCTAGCTGTCTGTCCCCTGAACACACTGTAAAAAAACGCGGTCTCTGTAGTCGCCACAAGCTCTGAAAACGGCAACAAAAACAAACTGGTGCAGCCTGGACCACGAATCATAATAAACATGCTCCAGCCAATAACCGACAAGCAGCGTCAATACGCAAGCTACTTACATTTTAAATGCGCGTTCATGACTGTTTCAGGAAGCACGGAGGGGAGGGCCAGGAGGAGGAGGAGGAGGGAGGGTCTAGCTAGCCTTTGTTTTGTTTGACAACACTTCGAACGTCAACAGGAAGTTACTCCGCTCAGAATCGCTTGGAGCACCTTTAAACTGGATTACTGTATAAAAGTCTACTAAGATTGAACTAATTTTAAAGCATTTAAAACAAACTTTTAACAAATACACTAATAAAACTCATTTCATTGCACTAAAAATCAATTTAACTAGTAGTGGTATTTAGTATACTTTTTGCAAGTGCAGTGAAGTACTACTGAAGTACAAATATACATTGAATTAATGTATTTATAGTCTATAACTTTGACACTTTTATTTAGCACCAAAATAAAGAATGTACTACAAATGTACTTGCTTGTATTTAAGTATTTTTTAACGCACTCAAGTATACTTTTTTTTTCACCTGGGTATTACTAAGTGCAAATTTACAGTAGCTCTGCCCACAAATGTCAGATCAGGTTAAAATTGACATACGTTCTTGTGGTTGCAGTGGTGTAGGCAATAGTGTGTTGGATGGGGAGAATTAACTTGTCATGTGATTGACTGGGTTCCAATCCGCCTTTTGCCAAGCTTGCTATTCTCCCTTTTCCCATCACATATCACATTAGAAAGGCATTTATTTTTAATAATAATTAATAACGTTTTCTAAAAGTGGAAGTAAATTGCCTAACGAGTGTTTAATAACAATAAAAACATTTTCACTCTTATTATTGCATCCTGCATTATTTTTTTCTTCTTCTTTTTTGCATGTGGAATACCATGAAAATAAATGTTAGTTCAATAACTTACCATTCTACCAGTTTTCACCTTTGATATTATAACAGTGATAAGAATTAAAATTGCATTGACTCAGAAGTATGCGGATGTCCTTTTGTCACGTGCTGTTGCCATGGTGAATCGTAATATCGGAATATCTCTCCATTGATGATGGCTTTTCATAGTTATGGTGCAGGTGCTTAACTCAGAGTCAGCCTACTCAGAGTCGATTGAACTAACTCAATTCAGCTGTTCTGAAACCGAAAACTCAGAGTTTCCCATCTCAGAGTAAGTCAACTCAGAGTTCAAGTTTTAACTCAGAGTTGGTTGAACCTCCTTATTGAAATGGGCCCCTCCTCTGTACGAGCGTAGGTTGCTTGTTTGTTTTTATGATTTTATTAGTAACTGCTATTTCTGTTGGCAGGTTGATTTTAAATGCCCAAGGGATTCATCGCTGTATTATGCGACTGAATGCTCGTCTAGTGATATAACGCACTGCTGCCTTTCCTGGGTTTCCATCCGGTCAACTGTGTGTGTGTGTGTGTGTGTGTGTGTGTGATTATCGCTCGCCATGGAGTGAGTGCACACATGCATCAAGCGAGGCCATTCTTTGGCCGTTTTGTGCCTCGAGTGTGCGGGTGATTGTGGTCTGTTTTATGTTCTTTTTCTTTTGTTCATCCTTTGTTTTTGTTTTGAATTGTAAACACACTGAATGTAATGTTTTCTTTGTCAGTTTAATTTTTAGTTCTTTGTTGCAAAGTGTGGAGTTGTATTTTGTATTATACAGAAGAAGGGAATGAGTTTGGCTGCTCATTTAATGGTGTCCACATTGAGTGCTGTGCTTCATAGGTTGGAGTGATTTGGTTTTTTAAGTGTGGTGTGACAATTAAGGGTTACGGCAGACCATCTCCCTCCTTCAAACTTCTTTATTTTATGTATATTGTAGTTTTTGTAAAGTGTCGTTTGTTTTGTTTTTTTGTGACCTGTGAATATGGAGCCCTTGTGAGATGATGTGACAGTTTTTAACTTTTGTACACTTTAATAAAGCTGCCTCATCTTTGTAATCCTTTGCCTGTGTCTCTACTCACCCACCAATTGGTAATGAATTTGTGTTGCTATATTAAATTATTCCCGGTGGTGTAGTCGGAATCAAATGCGATCTTTGGGTATCGCCCGGTCACAGTAGAATCTGGAAGAATCTTCAACATCTCAAAGATCAGCTCTGATGACAGTGGAGAATACAAGTGCAGATCCATCAATGAACATGGAGAGAAATACTCTGATGCTGTGACTTTAAACGTCATGTGTGAGTTAATGATGATTCAGTAACTGTGACGTTAAATCCTATAAACAAAGTCTGTGGTGTCTAATTTATTGTGATTTGTTAAAGGTGTAGTATGTAAGATTTTTTTTATGTTAAAATACATTCTCTTAACCCAGATTATTGGTCATTGACTATTATTAGTATGCCATTCATTGGTTTATGTTTCCCAAAATTGTAAAAGCTGAGCCTCCCAGGCACCATGAAATCATTGAAAGCGGTCTGCTCAGATCCATCAATCTCTGTTCAGCTCAACCAATAGCATCATCATGCACCCGTTCAGAAACACAAATTAACCAGTTTATAAAGTTTATATAGCTTTGATGTGTCTAGAGTAGACAGTCTTAAACAGTTCATGTCACAAATGTGCCCAGTGCAGATACGCTGGGTTATTATTTTGGGACGCTCACGTTCGCTCTAGACAGATGTTAGACTACTCAACTGCTTACTCATGGCATATACAGTAGCAACACAGCTAAAAGTATTCCTAATATGCTTTTATTGAAAGTAGCCTACTTTTACCTGTTGAAACATGTCTTCACAAGCACCCGTAACAACTGTATGTTGGAGGAGGTGCAACGTGTGAAAGGGGCGTTTACAAGGTTGTGCCTACAAGCTAGGTGCATTAAACTAGTGTCACAGAAACTACACACTTCAGCTGAAATAATTTCAATATTTGTCTGTTTTGAGAGTTAATTATGATGATCTTCCTTTTTCAGTTCATCATGGTGCAGGTAGGAATGTGATTGTGATCGCAGCGACATATGGAGGATTATTTTTCGTCATCATCGTCATCATCATCATCATCATCATAATGATAATGTAAATAAAATAATAGAGTATACATATTCTCTACTTTCAGACTAATGCAATAGAATATTTGATTATTAATTATTTATAAAACAATGAAATTACTTTGTTTCCTATTTTAACAGTCAGAGGAAAATGAAGAGCAGAAGATCTGCAGTACATGAGTATGAGGTGAGGTGAACAAAAAACACAGATTGAAATCAATTAAAGAATAAAATTGTTTTTTTATAATGAATCAATAATATAATAACATTATATTTTAAGTGCAAGAGTAGTAAACTAAGTAAACAACTAATTTACAGCTACAGTTTTCATTTATACTTCAGCTATACACTGAACGTATAGGTATGCTGATAGTTTACTAGTTAAATACTTGTAGCACATTTTTTTTTTTAGTTAATGAAAATACACTTTAATATATACTCAGAAGTTATATACTGCAAGTATACTTGCACGTTTTCTTTATGTGAACCTAACACCATACTTATATGTAGGTATCAATTTCTATACTTGAAATATACCTTTAACTGTACTTGAACTCTTTCCTCGCCAGCATTTTTTTTTTTTTTTTTTTTTTTAAGTTTCCACTTGTCACGATTCCTGTCAGTTTCTGGACTACACTTCCCATAATCCTCCCTGCCTGTCACATGCACACTCCACACCAATCATCATTTGCCACATACACCTGTAGCCTATTATCTGGACTATTTAAGACTCACTCACACACCACCACATTTTGAAGTCTTGTTAACTATTGTTGCATTTCTGAGCGTTTATTATCCGGTCTGCCTGTCCGTTCCTGCCTGTTACCCGTTATCGACCCGTTGCTGCCTGCCTTTGATCCTTGCCTGGTATTCTGTTCTGTGAGTGATATCTGCCTGTCCTGACCATTGCCTGCATCCTGACTACGACTCTGCCTGTCCCTTGCTGATCCTGTTTGTTCCCGTTTGACCCTGCCTCTGTACGACCACGCTCACTTTTAATAAAGCTTTGCATATGGATCCCTGCCTGAGTCCAGCTTCGTGACACCACTCAGCATCAGCATTTTTGATCATTGTCACAAACTTTCATGGCCCCCAGAATATTTTGATGTATGAATATCTGAACATGCAATATATCAAAAGAAAGAACAGAGCCTCTGCGTTCTAGCTTTATGCAGTATTTTAATCAAAACTTGAATGTGGGTAAATTTCATAAAAAAAAAGTAATCCGGATCAAAGTCAGAATGATGATCAAAACATAGTTCATAGTAGATCAAGTCCATCAACACCGCCAAAGTTGTGTTGCCGTTCCTCTTCATGGGTTCGACATTTCATTCTGTAAGGTTAGGAAGGTTTTTTTTTTTTATATATGCATTTTAATGTTTGATGATTTTGTTATTTAACGTACACAAGGAATGTTTGCTTGTTTCTGCTTCTTCTCTGCCTGTGTTTTGATCAGGAGATTCTGTACTCTTTTAGAAGATGAGTAATAGCGCCTCCTACAGTATAATGATCAAAATATGGATTACTGAAAAATGTTAAAATGGCGAGGAAGCGTTGTTTCATAAATGATGGAAAAGAGATTTGAAGTAAATTCCTATGTACACTACCAGTGGACTACACAAAAATGCAGATACTCAGAATTAGGAACATATCCGTTTTCATTATAAATCT
This sequence comes from Ancherythroculter nigrocauda, assembly GCA_036281575.1. Taxonomy (NCBI): domain Eukaryota; kingdom Metazoa; phylum Chordata; class Actinopteri; order Cypriniformes; family Xenocyprididae; genus Ancherythroculter; species Ancherythroculter nigrocauda. Next base: position 8,718,645 of record VTFQ01000003.1, read on the forward strand.
ATATTTTCAAACAATGTAAGTTTATAAAACAGTATGTAAAACTGTATGAAATAAAGTATATACCTGGCATGAAACTCTAAATGGTGCATGCTGATACAGTAGGTCTAACTCATTTGGTAGCGATCACAACATTATCTACATAGCAGCTGATTGGTTGTTGCCTCAGCATCAAATGAGCTGCAGCTCAACATTCAAACAAATTCCAGTATGATGCTGGTAGTAATGTGCAGCGTGCTTTCAGAAACCCTCCACCTTCCCCAGCTCCACTTGTATAGATCTGCTACTGGGATAATTCATGTATGTTACATGTGCAGCATCAGTCTTACATGCTCACAGCAATGTCTGTGAATGTATTGGCTGTGGCATATCTCTGTACTTGCTCTGCAGCAGCAGCGTAACAAATCTATTCCACCAAGACCAAATACATAAACATTGCCATATCCATAAACATGCCAATCTCCTTTACCATACCAACCTCCCGAGAGCTGTCATGAAATAAGGCTACACAATCAAAAGAGTTAACACAACTACAAGCCAAGTATGCTTAGGCCTAGTCCACATGTACACAGGTATTTTTTATTAATTGAGTAGTTCCTCAATTTAATATATATATATATATATATATATATATATATATATATATATATATATATATATATATTGTCTACACAAGCACACAAAAAACTCTATCCAAGTGAAAACAAAAACACACTGTCAAGAGCATGCCAAACCAACAGGTGGCGATATATAACCCTAACCATAAAACCATGTTGGCCAATCAGAAGCCTACATCTGCCATTGCACAGTAAACAGCTTTACTATGCACAATCTGACGTCGAACAAAGGAGAGAACAGCGCGCGCTCCGACATCACAAGCCAAATTCTCTGGTTTCACCGGCTACATGACAACACTGCTACATATCCAATTATTCTACATGTAGCAAGGTGTTTTTTTTTTTAATAAATGAATAAATAGATAGAATAGTATTAATGGGTCAAGTGTTGTACTTCGGTAAAGTTGGTTTTATATTCACACATTCAGACTTCTGATAAATTCAGACTTTCCAATAAATGTGCAATAAATTAATGTTTGCGAATTTTAAGCAGCGACATGATATTGACAACCAACGATTGTAAACTTACAACATTTTTCACAGTCGATCAAAACAAGTATTGTTTTAATGGCATATTTACTTGTGAATGTCCAATGTAGTGTGATTAACAAGACTATTGAATACGGATGTCCGAATGTGCGAATATAAAACCAACTTTACCCAAGTCTATAATTTGGGGATGGGGTGAAATAGACAAATTTATTAATTGTAAGCAGCTGTCAGGCGAGATTGGGCAAAAATTCCACTTGCAAAACTGCAACATTTAGTATCCTTGATTCCCAAACAAATAAAATGTGTAATTAAAAGGAAAGGTGATGTGACACAGTGGTAAACATGCCTCTGTCCCAACAAAATTTCTATATATATACAAAATAAAATTGAGTTGGTCAGTGAAAACTTTGAAAATCTTTACTTTTGTAAGTTAAAAAAAGGTTCAAAGTGAATTAACAAATCACAGATTCTTGATTTTATTGCATTTTACAACATGTCCCAACTTTTCTTGATTTGGGTTTGTTTTGGATCTTGAATTTGATTGGCTGAGAGCCTTTTCCAGCCATGTGATATTCTACTAAAATCGCATGCACTCAAAAAAATGATTCTAGCTGCTTGTTCAGTTTATTTAAATACAATAAGCTGAACCAACACAAATCTTTAGTTTTTTACTTAATTGGCATTTGCACTTAATTGTATTATGTTAAATGAAATTAAATTTGCAAAATGTTAGGTCAACCTAAACCATTTGTGTTGGGACTACATGAAACACTTATGTTGCATTGATTGAAACTGGGCAGTGGATTTCTAGTTCCCAGCATGCTTTGCATAGGGATAGATCGGGACAGTAAATGTTGAACTTAAGTGCTGTTTAATGTGTTTTTTAGTAAAGGGAAATACCTTTTAAAGTTTGATGTTCAGTTATATTTCACATTTAAAAGAGTTTATGTTATGTCGATTTTTATGAGGTTACCATTATGCTGAAGTGTAGACCTTGTGGTTAGGCTATGGGTGGCTACATGAAATAAATCTATGTTGTTCTCAACAAGCTTTAATTGTGCTAAAGCCAGTGATGAGAAGTTCTTTATCTGATCATTACTTGCATGCTACAAATGTTACACTTAGCATATGAAAATGTATTATTTTAGTTTAGCTTTTATAGAAATATAAATAAATTAGTTTGAGGGCCAGCACATAAGTTACACAGTCTATATATGGTCATCAGCTTTATCCCTCTCAACGGTCATGAAACATGTATGTCTGTGTACAACAGCTATTCACAACCTAAGCACAAGCGCACATCTTCACCATGATGGTAACAAACAAAAAAAACAAAAAAAAACAATGTATACGCTACAAACTCTTTTAAATGTTCAAAATAACTAAACATTAAACACTTAAACACTAAGAGGTCTTTCCATTTCCTTAAAAGTGCAGAAAACTTGAGCAACTCTGCACAAGGGCACCAGTCTGAATTGCAATAGCACTGGTTGGATCAACAAGAATGAATTATGTTCAGGAAACATTCACAGAATACGTCAAATGAAACTGGTGTGATCTCATTCAATTAGGATGAATTTTACTCATCAGTACAATTAACCTAGCTTAAGTTCAAATAAATCAGTTCAACTGTGTGGAAATAGGTGTCATAATTGAATTAAGTTAGACCAACAAGTTATTTTTTTGAGTGTGGTAACCATTTCACAATTTGTATTACTCCACTTGTTTCTACCAAATCTATACCAGTAGCATTTCTCACAGCAGCCGTCAATGGCGGATGAGAAAACCTACTATAATTTTACAAATACTACTGTTATTGTTTCATGGAATGTTCTTTTAAGAATTTTTTAGGCAAGAATGTAGTTGTTTATATATAAACATAGCGCCTATTTGGAAATTTGCTTTGACACTTTCGCAGATTTGAGCTCCAGGCTGTCAGCGGCCGTTCAGCGCTCATGTACCCACCGAGAACAGCTTCATTTCAGCCAGTCCTTCAGAAATTTGCCACAGGCTCTTATGTAGATAGTGTTTAAACATGAGGTATAATTTGTTTTAGGTATATCAAAGGGCAATCTTTTGTCTTATTAATCTGTTACTTATTCCAGACCAAAACAATTTGGCTTAAGGGCAAAGTTAAGTTTCATAACTTTATAGTTTTAACTAGAGTGCTGCTTTTGTACTTTTGACTGAACTATTTGCTTGTGTTCATTTTCTATTGTACAACGTTCTTATACTTTATAATGACTATTATTGTTCATTTAAATATTATTGATTAATTAAGTAATATTTTATTTTATACAAATAATATTCTGTATTTGGTATTGAGAAAGGTTCCGTTAGTGATTGTGATTTCGACTTCAGTGAAAGTTACATTATTGCACCATTAGATGGTGGCAAAGACTGTCTTCATGAGTGAGATGGTAGAGATGGTACTTTTATATTGAAAGAAACTGAAACAAGGACGTTATTTATGTTATTTTAACTTTAAAACACCTTATAAGACACAACCCACAAATGCATTGACTAGTGCTGTGATGAGAAATCCTCTTAACTCGGCCTACAGCCTCATACCTGTGGCCTAATCACAGCCATCTGATATAGAGCCATATCGCATGACTCTGAGTGTGATATTGGTCATATATCTTTCTCTCTGTTTCCCTGTAGAACGATGATCCCAGTGCAGACACATATACAGCTCTTGACCTCAGGTCCAGATCTTCTGACCTCTACGACACACTCACAGTAAGTGAAATATCAAAAACTACACATGCAGAAGAGTTTGTACACTCAAAATCAGGTAATAAATAATCAATGTGTCTTTCACATAGACTGTCCATCCCAGACCTGCTGTTCACCAGTCGAGCTCTTCTGAATATGAGAATTAGTCAGTAAGTTGGAGATCCTCAGGTCTTCTCAATATCATCAGTAAAGAAGAAAATGTCCTCACTACTAGATACTGAACATCACTTTCATTCAGTTACACGCTTGACTAGAAGAGTTTCACCAATAAATTCAGTGTTGTGTAAATATGTTTCTATTGTCTTATTTCTGTTGCAGCCACACAGCAAGACTCCACGGTAAAATGAAGCACAAGTTAAACTTCACTAATTTTTTGGACACGCCCACATCATAACTCCCAACGAAAATGAGCGACTTTCCAGCTAACAGATTTGTGTTATAAAAACGTTCACCAAATATTAATTTTGGTTCTGCGAAAGTAAAAATGTCCAGTTTTCTTGATGTTAGAGGAACGTGTTTTCAAAGGTATGATGTTCCTCAAACGTTCTTTCAACTTAATTTAAAATTCAACAGACCAACATCACATGACCACATTAAAGTGACTGCCCTCTACAGGACAAACTTAAACTACATTACCCTTTATTCATCCAAATGTTTCCTCATCTGTTACATCTTTGGTGCATGTGAGCTTCAAGAGCTGGTACTTCCGGGGTTACTAATCAGTCAGAGAAATACCATTTGGGATAAATGGGAGAACCAATGCTGTATTCCAGGTATTATATAGACCCTTTTGGGATATTAACAATACAAAAACCAGCACAAGTCTGTTTATAACTAGAGATGTCATAGTAACAGGTCTGTAACATCAACACTCGTCTGTTCATCGCTCACAATGGTCACATGATCACAGTCAACACTAGAGAGGTGCTGCTGGGAAGTTTTGTTTTCTCACCTCTCTCGCTACAGAGGAAACGGTATTTATGGCCATATTAAGAGTTTCATGAGACACCAGAAAGCACACAAGATCACTGTCAGAATAAAAAGCTTTGAAGATATCATATGATGAGAACCTTTAGATATAAAGATGCAAGTTCAATATTCAGTTACTATATTACTTTTATTGTGTTATTTTAGTCTAATGTCATCTCTGATGTTGCCTTATTTACACCTTAAAACAACACTGGCTGAAGTACGTGTCATATCCTCATGTTAAATATAAAGTGTTGAGCACATAAAATCCCCACTGCTGGTGTCACTCTGTTCATTTGTTCTCTTGTCTCTGGTCATGAGTGTTCGTGAAACAGGTAAGATCATCATTTACTAATAATTGATCTTTAGAGTCAAATATGTTTATACTGGGGCTAGTTGTCAAACAGTAATTATAAGGTTTAAAGTCAAAAGTTGAAGTGGTTTTGTATCTTGGTTACAAATACCTATTTAAATCTGCCTTAGATTAAAATAGCTCCAGTATCATTGTGTATTGTAACATAAGTTGGTAACAAATGAACAAGATCAAACCACAGTAACATATATTAAGAATGATTGAGTATCTAATGAAGTAGTTCTGGGGCCGTATGGATAAAGCCGCTCAGAGTAAAATTTTAGTTTAAGTGTGTCAGAATTCTAAAAATTACACAATTTTACTCTGATTCCTAGACTTAAGAATAAGTGTGATTAATAAAGGTTCCTAAGTGTCAGGACTAGGTCTCAGCTTGTAAATTATTTAAAGCTTGAGGTCTATTAACCTAGTTAGGAGTAACAAGATGGCAGCAAAGAAGAGGAGACACACGCTTTCCAAAGAAGATATGATGTATTGGAGTCATATGATGACATGGAGTTGATAAAATTATATAAACTTGATTGACAATTCTTTTGTAATTGACCTAATACGAAATGTAGTGACTTTAAATAAATGTAATAATATTACTTATACAATAATTAATATGTTTAATGCATTTTAATACATTTAATGACTTTGAATAAACTTTTTAATGTAAAAACTTCTCCCACTCTACAAATCAATGCTCTGACTGTATGAAATAGTAATTACTTTTGGTAACTGTAAGAATGCAGCAGTGCAGCGGTGATGACTTGAGCCCATCAGCCCACATTAATCAGGCTCTTAAATAGCAATTGAAGTATGTATAGCACTAAAACGTAAAAATATCTATGTATTAACAGCAACAAATGTAAGTCATTTACGTATCTGTAAGGGTGGAACTCCTACAGGGGTTCAGGCTGTAAGGTTGCCGAGCGACTAAAAAAACTACCAGTAAGATGGTAGAAAACTGTATATTTCTTGTCTATTACCACCCACTGCAACTTATACCAACGACGGAAATAAGTGCAGTTATAATAGCAAAATATGTGGGAGAGCGTTGCTATAGTGTGACAATATTTTATTGCAATAGGAGCACATCAATGTTAATACTAAATCAAAACTAGTTAGCACATCATTTGTAATTGAAAGGGTTTAATGTCAATATCTGATTATGGTTACACTTAAAATAATTACAAAATAGATGTATGAGATGATAAAATCATATACCATTAATCGTACACAGCATGTATGAAAAAAGTTACCCGAGAGAGAGAGAGAATGAGAGAGAGAGAGAGAGAGAGAGTGCCCAAGGAAAACCAAGAATCCAAGAAAGACAGAGCAATAGTTACAATCTTCTTTTATCCCTTCCTTGACCATGTGACTGAAACCCAAATGTGAGAATTCAAACAGACCAAACAGAAGATTAAAACTTCCCCCCACTGTACTAAAGGTGTGACCATTTGTAGACCTCCTATGTATACACATCTTGGCCTACAGGGCTTGATCACTATCAGCATCTTTGTGTCTTCCAAATGGCCCTTTTAGCAAGAGAGAGGGGGGTGAAACAGTAAAGCAAATGTCTTTGTTCATTTTAAAATATCTTTAGATATTTTCAGTTCTTACATATCCAAGAGGGAATGTGTATGAATTCCCATTAATATTAAATTTGTGGCATTAATGTTTTAATTCTGTTGTATTCAACTGTCATACATGTTTTAGTCAAATTTCTTAACCCTTAAACGCAGAATGTTTCGCCACACATTCTTACACATTTGCTCATTTCCCAGTACATTCAGCAAATTATAGCTTTGAGAGTATGTTTGAGGGCACAAATATGAGCCCATTCACAATCTCAAAAAAACAACATCATTTTCAACATCTTCAAAATCAATATTTTGATCACTGACAGCATCACCAGATGCTCCATCAAGTGACAGTGACGCTCATATTTGATTGGATTCAGTATTTGCTCTGCAGTTAATCGCTGAGCCATTTCATGTTTTGCTATTCTCTCGCTTTCTGTCTGAGTGAAACGTCACTTCATAATTGTGTATCAGACATTGTTGCACTTATTCCATCAACAAAGATTCAATTATTGTTGTGCAGAAAAAAAAAAATATATACGTACACTGATACACACCTTGGGTCGTTAGCGACCCTATACAATTATTACAAAAAATGAATAAGAAAATCGGCATTCTTTTATAACTTTATGATTTTTTTTTTCTTGTTATATTTTTTATAATGAATTTTCGAATACTAAGAAGGTTGATGACTAACTTTGAAAAATGAATGAGGAGGAGGATAGTGAATGACGTCCCGGGTCGATAAATGCATACCCCATAATAGAGGTATGCATTTAAAGGTTAAATCCATATGTTTAAGGAACAGATCCAAATTTAGCCCTTTATCCAGCGATCTTTATCTTCATTCACAGCAGCGACGGTCACAGTCAAAGCCTGCGCTCATTATGATTCACATTTGAAAGTTGCGTCCTCGACAACCTTTACGACATGGTTTACGGCACTGATATTGAACGCTCATTGGTTCTCACCTGCTTTGTCACGGATTGCGACATGCTGTGTTTCAGTGGATTGACATTTGAAATGATTGTACGCCTTCAGGAAGAGAAGCTGGATTCATATTTTCATGGATTAATAAGTTAAATTCTGCTCTGTACCCAATATAAAACTATTACTGCCAGAGAGGACAGCAACTGCAAATCAACATCATTTGAACTACTTTTGCTACTTTTGACATTTTCTAGTAATGGGAAACCGAGGCTTTCTGAAGCGTTTGAGGCTTTCATTAAATTGTGCCAAAAAACAGTTCATTATTTCGAAGCTTTTAACACAGTGTGCATTAGAGACACCTGGTGGTCAGACTTGTTTTCTCCACCATATCTAACATTAAAGTCATCATGAAATCAAAATTGACCCTATTTACTTTGTTAGTGCATATTACTAGTCTTGTAGTGAACAATTAATCCGTGCAAGTTAATACATTTTTTTTTTTTTTTTTTGTCGTGGTAATCTTTAATCAAAATCTGAAAAGTTGCTTCCGGTCTGGAATGGCGTTCCATCTCTGATAACGTCAGTTTGACGGCTTGGACTGAAAACGCTTAAACCACTCCCCTGCAACCGTCAGTCTGTTATGAGCGAGAGATGGAGAGGAGGAGCGCTAAAGTAAAACTCTGATCCTCTATTCAATATTCCGTTTCATTGGAAATGCGTCACAATACTGGAGAAAAGTCATTAGCAGCTTCCGGTTCATGCTGACTTTATGATTGGTGTTGTGCTGCTGTGACTTCACCCTTGCAGGTTCGCTATTGGCTGATTCAGAGTTTGAGGGTGGCCATTTTGAGTTGACATCATTGTAGTCCTTGGTTCACAACACTTAAGAATCAGTCTTAAGGTGATGATACACAGGGAAACTTTTTGAGCAATGTTGCCGGGCATTGTCGCTGAGCAATGATGCTTGGGCACTTTCCCATTGAAAATGGGCAACAAATTTCTATCTGGATATATTAGATCAACATTTTTTCCAATTCTCAATGGAAGAGTGCCCAAGCATCATCATCTCGGAGACATTGCCCAAAACATTGATGAAATAATTGCCCCGTGTATCATCACATTTAGACTTTACATCAAGTTGCTTTTAGCTTCTTTATAAAAGTCTCCTACTCTTAGAAAATTCTTACTTTTTTTCTCAGAATATTTTGACACTTAAGTCAAAACTTATTATAAGTATAATCTTATTCTTGAGAGCATTTCTGAAAGGTTTTATACATACAGGCCCTGAACTGAAAGCTTGAATTGTGTACTGAAGAGAAAGGTACTGTGTCACAAAAGGGGGAAAAAAAACCAAAAAAATCAAAACATTTTTAAAAAATAATAACAGTAAAGTAATAACAGTGATACCCAAGACTTTAAGATGTGTCTCTATATACAAAAGTAACTTTATACATATTCACTGGAGTAAAAGTGTGTCAACTAACCCCTCTGTGTGTGTGTGCGTGTGTGTGTGTGTGTGTGTGTGCTTTTGTTTATATTACATTGTGGGGACCAAATGTCCCCATGATGTAATATAAACCTGAGTTCACCTACATCGTGGGGACCAGCCAGCGGTCCCCACAATGTAAATGGGTTTATAAATCATATAGAATGAGTTTTTGTGAAAAAGTAAAAGTTTGCACAGTTTCCTGTGAGGGTTAGGTTTAGGGGTAGGGGCAGGGTAGGGGGATAGAATGTACAGTTTGTTCAGTGTAAAATGCATTGAAGTCTATGGAAAGTCCCCACAATTCACAAAAACAAACATGTGTGTGTGTGTGTGTGTGTGTGTGTGTGTGTGTGATTTATGAAGACACAAATTTTATAATGACATAGGTATTGCACTGGTATTACGACGTAAACATGAAATATGAGGACATTTATTGAGTTCTCATATTTAAAATAGCTTTAAAAACATACTAAACAATGTTTGATTAAAAATGTAAAAGTGCAGAATGTTTTCTGTGATGAGTAGGTTATTGGTAGTGTAGGGCAGTGGTTCCCAATCCTGGTCCTGGAGACACACCAGCACTGCACATTTTGCATGTCTCCTTAATCAAACACACCTTATCCAGGTCATCAGCTCATTATTGGAGACTCCAACACCTGAAAAGGGTTTGTCAGAGAAAGGACTTTGCAGGTGAAGCTGCTGCCAGTTAATTACTGCAAATTTACAGTTTATTATTGTTCTTGTAGTGATGTCACTGATAAAGGCTCCTCCTCTTCCTCTGGTGTTTCTGCTCATGATTCATGGTGAGTCGCTCCTGCTGGAGAGTTTTTAATGTTTTAGTCACTTATCAAAGTCTTTCTTTCAAATCATGGGTCTTTTACAAATGAATTTCTGTGGAAAAAACGTAAAGCTACATATATATATATATATATATATATATATATATATATATATATATATATATATATGTTTATTCATTTTGATGAATTTTTTTCCCCACAGAAATTCATTATATATTATATATATATATAATAACTAAATGCTTAATTATTCTCACTGAAATTAATCTAAAATATGCATATGTGCATCAATAGTGATTACTTTTGTTTTGTAATATCAGAATTTCATGTGATGATTAATGTAATGAACATGAGGAGTCAGTAATGAAGCAGTCATTTTAATGTGAACTATCCCTTTATTCTGTGTTTCAGGGGTTTCTAGTGCTGGTTTAGGTGTGAGTTACAGTCCTTCACACATCTGTGCACTAAAGAACTCATCAGTGATAATGAGCTGCACTTATACATACCCTACTGGATATCAGATCATGAGAGTGTTCTGGACCAAAGGCCCTGTACAACAGGGTGTAGAGCCTCTAGACCTGTCTGAGGACCCTGAATACAGTCAGAGGCTTCAGTATCTGGGAGATAAACAGCAGAACTGCACCATCAGACTGAGTCATGTGACACTGAAGGATTCACACATGTACTATTTCAGATTCATCACTTATAAAGATGATGGAAGATGGATTGGTGTTCCAGGAGTGACTCTTAATGTCACAGGTGACTTTCATGAGGTTTCTCTCTTCTCCTGTGCATTATGTTGAATAATAATCAGTGTATGACAGCAGCACTAGATATAATGTGTGTGTTGTGTTCAGATCTTCAGGTGGAGTCTCCTGAGAGAGTGACAGAGGGAGATTCAGTCCGTCTGACATGTAAAAGCAGCTGCACTCTGACTGACAGAGCAACATTCATCTGGTACAGAAACTCACAGCCATTAACTGAGAGAAGAGACAGAAACAATGAACTCCTGCTGCAGTCAGTCAGAAGAGAGGATGCAGGCAGATATAGCTGTGCTGTACACGGACACAATCACATCTCTCCTGCTGTTCAGATCAATGTCACGTGTGAGTATGAATTTTATTTAGTGTATTCACTTTTTTATTTGAAGGTTCTATCCATGTAGGAGGGGACGTTCTTGTGACCTTGTGCAACATTCCCTAAAAGTTCTCAAAGGTGACGAAAATACAGAATGGATGTTCCTAAAATGTCCTTTTTGGCAATGAAAATGCTGCTGTTTGAGTTTCCTTATATAACATTAACAGAATGTTCCCGTATGGTTCCCTGTTAGTTAGATGGGAATGTTTCATTCAGGACAGTGATGCATCTTCTATGTACCTAGAGCAGGGATCTCAGTCCTGCAGACTTCAGTTCCATTCCTGCTCCAACACACCTGTAATTATCAAGCAACCATGAACACCTTGATTAGCTGCTTCAGGTGCATTTGATTGGGGCTGGTGCTGAAATCTCCAGGAGCAGGGTTGGAGACCCATGACCCAGAGGGAACGTCCTATTGTAATTGTCCCCTAAACATTCAGTACTTCCTGAATGTTCCCTGAAGGTAAACGTTTTAAGATGACGTCTCCCAAAGAACTCCACATCGTGACCGTCTCTGTATGGCGTTATATTATATTACTATCAAATGTCGAGAGTGTATTATTGTGACGCGAGAGCACATCAATGTAATGCTCGAGCGCAAATCTCTCCGCTCGCGCAAGGATTTCCTTTGCTCTCGCGCAAAACTGGACGCGCGCTCTCAAATATACAGTGCTCTCTTATGAACTGCCTCTCCTCTCGCTCAGATATTGCGTGTGCGTGCTCAAACTGTGTCCTGTGCGCTCGCGAATCTCTCCGGCCTGGTCCCAAATGGCACACTCCGGACTTGTGGACTTCCTCAGAGTCCACACTTTGGTGACGTCATGTAGTGCAGACCTATAGGGCCCTTGGCACGAGTCCACAAGGGCGCACTGAGAGGTATTTTTGGGACAGACTCGAACGTCACGCCGGAAATAACGGTCTGGTTGTTTTTTGACAGGAGCTGCAGGTTCGGGGAATATGCTGCCTATTGTTGTTGTTGTTGTATATCACCAGGCTGCGATTTGTAGAGGGGGTGGGGGGATTTCCCCCCTTCTGGTCTATGTATCCCTGCCTCTGCTGAATTATTTTTTATCCCCGGGGGATGCTACACCACAAACCACCAACAGAGCATATAAAATACCAAAAATAAAAATCTTTTTTTTAAAACATCGCCAAGTAAAACGCTGCGTTTATATAAAACTTAACATAATGCGATTGTATTATTCAATGCGCTATTATTATGTTTTTGATATCAACCACTGGTCGATGACCATAATGTTTGTATAAACTGTAGGTAACAACTGGTAAAACGTACACCTGTGTCATAAAAACCGTAATGATACCTACACTTAAATATTTTCTTCTCAGCCATGTCATCAATTGCTCTTGAGCGAAATCTCCTCCCATCCGTTGTCTGATTGGCATTTCGCAAGGATTCCTGGGTAGTTAAAGTGTGCTGAGCCTGCATCTATGCGGGCTTTGCGGAAGACCGCTTCAAGGGTACAAAGGGGGCGCTGCTGAGCACACTTCAGAGCATTAAAATGCTGAATGGGACAGCCTACGGACTCGTAGACTCGGCGAGCACGCGCAATTTAAGTTCACGAGACCCAAAGTCCACATGAAGTGCGTCATTTGGGACAGGGCCTCCGTGCTCTTGCACTAGAAATGAATTTGCTTCTGGAATAAACGCTGTCAAAAGTTATCAACCAATCAGAAGAGACGACTGATCCATGAAAATGCAACATGGATTGCATTCTTTTGATTAATCGTACATGCATAAGAGCTTTTTGTGTGTCATGCTTTACCAGTCCTCAAAATAAATTCACTAAGTGGTATATTTGATCTCCACATTTTATGTATTTAGGGAATGATGATCTGACCTTATCTTGTTCTGTTTTAAATCAGAAAATATTTTTTTGGTAATTCTTTACAATAAGGTTTTGTTAACATTATTTAACTGCATTAGTTAATATGGACTAATAATGAACTGCACTTCTACAGCATTTATTAATCTTTGTTAATGTTAATTTCAACATTTACTAATACATTATTAAAATCAAAAGTTGTATTGGTTAACATTAGTAAATGCACTGCGAAGTAAACAACCAACAAACAGCTGTATTTTAACTAAATAATTTTAACTTAAAGGCAGGGTAGGTAAAAAATTTTGTTCCAAATTTGTTTAAACTTTCTATATATATCCATGCATAATTAAAATGTAAGAACTCTGATAAAAAGAGTATAAAAATCGAGTGACTCTAGACCGTTTAATCTGTATTAAACACAGCTCATTATTTCCATCCGGGACGAAACATAGGATTGGCTTAGGCGACTGTCACTCTCTCGCAACCATGGCAACCACCCTTTTGACACACATGACCTGCCCACTTGCGCGCGCACGTTTGATTTGGGGAATTCAAGAGGCATGGATCCTAGGAATACCAAAACAATGGCAGAGAAACAGCAAGCAAAATTCACAGTACCGGCCTATGCAGTTAGTAAAGGCAAACCAGGCAAAAAAAGGAAGACAGTAACAGTACAAGAAAAGGCAATGAACAAAAAGTCTTTGGATAAACAAAGAAATAAAACGAGTTAATATCGGTGTGGCTTTCCAGCGATGGCGAGAACTGAGAGCAGGATTGTGCACAGTTTGCACGCATGCATCAATCGGCATTTATCATATATGCATCATATAACAGTGGCAGGTCCCGAGGCAGGCGCATATAACCACGGAAGGTCCCGAGGCAAGCGCGCATAACCGTGGCAGGTCCAGTGGCAGGCGCATATAACCACGGAAGGTCCCGAGGCAGGCGCGCATAACCGTGGCAGGTCCAGTGGCAGGCGCATATAACCACGGAAGGTCCCGAGGCAGGCGCGCATAACCGTGGCAGCTCCAGTGGCAGCTCCCCCTGCCACGCAAAGATTTTACTCCCTCTCAACTGAGGGAACTCAAGGGGCTGAAAAGTGACTCCTTGATGGCTTTATTTCTGCTGGACAGGTAAATCTTTCTTTTTGTATTTTGATCATACATATTTTTTTGTTTATTTTTTCATGAAGCATGTGTCATTAGCACACGTAGCTGCGTAATATAGCTAACATAACATTACTTAGCGAGCCGTAGTAGAGACGATAAATAATCTATAGGCCTAGCTCAAGATGATAGCTATAGTGTTGAATTGTGCATAATTTTGCTTTAGATAACTAAATACATGTTTAACAGATAGTAGGCCTAACGTTACTCCGCATCTAGGAACTTTTCTTAGAGCTATATTTACCCTCTGTCTAACTCTTTTACCATGTTCACCTGTAAGTTTACCTGCACGTTTTTTTTTCGCCTTTGTTTTGTTTTTATATTCTCTACCTATGTTTACTGATGTCTTTATCTTGTATCTGTGTGTGTCGTACACACTTTGTTGTATGTGTGTGTTGTTATTTTGTCTGCAATGCAGTTGTGAGTTGATATTTGAGTGTATGTTACTCTGTTTATCTGTAGAACAACGTATATGTTATGAATCTTACACGAAATTCATCTTCATCACAGTGTAAATGATGGTAATGGAAAAACGTGTATCATGCAACCTGTTTTTAGCTTTGCCTTATAGATAACTAGCTCGTTAGCGAATCAAAAAATATATATTTTAAACTTTACCAATATCAATATGCTAGCTTGATAGTAAGTACTAAAATACATCTTGTTTGTTTATCTTCATAATTATAAAGTTATTTTTATTACATGTGATTCTGACATGATGTCACTACATGCACTGTGCTCCTTCCTCTCCGCTCGTCTCAGCTAAATAATGCGTCTTCCAGCTCAGTGGTCGGAGTCGCGCGTTCATGCGTTTTGGGGGCGTGGCTTTGGAAGGAGCCCAGAAGGGAGGGGGTGGAGTGAATGGAAATAATGAGCTGTCTTTAAAACAGTCGTGAGAGGTCTACAGACACTCGATTTTTATACTTTCTTTTTCAGAGTACTTACATTTTAATTATGTATTGATATATAAATAAAGTTTAAACAAATTTTGAAAAAAAGTTTTTTTATACATTTTTTACCTACCCTGCCTTTAATTAATAATTACAGTAATGTATTGCACATTGTTAGTTCATGTTAGACAATACATCAATGTTAACAAATAAAAACCTTATTTTAAAATGTTGCCTATTTTTTATAAAAATTTCAACAAGTACACAAAACGTATGACCACAATAACTTTAAGAAACTTTTTTGTTTGTTTGTTTGTTTAGATAAATCGGGGTTTGACCTGTAATGTGATGCAGTTATAGGTTACATTTGATTAACAGTATTAAATTGTAAAGAAATTAAATATCCATTTTTGTCGAAAGAATTCCATGTTCAGTTCACTCTCAGCCAATAAGATTCCACGTTGCATTTTCATGGATCAGTCGTCTCTTCTGATTGGTTGATAACTTTTGACAGCATTTAATCCAGGAGCAAATTAATTTCTAGTGCAAGAGCACTGAGAGATTTGCGAGCGCACAGGACACAGTTTGAGCGCTCACGCGCAATATCTGAGCGCATGGAAGCCCACAGTTGAGTAAAAAAATATAATTATGTAAGTCATAATAATGAGAAACTTTCTCATAATTATGACTTAGTATCTCATTATATTGAGAAAGTTTCTCATAATTATGACTTAGTATGTCAGAATAATGAGAACATTTCTCGTAATTATGACTTAGTTCCTTGTAATAATGACTTAACATCTCATAATAATGAGAAACTTTCTCGTAATAATGACTTAGTTTCTCATGATAACGAGAAACTTTCTCATAATAATGAGAAACTTCTACGCATGCGCAGAGCAGCGGAGCAGAAGGGCGTGGCACACTAGCGACATCTGCTGGTCAAAGTCTCGTAAATGCGAGAACAGCATACATGGCACATTCTGCATTCGTGCACTTCTGTTTTCATTAAATTCAGTGTAATCTACAAAGTGCAGTCTATAGTATTATTAAATAACATCAGTTATGCGCATGAACACAAAGTGGTTTCCGTGGTAACGGTGGAAACTGCTGCATGAATGCGGCTTTCAAAACTATCAGATTAACGAAGGAATATGACATTTATTCATTAAGTTTAAGTGCAACGTCTTCATAAAATGTGTGGGTTTATGTGTTAACTTTAACACGTATTTCGCGGATGAGTCTAGGCTATTTGATGTGCAGGTTTGCTTAGACATAGGCACTGGAAAGCTTTTCTAATATAAACCGGGTCCTAAAGCACTTGGCCAGTCATAAACCTTCATTCCAGCGATATTCCTACAGAAAACACCTTTTAAGATGTTTATGACTTATTAAAATGTATGCAAAAGACAGCTTTCCAGGTGAAGTGTTCTTTAACAGAGTTGGATATGTAGGTGTGTGCTGTTTTATCATTCCTCATCTGTTTGAAATCCATGGATCACCACTCTGTTTCTGCTTGTTCATACACAAAAATACAAATGAATGTTATAAATGAAGACTATATCCCGTCTCATACAGGCTACTGATAATTTATCAATAATGTTATTTATTTAAGGATATTACAGATTACACTTTTGCAGAACGTGCCATAGTTGTGGAGTTCTCGCATTTGACCAGCAGATGTCGCTAGCGTGTCACTGCTCCGCTGCTCTGCGCATGCGTAGATGTTTCTCATTATTATGAGAAAGTTTCTCGTTATTATGAGAAACTAAGTCATTATTACGAGAAAATAAGTCATAATTACGAGACATTTTCTCATTATTCTGACATACTAAGTCATTATTATGAGAAACTTTCTCAATATAATGAGATACTAAGTCATAATTATGAGAAAGTTTCTCATTATTATGACTTACATAATTATATTTTTTTACTCAACTGTGGCGGAAACGGACTTCCATATGAGCGAGACGGAGAGGCAGTTCATAAGAGAGCACTGTATATTTGAGAGCGCGCTTCCGTTTTGTGCGAGAGCAAAGGAAATCCACGCGAGCGGACAGATTTGCGCTCGAACATTACATTGATGTGCTCTTGCATCACAATAATACGCTCTCGACATTTGACAGTAAAATAACGCCATAGATCTTTAAAGTTTTAACAAGTCATGAACATGTCAAAGCGAACGGGACATTGCAATGCTGGATGCTTCAATACAATACAGCATCATCATGCACCCGTTCAGAAACCCAAATTAACCAGTTTATAAAGTTTATATAGCTTTGATGTGTCTAGAGTAGACAGTCTTAAACAGTTCATGTCACAAATGTGCCCAGTGCAGATACGCTGGGTTATTATTTTGGGACGCTCACGTTCGCTCTAGACAGATGTTAGACTACTCAACTGCTTACTCATGGCATATACAGTAGCAACACAGCTAAAAGTATTCCTAATATGCTTTTATTGAAAGTAGCCTACTTTTACCTGTTGAGACATGTCTTCACAAGCACCCGTAACAACTGTATGTTGGAGGAGGTGCAACGTGTGAAAGGGGCGTTTACAAGGTTGTGCCTACAAGCTACACTCTAAAAAATGCTGGGTTAAAAACAACCCAAGTTGGGTTGAAAATGGACAAACCCAGCGATTGGGTTGTTTTAACCCAGCAGTTGGGTTAAATATTTGCCCAACCTGCTGGGTAGTTTTACTTAACTCAACTATTGTTTAAAAAATACAGTATTGCTTACTTAAAATGAACCCAAAATATCTTGAAAATTAACATTTATTAATATGTTTAATAAATGAACATTTTAATTTCATTTTAGATTCATTTTAAGTCAGCCATATAGTCATTTTCAAACAATAGTTGGGTTAAATAAAACTACCCAGCAGGTTGGGCAAACATTTAACCCAACAGTTGGGTTAAAACAACCCAATCACTTTAATTTTCAACCCAACTTGGGTTGTTTTTAACCCAGCATTTTTTAGTGTAGGTGCATGAAACTAGTGTCGCAGAAACTACAAACTTCAGCTGCAATAATTTCAATATTTGTCTGTTTTGAGAGTTAATCATGATGATCTTCCTCTTTCAGTTCATCATGGTGCTGGTAGGAATGTGATTGTGATCGCAGCGACATCTGGAGGATTATTCTTCATCATCGTCGTCATCATCATCATCATCATCATCATCATCATATTGATAATGTAAATAAAATAATAGAGTATACATATTCTCTACTTTCAGACTAATGCAATAGGATATTTGATTATTAATTATTTATAAAACAATGATATTACTTTCTTATGTTTCCTATTTTGACAGTCAGAGGAAAATGAAGAGCAGAAGATCTGCAGTACATGAGTATGAGGTGAGGTGAACAAAAAACACAGATTGAAATCAATTAAAGAATAAAATTAGCTTTTTATAGTGAATCAATAATATAATAAAATTAGATTTTAAGTGCAAGAGTAGTAAACTAAGTAAACAACTAATTTACAGCTACAGTTTTCATTTGTACTGCAGCTATACAATGAACGTATAGGTATGCTGATAGTTTACTAGTTAAATACTTTTTTTTTAGTTTGTGAAAGTACACTTTAAAGTATACTCAGTAGTTATATACTGCAAGTATACTTGCACGTTTTCTTTATGTGAACCTAACACCATACTTATATGTAGGTATTCGTTTCTATACTTGAAATATACCTTTAACTGTACTTGAACTCTTTCCTCACCAGCATTTTTTTTTTTTTTTTAAGTTTCCACTTGTCACGATTCCTGTCAGTTTCTGGACTACACTTCCCATAATCCTCCCTGCCTGTCACATGCACACTCCACACCAATCATCATTTGCCACATACACCTGTAGCCTATTATCTGGACTATTTAAGACTCACTCACACACCACTTCATTTCGAAGTCTTATTAACTATTGTTGCATTTCTGAGCGTTTATTATCCGGTCTGCCTGTCCGTTCCCGTTCCTGCCTGTTACCCGTTATCGACCCGTTGCTGCCTGCCTTTGATCCTTGCCTGGTATTCTGTTCTGTGAGTGATATCTGCCTGTCCCGACCATTGCCTGCATCCTAACTGTGATTCTGCCTGTCCCTTGCTGTTCCTGTTTGTTCCCATTTGACCCTGCCTCTGTACGACCACGCTCACTTTTAATAAAGCTTTGCATATGGATCCCTGCCTGAGTCCAGCTTCGTGACACCACTCAGCATCAGCATTTTTGATCATTGTCACAAACTTTCATGGCCCCCAGAATATTTTGATGTATGAATATCTGTACATGCAATATAACAAAAGAAAGAACAGAGCCTCTGCTTTCTAGCTTTATGCAGTATTTTAATCAAAACTTGAATGTGAATTTCACCAATAAATTCAGTGTTGTGTAAATATGTTTCTATTGTCTTATTTCTGTTGCAGCCACACAGCAAGACTCCACAGAAAAATGAAGCACAATTAAACTTTACTCATTTTTTGTCACGTCGCTGGACACGCCCACATCATAACTCCCAATGAAAATGAGCGACTTTCCAGATAAAGGATTTTTGTTATAAAAACGTTTCTCCAAATGTTCATTTTGGTTCTGCGAAAGTAAAAATGTCCAGTTTTCTTGATGTTAGAAGAACGTGTTTGAAAATGTATGATGCTCCTCAAACATTCTTTCAACTTAATTTTGATTTAAAATTCATCATGCACCATCAAATGACCACATTGAAGTGACTGCCCTCTACAGGACAAACTTAAACTACATTACCCTTTATTCATCCAAATGTTTCCTCATCCGCTACATCTTTGGTGCATGTGAGCTTCAAGAGCTGGTACTTCCGGGGTTACTAATCAGTCAGAGAAATACCATTTTGGATAAATGGGAGAACCAATGCTGTATTCCAGGTATTATATAGACCCTTTTGAGATATTAACAATTCAAAAACCAGCACAAGTCTGTTTATAACTAGAGATGTCATAGTAACAGGTCTGTAACATCAACACTCGTCTGTTCATCGCTCACAATGGTCACATGATCACAGTCAACACTAGAGAGAAGCTGCTGTGGTTTTGTTTTCTCACCTCTCTCGCTACAGAGGAAACTGTATTTATGGCCATATTAAGAGTTTCATGAGACACCAGAAAGCACACAAGATCACTGTCAGAATAAAAAGATTTGAAGATATCATATCTACCTTTAGATATAAAGATGCAAGTTCAATATTTAGTTACTCTATTAATTTAATTTTGTTACTTTAGTCTAATGTCGTCTCTGATGTTGGTTGCCGTGTTGCCTTATTTACACCTTGCTATGTGAACACTGGGTGAAGTGTCATATCATGTTAAATATAAACTGTTGAGCACAAAAAAATCCCCAATGCTGGTTTCACTCTGTTCATTTGTTCTCACGGGTCATGGGTGTTGGTGAAACAGGTAAGATCATCATTTACTAATAATTGATCTTTAAAATCAAATATGTTATAGGGGAGACTGGGGCTAGTTGTAACATGGTAACTATAAGGTTCAAGGTCAAAAGTTGAAGTGGTTTTTATATCTTGGTTACAAATACCTATTTAAATCTGCCTTGGATTAAAATAGCTCCAGTATCATTGTGTATTGAAACATAAGTTGGTAACGAACAAGGTCAAACCACAGTAACATACATTAATACACAAGTTGAGTATCTAATGAAGTAGATCTGAACTGAAAGCTTGAATTGTGTGCTCAAGAGAAGGGTTGCGGCACGGTGTCACAAAAGAAAACTTTTTTTTTTTTTTTTTGAGTAATAACAGTGATGTTCATTAGCTGTTTAGACTTTAAGATGTGTCTCTATATAGAAAGAAACTTAATACATATTCACTGGAGAAAACATGTATAAAACAGACAATGAACTGAACAAACACAAGGTTAAACACAAATGCAATAAACAATATGAACCTCTCAAATCAATGAGAATCCATAGAAACAACCTCAAAAATATTCCATACGGAGCAGGCCCTACGGTTCGCCATGCATGTGATTCATGGACTAGTTGCAAAGTTTATCCATCATAGAGTCAACAGCTTTTATTGTAGATGGTGCTTGATTTGCATTGGCCTGAAAGTGAAAGTGGAAGGACATATGTGCTTAACCCTGCATGCAACCCGATTTTGGAAAGTAGGCCATAAATGGCTTACCCAGAATTAAAAGGTTGCTGCTCAAAAGTCATTCTGGATAGACATGATTTGGAATGTGCATGGGCTAATTTCGAGCTACAGGCAAAACAAATGAAAAATGTCCAACTTTGTGAATATTCATAGCAAATTCTCAATGGCACCAATGAAATGTGATTTTCAAACTCATACTGATGTAAAAAATTTGATCTTACAGTTATTACAGTATTTTACAGTATTTCAAAAAATCTGTTTTGGTTTGTGCCAAATTTGGTGATATTACCAGGGGTTTTAAGGTATGGTTGCTGGTGATTTTTAACTGAATTTTTCTCAAAATTGGCCTACAAACAGATGTAGCTCATTCATTTTTTCATATCAAACATACAGTTTTATTCATACAACCGTATATCAAAATGTAAACTGACAAGGCATGCAGGCACGTCTCTTTTATACAGTTTGTAAGCAGTTAAAATTGCAATAAACAAGTATACATTGTGAACAAATAATTTGTGTTCACAAATCAAGTGGTTTGTGTTCAGATTGCATGTTTTTAGTGAAAAAATAAAATTGAACCATACTTAGACCACCTCCTGAGATGGTCTCAGTTTGGTTTGGTTCACTTTTAAGGGGTCTGAGATTGTTTGGAGTGTCCACACATGGGCCAAAAATCATGTGAACTGTGCTCAAACCCCTGAAAATGACCAAGTGTGAAAACACCCTAATGTCTGCCCCATTAACAGTTCTCTTGTTCTCTCTCAAAGAATGTTAGCACCTTTGCCGGTATTAAACTTAATCTTCATTATTCTTTTATAATTATTCTTTTGTTTTTATTCAGCCATTATTAGCCTTTATTCTGATAATGCTTGCCCATCCACACTGCTTTCATCCTTGATTCGTTAATCCACCTATTACCTGAAGTCTTTCCAAAAAAACAAAAAAACACCTTATGTAAATTCTTTTAACAAAACAGATTGTGAAATAGATATAGCTCCTGGAGCAGCATGTGCATTACAGCTACAATTAGCATCAAGATAAATCATTTAAAAGATTAATATTACGCATTTACTCAAAATTCACTTTAAAGTGTCTGTAATAACTTCTGATTGCAATCTAATATATATTTTGGTCACATAACGTCTTGGTTACGTATGTAACCTTAGTTCCCTGAATAGGGAACGAGACGTTGCGTAATCGCTATGGGAACGCCTCTGCGTGATTGTGTCATGAAGCACTTATGAAATCAGTCCAATGGGGTGACGAAAACACTCTCATTCAGCTTCTGAATCCTGAAGCAAGGTGCTTACGGCATGCCGGGAATATGGCAAGGGGACGCAGCGTCTCATTCCCTATTCAGGGAACTAAGGTTACATACGTAACCGAGATGTTCCCTTTCAAGGGAACTCCCGCTGCGTAATCACTATGGGATTGACAATCCCAACGTCGCCATATGAGCAAGTGACCGTTCGTGTGAAGCCCAGGCGCACAACTCACAGTAACACCTCCGCCCCTGGAGTGGAGCCGAGGTCTAGTTCATAAAACCCCATGAATGTGTGCGGTGAGGACCAGCCTGCCACATCACAAACATTTTGTTCCATCCATATTCCTCTTAGAGTGGGCTAACAGCCAAAGGTGAACATACAATGATTTGATCAGACTTTGTCCACATGGCATTAGCTCTCTGGACATACGCATCCAGTGCCCTACTGGGCACAGCAGATAAGCTTTTCCTGGTCTGACGTCATAAATGGAGGAGGACAGAAGGCCTGCAGTACAATAGGTCTCACAGTATTAGTGAGGACCTAGGAATGTAACCCGGTCTGTAGATGCCAGGCGCAAATTCGAGGCATGATGGAGATACCGACAGGGCTTGAATGTCTCCAATTCACTTGAGAGATGTAATAGCAAGGAGGAACACTGTCTTAGTGTGAGAATTCTCTGAAACCTCTTCAATGGCCAAATCCCAAGCCGGTACTCTCGATCAAACTGCAGGTCTCAGCCTCAAAGTGCCAAGGAGGAAATGAGTGGGTGTCTCCCAAAGATACCCCACTCAAAGGAATGTGGTAAGCAGCTAAGGCCACCACGTACACCTTTAGTGTGGAGGGGGATAACCCTGAAGAAAATCTTTCCTGCAGGAACTCCAGATCCACGCTAAGAGGGCAGTTAACTGGATCCCACTTGTGATTTTCACACCATGAAGTGAATAATCTCCACTTCAAGGAGTAAAGTTTCCTCGTGGAGGGAGCTCTGGATTGGAGAATGGTCTCAACAACCTCGGTTGAGAGACCGGAGCTTATGAGCTGTGCCCCCTCAGAGGCCACACCCACAGCTTTCATAACTCCGGGCGGGGGTGAAGGATCGACCCACTCGCCTGACAGAGAAGGTCCCTCCTGACCCGTCCAGAAGGGATACCAGGTCCGAGAACCATACTATTAATATTATAAAGTGACGAGAATATTTTTGGAGCGCCAAAAAAAAACAAAATAATGTCTTATATAGTGATGGCCAATTTCAAAACAATGCTTCAGGAAGCTTTGGAGCGTTATGAATCAGTGTATCGAATCTGCTGTTCGGAGTGCCAAAGTCACGTGATTTCAGCAGTTTGGCAGTATGACACGCGATCTGAATCATGACTCGACACACTTATTTGTGCTTTGAAGCTTCATGAAGCAGTGTTTTGAAATCGGCCATCACTAAATAAGTTGTTATTTTGTTTTTTTTTTGGCGCACCAAAAATATTCTTGTCACTTTATAATATTAATATTGAACCACTGTACTCACATGAACTGATTTAAATATGTTTTTAGTACCTTTATGGATCTTGAGAGAGGAAGTGTCATTGCTCCATATGAAGGCCTCACTGAGCCATCGGATTTCAACTAAAATATCTTAATTTGTGTTCTGATGATTAACAAAGGTCTTACGGGTGTGGAACGACACAAGGGTGAGTAATAAATGACAGAAATTTCATTTTTGGGTGAACTAACCCTTTAAACAGGTCCGTAGCCAGCCTATTGAAAAGGGGGGGTCTTTTTTTTTCAAAAAGTGGACCTTTTTGCAGTTTTTCTCCTCCGTTTGTATTTAATTACGAGGTTCAAATACTTCATTTTGGTGACCTTTTATGCACTAATTTGTGCTGGATTAGCTTGTCTGCTGGTGTCTTAACGAGCACGCTTTTTGATGCTCCTAAAATATATTTACTGCATTGTTGTCAAATTGCTTCCTCATGTACCACCTTTGTCAGTCCATACACAGTTCATAAGTTTAAAGACCACAGTAACAACAGAATAGATTTAATGAACTTTACTGAAATATTAATAATAATTCTTCTCATCATCATTTTTTGACTCTCTGTCAATGCCTCTTTGCATTTCCATTGGCTCCAGTCTGCCGGTATTGGCCAATCACAAAAGTCAATATTGCACAGCCAATGTCACTGAATATCCCACTATATTTTATTTTTAGAATTATGCTACGTTTATATGGCTATTATATTGTAGACTAATGTGTGGATAAAATATAGAAATCCTTTTAATTAAAAAAAAATAAAAATAAATAAATAAATAAATAGACTGTGGTGGGCGTACATTGGTTCCTCTAGGGGGGTCCGGGGGCATGCCCCCCCCGCAGGAAAATTTTGTATATTTTAAATTTACATGCATAAATCTGGTGCATTCTGAGACCAAAATTAAGTGACTAGATCAATGAAAAAATTTGTTCTCTTGTAAACAATTTTGTGCTATAAAAGAAAGTTATTTATTGGTGATGGTAGGGCAATAATTTATTAGTGGGATCCTGCATCTGTATTTGTGGAGCTAATGGTCACTCTTTGATTTGTTAACCAATCCAGAATGCAAACACACCACTTCATTATAGATAAAAATAACAAATGAATAAAAATATATAATCATAAGCTGACCAATAAATAAATAAGTAAACTAGGTGAGTATATAATTCAGCAGCAAAAAGTATTCTAGCCTAATTCTTGGGAAAGAAAAAAAAAAAAAAAAAAAAAAAAACTTTGCACAGTAATTTTATAAATCCAAATGTTAATTTAAAAAAGTTAATAAAAAAGTTTAAAATGACTATTTGTATTCGTATGAAATACAAAAAACGATTTATATATGTAAATAATTCTATGTAGGCCTATATTATTGTAAGATTAAAAGATGCTTATTTTATATGTATTGTGCAGTTTTTTAATGGGGCAACAAGATTTGATAGATATGACAGATCAAAATAGGCTATTAATAATCTTTCAGTGTGCAAAACAATGATAATATGAAACACTTAACAGCAGCAAAAAAACAAACAAACAAACAAAAAAAAACAAAAAAATGCTAATGCGCATCCCGGGAGCAGAATGATGCGCTTGAAGCAGTATCGAGTCAGAGCGCGCAGTTGCGCTGCGCATTGAAAAGTTCATGGCACAAAGAGAATCCCTGTGTATATCTGACTGTATCTAACAGTTTATTAATCATATGCTTAAATTCCAGTTATTGTGCATGTGACGCCAATTCATAGTCCTTGTGTTGTGCGATCTAACAGACATCCTGTAGCCAATATCATGACATCGTTCAGAAACAACAATAAACTCCAGCAAGATAAAGTCATTTTATGCAAATCCACAGCCCTTTATCTACATATCAAGTATTATAATGGGAATATATCATATTGGAGAGTTTTACCGTGCTGACTGCCATTACCGAACGCGACGCGCTGTTTGAGTGCTGAATGATTGACAGCTGTAGCAGAGGGAGACGAGTTTCTGACCGTGAACTTAACGATGTAATGCTGCGTTCCAGGCAGGTTTTTGAGCCCGTAAGTCATGATTTCAAATCACGACTCACGACTTTGTAGCGTTCCAGGAAAGTCACGCCAAACTGCGTAAAAGTGTAAACAAACCAACATGGCGGACCTTACGGGGCTTATGCTCATTAATTATTTCTATCGCCAAAGGTGCTTACTCCTTGCTTGGGAAACAGAGAAGGAAAAAGGCGCATAAGGTAAGAGAAGCTGTTATACCATTTTTTTTTTTTTTTTTCATGGAATCCGTAGGGTTCCGGTACGAGTTCACGGGTGGGAAGTCACGGCTTTGACTGTTGTTCCAGTGCACTTTCACGGGTAGAAGGTTGGAAAAACACGGGTTACAGGTTGCCTGGAACGCGGCATAAGTTACATATCCTTCTGTCCCTCACATGAAGCTACGGAATGGCTTCAGATGACTTTGAATATAGTGCACGAAAACTTAATTGCTTCTAGTCTACTTATTTTGCTCTATGATTCCCACTTTTGCCATATAAAAGAGCGCAATCAGACGGTAATTTAAATATTGCTCACGTCCAGCTACAATTGTAGGCTATCATATTAATTTGAAACAGCAACCCAGAATATTTGTCACAAGCATTGATTAAAAAATATGATGACCAAAAAAAAAAACAAAAAAAAAAACGACTTAAATCTGGACATTTGGCAGTGAGAGGGGAGGTTCGTTCGAACCACCCGAACCCCCCCTGCCTACGGGCATGTTAAAGGGGCCATGTTCTCTTTTCTACAATATGTTAACAAGGTATTGTACTATAAACAATACAAGGAATTAAAACACACTTAAAAATAATAGAAATAAGCCACTGTACATTTGTTGTAGGTGTTGCTATGGTGACATAAGTCAGAATGGCTCCTCCTCTTCTGATCGTTCTCCTCATGATTCATGGTTAGTCAGCACTTTAAAAAACTCTCAAGATATTTGGGATACCACATTTTTATACAAAAGCCATTACTAATTTGTTTAGTATGAACTTGTGTTTCAGGGGTTTCTAGTGCTGGTTTAGGTGTGAGTTACAGTCCTTCACACATCTGTGCACTAAAGGACTCATCAGTGATAATGAACTGCAATTATACATACCCTACTGGACATCAGATCATGAGAGTGTTCTGGACCAAAGGCGCTGTAATAAAGGGCGAAGAGTTTCCAGATTTGTCTGAGGACCCTGAATACAGTCAGAGGCTTCAGTATCTGGGAGATAAACAGAAGAACTGCACCATCAGACTGAGTCATGTGACACTGAAGGATTCACACAAGTACTATTTCAGATTCATCACTAATAAACAGAAGTTATTGGTCTTCACTGAAGAAGACAAATGGATTGGTGTTCCAGGAGTGACTCTTTCTGTCACAGGTGACTTTCATGAGGTTTCTCTCTTCTTCTGTGCATTATGTTGAATAATAATCAGTGTATGACAGCAGCACTAGATATAATGTGTGTGTTGTGTTCAGATCTTCAGGTGGAGTCTCCTGAGAGAGTGACAGAGGGAGATTCAGTCCGTCTGACATGTAAAAGCAGCTGCACTCTGACTGACAGAGCAACATTCATCTGGTACAGAAACTCACAGCCATTAACTGAGAGAAGAGACAGAAACAATGAACTCCTGCTGCAGTCAGTCAGAAGAGAGGATGCAGGCAGATATAGCTGTGCTGTACACGGACACAATCACATCTCTCCTGCTGTTCAGCTCAATGTCACGTGTGAGTATGAATTTAAGGACTTGTAAGCAACTGTTCAAAACATCTCTGATAAATGGTCATTAAGTTTTGTGGGAGCACTTGCAAACCGGCCTTTGGCAAAAATCATGTCTGAAGAAAAGACAACATTAACAATGATTGTGTCTTTAGGCCACGTACACACTGCAGATACATCTGGTTGTCACTTCACCTTTTAGTCCTTAATCCTGTTCTGTACACTCAAAAAAAAAAAAAAAAGTCTAAATTTATTATTTAAGTATTTGTATTGCAAAATATATACAAAATTTCCATCCATTTGAATTACATAGTTTTAACATAAATTAATAAACTGAATGTAACATAAATTAAACAAGTATATGTAACATAAGCTGCAGTCTGTAGCGTCCTTATTAGTAACAACATGCGTAGGAACAGTCACATATGAATAAACACTGAATGTACGGTACATAATTCTACATGACACCTGTGTTGCATGAAGCTAGTTGAACAAACTTTGAGTTTCAGAGTAAGTTTGGTGTTGACAAATCCAGATAAATCCAAACTGGTTTAGATCAGGCTCAACGGGCTCAAAGGTCAGTATAAACGTTCTCTGTCAACTCAGGTTTAATACAGAGTTTTGCGATCAACTCTGAAGTCACATGGAACACGGAGAACGTCCGTTTGATTCACTTCTCGCGCGAGAGCCGCACAGTTCACTTCTCTTCCGATGATTAAAAGATTGTTATGAAAAATATCATGAAATTAAACACATTTACAAAGCAGGAATAAACACTGCTGCTGCAGTGAAAGTTTGAGAAGGCAACTGAATGAAAATATATGACTATATCAGTGCATGTGAAACAAAGAAATATGCCTAATAATTTATTTAGCTTCACAAAGAGCTCAAAAGAATACATGTAAGTTTAACCTGTTTTAAAGCTTTATATATTAATGAATTAATTATTTATTTTAATTTAAAAGCAAAGTTTAATACTGTCAGTTAATATAATAACTATATGAATATGTCATATGAATTATAAATAATTATAATTAGCTGTGTAGTAAGTTACCATAGCAATGAAACCCGATAAAAAACAATCCAGCCTGAAAATCCAGAGTTTACTCAAACTAATCTTGAACTTACCTGGGTAGAAACTGAAATAGGCTTTGTGCAACAGGCCACTGTAGATCCTCCAGTGAATCCAATGATCTCCATCAGTCCATCTGGTGAAATAGTGTCAGGAGATTCACTCTGCAGCAGTGATTCAAACTCTCCTGCAGAAATCAGATGGGTTAAAGGAAGAACGTTTGTAGGATCTGGAAGAATCTGCAACATCTCAAAGATCAGCTCTGATGACATTGGAGAATACAAGTGCAGATCCAGAAATCAACATGGAGAGAAATACTCTGATGCTGTGACTTTAAACATCATGTGTGAGTTAATGATAGTTCAGTAACTATGGTAATCATCAAATTAATGGATTAACAATCTCAAAACCTTAATATACACTTTCTTTTGTCTATTATAGACCCACCTAGGAACGTCTCAGTCTCCATCATTCAGTCTGGTCAGATTTGGGCAGGAGATTCAGTGACTCTGATCTGCAGCAGTGATTCAAACCCTCCTGCTCTAAACTTCAGCTGGTTTAAGGAGAATGAAAGCTCAGCTGTTGGATCTGGACAGAGTTTCAGTGCACTACAGAGTGGACGCTTTTACTGTCAGGCTCACAATCAACATGGATCTCAGAGATCAGACGCTGTAACTGTGACTGTTAAAGGTAGAGCAGCTCATATACTTACTTTACTCTTTCTAAAGTGAAGCAAATGAATCTGTTCAGAAGTTTTACTCTTTTGTAGGACATCTGGTGATATTATACATATCCATTGGGGTGGTTTGTGGAGCTGCAGTGATCATTACGACATTACTGATTTGGTAAGAAATATGAAGTATTTAATTGTAGATATTTAACTGCAATGTAGTTTCCCTTTCGAAAGGGTATTCGCGCTGTGTCCCCTAGGGGTCGCTATGGGGAATGCCTCCGGCATGCTAGGTGTCTGAAGCATGAGTTTAAACACGACAATGAACTTGACATTGGCAGGTGGCAGCTTATGACGTCATTACATATTAGTTGTGAATGCGCTGACTCCAGGTAGTTTACTGAGTAGTAGGCTCTCTGTGAGACTCCTTGGCAACTACTTTGTGTTAACGGGTGTGTTTTGGAAGTTGCTAGGCCAATATTTGAGGCCTCCGTCTGTAGAGCTCCACCTACTGCTGATGATGATGCCGAGTTGTTAGGCTTTTCAGCCTACCTTGCTGTTACTTTAGGAAGTGCATTATGCCTGTGAAGTCTCTGCTTTTTCAAGCAGTGTTGTAAAGTCAAGTCAAGGCTCTCTTTGAGCCTCCTTGGATACTGCATTTATAGAATCTGTTAACAGCAGCATCATGCTTAGTGAGGTCTGATCGCGCTCTGACAACGGCAGTGATGTCTCGCGCATATACTTCAATGAGTGCTATATCACTTTCGCTGTCAGAGCGCGATCAGACCTCACTAAACGAGTGCAGAAACACAGTTAGACATAGTGGTGTTTTAGAGGTAAAAAGTGATATAAATACAGTTCGGTTTCTCGCAGATAAACATCAAATTTTCATTTTTGGGTGAACTATCCCTTTAAAAAAGGTTCAAACATTCACTGATGCTCCAGCAGGAAACACGATGCATTAAGAGTCAGGGGTGATAAAGGGTAAAGGTAAAGAATAAAGATGTCCAAATTTTTCTTATTTTGTTTAAATATCTTTTTTTTTTTTTTCTTTCATTTAGTACTGCCCTTCAGAAGCAACAGAAGACACTTAAATGTTTGCCAGAAGACAAATTAAGTATAATATTCCTTGATCTTCAAATTCAAAAGGTTTTCACCCTCCGGCTCTTAATGCATCATGTGTCCATCAGGAGCATCAGTGAATGTTTGAACCTTTTTTAATAGTTATATTTGAGTCCCTCAGTTGTCCTCAGTGTGAAAAGATGGATCTCAAAATCAAACTTTTGAATGGGGTCATATTAATAAATTAAGCAATTTTTTTTTTTTTTTTTTGGTCTTATGAACTTTATGTAAAATATCTTACTCAGGACAGTACTAAATAAAAAATGACATGCATATTGTATGATCCCTCTTATTTTGTTAAAATTATTCACATTTTCACAGATTCTGCAAGTGGTTCACAAACTTTCAAGCAGCACTGTATCTCAAAACGGATTAGTTAAAATCGCTTTTTTTTTTTTTTTTTGGAGCTCACACTTACTAAATCTAATCGGATTTCAATCAGATATGCACAACAATTAGATTTGGATTGACAGTCTGAACATAGCCGTAATATCTGCTTTTATCTTCACCCAGATAACACACATACGTCGATGTTGTCTCGATGGACAAAGTTCTATCGCCGGGACGTAGCTCACGGAGCGTTTGCTCATCGGGAAAATGTCGCCGAGACGTCGGCCTCTGATCGCGAATGCTCTCTGGCCGATGCGTGGACGATGCAAAGCTGTAAATACTGGCCGCTGTGCAGGGGCTTTATATGGCCTTTATTTATTTAGGCTGAACCTTTCAGGCTACACCAAAATAGAACATTGACACAGAATCAACCTAGAATCGATGTTTCTCACGACATCAAAGACCAACGTCACACACGCCATTCAAAACTAACGGAAAATCGACGCGGATCGTTTGCTTACCTTATGCTGAAACGATGCTGATTTCAGTTGGGCTAAAGTTTTACACAGTTAACACATTTTCGTTTTTAAAAATCTCAAATACTTAATACTAATAAATAAATGAGCATGCTTATGTAATAATCACACATCACATTCAGTTAACATTGTTTTAATATTTACAAAATACAGTTACATATAGCCTGCATGTTTAGAGCATACATCCTCCTATACAAACCGTCAATATGACTAATAGAGAAGGCATTTACATTCAAATACAGAGGATTACATGAAAATTACAGGCTTAACAGTCTCAAGTTAAAAAATTAAAAACAATATTTACTCATGAACAAAACTGGTCATGTTCTTTTGTACATGTTATTTTTATTAGAGCACAAAAGGAAATGTAAGGCAGAACATCAAGAGACTGACAGTCTCAGTCATAATTCACTATCAGTTTCTTTTCTAATGGTTACTGAGACTGTGACTCTCTCCTTTTGTGTTCCACAAAAATAAGACATATGGGTGAGTAGATGGTTTATAAAGAAATCTTACCCTTGAAAACGGAGGACAGAAGAATATAGCAGATGAATTGGTTTTCCTTTGTAATTAAAATGTAAGTTCCTCGCTCTTGTATTGCCAGGAATGTAAACTCCTTGGGTGAAAAAGGTGACAAAGATGTAACCCACAATTTCAATAGCATAGACAAAACTATTTTTAATTACTTTTAAAAAAAAAAATACATATTATGGGTCAAAAAAGAGGTTTAAGCCAAACTGAAAAATCATTAAATGCCCATGAGAAGGATGCAATACTAGAGAAACCGGAAAATTAAAGTATGACCATTGGACGAGAAATACTGATTGGGTCAGCAGGGTCCAGCCAATCCCTTGTTAACAATTAAATATCACTTGTTTATATATTGATTATACACAAAAGGAACAGTAGTTAATAAGATAGACGTGGTTTGTCATTGGTAAAATGAGACTGGAAATTTAATCAGGATATTGTCTCAAATTATGCATGTGCTGTATAATATATAGTATTATTGTAGCAAAACTGAGCTCCTGTGACAGTGGAATCTGTAAAGAATATTTCAGTAAAGTCACTGAGAAAATGTATTAGGATTTTCAAACTTGTAGTTTTCTTTTCTTTTCTCTCTCACAACCACAACAGTTAAATTTGTACTAATCTTATTCTATGAATTCAAATTATTCTCAAAGGCTCAAATTTTTGCTGATCATTCAAATAAATGACCTGTAATGAAAAAAATCCTATCATCCATAAAAATGACTTCTATCCCTCTCTAACATAGTCTTAAATATTAATTGTAAAATAGTAGCATTTATAATAAATAATTGGCTTCTTTTCATTTCTTGCCAAAACCATAATTCTACAGTGCAAGGCAATTTCAGGGTGGTGCTGTGTTGATTACTGATTGATTAATAACGACAAGAACATGTTTATCACTGCATAGAGCACATGTTTGAGTGGGATGTCACATACTGATATGTCATTTGTGAGATCTCGCATATTAGTTCACAAATAAAATCTGTCCATGACTTCACACTTTTGATAAAGGTGTACAGCAACTGCAGAATAAGGTGCGGTCACACTACCCATTTCATTCCACTGACCTCCATATGCAGACAAATGTGGGAGACCAGAAACACAAGCTCATGCAAAAAGTTTGGTTTGGAACTCTGACCTGCGAATTCACACACGACTATGTGTAAAGAG
The DNA here is from genome assembly GCA_036281575.1 of Ancherythroculter nigrocauda. NCBI lineage: Eukaryota > Metazoa > Chordata > Actinopteri > Cypriniformes > Xenocyprididae > Ancherythroculter > Ancherythroculter nigrocauda. The sequence goes on from VTFQ01000003.1 coordinate 8,751,733, forward strand.
TACAAAATCGCTACAAGAAGGTGTGACCTAATGGCTAAATTAAAAAAAAAGTGTAGTAAAGTCGAGTAGACTGTATATTTTTATATTTTGAATATACTATTTGTTAAATGTTGAATTCATGTTTATAAAAAGACTCTGCAGATGTCATATCACGCCAGTTGCAGTGTCCGAAGAAAATTCACATGCTCAAAGTAATGTGTCCGCAGCTTAAATGTGAGCATATGAATATCTTAATTTCTGTTTCGTAGAATAGGACTTGTGCACCACCAGAAAAGAATTTGAAAAGGTTTAACTGTTGTGTTGTTTGTAAGAGAGAAAGAGAGAGAAAAGTTTGCAACGTCTAAAAAACATTGTGTGATTATTCTTTACAACTAGAAATCCCAGTGTCACAGGTGCTCAGTTTTGCTATAGTAATACCCTCTCAGAACATGGTAGTAATCAGCCATCCATGCAAAAGCAGAGGTCGGTGTGGTGTACTGTTGGTACATCTGTCCAGGCCAAGATCTGATGTCTTCATGCCTTCAGCTGGCGATCCCAGAGACCCTGCAATAAAAATAGTAGAGTTCAAAATCCATTGTACATGCCCATTACAAAGTACATCTGGTAACATAAATCACCATTCCAGGTTCAATTTAACTTTAGCTCAATAGACGATACTTGTAGCATAATATTGCCCAACAGAAGCAGTTTTGACTTGCACTCTGAATATTCCTTTAATATGGCATTTTGTGAGAGGCCTTGTCACATTTTCTTCTACAAGTAATTTTTATTCAAAATTAATGATTAATGTAAACTATAAAGAATTCATGCATTTACAAACCTCATTTGGATAAATATGATGGTTTACACAGGAAAGCCTGTCAGTGATGGGCTGTAATGAAAAAGAAAAGACACATTACATATATACCTATCAAAATAGACTAATACAGATTGAAGTTGTGATCAGTCTCTTGATCTCGGTAGTGGCAGCTATTGGGGAAACTCACCATCTTCACGGCATCAAGGCCACATCCTGAAGAATCTCAGCGCCAAACGCTGGCGATCATATCTCATCTGGTAACAAGAGCACAGCCATAATTGTAAGAACTCTAATGACATCTTTACCCCCTGATATTGTATTGGTGATTTTAATTCAAACATTTTAGAGGCCTAAAGTTGTCGACCCCCTGAACCAGTCAGCATTTAAAGTATTTAAGTATTTGGTAACACTTTACAATAAGGTCCATTAGTTAACATTAGATACTAATACATTATTAAAATCTTGTTAACATTAGTTAAAGCACTGTGAACTAACATGAACAAACAATGAACAACTGTATTTTCATTAACTAACATTAACAAAAATTAGTAAATACAGCAACAAAAGTATTGGTCATAGTTAGTTCATGTTAGTTAATACATTAACTAATGTTTAACAAATGAAACTTCTTGTAAAGAGTTACCAAATATTTAGTAAAATGTATTTAAGAATGTATCAGTAAAAAATACATATAAATAAATAACTCAAAAAAGACCTAGAGAAAATATATTAATGACCATAACATCCTGTTATCATAATAGTTTATCATAACTACAACCACTAAAACATTATTTGTCACCTCATCTCATTTCGCTGATTATTTTATGCTAAAGGCTTTTTTCACAGACACTCTCACTGAAACAACCAGGGGTTAAAGGGTTAGTAGTTCATCCAAAAATAAAAAGAATGTCATTAATTACTCACCCTCATGTCGTTCCACACCCGTAAGACCTTCATTCATCTTCTGAACACATATTAAGATATTTTTGTTGAAATCCGATGGCTCAGTGAGACCTGCATAGCCAGCAATGACATTTCCTCTCTCAAGATCCATTAATGTACTAAAAACATATTTAAATCAGTTCATGTGAGTACAGTGGTTCAATGTTAATATTATAAAAGGACGAGAATATTTTTGGTGTGCCAAAAAACAAAATAACGACTTATATAGTGATGGCCGATTTCAAAACACTGCTTCAGGAAGCTTCAGAGCGTTATGAATCAGCGTATCGAATCAGTGGTTCGAAGCAACAAAGTCACGTGATTTCAGCAGTTTGACACGATCCGAATCATGATTCGATACACTGATTCATAACACTCCAAAGCTTCCTGAAGCAGTGTTTTGAAATCAGCCATCACTATATAAGACATTATTTTGTTTTTTGGCACACCAAAAATATTCTCGTCACTTTATAATATTAATATTGAACCACTGTACTCACATGAACTGATTTAAATATGTTTTTAGTACATTAATGGATCTTGAGAGAGGAAATGTCATTGCTGGCTATGCAGGCCTCACTGAACCATTGGATTTCAACAAAAATATCTTAATTTGTGTTCTGAAGATTAATGAAGGTCTTGCGGGTGTGGAACGACATGAGGGTGAGTAATTAATGACGTTATTTTCATTTTTGGGTGAACTACTAACCCTTTAATGATTTTAAAATGTGATTTTTTAAAAAAAAATTTTTTCAAAAACAAAAAAACAATCTTACAGACCCCAAACTTTTGAACAGTAGTGTATGTTTGAGGATTTGCTTACTGGTTATATGGTTTTTAGCCTGAGATTTTCTTGGACAGGAGTGCAGGCCATCATGGAAGAATCTAGAAACATAACAAACAGTTTATCACAGAGCCTATATAATGTCAGGTTCATTAGAATCAAACCAGCTACAGCAAAGGTGAAATGCAGGTAAGAGAAAGTAGAATAAACAGAATATATAAACAAAAACGTATTAACAAAATTTGTTTTAGGCTTAATTCATTTTATATTGATCTGTGTTACTTACGTTTGGATGTCAGAGCCTTACAAACTGTAATATTAAAAAATAATTTTGCAAAAGAAAATAACATGCATGGTGATATAGGTAAAATATTTTGTGGGGCAACACTTTGGAATGGGAAACATTATTTACTATTAACTAAGGTCATGCAGAATAAGGCATTGATATCTGTAATAACAGCCAATATGCAAGCTAATAAGCAACTAGTTTAAAGTGAGAATTGTTCCCCATACTAAAGTGTTACCCTTTGTGGAAAAAATGCGTATGAAGTTATTTCATGAGCTTTCTCAGTTCACCTGAGTTTCCTAAAGTTACTCCTGTCAGCAGCTCTTCCTCCTCCGGTGTTGTAGATTTGTTCACTCCAGAAATCACAGAACATTTTTTCTTCAATGTGATTGGTATTAAATGATTAAACATTAAATGTAATCGAGGTAATTTGTTTACCATGAGAGATCATTTCATTTCGTTTCATTTGATTTTCGCGCTTCCTGTAAGTGATGTCATATAGCAGTTTATATAAATTAGCTCACTTTCAATTACCCATTGACAGATTACCAACAAAACCTTAGCAAAACTATCAAAGCCTCTCTTCTGAACATAAAGATGCAGGGCTCTCAAGTTTTGAACTGAGTTCAGAGTGAGATTTCGGCGGCGACGGGGGTTTGGGATGGGGACGGGGGTCTGATATGAAAAATGACACATTCGTACAAATAAAAAAATATTTATTTAATTCAGCATTTTTGAGTGTATGTGAGTGAGTGAGTGAGTGAGTGAGTGTGAGAGATAGATAATGGTAATATAATCATACACATTATATTGTTGTTTTTCCTCAACAATGTAATGTGAAACAATATAAACATGGTAACCATATTCCGACTCTAGTGTACCTTATATGTACGTTACGTTCGGCACGATAACTGGCGCGCTCTGCTTTACTAGTGTTTTTTCCCGCTCGCTGCTTGAGCCTATAATGCTTTTGTTCTTTAGGCCAATATTTTTTGTTTACACATATTGTTTAATGTTTTAAACTGAATGAAAACCTTAAGATAAAACACAAACTTGTTGTGTGTATTACCTAATCATAAGTTTGTTCAGAAATGGCTACGACTGTTACGGTATGCTGGTGCAGAGATGAGGCAGATACGGATTTCCACAAACAATAGATGATCTTTAATAAACACAGGCAGAGTTCACCGAACATACACATTAACACAACAGAGAACAGACAAGGAGTGAAGGGAGTGAGTGCAATATATAGGGAGTGCTAACAATAGAGTCCAGGTGCAGGTGATCCGTGATGATGAGGAACTGACGAGGGAAGTGTGTGCAGGTGAGGAGAACAGGAGGATTCTGGGAAATGGAGTCCAGGGAAACAAGGGATCTGTAACAGTACCTCCCCCTCCCGGTAGGCGCGTCCTCGCGCCGTAGATGTAACAACCGGGAGGGGGGCGGGCGCCCTGGAGACCTCAAACCGGAGCAGGGGGAGGAGTAGACTGGAGTGGAGGTCTCCAGGGCAGGTCCAAAAACCATGGCGGGTCAGGAGCCGTGGGCAGCCATGGAGGGTCAGGGGCCGAAGGCGGCCATGGGGGGTCAGGAGCCGTGGGCAGCCATGGCGGGTCAGGTGCAGCGGGCAGCCATGGCGGGTCAGGTGCAGCGGGCAGACATGCAGCGGGCAGACATGGCGGGTCAGGTGCAGCGGGCAGACATGGCGGGTCAGGTGCAGCGGGCCGCCATGGCGGGTCAGAAGCTGACGTCCTCACGCCGCCAAGCCCAGTCGGCGCAGAAGGACCGGCGGGAGATGGCGGAATCCATGGCTCCGCCGACCGAAGCGCAGCCGGGGCTCCAGAAGGCCGCAGTTGAACACAGACGACAGACAACAAAGTGAACACTAGGGGGAGTGAGGAAGCCAACTGGAAGCGAGGGACGGAGGGACGGAGCGGAGACGGAGGAGTGCAGTCCAGAGGGGAAGGCAGGCTGACGAGGGACCAAGGTGTGAACGGGGGCAGGATGGAGACTTGTGAGGCTGGAGGACTGATGGGCAACGGTGGAGACGAGGGAGGTTGGAGCCAGGGTGTAGGTAATCGCCCAGAGGTCCGAGGTGGAGATCTGGGCGAGGGGGCTTGAGGAGGAGGTGCAGTACATACATAAATGGATGGAGGTGGAAGAGGGAGGCAGGGAGGGAAAACAGTCTTTGGGCTGGCAGGTACAAAAACACAGTTCATAATAGGGGTAGCTGGCTCGGCGGCGGCTGGAGCTGAGGGCTCGGCGGCGGAGACTGGCGCTGCTTGCTCGGCGGCGGAGACTGGCGCTGCTTGCTCGGCGGCGGAGACTGGCGCTGCTTGCTCGGCGGCGGAGACTGGCGCTGCTTGCTCGGCGGCGGAGACTGGCGCTGCTTGCTCGGCGGCGGAGACTGGCGCTGCTTGCTCGGCGGCGGAGACTGGCGCTGCTTGCTCGGCGGCGGAGACTGGCGCTGCTTGCTCGGCGGCGGAGACTGGAGAATTTTGCTCGGCGGAGACTGGAGAACTTTGCTCGGCGGAGACTGGAGAACTTTGCTCGGCGGAGACTGGAGAACTTTGCTCGGCGGAGACTGGAGAACTTTGCTCGGCGGAGACTGGAGAACTTTGCTCGGCGGAGACTGGAGAACTTTGCTCGGCGGAGACTGGGGTTGAGGGCCATTTCATCCCCTCAAATACAATTAAAATCCCCACAGGCACTGGAGCTGGCTCTGTGGGGACTGGAGCTGGCTCTGGAGATACTGGAGCTGGCTCTGGAGATACTGGAGCGGGCTCTGGAGACACTGGAGCGGGCTCTGGAGACACTGGAGCGGGCTCTGGAGACACTGGAGCGGGCTCTGGAGACACTGGAGCGGGCTCTGGAGACACTGGAGCGGGCTCTGGAGATATTGGAGCAGGCTCTGGAGATACTGGGGCCGCTTTCTTCCTCCTCCTCCGCTTACTGGGCCCAGTAGCGGAATATGGGTCCAGCCTGGGGCAGGCGGGGAGTTCGCTGGAAAGGTGTGCGGAGGAAGCCGGAGGTTGACTGACTGGCCCGGCCAACCGTGTTTCTGGATGGACCGGACGACAACACTGATCCTGAACCTCTTCCACAAAGAATTTGGAGCCATTTAACCACAAAATTAAATTGATAGTTTCGCTTAAGGAGAAACAAAAAACAGGTTCATCAAAACGGATAGTGTCGTCATCCAATCCATCCAAAAACAGGGAGATCAAAACTGCTTCAGGCCAGTCAGACAAATAAGCAAGCTCAACGAACTCCTCCACATACCTCTCCAGCGAACGTCCTACCTGCAGGAGCCCGATAAGGCGATCGCTGGCTGTCAGGGTGAGAGGCGTTGGAGGAGCTGGATCCAGGGAGCTGGGGAAAGTCTCCATTTTTTTTTTTCCTGTGAAAATCCAACGTTTTTGGTCCGTTCTTCTGTTACGGTATGCTGGTGCAGAGATGAGGCAGATACGGATTTCCACAAACAATAGATGATCTTTAATAAACACAGGCAGAGTTCACCGAACATACACATTAACACAACAGAGAACGGACAAGGAGTGAAGGGAGTGAGTGCAATATATAGGGAGTGCTAACAATAGAGTCCAGGTGCAGGTGATCCGTGATGATGAGGAACTGACGAGGGAAGTGTGTGCAGGTGAGGAGAACAGGAGGATTCTGGGAAATGGAGTCCAGGGAAACAAGGGATCTGTAACAACGACAACTTGAATAAAAAATAAAAATAAAAAACGTCTCTCATTTTCTCAAAATAATCGTAATTTAAAGCTGCTGTCCGCGATTTTTGGCCCTCTAGCGGTTAATAAACAGAACTGCACGCGTCTTGCGGAGGAACATTCTAGCCGGAGCTACTTTTCTCCGTCTCATGGTATGTCTATGGCGAGTCACGAAGTTACATACGGTCTGAAATAGTCCGAATATAAACACTTATTATAAGTGTACCATAATGATTCAGGATAAGACAGAAACACGGTTTGGAAAATGGATTCATGTTGTATATTCTCATTATATAATTTTTGTACATTTTTAACACAAAAAAAGTTGCGGACTGCAGCTTTAAATACATGAATATTCGTTTTTTTACTAGCCCAAATATTCGAATACAATATTTTGGAAAAATGCCCATCACTACTAGCCAGGCAAGTTCACGTAAAAGTACTCTGGACAAACTGTTAACTAACCTACCAGCTGCCTGGACACAAATATTCCCCAGCAATTTGATGAGATGACTGTACTCATAGGATGGTCCCACATCGATCACGATCAGTCTGTAGCCAGATGTGAATCAATGTGACTGACAGATGTCCTCTTCTGTAGCTAACTACTTCAGCGAGCATCTGAATCAGTACGCGAGCCCGTGAATCACAGAATGTGTCGTTGGAATCAGAACATAAATATTTTTGTGGCGGGAATATCTAAATCTTACCCGGATACAGTAATTTTATGTTCTGATTGGCTGTTCGGTAGCTATATTTTTTTATTAGATTAACTGGTGCGTGGCAGGGCCTTCTGAACTCTATGGGGAACTTGCTTGATTCCTCTAATAGCGGCGCAACTTGTGCGTTATCCTGGAGATTTCTCTGCGTGAGAAATACAAGGTGTGGCGTGTGAGCGTGTGAACGGGTTGAAATGCGTGTGTCTCACGCCCAATGCGTGAGACTTGAGAGCCCTGAGATGTGATTAAAAACGCAAACTTTCATAAGAGCTCAGTATATTAGCCAAACTGAAAACGGTTATGCTAACGGACTTTTTCGAAGAAAATAAACTATTTCAATAAAGTAAATATTCGACAGAAGCGTGTCAATTACAGGTAAGAAACGTATCCAGAACAGTTTTATATTATTTATGTGATTTTAGGGACTAAACTCACCCGAAAGCAGAGAAAGCAACAGCGAGAGACGGAGATTTTGCAGCTTGTCCGTTACTGCGGTTCACCGCTACCATGGTAACTTCTCCAGTGTTTGAACGTTCAAAGTCAAAGTCACGCAGCATTTTAAACATCTACCATTACCAGTTTAATGACTTGATCCGTTTATTTTGCAGAGGACGGGATATGTTCAGATAATTTGGCTACTTACTTACAAAAACTTTTCTGAACTAAACAAGCTGGGCTAACCTCGCATTCCGCTGCTCATCTGCCCTTCGCCTCCGGGAAATTGAGATTACAAACTGCCTGTAGTAAACCGAGTGCCAGTAACTTTTAAGTGTCACAGAATCATAAAAAGATTTTTCTAATTTACTTAAAGTGAAAACTTACCTGAAAACCACAGATGTCGCCGGAGTCGCCATTTCTCTCGTCGGTTGCAGAGATGAATGGTCACGCGCAGAAAAGCGCGGCATATCGGCCTGCAGTCGTGATCCGACCCAAAGCCGACGAGCTGGAGATAGAGCTTTGACTGAAGATACGCGCCTATGCCTGGCCGATCCTTATTAGATGTTACAGATATGAGGCCGACGTTCCGCTCTGCGGCCGATGTCGGCCACATGTATGTGTGCTATCTGGGCAGTTTATTTCATCTAAGGCTGTGATTGAAGTCAGTTCTCGTTCTCGTGTTTCTCTTTTCTTCAGTGATTCTGCTTGTTAACAGCAGGTGTTCATCACTAATGCACAATTATCACTCGATTAATTAATTATCTCAATAACTCCACTCTTGCATGGTCTTCACTACACCTCAGAGATTAACACAAATATGTGTAAATGCATAATATTAACACATTATGGGTGTTATTGGCTGCACAGATTGTGTTGGATGCTGTGAATGAATACAGGGGTTGTGTTAATGTTAAAACTAAACATGTGTAAATAGGGCTGGGTACCGAACTCGATACTTTTTAGGTACCGATCGAACTGCCTCGATACTACCGAGTATCGAAAAGTGTCTTGTCATTCGGTACCAAATTTCGGTACCTCAGAATGGAGCCGAGGAGAGGGGCGGAGAAATGCTTTCGCTGTCTCGTTGAGGAGCAAGTAACGTTGCGCTACATTGTTATTTATATCTAAATATATAAAACTATACGCGCGAGAGAGACCCTGTGTGCGAGAGGGCGAGTGAATATCAACGGTTTCGTTTTCAGTTTATCTCCGAATGGACGGGTGAGAAACGGCTGTTTATGTGAGCAGCCGGTTCACTACAGATACTGTTAACAGAAAACAAGTGTCGCACTGCCTGCAGAAACAGCGGAACGCGCAATGTTTTATAGTCTAGTTATGGACAGGTACAACACACAGCAGCTTTACATCAGTGTTCGTCCCTCAAGTTTATGGAAACTCGCGACCGGTTCGTGACAGGCTCGTTCGCCTGCACGAGCACAGGCTCTGCCTCTGGCTCCAGAACGCGAACAATTCTGCTGAAAAAGGGGTATCAGCGTCCTCCTGATACTGCGGATAATTTGCGGGTCGGGCCAAGTAATAAAAAAATAACATTTAAATTAATTGCAGGTAGATGAGAGATGAATCATTAATCTGTTGATTTTAATAAAGACGCATAACTCTTATTTCACGGTAAGACGCAACGAACTTGCGTCACTCTTACTTCCGCTTTGATCTTGTTAATAATAATTAATTTTTTGAAGAAGAACAATTGCTGAGTGATTTAAAAAGAGCCTCACATACTTAATTTTTGCATTGAAAACTAAACTTTATTAAAACTATTTGCACTGATTTATTGTGTTGGGTAAATTTTGTTAATTTGTGCTTTTTTTATTCCCCGCAGTGGCTCAGGAGATGAGTCTTTGAGTCTGAAAAAAAGTCAACAAAGTTAAAATATAAAACCATTTTTTTTGAGGTTATGTAATCTTGTTTAAACAGATTTTATAAAACTGGTATCGAAAAAGGTATCGTTTAGGTATCGGTATCGAAGTCAAGGTATCGGTATCGTCTCGGTATCGAAAATTTTTGAACGATACCCAGCCCTATGTGTAAATCAACTGAATTCTTCCAACACAGTTTTATTTATTATTGACACAAAATGTGTAAACTAGAGTGCTATACATAATATGTACTTTTTTTTACATATTTCTTCCAAGACTGTAATTATCCTGAAGATCCAGATTTGCTTGCTCAGGTGTTTTCCAATCCCTCTTCAATAAGAATGTAACATGTTCATTGTTTTCAAGGAGAAGCAGAATGAAAAAGAGAATGGAGTCTCGGGTGAGAAAAATTAGTTTGGTTATCAATAGTATTATTGATCAGATAAATTGAGTAGTAACTAAAAGATTGAAAGTCTGAATGTAGTTATATTATATATTTTGTGATATTTATAATCATTAGTTATTTGTCTATTCTGTTTTTTTTGTTGTTGTTTTTTCTTTGATGGCAAAGATGAATCAGTCCAGACCTCATGACAGACGCAAAGCTTGTGATGTCGAATTGAGTGAACCTGTGTATATGAATATAAGGGTAAGTTATTGTTAACAGTAACTGTAAGTTATCATCTGTTGCTGGGGACACTAATATAGTTATCGTTACAGTTATCGTCCATTTCTTTCTTTCTTTCTTTCTTTCTTTCTTTCTTTCTTTCTTTCAGCGTGACATGAAGAGGCCATAGTATTTGAAATGCATGGCAAAATATGTCTTCCTTTGGGTGGAGCCCTGAATGATTGACAGATCATTTAATACAAAGTGACTTACAAATGATAAACACCGTAACCAATTTGTCAAAAGAGCCAGTAATAGTTGCTGTGCACAATGCCAAGTTTACATTGTAAGCTACATTAATGCAAGCTTGTACAAAGTGAAATGCTGAAAATATGATATAGAACAATATATATTTTTAAGCACTTGTAAAGGGATCTTCAGCATGATGTTTTACTGAAGTGTTGTGAGGATTATTTGATTCAATGACTGATGGAAATGGGGGAGGAAAAGTATCACAAATTTATACAAAGTGTCTAATCACTGAAGTGTGTTTTTTATTTACATTTTGTTTTTGATTACTTCATTTACATGTATTATGGTGTTTCAGCCTTTAGTATCATTGTTAATGTCTTCAAGGCATATAATAAAGCTCTATTATGGGAATAGTTTACAGTCTTCTGTCCTTTGATATTGCCAATCAACATAATCAATAATAAACAGAAATATGTTTAGAATTTGGTAGACACACACTGTACTGTACTAAACAACACTGATTAACCCACAGTTCATTATACTAGTTAATTTTGTATGAAAACATTATAAATATTCTGAGTCTGAGCCTGCTGGTGACCACGTAACAAAGGAGCAGTATGCCTATTTTCTCTCTTTTTAAAGGGGTCATGACATGAGAAATCAAATTTTCCTTGAGCTTTTGACATATAAGAAATCATCATACTATAAGAATATCCTGTAAGTTTTAGAGCTTAAAACTTCCTTGTTAGTCCAATAAAAGCTTTAATTGACACCAGACCCAGAAAATGACAGGATTTACAAAGTGGGGATCTATGACGTCAAAGGGCAACAAGCACAGCCTCTGCAGAAGACGATCAACGCCTACTTCATTACTGCCTGTTTAGCCCCGCCCACCGATTCGTGCATAAGTAACATATGTGGTGCTAAACCACACTGTTAGACCTTGCTGTAGAAAAACGGCCAAATTCTGACAGTAACAAACCATTTTCCATTAAGACAGTAATGTACTGTAGAAAACAATGCATTCTGGGTAATATTTGTCATTTTCGAGAAAATAGCCTACAGGAATATACTGTGAGTTAACATCGCTCAAAGCCATACAGCAAGAATCCACGGTAAAATGAAGCACAAGTTAAACTTTACTCATTTTGTGTCGCATCGCTGGACACGCCCACATCATAACTCCCAACGAAAATTAGCGACTTTCCAGATAACAGATTTTTGTTATAAAAATGTTCTCCAAATATTAATTTTGGTTCTGTGAAAGTAAAATGTCAAGTTTTCTTGATGTTAGAGGAACGTGTTTGAAAAGGTATGATGTTCCTCAAACGTTCTTTCAATTTTGATTTAAAATTCAACAGACCAACATCAAGTGACCACATTAAAGTGACTGCCCTCTACAGGACAAACTTAAACTACATTACCCTTTATTCATCCAAATGTTTCCTCATCTGTTACATCTTTGGTGCATGTGAACTTCACGAGCTGGTACTTCCGGGGTTAAATCAGTCAGACTAATACTAATCAGCACAAGTCTGTTTATAACTAGAGATGTCATAGTAACAGGTCTGTAACATCAACACTCATCTGTTCATCGCTCACAATGGTCACATGATCACAGTCAACACTAGAGAGGTGCTGCTGGGAAGTTTTGTTTTCTCACCTCTCTCGCTACAGAGGAAACTGTAATTATGGCCATATTAAGAGTTTCACGAGACACCAGAAAGCACACAAGATCACTGTCAGAATAAAAAGATTTGAAGATATCATATGATGAGAACCTTTAGATATAAAGATGAAAGTTCAATATTCAGCTACTCTATTAATTACTTTTATTTTGTTATTTTAGTCTAATGTCGTCTCTGATGTTGCCTTATTTACACCTTGCTATATCAGTACTGGCTGAAGAGTCATATCCTCATGTTAAATATAAAGTGTTGACCACATAAAATCCCCACTGCTGGTGTCACTCTGTTCATTTGTTCTGTTGTCTCTGGTCATGAGTGTTCGTGAAACAGGTAAGATCATCATTTACTAATAATTGATCTTTAGAGTCAAATATGTTTATACTGGGGCTAGTTGTCACACGATAACTATAAGGTTTAAAGTGAAAAGTTGAGGTGGTTTTGTATCTTGGTTACAAATACCTTTTTAAATCTGCCTTAGATTAAAATAGCTCCAGTATCATTGTGTATTGTAACATAAGTTGGTAACAAATGAACAAGATCAAACCACAGTAACATACATTAAGAATGATTGAGTATCTAATGAAGTAGTTCTGGGCCCATATGGATAAAGCCGCTCAGAGTAAAATTTTAGTCTTAAGTGTGTCAAAATTCTAAGAATGATGTAATTTTACTTTTATTCTTAGACTTAAAAATAAGTGTGATTCATAAAAGTTCCTAAGTGTCAAGACTAGGTCTCAGTTCCTTAATTATTTAAAGCTGGAGAGGTCTCTTAACCTAGTTAAGAGTAACAAAATGGCATCAAAGAAGAGGAGACACACGCTTTCCAATGAAGATATGATTTATTGGTGTTATATGATGACATGGAGTTGATAAAATGATATAAACTTGATTGGCAATTCTTTTCTAACTGAAAAGAATACAAAATACGAAATGTAATGACTTTAAATAAATGTAATAAATATTACTTATACAATAATTAATATGTTTAATGCATTTTAATACATTTAATGTCTTTGAATAAACTTTTTAATGTAATAACTTCTCCCACTCTACAAATCAATGCTCTGACTGTAGAAATGAAATAGTAATTACTTTTGGTAACTGTAAGAATGCAGCAGTGCAGCGGTGATGACTTGACCCCATCAGCCCACATTAATCAGGCTCTTAAAGGTGCCCTAGAACGTTCTTTCACAAGATGTAATATAAGTCTAAGGTGTCCCCTGAATGTGTCTGTGAAGTTTCAGCTCAAAATACCCCACAGATTTTTTTTTTAAATTAATTTTTTTAACTGCCTATTTTGGGGCATCATTAACAATGCACCGATTCAGGCTGCGGCCCCTTTAAATCCTCGCGTCATGTGAGTATAGTATTTATTTGGATGTTTATATTTGATTCTGAGTGAGTTTGAGGCTGTGCTCCGTGGCTAACGGCTAATGCTACACTGTTGGAGAGATTTATAAAGAATGAAGTTGTGTTTATGAATTATACAGACTGCAAGTGTTTAAAAATGAAAATAACAACAGATCTCTTGTCTCTGTGAATACAATAAGAAACGATGGTAACTTTAACCACATTTAACAGTACATTAGCAACATGCTAACAAAACATTTAGAAAGACAATTTACAAATATCACTAAAAATATCATGTTATTATGGATCATGTCAGTTATTATTGCTCCATCTGCCATTTTTCGCTGTTGTCCTTGCTTGCTTACCTAGTCCGATAATTCTGCTGTGCACATCCAGACGTCCTGCCCTTGTGTAATGCCTTGAACATGAGCTGGCAAGATACAAGAATAAAAATAATAACAAGATACAGAATAAAAATACAAAACATAAAAGCCAGAGTCTTTTATCGAGGTATGGCAAGCTTCTGTTGTACAATTTCCAATATATAGTCTTCAAAGTTCACATCCTTTTCCTAAAATAAACATTTCCTTATTTGTAAGCATGAATACAGTCCCTAATACCTCACAGTCTCATGTTGTATGCAAAGTATAAGATACAAATGACAACTGCAGCCTGCCAACACCTTTTGCAGGCTACGTCACATTCTACGAATTTTAACACATTTTTAATCACTTGAACTTTAAGACCTTCACATTAGTTTTGATCTACGCTTCTGAGTATAATAAAAAACATAAAAAGATGACATCTATTCAGGCATCATTTTAACCTTTTAGCCATTAAACATAATTTTCAGACTCAACCGGCGTTGTAGCTTTTGTGGTCAAAGCTTCAACCTCGTTTGTAATCTGTTCCAGGTCACACATAAAAGTATTTGATGTATATGATTGTTTAATAAGCATGATCAATTTCAAATTAATTTTCTGTTGCTGTCTCAGTAATTTAAGCTTCTCTTTGGCCTTCGGATCCATCTTCATTCCCCTTGTGGTTCTTCTTCTTCTCTTTCTCATCCTGTTTCTTCTTGATTTTGTCTTGTTCTTTTTGCAAACCTAGAGTGATCAACCATATCAACCCTAAGTTCTCTCTGATTAATTGGTTCTTTTTTCAGAAATTTATTAGTACAGTTCACATTTGTTGGGGCCATCTCCACGACAACATATAAATGTACAACGTTGACGTATTTATAGCACTAAAACATAAAAATACTTATGTATTAACAGCAATAAAACGTAAGTCATTTACGTATCCAAGTGTGAATGCATATTAATTCCCATTAATATTAAAATCGTGGCATTAATGTTTTAAATCTGTTGTATTCATTTGTCATATCAATACATGTTTTAGTCAAATTTATTAACCCTTAAAAGCATGAATATTGCGCCAACCATTCTTACACAATCGGATCTATATCTAACACGGACGGATCTCTACCTTTTATGATAATATAAAACTCATCTAATATTAGAATTACAACTACAGAAGAATAAAATAAAGCATATTTTTCCACCTTTTGGAGCTTGGAAGGGTTCATTTTGAGCAGATGTTAAGCAGAGATCATCGTCAGAGCTCATTTCCCAGTACATTCAGCATTATAGCTTTGAGAGTATGTTTGAGATCACAAATATGAGCCCATTCACAATCTCAAAAAAAGTCATAATTTTCACCATCTTCAAAATCAATATATTGATCACTGACAGCTTCACCAGATCCTCCATCAAGTGACAGTGACGCTCATATTTGATTGCATTCAGTGCTTGCTCTGCAGTTAATCGCTGAGCCATTTCATGTTTTGCTGTTCTCTCGTTTTCTGTCTGAATGAAACAATACTTCATAATTGTGTATCAGACATTTTAGCACTTATTCCATCAACAAAGATTCAATTATTGTTGTGCAGAAAAAAAATATACGTACACTGATACACTTGGGTCGTTAGTGACCCTATACAATTATTACAAAAAATGAATAAGAAAATCTGCATTCTTTTATAACTTGAATTGATTAAGGAATAGTAAGAAGGTTGATGTCTAACTTTGAAAAATGAATGAGGAGGAGGGTAGTGAATGACGTCCCGGGTCGATAAAGACCTGAGGTATGCATTTAAGGGTTAAATGCAGTTTACTCATCTACTTAATATGAAATAACATTTCTGTTTGTGACTTGTGCTGCAAACTTGTTTCAGAGTATTACATAATTTTAAACAAGGCTGCAATCTGAAACCTTGTGTATCCAATTTCTGTAAATGTTTAACCATTTTGTAATATTTAGTTTGTTTGCTGTGACAATACAACCATAAGATACACCAAAGCACAACATAAACTCACAAATCACATTCGATCCATCACGGTCAAAGCCTGTGGTCAATATGATTCAAATTTGAAAGTTGCGCCCTCAAGAACCTTTACAACATGGTTTACGGCACTGATATCAAACGCTCATTGGTTCTCAACTGCTTTGTCATGGATTGCAACATGCTGTGTTTCAGTGGATTGACATTTGAAATGATTGTACGCCTTCAGGAAGAGAAGCCGGATTAACCCATTTGTGCCCAAATTTTTCTGAATGGTTTCAGGCACAGTCGTGTTAATAGTGTCCTATGTAAACATGTTCTGCATTTATATTCCCCAGGATTTTTTTTTTTTTTTAAACGTATTTGAATGTGCAGCAACTATAGTTGCCAGTGGGCAAATATGTTGTATGCACACCTTCAATGTAAAATTTGAATAGGAGGATAACATTTATGCATCCAACTCAAAATAACTGCTTTCAACAGATCAATTAAAGTTGAAAAACATTCAACATGAACACAAAAAAGCTGCATCTAGCTTATAATCTCTTGAATAAGGAAACACAAAACACAACAAATCCATTTGTTTTAAAGTGGTGGAGCATAGTGCAGAACAAAGTGCAGCCATTAAGTTGCTCCAACAGAGCATTGTGAATCAAAAAGTTAAATTACATTGTTCATTAGAAGAAATTACTCCTATATGTGACCCTGGACCACAAACCCAGTCATAAGACGAACGGGTACATTTGTAGCTATAGCCAATAATACATTGTATGGGTCAAAATTATTGAATATTTTTTTCTTTAATGCCAAAAATCATTAGGATATTAAATGATTGGTATTGTGCTGCTGTGACTTCACCCTTCCAGGCTCACTATTGGCTGATTCAGAGGTTGAGGGCGGCCATTTTGAGTTGACATCATTGTAGTCCTTGGTTCACAACACTTAATATCTTAGACTTAGACTTTACTACAAGTTGCTTTTAGCTTCTTTATAAATGTCTCCTACTCTAAGAAAAGTCTTACTTTTTACTAAGATTTTTTTTTAAAACTTGAGTCTAAAAACTTCTTATTCTTAAGAGCATTTATGAAAAGTTTTATACATACGGGCCCAGAACTGAAAGCTTGAACTGTGTACTAAAGAGAAAATTAATGTGTCACAAAAGGAAAAAATAAATAAATTTCATGAGTTCTCATATTTAAAATAGCTTTAAAAACATACTAAACAATGTTTGATTAAAAATGTAAAAGTGCAGAATGTTTTCTGTGATGAGTAGGTTTATTGATAATTCCCAATCCTGGTCCTGGAGACACACCAGCACTGCACATTTTGCATGTCTCCTTAATCAAACACACCTTATCCAGGTCATCAGCTCATTATTGGAGACTCCAACACCTGAAAAGGGTTTGTCAGAGAAAGGACTTTGCAGGTGAAGCTGCTGCCAGTTAATTACTGCAAATTTACAGTTTATTATTGTTCTTGCAGTGATGTCACTGATAAAGGCTCCTCCTCTTCCTCTGGTGTTTCTGCTCATGATTCACGGTGAGTCGCTTCTGCTGGAGAGTTTTTAATGTTTTAGTCACTTATCAAAGTCTTTCTTTCAAATCATGGGTCTTTAACGGGAATCCGGCAGTCATTGAACCCCTGTTAAAACACTTTTCACAAATGAATTTCTGTGGGAAAAAATCATCAAAATGAATAAACGTAAAGCTAAATTAAAAAAAATAATAATAACAATAACTTCAGTTAAATGTTTAAATTATTCTCACTGAAATGAATCTTAAATATGTGCACCAATAGTGACTACATTGTCTTGTAATGTCAGCATTTCATGTGTTGATTAATGTGATGAACATGAGGAGTCAGTAATGAAGCAGTCATTTTAATGTGAACTATCCCTTTAATGTGTTTTTCAGGAGGTTTCAGTGATGATGCTGATTGGGGTGTGAGTTACAGTCCTTCACACATCTGTGCACTAAAGAACTCATCAGTGATAATGAGCTGCACTTATACATACCCTACTGAATATGAGATCGAGAAAGTCTTCTGGACCAAAACAAAAGATAATGAAGATCCTCCAGATCTGTCTGAGGACCCTGAATACAGTCAGAGGATTCAGTATCTGGGAGATAAACAGCAGATCTGCACCATCAGACTGAGTCATGTGACACTGAAGGATTCACACGAGTACTATTTCAGATTCATCACTAATGAATGTCAGTGTAGTAGAGGATATAGTGGTGTTCCAGGAGTGACTCTTACTGTCACAGGTGACTTTCTTCTCTTCTACTGTGCATTATGTTGAATAATAATCAGTCTATGACAGCAGCACTAGATATAATGTGTGTGTTGTGTTCAGATCTTCAGGTGGAGTCTCCTGAGAGAGTGACAGAGGGAGATTCAGTCCGTCTGACATGTAAAAGCAGCTGCACTCTGACTGACAGAGCAACATTCATCTGGTACAGAAACTCACAGCCATTAACTGAGAGAAGAGACGGAAACAATGAACTCCTGCTGCAGTCAGTCAGAAGAGAGGATGCAGGCAGATATAGCTGTGCTGTACACGGACACAATCACATCTCTCCTGCTGCTGAGCTCAATGTCATGTGTGAGTATGAATTTTATTTATTGAATACACTTTTTTCTTTGAAGGTTCTATCCATGTAGGAGGGGACGTTCTCGTGACTTTGTGCAACGTTCCTAAAAGTTCTCAAAGGTGATGAAAAAACAGAACAGATGTTCCTAAAATGTCCTCTTTTGGCAATGAAAATGCTGCTGTTCAAGGTTCCTTATATAACATTAACCCTCTGGAGTCTGAGGCTGATTTGGGGCCAATGTTCCCTCTAAGCTACGCGCGTGTGCGGCCGTGCAGAAAAAATAATTGCCGCGCACAGAACAGACATGAAAATAATGTGTGGGGTAATCCATTTGATTGTAGTGGTTTAAATGAAAAATAATTGCAGTGCTCTGGACAACCACTATAGAGTTATTGTCGCTATAGAGTTGGAACCGGTGAATGCGGTTTAGAGGTTTCATAGAAAGAAACGATTGAGCGCGTGTGAGCTGGCTGGCCCTGAGCCAAAACAGTCGCGGTAAGAATACTGTCATGTTTTGTGATGTCCATGGATCTGCAAGGATGTATCCTCTGTATGTAGGCATTTCTCTCTTCTGTCTGGACAAAGTGTGTGAACTTGGTAATTCAACAAAATGAATTCCTGGAGCTACTATAGCAGGATAGCAGCATCCACTCCAGGCAAAGTCCTTGGGAAAGGTAGTAACTGCTTTACCACCGCACACCCAGTATAGAGGTGTCTTATATGATGTAAACAGTTCACTGAACAGGCAGTACCCAGAGACATTCATCTCTCTGATTGAACATTTCAGTCCATTTCTGGTTCAAGTGATATCGATCATCATTTTGCAGACTGAATTTCCCATTTTGTGTTTACCATTCTGACTACACACACAAGTGTCCCCCATTTCCCATTGCGCTCTACTTCTCTAACTTCTTCTAGGTCAGTTTGCTTTGTTGAAAGTTCACATGCATTTGAAACAGTCACAGCTCCATTATTCTGATTCCATAGATGAGGTCCCCCTCTGTGCCAGTCTCCTAATGCTAAAATCTTCATGATGGTGATAGGCAGGGTGCAGGTCTGATTACTTTTTACATCGTTCATGTTGATTGTCTTGGCAGCATTGTAAGTTAGGGGGACAACAGACCAGACGCTGTGTATGGCATGACAAATCAAACAGTCCTTGGTGTCCATGTTCTCTGCCATGGCAGCAGACAGAGCACAGGCAGTGTTCCCGGAGCATTTCTTTAAATGGGTGGTGTTGTATCCTGTCAAGTTTTGCCCTCTGATGGCAATTAAAAGAATCATGGTCAAAGTTATTGTTATAAGTCTCATTCTGCAAAGTTTTTAGGGGATTTTTCTCCAACACTGCCTGTCACTGAACTGATCTCTCCTTCCGTGGTCCTTGACGTTATGTTGGTCCAGATTAACTAATCAGATCACATATGGATGTAACACTGCATGTTCAGCTCCTTTCCGCCCATATGTTTACTCTCCTAGTTAATCTGAATGTCCCCCTTGGCACGGGGCAGCCTTCAGTCTACTCGCGTGTATCCACTGCGGCTGCAGGTCAGTCAGCACTCCTGTCCTCGTCACTGCAATCACCGTGGCCGGCCCCAGATATTTTGGCTCTCCGATCTTGACTGGCTTCAGACTCCTTATCAGCACCTGCTGGTTGGGCACAAACTTGTGTGTTGGTTTCTCTGAGGGGAGAGGAAGCGTTAGTGAGACATCACCATTAATAGAATTAAATCTTGTATCCAGTTTCGTGACATAGTCATCCAGGATCACCTCCATTTCACCTAAAGAAGAAACGCCAGCACGGCCTTTGACCCATGGTGTCGGGAAAGGCCTACCATCAGAATTTCAAAAGGAGACATTTTAGTAGTGGAGGATGGTGTCATTGGTATTTCAGCTAAAACAGCTGGCAATACAGTCATCCAATTTTTTCCCGTCTCTATACACGCTTTAGTTAACAACGTTAATCGATCTTTGATCGTTCTGTTAAATCTTTCAACAACTGCGGATGATCTTGGATTGTACAGTATGTTAAAATGTCAGTAGCTAAAGTTTTAGCCAATAATTGTGTTACCTTTGATACAAAAGTTGTTCCATTATCACTTTCAATAACACTTGGTATCCCATATCTGGGTATAATTTCTTTGCACAAAATCTTAACCACCGTTTTTGCATTCTCCCTCGCACATGGAAAAGCTTCTGGCCACTTTGTGAATTTGTCTGAATTATTTACAGGTTGATGGATGTTAGTTTTTGCACAGATAAAGCATGAATCTAACACAAATTTGGTTGTCTTGTGTACATCTGCAATGCAATACAAAGCATTGAGCTATCTTGCAGCACTTGTGTGTGAGAGACCATGATAGTGACGTATAAGCAGCACAAGTGTTGACTTTGGCAAGGCCACTTTCCCTTCAGATTCTCTGATAATTCCCTGTTTGTCTGGCTGACAGCCTTTTGAGGCCCAGTATTGTAAGTCAGCCTCTGTAGGTTGGCTCTGTAATATTTTGACATCAATATCAGGCAAATTAGTTACGTGTGCCATCATAGCAACTTCCCCAAATTCAAATGCCTTTTTGCATGTTTTTTTAGCAGCCTCTTTAGCAGCTGTATCAGCCAATTGATTACCTCTTATTTCCTCTGAATCTCCTGCTGCATATCCTCTCACCTTGTCTATGGCCACTTTGTTCGGCAACTGCACTGCATTAATTAAATCGCCTATCAAATCAGAATGTGCTATTGGTTTTCCATTTGCTGTCTTAAAATTTATTTGTTTCCATGTGTTGGCAAAATCATGGACTGCACTGTATGCATATTTAGAATCAGTATACATTTTGACAATTTTATTGACAAGTTCCGCTGCCTGTGCTGATGTGTATGGTAATGTTTTTCTGCTTTTACCACTTCGTCAGGGAGTCTAACAACTGCATAAATATACACCATCTGATGGTTTAGAACATGAACCATCATATAGACTATCCCCCTCTTCTAGGGCTGTATCTAACAGATTGGTCCTACAAGCAGTTTCAGTTTCAATTGTTTTCAAACAATCAGGTACCTCATGTACCCTCATCATTGCTGTCAGTGGTTTGGTCGGCAGTACCAAGCAACTCATAGATGTTGGCTTAATCATTAAATTAAATCGTCATATGCTGTGTGTTAGGATTATGTAAAATTGCATTTACCTGGTGTGAGGTGTGTAACGTCAGTGGATGTGGACTGTTTTTTCAGCATCTCATACCATCAGGGCAGCAGCAGCCACTGCTTGAAGGCAGACCTTGTGTAATGTTGTGGAAAAATACGCCAAAGGGTGATAACTTGTATCGTGTTCCCGTGGGCCAGTATCCCAGCTGCAATGCCCCCGCTCTTGTGCACGTAAAGGTGGAAGTCTTTTTTGTAGTCAGGAAGGCCCAACACATCCATTTCAACAGTCCACTTTATTGCTTGTTGTGGTGAGGCTTTGGTGTCAATGTCCTTCTGCGATAATGTGTCCCAGATATCATACTTGTGGTCTCACCCACTGCACTTTCTTTCTTAAAGCTTTAAACCCCGTTCACAGCCTGTTCACAGTCCTTTGCTGTCGTGGCTGAGATGAGCTGGTCATCTGCATACTGTAGTAAACATGTAGTAGGTGGGAGGGAGCTTGATGTTGCTGAGGGTTTTGTGCACGATCGCAGAGAACACAGCAGCTGAGTCAACGTAGCCCTGAGGAAGACGTGTCCATGTAAATTGTTGTTGTTTGTACGTAAACGAAAATAATGGCTGCACTCTTCAGATATTGGTATGCTGAAAAAAATCAGAGCATATATCAAGGACAGTATAGAATTTATGTGTAGGTGGTATTGAATTTATTATAGTTACCACATCCGGTACCACTGGTGAAAGCAGTATGATCAGATCATTGATCTTCCTCAAATCTTGTGTCAGTCGCCAACTTTGTCCATCTGTTTTGAGAATAGGATTAATAGGTGTGTTATATGGCTAATGTGTCTTAATATTAATGCCATGTTTCAACAAATTTTCAATCACAGGTTCAATGCCCTTCTCTTTCTCTGGAGGGCATTGATGAAAGCTTGTGCTTAGCTAGCCCACAGTTTTGGATTTACACGTTTCAGTGACGCTATCTCTTCTCCCTCACTCTCAGCTTCACTCAGTATGTAATCTGCACGATGAGGGTGTGGCTCAGTGGACACCATCAGCACAGAAGGGAAGAAAAGAGAAACATCATTATCAAAATCATTTTCATAAAATGTTGACCATCACTTGTGACCACAGGCAATATTTTTTTTACCATCTACATTCAATTCCAAATTTGGCAAATCAATTTTGTTATTTTTATATTTTAGAGTGAGCATAAAATTACTTGGGGTTCCTTCACTCCTTAGGCATCCCTTTTGAGGAGTCCATTCTGTTTGGTATTTGTTACTCTTGGTTGGAGTTGGAGTTCTTCTTTTTTTCTGTCCCTA
Organism: Ancherythroculter nigrocauda; assembly: GCA_036281575.1. NCBI lineage: Eukaryota > Metazoa > Chordata > Actinopteri > Cypriniformes > Xenocyprididae > Ancherythroculter > Ancherythroculter nigrocauda. Next base: position 8,774,601 of record VTFQ01000003.1, read on the forward strand.
TCTGTTTGCGTTTTAGCTCATCATATTTTGGTTTCCTGCACTCTTGCACTTTTGTGCCCAATGACCAGGTTTGCCACAATAATGACATTTCCCTCGCCTTCGTGTCCCTTTTCTATTAATTTTATAATTTTTTAATTTAATAATTTTCAGAGAAGGACACACATCAATTATCTCTGTCTTTGTTACATCATCCCCCAAAGTTCTGAGGAGTATTACTCTAAAATCTGGACCCGTCATTTGTGCATAACGGGTATGACTTTTCAGAATCTGCACAAATTTCACTGGATGAGAGGGAGAAGGTAGATTGTTACATATGCTTTCGATGTCACTTGCCTTAGCAGGACGTATGGAAATTTGATTTCCCTGTCTCACAAACATAAAAGCAGGCTCTAATTTTTGTTCATCTTTTGCCCGTTTACTAGCAGCTACGACCCTTCAATTCCTCTACTGTAGGAGCCTTATATTGACACATATTTGAAGGGGATGTTGGGGCATAGGGCTGGTATGGGTACCCCATTTTTTCCTTTTTTTTTTTTTTTTTTTTTTAATTTTGGCCTCTCTGGACCTTTATCCCAATATTTTTTAATTTCTTTCCATTTACTGTATGACTTTTTCATGAACTTATCATTCCACTTATCATTCTTCTTCCACTTATCATTATCTTTGGGGAAAGGATCCAATTGTATTTTTCCTTGAGTCCACCCCTCTAAATTTGATAAATAGGGTTCAGTCCAATATCCACAATTATTTTTAAACATCCAATTTTGGGGTGTCTCATCTTATATTGGTCTTGATATCTTTTGACCCATCCTTCACCTAATTTTTTTTTTTTTTTTTTTTTTTTTTTTTTTTTTTAATTTGCCACAGCACACCAAAGGGGACTCTTTATTATTCTTTAATTATAATTTTTCAGCCAATTTTATTAATTCGTCAACCGGAATATTTCCATCAGAGCGGATCTAAACGGATATCCGTCAGAGCAGATCTGCACAGATCTTCCTCGCACAGAGGGATAACCAAAATATTTGCCAGGTAGCTGTGCGTTTAAACAGTACCCTTACAGACAAATCTTCCTGGACTAACTCTTAGAGCTGAATCCAAGGATAACACTACCTATTATGGGATGAGTTCAATCATTCCTACCACCACAGGAAATTATTGATGAAGGATGACCTCTCGGTCCCCAGTCCCGTGTTTCTTGGAAATATCCTGGACGAGCCCCCAAACTGTTAGATCAAAATCTCAATAATAGGTACAATATTTGTAGTCTCAGTCATCAATTAAGAAACAGGCGCCTCAACCCCTGTGGTGTGTGGCAGCAGCAGCACGAGATCTCGGGAGAATGACCAAGCAGACACAGATCAAGTGTGGTACAAAGCATTCTCAGATTTATTCAGAAAGAAGGGTCATATTTATAGACATAGGTCAAACAACAATCTCCAGGATGGCTTGAGCTTCCAATCATACGACTTAAGAATCAAACCTTACCATGTATATCATTTCAAGAAATATAATAACAAATAAGAAATGTATGTGCGTAAATGTGTGTGTCTTCAACTTCTGGTTGTGTTTGAGAGTGTCAGTGTGTCCAAGGACTACTACTTCTTGTTTTGTCTAGGTAGGTACATGATGTGCACAATGGACAAATCCCAAGACACAGAGAAAGTCAAAAAGTGAAGCCCAAGAAATAAGAAATTATTTAACAGAACGTAACCTTGCTTCCCTGAGTTCCCTGCATAAAAGCTCTTTCCCCCATTACCTTTTTCCTTGATGCTGAAGCCTTTTTCAATAGCGCTGGAAAACTTTTTAAACCAATGATGGTGCGGCATAGCCACGCAAGCCTATGGCAGGGCCAAATGACTGATGCTAGTGCAAGTAGCAGAGCGGTTCTGAACGTAAAGGGCCGAAGGTCAGCTGATTGCAGCGGCTCAAAGGGGGGCCCTTTGAGCGCTCTGAGGACTGTGGAAAGGTCCTAAGTGGGAACAGTGAGAGGCTGTGGGGGGTTCGACCGCCTAGAACCTCTCAGGAAACGCACAGTGAGGCTGTTTCAGCTCACTGAATGGCCAGCGATAGGAGCGTGGAACGCTGCAATGGCTGTTATGTACACTTTGAGCGTGGAAGGGGTGAGGCCCTTGTCCAGACGCTCCTGGAGAAATGACAGTATCGGAGATACATCACACTCAACAGGGTCTTCGTTTTATGCAGAGCACCAGTCAATGAAGACCGACCACTTCTGGGCATAGAGGTGTCTCGTAGATGGGGCTCTCACCTGAGAAATGGTATTTAGCACATCCCCGAGGAGGTTTAAAGGCTCCCATCGAGGAACCATAGGTGCAGTGCCCAGAGTTCTGGCTGTGGATGCCAGATTGTCCTGTTCGCCTGAGAGAGGAGGTCCCTTCTCAAGGGGATCAGCCATGGGGCTTTCGTGGAAAGCCTGAATAGCTCTGAGGTGGGGCCACCAGGAGGAATCTGTGCTTGTCTTCCCTGACTCGTCTGATGACTTGGGGGATCAGAGCGATCGGGGGAAAAATGTAAAGAAGGAGGCTGGGCCAGTTGTGGGCCAGCACATCTGTGTCCTTCAAAAAATATGTTGGGCAATGAGCGACCACAGCCTGGGTAATGCCCATTCCAAGAGGTGCTTTGCCAGTGCGCAGAGGCGGCTGTACGAAAGGCCGCCTTGGTGATTTATGTAGGACACCACTGTCAAGCTGTCCGATTGGACTAAGATGTGGTGCCCCTTCAGAATCGCGTGGAAGGAGTGAAGGGCTCGACATACTGCCAGCATCTCGAGGCAGTTGATGTGGAGATTGCTCTCCTCGTGTCACCACGAGCCGAAGGCTGGTCTACCCTCACACAGAGTGCCCCAACCCCAGTTGGACACATCTGTCGAGAGCACCGTCCTTCTGGAAACCGCCTGTAGTGGTACCTCATGAATGGACCAAATAGCGTTCATCCAAGGTTTCAGGGCTGCTAAACAGGCCTGATTGACCCTGACATGAAAGCGGCCATGCCACCAAGCGTGAGTTGGGAACCAGAGTTTCAGCCAGTATTGCAGAGGCCACATCCGCAGAAGGCCAAGCTGCAAAAACCGGGGAGGCGGAAGCCATCCTCTGGAAAAACTTCAGAGGGAAACAGGCTTTGTTCCTGACGGAAGCCACAAGCTGCTGAATTGCCAGGGTGCGCTCTGGCAAGACTATAGCTCTCATCCGGACTGAGTCGAAAACTGCACCCAGGAACGTAATACGTTGGCTGGGGAGCAGTGAGCTCTTGGCAAAGTTGACCCTGAGTCCTAGGCACTCGAAGTGGCTGAGGAGCACAGATCTGTGATGGTCTAGCTCGGTTCGTGACTGGGAAAGAATGAGGCAGTCATCGAGGTAATTCAGAACCCGGATTCCCATCTGTCTCAGAGGGACAGCCCGAAGGGAAGGACTGTATATTGGTAAGCCACACCCTTGAATGCAAATCTCAAGAATCGTCTGTGATGGGGGGCTATCTGGATGTGAATGTAAGCGTCTTTCAGATCCAGCGAGAAGAACCAGTCCTCGAGGCAAATCTGCGTGAGGATCTGCTTCAACGTTAACATCCTGAACTTCCATCTCATGAGGGAGAGGTTCAGGAGTCTGAGGTCTAAGATGGGTCTGAGACCACCATCATTCTTGGGGACTAGGAAATAACGGCTGCAGAAACCCAATTCACTCTCTGAGGGGGGAACTATTTCTATAGCTCCCTTCCTAACAGAGTCATCAATTCGGCGCGAAGGATATGAACATCGTCCAATTTACCATAGTGGGAACCACTCCGCTGAAGTGCGAGGGTGCTCTGGCAAACTGCAGCGAGTAACCTAGATTTATTGTCCCCAACATCCAGCTTAACACTCCGGGGATGGCCTGCCAGCCACAGCCCGCGTGCAAGGGATTAGATTAGGTTGGTTGACAGACCGCAGTGTTGGGGCCTGTGCACTGATTCAGAGAGCATGTGTCATGTTCCGCTGAGCATAGATGGGCATTGAGCTCGCTCTCTCAGTGAGAGCATTCATCCTCAAAGAACGCAGCTTGCAAGGGTGGGCCGGCAAGTGAAGCGCTGAGAGGCTCGGCCCACAGAAAAAAAAAAAAGATGCTATCACACCTTCATAGCGAGAACACTCATTTTCAATGAACACTGCTTGCGGGCCAACCCGACAAGCGACGCGTTAAGAGCTTCAGCAGACACAGCAGAAATGTGTTCTTCAGACTGAATATGTACTATGAGTACCACCTGAGTCAGGGGGAGCATCAAGCCATATTCAGCTGAGCGGTGTCAGAAGATAGACCACTCTCCCTCAATAAATGTGGCTTGCAGGGGCTGGGCCCGGCAAGCGACACGCTGAGAGGCTCTGCATTTTATAAAAAACACCAGGAAAATATGCTCATGTGTCCTCAGTGAGAACGCTCATTCTCAATGAACGTGGCTTGCGGGGTGAAACCGGCAAGCGACACGCTGAGAATTTCAGCAAACACAACAGAAATTATGCTTCTTAGAATGAACATAGATCATGAGTCCCACCTGGGTCAGGGGAGAGCGTCATGTCATATTCAGCTGAGCGGTGTCAGAAGTGAGTCCGCTCTTCCTCAATGAACGCGGCTTGCGGGACAAAACCGGCAAGTGACGCGCTAAGAAATTCAGCAAACTCGGCAGAAATACGCTATATTAACTGAATATATATAACATAGGTCTCACCCGAGACGGGAGAGAGCATCATGTTATATTTCTCAATGAACGCGGCTTGCGGGGCGGAACCGGCAAGCAACGCGTAGAGAAACTCAGCAAACACAGCAGAAATATGCTCTATTAAATTGAGTATATAACATGTGTCTCATCGAAGTCTGGGGAGAACGTCATGTCATATTTCTCAATGGACACGGCTTGCGGGGGCGGGACCGGCAAGCGACATGCATAGAGATTTGGAGAAATGTACTCAATCAGATTGAAAATGTATCATGAGTCCCGCCTAAGATGGAGGCAAGACATTTTGAAGCAAATACCAGCGAGAAAATATAAAAATAAGCTCTGTACTCATCTGACGGAAGGGGCTGACGGCAGGGGATGAGCTGAATGCTCTCAGATGCTGAAGGCAGCACGAGGGCGACGCGGTGAACAGCTGCTAGAGAGCAAAGATCCGCAGAGGGAGAGAACGCTGTGAAAACTGCAGAGAAATTGCTCTTTTAAGAGGTTAAAACTGCTGGAAATAGCTCTTTAAATTGTTCGCTGGATGGCCGCAGGAGAGGCGCTGAGAGACCCGGAGGCGCGAAGGGGGCGGCTCAAGAGTGGCGCTTGAGGGCGGGCAGTCTGCGAGGGTGCCGGCACTGCATGTGGCCGGTGAGTCTCAGCTGGTCCGCTGCGTTGCCTCTTCAACAGCGGGAGAGCTCATTCCAGCAGGCGAAGGCGTTCAGCACGAAGTTCCAGTGAAGTTCCAGAAGAGTCGTTGTCACTGAAGGAGAGAGATCTGAAATCCTATGGCGAAATCCTTGCTTATATAGCCAGTCGCCCCGCCTATTTTGGTGATCTTTGGCGCGCTGCATCACTATAGGCTCACGCAGCTACGCCACGCCATCATTGGTTCAAAAAGTTTTCCAGTTTGAACCAATGGATGTGCAGTTACACTGCGCTATTGAAAAAAGCTTCAGCATCGAGGAAAAAGGAGCTTTTCCCCATACGCAGTACGAGTGAAGTATCGAAAGGGAACCTCTGTCATTCATTTAACTTGTTTTTTTTTTTAAACTTTGGACGTTTAGAAAGAGAATCCAACTCTTTAACAGTGTAAACAAGTCAGAATGCATAAAAAAAGCATGTCTAAAAATTTCACATATATTTTCTATAAAATGTAAATCTCTGTAATCAACCATTAACAGCACACATACATGAGCTAATGTCACTACTGTGTCACTGCATCAGCGACTACACAGATACTGCCTTTAAATAAAGCAACAAGTGTTTCTCAAACCTGTCCTGGAAGACCCCCAGTCCTGCACACTATGTATGTCTCCTTCATCTAACACACCTGATTCAACTCATGAGCTCATTAGTAGAGACTGGATGTGTCAGATATAGGGAGACACACAGATGTTCAGAGCTGGTGCTCCTCCAAGAGAGAAACACTGCTCTAGGTCTCAGCATCCACACTTAATGCAAACCTGTATGACATTATTTATTTCATACAAAACTTGAATGAGAATTAACAGAGGTTTAGATGTTGATGTTTTATTGAAGATAATGAAGTTTGAAGGCACAGTTATAGAGGTGAGCGTTTGCTTTAGTTGGGCTCTTGATTCTTTACTTTCAAAATATCAAAGCAGGACATGATTTTATGCAGTAGTATTATAGTGCTACAAAATGAATATATTCAAATATCAGTGAATAAGGCCACTAGATGGTGATGATGGAATCATTATTAATAATTATCAGATTTATCTGATCACATTTGTTCTTTCAGTTTTTGTTATAACAAATGTGCTTCAGAAACACAGATACAACAGCTGGAGAAAAACTTATGTTAAAAAGTCGAGTCAAGAGCCCATCAAAACAAACGATCACCTCCATAATGGTGACTTTAAATGTTATTACTTTCAAGGCAAGGCAATTTTATTTGTATAACACATTTCATACACAATGGTAATTCAAAGTGCTTTACATAAAGAAGAATAATAAAAATAGAACATAAGGAATAGAAATAACAGTAAAAACAAATGGAAGAGCTAGGAAGTCTTAGGGAGTTTTGTGTCGTTGTTGTTGTCCGTCAGAGTGGATCTAAATGGATCTATCCATCAGAGCGGATCTGAATGGATCTTGCCCACACAACAGGACTGCTACCTGTTAAGGCACTTCAAACTGATAAACAAAGTTTCAATCTCCCCTTTTGCCAAGACACCTCAAACTGCACCACATATCTTATCTATGCAACGCAGTTCAAATTTCCCCTTTGGAAAGTGTCCTGACTGTAATCCAGAGATATCTTAACCATGCACTACAGCTAAAATTTCCCCATGGTTTGTCCCCTTATCCAAACAAGTCTTTGTTTAACTGAAGGAAGTTTAGGCACATCCGATTTTTAATTTCATCAATGCACTGGCACAGGGAGTCAATGGGGCTGTAGTCGTTAGGTGATAGGGCTAAGTAAATCTGCCCTTCAATAAAACATCAAAATCTAAACCTCTGTTAATTCTTAATAAGAAGCTTTAAATGAAAAGAAATGAAGTCATACTGGTTTGTAATAAGTGAAGATGCTGAGATCTAGAGATCTGTTAGTGTTTAATGTTCTGTTTCTGTTCTCTGAGTTTTGTGAGGTTACCATTGTGCTGGAGAGTAGAGCCTGTGCTTCAGTCAAGGCAGTAACTGTTGCAGTGCAGTGATACAGTAGTGACATTAGCTCATGTGCTGTTGTTAGCTAATGATTAACTGCAAGAGATTTGCATTCACAGAAATGATTTATCCAGAAAAGACCTGTATAAAGTTGTTTTGTTTTTTGTAAAATGTATTATTAACATACATATTAACATTAATTTTACAATCTGAAAGAAAAAAGGAAGAGAAGGACAGAAAAACATACATTATATGGTCATTCTTTTACATAGTCTAAAATGTTGGGAAAAAAAAAAAAAAAAAAAAAAAAAAACATTGCCATGCATCAATGGTACTAGGTGTAGCCTAGTTAATTCATGCTGTTGTATATTCAGAAGTCATTATTTTATGTGAATCCAATATGTTTCTGCACGCATGTGCAGAGTAAACCAGTTTTGTATTATTGTCTTTTTGCAGCTGTAAAACCAGCAATCAACATTCTCTTCTTTAATGAAATCATACAGGAGTTAGAATCGTCATTGAGAAGACATAAACCTGGATTAGACATATAATCAATTTGTAGTAAAAGGACAAAACAGAATTTACATGAGTGTAAACATCAAATTTCCAATTAAAATATGGTTCCCTAAATGTTCAGAGAACATCCTGAATCCGCCAAATAACGTCCCCCAATCCTTAAAATAATTCCACATCATGTCCATCTCAGAACGTTCTGGGAACTTTACCAGGCAACGCCCATGACACCAGTGGGGACGATCTGAGAACATTCTGGGAACATACATTTTTTAGTGGGGTAATGCTATAAAGTACATGGACAAAAGTATGTGGGCTTTCTTGAAATGAATGAGTTTGACTCTTTCAGTCACACACAATACACAGAGTGAGGTTAATAAAAAAAAAATGATTTACTGACTCTTTTAAATGCATGAAGTCCAAATCTTAACCCCACTGAACACATTTGAGATGAATTGAATCAGAGACAGTGCGAGTGAATCAATCATGAAAATCTTCAAAGTTCCAGTGTAAAAGTTTCAACTCAGAGTTTTCCTTGACACAAGATTTTCAGTGATAAACTGAATAAACTGATAAACTATGATTTAATATAACATTTCACCTATAGATCCTCCAGAGAAACCAGTGATCTCCATCAGTCCATCTGGTGAAATAGTGTCACGAGATTCAGTGACTCTGATCTGCAGCAGTGATTCAAACCCTCCTGCAAAACTCTACTGGTATAAAGGAGGAACGTTTGTAGGATCTGGAAGAATCTACAGCATTTCAAAGATCAGCTCTGATGACAGTGGAGAATACAAGTGCAGATCCATTAATGAACATGGAGAGAAATACTCTGATGCTGTGACTTTAAATGTCATGTGTGAGTTAATGATCATCTGCACATTGTTTAAAATTTTCAAATTCATATTTTTCTAATATTTATTGTGAATGTTGATTTTTCTCTTTTTTAGATCCACCAAAGAGTGTCTCAGTGTCCATCAGTCCATCTGGTGAAATAGTGTCAGGAGATTCAGTGACTCTGAACTGCAGCAGTGATTCAAACCCTCCTGCAGAAATCAGATGGGTTAAAGGAAGAAAGTTTGTAGGATCTGGAAGAATCTACAGCATCTCAAAGATCAGATCTGATGACAGTGGAGAATACAAGTGCAGATCCATCAATGAACATGGAGAGAAATACTCTGATACTGTGACTTTAAACGTCATGTGTGAGTTAATGATGGTTCAGTAACTTTGACATTAAATCCTCTAAACAGTCTGTGATGTCTAATTTATTTAAATACATTAAATATCTAAATATTGTATGTGATGGCAGCTTTATTGTGATTGTTAATAACATCTGTGTTTTCAGATCCTCCAAAGAGTGTCTCAGTGTCCATCAGTCCATCTGGTGAAATAGTGTCAGGAGATTCAGTGACTCTGATCTGCAGCAGTGATTCAAACCCTCCTGCAAAACTCTACTGGTATAAAGGAGGAATGTTTGTAGGATCTGGAAGAATCTACAACATCTTAAAGATCAGCTCTGATGACAGTGGAAAATACAAGTGCAGATCCATCAATAGACATGGAGAGAAATACTCTGATGCTGTGACTTTAAATGTCATGTGTGAGTTAATGATGGTTCAGTAACTTTGACATTAAATCCTCTAAAGCAGTGGTCGCCAACCCGTCGATCGCGATCGACCGGTCGATCTTCATCACTGTTCCAGTAGCTCGCGAAAACAACAGAAATATGAGTGCAAAAATACATTACATTTCTCCAGTCTTTGTACTGTAATTTGTATTTATTTTTCTGTTATTTTCGGGAGCCACTGAGACAGTGATAAAGGTAAATAACCCTCATTATGTCTGAGTCTGTAAAAGGCCGTTAACAAAAGGCCAGAGACGCTGAAGACGGACGCAAAGAGGAGAAAAGTCTGTAGCAGGCAGAGCAGCTCACTGTTCACGATGCTCGAAATATAGGAAGAAAATATAAATATTGAATTAGGAGTAAAGGGTTATATGAATGCATCTCTAAAAGGAATTACTGTCTTCAGAAAAAAATTCGATGGTAATGGCATTTTATTTTACTCTTACCTCCGAATAAAGTAGATAATTATTAACGCATTTCAGCTTTGTTTACAGCGGTAACCAAGGAAACGCTGTATCACTGCTGCTCCATAAGCGCCACCTGCTGTCAGAGAGTGAATTTGCGTCTCATTCAGCCTGCTGTTTTTGTTTAACCCATGGTTTAAAGCTTTTTTTTGTGTAGCATATAATTTCAGAAAGATAAAGTCAGACCGTTCTGTTTTTGCTTTAAATCTTGAAATTAAATCTCAATTAATTCAAATAAAAAAAAAACTGCTCATGCAATGTGATAGCATCTTTGTTTGGATTGTGATTAAAAAGCAGTGGTTCCCTCTAATTTTAAATGGCTATGTATTTTTGTTTATAATAATAATAATAATAATAATAATAAATATTTGCAACCAGTATGACAATCTGCCAATTTGCTTGTAAAAAATAAATAAATAAATCAGAATCTAAATTGGCCTCGAAAAAAATACTAAATACAATCTGGGCTGTCTTTTTCTATCAAGTAGATCTTGTCTTTCATAAAGGTCGAGGTCAGGGATCTTGGGCTTAAAAAGGTTGGTGACCACTGCTCTAAACAGTCTGTGATGTCTAATTTATTTAAATACATTAAATATCTAAATATTGTCTGTAATGGCAGCTTTACTGTGATTGTTAATAACATCTATGTTTTCAGATCCTCCAAAGAGTGTCTCAGTGTCCATCAGTCCATCTGGTGAAATAGTGTCAGGAGATTCAGTGACTCTGAGCTGCAGCAGTGATTCAAACCCTCCTGCAGAAATCAGATGGGTTAAAGGAAGAAAGTTTGTAGGATCTGGAAGAATCTACAACATCTCAAAGATCAGCTCTGATGACAGTGGAGAATACAAGTGCAGATCCATCAATGAACATGGAGAGAAATACTCTGATACTCTGACTTTAAATGTCATGTGTGAGTTAATGATCATCTTCACATTGTTTAAAATTTTCAAATTCATATTTTTTCTAATATTTATTGTGAATGTTCATTTTTCTCTTTTTTAGATCCACCAAAGAGTGTCTCAGTGTCCATCAGTCCATCTGGTGAAATAGTGTCAGGAGATTCAGTGACTCTGATCTGCAGCAGTGATTCAAACCCTCCTGCAGAAATCAGATGGGTTAAAGGAAGAAAGTTTGTAGGATCTGGAAGAATCTACAGCATCTCAAAGATCAGCTCTGATGACAGTGGAGAATACAAGTGCAGATCCATCAATAAACATGGAGAGAAATACTCTGATGCTGTGACTTTAAATGTCATGTGTGAGTTAATGATGGTTCAGTAACTTTGACATTAAATCCTCTAAACAGTCTGTGATGTCTAATTTATTTAAATTAGGGCTGTCAATCGATTAAAAATTTTAATCTAATTAATTACATACTCTGTGATTAATTAATCTAAATTAATCGCATACATAATTTTTGCTGTGAAAGTATTAAATATTTCAATTCGTCTTCGGTGGTGACAGACATGGTCATCCACACAAACAGTAAAAAGTGCCCTACCCACGTGATCTGCGAGCCCGATACTGACAATAAAGTACCCGTCACTCTCACTGTAATTCTTTCTTGCCCTCTTTGCAAAAAAAAAAAAAAAAAGTAGTGATTTTATAGCTTTGTAAGAGAAGATGCTTTTTTGCTAAACCTGAAAAGTATTAAAAAGTAGCATTTAGAAGTTACATTAACTAATAATATAATTTTCTACCATATACAATTGAATGCACCAGCTAACAACAACTTGCTTTGTTCTGGTTTCACCTCACTCCAGTCTAAACTAACTGATTTTATAGGTAGGCCTAATTTACTACACATTGTCATTTAAATAACCTGAAAATATTGTGGATTGTTAAGGCTAATTTAACTAACCACTCTTGCTAAATGGGGTAAGCACACTTATGTTCTCGTTTCAGAGTTGTTCGAGTAAATGATTCATCATAGACCGTGTGGACAGATCAGTTGTTGTCATGATTCATTCAAATTAATCTGTTCAAATGAGTCATTAGGTCACGAATTGGACATTAGCGGACGTTGACGCGTTGCGTGCGAATCACGATTGTTATTAGGATATCGCAAAATATTTGTCAACACAGAAAACACTTCACCACTGGATAGGATTTTCTTTTTGTTTACTGAAAGTGTATGTCAGCTGCATGTGCAGGGCGCCTGTCAGAGAAGATGAGGTGACGTTCTTATGAGCTCTATTCACACCCAGCGGTTATTCAGGAAAAACATTCTCCGAATGCGCCTCGTGAAACATGGATTCGGTCTTACAAACTTTTAGCACTGTGTCAGTTGATTTAGATTATTATGTGTGAGGTAGAGAGAGTGCAAAGACGGTGCTTACTTTGAAGACAAAGAGAGCTCGCGCGCACGAGGGAGGAGCTCTGCTCGTTCTGTCTGTCAGCACAGCAGTCGTCTCCCTCCTTCATACAGTCGAATAGTGGCTAGAACGGCTCCAGGTTCAAAGGTCATTACGGAATGGATTAATCTGCGTTATTTTTTTTTAACGCGTTATTTTTTCTCAGATTAATTAATCGAAATTAACGCATTATTTTGACAGCCCTAATTTAAATACATTAAATATCTAAATATTGTCTGTGATGACAGCTTTATTGTGATTGTTAATAACATCTATGGTTTTAGATCCTCCAAAGAGTGTCTCAGTGTCCATCAGTCCATCTGGTGAAATAGTGTCAGGAGATTCAGTGACTCTGATCTGCAGCAGTGATTCAAACCCTCCTGCAAAACTCTACTGGTATAAAGGAGGAATATTTGTAGGATCTGGAAGAATCTACAGCATCTCAAAGATCAGCTCTGATGACAGTGGAGAATACAAGTGCAGATCCATCAATGAACATGGAGAGAAATACTCTGATGCTGTGATTTTAAATGTCATGTGTGAGTTAACGATCATCTGAACATTGTTCACATATAAATTCACAATTTTCTAATATTTATTTATTTACTTATTTATTTTTGTCTGTTTTAGACCCTCCCAGGAGCGTCTCAGTGTCCATCAGTCCATCTGGTGAAATAGTGTCAGGAGATTCAGTGACTCTGATCTGCAGCAGTGATTCAAACCCTCCTGCAAAACTCTACTGGTATAAAGGAGGAATATTTGTAGGATCTGGAAGAATCTACAGCATCTCAAAGATCAGCTCTGATGACAGTGGAGAATACAAGTGCAGATCCATCAATAGACATGGAGAGAAATACTCTGATGCTGTGACTTTAAACGTCATGTGTGAGTTAATGATGGTTCAGTAACTGTGACATTTAATCCTCTAAACAGTCTGTGGTGTCTAATTTATTGTGATTGTTAAAGGTGAAGTATGTAAGATTTTTTATGTAAAAAAATACATTCTCTTAACCCAGATTATTGGTCATTGACTATTATAACTAAGCAGTGTTGGGCACGTTACTTTAAAAAAGTAATTAGTTATAGTTACTAGTTACTTCTCACAAATAGTAACGGAGTTAGTAACTGAGTTACATCATTAGAAAAGTAACTAATTACCAGGGAAAGTAACTATTGCGTTACTTTAAAAAAATGTCAAATAACTTGAATGCCCCCAATATTAAATATAAGTCTAAGAGTAAATTATTCTTGATCCGACTCATGTCTCATGATCTGCTCTTGCTTATGAAATTTCTCTGTACTGTACAATACGTGTTGGTAGTCATTAAAGAAAATAAAGTTTCAAATATATGTTTAAATAGTCCTATTTTATGTTTTAAATTCATCTATTTGATTATGAGAAGTGAACAGCATGAGTAAGATGCATCATAAGATGCGCATTATATCGGGAGTCATGGAGTGGGTCAGACATGATTTTAAACACTTCATTAAGTTTTGTTTTGTAGAAAGCCTTTCTTTAAAGTGAATTTCGTTTTGTAAAAATTGTATCTTAATTTTAATCAATGTTTCATCAACCAATTGCCTGGATTTAATAAATAAGAAGCAAATATAGCAGACAATATAATCATGGCGGGCACGATCACTGACGCGTAAACTGGAGCGCGACTTATAGGCTAAATGAACTGAAACTCAGTGTATAGGCTGCTTGCCTCACAAACATGAGAAAAATATCTATAGAAAGCATGAAATATCTAAAAACGAAAATAAATAGGCTACTCTGATTACGTAGCCTAATCCGAATGAAATGTGCATTTTCTCTCTAAGCGTGTCCAGTATGCGGAGATGATGAGAGTCAGCAATGTCAACTTCATCTTCGCAGCCGACACTGATTCAGAAAACAGTATTTTATTAATAAACAATTAAAATGTCTCCTTGCTGTTTTGATCACATTCATAATCATTCGTTTTGCCGGTTCTTTGTGGCAAGCTTTATGCGTGTGCTATAGCCTATATTACGATCATTATTATGGTTTATTCTCTCCAGTATTTAAGAAATTAAATTGATATAAATGTGATTAGTCAACTAATGGCTTAAATGAATAACGTTTCTGGAGGTGCTTCGACAGATTGGAGTTGCTGTTTATAGCAGTAGATAGGACCTTCGAACCAGAAAGACAAAGCTTACATTTGACTAAAAGGTTTTTGTCTTTATGCTCAACTAAAGTGCAATAATGAGCATATTTCCACTTTGAGAATCTCGTCTTGTTCTCGACTTGACTGCCACACATACTTGAATAAACGGAAACACGCCCACAGTGCGTCTTCGTGTTTACAGTGATTGGCAACCACCAATCCTACAATGCGTCACTGCTGTAAACAGGTTAGGCTGTAGGCTACACTTCAGCCAAAATTAATTAATTTAAAAAAGTAACAGACAACACACCATATGGTAACAGTAACGGAGTTAATTTATTTAAAAAGTAATGCGTTACAGTATTAGTTACTGTCAAAAGTAACTGCGTTACAGTAACACGTTACTAGTAACGCGTTACTGCCCAACACTGATTATAAGTATGCCATTCATGGGTTTATGTTTCCCAAAATTGCAAAAGCTGAGCCTCTCAGGCACCATGAAATCATTGAAAGCGGTCTGCTCAGATCCGTCAATCTCTGTTCAGCTCAACCAATAGCTTGAGGTTGGGGCGTGGCTACTGTAGCTGGCAGAGATAGAGGGTGTTTAGCTGCTGTGGGACCATGACTGATGCGTTACATGGGAAAAAAACATTCAGAAGTTAATTCACTGCATTTAGATCTTTAAAGTTTTAAGAAGTCATGAACATGTCAAAGCAAACGGGACATTGCAATGCTGGACGCTTCAATACAATACAGCATCATCATGCTGAACGGGTTTCAGGAAGACAAATTAACCAGTTTATAAAGTTTATATAGCTTTGATGTGTCTAGTGTAGACAGCCTTAAACAGTTGTGGCACATCATGTCACAAATGTGCCCAGTGCAGATACGCTGGGTTATTATGTTGGGACGCTCACGTTCGCTCTGGACAGATTGTCAGACTACTCAACTGCTTACTCATGACATATACAGTAGCAACACAGCTAAAAGTATTCCTAATATGCTTTTATTGAAAGTAGCCTACTTTTACCTGTTGAGACATGTCTTCACAAGCACCTGTAACAACTGTATGTTGGAGAAGGTGCAACGAGTGAAAGGGGCGTTTACAGGGTTGTGCCTACAAGCTAGGTGCATGAAACTAGTGTAGCAGAAACTACAAACTTCAGCTGAAATAATTTCAATATGTGTCTGTTTTAGACCCTCCCAGGAATGTCTCAGTCTCCATCATTCAGTCTGGTCAGATTTGGGCGGGAGGTTCAGTTACTCTGATCTGCAGCTGTGATTCAAACCCTCCTGCTCTGAACTTCAGCTGGTTTAAGGAGAATGAAAGCTCAGCTGTTGGATCTGGACAGAGTTTCAGTGCACTACAGAGTGGACGCTTCTACTGTCAGGCTCACAATCAACATGGATCTCAGAGATCAGACGCTGTAACTGTCACAGGTGAAGCTTTTATTAACACACTCCTGTATCTTCACATCATTCATCAGTTTTGAGAGTTAATCATGATGATCTTCCTCTTTCAGTTCATCATGGTGATGGTATTAATGTGATTGTGATCACAGCGTCATCTGGAGGATTATTCTTCATCATCATCATCATCATCATCATCATATTTATAATGTAAATAAAATAATACAGTATACATATTCTCTACTTTCAAACTAATGCAATGTGATATTTGATTATTAATTATATATATGAAATTACTTTGTTTCCTATTTTGACAGTCAGGGGAAAATGAAGAGGAGAATATCTGCACTACATGAGTATGAGGTGAGATGAACAAAAAACACAGATTGAAATCAATTAAAGTAGTGGTTCCCAAACCTGTCCTGGAGGACCCCCAGCCCTGCACATTTTGTATGTCTCCCTCATCTATCACACCTGATTCAACTCATGAGCTCATTAGTAGAAACTGCAAGACCTGAAATGGGTATGTCAGAAATAGGGAGACATACAAAATGTGCAGGGCTGGGGGTCCTCCAGGACAGGTTTGGGAAGCACTGAATTAAAGAATAAAATTAGCTTTTTATAATAAATCAATAATAGAATAAAATTAGATTTTAAGAGCAAGAGTAGTAAACTTAAGTACACAACTAATTTACATCTACAGTTTTCATTTTGTACTACAGTTATACTACAAATGAACTGTAACGAAGCTGGACTCAGGCAGGGATCCAAATGCAAAGCTTTTATTAAAAGTGAGCGTGGTCGTACAGGCAGGGTCAAAACAGGAACAAACAGGAACAGCAAAGGACAGGCAGAGTCGTAGTCAGGATACAGGCTAAGATCAGGACAGGCAGATATCACTCACAGGTCAGTATACAAAGCACAGGTCAGGGGTAGGCAGCACAGGATCGTAAACAGGTAACAGGCAGGAACGGTAACAGACTGACAGACAGGATATTAGTACGCTCAGAATTCTATCACAGGGAAAACAAGACTTCGCAATCAGGTGGTGTGTGTGTGAGTCATTTATAGTCCAGGTAGTGTGCTAAGCTGTATCTGGCAACAGGTGATTGGTGTAGAGTGAACATGTGACTGGCAGGGAGGGTTGTGGGAAATGTGGTCCGGGAACTGACAGGAACAGACGGAGATCATGACATAACGCCCCCCTTCCGGAAGGCGCGTCCTCGCGACGTAGATGGCATAGATGGTGTAGATGGGGAGGGGGGGTGGGTGCATTGGAGACTTGCATGCAGACAGGAGCGGGGTCCCCAATGCAGATCCAGGAACTCAGGCAGCCACGGAGGGTCAGATGCCATGGGCAGCCACGGAGGGTCAGGTGCCACGGGCAGCCATGGCGGGTCAGGTTCCAGGTGCAGCCATGGCGGGTCAGGAGCCACGGGTAGCCACAGCAGGTTAGGTGGCTCGGGCAGCCACGGCAGGTCAGATGGCTTGGGCAGCCATAACAGGTCAGGTGGCTTGGGCGGCCATGGCGGAACAAAGTCTGTAGACGACCACAGCGGGTCAGAGTCCATTAATGGTTCGTAGTCCGTTAATGGCAGTGGTCGTGTAGGATCCCCACCTGTAGGCTCCCCACCCCTAAACTCTCCACCCTCAGGTCTATGCCCCCCCCCCCCAAAAGGTTCTTGGAGAATCCAATGGAGTTCGTGGCGGGTTCGTGGACAAGGAGCTGGCAGGGCAAGGAGCTCGGGTGGGGCCGGCAGGGCAAGACGCTTGGGTGGCGCCGGTAGAGCTAGCAACTTGGATGACACCGGCAGGGCAAGCAGCTTCGGTGATGCCGGCAGGGCAAGCAGCTTAGGTGATGCCAGCAGGGCAAGCAGCTTAGGTGATGCCAGCAGGGCAAGACGCTTGGGTGGTGCCAGCAGGGCAAGACTCTTGGGCGGAGCAAGAAAGACCTCTGGAGTGGTCTCCGGGCCCACAGCGGGCTCTGGGAAGACCTCCGAGCCCTGAAGGAAGAAAGAAGCCTTCTTCCTCCTCTTCCTCCTCTTACGTGGATGAGGCGGTGGCTCTGTGTTCACCTCCTCTGTGGACGCTGCAGCGGGCGCACGGGCTGGAGCGGGCTCTGGAGCAGACTCACTGGCTGGACCAGGCTCTGGAGCGGACTCACTGGCTGGAGTGGGCTCTATGTTTACAGACACCGAAGGGGCAGCCATCTTGTCCATCGCATCCAAAGAGCCTGAGTGCATAGCAACCGGCGAGCTTGAGTGCGCGGCAGCTGGCGAACTTGAGTGCGTTGCATCCGGCGAACTTGAGTGCGAAGTGGGCGGCTGGTTTGAGAGCGAAGCAGCCGGCGGAGGCTTAGGAATGCCAGCCGCTCGTGCTGACATCAGTGGTGGATCAGCCAAACTGGAACGAAATCCTCTCCGCTCCCGGACAGATCCAGAGACGTGACGTGATTCTGGGCAATCAGCAGGGACGTGACGTGACTCAGGAAGTTTAACTTGGACTTGGCTTGGCTCACAAAGATCAACGGTGGCTTGACTTGGCTCATGAAGATCAACTGTGACTTGCCTTGGCTCTGGAAGATCAGCGCTGACTTGACTTGGTGTTGTTATGATGGTAGCCACCATCTTGTGAATGTCCTTTGGCGCGGCGGGCATTACGTGATTCAGCGAAGTGTCGCATTTCTCCGCGACACCCACAGTAGGTGTCACAATATTCAGAAACTTCTGAATGTGGTCCTCCAGAGTACAATTACCTTGACGAAGGTGGATGAGACGTATAGCTGGGTCCATGCTGATGCTGGAAATGCTCATAGAAGCTGCTGGATCTAGGTTTGGCGAAGTCTTCTGTAACGAATCTAGACTCAGGCAGGGATCCAAATGCAAAGCTTTTATTAAAAGTGAGCGTGGTCGTACAAGCAGGGTCAAAACAGGAATAAACAGGAACAGCAAAGGACAGGCAGAGTCGTAGTCAGGATACAGGCTAAGATCAGGACAGGCAGATATCACTCACAGGTCAGTATACAAAGCACAGGTCAGGGGTAGGCAGCACAGGATCGTAAACAGGTAACAGGCAGGAACGGTAACAGACTGACAGACAGGATATTAGTACGCTCAGAATTCTATCACAGGGAAAACAAGACTTCGCAATCAGGTGGTGTGTGTGTGAGTCATTTATAGTCCAGGTAGTGTGCTAAGCTGTATGTGGCAACAGGTGATTGGTGTAGAGTGAACATGTGACTGGCAGGGAGGGTTGTGGGAAATGTGATCCGGGAACTGACAGGAACAGACGGAGATCATGACATGAACAAATAGGTTTACTGATAGTTTAAATACTTTTTTTTTTTTTTAGTTAATAAAAGTACACTTTAAAGTATACTCAGTAGTCATATACTGCAAGTATACTTGCACGTTTTCTTTATGTGAACCTAACACCATACTTATATGTAGGTATTCATTTCTATACTTGACATATACCTTTAACTGTACTTGAACTCTTTCCTCGCCAGCTTTTTTTTTTTTTTTTTTTTAAGTTGCCAGTCAGCATTTTTGATCATTTTCACAAACTTTCATGGCCCCCAGAATATTTTGATGTATGAATATCTGAACATAGTATAACAGTATAACAGTCAAAACATGGGTTACCGAAACATTTTAAAATGGCGAGGAAGCATTGTTTCATAAACAATGGAAAAAAGTTAGGTAGATTTGAAGTAAATTCCTATGTACACTACCAGTGGACTACACAAAAATTCAGAATTAGGAACATATCTGTTTTCTTTATAAATCTGTATTTTCAAACAATGTAAGTTTATAAGACAGTATGTAAAACTATATGAAAAAAAGTATATACCTGGCATGAAACTCTAAATGGTGCATGCTGACAGTAGGTTTAACGCATTTGGAAGTGATCATGACATTATCTACATAGCATGATAGCATGATTATCTACATAGCTGGTTGGTTGTTGTTGCCTCAGCATCAAATGAGCCGCAGCTCAACATTCAAACAAATTCCAGTATGATGCTAGTAGTAATGTGCAGCATGCTTTCAGAAATCCTCCACCTTCCCCAGCTCCACTTTTATAGATCTGCTACTGGGATAATTCATGTATGTTACATGTGCAGCATCAGTCTTACATGCTCACAGCAATGTCTGTGAATGTATTGGCAGTGGCATATCTCTGTACTTGCTCTGCAGCAGCAGCAGTGTAGCAAATCTATTCCACCAAGACCAAATACATTAACATTGCCATATCCATAAACATGCCCATCTCCTTTACCATACTAATCTCCTGAGAGCTGTCATGAAATAAGGCTACACAATCAAAAGAGTAAACACAACTACAAGCCAAGTATGCTTAGGCCTAGTCCACACGTACACAGGTATTTTTATGAATTGAGTTGTTCCTCCATTAAAAAAAATAAATAAATAAATAAAAAATAAATCTTGTCTACACAAGCACACTTAAAAAAAAAAAAAAAAAAACTCCATCGACATGAATAGCAGCACACACTCTGACATCACAAGCCAAATTCTCTGGTTTCACCAGCCACATGACAACACTGCAACCGTCCCAGTTATTCTAGCACAGTATTAATGGGTCAAGTGTTGTTTAGTAATAGTCAAGTATAGGTTACTTAAGTTAAGTGTAATTTTAATTATAATTCTGAGTACATACTTTCTAATTTTAGTTTAAAGGTAGTATACTAAGAAGTATAACAATATACACAGATGATGGATTTGTGTGCTCAGATTTGTAAACTGCCATTTTTTTAATCCGTGTTTTTAATATTCTTAACAGCATGCTTAAATTCTAGGCTATAATTTGGGGATAGGGTGAAATGGACAATAATTTATTAAGAATTGTAAGCAGCTGTCTTGTATCAGGCGAGATTGGGCAAAAATTAGGCAATTAGTATCCTCAATTCTCAAACAAATAACATGTGTAATTAAAAGAAAAGGGTGATGTGACAAAGTGGTAAACATGCCTCTGCCCCAACTTTTTTGGAGTGTGATGCAGCCATCAGAATCAAAATTTCTTTATATTTACAAAATAAAATTGAGTTGGTCAGTGAAGACTTTGAAAATCTTTTCTTTTGTAAGTTAAAAAAGGTTCAAAGTGAATTAACAAATCACAGATTCTTGATTTTATTGCATTTTACAACATTTCCCAACTTTTCTTGATTTAGGTTTGTTCTGGTTCTTGAATTTGATTGGCTGAAAGCCTTTTCCAGCCATGTGATATTGTACTAAAATCGCATGGTAACCATTTCACAATTTGTATTACTCCACTTGTTTCTGCCAAATCTATACCAGTAGCATTTCTCACAGCAGCCGTCAATGGTGGATGAGCACACCTACTATAATTTTACAAATACTACTGTTACTGTAGTGCTGTGATGAGAAATCCTCTTAAATCGGCCTACAGCCTCATGCCTGTGGCCTAATCACAGCCGTCTGATATAGAGCCATGTCGCATGACTCTGAGTGTGATATTGCTCATATATCTTTCTCTCTGTTTCACTGTAGAACAATAATCCCAGTGCAAACATATATACAACTCTTGACCTCAGGTCCAGATCTTCTGGCCTCTACAACACACACACAGTAAGTGAAATCTCAAAAACTACACATGCAAAATAGTTTGTACACTCAAAATCAGGAAATAAATAATCAATGTGTCTTTCACATAGACTGTCCATCCCAGACCTGTTCACCAGTTGGCTCTTATGAGAATCAATCAGTGAGTGTGAGATCCTCAGGCCTTCTCAATATCATCAATAAAGAAGAAAATATCCTCACCACTAATCAATAGATACTGAACATCACTTTCATTCAGTTACACGCTTGACTAGAAGAGTAATTTTTGTGGATCCAAAATGGCCAATATTCATATTCATGCATTTTAATTCATATTTCATGTTAATCATTTATGGCTTATCATTTATTAATGTTCCTTTTGATTTCATATATTCATGTACTCCTATATATATTAATACTCATCATATTTTCTAGTATTTACTCTCTATTGTACCCTTTATGGTTATACTTCTTTTATCTTTAAGAGTATGTATGCTTGTTATATTCAATTGTTCTTCAAAGTGTTTCAATGTGACAGGTCATGTTGACACGTTTGTGGTTAGATACTGGACGCCTGCTAAGTACTACAGAAGCGATCATGTTTTCAGAATTAGTTGCTAATTTCATCTTGTACCTTTATATCAAAATATGTCTGTTATAATTTCTTCAGACATGTGATCATGCAAGATCTGCAAAATTCCCTAAAGGGTGTCAAAACAGATTTTCATCTATTTTTGACATCTGACCAGTCTATGACATAATGGATACATCCATTTGAACTTTTCTTATTAGACCAAAACATAAGTTTGAGTGGGATGTAAGTTTTCCTATGCTTATGGTATAAAACGGACTGGGTCTTTGATAGTTTAGCTTTCCTTTGCTTTTCTTTACTTTTTCTTTGCTCTTTTTACTTCTCGCATCTCTTCTGCATCTTATGCTTCTGCTTCTTCTCTTCTATCTGTCGTTTCATTATGCAAAATTTTGTTCCTTCTTTCTCTATATTCTAATCTTCATCTATTAGATAAAATACTCTGGGATTTATTATTAACTGTTAATTACTGAATTAATTTGTTTGTCTCTATAATTTTTAATTAATAAATTTGTTATTCCTTATTCAAATTTGTTTTCTGACATAATCATTGCTGGACTGTCTGGATCTCAAGTTTTTGCATCAAATTTCACCAAAAGTAAAAAAAATTGTAATGTTGTGTAAATATGTTTCTATTGTCTTATTTCTGTTGCACACAGCAAGACTCACTTTAGACTCACAAGTTAAACTTTACTCATTTTTTGTCACGTTGCTGGACACGCCAACATCATAACTCCCAATGAAAATGAGCGACTTATTTTACAGATTTTTGGTATAAAAAGGTTCTCCAAATATTAATTTTGGTTCTGCGAAAGTAAAAATGTCCAGTTCCCTTTCGAGGGAACTCGCGCTGCGTCGCCATGGCAACGCTTTGGGGATCCCTTCAGCATAATTGCTCCTGAAGACGTATACAACTAGTCCAATCGTGATTGGTGCAACGTCATCCCGTGATGTATGCCGGCGGAACGCGGAAGATATAAAAGAGCGGTCAAACACAGCTGTTTCTCATCTTTAGCAAGTGTCCTGTGTCTCCTGTCTGTCTAATTTGGTGTTGTTTGTCCCGTAGAAAAAGCAAGTGTGGCGAGAAAGCGGTACAGGTTAACGCACACACAAGCTCAAGTTTGACTACTTGTAGAAAATTCGACTACGCCACCTGGGAGGGTTTCACCCAGGAAATATAAATAAACCCCAAAGTTTGTTATTAGGTCACACAGGTTCGATTCTCTTAAAAAGGAATGTAGGCAGGAAACGTGGGCATCATATAAAAATACAAAAATTTATTCACAACTTGAATTCAAAATAGAAAAATCACTTAAAATAGACTCAATGATATAGTACCATTCATAACAGCTCTATCTCAGTGACACTGCAAAATAAATTTACACAAAATGAAATTTCAAAAAGACAAAAACAGCACACAAAAATAATCACAAAATTAAATTATACCAAATTACAAAAAAACAACCTTAACAAAAAAGGAATGTCCTCACTGGTAACAAGGTCCAGTGACAGACAATTACACAAATAACAAAAACAAACAACCAGAAAGAAGAAACATTAAACAAAACCAATTTACACAACTTCCAAATAAACTAAACAATATAATATAATTACAGGGCTGGGGTTACCCACCGGAGTGATCACCAGCGCTAGTTATCCAAAAGCACACTTCCACACACACCCCAACGTGAACTCAGATCACACACTCGTACACTTCAAAAGTGTCACACGGCAAACGTTGAAGCAGCACCACCACCACAAAAAGATCTTTCACCCGTGGGACCCCAGCTCCTGAAAGAAAGCAAAAACAAAATAAATAAATCTCAAACAGAAATAAATGAAAAGCAAATTACAGTCACAATTCCACCGTAACACGATGGGCAACAGTCACCACAACACAGTACAAGTCACCGTATACAAATCTGCAAAAGAAACGAAAAACTATTAAAAGTTTGAGGAAAACAGGACTCGAAGGAGCGGCCACGTCGTCCTTAGGCCAGCCCCAATAAATGTACGATCGTCCACCCCAAAATAAACAACAACAAAAAAAAAAGTCAGTTAAACCCAATCACAGAAACCAGACGGCAGCAGCAGAAGTCCCTTTAAATAGTTGTAATCCGATATCGTTCGCTCGGCGCGCTGCGGAGACAGAACCGAGCTGCAATAATAATCGCCCAGGACGAAAGGGAGAATCCTATAGCATGCGTGAATGATACAAACACAAAACAGGGTTACTATTAATTGCACAATCACACACCGAAATTCCCCCCCGTAAACCCAACAAAACTTACCAAATGCGGATAGACGAGTTTTACAATCAGTTCACTGCTCAGGATACACAGCCTTCAAATAACCCGCTGGTAAAACTGAAGTACAGGGACTGCACATTAATCAAACCACCCGCCCCTCAGTGAAACGAGACCTAGCTTACAATAAAACTTCCTCATACCTGAAAGGAGGGCAGTAATCGCATCCAAAACAGCATCCGGAGAAACACACAAACCGATGAAAAGACAGGCTGGTGTACAATAAGCAAGCTATTAGTGCAACAAGCAATAATAAACAGTTAGCAAAATGCTACGTGCTAACAGCACATACCTGAAACCGCTGAAACAAAACAGAAAAAGGGGGGGGGATCCGGACGTGACGCATCCCAGGCTGCAACCAACCAGCCCTGAAATAGTGCCCACTCGCTGCTGATTGGTGCTCATGAGCGTCAATCACCAGCCTTACCTCATTCATACTGTCACACAAGCATGCACATATATATATATATATATATATATATATATATAAAGAAATGGTGAGTGAATGCAGCAAACAAAACTTTAGACCATGCATTCCTCCCTGCCAGCATTTTATAACAGAGGGAGATGCACATGAGTTTTTGCTGGCCTTGTTTTCTGAAAGCGGCCAGTTCGTCGTTCCCCGTGGCTCAGGTCCCGCGGCTGCTGAGGCAGCTCGGCATCTGCAGTCATGGGGTTTTCACAGATGGACCTGGGGCGGGGGTTGAGATGGCTGCGGCCCCTTCTCAGCCCTCAACCACTGAGCCCAGTGCTCAACACCGGGATCCGGAAGCTTCTTACGGCCCGTGCGAGCCGTTTATGCTGAGTCCATCTGCCTCTGAGGAGGTCGATGTTCTCAGTATTGACTGTGAGATGAGTGATTTGGGTGACTCGCCAGCCCAATCACCACAATATGACGGGCTTGTGGAGGTTGTTTCTCGGGCCATGGCGAAATTAAATATCGATTGGCTGGCCGAGAGACAGGAGGAGTGCAGTAAAAGCAAGTTAGATAAGCGCTTCCTCCAGTCAGCACAGCAACCTCCATGTCGGGGCTTATATTCTTCTAGGCTTTCGAGCCCCACCGTTCATCATATTCCGCTCTGGTGGGGCTCAAACAGAACGGTTATGGGACGATGCCCAGGGTTGAAGAAACCCTGGCTGTGTATTTGTCACCTGACGCTGCGTCGTCCCTAAAAGCTCTGACACTGCCCATCAAACCATGCCGAACTACATCATCGTTGGTGGGCAAGGCGTATATGGCAGCAGGTCAGGCCGGTGCCTGTTTACACACCATGGCAATTTTACAAGCCTATCAGGCCGACCTGCTGAGGGTCGGCCTGATAGGCTTGTATATTAAAGAGCTTTGTCGGGCCTCGGGCATTAAGGAGAGGGACAGAACTTTTCTCTTGATGCCACGCTGTCGTCATCTGGTCTCTTCGGCAACGCCATTTCTCGAGAGAAATATATGTGATATATGAGAGATTTCAGGAGTCAAAAAAACAGGTGGCAGCATTTCAGAGGTTCATCCTGCTGATTCCAAATCCCAGGGGGCTGCAGTCAAGGAGCAGCCCCGCCCATATACAGAGGTGTCAAGTAACGAAGTACAAATACTTCGTTACCTTACTTAAGTAGAAATTTCGGGTATCTATACTTTACTGGAGTAATTATTTTTCAGACGACTTTTTACTTCTACTCCTTACATTTTCACGCAATTATCTGTACTTTCTACTCCTTACATTTTAAAAATAGCCTCGTTACTCCTATTTCATTTCGGCTTGTTTTCATTCCGGCTTGGAAAAAAAAAAACTATCCAGGTAAATCGCGCCATCTGGATAGAGTGAATTTGATTGTGGTTGGATGAGAATAAACATATACCATTCTGACACCCTATTGGGTTGTACGCGATCCAGCGCACCTGCACGTCACAAATCACGTCAAATCACAAATCACGTCACACTCCAGCAAGGACGACAGTGCTGGGGGTCGTTACTCGAAAAAGATTATTTCTTAAAAGTTATTATTTCTCTACTACTGGCTCATTTAGGCTATCAAACGGGTGCTTTCTCTTCGTCCTCTGCAAATTAAGCTAGGTAGTTCGGTAGAGAGACGTTTGAATAAATTAGCGTATACACCGGTTTTTAAACTTTTTTTTAGCGCGACCCTTTTTATTTATGTGACCCATAGTCATATACAACCATGTAGCTAAACAAGCCAAAACGAATTAATATAAAACGAAACTGAAGGTAAACCTGCGTTGCTCTCATGGTGGTTACCTCTCTCTTTCGGTGAAGTGGAGCAGTGCTCTTGCTGAATGGCACGGATTGCACTACGGACTATTGTTCCTTTTATGTTTTTTTTTTTTTAAACTGTATTTTATTTTTTTATAACGAACAAGCTGCGATGTCACGTTTCCAGTGCTTTGTTGTGTGCGCGTGAGGCGCAGGCGCGATCAAACAGCTGTCTTTGCAGGGGACTTGCCTCATCGTCATGGCAACGGTTCGTGGCCAGGTCAGATTACGTCAGGCCCTGCGTTCCATTCGGAAGGGCTCATCCCTATGCCCTAATCCCTTCAAAGTGTTTACCCTCCAGAGTGAGAGCTTCGAAGGGATGAAGGGTGTAGAGGTCAAAAATACTCCTTTTTTGGAACGCACTTCTGCGTCATCTTAACGAGACAATCAAGGAGGATAGATTGCGCAAGTTGCGCCCTTTGTTTAACGTTAGTTTATTTGGTTTATCGCACCATAATGTATATTGTGTCTATGTATTTGAAACATTTGAATGGACTGATAAAGGGAGCTGTAAAGTATTTTTGTTTAAGTACAATGTCGTTTTGACCATAATAATGTACTAAATCTAACTCGTATAAATATTACAGTAGTATAGAAAAATACTATAGGTAAAATCGAACTCCGAGCCTCCTGTACCCATTCTGTGAAGACAAACAACTTCACTGTGCAAAGGATCATGGGGGTCCGAAGTGTCCATCAGTTATACCCTTCGAAATCCGTCATTCCGAAGGGCCCTTTAAAGTGGCCAGTTTTGAACACTTCGGTTTGGAACGACCCTTCAATATGGCGGCCATGATTGTTTTCACTCCGAAGTGCCCTTCGGAGGGCGATATATCCCATTTGGAATGCACCGAGAGTTTGATGCCGTTTGTTGGATGCTCAGACGACCAAACAAACGCTGATTAAACATGTTCAGTCTGGTAAAAACAGACTCCAACCAACGGCAACACCTATCCAACAAGCTCCAACAGACGAATTTGTTGGCGTTTGTCGGTGCGGTGTGAACTGAAACAGCTGAAAACTTTGGCGGGTTGGCGGGTGTTAATGTCAAGCCCTGATTGTTACTAAGCCTGCCCTGTGTACACCAAAACTACCCACATTTTTCTTGTCCGCTGCCCTCACAGATTCCTGCAGTTAAGCTTGGATGTACATTTACATTCCAATAAAGGTTATTGATGACATTTTGAGGAGGTGGATTGCACAATAGACCCCTGTGACACGGCCTAAGCTTTTGTCCTTAATGGCATTTTTTCCCCTTACATTACTTTTACTTTTATACTTTAAGTAGTTTTGAAACCAGTACTTTTACACTTTTACTTGAGTAAAAAGCTTGAGTTGATACTTCAACTTCTACAGAAGTATTTTTAAACCCTAGTATCTATACTTCTACTTGAGTATTGAATGTGAATACTTTTGACACCAGTGCCCATATACGGCAATCTCCTCATACCGGCAGGCACAGAAAGAGAGTGTTGCCTCTTGAGCGCCCCCTGCAAAACCTAAGGCGCAGAAGCAACACTCTCAACCAAAGCCCCAAAGGGAGAGGACGGATCTGAGGAACGTCATTCTCTCCAGACGGGCTTCAGGAAAGAGGTCCTGATGATCATGTCAGGCCTTTGAGGGCACCCCCTCCAGGGCAGGAGCTCATTACTGCTGCTCCTCTGTCGAGCCCTCAGGAAATTGATTTGTTAACCCCGCCGCCATCAGCGCTTCGGGGCACAATGATTTTCAACAAACCCAAAACTCAGTGTTCACACACTCTTGTGACTCTGGGGGGTTTGCTCTCAGTAGAGAGGCCTGTAGAAAAATTTAATTGGTTGAACCCTGCCGCAGATGCACTTCAGGGCACCAAGCCTGCTCCATCGAATGTGGCTGGGGCTGGCCCAGAGAGGATGGTACCCTTAGTGAATTTCCTTTCAGCATGGGAAAATTTAGCCAATGTGTCAAGTTGGGTGACTTGCACCATTCGCAAGGGCTACAGTCTTCAGTTCGGGTCTCGCCCGCCCAGATTCAATGGAATTTTGAACACGTTGGTGATTCCGAGCAGGCACAAGTGATAGAGGAGGAAGTTCAGTCTCTACTGGCAAAGGGGGCCATATATATATATATATATATATATATATATATATATATATATATATATAAAATCAGTGGGAAATAATAGATGAATAACACTGATGTAGAAGCACCAATTCATGATTTTAAGCCTAAACTTGACATAATCTGTAAACTTGTCCTTCAAATCTGATTGGTTGATTTGAGAGAAACGAGGAGACAGTGTATCAGGTTCAAGCTCTCTGCATTAATTTATTTTAAGAATTTTCTTCAGCAACCATCTCTATTGTTAAGAGTCATTTTATGTTTCACATATTACATATTCAGTGTCTTTTTTTTTTTACATTACAATGAATTTTCACTGTCCATGTCAATACAAAATCCATAATAAAATAAACCTTTTAGTACCAAATGCATGTTCACTTACTCTTCGTGCTTGTATTTTACACTATTTGTATGTAAAGACAATGGTAATATTCACCAGCTATTTTTAAGATACTTAGAAACTTCCATTCACAGTATTTTATCAGTATCATGCCAATACATACAAACATTTCCAACTGATGGTGGGGAACTAACATCCAGTGAGCTAAACATATCTGTTAACATTACAAGCTCAAAAAAATATCTTCATGTGCATATATACATGGGAAAGTGCGTGTCGAGCTAACTTGCTCTCTAACGTAATGTGCACGTTGTCAGTCGACCATTACTCTGCTGGACTTTGCCCTCTCATCTCAAACTCGTTTCAAACAAAATCAGAAACAGACCCTAACGAAAATTATTTCACTAAAACAGTCCACTCATATCTCACATACATTTCAGCCGGGCTAAATCCTAGCTCTGAGTTATTTTTGTACATTTACCCACCTGTAAAACAGGAGAGAAACGAGGAGACAGTGTATCAGGTTCGAGCTCTCTGCAGTAATGAGGAACTCACAACTCACACAGCTCACACAAAATACAATAACTTGTGTTCAAATAAAAGACAATTGTGAATATTCTTAAAACACAAATACGACACTTTTGTGGTCGTCACACGCGACGCAGGTTCCCTCGAAAGGGAATGTCTCAGGTTATGCATATAACCATGGTTCCCTGAGAAGGGAATGAGATGTTGCGTCCCCTTGCCATACTTCCTGCATGCCTGTCAGCCGCTTGTTTCAGATCAATAGCTGAAACAGCTGTGTTTGACAGCTCTTTTATAGCTTCTGCGTTCCGCTGGCATACGTCATGGGATGACGTTGCACCAATCACGATTGGACTAGTTGTACACGTCTTCAGGAGCGCTTACGCTGAAGGGATCCCCAAAGCGTTGCCACGGCGACACAGCGTCTCGTTCCCCTCTCAGGGAACCATGGTTACATGCGTAACCTAAGACGTTTTCTTGATGTTAGAGGAACATGTTTTAAAAGGTATGATGTTCCTCAAACGTTCTTTCAATTTTGATTTAAAATTCAACAGACCAACATCAAATGACCACATTAAAGTGACTGCCCTCTACAGGAGAAACTTAAACTACATTACCCTTTATTCATCCAAATGTTTCCTCATCTGCTACATCTTTGGTGCATGTGAGCTTCAAGAGCTGGTACTTCCGGGGTTACTAATCAGTCAGACTAATACCATTTTGGATAAATGGGAACACTAATGCTGTATTCCAGGTATTATATAGACCACTTTGGGATGTTAACAATTCAAAAATCAGCACAAGTCTGTTTATAACAGAGATGTCATAGTAACAGGTCTGTAACATCAACACTCGTCTGTTCATCGCTCACAATGGTCACATGATCACAGTTAACACTAGAGAGATGCTGCTGTGGTTTTGTTTTCTCACCTCTCTCGCTACAGAGGAAACTGTATTAATGGCCATATTAAGAGTTTCATGAGACACCAGAAAGCACACAAGATCACTGTCAGAATAAAAAGATTTGAAGATATCATATGATGAGAACCTTTAGATATAAAGATGCAAGTTCAAGATTCAGTTACTCTATTAATTACTTTTGTTTTGTTACTTTAGTCTAATGTCGTCTCTGATGTTGGTTGCCCTGTTGCCTTATTTACACCTTGCTATGTCAACACTGGGTGAAGTGTCATATCCTCATGTTAAATATAAAGTGTTGAGCACATAAAATCCCCAATGATGGTGTCACTCTGTTCATTTGTTCTGTTGTCTCTGGTCATGAGTGTTGGTGAAACAGGTAAGATCATCATTTACTAATAATTGATCTGATGAGTCAAATATGTCATAGGGGAGACTGGGGCTAGTTGTCACGGTAAGTGTAAGGTTTAAAGTTGAAGTGGTTTTGTATCTTGGTTACAAATATTTAAATCTGCCTTAGATTAAAATAGCTCCAGTATCATTGTGTATTGTAACATAAGTTGGGTAACAAATGAACAAGGTAAAACCACAGTAACATACATTAATACACAAGTTGAGTATCTAATGAAGTAGATCTAAACTGAAAGCGTGAAATGTGTGCTCAAGAGAAGGGTTGGGGCACGGTGTCACAAAAGAAAAAAGAAAAAAGTAGTAATAACAGTCATGTTCATTAGCTGTTTAGACTTTAAGATGTTTCTCTATAGAAAGAAACTTTATACATATTCACAGGAGAAAACGTGTATAAACCAGACAATGAACTGAACAAACACAGGTTAAACACAAATGCAATCAACAGTATGAACCTCTCAAATCAATGAGAATCCATAGAAACAACCTCAAAAATATTTCATACTGAGCAGGCCCTACGGTTCACCATGCAAGTGATTCATGGACTAATTGCAAAGTTTATCCATCATAGAGTCAACAGCTTTTATTGTAGATGGTGCTTGATTTGCATTGGCCTGAAAGAGGAAGTGGAAGGACATATGTGCTTAACCCCGCATGCAACCCGATTTTGGAAAGTAGGGCATAAATGGCTTACCCAGAATTAAAAGGTTGCTGCTCAAAAGTCATTCTGGATAGACACATAATGAACATATGTGACCATGATGGCAAAATGAGTTGGAATGTGCATGGGCTAATTTCAAGCTACAGGCAAAACAAATGAAAAATGTCCAACTTTGTGAATATTCATAGCAAATTCTCGATGGCATGAGTCCGAACCAATGAAATGTGATTCAGCTCATGTGCTCATTAATAGAGACTGCAAGACCTGAAGTGGGTGTGTCAGAAATATGGAGACATACAAAGTGTGCAGGGCTGGGGGTCCTCCAGGACAGGATTGAGAACCACTGTCTTACAGTTTTATTCATACAACTGTATATAAAAAATGTAAACTGACAAGGTATGCAGGCATGTCTCTCTTGTACAGTTTGTAAGCTGTTAAAATTGCAATGAACAAGTATACTTTGTGAACAAATAATTTGTGTTCACAAATCAAGTGGTTTGTGTTCAGATTGCATGTTTTTAGCGAAAAAATTAAATCGAACCGTACTTAGACCACCTCCTGAGACCAGTTTGGTTCACTTTTAAGGGGTCTGAGATTGTTTGGAGTGTCCACATATGGGCCAAAAATCATGTGAACCGTGCTCAGACCCCTGAAAAAGACTAAGGGCCCTATCTTGCACCCAGCGCAATTGACTTTGTACACCGACGCATGTGTCATTCCTATTTTGCACCAGCGCAAAGCGCACTTTTGCCTCCACAGAAGCACGTCGCTAAACTAGTGAATGAACTTGCGCTCCCTGGGTGGTTCAGCGCAAAAAAGGAGGCGTGTTCCGGCGCAAACAATCCCTGGTGCTATTTTGCTGTTCCATTAAACAATTGCGCCACTGACCAGAAAAAACCTAGTCTAAAGTCAATGGCGCAATATTTTTTTGTTAGAGCGCGTTGGTAGAAACTGCACCTCTGGGCGCGTCCACAGTGCGCGTTGACTTTGCTTATTACACACAGGGATGCGCATCACACAAACATGCCAAACATTAAAAACAAAAGGATTATAGTGTAAAAGAATATTATTGTGTAGGCTACATAAATATAAAAATGTAATGATGAATAGTCATTGCGTGTATTAGAATTAGGCTACCTATTTTCAGTTCAGCCTGCTATTACAAATAATGATGAACGAAATTGGCTAATTAATTGGACAATCGTGCCAATACACACACACATATATATTAACCGACTCATCGCGCGGAGCTATTTGAAAGCCTGCATCCAACGCAGACGACTGAAAGATTGACTGGCCACTTAACAGGCAATTTCAGCTTTTCCGCCAACAAATTCCGTCATGTAAATATCAATCCGCCATGGCGCGAGCGCATCTCGCTCTTAAAGGGAATGGTAGATGACACTCTGATTGGTTTATTTCACGTTACGCCCAAACCACACCTATGAATAATGAAGGTACTTCAGACCAACCCATTTTAGATTTGCGCCGGGCGCAAGAGCCATTTATCCCGCCGGGAAAATAGCAACAGCGCCGAGACCCGCCCACAAAGTTACTTGCGCTTCGCGCTTTGACACTTGCGTTTCAGATCGTTAAAATAGGGCCCTAAGTGTGAAAACACCCTAATGTCTGGCATGGAGAACTACCCCATTAACGATTCTATTGTTCTCTCTCAGTGAATGTTAGCACCTTTGCCGGTATTAAACTTGATCTTCCTTATTCTTTTTTTATTATTCTTTTTTTTTTTTTTCCAGCCATTATTAGCCTTTATTCTGACATTGCTTGCCCATCCACACCGCTTTCATCCTAGATTCGTTAATCCACCTATTGCCTGAAGTTTTTCCAAAAAAAAAAAAAAAAAAATAAAAAAGCATATTCTTGTGACCTTATGTAAATTCTTTTAACAAAAAAGATTGTGAAATAGATATAGCTCCTGGAGCAGCAGGTGCATTAGAGCTACAATTAGCATCAAGATAGATAATTTAAAAGATTAATATTACACATTTACTCAAAATTCACTTTAAAGTGTTTGTAATAACTTCTGATTGCAATCTAATATATATTTTGGTCATATAATTTTGTTGAATTATGTTATATTTAGCTTTTTATATGAAGCTCGCAACACTTGATTAGCATGTATAGCATGTAAACATTCTTTACTCATATGAAAATACCCCAAATCAGTTTAAAAATAGTTTATTTTCTTAATTTTTGACATGTAGAAGCATTTCTTTGGCTTTGTTTTTCACTGAGCTGTGAAGGAGGACGTTTACACAGGATGTGGTCATGTAGAAGGCAGGAATTATGCCACGTAAGATGATTGACAGTCCTAGACTAAATCAGCACTCACTGAGTCATATAACTCACATGCAAAACCCGGAACAGAACAGACAGATATCACTCTACCCTGTTTTAGATCTTCAGATTGCATAATTCAGTGTGAAATTAATAGAAATAATATTCTGTATGACAAAATATTTTGCAAACATGAGAATAAATCAATATAAATATAAATAATTTTCCCAAAGATGTGCATTTTTGGACTAAAAGGTGCTGTTCAGTGGAGCTGTGTGAACACAAATAAACCACTGCAGAGATGACTTGTTTTTATTATAAAACGTGGTCTATTATTGTCTGGAAATGAACACAGACAGAGGATCCATCTGCAAGTATAACAATGTTTATTGACAGAATTTGCTGTACAATAACTTCACTCCAAATACACAGACGTTGTAGAGATTGAGGCGTGCAGAGTGGTGACGTGATGGGTGGCGCAGGGCTACAACGGGTATCAGAGACCAAGGATAATCCTGTCCAGAAAGCAGGGCACACGACAACATTCCAGTAATCCGAGAACCAGGGAGAGACAAACAGAGAGCACGACACCAGGACAGCCTGCAACGTCTGTCCATTTGGAGTGAAGTTATTGTACAGCGAATTCTGTCAATAAACATTGTTATACTTGCAGTTGGATCCTCTGTCTGTGTTCATTTCCTGACAGAACGAACCACTAGATCCAGCAGCATGACCTTCCTTATTCTGCCGCCAGCCACTATGAGGGAGCGTATGGCTCTACTTCGGGCAGTAATGGCCCTACAACAAGGGGAATGGGAGGTAGGGTGTTTTGCCCAGTATTTCTGGACAATGGCGGTGGGGCTAAGGTATAATGACTCTGCTCTAAAGGAGATTTTTAATGAGTGTCTTAAGGTCCCTCTGCCTCAATGGGAGTTGGAGGGGCTTCAAATCCTGGATTTTTGGGACTTTGTTAATTATCTCTCCCAGAGAAGTCGTTGGGCAACACCTGCTCAGCCAGTCAGTGAGCCCGCTCCAGCCAGTGAGTCCGCTCCAGAGCCCGCTCCAGCCCGTGAATCCGCTCCAGAGGCCACGGAGGAGGTGGGCACTGAGTCTCCGCTTCACACACGTAAAAGGAGGAAGAGGAGGAGGAAGGCTTCCATCCCTCAAAGCCTGGAGGCCTCCCCAGAGCCCGCTCCAGCCAGTGAGTCCACTCCAGCCAGTGAGTCCGCTCCAGCCAGTGAGTCCGCTGTACTGCCTACAGAGGAGGTAGGCACAGAGCCACCGCTTCACCCATGCAAGAGGAGGAAGAAGGCTTCTTCCATCCCTCAAGGCCCGGAGGTCTTCCCAGAACCCGCTGTAGGCCCAGAGGCCCTCCCAGAGCCCGTGGTAGTTCCGGAGACCACCCCAGAGACCGTTCTTGCGCTTCCCAAGCACCCTGCCCTGCCGGCGCCGCCCAGGCCGTCTGCCCTGCCTCCGCCGCCCAGACCGTCTGCCCGGCTGAAGTCCACCTGGTCAGTTCCTCCAGCACCGCCTTGGCACTTGGCCGGGGTTCTGGACCTGCTAGAGGTCACCTGGGCAGTTCCTCCAGTGCCGCCCTGGCACTCAGCCAGGACTCTGACCTTCGTGGAGCCCCTGTGGTCTGTTCCTCCGGCTCCTCCCTGGCCTTCAGTCACGGGCTCTGTTCCTGGCCCACCATCCCTCCACTTGGTCCTCCTCCAGTCCACCTCCCTCCTGAGAGTTTTTCCTTGTTTGTTTGTTTTTTTATTGTGGAGCATCTGGTATCCACTCCGTAGGGAGGGGGTACTGTCATGATCACAAGCTGGAGTGCCCTATTTAGCCACCAGAGGGCACTCCAACCTGGACTGTTTCTCACTTCTTTTGGACTTCATTTCCCATAAACCACTTCCCGGACTCATCATCCTGTCATTGCTTTCAGCTGTTTTGCGTTTGATTATTAGTGTCTGTCTATTTATACCCTGTTTGTTTCTGCTTTTGTTATTGAGGTTTCATTTATTGTCACTGGATTTTGGTTCTGTTTTCTTTGTTTATTGTGGACTGTTCTGTGGACTCTGACCCTTGCCTGCCTGGATTATGCTCTTGGATTGCCCCAATTAAAGCTGCACATGGATCTTACCTTCTTGTCTTTGTGTGTACGTGACAATTATCGAAACTGGAGCTTTTTATAATCTTTCTAATGATACACGGTTTCACGGTTAGACCGTCAGCGATGTGGTGACAGTAAAGGGGTTAATTTAATCAAACAGAAACCAATGATTCTGGCTAAACCTCAATAAACACCAGTGTCAAAACAGACAACGCTCCAGTGGTCCTCCAGGACCCAAGTTACCCATCCCTGATTTATATGTTTACTAGGTATTTTACTATAAACAATACAAGAGATTAAAACACACTTAAATATAATAGAAATAAGCCACTGTACATTTGTTGTAGGTGTTGCTATGGTGACATCAGTCAGAATGGCTCCTCCTCTTCTGATCGTTCTCCTCATGATTCATGGTTAGTCACTGAACACTTTAAAAAACACTCAAGAGATTTGGGATACCACATTTTTATGCACAAGCTGCTGCTAATTTGTTTAGTATGAACTTGTGTTTCAGGGGTTTCTAGTGCTGGTTGGGGTGTGAGTTACAGTCCTTCACACATCTGTGCACTAAAGAACTCATCAGTGATAATGAACTGCACTTATACATACCCTACTGCATATCAGATCACGAGAGTGTTCTGGACCAAAGGCGCTGTAATAAAGGGCGAAGAGTTTCCAGATTTGTCTGAGGACCCTGAATACAGTCAGAGGTTTCAGTATCTGGGAGATGAACAGCAGAACTGCACCATGAGACTGAGTCATGTGACACTGAAGGATAGACACGAGTACTATTTCAGATTCATCACTAATATAACAGAAGGTAGATGGATTGGTAGACCAGGAGTGACTCTTGCTGTCACAGGTGACTTTCATGAGGTTTCTCTCTTCTTCTGTGCATTATGTTGAATAATAATCAGTGTATGACAGCAGCACTAGATATAATGTGTGTGTTGTGTTCAGATCTTCAGGTGGAGTCTCCTGAGAGAGTGACAGAGGGAGATTCAGTCCGTCTGACATGTAAAAGCAGCTGCACTCTGACTGACAGAGCAACATTCATCTGGTACAGAAACTCACAGCCATTAACTGAGAGAAGAGACAGAAACAATGAACTCCTGCTGCAGTCAGTCAGAAGAGAGGATGCAGGCAGATATAGCTGTGCTGTACACGGACACAATCACATCTCTCCTGCTGTTCAGCTCAATGTCATGTGTGAGTATGAATTTAAGGACTTTTTATTTTTGAAAAGCAACTGTTCAAAACATATCTGATAAATGGTCATTAAGTTTTGTGGGAGCTCTTGGCAACCGGCCTTTGGCAAAAATCATGTCTGAAGAAAAAAACAACAACAACGATTCAGATCATGTGTCTCTAGGCCATGTACACACTGCAGATAAATTTGGTTGTCAATTCACCTTTTAGTTTTTAATCCTGTTCTGCGCAGTTCACTTCTCTTTTGAAGATTAAAAGATCGTTATGAGAAATATCATGAAATTAAACACATTTACAAAGCAGGAATAAACACTGCTGCTGCAGTAAAAGTTTGAGAAGGCAACTGAAATAAAATATATGACTATATCAGTGCATGTGAATCAAAGAAATATGCCAAATAATTTATATAGCTTCACAAAGAGCTCAAAAGAATACATGTAAGTTTAACCTGTTTTAAAGCTTTATATATTAATGCATGTATTATATTTATTTTAATTTAAAAGCAAAGTTTAATACTGTCAGTTAATATAATAATTATATGAATATGTCATATGAATTATAGTCAAGTCAAGTCAAGTCAAATTTATTTATATAGCGCTTTTACAATTGGTAATTGTTTCAAAGCAGCTTTACATATTATAAGCACAGAAAAAAGGGAAGTGGTTAAAAATAAGCTGTACAAACAAGCGTGGTAATATGTAACATATACAAGATGGTGCTACATTAAGCCAATGTCGGCTGACTCCCAGGGGTGGAAAAAACCCCCTAGGAGAAAAACCCAGCGTGCTAACACTGGGAAAAAAGTCCTAGGAGGGAAAAAACCCCTTGGAAGATATATATAATATATGTAAATGGATATGGAGATCAAAATCTGAATTATGCATTTTTATTATAGAGATTAAAAATAGATTATATATAAATATATGTAAGCGGATACGGGGATTAAAAATCTGAATTATAGATGCAGTCAGAACTGGATCTGTAGGCCCATTGTCTCCTGGGCTACGTTGTAGTCAGGTCCAGACACAGGTTCTCTCTATCTGATCTGGATACGGCCTGGATCCAGCACCCGGCAAACCTCAGGATAAGCAGAGAGACAGATATTAGCGTAGATGCCATTCTTATACAGGTATATCTAGTGTTATAGGAAATGTTCTTGGTTCCGGCCGACCTAATTATTGCAGCGTAACAATCCTTTAACGGATTTGAAAAAATGTTAATGCATTGATAATGTGTTATGTGTATGCAAGAGCAAAGAGATGTGTTTTTAGTCTAGATTTAAACTGACAGAGTGTGTCTGCTTCCCGAACAATGCTAGGAAGATTGTTCCAGAGTTTAGGTGCTAAATAGGAAAAGGATCTGCCGCCTTCAGTTGATTTTGATATTCTGGGTATTATCAACTGGCCTGAATTCTGAGATCGCAATAAACGTGAAGGACTATAATGCATTAAGAGCTCACTTAGGTACTGGGGAGCTAAACCATTTAGTGCTTTATAAGTAAGTAGCAAGATTTTAAAATCTATACGATGTTTAATAGGGAGCCAATGTAATGTTGACAGAACTGGGCTAATATGGTCATACTTTCTGGTTCTAGTAAGAACTCTAGCTGCCGCATTTTGGACCAACTGTAGTCTGTTTAAAAGCCGAGCAGAACAACCACCCAGTAGAGCGTTACAATAATCTAGTCTTGAGGTCATGAATGCATGAACCAACTGTTCCGCATTTGTCATTGAGAGCATATGTCGTAATTTAGATATATTTTTTAGATGGAAGAAGGCGGTTTTACAGATACTAGAAACATGACTTTCAAATGAAAGATTGGTATCAAAGAGCACACCCAGGTTCCTAACTGAGGACGAAGGTTTAATGGAGCACCCGTCAAGTGTTAGAGAGTATTCAAGGTTTTTTCGTGAGGAAGTTTTTGGTCCAAAGATTAGGATGTCAGTTTTTTCTGAATTTAATAATAAGAAATTTCTTGTCATCCAGTTTTTAATGTCAGCTATGCATTCTGTTAGTTTTGTGAATTTGTAGGTTTCGTCAGGGCGCAAGGAAATATAGAGCTGAGTATCGTCAGCGTAGCAGTGAAAACTAACACCATGCTTCCTAATTATCTCTCCTAAGGGCAGCATGTACAGAGTGAAAAGCAACACTCCTAGTACTGAGCCTTGTGGTACTCCATATTGAACTTGTGATCGATACGACATCTCTTCATTAACTACTACAGACTGATAACGGTCAGATAAGTACGATTTGAACCATGCCAAAGCAATTCCACTAATGCCAATATAGTTTTCAAGTCTTTTTAAAAGAATGTTGTGATCGATAGTGTCAAAAGCAGCACTGAAATCTAATAACACTAATAGAGAAATACAGCCACGATCGGATGATAGGAGTAGATCGTTTGTAACTCTAAGGAGAGCAGTCTCAGTACTATGGTATGGTCTAAATCCTGACTGGAAATCCTCACAGATTCCATTTCTTTCTAAAAAGGAGCACAGTTGTGTTGAAACTGCCTTTTCTAGTATCTTTGACAGAAAAGGTAGATTCGAGATTGGCCTGTAATTTACTAAATCTCTCAGATCTAGTTGAGGTTTTTTAATTAGAGGTTTAATAATAATAAAGCCTGCTTAAAGGTTTTTGGCACGTATCCTAGTGTTAAGGATGAATTAATTATATCAAGAAGTGGACCTACGACCTCTGGAAGCATTTCTTTCAGTAGTTTAGTCGGCATTGGGTCTAACATACATGTCGTTGATTTTGATGATTTGATAAGTTTAGATAATTCTTCCTCTCCTATAGCGGCAAATGATTCTAGTTTTACCTCAGGGACACTACAGTGCACTGTCTGAAGCGAAACTGTAGACGGTTGCATGTTTATAATTTTCTCTCTAATATTATCAATCTTGCAAGTAAAGAAGTTCATAAAGTCATTACTGCTGTGCTCTATGGAAACGTCAGCAGTTGAATCTCTGTTTCTAGTTAATTTAGCCACTGTGTCAAATAAATACCTAGGATTATGTTTGTTTTCTATTAAGAGATTTGAAAAATAAGTAGATCTAGCATTTCTTATAGCCGTTCTGTACTCAATAATTTTTTCTTTCCACGAAAGGCGAAAAACTTCTAGTTTTGTTTTCTTCCAACTACGTTCAGCTTTTCTAACAGCTCGTTTTAGAGCCCGAGTGTGCTCATCATACCACGGCGTTGGATTAGTTTCCTTAATCTTCTTTAGACGTAAAGGAGCGACTGCATCTAATGTGCTGGAAAAGAGAGAGCCAATAGTTTCTGTTGCAGCATCGAGTTTTTCTAAGTTGTCAGGTATACTAAGGCGATGAAACTGCTCGGGGAGATTATTTATAAAGCAATCTTTAGTGGTAGACGTGATGGTTCTACAATATTTATGGCTGGGTGGTGGTTTTGTAGCCTTGGCTAATTGTATTGTACACGAGACTAAATAATGATCTGATATATCATCGCTCTGCTGTAGAATTTCAACAGCATCAATATCAATTCCATGCGACAGTATTAGATCTAGGGTATGATTACGACAATGAGTGGGTCCTGACACGTGTTGTCTAACTCCAATAGAGTTTAAAATGTCTGCAAATGCCAATCCAAATGCGTCTTTATTATTATCTACATGGATATTAAAATCACCAACAACAAGGACTTTATCCGCAGCCAGTACTAACTCTGATAGAAAATCAGCAAATTCTTTGATAAAGTCAGTATGGTGCCCTGGTGGCCTGTATACAGTAGCCAGCACAAATGTCAACTTACATAATGTTACATAAAGCACCATCACTTCAAAGGAATTATATTTGAAATTCTTTTGAATTGTTCTGAATATATTACTATAAATTACAGCAACACCTCCCCCTTTGCCTTTCTGTCGAGGATTGTGTCGATAATCATAACCTTGAGGACTAGATTCATTTAAAGTAATGTAATCGTCTGGTTTTAGCCAGGTTTCTGTCAAACACAGCAAGTCTAGTTTATTGTCTGTGATAATTTCATTTACAATAAGTGCTTTTGAAGAAATAGATCTAATATTCAGTAACCCAAGCTTTATCATTTGTTTATCTGATTTATCTGTGATTTTCATTTTTTGAACATCAATTACATTTTTACCCTTAAAAGGTTTCGGAAGTTTTTTGTATTTACTAGTTCGAGGTACAGACACAGTCTCTATGTGATAATATCTAGGTGAAAGAGTTTCTATGTGCTGTGAATTATTTGAGTTCTGTGACGTGATTATACATAATTATAATTTATTTAATGTAAATATAATAAATAATTAATAGCAATTTTGTCTCTAAAATGTTTTCACTATAAACTGATTTATTTTGGAGTGATAGATGCAGGGGGAGTGGCTTTATTATTGCATCAGATAGAGGTCACTTCTCACACCTGATTGGTCGAGTTTTGGTCTGCTATCTCTAAACCAGAATAAAACCTGCTCCAGAGCAGGTTAGCCGTGTAGCGTAAGTTACCATTGCAATGAAACCCACTAAAAACCAATCCACCTTCATGAGCCCGAATGAGGCTCAAACTACTCTTGAATTTACCTGGGTAGAAACTGAAACCGGCTTTGTGCAACAGGCCACTGTAGCTCCTCCAGTGAATCCAGTGATCTCCATCAGTCCATCTGGTGAAATAGTGTCAGGAGATTCAGTGACTCTGATCTGCAGCAGTGATTCAAACCCTCCTGCAGAAATCAAATGGGTTAAAGAGACAAAACTTCTGATATCTGGAACAACATACATGATATTAAAGATCAGCTCTGATCACAGTGAAAAATACATAGTGCAAGTCCAAAAATAAAGAAAATG
The DNA here is from genome assembly GCA_036281575.1 of Ancherythroculter nigrocauda. Classification (NCBI taxonomy): domain Eukaryota; kingdom Metazoa; phylum Chordata; class Actinopteri; order Cypriniformes; family Xenocyprididae; genus Ancherythroculter; species Ancherythroculter nigrocauda. Next base: position 8,816,571 of record VTFQ01000003.1, read on the forward strand.
GTAACTAACAAATTAGTGATAAACAATCGCAAAACATGAATACACCTTTTCTTTTTCTCTGTGTTAGACCCTCCCATGAACGTCTCAGTCTCCATCATTCAGTCTGATCAGATTTGGGCGGGAGGTTCAGTGACTCTGATTTGCAGCAGTGATTCAAACCCTCCTGCTCTGAACTTCAGCTGGTTTAAGGAGAATGAAAGCTCAGCTGTTGGATCTGGACAGAGTTTCAGTGCACTACAGAGTGGACGCTTCTACTGTCAGGCTCACAATCAACATGGATCTCAGAGATCAGACGCTGTAACTGTGACTGTTAAAGGTAGAGCAGCTCATATACTTACATTACTCTTTCTAAAGTGAAGAAAATTAATCTGTTCAGATGTTTTACTCTTTTGTAGGACATCTGGTGATATTATACATATCCATTGGAGTGGTTTGTGGAGCTGCAGTGATCATTACGCCATTAATGATTTGGTAAGAAATATCAAGTATTTAATTGTAGATATTTAACTGCAATGTAGTTCCCTTTAAAAAGGGTATTCGCACTGTGTCCCCTAGGAGTCGCTATGGGGAATGCCTCCAGCATGCTAGGTGTCTGAAGCATGAGTTTAAACACGACAATGAACTTGACATTGGCAGGCTGCAGCTTATGACGTCATTACATATTAGTTGTGAATGCGCTGACTCCAGGTAGTTTACTGAGTAGTAGGCTCTCTGTGAGACTCCTTGGCAACTACTTTGTGTTAACGGGTGTGTTTTGGATGTTGCTAGGCCAATATATGAGGCCTCCATCTGTAGAGCTCCACCTACTGCTGATGATGATGCCGAGTTGTTAGGCTTTTCAGCCTCCTTAGCCGTTACTTTAGGAAGTGCATTATGCCTGTGAAGTCCCTGCTTTTTCAAGCAGTGTTATAAAGTCAAGTCAAGGCTCTCATTGAGCCTCCTTGGATACTGCATTTATAGAATCTGTTAACAGCAGCATCATGCTTTATTGATGGCAGTGTTTTTTAGCATTGCGAGGTGTTCTCTCATTAGGGTGATATTTTTCTGAGGTCTATGCTTCCCCGGAGCTCCGTTTGGATAATGAGTGCAAGTTGTAGGCTCTCTGTGAGCCTCCTTGCTAGTCATCCTGAGTGTGGGGTGTTGTTAGGCCTCCTCTCGATTAGAGAGTTGTTATGTTGAGGTCTCCACGCCTAGAGCACGACTATTATTTGCTAAGTCGTCAAGCTCTCTGTGAGCCTCCTTGGCTGATATGAGCATCATCAGGCCTCCTCTCGTTTAAGAGAGTTACCTTTATTGAGGCCTCAGCTCTCTAGAGCTCCACCTGGATATCAGTTGCGGGTTGCAGGCTCTCTGTGAGCCTCCTTGCAAATTTTCCTGAGTGTGGAATGTTGTTAGGCCTCCTCTCTATAGGAGAGACATTATTCTGCGACATCCACTCCTAGAGCTCAGCTTTTATTGATAAGTCGTTGGGTTAGAGTGTTGCCAGTCCTCTTGTTGAGGCCTCCTCTCTCCAGGGCTGCTTTTCGGGAAGTTCTGAGTATTATACGCTCTCTGTGAGCCTTTTGGAAGCTGGTCTAAGTTTAAACATAGCTAGGCTTCCTCTCTTTAGAGTCATTCTGTTGAGGCCTGTGTTCTTGAGAAGCTCCGGAGTATTGTTGTGGCTGGTGCACCTTAGTGATGAAGACTTTTTGGGTCTTGACTTAGCTTAGCCAATAAGGCACTCATCCTTTCAACATGGCAAGTATGTTCCCCGTAGCAACCCCTAGGGGATTCCCTTTCAAAAGGGAACATCTCAGGTTACACATGTAACCGGAGCCATGGGAATAGGGGACATAACGCTGTGTTCCTTTGCCATGCTTCAGGAATTCTTGAGCAGGAATCCTTCAGACAAGTGGATGATTGTTTCAAAAGGAAATATATCAACAAAACAGAAAACTGCTCATTAATCACTCATTATGGAGTCTTTGAAATAAAATTAAATTAAATATAAACAGTGTTTCTAATGTGAATGAAACAGAGACTCACTGTGAATCATGAGCAGAAAGATCAGAGGAAGAGCAGGAGCCATTCTAACCAACATCAGCATCAAATATATCTATAATACAGCATAAATCATCACTCATATACTCATAAACAGTGTCTGTTATTCACAGGTGCCTTTTTATACTCACGGTCACACCAGTGGTGATGTCATAGGCTGGCGCATGCCATTGTCGTGTTTAGACTCACGCTTCAGACACCTAGGATGCCGTAGGCATTTCGCATAGCGACCCCTAGGAGACGCAGTGTCTCATTCCCTATTCTCAGGGAACCATGGTTACATGCATAACCTGAGACATTCTTAGTGTTTCTCGTCAGAAGGCTACATTTCTTGTATTTCGACCACACCACAAGGTGTCACTGTGGCCTCAACGCTTCGCTCTCGCCTACTCTGAGCTTAATTGCTATGTCTGAGGTAAACCACGCCCTCCTCATTACCCTATGGACAAAAAAATGTAAAAATACATAAATGTAGAAATAAAGAAATGTAGAAATGAATAAATGTAGAAATGAACAAATATGAAAATAAATAAATAAATAAATATATACATAAATAAGGAAATAAATGTATATATATATATATATATATATATATATATATATATATATATATATATATATATATTTATTTATTTATTTATTTATTTATTTATTTATTTTTTGCTTTTCTATGTATATTTATTTATAAACTTATTTATTTTTGCTTATTTACATTTTTATTTATTTATTTATTTATTTATTTATGTATTTATTTATTTTTAATATCGGCAGGTTTAGGATTGGGCACTGTAGAAACAACACAACCTTGTTTCTGCAGCAACTTTTAGCATGTTTACTATAACAACATCTGACGTTTTCTTTTTACATGGCATGAGAAAGTCACATAATCCACATGAAATCTGATCAAAGTGAAACTGAAACAGATTTCATGAAATTCGAATAGGATTTGAATAGGATTTTAAACCACATACAGTGCTGCTTGAAAGTTTGTGAACCCCTTGCAGAATCTGTGAAAATGTGAATAATTTTGACAAAATAAGAGGGATCATACAATATGCATTTATTTAGTTCTGTCCTGAGTAAGATATTTTATAGAAAAAAAAAAATATATGTTTACATATGTAGCACAAGACAAAAAAAAAAAAAAAAAAAAAGCTGAATTTATAAAAAACGACCCACTCAAAAATTTGTGAACCCTTAATTCTTAATAATGTGTGTGGTTACCTGGAAGATCTTTTTTTTTTTTTTTTTTTTTGATGATTGTTCATGAGCCCCTTGTTTGTTCTGAGCAGTTAAATTGCCCAATATTCTTCAAAAAAATCTTCCAGGTCCCGAAAATTCTTCAGTTTTCCAGCATCTTTTGCATATATGAACCCTTTCCAGCAGTGACTGAATGATTTTGAGATCCATCTTTTCACACTGAGGACAACTGAGAGACTCAAATATAACTATTAAAAAGGTTCAAACATTCACTGATGCTCCAGAAGGAAACATGATGCATTAAGAGTCAGGGGTGAAAACAGGATAAAGATGTCCAAATTTTTCTTTTTTTCATTTAGTACTGCCCTTCGGAAGCAACAGAAGACACTTAAATGTTTGCCAGAAGACAAATTAAGTACAATATTCCTTGATCTTCAAATTCAAAAAGTTTTCACCCCTGACTCTTAATGCATCATGCTTCTGGAGCATCAGTGAATGTTTGAACCTTTTTTAATAGTTGAGTTTGAGTCCCTCAGTTGTCCTCAGTGTGAAAACACAGATCTCAAAATCATACAGTCACTGCTGGAAATGGTTCAAATAAGCAAAAGATGCTTGAAAACTGAAGAAGTTTTGGGACCTGGAGGATTTTTCTAAAGAACAGAGCTCAGTTTAACTGCTCAGAACAAACAAGAGACTCAAGAACAACCATCACAAAACACACAAACAGTCGTGGATCATCCAGGTAACCACACACAGTATTAAGAATCAATGGTTCACATACTTATGAATGGGGTTATTTTTATAAATTCAGCTATTTATTTGTCTTGTGAACTTTATGTAAAATATCTTAGGAAAAATCACATGCATTTTGTATGATCTCTCTTATTTTGTTAAAATTATTCACATTTTTACAGATTCTGCAAGTGGTTCACAAACTTTCAAGCAGCACTGTATCTCAAAATGGATTTGTAAATGTATTTTTTTTTTTTTTTTGGAGTTCACACTTGCTAAATCTGATTGGATTTCAATCGGATATGCACAAAAATTAGATTTGGAATGACAGTCTCAACAGCCGTAATATCTGCTTTTATCTTGATATCTTTTTATCGGCTGTGACTGAAGTCAGTTCTTGTTCTCGTGTTTCTCTTTTCTTCAGTGATTCTGCTTGTTAACAGCAGGTGTTCATCACTAACACACAATTATCACTCGATTAATTAATTATCTCAATAACTCCACTCTTGCATGGTCTTCACTACACCTCAGAGATTAACACAAATATGTGTAAATGCATAATATTAACACATTATGGGTGTTATTGGCTACACAGATTGTGTTGGATGCTGTGAATGAATACACAGGTTATGTTCATTTTAAAACTAAACATAACTATGTGTAAAGCAACTGAATTCTTCCAACAGTGTTTTATTTATTATTGACACAAAATGTGTAAACTAGAGTGCTACACATAATGTGTACTTTTTTTTTTTTTTTTTTTTTTTTTTTTACACATTTCTTCCAAGACTGTAATTATCCTGAAGATCCAGATTTGCTCGGTCAGGTGTTTTCCCATCCCTCTTCAATAAGAATGTAACATGTTCATTGTTTTCAAGGAGAAGCAGAATGAAAAAGAGAATGGAGTCTCGGGTGAGAAAAATTAGTTTGGTTATCAATAGTTTAATGATCTGGTAAAAGATTGAAAGTCTGAATGTAGTTGTTACATTATATATTTTGTGTTGTTTAGAATCATTAGTTATTTGTCTATTCTGTTTTTTTTGTTGTTTTTTTTTTTTTCTTTAACGGCAAAGATGAATCAGTCCAGACCTCATGACAGACGCAAAGCTTGTGATGTCGATTTGAGTGAACATGTGTATATGAATGTAACGGTAAGTTATTGTTAACAGTAACTGTAAGTTATCATCTGTTGCTGGAGACACTAATATAATTATCGTTACAGTTATCGTCCATTTCTTTCTTTCTTTCAGCGTGACATGAAGAGGCCATAGTATTTGAAATGTATGGCAAAATATGTCTTCCTTTGGGTGGAGCCCTGAATTATTGACAGATCATTTTATACAAAGTGACTTACAAATGATAAACACTGTAACCAATTTGTCAAAAGAGCCAGTAATAGTTGCTGTGCACAATGCCAAGTTTACATTGTAAGCTACATTAATGTAAGCTTGTACAAAGTGAAATGCTGAAAATATGATATAGAACAATATATATTTTTAAGCACTTGCAAAGGGATCTTCAGCATGATGTTTTACTGAAGTGTTGTGAGGATTATTTTGATTCAGTGACTGATGGAAATGGCGGAGGAATGACAAATTTATACAAAGTGTCTAATCACTGAAGTGTGTTTTTTATTTACATTTTGTTTTTGATTACTTCATTTACATGTATTATGGTGTTTCAGCCTTTAGTATCATTGTTAATGTCTTCAAGGCATATAATAAAGCTCTATTATGGGAATAGTTTACAGTCTTCTGTCCTTCGATACTGCCAATCTACACAATCAATAATAAACAGCAATACATTTAGAATTTGGTAGACACACACTGTACTGTACTAAACAACACTGATTAACCCACAGTTCATTATACTAGTTAATTTTCTATGAAAACAATATAAATATTCTGAGTCTTTCCCTGAAGATGTCATACTTTCGTGGTCTTTGCACCACCTGCTGGTGACCATGTAACATGGCAGTGGTATGCCTATTTTCTCTCTTTTTAAGATGAATGTGGATCTGTGATTTTAAATGCCAAGCTCCAAAAAGCTTCATAAAACACTCCATAAGATTGGTGATTAACATTAAAAGTTGTTTCCCCAAGAGTTTGAAGTGGACGCTTCACAATTTCATGAAAAATGTCAATGCTTAATATTTCCTGCACAATTATGTACATACAGAAAAATATCTTAACGACTGCTGTATATCGCTTATCCTGTGTGAATAAACTGCTAAAGTCCAAAGTAACAATTTATTTATGTACATATATCCTAAAAATGAATCCTGTGTGACTGAAATGCTGCAAACAAGTCAAGATTTTTGCTGTCAGTCAGTGATGCCCTCTGTTGGTAGAGAACACCAATACGGTCGCTCGAACACTTGCGGTGACTTCCCCTGCTGGCAGTTTAGAGCACAGTGAGCAATCCAGTGGTTTATATAGATCAGTGGTGCCAAGCACAAAACAGGCACAAGGAGTCATGCAAGCATGGCTGGGAGCATCAGAGCAACGGCAACAATTAGATTAGATTATTTTAAGCAAAACAGCTGAAAATGATATACAATCACTAGTAATATGATTTAAGTATTACCACTTTTGACCATTAGGTGGTGCTGTTACCAAAATGAGGTTGTGAGGAGATGTCACAGCCTCAGAATCAGCTTGACACCATGTCAACAATTTTGTTGCTATATTATTTGAGAACAGTTTGGTCAATACAAAGGCTTTTAATAACTTTTTGCTGGCATGGTCTCATGATGATCTGAGGTGATTTTGGTTAAAATTGGACCAATGGTTTAGGAGTTCAAAAAAAAAAAAAAAAAAAAAAGAAATTAAAGAAATTAAAAATGGCAGAATGCAATTTTGACTATGGCATAATTGGTATCATTGTTTTCTGTATGAGTCTATTAAGACTATTTTCATTGGAATAGGCAATCAAAAATCACAACCTTCAGGCCATACAAAAATGTAAAATGTCAGACTGCAAAATGGCCGATATGTGAAAATTGGGTATCATTTGAATCTGTATGCTGCATGTTTTATGATTTTTGGGCAAACCATTCAGAATTTATTAGCAAAATTATTAATTTTTTTTTTTTTTTTTTCAAATCTCCTGACCAGTAGGTGGCGTGCTGAAATAATGTCTATAGGTCATGCTTGAGATGACATGTACCAATATTAGTCTCAGTATTGCAGGGATATAGCCTTGAATCCAATTCAGTGTGCTCTTCATCAAATTCATTTGTGAGTTACTGCAAAATGGTAAGGTTTATCTAAAAGTTTTTAATAACTTTTTGCCAGCATGATCTGAAGATGACATGAGCCAATTTTGGTGAAAATCAGATGACCCATTAAGGACGAATTTGAAAAAGTAGGATTTAGTAAAATTCAAAATGTTAACATGGAGAGAAATTTAAGATTTAATTTACACATCATTTACATATTTAATTTGTAAAAATCAGCATAATAAGTTTACTATAATATTATTAAAGGTGCCCAAGAATGCTTTTTCACAAGATGTAATATAAGTCTAATGTGTCTCCTGAATGTGTCTGTGAAGTTTCAGCTCAAAATACCCCATAGATTTTTTTTTAATTAATTTTTTTAACTGCCTATTTTGGGGCATCATTAACTATACACTGATTTTGGCAGCGCGCCGCCCCTTTAATTCACCTGCTCCCTGCCACACGAGCTCTCGACTATATTACAGCGCATTTACAAAGTTCACACAGCTAATATAAGCCTCAAATGGATCTTTACAAGATGTTCGTCATGCATGCTGTATGCATGCTTCGAATTATGTGAGTAAAGTATTTATTTTGATGTTTATGTTTGATTCTGTATGAGTTTGAGGCTATGCTCTGTGGCTAACGGCTAATGCTACACTGTTGGAGAGATTTATAAAGAATGAAGTTGTGTTTATGAATTATACAGACTGCAAGTGTTTAAAAATGAAAATAGCGACGGCTCTTGTCTCCGTGAATACAGTAAGAAACGATGGTAACTTTAACCACATTTAACAGTACATTAGCACCATGCTAACGAAACATTTAGAAAGACAATTTACAAATATCACTAAAAATATCATGCTATCATGGATCATGTTGTTCTTGCTGGCTTACCTTGTCTGTGCACAGATCCAGACGTTAATACTGCCTTTCCTTGTCTAATGCCTTGAACATGGGCTGGCATATAAGCAAATATTGGGGTCATACATATTAATGATCCCGACTGTTACGTAACAGTCGGTGTTATGTTGAGATCCGCGTGTTTTCCGGAAGTCTTTTAAACAAATGAGATTTATATAAGAAGGAGGAAGCAATGGGGTTTGAGACTCACTGTATGTCATTTCCATGTACTGAACTCTTGTTATTTAACTATGCCGAGGTAAATTCAAATTTTGATTCTAGGGCACCTTTAAATATATAATAACACACAGGGGTCACATGGTCCTTTTTCACAACAATTACATCGAACCATTTTTGGTTCTCCAAAGACCCTTTCTGTCAACATTTCTTAAAAAATCCATGTTTTATTAAGGTGAAAGACATTTTAATAATCTAAAGAACACTTTTCCACTATTAAAAAGTTTAATTTTTTTATTTTTTATTTTTTTCCACAATGGAAAGCTATAAAGGATGTTAAAGGTTCTCCATGTAGCCATCAATGCCAATAAAGAACCTTTATTTTTAAAGGGAAAAACTCAGCATCTGTTGAGATTTCCACTGTAGCTTAGTTTGAATACTCCTTCAGTGAATCTGGTTTCCACAGACACATATGAAACACATCAGATCAAAACAAAAGAGGAACAAATAAAGGAGATTTTAAAGTGTTCAGGATTGAGTCAGGCGGCTCCCTCAAGTGTTCAGATGATGTTCAGCACCACGGACAGCAGCAGAGATTCAGCACAAGCAAACAAACACAGTCTGTCCAGATCAGCTCCTGGAATTACACTTCAGAAAAGCCTTATGCAGAATAACTGATGTTCAAGAGCCCTGTATGAAACTGAGTCATATTACATAAATCAACAAATCATAAATAGTTTATCTGGACAGACATGAGCTGCTGAGTTTGTAAGAACAAGTACATTAGTTACTGTAGTGGATTTAAATGCATCATATTTCCTTCTGAATGTTTGAACCTTTTTAAATAACTGTTTGAATCCCACAATTGTCCTCAGTGTGAAAAGATGAATCTTAAAATCATACAGTCACCCCTGGAAAAAGTTCAAATATGCAAAAGACACTGAAAAAAATGAAGAATCTGCAGGACCTGAAGGAATTTTCTGAAGAAAGTTGGGCTTTTTTACTGCTCAGGTCATTTTAGGGTAATTGTGGGTAATTGTGGAGCAGCACTAAACAGTTTAGAAGGATCAGAGGGGTTTGTGGAAAGAGTTTGACCTCGAGTCTGACGCTTCTTGCAGGAACCTGAGGAAACAGATCATCAAAACATCACATTTGAGCTCTTATTGTATCTGCAGTCGTTCTGAACTTCCTGTTGACTAATAAAGTCTTAGTGGCAACATTTGCATTTTAACATGACTTGTGCACTAAATTGATTAAAATAATAGTTGTTCTTCATCAGTTTCTTTGTTGTTTTTTTTTGTTTTGTTTTTTTTTGGCAAAAATCTACAAATTTTAACTCGAGCTGAATAACAACACTAGTGTCTTCAGTAAAACTGCTTATAGCTGTACTGAACTAATGAATGAACTTTATTATTGAACTGACTCTGAAACAGCACTGACTCAAGCTGAATAATGACACTATTGTCTTTTTAGAGCTGTTTTACAGAATTTAAATTTGTCTCATATTTGATAAAGATTGCATCATTGATTCAGTTTATTACTGTGAAGCTGTTTTGAAATCTTGAAATCTCTACTGTATAAAGGGCTTTAGAAATAAAAAAGAGACTTGACATTCTTAATTCAAGATTCATTTAGGCCTACTTCTATGCAAAATGACAAATCTTAAAATTAAGCAAGCAAGAGCAAGTATCAGCAAATAGGGTCAGAAAATATAATTTGTGCACCAAATTACCAAAAAAAAAAAAAAAAAAAAAAAACAGCATTTGTGATGGTCATGGTCAAAATAAAGGTTAAATGCATTTCAGTTACTGACTTGTTCCAACTTTCAGCTTCACTTCGGTGTGGAAATCTATCCCATATTTATCGACCACACAATAGTATGTTACAGAATCCCACTGACTCAGATTTCTGATGGTCACATAGAAAGCTGCTGATCTTGTGCTGTCATACAGAGAGAATCTTCCAGAATGAACCCATTTATCTTTCTTATCACTTCTGATGCGGTCAGAGCATGTTGCCCACCGACCTTTACAAAAATACCTTATATTTAATGTATACTCTTTATCATATTTGCATGTGATGTTGACTTTTCTTCCTGGATATCCTGTCACACTGATGGAGCTCACGACACCTACAACAGATCAAAATAAAATGTATTAATCATTTCCCTTATCAGGCTTAAAAGAGAGCAACATTTAAACTGGTTTCCTCAGATTCCTACCAGGAATCATCAGCAGAGTGAAAGTCAAGATGATCTTCATTCTTCTCTCTTATTAAATGATCTGCTGTTGTCAGTAGATTCAGTTCTTCTGAAGCTCTCGTGTGTTTCAGGTGGGTTCTGGTTGCGTTTTTGTCATAATTATGATGAGATGCAAACTTCCTCCTCTTTTGTCTTCTGCTGATCTGTGTCACAAGTTCAGACTTGAAACATCAACAAAAAAGAGCAAAATTTACAGAAGAAATCAGAAGTGCTGACATATAAAGAGTTTTGTTGATGAAGACAAGCTTATTTCTCCTTCTGTGAGCTTCATGTGTCATGAGTTCCTCTTTGTCACTTGCTGCCTCTGAATGAATAAACTATTATTAGTAACAGTAGTAACTGAACACACTTCCCACAATTTCACTTTACTTCCCGTCTCCCGTATTCAAAGTAAAGCCTCCATTTCCTCATCCTCTATTCATGGATTAATTCAGTTCTGCAGAAACTACAGAAACACACTCACACTTTACAGCATGCTTGATCATTTAATTTAAATATATTTCATTTATTCAATAAGAAGACACATTTACCAGAAGAGAATGTCATAAATATAAAGAAACACATAAAACCAAAAGCTGTCACGGTTCACTAATCCGCTGTCTCATACTGTTGTCTGTGTGAAGGTTTTGGGGTGTGTCACTTGATTGTTCTGTGTGGGCGTCGCCGCTGATTACTGATCAGCGGCAGCTGTGGATCATTACAACCTGCCTATTTAACGCCTTGTCTTTCATCTCATGTTTGTCAGATCGTTGTTTGGAGTCCTGGTGTTTGTCCCGTTGTTTTCTCGTGTTGTATGTTCCTGGATTGGATTTCTCGTCGCTGTTTCCTGGTTCCTGTCTGTTTCATTGGATTACTTGTTCTGGATTACGTTCACGGATCATCACACGGACACACGGACTCACCTCTCGGATCACCATTCACCACGGACATTCACCGCTCATTGAAGTCCCTGTGTTACCCCTCTCCTGCTGTCTGTGTTGCTACTGTGTGTGTTTGTTTGTCTACCATCATCTGGCGTGAAGCTTTAATAAAGAGATATTAACTTGCAATTGTATCCAGCCTTCTTTTCCCGTGACAGAACGATCTGACCAACCATGAATACAGCAAGTTAAGCAGCTTTCACGGAGTTCATCAATCACAGTATTTCCCGCATGGATCAGCAGCAGGAGAGCATCTCTTCCACCGGACGCGCGGTTCAGGCGCTGGTAACACAGATGTCCGAGCTCTCTCAGCAGATGCAACAACTTCGCGCTCCCACTGCGCCAGCCCCAACGCCTGTTCCCCCACCATCACTGGAACGGAGGGATCTGCCGGAGCCCCACCTTCCCGTTCTTCAGAGTTACGCTGGTGAGCCAGATTTTTGTCGAGCGTTTCTTAACAAGTGTTCTCTTCACTTTGCCCTACAGCCACGCACCTTCGAGAAGGAAGAATCAAAGGTAGCGTTTGTACTAACCCTCCTGACAGGGAAGGCGGCGCTTTGGGGAACGGCGGTGTGGGAAAACCAAGACCCATGCTGCTCCTCATTCCCGGCACTCTCCGCCGAGATGAGGAGGGTGTTCGACCGTGCGGTTGCGGGGAAGGAGGCCGCCCGTCAACTCACCACCCTTAAGCAAGGCAACCGCACGTTCGCCGACTATGTGATCCAGTTCCGCACCCTCGCGGCGGAGTGTCGGTGGAACGAGGAGGCGCAGTGGGATGTGTTCCTGCATGGGCTGGCCGATCGTATCCACCGAGAAATCTATGTGCTGGATCTACCTCAGACCTTCAATGGACTGGTTGAACTCGCTCTACGTGTGGACTCTCGCTTACAAAGGTTAGAGCTGTTGGAGGAGTCTGGAGATAAGCGCAGCGGAGGCTGCAGTCGTCTCAACAGCGTGGTGGATACGGTCGGTCCTGTATCCGATCCTGAGCCCATGCAGGTAGGGAGAGCTCGGCTTTCCCGGGAGGAGAGAGAGAGGCGGAGATCCCATGGTCTTTGCCTGTACTGCGGGGCGTCAGGACATATCATCAGGACTTGCCCGATAGTAAACTCGAGGCTACTATCGGGCGGGATCTCTGCCGAGAAGTCCTCGCCATCCACCCTCCTCCCGGTAAGACTAAGATGGGCAACGCACAACATCACCTGCGACGCACTTCTGGACTCTGGGGCAGAGGGCAACTTTATGGACACTTCCTTCGAACGACAACACGGATTACCCACGTCACCTCTCACGCACCCAATATCAGTCAACGCTCTCAATGGACAATCTCTTCCCAGAGTCTCCCACACTACGGATTACATCACTCTCATCACATCTGGTAATCACACTGAGGAATCCCAATTTCTGCTCATGGACTCACCGCACGCACCTGTTGTTCTTGGACACCCCTGGCTCACCAAACACAATCCCCGCATCGACTGGCAACAGAGAACCATCACAGAGTGGAGCACCCAGTGTCACAAGTCTTGTCTTTTGTCTGCTTGTCCCACGGTGTCTGTTTCTGTCTTGCAGGATGAGGCGGTGGATTTGTCTAACGTGCCCAAGGAGTACCTTGATCTGAAGGAGGTGTTCAGTAAGTCCCGGGCAGCTTCTCTCCCTCCTCATCGTCCCTATGATTGTGCGATAGACTTAGTTCCAGGTAAGTCTCCGCCTAAGGGTAAATTATACTCTCTGTCTGTTCCCGAGAGGGAGGCCATGGAGAAATATATTTCTGACTCTCTAGCAGCTAAGTTCATCCGCCCTTCCTCATCTCCAGCGGGGGCGGGGTTCTTTTTTGTGGGGAAGAAGGACGGATCTTTGCGACCTTGTATTGATTACCGGGGGCTGAACAACATCACGGTAAAGAATACCTACCCTTTGCCGTTGATGTCTTCAGCCTTCGAGAGGTTGCAAGGAGCGTCCGTTTTCACTAAATTGGACTTAAGAAACGCATATCATTTGGTCCACATCAGGAAGGGGGATGAGTGGAAGACCGCTTTTAACACCCCCAGAGGGCACTTTGAATACTTGGTCATGCCCTTCGGGCTGTCCAACTCGCCTGCGGTCTTCCAGGCACTCGTCAATGACGTGTTAAGAGACATGGTTGATCAGTTCTTATATGTCTACCTGGATGACATATTGATTTTTTCGTCGTCTCTCCAGGAGCATGTTCAACACGTCAGACGAGTGCTTCAGCGGCTGCTAGAGAATGGGCTTTTTGTCAAGGCGGAGAAATGCGAATTTCATGCACAGTCTGTTTCTTTCCTAGGGTACATCGTCTCGTCTGAGGGAATTCGCATGGATCCTGACAAGGTTAAGGCTGTGGTGGATTGGCCAAGTCCAGATTCCCGTAAGGCCCTACAGCGGTTTCTGGGGTTCGCTAATTTTTACCGGCGTTTTATTCACAATTTCAGCCAACTAGCCGCACCTCTGACTGCCTTGACCTCCCCCAGAACGACCTTCAGGTGGTCAGATGCAGGCGAGGCTGCATTTGCCAAACTGAAGGGCCGCTTCGTTTCGGCCCCCATTCTGATTGCCCCTGATCCATCGTGTCAGTTCGTGGTGGAGGTCGATGCGTCAGAGGTGGGGGTAGGCGCAGTTCTTTCCCAGCGGTCTCCCTCAGACAACAAGATGCACCCATGCGCGTATTTTTCTCATCGTTTGTCTCCCGCCGAACGCAATTATGACATTGGTAATAGAGAGTTGTTGGTCAAATTAGCGTTGGAGGAATGGCGTCACTGGCTAGAGGGGTCAGGGGTACCCTTTATCGTTTGGACTGATCACAAGAATTTAGAGTACATACGATCGGCTAAAAGTCTCAACTCCAGGCAGGCTCGGTGGGCACTTTTTTTCGGACGTTTTGACTTTACTCTATCGTACCGCCCGGGATCCAAAAACATCAAGCCCGATTCTCTTTCTCGTATTTTTGACCCTTCCGAACGCCCGTCCACTCCCGAGTGTATTCTTCCCGAGACATTAGTGGTCTCCACTCTTACATGGGAGGTCGAATCGAAGGTCCTAGTGGCCTTAGAAGGGGTAACGCCTCCACCCGGATGCCCACCGAACCGTTTGTTTTTGCCGGAGGGGTTAAGGTCCTGCGTTATCAAGTGGGGCCATTGTTCCAACGTGGCTTGTCATCCAGGGGTCAATCGAACCAGATTTTTGGTCAAGCAACGATTCTGGTGGCCAGCTATGATATTCGCAGTTTTGTTTTGGCTTGCTCAGTTTGTGCCACTGGTAAGACTTCCAACCGCCCTCCAGATGGGTTACTCCAACCTCTGTCTGTCCCTTCGAGACCCTGGTCCCATATCGCGCTAGATTTTGTAACCGCCCTCCCACCCTCCCAAGGGTACACGGTTGTTTTGACCGTTGTGGACCGATTCTCGAAGGCGACCCATTTCATACCCTTAGCCAAATTACCCTCTGCTAAGGAGACAGCGGTTATGGTCATTGATCACATCTTCCGGTTACATGGCCTCCCGGTGGATGTGGTTTCTGACAGGGGTCCCCAATTTGTGTCCAAATTCTGGCAGGAGTTTTGTAAGTTACTGGGGGCGACGGTTAGTCTTTCCTCTGGGTTCCATCCCCAGACCAATGGTCAGACTGAGAGAGCCAACCAAGATTTAGAGCGAATGTTGTGATGTTTGGCGTCCAAGAATCCTTCCTCCTGGAGTCAACAACTCTCTATGATTGAGTACGCTCACAATTCGCTGCCAGTGTCTTCTACGGGCCTTTCTCCGTTTGAATGTAGTCTAGGTTACCAGCCACCTGTGTTTCCCAGTCTGGAATCCGAAGTCGCGGTCCCCTCCGCTCACGCCTTTGTCCAGAGGTGCCGCCGCACATGGAACAGAGCCTGTGAGACTCTGCTGCAAGTGAGGGCGCGTACCAAGGCTAAGACTGATCGCCACCGGTCGAAGCCTCCCGTATACGTCAAGGGTCAAAAAGTGTGGCTTTCTACTAAGAACATTCCGCTCCATTCCGTTGCCAATAAGCTTGCTCCCAAATTCATCGGCCCGTTTACTGTCACTAAAATTATTAGTCCAGTGGCAGTCCGCCTCAAATTGCCTCCGGCGTACAGGAGGATTCATCCCGCCTTCCATGTGTCCAAAATTAAACCTGTTTTCCATTCTCATCTTAATCCGCCTACTCCGGTTCCTCCACCGCCACGACTCGTAGACGGGGAACCAACCTATTCGGTCAGTCGTATTCTGGACTCTAGGCGGAGGGGACGTGGATTTCAGTACTTGGTGGACTGGGAAGGTTACGGTCCGGAGGAGAGAAGTTGGGTTCCTGCTAGGGACATTCTGGATCACTCCCTTATTGATGATTACAATCAACAGGTAAGGAGTTCTGGGAACGCCGTGAGGCGTTCCTAGGAGGGGGGGTACTGTCACGGTTCACTAATCCGCTGTCTCATACTGTTGTCTGTGTGAAGGTTTTGGGGTGTGTCACTTGATTGTTCTGTGTGGATCATTACAACCTGCCTATTTAACGCCTTGTCTTTCGTCTCATGTTTGTCAGATCGTTGTTTGGAGTCCTGGTGTTTGTCCCGTTGTTTTCTCGTGTTGTATGTTCCTGGATTGGATTTCTCATCGCTGTTTCCTGGTTCCTGTCTGTTTCATTGGATTACTCGTTCTGGATTACGTTCACGGATCATCACACGGACACACGGACTCACCTCTCGGATCACCATTCACCACGGACATTCACCGCTCATCGAAGTCCCTGTGTTACCCCTCTCCTGCTGTCTGTGTTGCTACTGTGTGTGTTTGTTTGTCTACCATCATCTGGCGTGAAGCTCTAATAAAGAGATATTAACTTGCAATTGTATCCAGCCTTCTTTTCCCGTGACAAAAGCCACTAAAGCAGAAGTGAAACTGTTGAACAGACTTTTCCCTTAAAAATAACAATATTGATATTCACTAATAATACATGAGAACATAATTATCCATAAACTGAAAGTTCATCTTTATTATGACATGAATCCAGATCTTGTTTTACACAGATGAGCCCTTTGTCAAGCTGTGAAGCTCTTTGGTGTTTGTTTGTTTGTTTGTTTGTTTTGTCTCTCTGTGTCTATTTCCTTGTCATTTAATAAGTCAAAACACTTCATTGTGTGTCATTCCAGTGTAAGACAACCGCCATAAACATTACTGTTTAATGAACTTGTTTAATTAAGTTCATTGAGCTATATCTCTGATACGATGCAACAGTGTATTAATAACATAAATAAACAAATAACACATGTAATGTGCATAATATACAACTTTTGTTACTGCTCATTGTGTAACAAACAATATAATAGAAAAAGAATGAATTTATTAAATTTACTATAGTCAAAAGCTAGAACGTAGATATGGACTGACTGTCTATATTCCACAAATAAAGCAGATGAGGACATTATGATTCTCATTTTATGAGCCTTTTTTTTTTTTTTTTTTTGTCCCGTCACATGGCATTGTGGCTTTAGATTCCACTCCATGAAGATGATGAGAGACACAGATCATTGGATCATCTGGTTTATCTACAGTGGAGTAGATCACTGATCATCTGGAGTATCTGCAGTGGAGTAGATAATCAGATCATCTGGTTTATCTGCAGTGTAATAGATCATTGTATCATCTGGAGTTTCTGGAGTGGAGTAGATCATTGGATCATGTGGTTTATCTGCAGTGTAGTAGATAATCTGATCATCTGGTTCTTCTGCAGTGGAGTAGATCATTGTATCATCTGGAGTTTCTGCTGTAGTGTAGATGGTGGTGGTGTGTTTGTTCTTGCACTGAAACTCGCTGATTTCCTGATAATTATGGTCGTTCCAGTCAACGTCCTGCAAAATAACTCATGTTATCTTCCAAACCCTTCCACATTTGAACATCTCAACAGTATTTGTTATCACTAGCAGATATATGTTGAGTTTTGGATACTAGTGAACAGGAAACAGACGTCTAGAGTCAGAAGCTCCAAACCAATGAACAACAGGCATGTGTTTTCAGCAGCTCATAAACATAAGACCATCATCATCATCATCATCATCATCATCATCATCATCATCATCACTCACCTCTGAAGTGATTCCTGCTGTCGTATTCAAAGGCAAATGTGTGATGGAGACTGTCAAAACATGAGAAGAATTAATATTCAGACAACAAATGCTAGAAAGTAACATTAAGTAAACTTGTGTGCACATACTTAATCATATTTAGGAGATTTTGGTCCCATAAGAAAGATAACAAAATCTCCTGTTTGAGACAGCCATGATGTACCAAAATTAAACACTCTCATGGCAATTTGTACCTAACATTTTTTTTTTTTTTTTTTTTTTTTTAATTAGTGGATAATTGTACATCTGTACATTTTGTATACATAGATTTACATTACATCTAAAAATCATGCATTTAATCAAATTGTACTAATTCATGAGAAATTACCACTTCATAAAATAATGTTTTCTCATGAGATCTGGTTGAAAAATAAAATACACTAAAAAAATAATAATAATAATTTGTTGGATTTACTTAAAATATTCATGTACCATTTTTGCACCCTGGTTTTTAAGTAAATTCAACTTGAAGTAATTATGTAAAATTAACAAGAAAACCTTTTGTATATATACATAAATATATGAACATTTACTAAGTTTACTTAAAAGACTTGAGTATCGGTAACTCAATTTTACAAGTTGAGTACTAAGTTCAGTTTTCTAACAAGCTTGTTCACATAAAACTGATTTCCTTAAATTCCTCAAGCATGTTTTTTTGTCTTTAAAAAGTTCCCATAATGTATTTTAAAAATCAAAATTCAGAATGCTTGATCTGTTGAAAGAAAGTATTGTTGGTGAATACAATCTATTAATAACATATTTGGTCAGTGAGGAGATTAATTACTTATTCTACTTTATGATGTTGAAAACTATATCATCTGATCATCTTTGTTTCTGCCTTTATTTGCAATAAATTATGTGTTTTGGTAAACACTGTTACAAAAACCTCAAACTGACATAAAAAGCGTCAAACTGCCCAATTAAAATAAAGCATGATCACCATAACGGTGGCCGAACATTTTAAATAAAACATTAATATCTAAACCTCTGTTAATTCTCAAAAATAACTTCTGTGTGTGTGTGTGTGTGTGTGTGTGTGTGTGTGTGTGTGTGGGTGTGTGTGTTTCATGTATCTAAATCTGACCTTGTTGTGAAGGTCCTGATTGTGAAACTCTTGGTGGTTTCTTGCTAATCTTCCTAAACCACACCATCAGCGTCATGAAGAAGATGATCACCATGATGACTAACCCAACACTGATGTATATGACAGACCCTGAATGTGAGACGTGACCTGTAACACATTTAATAGCTGAAAATGAAGTAATTTTATAATTCATTAACTTTGCAACAATGAAACTGTTATTTCTCTATTTATTACTGTGAAGCTTTGAAATAATATTGTGATCTTATTTTATTTAATGACCATCGGCCTGTTCCCTTGTAGTTCATTTCTACTGAAGCTACACTTCTAATAAATATAATCACTTACTCTGTTTAACCAGCAACAAAATCTCTGAATAGAGATCAGTTAAAGGCAAAGTCCTCTTCACAGCACACCAGTATTGTCCTATATCCTCTGTTCTCAGATCAGTGATGGTGACGGTGAAAACTTTGTTCATCGTGTCGTCAGTCAGAGAGAATCTCTCGTCTTGAGCTGGAGATCCTGATTTAACCATGATGTTTTTATTTCCAAAGCTACACTCGCCTTTACAAAAATACTTTGAATTTGATTCATATCCAGATTGATATGAGCATCTGATCTCAACTCTCTCTCCTCTGTGTCCTGTGGTGGACAAATTATTTTTAAAAGTTCAAATAAGCTATTCCATGTAATCTTTAAATCTTATTTTAATGAGCAAACTGCTGTTCATAATAGCTTTATATGGAGTATTAAACATCGCAGCACTGGACCGGTGAAGTATTGTCATGAATCTAAGGATGGTGAGTTTGAAATCTGCTCAAAACTGAACCTTCACCTGAGAATGAAGTCACTTGTCAATTAAACAAAGAGTTTGAGAGTGCAATTCAATTCAAGTGAACAAGGCCATACATCGACAGTGAAAATACAGTTCATGAGAGCGTTTTTGTGAGTTCAGTCAAACTGGGTCATCTAGATTGGAGATTTTAAAAAATGACCGTGATTTTAACAGTAAAAGACTGTAAAAATGCTGCGGTGAAAAACTGTCAATTGGTTTACAGAAAGTTTCTGTACTATATACGGTGAATAACTGTAATAGATCTAACGGTACATTTAATGTAATTTTACGGTAAAATAAATAATAACAACAAAATAACAAAAAAATAACAATTCATTGTAAAATTTATAGTGAAAAACCGTAAATTGACATTCCCACAATTCCCTGCGTGACACTTCACATTTGATATATTTTTGTTGAAATAACTCTGTTTCTTCTTAGTTTTTCTCATTTTTTTCTAATCAGTTATGTACATTAGGGATTTATGTTACATCTAATGTTGTTAAATTAATGTTTATTGCATTTTTAAAATGTCATGCATGTTACCATGATGGTGTTTAGTGTGTGTGTGAATGACACTGTGTGCACCTTCTATATATTAGTGTTGTCCTCCTCAGCTTGTGGAAAAGCTGCTTGTGATGAACTTTGATTCATCATGTGACTCTCATCACCACTGTGTTTGGTGACTGTCAGTGTATTATAAAGGTACAAAACAGATATTAGTACTTCATTAGGTTGGTAAATTAACATTATATCAGTTAATGAAATACGTTATTTTACCGTAAATATAACATATATATATATATATTTTTACGTTGCTACTGTATTTTTTACGGTAAAGTTCTGGCAACCACAGCTGCCATTTTTTTTTTTACCGTAAATTTTACTGGGATTTTTTTTTACAGTGTATAAAAATGACAAGACAGTGTCAAAGCTGTGTCATATTTGACATCACCCATAGAGGGCACAATGTCATGAAGGTATTTTTGAGCACCTGTGACAGAGTAATTTGTAGTTAGAGAATAGACACACATGTGTATTAGGGGTTGAATGACCTGATTTTGAAGTAGACTTTTATGTAATTAATTGATGTTCACTTATTGCTAATGACATCATTAATGAAAACAGGAGAGATGGGAATGCTTTGCAACATGCCACAATTTTAAACTAGAGACTAAAGTTTGTGAACAAACTCTGATGTTGGCTTGAAAAGCTCAAGCTCGCTGAACCTCGTTGTGCTCAGCTGCAGCAGATGTCAGAATGCCGGACACAAGGATATTGCTCCTACATAACAGCTTCTTTTTATCAGTTCTTTTGCCTATAGGTTGTTATGTTTCTTACAAATTTCTGCTCGTTCTAAATCAGATAAAGTAGATTACATTTATTTGAATGCATTAGTGAGAGAGCGTTTGTGTGTGTAAATTGTAAGAATTGAAAATATCCAAAGATATTTTAAAATGAACAAAGACATTTGCTTTACTGTTTCACACCCCTCTCTCTTGCCACGGGCCATTTGGGAGGCACAAAGGTAATAGTGATCAAGGCCTGTAGGCCAAGATGTGTGTACATCGGGGGTCTACAAATGGTCACACCTTTAGTACAGTGGGGGGAAGTTTTAATCTTCTGATTGGTCAGTTTGAATGTCTCACATTTGAGTTTCAGTCACATGGTCAAGGAAGGGATAAAAGAGGATTTTAACTGTTGCTCTGGTCTCTTTTCTATGCTCTTCTTCCTTGGATCTCGGGCACTCACTTGCTCTCTCTCTCTCTCTCTCTCTCTCTATTTCTCTTTCTCTCTCTCAGGTAACTTTTTTCATACATGCTGTGTACAATTAATGGTATATGATTTTATCATCTCATACATCTATTTTTTAATTATTTTAAGTGTAACCATAATCAGATATTGTCATTAAACCCTTTCTATTACAAATGATGTGCTAACTAGTTTTGATTTAGTATTAACATTAATGTGCTCCTATTGCAGTACAATATTGTCACACTATAGCAACGCTCTCCCACATATTTTGCTATTATAACTGTGCTTATTTCCGTCGTTGGTATAAGTTGCAGTGGGTGGTAATAGACAAGAAATGTACAGTATTCTAACATCTTACTGATGAAGTTTCTTTAGTCGCTCGGCAACCTTACAGCCTGAACCCCTGTAGGAGTTCCACCCTTACAGATGGTGCCGAAACCCGGGATCCCTTGCAGTGAGTTTTCTGAAATCTACTTCGATCGGTCGTCAGAATGAGGACATTTTTTCACAGTTGAATTTGTGAATGGATTAAAGCTGACCATCTCACCAAGGAATGGGTAAGTCTGTTTTAATTGTTTAATGGTATGATATTCAGATCTCCTCAGGGATGGAAGGGAACATTTCTAAAAAGAGTGACGTATTATTTGCTTTATGGAGCAAAAAAGTTGAGCCTATCTTTAATGGGAAATACATACCAAAAAATCTCAATTCAGATGATGACATTCTTGCATATTGGGACATAATTGGTAAACATTATAAGAAATCAAAACATGGTGAAATAATTGAGGCTTTAAACTACATGCATTATAAACAGCTACATGAGTTAACAACATTTCTATCTTCATTTATGGATGTTAAATGTGAAGAAGTGAATTCTAAAAATGCAGAGGTACAAAAGTGTGAGGCAAAGATTCAGGATCTTCAGTCACAGTTGGATAATTTACTAGCTGAACAGTTAGTTCTGACTGAAAAGTGTAAAAAACACAAAGAGACCATTGCAGATCTCAAGGCTAAGCTAAATGCTCAAAAGTCTCCCAAAACGCTTAACAGCGATGGGGCTAAAAAGCATGTTCACTTCTTAGATGAGGTGAATTGCTCTGATGAATCTGGAATGTTTTGTTCAGAGGCCACTGCTCAAGAAAGTGTGCCTATTTCAGTTCTTAAGGTGATGCAGCACCAGAATAGCGCAGAGTCATGTACCAGAACGCATGGTGTTCAAGCATTAGAGAGTCATGAAAACCCTCAAACTCCAGGAGAACACAGCAAACAACCCTGTGGCAAAGAGAACAGGTTTTGCTGTTCTTGTCAGAAAATAGGCCATACAGAGGACAAATGCTGGTCACTGGGTAGGGGTAGACCTCCACCTTATTTTCAGCAAAATAGGAAACCACATTCTAAGAGCAAACATAAACGCTCATTTGCAGGAAAAACTCATGCAAGGCCTCCAACTATTGACTTCACTTGCTAGTGGATTAACAGCCCAATAGCAATGATCCTGTTTGTATTTCCAAATCTGTGATTGTGCTAAACACATTGTGTGCATAGAACACACATTAAAGTTGTTTGTGATACTATATGTACACATAGACTAGCTGAGTTTATTCTTTAAAACACATGATTGCTTTACTGTAAGTGTTGTATGAAACACTTAGGTTAAAGGTTGTAGATGTTATCCATTCTAGGCTATGTATCTTGTGTAAATTGGAATAATATGTGTAGTACTGGAATTGTGTATCAATTCTAGTTGCATGTGTGACTATGTAGAATTTGTTTGCTTCCTAAATGGGAAACTCTGCTATTTTCCATATAGCTAGAGTAAAACCATGTACAGGAGCACAGAATTGCCACTGTTCAGCAATAATTTATTGATAGCCCTCTGTGCAGGGTTGTGACTGATCTTTTCGGGATCAAGGCGAATACCCTCTTTTTCATAATATTTGCGTATATAAGCTTCTTTGTCGGCATCAGTGACAACGTTTGACGGGTAACCAGACGCTTGTTGCTTCAGGCATAAAAACGTCTTTACGTATTCACGAAATAATGTGTCTGACTGTTGTGGGAAATGCCAAACCTCTTCAATCGCCGCAATAACGTAACCCTTCTCAACCGCTTTCAAAAGCTCGATGCTGACCCAACACCCGGTGAGCGCTCTCTCTTCATCAGTGTGGGTACAGTCTGTTGTCTGGTTTTGAGCGTGTGCACATTTACCACACAATGGAAACATCAGTTTACTGCCGCATCTGTATGGGAGAACCGGGTGTAACAATTTACGAGGCGGATAAACTTTAGCTTTGATGATACCATAATAATTTTCAATCGGTTCAAAATCTTTGAAAATAATTTGAGGGTGT
Organism: Ancherythroculter nigrocauda; assembly: GCA_036281575.1. Taxonomy (NCBI): domain Eukaryota; kingdom Metazoa; phylum Chordata; class Actinopteri; order Cypriniformes; family Xenocyprididae; genus Ancherythroculter; species Ancherythroculter nigrocauda. The sequence goes on from VTFQ01000003.1 coordinate 8,840,184, forward strand.
CCGATCGGGTAGCTTTTCCTAGCCTGACAGAAAGGATATAAGCTCATAAAATCTACGTAACTTATTCTCTCACCCTCAACCGTTTTGTGATACAGTTTATAAGCGTTAGTTCGGCCGGCCAAACAATGCCTCTCTCGGCTTCAGTCTCTCGGGCGCCGAATAAGTACTCATAAATTCCTTCACAGAAGGATCAGACCGCTTCATTTCCGCCCATTCACATTCCCAAAGAACCTCGATTTGCAAACCGTAGGTATTCTGTAGAATTTCAACCTTTTCGTCAAACTGTCTCCTGAGTTCCGCATAAGTCACTCCTGACATAGGATGTCACTGATGAGGTTCAAAGCGGCACGAATGTCCATGGTGAACGCAACCGTTAAACTCGAACCCGTATCTCGACTCTCCCTCCTCGTAGAATCCATCCAAAAAGTAACGACCAATCGACACCTCGCCGTGGTTAACAGCATGGTGAATGTCAACGTTTCGAGTCTTTTTTACATACTCGAGCCATTCGATCGATGCGTTTGAGTAAGTCTTACTCTGGCGGACGTAAGCATTATTATGCATCAGAGCTAGCGTATCTTTCTCGAGATAATGGGTTTTGAAGACAGCCATGCAACAGCCGGCAAGCGTCGTTGAATTGAACGGGTCGAGCCCTGTGCAATCAATGAACGCCTCTCTGTATTTCATGCATGCCTCACGCAGTAAGACGACATCATTTACACCGTAGTCATACAACTCCTTCCTGAAATCGAAGATTTCACCCTTGACGCTATTGTACCATGCATCAAACTTTACCTGATCTTTATCAGACATGTTTCCATAGTTGTAGAAGATTTTATCGGGGTACTTACCCCGGTAATTAGCATTTTCCGGTCTATTGAAAAGATGTGGAAAATACCCTTTTTCTCTCGTGGTCAAATTGAACGCAGCGGGCATCTTAGACAGGGCCATCGGTATGAACGCGTAGCTATCGATGTATCGTTGGGCAAATTCTTCATCATACATGAAGATTAATTTACATCCTTGCATTATAACATCGAGAGTAAGCCCAGCCTTGCAAAAATACTCCAGAATTAGAAAAGAGTCAAATCTGGACGCATAATGAGCTATGAAACAGTATCCCTCGTATCGAGGTTGTCTAAACCGGGCGATTAGTTTCGCTATACAGTCAGGTCCTTTGGCCACAAATTTCTCGCCTTTAAAAGTGATGGCGCAGACAAAATTCGCTTTGTAGCGTTCATTTACATATTGCGTTTCAAAGTCATAAAAAATGTATTTATTGCAGGGGTCCTTTGGTGGAATGGGTTGTATGAAACAATCGTGCGACCCCTGGTCAGGCAAATCTTTGTTACAATGCACGCATCGATGGACTGCACATTCGTGCTTTTTGTTTTGACTTGTGACTACATATCGTCTATTGCATAGCTTGCAATATTTTATAACATCACACGCTGGATTTTCAGCTCCTGGGGGGTGTTTTTTTTTTTATGCATTTCATAACAGTAGCCCGACTTACAAAACCGCAAACAATCGCCGCAGTGCACTGCTTTTTTAGGATGATTATTACACTCTCCATCAAAACATACATTGCAGATGCGTTTGCAATGATGGTGTCTACGATTCGAGTAACCTTTGTAGCAGAATTCACACACGTAGGCGGCTCCGACGAACGCAGTCAAATTCAGAATCATATAGTAATGGCCAATTTGCAAATAAAGACATACTGTTTTAGGGTGGGGGGCTTCGTGATTTTTGTATGTTTCTAAGCCCCCCGCGCTCGTCCTGTAAAAAAAACACTATTTTAATACCTAATAGAGATTCAAAAGCCCGTATGTTGTCGAATCCAATTTGTTTTTGCCGGCGTTGTTATGGATGGTCGCGGCTATTCTTTCTAGATCATTCTCTGGTAATTGTGGATTTAGAAAATGCGCTAAACAGATAGAGAAGCATAAATTGTTTGATACATTTGTTGGACAAAATAGCGACATTTTTTTCCGTTTGATGACCTGATCCAGAGCTAAGTCTGTAAGTTTACGACGCCCTCCTCCTCGTCTATTCATGGCTACGTTAGCTTCGATTTCAACGGAATCGTCCGACATCAATCTATCGCTACTCTGTAAAACTTTTGCAATTTGGTCGGTAAATATATCGGTGTCATAATTATTTCCATCTGATAAAACCGCTGAAACGGGTGATTTCAGAGTGGGGGCTGAAAGGGTTAAATTAATTACACACGCTTCGCCGCCAATATCTCGAGCATGGGAGACTATATCGTCAAAAGCATCGTGCAAAAAAATGTGGTACGCAGCCAAATCTGTAGAGTTAATATCCCTCAGATTCATGAGACGTCGCAATTGTATGCTATTGAAACTCGGTCGTGGTAAAACACGGTAGCCGTTAATCAGACCGCCCTCCCGAATCAGCGTATCAATGTCTGAACGCGGTAGTGCTGACGTACCTGCAGGTTGATCGGATGATATTGTATTGTTTGCCGATCCGACAGTATCTGTAGGGAGAGCCGCAATGCTAGACGACGGCTGCTGATTGTTATCAATAGTGTCCCCATTAAACGTTGCTCCACGACTATTATTTAACCCCCCGCCGTCTTGTATTATGTTTAATAGTTCCTGTAACCATTCTGACAAATTAATATTTGGATACCGTTCAATTGCTGCTTCTAAACGTTCCAAATTTGAAGTCTGATGCAGCGGCGCATCATCGTCAAAAGATGTTTCTACACGAACTGAATACATGTCTAGCAAATGCTGCAAACTGTCACACATGTTTTGGGTACTCACAGTTTGCGTTTCAAGCAGGCTTTGTAACGCCTCTGAGAGAGATTGGTCTGGATGACTGCTACGTGTCTCGGCTGTGGAAAAACAGTTCTCTGTATCCATTTTAATTTTTTTATTTTTTTAGATCAAAAGTAACAAACAGAATATGTAGTATCGCAAAATGATAAAGATAAAACATCGGAAACAAGCATTCAAAGCAGAAAGGTAGACATCATACCATAACGGTTGAGAATAAAGAAACCACATTTACATGTATAATCAAAACGCGACAAATACTGATAAACTGTGATGCATTACGAATCACGTGCGTGTATCTATCTTCGTTGGAGTGTAGCGACTATGGCGCTAAGCAGACTCACAATTAATTGCCTCTCTCGCAGCTGTTCAATTTCTGATCTTTCAACTCGGGCATAATGCGCGTCAGCATTTCTCTGCATTCTTTGGATAATGTCTATTATTTCATGCAGTCCGGCACCGTGGCCATCAAGTCTATTGTACAGCGTACCCAAATTCGGCTGCTGATCTCTCGTTCTCCTCCTGACGACGAGCTTCCAACAAGTCCAGTCTGTGGTGAAGAAATCCTATCTCCCGTGCAGTTCTGTCACGCTCCTCTGCTGCTCTGACACGTTCCTCTGCTGCTCTGTCACGCTCCTCTGCTGCTCTGACATGTTCCTCCGATGCTCTGGCACGTTCCTCGTTGAAGACGGTAACAAAATTGTTAAAATCAGCGGTGAGCACGTCTATTTTGTCAGCACGCTCGTGATTCCTAGGGGTATCCCATCGCTCTTCCTCCTTTCCTTTGTCTACCTCTTCTTTGACCACCTCTTCTCCTTCGTCGTCCCCCTCTTCTCCTTCAGACGCTTCGCGAAATGAATACGGAGTTTGTCTACCTCTCACTGTCCACGGATCGTCTCGATCACTGGTAAAAGATGAAGAGTAACACTCTTTCACTTGCGATTCCGTCCACGTCAGCGGGTCATCAGTGGGTCCAACACGGATATCTGTTTAGAAATATAAACCAAAACTCAAATTAAAGTTTGACCATTAATTGCACATACAGCTTTTTGACTAGCACCAGGTATTCTTTATAAACATATCATTTTAAATGAATGGAATATTAATTTGAAATAATAAGGATGAGTCGAAACTTACCATCGGACGCCTGACTCGATCCACTGACGCAACGCCTCTTCTTTGGAGGGACTGCTGACCTTTGCCCCGGTTGCCCGCTAGCTTCCAACGCTAGATCTATCGCGTCGCTGCTGGATATTATTTGTTCCTGCTGTGGTGGTGTTTGACAAAAATTAATGGATGACCCCCGTCTCCTAACCCTTGATGACTCGTTTGTGGAGGTTTCCTCAAAACCGTCCGTGGTAAGGTCAATGAAGCCGGGAAGTGTGACCAACGCGGGCAATTCTATAAAAAAAATAAATTAAAAAAAATTAAAAAGTATGTAAACATTTATGAAAAACAAATTCTCATAAATATGTACTTACAACGGTCGATGGCCTCGAATGCGCTCTGTTCAACATTTGAGACTATAAAAGATATAACAAACACATGATTTAGTAATTACATTTACACGGCATGGTCATCCTGAAGAACCGCCCCCGACAACTCTGAGGGTAAAAGCCTTTCTAGTGATAGCAAATACACTGGGTTCTGTATACATCCTTTAATGCAGCAACACCACGCCCCTGCAGAAGTGATGGGAGGGGCGAATTCTCAGATGATACATTTTTAATGACATATTAGCAGTGACTAAGCATGAATACAATGGGACGAATGGGTTAAAATACAAATCACATATACCATTTCTCAGATCAGTCATCTCCAATTCAATAACACTAGTCTTAAAAATAATGAAATAGGAATAAATATAATTAATGAAATAGGAAATAATAATTAAGATTTAAAATTAATGAATTAGGAGTAAATATAATTAATGAATTTAAAAATTAAATGGGAAATATAAAATGAGGATTTAATGAATTAGAATAAATAATTAATGTTTAAAATAATTTAAAATTAATGAATTAGGAAAAATATAAAAAATTAAAATAAGGAGTAAATATAATTAATGAAATAAGATATTTAAACATTAATGAAATATGAAATATAAAATTAGGATTTAATGAAATAAAATAAATAAGATTTAAAATAATATTTAAAGTTAGGAAAAAATTAGGAGTAAATATAATTAAGATATTTTAAAATTAATGAAATATAAAATTAGGATTTAAAATTAATGATTTAGAATAAATATAATTAGGATTTTAAAATAATGAAATAGGTTCAAATTAAGATATATATAAATAAAGCAGCAAATTCATTAATTAAGATTAAGATTAATTAAAACAAAATCGCATGTATTAAAAATAAATAGAGATCCAATAATACACCAAACATCATTAATAAATAAAACAGTCATATGCATTGAAACAATAATACATCAAGCCGTGTTAGGAGATATTTAGGCCCAATCCCAATTCTACCCCTTACCCCTTCCCCTTTCCCCTTCCCCTTTGTTTCGCGCGTTCACGTGAAGGGGTAGGGGTGTCCCAATTCTCATTTGGTTGGAGGGGAAGGGGTAGGGGGAAGGGCCAGGTAGCCCTTCAAACGAAGATTTTTCGGGACCACACTTCAGACGAAGGGGTATGATAAATTTCCAACATGGCCGACCGAGCGAGCAGAGAGACCCATAAATGTAAGTATTTTTTTACGGTAAACAGTACTTTAGTAATAAATAATCACTTGTTTTATGTTGCCTTTAATCTTGTGTTCATGTATACGGTTATGTTTTCCGAAAAAAGATTTGTTAAAATCGCTATGAAAAAAGTTCGCTAATGTTTTTTACTTTATGATAGTTCCACAACATATTTTTTTATATTTTATTGAAACCCGCGTTGATTTGACAACATAAATTCAAATCCGGTGGCAGCTAACTTGTCTTTTTGCCGCATGCCTGATTAATGTATTGTTTTGTTGTGGTTACGTCCATAAATACGTGTACGTTACATGATATAAACAAAAAGTGCATTCAGTTTGCGTGCTTATTCATCAGTATTGTATGTTCTGTATCAACCAGGGACTCCTGAGGAAACACGCAGACTCGTCTCTTTTGTCTTATGCGAAGACAAATCATACATATTTTCATTGTATTAAAGTATTGAGGCAAAACAAAAATACCTGAAATCCGAAGCGCTGCAGCCATCGTAACCTATTGGTTGGTATACACCGGTTTTTAAACTTTTTTTTTTTAGCGTGACCCTTTTTATTAACGAGACCCATAAGCATATACAACCATGTAGCTAAACAAGCCAAAACGAATTATTAAAAACGAAACTGAAGGTAAACCTGCGTTGCTCTCATGGTTAACGTTACCTCTCTCTTTCGGTGAAGTGGAGCAGCTGCTCTTGCTCAATGGCACGGATTGCACTATGGACTATTGTACCTTTTGTATATTTTATTTTTTTTAACAGTATTTTATTTTTTTATAATGAACAAGCTGCGATGTCAGGTTTCCACTGCTTTGTTGTGTGTGTGTGTGTGTGTGTGTGTGTGTGAGGCGCGATCGCGATCAAACAGCTGTCTTTGCAGGGGACTTGCCTCATCGTCATGGCAACGGTTAGTGGCCAGGTCAGATTACGCCAGAGTTTGTTGCCGTCTGTTGGAAAACTGTTCACACCGCGCAGACATTCCACGACCCGACAAACGCCGATTAAACATGTTCAGTCGGGTGAAAACCAACTCCGACCGACGCCAACAGGGGTATCACACCGATCCAACAGACGAGTTTGTTGGCTGTTGTCGGTGCGGTGTGAATTGGCCTTTAGAAGTGTGTGATAAACATCGGCGCATCTATGACGTAGGAGCTAGCGACTACTTATGATGACGTGTAACGGTCTAGTAGTGGTGTCCCATTTCTTAGGGGAATATTTTCAGCCCTACCCCTTGACACTCTGTTTCAAGGGGCAAGGGGAAGGGGTAGGCGTAGGGGTAAGGGGAAGGGGTATAAAATAGAATTGGGATTGGGCCTTAGCATATCCCATGAAACCATTAAAACATCAGCCGGAAGCCACATCACTTTGCCGGAAAACATTTCGATTAATGACGACACAAAACAAATATGGCGCAGCCCAGGAGCAACATTAACAACATGGCTTACCCATGTACAAACAATGGTAAAACAAAAGCACGCTGATTTGCTGCTATATAGGAGACAATTAGCATAAAACATCAGCTGGAAACGCCTAGATTAAAATTATTAAGAATTATTAATAAAGCAATCATTTAGCATAATCCATGAAACAATGTAAAAGCATCAGCCGGTAACCGGAAAAACGCCACATGGCCGGAACAAACAAATATGGCGCTGCCCATGTGTTGACAACAAAGAGCATGACGAAATGGTAGGCAATAGAGAGAAAAACATAGCAGACTCAGCACACGTTGGTACAAAAGAAACATTTTAACATGCGGTGACCAAACAAACAATAGCAACAGCAGATGCTTAAAGAACCAAACATGAAATACCAACTACAGTAGCCGGAATTTAAAAATGCAAAAAAAAAAGTCAACATTATACGTATTACTAACAAAACACCGTAAAAGAAATTAACACCCCCACGCCAAAGCACAGCACAAATTGAAGATATTTTATGAACTTACCGTTGCTGAACATTGCTGGAAATCAGATCGCTGAAGAACGAAAAAGCAGAAAAGTCCAAAAATACAAACTTTTTTACTGTTGAGTCGAGTCCGGGACGTTTATACGCATTCAGAATGTGTTGGGCGGGGTATGGGTGGGGCAGGGGTGACGTCATCCCTCTCACAGGTTTTCATAGCCTTTCAATTATATTATATAAATATAATGAGAACATAATTTAATGTATTTCCATGCATCGAGGAGAAAAACAAACTAAAACGAGCGTGTGCCATTTTTATTAGACTGCGGGTTCTTTTAAATAAATGTAACGGTCCTTGTCGCGACCGCCAGGGTGTGCTATTGTTCTATTTTACTCATGAGTATACGCACGTACAGCTCTTAATAGTTCAGCAGGAATAAGCTATTAATAAACCCGCGTATTGAATTAAGTTTGATATGGCGTGTTAAACGAGTCGATTTTACATCGACTTGTGGATATATTTGGAGCATTTATTTTGTTTAAAGGAAATGTATGAATTTAAAACGCAGCTTGTTACACCCCGAGGCGCTTACCCGCTGCGGCTGACCTGCTGGACACCTGACTCAACCGAGCCATCGCGGCGTCGGCACAGCAGTGGTCCAGCCCTCTCTTCACAGAGATCTCTCGGAATAACAATGACGGTGTTATGGACCGCAATACACAAAGAACCTTATTCTGAGCTTAATATAGCCTTAAGGTGGTGACTTTTCAACCAATTAACTATTGTTTGATCAGATGAGAAAGACATTTCATGTTTAGTGCGTATGCGAAGGAGTGCTTTTCCCCTGTTCTCCAAAAAGGTGAGATGATTTATAAATTAATTTATAAATGTTTAAAATATGAGAATATTATTTACGTTTGAAAAGCATGTGTGTGTGTGTGTGTGTGCGCGCGCGCGTGTGTGTGTGTGTGTGTGAGAGAGAGAGAGGATTAGAATTCAGTAAAAATGATTTTATATTTTTAATTAGATACCAAAGCTTTGCAAAACATTGTGTCTTGTTCCACATTTTGGGTGTGTGTGTGTGTGTGTGTGTGTATTCTATTTTATAAAATGTACCATGTTTATTCTTTTGTTAGTTTGATCTGCCTGTTTCTTCATTAAAATCTTATTTCATTTGGACAGAGAGGAAGAGATGTGACCCCCACCCTTTCCACCCACCCCCTCTCCCTGTGAGCTGGAATGCTGATGTCTGCTCAACACATGTGACCCTCAACCCCCGGAAATCATCCCTAAGGATGTACAATTTGCACGGTCATAGTTCAAAAATTATCAATTTGTTCCACATCATTAATGACCTACAGGTCAACATCTGAGGTATTTCAAAAATCCCGGGAATAATGGACACATTCACAACCTTGGAGGGAGGGGAAATATCCCGAGGGCTAATATCATAATTCATAAGGTCATAAATGTCATAAAGGTCAGGTCAAAGGTTAAAGGTTACGATCCATCAAAAAAAGTGACAGGTCGTGTAGCATATTTACTACTGACATGGCATCCCAGTTTTCCAAAAAGAACTTCAAATTTGTATTCGTCTGAACACAGAACAGTTTTCCACTTTGCCACAGTCCATTTTAAATGAGCCTTGGCCCAGAGAAAACGCCTGCGCTTCTGGATCCTGTTTAGATATGGCTTCATTTTTGACCTATAGAGTTTTAGCCGGCAACGGTGAATGGCACGGTGGATTGTGTTCACCGACAATGTTTTCTGGAAGTATTCCTGAGCCCATGTTGTGATTTCCATTACAGTAACATTCCTGTATGTGATGCAGTGCCGTCTAAGGGCCCGAAGATCACGGGCATCCAGTATGGTTTTCCGGCCTTGACCCTTACGCACAGAGATTTGGATGATATTATGCACAGTAGATGATGATAACTTCAAACTCTTTGCAATTTTTCTCTGAGAAACTCCTTTCTGATATTGCTCCACTATTTTTCGCCGCAGCATTGGGGGAATTGGTGATCCTCTGCCCATCTTGACTTCTGAGAGACACTGCCACTCTGAGAGGCTCTTTTTATACCCAATCATGTTGCCAATTGACATAACAAGTTGCAAATTGGTCCTCCAGCTGTTCCTTATATGTACATTTAACTTTTCCGGCCTCTTATTGCTACCTGTCCCAACTTTTTTGGTATGTGTAGCTCTCATGAAATCCAAAATGAGCCAATATTTGGCATGACATTTCAAAATGTCTCACTTTCAACATTTGATATGTTATCTATATTCTATTGTGAATAAAATATAAGTTTATGAGATTTGTAAATTATTGCATTCCTTTTTTATTCACAATTTGTACAGTGCCCCAACTTTTTTGGAATCGGGTTTGTAAAACATATATAAGACAATACAACATTTACTGTAGGTGCCATAAAATTTACTGATGATTTCATTTGAAAAAAAAAAAAAATTCTTTTGTGCTTCTGGTTTGGCAGTGCAGATTTTGGGTGCGTAAGATGTGAAGGATTCTATGGTGCAGTTAGTATTTTCACCCCATAATGGCGGCCTAGTGGCTAGTGGCTGTTGCCTAAAAAGTATCAGAGTGTCGCCTCTTGGGTTCTAAGCTCTTTGTTGACCTGGAAATTAGAGAAATTATAACAGTCAGTTTGTGGAAGAAAATGGAGGAAGAACATGATTCAGCTGCGAACACAGTCCAAAATCAGCCACAGGATCAAGAGTACCCGTGGCCAACAATTCATCTGACAATGAAGATTTTTTCGCTTCTTTGAAACCAACAACACATGAAGCCAGCAAAAAGTTGGATGGATATCTGGCCTGTGTTTCAGACACCAGTGTTTCAGGCACTGCAGGATTGCTTTTTAGCCCCAAAAGAGCTAGGCCTGACACTCACAATTTTGAAAATCAGCTTCTGCTTAAGTTAAATCTTTGAGTAGCATGTTGCATACTGGCATTAGGTAGTAGTCTTATAGTTTGATAATTAAATACAGTTAAACACAAACAGTTCTACAGCAGGATAAAACCTTGTATGTGGTTCATTCACTTTATGTTTTTAGAGATTAAAAGCTTAAACGAGAATCTCTAGTTTTCATTCTTGCTGTTACTTTTACTTTTTTAATACTCAAGTACAATTTTAATGTGGTACTTATTTATTTTTACTCAAGTATGATTCTGGCCAGATACCTTTACTTTTAATTGAGTAAAATTTTCACTCAGTACTTGTACTTTCACTTGAGTAACATTTTTGAGTACTTTTTACACCTCTGTTTATAACTAGAGATGTCATAGTAACAGGTCTGTAACATCAACACTCGTCTGTTCCTCGCTCACAATGGTCACATGATCACAGTCAACTCTAGAGAGGGGCTGCTGTGAAGTTTTGTTTTCTCACCTCTCTCGCTACAGAGGAAACTGTATTAATGGCCATATTAAGAGTTTCATGAGACACCAGAAAGCACACAAGATCACTGTCAGAATAAAAAGATTTGAAGATATCATATGATGAGAACCTTTAGATATAAAGATGCAGTTTCAATATTCATTTACTCTTTTAAATACTTTTATTTTGTTACTTTAGTCTAATGTCGTCTCTGATGTTGCCTTATTTACACCTTGCTATATCAGTACTGGCTGAAGAGTCATATCCTCATGTTAAATATAAAGTGTTGACCACATAAAATCCCCACTGCTGGTGTCACTCTGTTCATTTGTTCTGTTGTCTCTGGTCATGAGTGTTCGTGAAACAGGTAAGATCATCATTGACTAATAACTAATCTTAAGAGTCAAATATGTTATAGGGGAGACTGGGGCTAGTTGTCACACAGTAACTATAAGGTTTAAAGTCAAAAGTTGAGGTGGTTTTGTATCTTGGTTACTAATATTTAAATCTGCCTTAGATTAAAATAGCTCCAGTATCATTATGTATTGTAACATAAGTTGGGTAACAAATGAACAAGGTCAAACCACAGTAACATACATTAATACACAAGTTGAGTATCTAATGAAGTAGATCTGAACTGAAAGCTTGAACTGTTTGCTCAAGAGAAGGGTTGCGGCACGGTGTCACAAAAGAAAAAAAAAAAAATATATATTTTTTTTTGAGTAATAACAGTGATGTTCATTAGCTGTTTAGACTTTAACATGTGTCTCTATATAGAAAGAAACTTTATACATATTCACAGGAGGAAAAGTGTATAAAACAGACAATGAACTGAACAAACACAAGGTTAAACACAAATGCAATAAACAATATGAACCTCTCAAATCAATGAGAATCCATAGAAACAACCTCAAAAATATTCCATACGGAGCAGGCCCTACGGTTCACCATGCATGTGATTCATGGACTAGTTGCAAAGTTTATCCATCATAGAGTCAACAGCTTTTACTGTAGATGGTGCTTAATTTGCACTGGCCTGAAAGAGGAAGTGGAAGGGCATACAGTATGTGCTTAAACCCGCATGCAACCCCCATTTTGGAAAGTAGGGCATAAACAGCTTACCCAAAATGAAAAGGTTGCTGCTCAAAAGTCATTCTGGACATAATGAACATATGTGACCATGATGGCACAATTAGTTGGAATGCGCATGGGCTAATTTCGAGCTACAGGCAAAACAAGTGAAAAATGTCAAATTTGGTCAAAATTTAGGTCTTCACAACTATGAGTTCATTAAGCCCCTGTCTAGTGATCCCAACGCTCCAAATAGCAATTAAACATCTAAAAGAACCTTTATTTGTACATTTTCTGAGAGGAGTTTCTTTCCTTTGAACAAGAAAAAATGCAGTTTTTCTCTGTTTGCTTCTGGACGACTGACGCTTCCCTCAGCACAAGTTTGAAATCGCTGTAAAGTGCAGCATTCTAACTTTGTGAATATTAATAGCGAATTCTCAATGGCATGAGTCTGAACCAATGAAATTTGATTTTCAAACTCATGGTGGTGTAAACAATTCGATCATTCTCGCGGTTACTGACAGATCCAAAGACGCCTCAGACAGCGTATGAGGCGTATGATGGGGTATGGGGTTTTAAGGTATGGTTGCTGGTGATTTTGTTTTGGAAACCTCAGAAAACTTTAACTCGATTTTTCTCAAAATTGACTTTGCTGACTATATCACCTTCAAACAGGTGTAGCTCATTAATGTTTTCATTAAATCATACATCATTTTGAAGTTTTTTTTTTTTTTTTTTTTAAATGAAGCATGTGAGAATAACAATAACACATTTTTGAAAATGTGCTCATTGCAACTCATTTTGCCAGCATGGGAGACATTTAATTAGAAAGCTGAGGGGTTTACAGTTCAAAAGTCAGAATTACTCATGGAAAAGCTATAAAAATAGATAAACATAAAAAATAAATATTATATAAATATAATTTTTATATAATTGTACAAGACTTACAAAACAAGACTTCACGATAAATTGAGGTGTATGGCAGTCATTTATAGTCCAGGTAATGGGTGTCAGCTGAGGGTGTAATTAGTCCAAGGTACGGGCTTCTGGGAAATGTAGTGTAAGTGTAATGTGTGTGTGTCAGTATTCGGGTGATGGCTCCCTCCGATGGTCAGAGGAGGGAACCACGGAGCTCGTCTCAGTGACAATAATATTTTAATCTATCACACCTGATTCAACTCATGTGCTCATTAGTAGTGACAGTAAGACCTGAAATGATTGTGTGTCAGAAATAGAGAGACATACAAAATGTGCAGGGCTGGGGTTCCTCCAGGACAGGATTGAGAACCAGTGTCTTACAAAAAATAAAACTTATTCATACAACCATATATCAAAAAAATGTAAACTGACAAGGCATACAGGCGCGTCTCTCTTATACAGTTTGTAAGCAGTTAAAAATGCAATAAACAAGTATACATTGTGAACAAATAATTTGTGTTCACAAATCAAGTGGTTTGTCTTCAGATTGCATGTTTTTAGCAAAAAAAAATTAATTGAATCATACTTAGACCACCTCCTGAGATGGTCTCAGTTTGGTTCGCTTTTAAGGGGTCTGGACCCCTGAAAAGGACCAAGTGTGAAAACACCCTAATGTCTGGCACGGAGAACTGCCCCATTAACGATTCTATTGTTCTCTCCCTTTGCCGGTATTAAACTTAATCTTCATTTTTTTTTTGTTTTTATCATTATTCTTTTGTTTTTATTCAGCCATTATTAGCCTTTATTCTGACATTGCTTGCCCATCCACACTGCTTTCATCCTAGATTCGTTAATCCACCTATTACCTGAAGTCTTTCCAAAAAAATAAAAAAGCATATTCTTGTGACCTTATGTAAATTCTTTAACAAAACAGATTGTGAAATAGATATAGCTCCTGGAGCAGCAGGTGCATTAGAGCTACAATTAGCATCAAAATACACAATTTAAAACATTAATATTTACTCAAAATTCACTTTAAAGTGTTTGTAATAACTTCTGATTGCAATCTGATATAGATTTTGGTCACATAACTTTGTTGAAATGTTATATTTAGCATTTTAAATGGAGCTCGCTACACTTGCTTAGCATGTATGCTGTAAACATTCTTTACTCATATGAAAATACCCGAAATCACATGAAAAACACACAAAAAACTATTGTAATTATGTTTATTTTCTTATTTTTTGACGTAGAAATGTTTATTTGGCTTTGTTTTTCACTGAGCTGCGAAGGAGGAAGTTTACACAGGATGTGGTCATGCAGAAGGCAGGAATTATGAGTAAGATGATTGACAGCCCTAGACTAAATCAGCACTCACTGAGTCATATAACTCACATGCAAAACCCGGAACAGAACAGACAGATATCACTCTACCCTGTTTTAGATCTTCAGATTGCATAATTCAGTGTGAAATGAATAGAAATGGTATTCTGTATGACAAAATATTTTGCAAACGTGAGAATAAATCTAAATCTTTTATTCGAGAAGAGCCGCACTTTTGCACTAAAAGGTGCTGTTCAGTGGAGCTGTGTGAACAAAAATAACTGAACACAAATAGCTGTGTGGAGCCTTTAATCTTTCTAATGATACACGGTTTGTCCATATGACATTAAGAATGTGGTTTTAATGTGCAATGAATGTTAAATGACTATAATCTGAGACCATTGGCGATGTGGTGATGGTAAAGAGGTTAATTTAATCCATCAGAAATTAATGATTCTGGCTAAACCTCAATAAACACCAGTGCCAAAACAGACAATGCTCCAGCGGTCCTCCAGGACCCAAGTTGCCCATCCCTGATTTATATCTTTACAAGGTGTTGTACTATAAACAATACAAGAGATTAAAACACACTTAAATATAATAGAAATAAGTCACTGTACATTTGTTGTAGGTGTTGCTATGGTGACATCAGTCAGAATGGCTCCTCCTCTTCTGATCGTTCTCCTCATGATTCATGGTTAGTCACTGAACATTTTAAAAAAAAACTCTCAAGAGATTTTGCATACCACATTTTTATGCAAAAGCTGCTACTACTTTGATTAGTATGAATTCTGTGTTTCAGGGGTTTCTAGTGCTGGTTGGGGTGTGAGTTACAGTCCTTCACACATCTGTGCACTAAAGAACTCATCAGTGATAATGAACTGCACTTATACATACCCTACTGGATATCAGATCAGGAAAGTCTTCTGGACCAAAGACCCTTTAGAAAAGGGTGTAGAGCCTCTAGACCTGTCTAAGGACCCTGAATACAGTCAGAGGCTTCAGTATCTGGGAGATAAACAGCAGAACTGCACCATCAGACTGAGTCATGTGACACTGAAGGATTCACACATGTACTATTTCAGATTCATCACTGATAAAGACAAATGGATTGGTAAACCTGGAGTGACTCTTACTGTCACAGGTGACTTTCATGAGGTTTCTCTCTTCTTCTGTGCATTATGTTGAATAATAATCAGTGTATGACAGCAGCACTAGATATAATGTGTGTGTTGTGTTCAGATCTTCAGGTGGAGTCTCCTGAGAGAGTGACAGAGGGAGATTCAGTCCGTCTGACATGTAAAAGCAGCTGCACTCTGACTGACAGAGCAACATTCATCTGGTACAGAAACTCACAGCCATTAACTGAGAGAAGAGACAGAAACAATGAACTCCTGCTGCAGTCAGTCAGAAGAGAGGATGCAGGCAGATATAGCTGTGCTGTACACGGACACAATCACATCTCTCCTGCTGTTCAGCTCAATGTCACGTGTGAGTATGCATTTAAGGACTTGTATGCAACTGTTCGAAACATCTCTGATAAATGGTCATTAAGTTTTGTGGGAGCTCTTGCAAACCGGCCATTGGCAAAAATCATGTCTGAAGAAAAGACAACATTAACAATGATTGTGTCTTTAGGCCACGTACACACTGCAGATACATCTGGTTGTCACTTCACCTTTTAGTCCTTAATCCTGTTCTGTACACTCAAAAAAAAAAAAAAAAAAAAACAAACAAAAAAAAAGTCTAAATGTAATATTTAAGTATTTGAATTGCATATAAAATTTCCATCCATTTGAATTAGATAGTTTTAATATAAATTAATAAACTGAAAGTGATTCATTTCTGTCAGTCAAACATAAATTAAACAAGTATATGTGACATAAGCTGCAGTCTGTAGCGTCCTTATTAGTAACAACATTGTGCGTAGGAACAGTCACATATGAATAAACACTGAATGTACGGTACATAATTCTACATGACACCTGTGTTGCATGAAGCTAGTTGAACAAACTTTGAGTTTCAGAGTAAGTTTGGTGTTGACAAATCCAGATAAATCCAAACTGGTTTAGATCAGGCTCAACGGGCTCAAAGGTCAGTATAAACGTTCTCTGTCAACTCAGGTTTAATACAGAGTTTTGCGATCAACTCTGAAGTCACATGGAACACGGAGAACGTCCGTTTGATTCACTTCTCGCGCGAGAGCCGCACAGTTCACTTCTCTTCCGATGATTAAAAGATCGTTATGAAAAATATCATGAAATTAAACACATTTACAAAGCAGGAATAAACACTGCTGCTGCAGTGAAAGTTTGAGAAGGCAACTGATTGAAAATATATGACTATATCAGTGCATGTGAAACAAAGAAATATGCCTAATAATTTATTTAGCTACACAAAGAGCTCAAAAGAATACATGTAAGCTTAACCTTTTTTAAAGCTTTATATATTAATGTATTATATTTGTATTATATTTATTTTAATTTAAAAGCAAAGTTTAATACTGTCAGTTAATATAATAATTATTTGAATGTCATATGAATTATACATAATTATAATTTATTTAATGTAAATATAATAAATAATTAACAGCAATTTTGTCTCTGAAATGTTTTCACTATAAACTGATTTATTTTGGAGTGAGAGATACAGGGGGAGTGGCTTTATTATTGCATCAGATACAGCTCACTACTCACACCTGATTGGTCGAGTTTTGGTCTGCTAAACCAGAATAAAACCTGCTCCAGAGCAGGTTAGCCATGTACCGTAAGTTACCATTGCAATGAAACCCATTAAAAACCAATCCACCTTCATGAGCCCGAAAATCCAGAGTTTACTCAAACTAATCTTGAATTTACCTGGGTAGAAACTGAAGCCGGCAACAGGCCACTGTAGATCCTCCAGTGAATCCAGTGATCTCCATCAGTCCATCTGGTGAAATAGTGTCAGGAGATTCAGTGACTCTGATCTGCAGCAGTGATTCAAACCCTCCTGCAGAAATCAGTTGGTTTAAAGGAAGAACGTTTGTAGGATCTGGAAGAATCTTCAACATCTCAAAGATCAGCTCTGATGACAGTGGAGAATACAAGTGCAGATCCAGAAATCAACATGGAGAGAAATACTCTGCTGTGACTTTAAATGTCATGTGTGAGTTAATGATGGTTCAGTGACTGTGGTGACCATCAAATTAATGGATTTACAGTAGCAAAACATTAAAATACACTTTATTTTGTCTATTATAGACCCTCCCAGGAATGTCTCAGTCTCCATCAATCAGTCTGGTCAGATTTGGGCAGGAGGTTCAGTGACTCTGATCTGCAGCAGTGATTCAAACCCTCCTGCTCTGAACTTCAGCTGGTTTAAGGAGAATGAAAGCTCAGCTGTTGGATCTGGACAGAGTTTCAGTGCACTACAGAGTGGACGCTTCTACTGTCAGGCTCACAATCAACATGGATCTCAGAGATCAGACGCTGTAACTGTGACTGTTAAAGGTAGAGCAGCTCATATACTTACATTACTCTTTCTAAAGTGAAGAAAATGAATCTGTCCAGATGTTTTACTCTTTAGTAGGACATCTGATGATATTATACATATCCATTGGAGTGTTTTGTGGAGCTGCAGTGATCATTACGACATTACTGATTTGGTAAGAAATATAAAGTATTTAATTGTAGATATTGCAATTATAACTGTGTCCCCTAGGGGTTGCTATGGGGAATGCCTCCAGCATGCTAGGTGTCTGAAGCATGAGTCTAAACATGACAATAAACTTGACATTGGCAGGTGGCAGCTTATGACGTCATTACATATTAGTTGTGAATGCGCTGACTCCAGGTAGTTTACTGAGTAGTAGGCTCTCTGTGAGCCTCCTTGCTAGTTATCCTGAGTGTGGGGTGTTGTTAGGCCTCCTCTCGATTAGAGAGTTGTTATGTTGAGGTCTCCACTCCTAGAGCTCGACTATCATTTGCTGAGTCGTCAAGCTCTCTGTGAGCCTCCTTGACTAATATGAGCATCGTCAGGCCTCCTCTCGTTTAACAGAGTTACCTTTATTGAGGCCTCTGCTCTCTAGAGCTCCACCTGGATATCAGTTGCAGGGCTGCTTTTAGGGAAGTTCTGAGTATTCTAGGCTCTCTGTGAAGTTGGTCATAGTTTAAACATAGCTAGGCTTCCTCTCTTTAGAGTCATGCTGTTGAGGCCTGTGTTCTTGAGAAGCTCCAGAGTATTGTTGTGGCTGGTGCACCTTAGGGATGAAGACTCTTTAGGTCTTGACTTAGCTTAGCCAATAAGGCACTCATCCCTTCAACATGGCAATTCTGTTCCCCATAGCAACCCCTGGGGGATTTCCCTTTCAAAAGGGAACATCTCAGGTCACACATGTAACCGGAGCCATGGGAATAGGGAACATGACGCAGTGTCCCCTTGCCATGCTTCAGGCATTCTTGAGCAGGAATCCTTCAGACAAGCGGATGATGTTATTCACAGGTGCCTTTTTATACTCACGGTCACACCAGTGGTGATGTCATAGGCTGGCGCCTGCCATTGTCAAGTTCATTGTCGTTCATTAGACTCACGCTTCAGACACCTAGCATGCCAGAGGCATTTCGCATAGCGACCCCTAGGAGACGCAGTGTTTCATTCCCTATTCTCAGGGAACCATGGTTACATGCAGAACCTGAGACATTTTCTGAGAAATTCTAAGTGTTTCTAGAAACATTGATTTTGTCGGGACAGTTTTTTTAATCTTAGAAATAAATGAGAATAATTAATGTTTTTAAAATCATTCAATGGTAAAATACTATTGTAATTGCTTAAAATTACTTTAAAAAGAGCCCAAATACTGCAAACAATGACCATTATGATGGCGGCATCCTTTTATAACTAGTTAAACATCAACATCTAAACCTCTGTTAATTCTCAATAAGAACTTCTGTAGACTTATGACACAAATAAAGTCAGTCTGTTCAGTAACAAGTAAAGCTGGTAATGCTGTTTGTGGATTTGTTTAATCCTCCTCTGCTGAAATCTTGAGAGATTCAAGGTAAGTTCACACTGTCAGTCCAAATTTGAACTAAAATTATTTATGCCCACACTGTGTGTCATAAATGTTTAGATCCAATTTATGCTATTTTTTTTTTTTTTCTAGAATATCTGAATTGGTTTCTTTCTTAGTTTTGCAATACACATGTTGTCTTACTTACTATGGAATCCCAAACCTGCCAATATTAAAAATAAATAAATACATAAATAAATACACAAAGAAATGTAAAAAATAAATAAATAAATATACATAGAAAAGCAATAAGTTTTATTGCAGTCTCACCAGTAGGCTACACTTCTTGTATTTCGGCCTCTTCTTGTATATATAAAAATATATAAAACATAGACCAGAAGGGGGGAAATCCCCCCCATCCCCCCCTACAAATCGCACTCTGTTTATATATATATATATATATATATATATATATATATATATATAATAAAATTATTTATTTATTTATTTTTGCTTATTTATTTATTTATTTATTTATTTATTTATTTATTTACATTTATTTATGTATTAATTTATTTTTAACATTGGCAGGTTTGGGATTGGGCACTGTAGAAACAACACAACCTTGTAAAAATATGTTGGAAAACTGAAGAATTTTTGGGACCTGGAGGAATTTTTAAAAGAATATTGGGCAGTTTAACAGCTCAGAACAAAAATGCGACTCATGAACAACCATTACAAAACAAAAACAAAAACAGCTGTGTATCATCCAGATAACCACGCACAGTATTAAGAAGGGTTCACAAACTTTTGAATGGGGTCATATTTATAAATTCAGCTATTTATTTGTCTTGTGAACATTATGTAAAATATCTTACTCAGGACAGTACTAAATAAAAAATGACATGCATTTTGTATGATCCCTCTTATTTTGTTAAAGTTATTCACATTTTCACAGATTCTGCAAGTGGTTCACAAACTTTCAAGCAGCACTGTATCTCAAAACGGATTAGTTAAAATCGCTTTTTTTTTTTTTTTTTTTTTTTTTTTTTGAATCCACACTTGCTAAATCTGATCGGATTTCAATTGGATATGCACAAAAATTTGATTTGGATTGACAGTCTCAACAGCCGTAATATCTGCTTTTATATTCAGTTTATTTAATTTAAGGTTATGGCTGAAGTCGGTTGCAGTTCTTGTTTTCTCTTTTACACAGGTTGTGTTCATTTTAAAACTGAATTCTTCCAACACAGTTTTATTTATTATTGACACAAAATGTGTAAACTAGAGTGCTACACATAATGTGTACTTTTTTTTACACATTTCTTCCAAGACTGTAATTATCCTGAAGATCCAGATTTGCTTGTTCAGGTGTTTTCCCATCCCTCTTCTATAAGAATGTAATATGTTCATTGTTTTCAAGGAGAAGCAGAATGAAAAAGAGAATGGAGTCTCGGGTGAGAAAAATTAGTTTAGTTATCAATAATATTATTGATCAGATAAATTGAGTAGTAACTAAAAGATTGAAAGTCTGAATGTAGTTGTTACATTATATATTTTGTGATGTTTATAATCATTAGTTATTTGTCTACTCTATTTTTTTCTTTGATGGCAAAGATGAATCAGTCCAGACCTCATGACAGACGCAAAGCTTGTGATGTCGAATTGAGTGAACCTGTGTATATGAATATAAGGGTAAGTTATTGTTAACAGTAACTGTAAGTTATCATCTGTTGCTGGAGACACTAATATAATTATCGTTACAATTATCGTCCATTTCTTTCTTTCTTTCAGCGTGACATGAAGAGGCCATAGTATTTGAAATGCATGGCAAAATATGTCTTCCTTTGGGTGGAGCCCTGAATGATTGACAGATCATTTAATACAAAGTGACTTACAAATGATAAACACCGTAACCAATTTGTCAAAAGAGCCAGTAATAGTTGCTGTGCACAATGCCAAGTTTACATTGTAAGCTACATTAATGTAAGCTTGTACAAAGTGAAATGCTGAAAATATGATATAGAACAATATATATTTTTAAGCACTTGCAAAGGGATCTTCAGCATGATGTTTTACTGAAGTGTTGTGAGGATTATTTGATTCAATGACTGATGGAAATGGCGGAGGAAAAGTATCATGAATTTATACAAAGTGTCTAATCACTGAAGTGTGTTTTTTATTTACATTTTGTTTTTGATTACTTCATTTACATGTATTATGGTGTTTCAGCCTTTAGTATCATTGTTAATGTCTTCAAGGCATATAATAAAGCTCTATTATGGGAATAGTTTACAGTCTTCTGTCCTTCAATACTGCCAGTCTACATAATCAATAATAAACAGAAATACATTTAGAATTTGGTAGACACACACTGTACTGTACTAAACAACACTGATTAACCCACAGTTCATTATACTAGTTAATTTTGTATGAAAACAATATAAATATTCTGAGTCTTTCCCTGAAGATGTCATACTTTCGTGGTCTTTGCACCACCTGCTGGTGACCATGTAACATGGCAGTGGTATGCCTATTTTCTCTCTTTTTAAGATGAATGTGGATCTGTGATTTTAAATGCCAAGCTCCAAAAAGCTTCATAAAACACTCCATAAGATTGGTGATTAACATTAAAAGTTGTTTCCCCAAGAGTTTGAAATGGACGCTTCACAATTTCATGAAAAATGTCAATGCTTAATATTTCCTGCACAATTATGTACATACAGAAAAATATCTTAACGACTGCTGTATATCGCTTATCCTGTGTGAATAAACTGCTAAAGTCCAAAGTAACAATTGATTTATGTACATATATCCTAAAAATGAATCCTGTGTGACTGAAATGCTGCAAACAAGTCAAGATTTTTGCTGTCAGTCAGTGATGCCCTCTGTTGGTAGAGAACACCAATACGGTCGCTCGAACACTTGCGGTGACTTCCCCTGCTGGCAGTTTAGAGCACAGTGAGCAATCCAGTGGTTTATATAGATCAGTGGTGCCAAGCACAAAACAGGCACAAGGAGTCATGCAAGCATGGCTGGGAGCATCAGAGCAACGGCAACAATTAGATTAGATTATTTTAAGCAAAACAGCTGAAAATGATATACAATCACTAGTAATATGATTTAAGTATTACCACTTTTGACCATTAGGTGGTGCTGTTACCAAAATGAGGTTGTGAGGAGATGTCACAGCCTCAGAATCAGCTTGACACCATGTCAACAATTTTGTTGCTATATTATTTGAGAACAGTTTGGTCAATACAAAGGCTTTTAATAACTTTTTGCTGGCATGGTCTCATGATGATCTGAGGTGATTTTGGTTAAAATTGGACCAATGGTTTAGGAGTTCAAAAAAAAAAAAAAAAAAAAAAGAAATTAAAGAAATTAAAAATGGCAGAATGCAATTTTGACTATGGCATAATTGGTATCATTGTTTTCTGTATGAGTCTATTAAGACTATTTTCATTGGAATAGGCAATCAAAAATCACAACCTTCAGGCCATACAAAAATGTAAAATGTCAGACTGCAAAATGGCCGATATGTGAAAATTGGGTATCATTTGAATCTGTATGCTGCATGTTTTATGATTTTTGGGCAAACCATTCAGAATTTATTAGCAAAATTATTAATTTTTTTTTTTTTTTTTCAAATCTCCTGACCAGTAGGTGGCGTGCTGAAATAATGTCTATAGGTCATGCTTGAGATGACATGTACCAATATTAGTCTCAGTATTGCAGGGATATAGCCTTGAATCCAATTCAGTGTGCTCTTCATCAAATTCATTTGTGAGTTACTGCAAAATGGTAAGGTTTATCTAAAAGTTTTTAATAACTTTTTGCCAGCATGATCTGAAGATGACATGAGCCAATTTTGGTGAAAATCAGATGACCCATTAAGGACGAATTTGAAAAAGTAGGATTAAGTAAAATTCAAAATGTTAACATGGAGAGAAATTTAAGATTTAATTTACACATCATTTACATATTTAATTTGTAAAAATCAGCATAATAAGTTTACTATAATATTATTAAAGGTGCCCAAGAATGCTTTTTCACAAGATGTAATATAAGTCTAATGTGTCTCCTGAATGTGTCTGTGAAGTTTCAGCTCAAAATACCCCATAGATTTTTTTTAATTAATTTTTTTAACTGCCTATTTTGGGGCATCATTAACTATACACTGATTTTGGCAGCGCGCCGCCCCTTTAATTCACCTGCTCCCTGCCACACGAGCTCTCGACTATATTACAGTGCATTTACAAAGTTCACACAGCTAATATAAGCCTCAAATGGATCTTTACAAGATGTTCGTCATGCATGCTGTATGCATGCTTCGAATTATGTGAGTAAAGTATTTATTTTGATGTTTATGTTTGATTCTGTATGAGTTTGAGGCTATGCTCTGTGGCTAACGGCTAATGCTACACTGTTGGAGAGATTTATAAAGAATGAAGTTGTGTTTATGCATTATACAGACTGCAAGTGTTTAAAAATGAAAATAGCGACGGCTCTTGTCTCCGTGAATACAGTAAGAAACGATGGTAACTTTAACCACATTTAACAGTACATTAGCAACATGCTAACGAAACATTTAGAAAGACAATTTACAAATATCACTAAAAATATCATGCTATCATGGATCATGTTGTTCTTGCTGGCTTACCTTGTCTGTGCACAGATCCAGACGTTAATACTGCCTTTCCTTGTCTAATGCCTTGAACATGGGCTGGCATATAAGCAAATATTGGGGTCATACATATTAATGATCCCGACTGTTACGTAACAGTCAGTGTTATGTTGAGATCCGCGTGTTTTCCGGAAGTCTTTTAAACAAATGAGATTTATATAAGAAGGAGGAAGCAATGGAGTTTGAGACTCACTGTATGTCATTTCCATGTACTGAACTCTTGTTATTTAACTATGCCGAGGTAAATTCAAATTTTGATTCTAGGGCACCTTTAAATATATAATAACACACAGGGGTCACATGGTCCTTTTTCACAACAATTACATCGAACCATTTTTGGTTCTCCAAAGACCCTTTCTGTCAACATTTCTTAAAAAATCCATGTTTTATTAAGGTGAAAGACATTTTAATAATCTAAAGAACACTTTTCCACTATTAAAAAGTTTAATTTTTTAATTTTTTTATTTTTTTCCACAATGGAAAGCTATAAAGGATGTTAAAGGTTCTTCATGTAGCCATCAATGCCAATAAAGAACCTTTATTTTTAAAGGGAAAAACTCAGCATCTGTTGAGATTTCCACTGTAGCTTAGTTTGAATACTCCTTCAGTGAATCTGGTTTCCACAGACACATATGAAACACATCAGATCAAAATAAAGGAGATTTTAAAGTGTTCAGGATTGAGTCAGGCGGCTCCCTCAAGTGTTCAGATGATGTTCAGCACCACGGACAGCAGCAGAGATTCAGCACAAGCAAACAAACACAGTCTGTCCAGATCAGCTCCTGGAATTACACTTCAGAAAAGCCTTATGCAGAATAACTGATGTTCAAGAGCCCTGTATGAAACTGAGTCATATTACATAAATCAACAAATCATAAATAGTTTATCTGGACAGACATGAGCTGCTGAGTTTGTAAGAACAAGTACATTAGTTACTTTTAATGCATCACATTTCCTTCTGAATGTTTGAACCTTTTTAAATAACTGTTTGAATCCCACAATTGTCCTCAGTGTGAAAAGATGAATCTTAAAATCATACAGTCACCCCTGGAAAAGGTTCAAATATGCAAAAGACACTGAAAAAAATGAAGAATCTGCAGGACCTGAAGGAATTTTCTGAAGAAAGTTGGGCTTTTTTACTGCTCAGGTCATTTTAGGGTAATTGTGGGTAATTGTGGAGCAGCACTAAACAGTTTAGAAGGATCAGAGGGGTTTGTGGAAAGAGTTTGACCTCGAGTCTGACGCTTCTTGCAGGAACCTGAGGAAACAGATCATCAAAACATCACATTTGAGCTCTTATTGTATCTGCAGTCGTTCTGAACTTCCTGTTGACTAATAAAGTCTTAGTGGTAACATTTGCATTTTAACATGACTTGTGCACTAAATTGATTAAAATAATTGTTGTTCTCCCTTAGTATCTTTTTTTTTTTTTGGCAAAAATCTACAAATTTTAACTCGAGCTGAATAACAACACTAGTGTCTTCAGTAAAACTGCTTATAGCTGTATTGAACTAATGAATGAACTTTATTATTGAGCTGAATCTGAAACAACACTGACTCAAGCTGAATAATGACACTATTGTCTTTTTAGAGCTGTTTTACAGAATTTAAATTTGTCTCAAATTTGATAAAGATTGCATCATTGATTCAGTTTATTACTGTGAAGCTGTTTTGAAATGATCTCTACTGTATAAAGGGCTTTAGAAATAAAAAAGAGACTTGACATTCTTAATTCAAGATTCATTTAGGCCTACTTCTATGCAAATGACACATCTTAAAATTAAGCAAGCAAGAGCAAATATCAGCCAATAGGGTCAGAAAATATAATTTGTGCACCAAATTAACAAAAAAAAAACAGCATTTGTGATGGTCATGGTCAAAATAAAGGTTAAATGCATTTCAGTTACTGACTTGTTCCAACTTTCAGCTTCACTTCGGTGTGGAAATCTATCCCATATTTATCGACCACACAATAGTATGTTACAGAATCCCACTGACTCAGATTTCTGATGGTCACATAGAAAGCTGCTGATCTTGTGCTGTCATACAGAGAGAATCTTCCAGAATGAACCCATTTATCTTTCTTATCACTTCTGATGCGGTCAGAGCATGTTGCCCACCGACCTTTACAAAAATACCTTATATTCAGTGTATACTCTTCATCATATTCGCATGTGATGTTGACTTTTCCTCCTGGATATCCTGTCACACTGATGGAGCTCACGACTCCTACAACAGATCAAAATAAAATGTATTAATCATTTCCCTTATGAGGCTTAAAACAGAGCAACATTTAAACTGGTTTCCTCAGATTCCTACCAGGAATCATCAGCAGAGTGAAAGTCAAGATGATCTTCATTCTTCTCTCTTATTAAATGATCTGCTGTTATCAGTAGATTCAGTTCTTCTGAAGCTCTCGTGTGTTTCAGGTGGGTTCTGGTTGCGTTTTTGTCATAATTATGATGAGATGCAAACTTCCTCCTCTTTTGTCTTCTGCTGATCTGTGTCACAAGTTCAGACTTGAAACATCAACAAAAAAGAGCAAAATTTACAGAAGAAATCAGAAGTGCTGACATATAAAGAGTTTTGTTGATGAAGACAAGCTTATTTCTCCTTCTGTGAGCTTC
This sequence comes from Ancherythroculter nigrocauda, assembly GCA_036281575.1. NCBI lineage: Eukaryota > Metazoa > Chordata > Actinopteri > Cypriniformes > Xenocyprididae > Ancherythroculter > Ancherythroculter nigrocauda. The sequence goes on from VTFQ01000003.1 coordinate 8,866,618, forward strand.
ATGTGTCATGAGTTCCTCTTTGTCACTCTGAATGAATAAACTATTATTAGTAACAGTAGTAACTGAACACACTTCCTACAATTTCACTTTACTTCCTGTCTCCCGTATTCAAAGTAAAGTTATTATCCATAAACTGAAAGTTCATCTTTATTATGACATGAATCCAGATCTTGTTTTACACAGATGAGCCCTTTGTCAAGCTGTGAAGCTCTTTGGTGTTTGTTTGTTTGTTTTGTCTCTCTGTGTCTATTTCCTTGTCATTTAATAAGTCAAAACACTTCATTGTGTGTCACTCCAGTGTAAGACGACCGCCATAAACATCACTGTTTAATGAACTTGTTTAATTAAGTTTATTGAGCTATATCTCTGATACGATGCAACAGTGTATTAATAACATAAATAAACAAATAACACATGTAATGTGCATAATATACAACTTTTGTTACTGCTCATTGTGTAACAAACAATATAATAGAAAAATAATGAATTTATTAAATTTACTATAGTCAAAAGCTAGAACGTAGATATGGACTGACTGTCTATATTCCACAAATCAAGCAGATGAGGACATTATGATTCTCATTTAAAGCCTGATGTATCCAATGTTTTTTTTTTTTTTTTTTTTTTTTTGTTGTCCCGTCACATGACATTGTGGGTTTAGATTGCACTCCATGAAGATGATGAGAGACACAGATTATTAGATCATCTGGTTTATATACAGTGGAGTCGATAATCTGATCATCTGGTTCTTCTGCAGTGGAGTAGATCATTGTATCATCTGGAGTTTCTGCTGTAGTGTAGATGGTGGTGGTGTGTTTGTTCTGCACTGAAACTCGCTGATTTCCTGATAATTATGGTCATTCCAGTCAATGTCCTGCAAAATAACTCATTTGAACATCTCAAGAATGTTTCAGTAACATCATACTAACCTTTAAATAACATTCTACTAACATTAAGGAAACTGGACATTTTCATGTTCTTGGAATGTTACAAATCAGCGTTCCTAGAATATTGAATTTTAAATCAAAATTAAGTTGAAAGAACGTTTGAGGAACATTATACCTTATAAAAACGTTCCTGTAATGTCAAGAAAACTGGACGTTTTTAATGTTCCCAGAATCAACACTGAATATTTAGAGAACGTTCTTATAACAAAATTCTGTTAGCTGGGATTTGGGACAGATGGGAACACTAATGCTGTATTCCAGGTATTATATAGACCCCTTTGGGGTATTAACAATTCAAAAACAACTCTGTTTATAACTAGAGATGTCATAGTAACAGGTCTGTAACATCAACACTCATCTGTTCATCGCTCAGTGGTCACATGATCACAGTCAGCACTAGAGAGGGGCTGCTGTGGTTTTGTTTTCTCACCTCTCTCGCTACAGAGGAAACTGTATTTATGGCCATATTAAGAGTTTCATGAGACACCAGAAAGCACACAAGATCACTGTCAGAATAAAAGGATTTGAAGATATCATATGATGAGAACCTTTAGATATAAAGATGCAAGTTCAATATTCAGTTACTCTATTAATTACTTTTGTTACTTTTGTCTAATGTCGTCTCTGATGTTGGTTGCCCTGTTGCCTTATTTACACCTTGCTATGTCAACACTGGGTGAAGTGTCATATCATGTTAAATATAAAGTGTTTGACCACATAAAATCCCCACTGCTGGTGTCACTCTGTTCATTTGTTCTGTTGTCTCTGGTCATGAGTGTTCGTGAAACAGGTAAGATCATCATTTACTAATAACTAATCTTAAGAGTCAAATATGTTATAGGGGAGACTGGGGCTAGTTGTCACACAGTAACTATAAGGTTTAAGTTTAAAAGTTGAAGTGGTTTTGTATCTTGGTTACAAATATTTAAATCTGCCTTAGATTAAAATAGCTCCAGTATCATTGTGTATTGAAACATAAGTTGGGTAACAAATGAACAAGGTCAAACCACAGTAACATACATTAATACACAAGTTGAGTATCTAATGAAGTAGATCTGAACTGAAAGCTTGAACTGTGTGCTCAAGAGAAGGGTTAGGGCACGGTGTCACAAAAGAAAAACAAAAAAAATCCCCCCCCTGAGTAATAACAGTGATGTTCATTAGCTGTTTAGACTTTAAGATGTTTCTCTAGATAGAAAGAAACTTTATACATATTCACTGGAGAAAACGTGTATAAAACAGACAATGAACTGAACAAACACAAGGTTAAACACAAATGCAATTTAATCAACAAAATGAACCTCTCAAATCAATGAGAATCCATAGAAACAACCTCAAAAATATTTCATACATTGTTTGTCTATCCATCATTGAGTCAACATCTTTTACTGTAGATGGTGCTTGATTTGCACTGGCCTGAAAGAGGAAGTGGACATATGTGCTTAAACCCGCATGCAACCCGATTTTGGAAAGTAGGGCATAAATGGCTTACCCAGAATTAAAAGGTTGCTGCTCAAAAGTCATTCTGGACATAATGAACATATGTGACCATGATGGCACAATGAGTTGGAATGCGCATGGGCTAATTTCAGGCTACAGGCAAAACAAGTGAAAAATGTCAATTTTTGTCAAAATTGAGGTTTTCACAAAAAAATAGTTCATTAAGTCCCTGTCTAGTGAACCCAATGCTCCAAATAGCAATTAAACATCTAAAAGTACCTTTATTTGTACATTTTCTGAGAGGAGTTTCTTTCCTTTCCTCAAAACTGTACATTTCTTGTCTATTACCACCCACTGCAACTTATACCAATGACAGAAATAAGCACAGTTATAATAGCAAAATATGTGGGAGAGCGTTGCTATAGTGTGACAATATTGTATTGCAATAGGGAGCACATTAATGTTAATACTAAATCAAAACTAGTTAGCACATCATTTGTAATTGAAAGGGTTTAATGACAATATCTGATTATGGTTACACTTAAAATAATTACAAAATAGATGTATGAGATGATAAAATCATATACCATTAATCGTACACAGCATGTATGAAAAAAGTTACCTGAGAGAGAGAGAGAATGAGAGAGAGATAGATAGAGAGAGAGAGAGAGAGTGCCCAAGAAAAGCCAAGAATCAAAGAGCCAGAGCAATAGTTGCAATCTTATTTTATCCCTTCCTTGACCATGTGACTGGAACCCAAATGTGAGACATTCAAACTGACCAATCAGAAGATTAAAACTCCCCCCACTGTACTAAAGGTGTGACCATTTGTAGACCCTTGATGTATACACATCTTGGCCTATAGGGCTTGATCACAATCAACGCCTTTGTGTCTTCCAAATGGCCCTTGTAGCAAGAGAGAGGGGGTTGAAACAGTAAAGCACATGTCTTTGTTCATTTTAAAATATCTTTGGATATTTTCAATCTTGCAGAACCTTCAGAAAACTTTACCTCAATTTTTCTCAAAATTGACTGACTCTATTGCCTTCAAACAGGTGTTGCTCATTAATTTTTTCATTCAAACATACATCATTTTGAAGTTTTTTTTTTTTTTTTTTGGAGAATGTGACAATAACAATAACTAATTTTTGAAAATTTGCTCATTGCTGACACCTGGGAGTTTACAGTTCAAGACTCAGAATTACTCAGACTGTTATTAATATGGACTTATATAAGCTCAAACATAAAAAACAAATATTATATAAATATATACAATTTTTGTATAATATTTTCATCTATCACACCTGATTCAACTCATGTGCTCATTAGTAGTGACGGTAAGACCTTAAAATTGTGTGTCAGAAATAGAGAGACATACAAAATGTGCAGGGCTGGGGTTCCTCCAGGACAGGATTGGGAACCACTGCCTTACAGTTTCATTCGTAAAACAGTATATCAAAAAAAAAAAAAAAAAAAAAAAAAAATTAAACTGGCAAGGCATGCAGGCACGCCTATTTTATACAGTTTGTAAGCAATTAAAATTGCAATAAACAACTAGGCAGGTGCCTCTGGCCATCGGAGGGAGCCATCTCCTGACACGCATACACACAGACGCACTACTTTACCCACAAGCCCGTGCCTTGGACTGATTAACGCTGCAGCTGATACCCATTACCCGGACTATAAAGGACTCACACACACACCAGCTCATCGTAAAGTCTTGTTTTGCCTTGGTTAACATTTCTGAGCGTTATTATCCTGTTTGATCTCCTGTTGCTGAACCTGTTGTTACCCGTTATTGATCCTTCGCTGCCTGCCTTTGACCTTTGCCTGGTATACTGTTTTGTGAGTGATATCTACCTGTCCTGACCTTTTGCCTGTTATCACTGTTATACCTGTCTGCTCCTGTTTTGAACCTGCCCGTACGACAACTCTCTTTTAATAAAAGCATGCAAGTGGATCCAAGCCAGAGTGATGAATCATTAAAGCAGGAACCATGCCACGTAAGATGATTGACAGCCCTAGACAAAATCAGCACTCACTGAGTCATATAATTCGCTCTCAAAACCCGGAACAGAACAGACAGATATCACTCTACCCTGTTTTAGATCTGCATAATTCAGTGTGAAATGAATAGAAATTATATTCTACAAAATATTTTGCAAACATGAGAATAAATCAATATACAATGGGTACGGAAAGTGTTCAGACCCCCTTAAATTTTTCACTCTTTGTTATATTGCAGCCATTTGCTAAAATCATTTAAGTTCTTTTTTTTCCTCATTAATGTACACACAGCACCCCATATTGACAGAAAAACACAGAATTGTTGACATTTTTGCAGATTTATTAAAAAAAGAAAAACTGAAATATCACATGGTCCTAAGTATTCAGACCCTTTGCTCAGTATTTAGTAGAAGCACCCTTTTGATCTAATACAGCCATGAGTCTTTTTGGGAAAGATGCAACAAGTTTTTCACACCTGGATTTGGGGATCCTCTGCCATTCCTCCTTGCAGATCCTCTCCAGTTCTGTCAGGTTGGATGGTAAACGTTGGTGGACAGCCATTTTTAGGTCTCTCCAGAGATGCTCAATTGGGTTTAAGTCAGGGCTCTGGCTGGGACATTCAAGAACAGTCACAGAGTTGTTGTGAAGCCACTCCTTCGTTATTTTAGCTGTGTGCTTAGGGTCATTGTCTTGTTGGAAGGTAAACCTTCGGCCCAGTCTGAGGTCCTGAGCACTCTGGAGAAGGTTTTCGTCCAGGATATCCCTGTACTTGGCCGCATTCATCTTTCCCTCGATTGCAACCAGTCGTCCTGTCCCTGCAGCTGAAAAACACCCTCACAGCATGATGCTGCCACCACCATGCTTCACTGTTGGGACTGTATTGGACAGGTGATGAGCAGTGCCTGGTTTTCTCCACACATCCCACTTAGAATTAAGGCCAAAAAGTTCTATCTTGGTCTCATCAGACCAGAGAATCTTATTTCTCACCATCTTGGCAAACTCCATGCGGGCTTTCATGTGTCTTGCACTGAGGAGAGGCTTCCGTCGGGCCACTCTGTCATAAAGCCCCGACTGGTGGAGGGCTGCAGTGATGGTTGACTTTCTACAACTTTCTCCCATCTCCTGACTGCATCTCTGGAGCTCAGCCACAGTGATCTTTGGGTTCTTCTTTACCTCTCTCACCAAGGCTCTTCTCCCCCGATAGCTCAGTTTGGCCGGACGGCCAGCTCTAGGAAGGGTTCTGGTTGTCCCAAACGTCTTCCATTTAAGGATTATGGAGGCCACTGTGCTCTTAGGAACCTTAAGTGCAGCAGAAATTTTTTTGTAACCTTGGCCAGATCCGTGCCTTGCCACAATTCTGTCTCTGAGCTCTTCAGGCAGTTCCTTTGACCTCATGATTCTCATTTGCTCTGACATGCACTGTGAGCTGTAAGGTCTTATATAGACAGGTGTGTGGCTTTCCTAATCAAGTCCAATCAGTATAATCAAACACAGCTGGACTCAAATGAAGGTGTAGAACCATCTCAAGGATGATCAGAAGAAATGGACAGCACCTGAGTTAAATATATGAGTGTCACAGCAAAGGGTCTGAATACTTAGGACCATGTGATATTTCAGTTTTTCTTTTTTAATAAATCTGCAAAAATGTCAACAATTCTGTGTTTTTCTGTCAATATGGGGTGCTGTGTGTACATTAATGATGGAAAAAAATGAACTTAAATAATTTTAGCAAATGGCTGCAATATAAAAAAGAGTGAAAAATTTAAGGGGGTCTGAATACTTTCCGTACCCACTGTAAATATAAATCAATTCCCTAAAGATGCTCACTTTTGGACTAAAAGGTGCTGTTCAGTAGAGCTGTGTGACCACAAATAAACTGCTGCAGAGATGACTGAATGTTTTTATTCTATTCAGAATAACTTACCAATTTATTATTTTGCACTCTTGACATAAATTAAGAAATTACTGTCACTGCAACTGAGTTCTATCATAAAACGTGGTCTATTTAGGAAACTGGAGCCTCTAATCTTTCTAATGATACATGGTTTCTCCGCATGACATTAAGAATGTGGTTTCAATGTGCAGTGAATGTTAAACGACTATAATCTGAGACCATTGGCGATGTGGTGATGGTAAAGGGGTTAAACTAATCAATCAGAAACCAATGATTCTGGCTAAACCTCAATAAACACCAGTGTCAAAACAGACAACGCTCCAGTGGTCCTCCAGGACCCAAGTTACCCATCCCTAATTTATATGTTTACAAGGTATTGTACTATAAACAATACAAGAGATTAAAACACACTTAAATATAACAGAAATGTACTGTACATTTGTTGTAGGTGTTGCTATGGTGACATCAGTCAGAATGGCTCCTCCTCTTCTGATCGTTCTCCTCATGATTCATGGTTAGTCACTGAACACTTTAAAAAACTCTCAAGAGATTTTGCATACCACATTTTTATGCACAAGCTGCTGCTAATTTGTTTAGTATGAACTTGTGTTTCAGGGGTTTCTAGTGCTGATTGGGGTGTGAGTTACAGTCCTTCACACATCTGTGCACTAAAGGACTCATCAGTGATAATGAGCTGCACTTATACATACCCTACTGAACATCAGATCATGAGAGTGTTCTGGACAAAAGGCCCATTAGAAGAGTACACAGAGCCTCCAGATCTGTATAATGACACTGAATACAGTCAGAGGCTTCAGTATCTGGGAGATAAACAGCAGAACTGCACCATCAGACTGAGTCATGTGACACTGAAGGATTCACACGAGTACTATTTCAGATTCACCACTGATCAAGACAAATGGATTGGTGATCCAGGAGTGACTCTTACTGTCACAGGTGACTTTGGTGAGGTTTCTCTCTTCTTCTGTGCATTATGTTGAATAATAATCAGTGTATGACAGCAGCACTAGATATAATGTGTGTGTTGTGTTCAGATCTTCAGGTGGAGTCTCCTGAGAGAGTGACAGAGGGAGATTCAGTCCGTCTGACATGTAAAAGCAGCTGCACTCTGACTGACAGAGCAACATTCATCTGGTACAGAAACTCACAGCCATTAACTGAGAGAAGAGACAGAAACAATGAACTCCTGCTGCAGTCAGTCAGAAGAGAGGATGCAGGCAGATATAGCTGTGCTGTACACGGACACAATCACATCTCTCCTGCTGTTCAGCTCAATGTCACGTGTGAGTACAGATTCATTAGTTCTCTTTAAAAACTGGAGATTGTGTTTGAATGAGATGATTCAAAGATTTATTTTTTTCTCTGTGTTAGACCCACCCAGGAACGTCTCAGTCTCCATCATTCGGTCTGGTCAGATTTGGGCGGGAGGTTCAGTGACTCTGATCTGCAGCAGTGATTCAAACCCTCCTGCTCTGAACTTCAGCTGGTTTAAGGAGAATGAAAGCTCAGCTGTTGGATCTGGACAGAGTTTCAGTGCACTACAGAGTGGACGCTTCTACTGTCAGGCTCACAATCAACATGGATCTCAGAGATCAGACGCTGTAACTGTGACTGTTAAAGGTAGAGCAGCTCATATACTTACTTTACTCTTTCTAAAGTGAAGAAAATGAATCTGTTCAGATGTTTTACTCTTTTGTAGGACATCTGGTGATATTATACATATCCATTGGAGTGTTTTGTGGAGCTGCAGTGATCATTACGACATTAATGATTTGGTAAGAAATATGAAGTATTTAATTGTAGATATTTAACTGCAATGTAGTTCCCTTTCGAAAGGGAATTCACGCTGTCTCCCCTAGGGGTCACTATGGGGAATGCCTCCGGCATGCTAGGTGTCTGAAGCATGAGTCAAAACATGAAAATGAATCATTACATCATTACATATTAGTTGTGAATGCGCTGACTCCAGGTAGTCAAAGAATATACACTAACAAGAAGCAACTTAACAGAACGTTCCACTGCAACGTCAGTCCACTAGTTTCTATGGCAATATCAGCTGTTTTGTTAAAAAAAAAAAGTACATTAAAGCTGAAATCCAACCTGAATGATGACAACACAGAATAAAATACTATCACTAGTGATCATCAAATCCTTTTAACAGTTTATTTTACACACATTGTGTTTATGTCTTCCCCTTTTTTACAAAACCTTTGCTCTCTAGAAACCCAGTCAGTTTAACCTGTGTCTATGCCACTCTTTTTTTTTTTTTTTTTTTTTTTCTAGAATATCTGCATTGTTTTCTATGGCAATGATATTGTATTGGTGGGTATAACCCAAAACAACAACACAGAGAGTTTTGCAATACATATGTTGTCTTACTATTGAATCCCAAATCCCAAATGTTTCCTATAACAACATCTGATGATTTCTTTTTACGTGGCATGAGAAAGTCACATAATCCATCAAAGTCTGAAACGGATTTCCTGAAATGCAATTTGAATAGGATTTCATACCACATACAGTGCTGCTTGAAAATTTGCGAACCACTTGCAGAATCTGTGAAAATGTGAATAATTTTGACAAAGTAAGAGAGATCATACAAAATGCATGTTGTTTTTTTATTTAGTACTGTCCTGAGTAAGATATTTTATATTAAAAATGTTTACATATGCTCCACAAAAAAAAAGAAAAAGAAAAAAAAAAAGCTGAATTTATAAAAACAACCCGCTCAAAAGTTTGTGAACCCTTGATTCTTAATACTGTGTGTGGTTACCTGGATGATCTACAACTTTTTTTGTTTGTTTGTTTGTTTGTTTGTTTGCTCTGAGCAGTTAAACTGCCCAATATTCTTCAAAAAAATCCTCCAGGTTCTGAAAATTCTTCAGTTTTCCAGCATCTTTTGCATATATGAACCCTTTCCAGCAGTGACTCAATGATTTTGAGATCCATCTTTTCACACTGAGGACAACTGAGAGACTCAAACACAACTATTAAAAAAGGTTCAAACATTCACTGATGCTCCAGAAGGAAAAATGATGCATTAAGAGTCAGGGGTGATAAAGATAAAGGATAAAGATGTCCAAATTTTGTCTTATTTTGTTTAAATATCTTTTTCTTTTTTTTTCTTTTTTTCATTTAGTACTGCCCTTCGGAAGCAACAGAATGTTTGCTAGAAGACAAATTAAGTACAATATTCCTTGATCTTCAAATTCAAAAGGTTTTCACCCTCCGACTCTTAATGCATCATGTGTTCATCAGGAGCATCAGTGAATGTTTGAACCTTTTTTAATAGTTATATTTGAGTCCCTCAGTTGTCCTCAGTGTGAAAAGATGGATCTCAAAATCATACAGTCAACAAGTCTTTGAATGGGGTCATATTTATAAATTAAGCTATTTTTTTTGTCTTTTGAACTTTATGTAAAATATCTTATTCAGGACAGTACTAAATAAAAAAATGACATGCATTTTGTATGATCCCTCTTATTTTGTTAAAATTGTTCACATTTTCACAGATTCTGCAAGTGGTTTACAAACTTTCAAGTAGCACTGTATCTCTGTTTTGTAAAAATCGCTTTTCATTTTTTTTTTTTTTCACACTTGCTAAATCTGATTTTAATCGCATATGCACAAAAATTAGATTTGCATTGACAGTCTGAACATAACCATAATATTTGCTTTCATTTTCAGTTTTTTTTTTAAGTCAGTTGTAGTTCTTGTGTTTCTCTTTTCTTCAGTGATTCTGCTTGTTAACAGCAGGTGTTCATCACTAATGCACAATTATCACTCGATTAATTAATTATCTCAATAACTCCACTCTTGCATGGTCTTCACTACACCTCAGAGATTAACACAAATATGTGTAAATGCATAATATTAACACATTATGGGTGTTATTGGCTGCACAGATTGTGTTGGATGCTGTGAATGAATACACAGGTTGTGTTCATTTTAAAACTAAACATCACTATGTGTAAATCAACTGAATTCTTCCAACAGTGTTTTATTTATTATTGACACAAAATGTGTAAACTAGAGTGCTACACATAATGTGTGCTTTTTTTACACATTTCTTCCAAGACTGTAATTATCCTGAAGATCCAGGTTTGCTTGTTCAGGTGTTTTCCCATCCCTCTTCTATAAGAATGTAACATGTTCATTGTTTTCAAGGAGAAGCAGAATGAAAAAGAGAATGGAGTCTCGGGTGAGAAAAATTAGTTTGGTTATCAATAATATTATTGATCAGATAAATTAAGTAGTAACTAAAAGATTGAAAGTCTGAATGTAGTTGTTACATTATATATTTTGTGATGTTTATAATCATTAGTTATTTGTCTACTCTATTTTTTTCTTTGATGGCAAAGATGAATCAGTCCAGACCTCATGACAGACGCAAAGCTTGTGATGTCGAATTGAGTGAACCTGTGTATATGAATATAAGGGTAAGTTATTGTTAACAGTAACTGTAAGTTATCATCTGTTGCTGGAGACACTAATATAATTATCGTTACAGTTATCGTCCATTTCTTTCTTTCTTTCAGCGTGACATGAAGAGGCCATAGTATTTGAAATGTATGGCAAAATATGTCTTCCTTTGGGTGGAGCCCTGAATGATTGACAGATCATTTAATACAAAGTGACTTACAAATGATAAACACCGTAACCAATTTGTCAAAAGAGCCAGTAATAGTTGCTGTGCACAATGCCAAGTTTACATTGTAAGCTACATTAATGCAAGCTTGTACAAAGTGAAATGCTGAAAATATGATATAGAACAATATATATTTTTAAGCACTTGCAAAGGGATCTTCAGCATGATGTTTTACTGAAGTGTTGTGAGGATTATTTGATTCAATGACTGATGGAAATGGCGGAGGAAAAGTATCATGAATTTATACAAAGTGTCTAATCACTGAAGTGTGTTTTTTATTTACATTTTGTTTTTGATTACTTCATTTACATGTATTATGGTGTTTCAGCCTTTAGTATCATTGTTAATGTCTTCAAGGCATATAATAAAGCTCTATTATGGGAATAGTTTACAGTCTTCTGTCCTTCAATACTGCCAGTCTACATAATCAATAATAAACAGAAATACATTTAGAATTTGGTAGACACACACTGTACTGTACTAAACAACACTGATTAACCCACAGTTCATTATACTAGTTAATTTTGTATGAAAACAATATAAATATTCTGAGTCTGTCCCTGAAGATGTCATACTTTTCGTGGTCTTTGCACCACCTGCTGGTGACCATGTAACATGGCAGTGGTATGCCTATTTTCTCTCTTTTTAAGATGAATGTGGATCTGTGATTTTAAATGCCAAGCTCCAAAAAGCTTCATAACACACTCCATAAGATTGGTGATTAACATTAAAAGTTGTTTCCCCAAGAGTTTGAAGTGGACGCTTCACAATTTCATGAAAAATGTCAATGCTTAATATTTCCTGCACAATTATGTACATACAGAAATATATCTTAAAGGCTTCTGTATATCGCTTATCCTGTGTGAATAAACTGCTAAAGTCCAAAGTAACAATTGATTTATGTACATATATCCTAAAAATGAATCCTGTGTGACTGAAATGCTGCAAACCGGGTCCTTTTAAGTCAAGATTTTTGCTGTCAGTCAGTGATGCCCTCTGTTGGTAGAGAATACCAATACGGTCGCTCGAACACTTGCGGTGACTTCCCCTGCTGGCAGTTTAGAGCACAGTGAGCAATCCAGTGGTTTATATAGATCAGTGGTGCCAAGCACAAAACAGGCACAAGGAGTCATGCAAGCATGGCTGGGAGCATCAGAGCAACGGCAACAATTAGATTAGATTATTTTAGGCAAAACAGCTGAAAATGATATACAATCACTAGTAATATGATTTAATTATTATCACTTTTGACCATTAGGTGGTGCTGTTACCAAAATGAGGTTGTGAGGAGATGTCACAGCCTCAGAATCAGCTTGGCACCATGTCAACAATTTTGTTGCTATATTATTCGAGAACAGTTTGGTCAGTAAAAACGTTTTTAATAACTTTTTGCTGGCATGGTCTCATGATGATCTGAGGTGATTTTGGTTAAAATTGGACCAATGGTTTAGGAGTTCAAAAAAGTAGGTTTTTGAAGAAATTAAAAATGGCAGAATGCAATTTTGACTATGGCATAATTGGTATCATTGTTTTCAGTATGATTCAATGAGTCTATTAAGACTATTTTCATTTGAATAGGCAATAAAAAATCACAAGCTTTTAGCCTTTTTTTTTTTTTTAATTTCATTTTAAATTGTTCCTATTTTTTAAGTACCTTCAGGCCATACAAAAATGTAAAATGTCAGACTGCAAAATGGCTGATATGTGAAAATTGGGCATCATTCAAATCTGTATGCTGCATGTTTTATGATTTTTTGGGCAAACCATTCAGAAGTTATAAGCATTTTTTTTTTTTTTTCTCTTCATATCTCCTGACCAGTAGGTGGCGCTGTGCTGAAATAATGTCTATAGGTCATGCTTGAGATGACATGTACCAAGATTGGTCTCAGTATTGGAGGGAAATAGCCTTGAATCCAATTCGGTGTGCTCTTCATCAAATTCATCTGTGAGTTACTGGAAAATGGTTAGGTTTATCTAAAAGTTTTTAATAAATGTTTGCCAGTGTGGTCTGAAGATGATGTGAGCCAGTTTTGGTGAAAATCAGAAGACCCATCAAGGACGAGTTTGAAAAAGTAGGATTTAGTAAAATTCAACATGGCGAAAAGATTTTAATGATGGAAAAACAATCACATTAACATGGAGAGAAATTTAAGATTTAATTTACACATCATTTACATATTTCATTTGTAAATATCAGAATAATAAGTTTACTATAATATTATTAAATATATAATAACACACAGGGGTCACAGGGTCCTTTTTCACAACAATTACATCAAACCATTTTTGGTTCCCCAAAGACCCTTTCTGTCAACTTTTCATAAAAAATCATTTTTTTATTAAGGTGAAGGACATTTTAATAATCTAAAGAACACTTTTCCACTATTAAAAAGTTTTATTATTATTATTATTATTATTATTATTATTATTTATTATTATTATTATTATTATTATTATTATTATTATTATTATTTTACAATGGAAAGGTATAATGGATGTTAAAGGTTCTTCATGTAGCCATCAATGCCAATAAAGAACCTTTATTTTTAAAGGGAAAAACTCAGCATCTGTTGAGATTTCCACTGTAGCTTAGTTTGAATACTCCTTCAGTGAATCTGGTTTCCACAGACACATATGAAACACATCAGATCAAAACAAAAGAGGAACAAATAAAGGAGATTTTAAAGTGTTCAGGATTGAGTCAGGCGGCTCCCTCAAGTGTTCAGATGATGTTCAGCACCACGGACAGCAGCAGAGATTCAGCACAAGCAAACAAACACAGTCTGTTCAGATCAGCTCCTGGAATTACACTTCAGAAAAGCCTTATGCAGAATAACTGATGTTCAAGAGCCCTGTATGAAACTGAGTCATATTACATAAATCAACAAATCATAAATAGTTTATCTGGACAGACATGAGCTGCTGAGTTTGTAAGAACAAGTACATTAGTTACTGTAGTGGATTTAAATGCATCATATTTCCTTCTGAATGTTTGAACCTTTTTAAATAACTGTTTGAATCCCACAATTGTCCTCAGTGTGAAAAGATGAATCTTAAAATCATACAGTCACCCCTGGAAAAAGTTCAAATATGCAAAAGACACTGAAAAAAATGAAGAATCTGCAGGACCTGAAGGAATTTTCTGAAGAAAGTTGGGCTTTTTTACTGCTCAGGTCATTTTAGGGTAATTGTGGGTAATTGTGGAGCAGCACTAAACAGTTTAGAAGGATCAGAGGGGTTTGTGGAAAGAGTTTGACCTCGAGTCTGACGCTTCTTGCAGGAACCTGAGGAAACAGATCATCAAAACATCACATTTGAGCTCTTATTGTATCTGCAGTCGTTCTGAACTTCCTGTTGACTAATAAAGTCTTAGTGGCAACATTTGCATTTTAACATGACTTGTGCACTAAATTGATTAAAATAATAGTTGTTCTTCATCAGTTTCTTTGTTGTTTTTTTTTGTTTTGTTTTTTTTTTGGCAAAAATCTACAAATTTTAACTCGAGCTGAATAACAACACTAGTGTCTTCAGTAAAACTGCTTATAGCTGTATTGAACTAATGAATGAACTTTATTATTGAACTGACTCTGAAACAGCACTGACTCAAGCTGAATAATGACACTATTGTCTTTTTAGAGCTGTTTTACAGAATTTAAATTTGTCTCATATTTGATAAAGATTGCATCATTGATTCAGTTTATTACTGTGAAGCTGTTTTGAAATCTTGAAATCTCTACTGTATAAAGGGCTTTAGAAATAAAAAAGAGACTTGACATTCTTAATTCAAGATTCATTTAGGTCTACTTCTATGCAAAATGACAAATCTTAAAATTAAGCAAGCAAGAGCAAGTATCAGCAAATAGGGTCAGAAAATATAATTTGTGCACCAAATTACCAAAAAAAAAAAAAAAAAAAAAACAGCATTTGTGATGGTCATGGTCAAAATAAAGGTTAAATGCATTTCAGTTACTGACTTGTTCCAACTTTCAGCTTCACTTCGGTGTGGAAATCTATCCCATATTTATCGACCACACAATAGTATGTTACAGAATCCCACTGACTCAGATTTCTGATGGTCACATAGATAGCTGCTGATCTTGTGCTGTCATACAGAGAGAATCTTCCAGAATGAACCCATTTATCTTTCTTATCACTTCTGATGCGGTCAGAGCATGTTGCCCACCGACCTTTACAAAAATACCTTATATTTAATGTATACTCTTCATCATATTTGCATGTGATGTTGACTTTTCTTCCTGGATATCCTGTCACACTGATGGAGCTCACGACACCTACAACAGATCAAAATAAAATGTATTAATCATTTCCCTTATCAGGCTTAAAAGAGAGCAACATTTAAACTGGTTTCCTCAGATTCCTACCAGGAATCATCAGCAGAGTGAAAGTCAAGATGATCTTCATTCTTCTCTCTTATTAAATGATCTGCTGTTGTCAGTAGATTCAGTTCTTCTGAAGCTCTCGTGTGTTTCAGGTGGGTTCTGGTTGCGTTTTTGTCATAATTATGATGAGATGCAAACTTCCTCCTCTTTTGTCTTCTGCTGATCTGTGTCACAAGTTCAGACTTGAAACATCAACAAAAAAGAGCAAAATTTACAGAAGAAATCAGAAGTGCTGACATATAAAGAGTTTTGTTGATGAAGACAAGCTTATTTCTCCTTCTGTGAGCTTCATGTGTCATGAGTTCCTCTTTGTCACTTGCGGCCTCTGAATGAATAAACTATTATTAGTAACAGTAGTAACTGAACACACTTCCCACAATTTCACTTTACTTCCCGTCTCCCGTATTCAAAGTAAAGCCTCCATTTCCTCATCCTCTATTCATGGATTAATTCAGTTCTGCAGAAACTACAGAAACACACTCACACTTTACAGCATGCTTGATCATTTAATTTAAATATATTTCATTTATTCAATAAGAAGACACATTTACCAGAAGAGAATGTCATAAATATAAAGAAACACATAAAACCAAAAGCTGTCACGGTTCACTAATCCGCTGTCTCATACTGTTGTCTGTGTGAAGGTTTTGGGGTGTGTCACTTGATTGTTCTGTGTGGGCGTCGCCGCTGATTACTGATCAGCGGCAGCTGTGGATCATTACAACCTGCCTATTTAACGCCTTGTCTTTCGTCTCATGTTTGTCAGATCGTTGTTTGGAGTCCTGGTGTTTGTCCCGTTGTTTTCTCGTGTTGTATGTTCCTGGATTGGATTTCTCGTCGCTGTTTCCTGGTTCCTGTCTGTTTCATTGGATTACTTGTTCTGGATTACGTTCACGGATCATCACACGGACACACGGACTCACCTCTCGGATCACCATTCACCACGGACATTCACCGCTCATCGAAGTCCCTGTGTTACCCCTCTCCTGCTGTCTGTGTTGCTACTGTGTGTGTTTGTTTGTCTACCATCATCTGGCGTGAAGCTTTAATAAAGAGATATTAACTTGCAATTGTATCCAGCCTTCTTTTCCCGTGACAGAACGATCTGACCAACCATGGATACAGCAAGTTAAGCAGCTTTCACGGAGTTCATCAATCACAGTATTTCCCGCATGGATCAGCAGCAGGAGAGCATCTCTTCCACCGGACGCGCGGTTCAGGCGCTGGTAACACAGATGTCCGAGCTCTCTCAGCAGATGCAACAACTTCGCGCTCCCACTGCGCCAGCCCCAACGCCTGTTCCCCCACCATCACTGGAACGGAGGGATCTGCCGGAGCCCCACCTTCCCGTTCTTCAGAGTTACGCTGGTGAGCCAGATTTTTGTCGAGCGTTTCTTAACAAGTGTTCTCTTCACTTTGCCCTACAGCCATGCACCTTCGAGAAGGAAGAATCAAAGGTAGCGTTTGTACTAACCCTCCTGACAGGGAAGGCGGCGCTTTGGGGAACGGCGGTGTGGGAAAACCAAGACCCATGCTGCTCCTCATTCCCGGCACTCTCCGCCGAGATGAGGAGGGTGTTCGACCGTGCGGTTGCGGGGAAGGAGGCCGCCCGTCAACTCACCACCCTTAAGCAAGGCAACCGCACGTTCGCCGACTATGTGATCCAGTTCCGCACCCTCGCGGCGGAGTGTCGGTGGAACGAGGAGGCGCAGTGGGATGTGTTCCTGCATGGGCTGGCCGATCGTATCCACCGAGAAATCTATGTGCTGGATCTACCTCAGACCTTCAATGGACTGGTTGAACTCGCTCTACGTGTGGACTCTCGCTTACAAAGGTTAGAGCTGTTGGAGGAGTCTGGAGATAAGCGCAGCGGAGGCTGCAGTCGTCTCAACAGCGTGGTGGATACGGTCGGTCCTGTATCCGATCCTGAGCCCATGCAGGTAGGGAGAGCTCGGCTTTCCCGGGAGGAGAGAGAGAGGCGGAGATCCCATGGTCTTTGCCTGTACTGCGGGGCGTCAGGACATATCATCAGGACTTGCCCGATAGTAAACTCGAGGCTACTATCGGGCGGGATCTCTGCCGAGAAGTCCTCGCCATCCACCCTCCTCCCGGTAAGACTAAGATGGGCAACGCACAACATCACCTGCGACGCACTTCTGGACTCTGGGGCAGAGGGCAACTTTATGGACACTTCCTTCGAATGACAACACGGATTACCCACGTCACCTCTCACGCACCCAATATCAGTCAACGCTCTCAATGGACAATCTCTTCCCAGAGTCTCCCACACTACGGATTACATCACTCTCATCACATCTGGTAATCACACTGAGGAATCCCAATTTCTGCTCATGGACTCACCGCACGCACCTGTTGTTCTTGGACACCCCTGGCTCACCAAACACAATCCCCGCATCGACTGGCAACAGAGAACCATCACAGAGTGGAGCACCCAGTGTCACAAGTCTTGTCTTTTGTCTGCTTGTCCCACGGTGTCTGTTTCTGTCTTGCAGGATGAGGCGGTGGATTTGTCTAACGTGCCCAAGGAGTACCTTGATCTGAAGGAGGTGTTCAGTAAGTCCCGGGCAGCTTCTCTCCCTCCTCATCGTCCCTATGACTGTGCGATAGACTTAGTTCCAGGTAAGTCTCCGCCTAAGGGTAAATTATACTCTCTGTCTGTTCCCGAGAGGGAGGCCATGGAGAAATATATTTCTGACTCTCTAGCAGCTAAGTTCATCCGCCCTTCCTCATCTCCAGCGGGGGCGGGGTTCTTTTTTGTGGGGAAGAAGGACGGATCTTTGCGACCTTGTATTGATTACCGGGGGCTGAACAACATCACGGTAAAGAATACCTACCCTTTGCCGTTGATGTCTTCAGCCTTCGAGAGGTTGCAAGGAGCGTCCGTTTTCACTAAATTGGACTTAAGAAACGCATATCATTTGGTCCACATCAGGAAGGGGGATGAGTGGAAGACCGCTTTTAACACCCCCAGAGGGCACTTTGAATACTTGGTCATGCCCTTCGGGCTGTCCAACTCGCCTGCGGTCTTCCAGGCACTCGTCAATGACGTGTTAAGAGACATGGTTGATCAGTTCTTATATGTCTACCTGGATGACATATTGATTTTTTCGTCATCTCTCCAGGAGCATGTTCAACACGTCAGACGAGTGCTTCAGCGGCTGCTAGAGAATGGGCTTTTTGTCAAGGCGGAGAAATGCGCTTCGTTTCGGCCCCCATTCTGATTGCCCCTGATCCATCGTGTCAGTTCGTGGTGGAGGTCGATGCGTCAGAGGTGGGGGTAGGCGCAGTTCTTTCCCAGCGGTCTCCCTCAGACAACAAGATGCACCCATGCGCGTATTTTTCTCATCGTTTGTCTCCCGCCGAACGCAATTATGACATTGGTAATAGAGAGTTGTTGGTCAAATTAGCGTTGGAGGAATGGCGTCACTGGCTAGAGGGGTCAGGGGTACCCTTTATCGTTTGGACTGATCACAAGAATTTAGAGTACATACGATCGGCTAAAAGTCTCAACTCCAGGCAGGCTCGGTGGGCACTTTTTTTCGGACGTTTTGACTTTACTCTATCGTACCGCCCGGGATCCAAAAACATCAAGCCCGATTCTCTTTCTCGTATTTTTGACCCTTCCGAACGCCCGTCCACTCCCGAGTGTATTCTTCCCGAGACATTAGTGGTCTCCACTCTTACATGGGAGGTCGAATCGAAGGTCCTAGTGGCCTTAGAAGGGGTAACGCCTTCACCCGGATGCCCACCGAACCGTTTGTTTGTGCCGGAGGGGTTAAGGTCCTGCGTTATCAAGTGGGGCCATTGTTCCAACGTGGCTTGTCATCCAGGGGTCAATCGAACCAGATTTTTGGTCAAGCAACGATTCTGGTGGCCAGCTATGATATTCGCAGTTTTGTTTTGGCTTGCTCAGTTTGTGCCACTGGTAAGACTTCCAACCGCCCTCCAGATGGGTTACTCCAACCTCTGTCTGTCCCTTCGAGACCCTGGTCCCATATCGCGCTAGATTTTGTAACCGCCCTCCCACCCTCCCAAGGGTACACGGTTGTTTTGACCGTTGTGGACCAATTCTCGAAGGCGACCCATTTCATACCCTTAGCCAAATTACCCTCTGCTAAGGAGACAGCGGTTATGGTCATTGATCATATCTTCCGGTTACATGGCCTCCCGGTGGATGTGGTTTCTGACAGGGGTCCCCAATTTGTGTCCAAATTCTGGCAGGAGTTTTGTAAGTTACTGGGGGCGACGGTTAGTCTTTCCTCTGGGTTCCATCCCCAGACCAATGGTCAGACTGAGAGAGCCAACCAAGATTTAGAGCGAATGTTGTGATGTTTGGCGTCCAAGAATCCTTCCTCCTGGAGTCAACAACTCTCTATGATTGAGTACGCTCACAATTCGCTGCCAGTGTCTTCTACGGGCCTTTCTCCGTTTGAATGTAGTCTAGGTTACCAGCCACCTGTGTTTCCCAGTCTGGAATCCGAAGTCGCGGTCCCCTCCGCTCACGCCTTTGTCCAGAGGTGCCGCCGCACTTGGAACAGAGCCTGTGAGACTCTGCTGCAAGTGAGGGCGCGTACCAAGGCTAAGACTGATCGCCACCGGTCGAAGCCTCCCGTATACGTCGTGGGTCAAAAAGTGTGGCTTTCTACTAAGAACATTCCGCTCCATTCCGTTGCCAATAAGCTTGCTCCCAAATTCATCGGCCCGTTTACTGTCACTAAAATTATTAGTCCAGTGGCAGTCCGCCTCAAATTGCCTCCGGCGTACAGGAGGATTCATCCCGCCTTCCATGTGTCCAAAATTAAACCTGTTTTCCATTCTCATCTTAATCCGCCTACTCCGGTTCCTCCACCGCCACGACTCGTAGACGGGGAACCAACCTATTCGGTCAGTCGTATTCTGGACTCTAGGCGGAGGGGACGTGGATTTCAGTACTTGGTGGACTGGGAAGGTTACGGTCCGGAGGAGAGAAGTTGGGTTCCTGCTAGGGACATTCTGGATCACTCCCTTATTGATGATTACAATCAACAGGTAAGGAGTTCTGGGAACGCCGTGAGGCGTTCCTAGGAGGGGGGGTACTGTCACGGTTCACTAATCCGCTGTCTCATACTGTTGTCTGTGTGAAGGTTTTGGGGTGTGTCACTTGATTGTTCTGTGTGGATCATTACAACCTGCCTATTTAACGCCTTGTCTTTCGTCTCATGTTTGTCAGATCGTTGTTTGGAGTCCTGGTGTTTGTCCCGTTGTTTTCTCGTGTTGTATGTTCCTGGATTGGATTTCTCATCGCTGTTTCCTGGTTCCTGTCTGTTTCATTGGATTACTCGTTCTGGATTACGTTCACGGATCATCACACGGACACACGGACTCACCTCTCGGATCACCATTCACCACGGACATTCACCGCTCATCGAAGTCCCTGTGTTACCCCTCTCCTGCTGTCTGTGTTGCTACTGTGTGTGTTTGTTTGTCTACCATCATCTGGCGTGAAGCTCTAATAAAGAGATATTAACTTGCAATTGTATCCAGCCTTCTTTTCCCGTGACAAAAGCCACTAAAGCAGAAGTGAAACTGTTGAACAGACTTTTCCCTTAAAAATAACAATATTGATATTCACTAATAATACATGAGAACATAATTATCCATAAACTGAAAGTTCATCTTTATTATGACATGAATCCAGATCTTGTTTTACACAGATGAGCCCTTTGTCAAGCTGTGAAGCTCTTTGGTGTTTGTTTGTTTGTTTGTTTGTTTTGTCTCTCTGTGTCTATTTCCTTGTCATTTAATAAGTCAAAACACTTCATTGTGTGTCATTCCAGTGTAAGACAACCGCCATAAACATTACTGTTTAATGAACTTGTTTAATTAAGTTCATTGAGCTATATCTCTGATACGATGCAACAGTGTATTAATAACATAAATAAACAAATAACACATGTAATGTGCATAATATACAACTTTTGTTACTGCTCATTGTGTAACAAACAATATAATAGAAAAAGAATGAATTTATTAAATTTACTATAGTCAAAAGCTAGAACGTAGATATGGACTGACTGTCTATATTCCACAAATAAAGCAGATGAGGACATTATGATTCTCATTTTATGAGCCTTTTTTTTTTTTTTTTTTGTCCCGTCACATGGCATTGTGGCTTTAGATTCCACTCCATGAAGATGATGAGAGACACAGATCATTGGATCATCTGGTTTATCTACAGTGGAGTAGATCACTGATCATCTGGAGTATCTGCAGTGGAGTAGATAATCAGATCATCTGGTTTATCTGCAGTGTAATAGATCATTGTATCATCTGGAGTTTCTGGAGTGGAGTAGATCATTGGATCATGTGGTTTATCTGCAGTGTAGTAGATAATCTGATCATCTGGTTCTTCTGCAGTGGAGTAGATCATTGTATCATCTGGAGTTTCTGCTGTAGTGTAGATGGTGGTGGTGTGTTTGTTCTTGCACTGAAACTCGCTGATTTCCTGATAATTATGGTCGTTCCAGTCAACGTCCTGCAAAATAACTCATGTTATCTTCCAAACCCTTCCACATTTGAACATCTCAACAGTATTTGTTATCACTAGCAGATATATGTTGAGTTTTGGATACTAGTGAACAGGAAACAGACGTCTAGAGTCAGAAGCTCCAAACCAATGAACAACAGGCATGTGTTTTCAGCAGCTCATAAACATAAGACCATCATCATCATCATCATCATCATCATCATCATCATCATCATCACTCACCTCTGAAGTGATTCCTGCTGTCGTATTCAAAGGCAAATGTGTGATGGAGACTGTCAAAACATGAGAAGAATTAATATTCAGACAACAAATGCTAGAAAGTAACATTAAGTAAACTTGTGTGCACATACTTAATCATATTTAGGAGATTTTGGTCCCATAAGAAAGATAACAAAATCTCCTGTTTGAGACAGCCATGATGTACCAAAATTAAACACTCTCATGGCAATTTGTACCTAACATTTTTTTTTTTTTTTTTTTTTTTTAATTAGTGGATAATTGTACATCTGTACATTTTGTATACATAGATTTACATTACATCTAAAAATCATGCATTTAATCAAATTGTACTAATTCATGAGAAATTACCACTTCATAAAATAATGTTTTCTCATGAGATCTGGTTGAAAAATAAAATACACTAAAAAAATAATAATAATAATTTGTTGGATTTACTTAAAATATTCATGTACCATTTTTGCACCCTGGTTTTTAAGTAAATTCAACTTGAAGTAATTATGTAAAATTAACAAGAAAACCTTTTGTATATATACATAAATATATGAACATTTACTAAGTTTACTTAAAAGACTTGAGTATCGGTAACTCAATTTTACAAGTTGAGTACTAAGTTCAGTTTTCTAACAAGCTTGTTCACATAAAACTGATTTCCTTAAATTCCTCAAGCATGTTTTTTTGTCTTTAAAAAGTTCCCATAATGTATTTTAAAAATCAAA
This sequence comes from Ancherythroculter nigrocauda, assembly GCA_036281575.1. Classification (NCBI taxonomy): domain Eukaryota; kingdom Metazoa; phylum Chordata; class Actinopteri; order Cypriniformes; family Xenocyprididae; genus Ancherythroculter; species Ancherythroculter nigrocauda. Next base: position 8,889,478 of record VTFQ01000003.1, read on the forward strand.
ATTCAGAATGCTTGATCTGTTGAAAGAAAGTATTGTTGGTGAATACAATCTATTAATAACATATTTGGTCAGTGAGGAGATTAATTACTTATTCTACTTTATGATGTTGAAAACTATATCATCTGATCATCTTTGTTTCTGCCTTTATTTGCAACAAATTATGTGTTTTGGTAAACACTGTTACAAAAACCACAAACTGACATAAAAAGCAAAGAGTCAAACTGCCCAACTAAAATAAAGCATGATCACCATAACGGTGGCCGAACATTTTAAATAAAACATTAATATCTAAACCTCTGTTAATTCTCAAAAAGAACTTCTGAGTGTGTGTGTGTGTGTGTGTGTGTGTGTGTGTGTATTTCATGTCATGCATCTAAATCTGACCTTGTTGTGAAGGTCCTGATTGTGAAACTCTTGGTGGTTTCTTGCTAATCTTCCTAAACCACACCATCAGCGTCATGAAGAAGATGATCACCATGATGACTAACCCAACACTGACGTATATGACAGACCCTGAATGTGAGACGTGACCTGAACGTCCCACATGATCAACTTTGACAAGAGTTTCTCTAAAATAAAACACCAAACTCTGTGTGACAAACGTTACTGTCGTTCTCTTCTGTACTGAGTGAACAACTTAGCGTCAGCAACTGATATTATAATTTCCTTCCCCTTCCTGTATCTCTAACCACATCAGCTCTACATGACATCTTTAAGGAGCACATTTACTCTGACAAACTGCTTTTCTTTTGCGTTTTAATCCCTTTCTTACTTTCATTAGTTCATTTTAAACTTTCCTGTGGTGGACAAATTATTTTTAAAAGTTCAAATAAGCTATTCCATGTAATCTTTAAATCTTATTTTAATGAGCAAACTGTTGTTCATAATAGCTTTATATGGAGTATTAAACATCGCAGCACTGGACCGGTCAAGTGTTGTCATGAATCTAAGGATGGCGAGTTTGAAATCTGCTCAAAACTGAACCTTCACCTGAGAATGAAGTCACTTGTCAAGTAAACAAAGACTTTGAGAGTGCAATTCAAGTGAACAAGGCCATACATCGACAGTGAAAATACAGTTCATGAGAGCGTTTTTGTGAGTTCAGTCAAATTGGGTCATCTAGATTGGAGATTTTAAAAAATGACCGTGATTTTAACAGTAAAAGACTGTAAAAATGCTGCGGTGAAAAACTGTCAATTGGTTTACAGAAAGTTTATAACTGTAATAGATCTAATGGTACATTTAATGTAATTTTACGGTAAAATACCGTTAAATTCACAGTTTTTGGAAGTGAAAAATAACAATTCATTGTAAAAATTTACATTGAAAAACCGTAAATTGACATTCCCACAATTCCCTGCGTGACACTTCACATTTGATATATTTTCGTTGAAATAACTCTGTTTCTTCTTAGTTTTTCTCTTTTTTTCTAATCAGTTTTATGTTACATCTAATGTTGTTAAATTAATGTTTATTGCATTTTTAAAATGTCATGCATGTTACCATGATGGTGTTTAGTGTGTGTGTGAATGACATTGTGTGCTCCTTCTATATATTAGTGTTGTCCTCCTCAGCTTGGAAAAACTGCTTGTGATGAACTTTGATTCATCATGTGACTCTTATCACCACTGTGTTTGGTGACTGTCAGTGTATTATAAAGGTACAAAACAGATATTAGTACTTCATTAGGTTGGTAAATTAACATTATATCAGTTAATGAAATACGTTATTTTACCGTAAATTTAACAGATTTTTTTTTTACGTTGCTACTGTATTTTTTACGGTAAAGTTCTGGCAACCACAGCTGCCGTTTTTTTACCGTAAATTTTACTGGGTTTTTTTTTTTACAGTGTATAAAAGTGACAAGATAGTGTCAAAGCTGTGTCATATTTGACATCACCCATAGAGGGCACAATGTCATGAAGGTATTTTTGAGCACCTGTGACAGAGTAATTTGTAGTTGGAGAATAGACACACATGTGTATTAGGGGTTGAATGACCTGATTTTGAAGTAGACTTTTATGTGATTAATTGATGTTCACTTATTGCTAATGACATCATTAATGAAAACAGGAGAGATGGGAATGCTTTGCAACATGCCACAATTTTAAACTAGAGACTAAAGTTTGTGAACAAACTCTGATGTTGGCTAGAAAAGCTCAAGCTCGCTGAACCTCGTTGTGCTCAGCTGCAGCAGATGTCAGAATGCCGGACACAAGGATATTGCTCCTACATAACAGCTTCTTTTTATCAGTTCTTTTGCCTATAGGTTGTTATATTTCTTACAGATTTCTGCTCGTTCTAAATCAGATAAAATAGATTACATTTATTTGAATGCATTAGTGAGAGAGCGTTTGTGTGTGTAAATTAATCCTGCATGTCTGTGCAGCATCTCTCTAATAGTGAACCTGTGGGTTTTAGTCACTTTAGGTACAAACAGATATCAATACATGCTAGAACTTTTCAGTTTTAAGGTATGTAAAGCAAACACCGATCACCATAATAGTGATCTAACTAAACTATTATTTTCAATAAAACATCAACATCTAAACCTCTGTTAATTCTCAATAATTCTTAACTGGTTAGAAATAAGTGAAGCTGGTAATTCTGTTTGTGGAGTTGTTTAATCCTCCTCTACTGAGATCTTGAGAGATTTTATGTCTTTTTTCTTCAGTTGATTTCATCTAAGGCTGTGTTATGATGTTATTGATGTCCATTCGTTGTTCACCCCCCTGTTTATTCTGTAATGGTTTGCTCTGTATTACTAGTGGATTAACATAAGCATCTTTAAGAAATGATGCTCCCTTCAGTATTGGCACATTTCCTTTAAGAAAGAAAGAAAGAAAGAAAGAACTCTAATGCAGTTTTTGACTGGAGTTTATTTTATTGTTTGTTTTTGATTGTGCAAGAACTTTCAGTAAACAACTGAAACCTGAATGAAAATCTGAATCAATTCTTTGCCCAAAAGGACAACGAAGGATTATTGCTACTACATGCTTGTTATCATCAGGTGTCTTCAATAATGCTCATTCATCACTCAATTAATCACTTATGTATCTAATTAACTCTAACGCTGCTTCAGTGTTACTTTATAACATATAAACATAAACCTATTTAAACACTGAGCGGTGTTAATTTAACACCAATGTTTTTACTTCACACACCCATATCAAAACCTGAATGCGTGAATTCATGGACGAATTCTGCACATCTGCATATTAATATGTGAATTCCTGCAATGAGAGTTGCACACTTGTAGAATATTTTCACACAAATACATTGCTTTTCTAGGATATTTTTCTAGCTAAATCACAAATCCATAAAACACCTGCTTGAATCTGCTTGAGTCTCAAACACTGTTTTTTCACTAACAATTCCCTGCTCTTTCACTTTTGTACCACATATCTGTGTGAAATGTGGAGTGAAAAGGTGATTTTGCACCTGTAGAGGCGGGGACGGCCACTGTTCAGACACCAGGGGATTTTGGCCAATCAAAGGAGCTTATTTGAGTATCTGGGTAACAGAGCAGGAATGCACATTACTTTGTGTTTGATTTTGTGAATGATTTGCGCTGTTTGGCTATACTCATGTGCCATGTATTACTGAAATATTAAAGGCTAATCATAGCATCATATCTTATCTGTTTAGTAATAATGATGATTTCAGTTATGATCTATTGGCTAATGTTTTATGGAACAAAAGACACAGAATAGATGGACTGTTACTGTTTACAAACACTCAGACAGAACAGAGCTGTGTGTTCGTAATGCATAACACTGACTGTGAAATATCTGTTTTAGGTACAGGAGAGTCATATTTTGAGTTCTGATGTTTGGATCAGGGTTATTGGGTTAGTTTTGTTACTCAGATTCAGGCAACCCTGAATCTGAGACATGAATCACTTCACACAGAGGATACAGGACTGGAGCTAAACATGCTTTATTTATACATTAAATGATTTATAAATTGTTTTGTACAGAAAAAAAAATTAATATTGAATAATTCGATTTTTTTTTCTTTTTCTTTTTAGATTTTACTTTTTTATTCATGTTTTATTACTGAATATATCAGACCCTCATTTGTTGAGATGTTTTGTGGATGTGTTGCTGTCACGTAGAGCAGTTCTGTCCTGTTGTCCTGTGTTGAATCAAGTGACTTTATATTGGCATAATAATCACAGTCTGGATCTGTCACCTGATTGGTCGAGTGGGTGTGACTGGGGTTTGAATCTGGCTGCTGTTTGGTTACTGTGACGTAAACAGTAGAGAGTTCTGGGCGGTCGTTAAGGTGTGATGCAGTTGTCTGATTGGATGAAGAAGTTACCGCGGTAACGTCGCTGTTTGGAATCTCTTCATACATGCGGTCAGTCTGAAAACAATCAATAATTTACTAGTTTATATAGATAATTCTCTCTATTGATCGATAAACAATAATTTCACATGTATTTCTGATCTTCTACAGTTAGAGATTTGAACACCCACCTCTGTATTGTGCTGCACATTTTGCTGAACTAAAGCTGAATGAAAACAGAGAAAGACTAAGTCAATTCATACACTAAAACAGTACTTATATAATAATAATTACAAACAAACTGTCACATGTCCCACATTTCCTTTTCCTCTTTTTCAGGATGAGGAACGTTCCAGAACACATAGTCAGAACCAGCAGAACCGAACCCAGACCGCCAGCAACAGAAGCCAGGTCTGAACAGGACATGATATTACATAAACAACACACTACTGATTCTGCTTATACTGTTAAATGAACATTAACAATCTAATAATTTATACAATTGTAAATCATTTTTATTATAGTACTATAAAATATTGAAATATATTGTCATCATATTGTGTAACTGAAGTGAAACTGCAACGGTAAACCTCAGCTCGGAAGGAAAACCTTCTGTTACGGTTGATGGCAAACCAAATTAACCACACGAATATGGGCCTCCACAAATGTTCAAAGCAATTTCCTTTCTCCAAAATGAGCTTGTTCTGTGCGATCAAAGAGTTGCATTATGGGTAGTGCAGTTTGTTCTTACGAGTGGTTGGCTGATGGAGTTCAACTGTAGTATTTCCTGTTGTTCTTGTTATTTCTGTCCGATGAGTCACTGACAGAGAGAAACACAGTGACGTGTGAACGAGCCGCTCACGTGATAAAATCATGAACACATAAACGAAGCTCCACATTCACACACACAAACCATTCACATCATGTGAATATTAACAGATGTTGTATGTATATTTTTTATTCACAACACAGATTACTGTCTACTGAAAACATTTTAATGTTCATTTTAAAGACACTTCCTTATCCAAAGCAACTTGCAAATGTTTAATAAAAGGGAAAATCCCACCGGAGCAAATTTCTGTGGACTAAATCTTCAGTCTTCAACACTTTAACACACATTTCATCTCAAAGGAATCATCTAACATATATAAATATACATATATATATATATATATATATATATATATATATATATATATTTAGATGCACAATATTCAATAAATCAGAGTCATATAAAGCGACAGACAGATGAACTGACCTGATTGTAGATTCAGTTCTGTTGTGCTGAAAGACGACTGTGTTTCTGAAAAAGAGCTGATGGTTGAAACTTCAGTGGTCTTTTTTCCTGAACGGTCACAGGAAAGATCAACTTAAAACACTGATACTGGATTTAAGTTAAAAACACATACAATCTTTCATGTAATCTCTGTTTTTATCTGTTTTTATTTCATGTTGTGGTATAGAAAACCCGTTAATCACAGTAAAATCACTGTAGCACAGAGCCTGTCGTGGATTATTACTGTATTTACTCAATACATGGATATAAGCAGACAATCAACTCAACAAAACAATGTGTCCATGCAGTTAACTTTTGTTGTTAACAAAATTAATCACTTACCCTGTTTAACCAGCAACAAAATCTCTGAATAGATGTCAGTAAAAAGCAAAGTCCTTTCCACAACACACCAGTATTGTCCTGCATCCTCTGTTCTCAGATCAGTGATGGTGACGGTGAAAACTCTGTTCTTCTTGTCGTCAGTTAGAGAGAATCTCTTGTCTTTAGCTTTAGATCCTGATTTAACCATGATGTTTCTATTTCCAAAGCTACACTTGCCTTTACAAAAATACTTTGAATTTGATTCATATCCAGGTTTATATGAGCATCTGATCTCAACTCTCTCTCCTCTGTGTCCTGTAACTGTATCTGGAGCTCCTACAACAACAGCTGAAACACAAATATCATTATATAGAGCTGTTATGTGTGAGCAAGAGACATCAGCAGGCCAGAATAATAACTTACAAATATCATTGATATGAGTCTGATGATCATGTGATAATCAAGAGATCATGTCAAACTGTGTGTAAAAGAGCTCAGAGTCTCAAACTCACCTGTACAGATGCTGGAAAAGAGCAGCAGAACGTCCCACATGATCAACTTTGACAAGAGTTTCTCTAAAATAAAAGACCAATCTCTGTGTGACAAACGTTACTGTCGTTCTCTTCCGTACTGAGTGAACGACAAGCAGCCTCAGTAACTAAAATGAACATTTCCTTCCCCTTTCTTTCTCTTTAACCACATCAGCTCTACATGACGTCTGTAATGGTTTACTAATTCACCAAACTATATTGCATAGAGAAGCAGTGTTGTGCTCTTTGAGGAAGGGATGATCCACTTCATTATAAGGTGGTCAGAGTATCTGTGACTTTTACTCAGTATGTAAAATGTGAGTGTTTCATGCAGCATTCCAGTCTTGCTGCTTATTGAATATTAATCAAGAACTGCTCTGAGACACAAAGGTTGAGGATCCAAACACAGTATTTATTAAAAGGGTAATCCACAATCATAATCCACATCCAGGCAAAAGGTCATACACAAACAAACAATCCAAACAACAGCTGAGTAAAGCGCTGAGGCAAAACGGAGAATCCAAGTGGATAATCAAAAGAACCAGGACACAGGAGAAACAGGATACATGAGCGCTCAGTTAGACACGTGCAAGACTTAGCAAAGAATGACAGAGGGATTATTAAATAGAAATGATGAGATCAAAATATGGTGGTAATGTTAAATGTGTTAAATTAAGATATATGAAGGTAAAATACACTATATAAATGCCATCATTTTAAACGCATGATTATTGTATTGTATTTCAGGAACAGTACAACATCTCAATTAAGAAAAGGCTTACACTAGGCATCATACTCTGAGGGTATGAGAGGAGTTTCAGCACAGCGCCACCTAGTGTTGATGAATAATGGAACATTGACGTTTTGCCTATAACTTCAGAATAGTTTGACCTTCAGGAGTTTGATATTAAGCTGAATGATACATAAGTATCCCATATAGTAACATTTGTGGTTAGCAATATTATACACTTTATAAAATAGTTGAAGAAAAGTGTGTCAAAAATATTGATTCAGTAAAGAAATTTTACCAGATTTTATTTTTACTTGGAACATCATTTACAATGTCTGTGGACAGACTTTTTCTTGATCTCTGAATATATCAGACCCTCGTTGGTTGAGATGTTTCGTGGATGTGTTGAGATGTTTTGTGGATGTGTTGCTGTCACGTAGATCAGTTCTGTCCTGCTGTCCTTTGTTGGGTCAGGTGACTTCATATTGGCATAATAATCAGAGTCTGTATCTGTCACCTGATTGGTCGAGTGGGTGTGACCGGGGTTTGAATCAGACTGCTGTTTGGTTACTGTGGCGTAAACAGCAGAGACTTCTGGAAGGTTGTTGAGGTGTGATGCAGGCGTCTGATTGGGTGAAGATGCAGGCATTTGATTGGATGAGGATGTTACTATAGCGACGTCACTGTTTGGAAACTCTTCATACATGCGGTCAGTCTGAAAAACAACACATATATTAATAATTTACTAGTTTACATAGATAATACTCTCTGTTCATCAATAAACAATAATTTCACATGTATTTCTGATCTACAGGTAAAGATTTGATCACTCACCTCCGTATTGTGATGCACATTTTGCTGAAATAAATCTGAATGGAGCATGAATAGAGAAAAAAAGACCAAGTCAAATCAGTTCAAACACTAAAAACAGGACTTTAAAATCACAAAGCATTACCTGTCCCACATTTCCTTTTCCTCTTTTTCAGGATGAGGATTGTTCCAGAACACAGAGTCAGAACCAGCAGAACCGAACCCAGACCGCCAGCAACAGAAGACAGGTCTGAACGCATCGCTAAACACATGATATTGTAACATTACAAATATCTGTAGTTGTTATCTTGTGTAACTGAAGTGAAACTGCACTGGTTAACCTCGAATCTTCAGAAGATAACACTTCTCTTTACAGTTGATGTCAAACTGAAATAACCACATTAAAGCTGATCTGTGCATCATTTTATGTTTATACAAGAGATAAAATGTGTCTCCACAAATGTTCAAAACTATTTCCTTTCAAAGAGTGATCACGTGATGCGAGTTGCATTATGGGTAGTGTAGTTTGTGTGCTTACGAGTGTTTGGTTGATAGAGTTCATCTGTAGTATTTCCTGTTGTTGTTCTTGTTTCAGTTTCTGTTTGATGATTCACTGAAAGAGAAAAACACCAGTGACGTGGGAATGAGCCGCTCATGTGATAATATAATAACAAATAATAATAATAAACCCTGACAGTAGGAAAAAAATCACACATAACATTGTTTGTCCTGTGCTGTTTGCTGCATATGAACGAAGGTTGTTTTCTGTTCATAACACTGATTACTGATAATCACATGACATTAGTGCTCATTTAGATGCTTTATCATCTGAACTGATACAGTCACTTTGGATAAAAGTGTTTGTCAAATGCATGAAAAACTTATGTGAAGTAATGCTGCGTTCATGTCATGATGATTTTACTCGGAAACTGTAAAAGAAAGAAAGTACTAAAGAAAACAGGCTATTAAAAAAAAAGGCTGTGAAATGACACGTCAAACATTGAGTTATTGTACATTTGATTAAAGTGTTGAGGAACATCTCTGACTATCGAAGCCGCTGCCTTTTTTTTTTTTTTTGCCAAGTTGGAGATTTGCTGAAATTCAGACTTTCCGAGCTGGTGCAAGTTTGTGAAAAGAATTGAACTGTGTAGCGGGAACTAGCTGAAAACTCGTAATTACAGGAATTACATCAAGATCATGAATGCAGCATTAGATTTGTGTACAGAAGCTTTGATGTCTCTGTATTCAATATAATCAGACTATTAATGTTTTATTGAAGTTATGACTTATGCATGCAAACACAGTAAAATCACATTAACAATATTTTCACCAAATTTCATGTGAGTTTACATGTCTGCAGGTGTATTCATTGTGTGTGTGAGTACAGGTACTTGTGCTGGTGTGTTCAGTGTCGTTGTGTTCAGTGCTGGTGCTAGTATACGGACGAAAGGTGGAGGTAAAGATCTGGGCAGGTCTCGGTCTCTGTGGAGCTGAGAAATGAGGAAGAGTCGTCACACCATTCAAATTAAACAAATATATTCATAAAACAATAAACATGAAAGATGAAGCAGATTATTGTTTAATAATGAACATCAGGCACCTTTGTTCACAATCAGCTGGATGTCTTGATATTCTCCCAACCATCCAGCTCTACAGCCGTATATTCCAGCATCTTCCATCTTCAGGTCACTGATGGTCACTGTAAATGATCTGGTCTGATGATCATCCTGCAGAGAGAATCTGCCCTTATACTTTCCTCCATCAGATTGTAGTATAATGACTTTCTCTCCGTAAACTCCTTTGAAGAAGTATTTGTAAGAGTTTTCATATCCTCCTGGATAAGGGCACTTAATGCTCACTCGTCCTCCCTCCGTTCCTCTCACTGTAATGCCCACAGACAGTGAACTGATCACTGCACACACACACACACACACACACACACACTGCTTTACTCATGTACACTGATAATAAGTCATAATAACAGATAATAAACACTTGTGTTAGAGATCTTGAGCTCTTACCCGTCAGCAGAAACACACAAACTGTCAGCAGAAACTTCATTTCTTCATCAGTTCAGTTCAGAAAATCAGTCTGAAACTCTCAGCAGTTCCTCAAACTACTTTCTGAAACTCAAATAACAATAATACTGCTCTCATCTATCAGTGGAGAATAAAATAATACATTTGTTTCTCGTCTCACGTGTTGAGAGTCAAACTCTACTGTTCACTGACTGTGTGTCTGTGTTTCTATGTGGTGTTAGTTGTGAAACGCCTCTCAGTTTTGACCAGGAAATTAGCTGTGAATTCACAAACCACAAACTGTTTCCTGTCCTCTATGTTTCCCATCTGTCTTTAATATGTTTGATTGCTTTCTGATGCCCTGTTGCTCCTTTTCTAATACTAAATTACATTTTTCTTTTTATTATTTCAAAACATGTTAACATCATTCACTTTTAAAGAATCAATCCTTGCTGATTGAAAAGGACAAACGTAAAAGCATTAAGATGAATAATAAATGCTTTTTAGAGTTATTTTCTGTGGTAACCGTCAGCATGGCAAAAATTCTGTCATTTACAGAAAGTGTAAATAATATTTAATATATTATAATATATAATAACATTAAGATCACTCTTTCTCCATCATATGAGCTCTAGGAGAAGAGCTGCATTGAGGGAAATGTAGTTTGTGTGTTCAGGGATGCGTTCAACCCCGACAAAACATCTTTTAATAGGAAACGGTGGTGTGTTGAACACCCTCTTCTGATGACACAACAACTATGGCAGCTGAGAAAGACATTCTTTGTGTTCTTTTTGAAGAATTTTCGGAGCCTGATGAAATCAGTATAAATAAGTGTTTAATACTGCAAAATACGCTCAATGTTACAGTCACTGCCCTTGGCGTCCAGAATAAAAGAGAACATCCCAATGGAGTGAAGGGATTTGTTGAAACTTCTAATTATTGTGATACAATATTTGCCTCGCATTTCAGAATGAAAAGACAAACATTTCAGGTGAAGGATAATCCACTTCTTACCCCCGACACTGTGTTATGATCTATATGATCTTTTTTTATTGTGAGTATTAGGCTTATCATTATTGCTGATCACTGTTGTTGTGCTATGATATTGTAATATTTACCATTATATAATCAGAGGAGAATAGAAATGTTTATGAAAGTGTAACTCCAAAATACAATAGCAAAATATATAAATGTGTATATGTTACATTAATACCCATTGTGCCAGCTGTCTCTTTAATACCGTGTGGTTTATAATATGTTGATGCTGATTGGGCTGACATTTTTGACACACCCACCAAACACGAGATCTCAAACCCGTTGCCCCCGCAAACCGCAGCACAGCATTGCGCGCCAGTTTGAGCTTGAACATGCCCCAGCTGAAGCATCAAAGCTCTTCCTGTGGCTGTAGTTTCACTTCCTGTTTGACAAGTGTGTGTCAAAGACATCTCATGTTTAACTGAAGCAAAACCTATAGTAATATGTTAATAAAGCTGTCCATTAGCATCTCAACAGCAGCTGCAAAAAAAAAACATGTACCATGTATATTGCTTTTAATGATTTATCAGAATATGCAGCTACTTTTGAATGGTCATGAATGGAGAAAGATGCTCTCTGGCAGCAGATTATTGTAGTTTCAACATCAACCAGCAGGAGTGAACAGATGAAACTAACCTGAACTGAACATCCATATACACATTAATAAATAAAGACATACATAACAGTAATAATGAAATAAAATACATGCTTCACTTCAATCCAATGATTTAATTAATCTATTAAACTGCAGAATCTCATGAGACTTTCATCTTCAAAAAATAATACATTTATTTTATGATCCATATCCAGAATCAAATGTAAAACTGCCACATTAATGATAATTACAATAAAAACACAAATGACCAAATAATCAAGTCATGAAGATGAATCTGATCTTTCTGAACTCTAGAATGAAGACAAAACAAGCTTGATTATGACTCTTGTTCAGTAAAACGATGAAAATGATGAGAAGGATGAATGGATGATGATGATTTGGCATTATATATTATATTATATTATATTATATTATAACAATAGTTTATGAACAACGGCTGTAAAATACAGTTGTTATTGTGTCTCTGTCCTCTGGATCACAGTGACGTTCAGTGTCTTTGATCTACAGTCACAGAAACAAGAGTTAGTCAGTGTATCTGTAGACGAGCCAAACTCAGGTGCAGCTAATTAAAGATTATCCAGGACAAACAAAACAAGACAAGATGATAACTTAAACTAGACTTGATGATAATCTTAACATGACCATAAACATGACAATAAACATGAATTTGACTTTGTGACGTGACAAGACTAGATGCATGAGACTCTCTTACAGGAAACAAAGCTCAACAAGAGAACAATGAAACATGAGGGCTATAGATACAGAGAGACTAATGACTAACAATGAACACCTGTTCATCATCAAACCATGAACCAATGAGAACACGACACATACACAAGGGAACCAATCAGAACACATGAACAGGGGAAGCACATGACAGGATCACATGAGGAGCAAGAGAAACACATGACAGGAAACATGACTGTGACTAAACTTCAAAATAAAAGACCTGACAACAAGAACATGAAGCAGACGTGACAGTTAACAGAGAAAATAAATCTGTTTAAAGTTTTAACACATGAATATAATAATTCACACACAATCTGAGATTCAATGTCTGAAGATCACTGCCATCACAGTCTCTGATTCAGTGTCATTACAGTGTTGAGAAAGAAACTGCTGTAAACCTCGAGTTCAATAAATAACCATAATCATCAGTTTCTGATCACTCACCTGTTCATAAAACACTGGATTAAACTCTACAATGGAGGACGACAGCAGACCTGTGAAATAGATCAATGTTAGTCTTTCTTAGATACTTCCCAGACAGCAACATAGTGTGGCCCAGATCCGGCCCACATCTGGTACATGTGGGGTCTGTTTACACCTGCTCACTTCATGCATTTTCTCTGATCGGATAGCTATCGGATTTATAAAAATGATTGCATTTACACTTGGCCATATAAATGTGTCTCCGCAAAATGGATATAAATCCAATCTTCAATTCCTGCTCTATATGCAGATTTCATAGAGTTCACATCACCGAAAACAACAAATATGAGCTGCATTTTATTGATCATCGGCTAATTTCAAAATCAAAGACCGCAATAAGAGAAAGCGCGGCAACAGCACTGGGAAGATCATTTAATCTCGTTACTTTTAATGAAGATGATTGTGTTTTGAGAGTCTGCGACTTACTTTCAGTTTGATTTGCGGCAGTTTGCATGTTGTCTTGCAGAAAAGAAACTCAGCTGCTCATCCGCGGCGATGCGTGCTGCAGTAGTGCTGTCATATCCAGGGCTGGACTGGGACAAAAAAATGGCCCTGGCATTTTTGCTCAGACCGGCCCACCACAATCGGTCGGACACCACCCACCAGAGTATTACAATTAATTGGTAGAGTTATTAAAAAAGTACACTTAGTAAGAGTAGGATTTCTAGATAGACAATGTGTTCCATGATATAAAAGCTAGTTAACCCTTAGAACGTGGATGTAGAATACTGATAATTCTATAAAGAATTTTTTTAAAAAAAAAATTTCCAATGAAACAGACAGCAGAAAAACTATAATTTACAATTACAAATATACTTTGTTTTAAAGAGCACAAACCCCTGTTTAAGTGTCAAACATTTACCTCTCATTGTTTAGATACTCCCCATTAAAAACAATGAAAAAGAAAACTATACTACCAAATTACTCACAAAAAACGTCCTAATAAAATGATATTCATGTTATTCACTTGCCATAAACAACCAAGTGTTCATACCAGAGTAATAGGGTACAAGAGCTACAAAACATAACTTTTTATAGCTGAAAAGTGAGATCTAGTAGACCATCATCACGACTAACAGCTATAAATAGACACCTATAGTCTCGTTGTGAAATAAACACATCATCAGTAATATTACATTATAATAATAACCTGAATTTTTTTTTTTTTTTTTTGAAAAATCAAATTGCATCATTTCAGGTTTTTCTATGAGAAAGGCCGTTACTGCATAAGTGAACTCTGATAGCTACAAGGGCACTGCTAACTACAAAAAACAGCGCAAAATAACTTTTGCTGTGCTATTTGACTTTAGCTGACTGAGTGACCAGTGCAGTAGGTGACAGTCTGACTTTATAATAACGACGTCTTATAATATTCATTCATTTAAGCATCATCGTCGTCGTCGTCGCATCATGAGTCCCTCGCTGTTAATCATGTAACTACCCTGCTTACCGCTTCTATTATACTCTCCTGCTTACTCTGTCCCTCATTGGCTTCACTGTCAGACACCTGCTGCTCCTTACAGGTGTCTCCTCCATGTTCTTCTATGTTCACCTGTTTTTGCACGTCAGGTACTGTAGGTTTGGAAACTGAAGCTACAGTAACCGCACTAAACATGCCAGTAATTTTTGCACGTTGAGGCATCAACCTCTAAATTTTTAGATTTTTTTGCCCGCAACTTCTCCGCACCCCCCTTGCACTTGCGCTTTTGTTTCTCCATCCTCCTAATCCACAGATGTTCTGGCGAAACAGAGGGGACGGGCTGGAGTCTGTTAAGAGATGTGATTGGGCCAGACCAGTGTCAGTATGGAAAATGAACCAATGGGCCGCTGTCCCTGCTTTATGGGCCGGTCGTTGGCCAATTTTATGTTTATTAAAAAAAATCATATCATATAGCGGCCCCGCCCTCAAGTGCGTCGGCCCACCGGGCATTTGCCCGGTATGCCAGATTACCAGTCCAGGCCTGGTCATATCTAACTATAACATGTTATTTAGCCCATAACACGCTCTCACACCTTTATTTTTTAGTATTTTTGGGAGGAGTTAAATTTACATATGTGGTTTCAACAACCAGATGCATTTAGACCTGTTCAGTTTTGACTGGAATGTGGTCCAGACCATCTCCTGAAGTGGTTTGAACTATCGGATTTATATTCATTTCGAATGTGTTTCGGAGGGCATTTAGACCTGGTCTTTTCACGATGGGATTGCTATCCGATCAGTGAAAACGCATGAAGTGACCAGGTGTAAACAGGCCCTTGGATTACATGTGGACCAGATATGGGCCGGATCTGGCCTGACACTATGTTGCTGTCTGGGTTCAATTATCTTATAGTTCATAATTATAAGATCCTTTAATTCAGATACTTAAACATGTTATCCTAAACCTGACTCTTCAGTCTTTTTTTGCTCAAAATGCTGAAACATCAGATAAAAGGTCTTATTTAGTGTTATTTTTGTTCTTCATTTTATTTCGTACAGCCACTATAATCAGTGAAACTGCTATCAGGAGTAAAACCAAAGCCGCCGCAGTGACGATAATCACTAAAAAACACAAGAGGAAACAACCAGAAGAATCAGAATAGAAACCGGTTTACAGAATGATTTAATGAAAGACTTGTATGGAAAAAAGAAGGATGTGAGGATTATTGAAAGTCATGTTGCCTTGACAACCATCAGTCACTTCCTGCTCTGATGACAGTGTGATTTAAGTTAATTTATTCATATGATAGAAATATAGTACAGAGAGACGCATGTCAGGTGAAGACATCAGCAGACATTATTACAGTGCATATTAAATAACATATATCACTGAGAGATGAAGATCAGAAGATGAACCTGGTGAAGAGCTGATCTGATGGTCTGTGATCGTGATGCTGCTGGATTGTGGGTTTGTGTCTGATGTTCTCAGATAGTTTGAAAATGAGCTGATAGTTTGATCTGAAGAGGAATAAAGACTGAGCTGTTATACTGACACATTAATGCACATAATCATGGGTTTATGTGAAGAGAAACTTGAGCTGGAATATTAATATTGAATATCAGGCACCTGGACGAAAGGTGGAGGTAAAGATCTGGACAGGTCTCGGTCTCTGTGGAGCTGAGAAATGAGGAAGAGTCGTCACACCATTCAAATTAAACAAATATATTCATAAAACAATAAACATGAAAGATGAAGCAGATTGTTGTTTAATAATGAACATCAGGCACCTTTGTTCACAATCAGCTGGATGTCTTGATATTCTCCCAACCATCCAGCTCTACAGCCGTATGTTCCAGCATCTTCCATCTTCAGGTCACTGATGGTCACTGTAAATGATCTGGTCTGATGATCATCCTGCAGAGAGAATCTGCCCTTATACTTTCCTCCATCAGATTGTAGTATAATGACTTTCTCTTTGTAAGGTCCTTTGAAGAAGTATTTGTAAGAGTTTTCATATCCTCCTGGATAAGGGCACTTAATGCTCACTCGTCCTCCCTCCAGTCCTCTCACTGTAATGCCCACAGACAGTGAACTGATCACTGCACACACACACACACACACACACATACCTACTTAACTACAATGTGAGGACGTATGACTGGATACCCTACCTTTAGGGACTACCCTTTCTGAAGGGTCTAGAGACTAAAGAAAGACATCACTGCGTTTCTGGAGAAGCCGTTATTACAGATATCACTTGATTTTATCAATAAAACACTTCCTTAAAGACCTGACACTTTACCTTCACATTGGGGACAGTATTTTATATGTCCAATTTGGGGACATACACAAACTCTGATCTAGTCATCCTTTGAGGACTGTGGAGATACACAGACTCTGGTTAAGGTACACTTTCAGGACTTTGTTGTAACTTGTAATTTTATAAGTTATTTATCCTAAGAAGACACAGAAGTATAATATTACAATTCAAAGTTTCAATACTGGGTACTGGAATCAAGCTAGAGCAGAGAAACTAGTGTGAGAGACTAAACTGGGCTTTTTAACTTCTTCAAGAGCACTGAAAATGGGTAGCATACATTTTCATTTGATTTGCAGCTTGAGATCAAGTGCCTTTGGATTGCTCAGTTGGGAAATGACAATTAACATTCAGAAATATTATTGATTCGACTGTATTGACTATCAGAGAACAAAAGATGAACTGAATTAAGCTGAATAATGACATTATTGTCTTCTGCAGAACTGTTTTACAAATGGAATACAAATCATGTCAATTGTTAAAATTTGCAACAGTTATTTTATGTGTGTGAAGGTGTTTTGAAATGAACTGTATAGTATAAACACACCTTAGAAATAAAGTTGTCTTGACTTCAAGGCAGAGAACACTTCCCTGACCACTGCCTGCATCCTTCTAGTCAATTTAGCATTGACTGCAAATAATCATTATCCCAAAAACATCTTAAGATGTTTTCCTCACCAGTGTCATCTCTGGCTACTCACTGGGGCCTTAAGACATTAGGCATGTTTTCTGCAAAATGTAATAATAGTCAAAAAAACTATATGAATAAAAAAAGTGACACACACACTCCGATAAAATGACTCTTTGAGGACTCTAGTGATACACAAAATCTGATAAAATGACTCTTTGGGGACTCTAGTGATACACAAAATCCGATAAAATGACTCTTTGGGGACTCTAGTGATACACAAAATCCGATAAAATGACTCTTTGAGGACTCTAGTGATACACAAAATCCGATAAAATGACTCTTTGGGGACTCTAGTGATACACAAAATCCGATAAAATGACTCTTTGGGGACTCTAGTGATACACAAAATCCGATAAAATGACTCTTTGGGGACTCTAGTGATACACAAAATCCGATAAAATGACTCTTTGGGGACTCTAGTGATACACAAAATCCGATAAAATGACTCTTTGGGGACTCTAGTGATACACAAAATCCGATAAAATGACTCTTTGGGGACTCTAGTGATACACAAAATCCGATAAAATGACTCTTTGGGGACTCTAGTGATACACAAAATCCGATAAAATGACTCTTTGGGGACTCTAGTGAGACACACACTCCGATTAAATGACTCTTTGAGGACTCTAGTGATACACAAAATCCGATAAAATGACTCTTTGAGGACTCTAGTGATACACAAAATCCGATAAAATGACTCTTTGGGGACTCTAGTGATACACAAAATCCGATAAAATGACTCTTTGAGGACTCTAGTGATACACACACTCTGATAAAATGACTCTTTGAGGACTCTAGTCATACACAAAATCTGATAAAATGACTCTTTGAGGACTCTAGTGAGACAAACTGATTAAATGAGTCTTTAATATTAACAATAACAACACATTGTGGCGAATAACAGAAATTCAAAAAGATAAGAAAAAAAAAACAATTTACAAAGGACAACAATGAAAATGCAAAACTGGCACTAACTTGGAGGCTTCCGTACTTCCTCCATTCACCCATCTTTAAAATCTCTCTACTTCCTCCTTTACCTTCACCCTCCTCCTTCCCTTTACATTCACTCGCTCTTTTCACAACTTTTACATTCGCTCCTCCCTCTTTTCATCCCCTTTACATTCTCTTTCTTTTCATCCCCTTTACATTCGCTCCTCCCTCTTTTCACAATCTTTACATTCGCTCCTCCCTCTTTTCACAATCTTTACATTCGCTCCTCCCTCTTTTCATCCCCTTTACATTCGCTCCTCCCTCTTTTCACAACCTTTACATTCGCTCCTCCCTCTTTTCATCCCCTTTACATTCGCTCCTCCCTCTTTTCATCCCCTTTACATTCGCTCCTCCCTCTTTTCACAATCTTTACATTCGCTCCTCCCTCTTTTCACAACCTTTACATTCGCTCCTCCCTCTTTTCACAATCTTTACATTCGCTCCTCCCTCTTTTCATCCCCTTTACATTCGCTCCTCCCTCTTTTCACAACCTTTACATTCGCTCCTCCCTCTTTTCACAATCTTTACATTCGCTCCTCCCTCTTTTCATCCCCTTTACATTCGCTCCTCCCTCTTTTCACAATCTTTACATTCGCTCCTCCCTCTTTTCATCCCCTTTACATTCGCTCCTCCCTCTTTTCACAATCTTTACATTCGCTCCTCCCTCTTTTCATCCCCTTTACATTCGCTCCTCCCTCTTTTCACAACCTTTACATTCGCTCCTCCCTCTTTTCACAATCTTTACATTCACTCCTCCCTCTTTTCATCCCCTTTACATTCGCTCCTCCCTCTTTTCACAATCTTTACATTCGCTCCTCCCTCTTTTCATCCCCTTTACATTCGCTCCTCCCTCTTTTCACAACCTTTACATTCGCTCCTCCCTCTTTTATCCCCTTTACATTCGCTCCTCCCTCTTTTCACAATCTTTACATTCACTCCTCCCTCTTTTCACAACCTTTACATTCTCTTTCTTTTCATCCCCTTTACATTCACTCCTCCCTCTTTTCACAATTTTTACATTCGCTCCTCCCTCTTTTCACAATCTTTACATTCACTCCTCCCTCTTTTCACAACCTTTACATTCGCTCCTCCCTCTTTTATCCCCTTTACATTCGCTCCTCCCTCTTTTCACAATCTTTACATTCGCTCCTCACTCTTTTCACAATCTTTACATTCACTCCTCCCTCTTTTCACAACTTTTACATTCTCTTTCTTTTCATCCCCTTTACATTCACTCCTCCCTCTTTTCACAATCTTTACATTCGCTCCTCCCTCTTTTCACAATCTTTACATTCGCTCCTCCCTCTTTTCACAACCTTTACATTCGCTCCTCCCTCTTTTCACAATCTTTACATTCGCTCCTCCCTCTTTTCACAATCTTTACATTCACTCCTCCCTCTTTTCACAACCTTTACATTCTCTTTTCATCCCCTTTACATTCACTCCTCCCTCTTTTCACAATCTTTACATTCGCTCCTCCCTCTTTTCACAATCTTTACATTCACTCCTCCCTCTTTTCACAACCTTTACATTCTCTTTTCATCCCCTTTACATTCACTCCTCCCTCTTTTCACAATCTTTACATTCGCTCCTCCCTCTTTTCACAATCTTTACATTCGCTCCTCCCTCTTTTCATCCCCTTTATGTTCGCTCCTCCCTCTTTTCATCCCCTTTACATTCGCTCCTCCCTCTTTTCACAACCTTTACATTCGCTCCTCCCACTTTTCATCCCCTTTACATTCGCTCCTCCCTCTTCATCCTTTACATTCGCTCCTCCCTCTTTTCACCTTTACATTCGCTCCTCCCCCTTATCCCCTTTACCTCATCCTTAATATTTATGACATATAGAAAGTTTAGTGACATTCCATCGAACTTCATTGTAACTGAACAATGAAAACAGAACATTGAAAATGAACTATTCTTTCTTCATTAGTGTTCTTATACTCAGTCTTACTTTCTTGATAATTCTGATTCATTCCATCCTCAAAACAATTTCTACACCTTTATCCTAATTTCTTTTAATTTTCCTCCACTTATTACAAAAAGAGAATGATGTGCAAAGTGTTAAGATGGCATGTAAAATATAAGAGCTAATATGGGATTATTTTACTTGGGATAAATGGTACAGATTATTTTTGATTAGTTTATGTAACATCGCAGTACAGTCTTTTGCTAACAACGTTAATGTACAGCACCTTCAATGAGCTGGTCGCTAGTTGAGCCACTCTCTTCACACAAATAAGTCAAATAATACTTTTAACACTTTCCACATCATATGATATTTTTACAGTATTTTTATATATTATATATTTATTTTTTTACAGTAAAGAAGTTATAAAAGGCACTGAAGTGTTTTTGTGTTTGTGCCTCCTCACAAACCACCCTTTCTTTTAAGAGTCGTGATCCTGTTCCGCACATAATTTTTCACACCAGTCCATGTTCGCTGCTTCAAAGCTTCTGGCTCTGCGTGAATGCATCTTTCACAGTCTTGCTTACCAGGAACTTTGCATGTCTTGATGAACTTCATCATGTGTCTCTCTACTGCTTTTACCTCATTGTCCTCCCATTTCTTTTTTGGAGCATTTGAAGAACCTATGGAATAATTAAAAATGTAATTCTCATAACTAAATCAGTGAGTATGACCAAATCATACATATGTCCTAATGTGTAGATTTTTCTGAAATTTGAAAAGCCCTTGGATGGCTATTGCTGCTTGGAGCTAATTTATGGTTATTTGATGATTATTGTGTGTGTAGTTTAGAGATTTTTCTTACCTTGATCCTCTTGTGAAACAGATTGATCAGATTGAACAGGTAGATCAGTCTCTGCTGGTGCTGTTGTCTGAGATACGTCACTGTAATCCTCCTCATCACTTGACATGGAATCACCTTGAGCCTCAAGTTGCTCTAAACAGTTGATAAAAAAAAACAACAACAACAGTTTATTGATTATACTTAGCATCTGTAACATATGATAATGTACAGTTTTTGCAAATATATACAGCACAGGCACACACAGACCGTCCAAGTATACTCATACCATTTGGGTCAATTTCAATGTCGTCAAGTTTCTTTCCTTTGAAGTCAGACAGTGTTCCTTTCTCCATGGCCATTAGGACTTTACTCATTTTTGCCAGCTGCAGTGTCCCCTCTGGTAACCGGTAATACTGTCTGTGGATTCTAATATCGTGACCAAGGAAATCAGCCAGCTGGTCTGCTTCATTCTCATCAAGGTTCAGAACTTTCGACATGGTTGCTATGTGTTTCCTGAGCCTGGTTGATGACAGCGCTTCGGGATTCTTTATGCCACATTCACAAGCAGCTTTGTTGATGCACTCTCCTCCTCTGTAGGCAGACATCGCTCCACATCTGGCAAACATAAAGGGATTCTCTGCTGGAACGCCACAAACCTCACGTGTTTCAACGAGCAGCTCCATGGCAGTAACCATCGAAGGCTTGAGGAGCACAGGAACCTTTCTCCCCCGTTTACCACGGATCTCAACTCTGGTGAAGTGCAGGCACAGCTTCCTCTCAAACTCAGAAAGACAGATGGCGATGTCTTCGTGTAGCTCAGAAGAATCCCTGCTTTTAAAAGCTGACAAAAGCATCCGGGACACCTCACCTTCTCTTCTTCTGTTGAACAGGATGACCTGGGACAGCGTGACTTTGGCTAGAGCAGCATAGCTGTCAGCAGAAGGGCAAGTTCTGAGCTTACTTAGGAGCTCATTGTGTTTCTTGTCAAGATGTGCATGTAGGACTTTGACGTCCTGAGTGAAAGGAATGATCTGTGGTGTGTTCCACTTGGCTTCTTTCAATGTAGTTATAGCACCAGCAGAAATGTACTCATTCCACCTTGCCTGGTGTATTTTCCTGAAGTCTCGAGCACACTCAGCACGGTCATGATCTCCATACATCATGGCGTTGCTCTCAACAATGCTACAGATCTTGTTTAAAGAATGCCCAAGTTTGAGAGCTAAAGAAGGAATACGGTAGAAGTTTTTCTCTTCATCGTAGCCAGATACAACTTTAACAGCTGCTATGACATGTTTGAAGTTTGCTGGTATGATGAAGTCTACCATTGTTCTCAGTGGTGTAAACTTCCTTGCTTCAAGAAGAAGTCTGCCAACTTCTCTCATCTTCTGCCTGATGTAGTCATGTCTGGTCACATCAGACCCCATCCTGTTGAACATGTGCTGCCCCAGCTGCATGATGCATATGTCGGAATGGACTACACGTGAAATGTCATCATAGTTCATAAAGGATAGTACTTTCTTGAAACCTGTGCTTACTTCTAAGCCAACTGGTGTGTTCAGAGCACACAGAGATCTAACTCTTTTCCTGCCCTGGGCTTCATCATCTTTAGGTTTCAGAGGACAGGTTTTGATATGTTTCCAAAGGCTACTCTTGTTGTAAAGCCCTTGGCAGTAAATGCAGTGAATAAATTCTTTGGCTCTTTTTCCTTTTTTTGGACGGTAACAGGCAATCATCTCCCCATGTCCTTGTCTCACAACATCTGTGTTGTGGGCAAAGTTGCCCCTTTTTCTAAGGTGGTTTAACTGGACTCGTCGTTCTTTTGAATTTTTTGGATATGCTACTGCCTTTACAACCTCCACTTCGTTGCGATGGACAAATTCAAGATGTCTTGCCATTTTTGAATATGGCTTAGAGCAATAAAGGCAATACTGCTTCTTGTTGTATGTCTTGCATTCCTGCTTTGGTGATGGCATGGACTGAATAAAAGTCTTATCACCAGACAAGGTGTTTGTCTCTTTAGTTTGGCATTTCATCTTTTTTGGTGATGGTGCCGCCATAAATTGATTAGATGAACTACCAGCCTCTTTGAGTGATTTTGGATGCATCAAAGCACTTTTACCCATGTCATGTCCAGAAGAACTACCATCCGATTCATCAGAGTTGATTTTTGGTATGTAGTCAACATCACTGTAGTCTGTGACATCGCTGTAGTCACTGATGGCACTTCCTGAATACTGAATGAGAAAAAAATGAACACTTACTCATAATTCCAAATGTTGTTTTTTTCCAACTACTTTTTTAGTGATCACATGAGTATACCACTGCCAGAATCTAACAGAAGAGATCGTATGTGAGCATAGTGGGCATGGCAGCAGTTCCCGTAAAATTACATTTCCTGGATTGTAGGCAAGTAAAGTCATAACTATGAAAATGATTTGAGTATACACTGCGTTCCAAATTATTATGCAAGAGACAAATCAGTAAGATTTCTGTACAATAAACATTCAGATTTTAGTTTTTCTAAGAAAATGTTTGTTCATTTATTTATCCATGTCTTTTTAGATAACTGGTATCAACCTCATTTGCCAGATCTATGGAAACCCTACTTAGAGGTTGTTCCACATTATTAAGCAAGTCACAGTTCTCATGCAATATGGGGAGGAAGAAAGATCTTTCTGAAGATGAAAAGCATGAAATGGTGCAATGTTGTGCAAAAGGCATGAAAACAACTAATATTGTGTGAAACTGAATGGAGATTATCGAATTATCATAAGATTTGTGAATGATTTAGAGCACAGCAGAACTCGGTCAGATAAAGGCTTATTAATGAAAGTTCATGTCAAAAAAATTAACTGTATTAAAAGGGCAGCTATAAAAAAGCCAGTGTTGAGCAGCAAACAGGTATTTGAAGCTGCTGGTGTCTCTGGAGTCTCAAGAAGCTCTCCATGCAGGCTGGCAGTTGTGCGTAAAGATGCATTTCAGCCACTCCAAACCAAACCTCACAAAGAGAAACATTTACAGTGGGTTTAGAAATACATGAAGACTCATTTTTAAATAGCTTTATTCACTGACTAATGCCATACTACAATGGATGGTCTAAATGGATGGATTTCTGGATGGTTGGTGAATGGCCACCACGTGCCAATAAGACTGCGACGTCAGCAAGGAGCTGTCGGGTGATGATTTGGGCTGGAATACTGGGAAGTGAGATGGAGGGTATTAAAATGACTTTTGCAAGATATGTGGAGTTCATAACTGGACATTTTTCAGCTATGGTATAAAAAGGAGGATAGTGCACAGTACAATGCGCTATTTGTACAATGCACTATGCACAATCCCATGCTGCAAAAAAACACCACAGCAATAAATCTGTTTGAAAATGTATTTCTTCACCAACTGTTAATGTTTATCTTTGTGAGGTTTGGTTTGGAGTGGCTGAAATGCATCTTTACGCACAACTGCCAGCCTGCATGGAGAGCTTCTTGAGACTCCAGAGACACCAGCAGCTTCAAATACCTGTTTGCTGCTCAACACTGTCTTTTTTTATAGCTGCCCTTTTAATACAGTTAATTTTTTTGACAGGAACTTTCCTCAATAAGCCTTTATCTGACTGAGTTCTGCTGTGCTCTAAATCACTCACAAATCTTATGATAATTCGATAATCTCCATTCAGTTTCACACAATATTAGTTGTTTTCATGCCTTTTGCACAACATTGCACCATTTCATGCTTTTCATCTTCAGAAAGATCTTTCTTCCTCCCATATTGCATGAGAACTGTGACTTGCTTAATAATGTGGAACAATCTCTAAGTAGGGTTTCCATAGATCTGGCAAATTATTTTGTCTGAGATTGATACCAGTTATCTAAAAAGACATGGATAAATAAACAAACAAACATTTTCTTAGAAAAACTAAAATCTGAATGTTTATTGTACAGAAATCTTACTGATTTGTCTCTTGCATAATAATTTGGAACGCAGTGTATAAAGAGTTACATGGCAAGTCACATACCTGTCTTTTTCTTGATAGCCTTAAAGAGGGTACCTGGAAGAGGAGAAATACAAACAAATAAAAATAATATATAATTTAGTCCTACCAGTCCAATACACACAGACCATCCCAATAATTGAGCAAATGAAGATACCCACCTCTCTTAATGAGAGTGTCTTAGACATCTGTGATGAGAGAACCACGGGTGTGGATACAGCACAGGGTGAAGATAAGGGTGGAGCAGGAGAAGATGGAGGCTGTGCTGGGCTGGATGAGGATGATGAGGGCTGCGCAGGCGAGGATGAGGTCGACGAGGGCTGCGCAGGCGAGGATGAGGACGACGAGGACTGCTCAGGCAAGGAGGAGGTCGACGAGGGCTGCGCAGGCGAGGATGAGGATGACGAGGACTGCGCAGGCAAGGAGGAGGTCAACGAGGGCTGCGCAGGTGACGTTGGTGGTGCAGGAGGTGGTGACGTTGATGAGGTCATTACAGAGGTGGACACAGCACAGGGTGGGGATGAAGAGGATGCATCAGTTGCGGACGCGACTAAGGATGACTGTAACAGTTTGAAAATATAATCTGAATAAAAACATAAGGTCTACAAGCAAAAGAAACTATTAATTAATATTAAAATAATTAGCTGTTAATGGACTGAGGTGTTGATCACAGAGTATTGTTATGATGTTGACATATTACTCAATCTTACTTTAGCAATCTTATTGCGTTCCTTTTCAGTTTCTGCTCTGTTAAAACGTTCATAGCAATCTTCATGATGTTTTCTTAATTTTGCCAGTCTTGACTGAAACCGCTTCTGTGGATATATAAAGAAGTATTTAGCATAAAGGGTTAGTTCACCCAAAAATTAAAATAATGTCATTAATTACTCACCCTCATATCGTTCCACACCCGTAAGACCTTTGTTAATCTTCAGAATACAAATTAAGATATTTTTGATTAAATCCGATGGCTCAGTGAGGCCTGCATTCAATGCAATAACATTTCCTCTTTCAAGATCCATTAATGTACTAAAAACATATTTAAATCAGTTCATGTGAGTACAGTGGTTCAATATTAATATTATAAAGTGACAAGAATACTTTTTGTGCACCAAACAAAAAAAATAACGACTTTGACAATATAGTGATGGGCTGATTTCAAAACACTGCTTCAGAGCTTCACAAATCGAATCAGTGACTATCAAATCTCCTCAGTGACTATCGGATCTCCTATCAAACGGCTAAAATGCTGAAATCACGTGACTTTGGCACTCCGTATCACTGATTCGATTCATAAAGCTCCAAAGCAGTGTTTTGAAATCGGCCCATCACTATATTGTCGAAAAGTCGTTATTTTTTTTTTTTTGGTGCACAAAAATATTCTCGTCACTTTATAATATTAATATTGAATCACTGTACTCACATGAACTGATTTAAATATGTTTTTAGTACATTAATGGATCTTGAGAGAGGAAATGTCATTGCTTTGAATGGAGGCCTCACTGAGCCATCAGATTTAATTAAAATTATCTTAATTTCTGTTCTGAAAATTAAAGGTGTGGAACGACATGAGGGTGAGTAATTAATGACATTATTTGAACTAACCCTTTAAACAAACATAAAATGTACATTAACAATATTGAAAATAAAATTGTGACAATAAGTAGGTAACTAGCAGAGGTGGGTAGTAAGGTAGTAAGACTACATTTACATTCCATAACTTTTGGCGCTTGAGCGGTTAATAAACATAACTGCATGTCTAAAGAACATTGTAGCTGGAGCTACTTCTCTCTGTTTATGTCTATGACGAGTCACACAGATACTGTGCTTCTCCGCAGTGGTTCCTTCCAGACCGGGAAGGAACCTCTTTAACTTTTTACATTTCTTTTCACAGAAATTACATTTCTAATGACAAAATATTATTTTGTACCATTTGGAGCGTTTACACAAAGTGTGCTGGATGAAGTGGACACGCACCTACAATCAACTAAAAACAAACCTTCTAATGCATCCTACGGTTTGCCAGCGATAAAGATCTTTTCTAGTTGAACACCTGTGCATCAGCTGTTAGTAGTTGCCTGTGTTGAATAGGGTGTTCAGTATTTTGGGGGCGGAGCAATGAAGGGAGGGGTGTGGTTGTTTGGGTGTCGATTTCAAATATCAACAGTTTTTCCCAGAAATCATCTAATAGTTGCTGCATTATGAGATAGTTACCGTTTTTCTTGATGTTCTTGCTTTGCCTGACTGCTTATGTGGACCACTGCTGTTCACCTCATCCAATCCAGGTGAAGAAACAGGAGCAGCACAATGGGGCTGGATGCCAGAAAAGGAACCAGTGAATATAAAAATCAGAAATGTTTGTATAGAACAGAAAAACCAGTAATTACTCTAGCTGTCCTACAGTAACTTTATCTATCACTCCTTTCCTTCTGTTAACACCCAGACACACTACTCACAAAAGAGACAATAATATAGAATAATGATACAGATGTTTTAAAGTGGACTTACCGATCTCTGCGGACCCAAACTGATGGATGGCTTTTTATCAGAGGATTCAGTTGATGCTTGATTCAAAGGCTTGAGAAATATGAGACCACAATCACATGGTAACTAATCAGATAGTAAAAGATTATCCTGAATTACTGATCAATCTTTCTATCATTTTTTTGATAGTACCTTGACTCGCCATGGCCAGTCTGAGTCTCCGTAATTGTAAGTGATTTCTTCTCCTGGTAGAATGTCTCGCACAGCAAAGAGACACAGGTGAGGTTTCCTGCTCACTTCAAGGGTTCTCATTTTGCAAGTAGGATTTCTGTGTTCATCATTTACAAGTCTTCCCAAGGAACTGTCTTCTTTAGATGCATCCATGCTATAAAGACATAAAATTATTACTCAATACTTGTAATCTTATATATGCTAGACATGTAGAGTTATTTTTAAGTGGTTCTGAACTCAAGCCCTGGAAACCCACCGCTCTGCATAAATTGTATGTCTCGTTTTTTAATCTACCTGATTCAGACCATAAGCTGATCATCAGGACACAGCTCTATGAACTCAACCGAGTGTGTCAGGTTAAGGAGACAAACAGAATCTGCAGAGAGGAGGGTCTGAGAACCACGGATCTATCGGATAGTGTATGGCAACATCCTCTCAGCAGACAAATGCATCTAACATTCACCATTTTGTTCTCTTTTGGGAATACGGTTAAAAATGAATATTGATGACTCAAAGAAACTGCACTCAGCAGCCTTCAAGTCAGTTCATGGTTAATTTTAAGTATTAAGGGTGTGTTCACACTTGGCATGTTTGTTTAGATTAAAATGAACCCTGGTGCCATTGCTCTTTTATGGCACTTTCTCACTGTGCGGTACGACTCAACTCGGCTCGGTTTGTTCTTCCACTGCAGTTAGTACCGCTTCAAAGTGATTGGGATTATAGTCTGATCATTACAGTTGTGCTGCCACCTCGTCTACTGACCACAATAGAGGCGTTTCTTTTTTCAAGTTGCCTGTGATGGTCATTTAAAGCAAGTCGATTAAAAAACACAAGGCAGCAAACCCGCTAGAATTAAATCTAGCTGGTGTTGTAAATCCAATCTAGTGTCTCTGCGGATGCTGTTATACTCTCTGACAAATCAGTGATCTTCAGTGCTTACACGTCACATTTCAGTATCAGTATGGCACGTTTGGAACCTCAACCAAAGTGGTACTATTTAAAGGGATAGTTCACCCAAAAATAGAAATGTTTATCTGCTTACCCCCAGCGCATCCATGATGTAGGTGACTGTTTCTTCAGTAGAACACAAATTACGATTTTTAACTTAAACCGTTGCTGTCTGTCAGCTGTATAATGGAAGTCAATGGAAAGTCCATGTATAAAAGTCCATAAAAATTAAGGGGCCGTGCCGAGCCGTACCATGTAGTGGAAAAGCAGCATTCATTAGAACGTGTGAACGGTGCTATCTGAACCCTGGTGCACACTAAACAAGTGGACAGAGACTACTGAAAAGATGGGTCTTGGTCCACTTCCAAACAAACTCTGGAGCAGTTCGACTGAAATATGAATGCAACACGGACCAAAGAGATCTAAACGAAACAAAAACAGGAAGATGAGACCCTAAAAAGGACAGAATGCTCATGCATACCTGTTTTTTCTCTTCATAGTCGTGATGTTGCCCATAACAGTTCAGTACAGGTGTCAGAACCGGAGGGATTCCTGCCGCTGTTTTGACTTTTACACATTTTATAAACTCTTCACAAGTTCTCAGCTGGTCAAAATACCACCATAGGCTACGCACACAGCATGTGCGGCAAGTCTTGAAATACAGGCAATACGTCATAAAAGCCGACCAATCAGGTTGTGAACATATCATTATGCCTTTAGGTTCGACGATAGAAATGCTAAGTGGACCCAGACCAAACGAACAAAGCAAACCGAACTACAAACATGAACACACCCTAAGTATCTTACAGTTCCAGATGTTTTAGCATCTCTACTACATCAATCCAACAGGTCTGTACTCACCACCAATTTCTGCCACTCCACTGAAAATCAAACAGGAACGCATTCTCGGCCTCAGTGTAGTGTTCAGTTCGGTCAAGACTTTCCTCTGAACTCAGAAGTTCACCTCTGTATTCAAGAACGAAATCACCTCTGAAAAAAGCTCTAGTGGTGAAAACTCCACGCCCTGAAGAGGAGAAATGCATTAGTTTCAGCAGTTTATTAAGTCAACTATCATTTTGATCATTACTTAAAGTTCTCTGCCATATGATGTACATTGTATGTAAAAGGGAAATTGCTGAATGAAAATAGTCAATAGCCAGGCAAATTTCTAAGTATGCTGTGCTTTTATACATTACATTATACTTTAAAATCTTAAAATTATACAGTTAAAATTTCATACACTTTCATACATGAACAATATTATCTTGGCTTTATATCATTTAGAATAGAGTGCTGCAGCGATAACGTATTTTTGCAGGTGATCCGGTAGTTCACATCCCCCTGGTTCCCTCAACTAAAACCCTATAGGATGTTTTAACTGGCTTTTGTATTGCTGCAGAAACTAAGCTTAAGTTTGCCTCTTAATACACCACAGTTGCAAAACTTCATCGTCCTCATGATTAAGCTTCAACAACTCGTCTAGAACGTGTCTGTGTTGCATTATTTTTAAAAGAAAATTCTGTGTTTATACATGCATCTCTTCTGGATAGTTTGTCTTTGTGGTGTATGGATGTTTATGGATGGTTTTTGGCTTCTATAGTTTAGATAAAGAGTTTTTTTGTTGTTGTTAAATGTGCCTCCAGGAACTGTAAAACTTTAAAAATCCATCTCCCTGTGTAATAAGTATAATGTTTTGCATTCTTACAATGTATGTTTGAATGGTTGTGTACAGTGTACATCCCTAAATCTACCTCTAAACACAACGAGGCTGTGAAAGTGACTAGTGAGTAGATGACTTTATCTGTTCAGGTGACGATTTTTAATGTCCCAGACAACCTCTGTCTCCCATTTAGACATTTTAAAGTAAAAGCTTTTTTTTTTTTTTTTTTAAATCACAAGAGGGTATTACTGATGTATTTTGTGTCTTAGAAAAAAAAGTGAAAATAACAGCCCTTACTTCAGGAATTTAACTAAAACCCAATTAAAAAAAAAAAAAAAAAAAAAAACATTGATCATGTACATGATCATGAACAACGATATACTGATAACTCAAAAAAAAAAAAATCACCTTATTAAAATGATCCATTGTCCTGGTTTACATACAAACCAATAACCACCTAAAAGTGTTAGTTCACCCAAAAATAAAAATTCTGTCATTAATTCCTCTCCCTCATGTCGTTCCACACCCGTAAGACCTTCATTCATCTTCAGAACACAAATTAAGATATTTTTGATCAAATTCAATGGCTCAGTGAGGCCTGCATTGAGAGTAAGATCATTTCCTTTTTCAGTGTCCAGAAAGCTACTAAAGACATATTTAAAACAGATCATGTGACTACAGTGGTTCAATACTTTTTGTGCGCCCAAAATCAGTCATCACTAGATATTATTGAATAAAGTGGTTATTTTGTTTTTCTGTGCACAAAAAGTATTCTCAACACTTCATAACATTAAGGTTGAACCACTGTAGTCACATGACTGTTTTAAATATGTCTTTAGTAGCTTTAGAGGCCTCACCGAGACATCGGATTTCATCAAAAATATCTTAATTTGTGTTCTGAAGATGAATGAAGGTCTTACAGGTGTGGGAAAACATGAGGGTGAGTAATTAATGACAGCAACTTCATTTTGGGTTAACTAACCCTTTAAACTACAAGACTTTATTTGTAAAGCAGGTTATTCTGCATTAATGACATCAAAACCTAACCATTCGTGTATATGGTTAGTCATAAATACTTGCCTTTATATTTGCTGATGAACTGCTCTTGAAGCCCAGGCTTATCAGCTCTACGGGTCATGTGATCCTCTGCATCCTGCAGAGGTGTTTTACGCCTTTTGCTTTTCAGCATTATTTCTGGAAAAAAAGAAATAAAAAGAAATATAAGGTGAATGGATTAAATAAGCATTTTTAAAAATCTTTTTGATCTTACTGGAATTGTTCACCCAAAAATGTACATAATTATTGTACTAATCCTCATGTTGTTCCAAACCTGTGTTGTGTTTTTCTGTGGAACACTAAAGTTTATCTTTAAATGTAATACAGAGCTCTATGCAGTGACAGCACATGTGACCAGTCTAAAACAGGCATTTAGATTAAAAAAAACAGCAATATCATTGATGCCAAAAACCATTGTGACCAGATGATTGATGTCAATCCATATTCATATTAATTTAAAAGCTACAGATTTTCAGTCAGTAACCTGATAGATTCATATGGACTATTTTGTCTGCTTTGGAGCTTGACACACAGAATAAAAAATACTATAAAGTGTCTATGTACTGTCATTGTGCAAAAAAGCTCTGTGAAGATAAATAAAAAAACATGGATACTTTTGTGTTCCACTAAAAAAAAAAAAGTGTAAATAATGTATTACATAAAATTAAAAATGACATCAAATAATAAAAAATGAAAATTAATTATTTCAAATTACAATACATACTGTTGATATTTTACAAAAATTGAGAAAAACAGGCTACCACTGATTAAATTGTAGAATCTAAAGAGATATTATATGAAATATAACAAAATTATATTTGCTGATCAATGCCTACAAATAAGCAATAAACTGTTTTTTTCCTTATTGCAAAAAAAAAAAAATATCAAATGAGAATCAAACTCAAATACAATCGAGAAATAAAACATTAACAGAAAATAATTTAACCACTAAAGTAAACATACATCTTACTAACTTTCATATTTCACAGTGTATTTTAGTTATCATGCATTTTCGGGACAACACTTGATCTCACCTCTCCAGCGTCCATTGATGGGGGTTGTCGTCTTTTTCGCGTCAAGCAATGCCATGTGATTGCATTTCCCGGGAAAACACATCCACAGCTGACGTGCGTGCATGACGTAGTTACGTATTTGGATTTCACGTTGAAATTGTGACTACATTTATTTGACCTAATAAATATTTAATAAATATTTTGGCAAACACCTAGATCTTTGTTTGATTTATTATGGATTATTTCGAGGCTCTAAAATAAACTTTAACGTGCACTTTATTAACAGCATTTTCTTTCAATTTTTTTTTTAATTTATGGTATTTTATATTAAATATAAAGGAAGGAAAAGCTGCTAGATCTTGTAAAAGTGCTTTAAAAACGCATAGCCACGACAGATTATTCCATCATTTGAGCAGCACTCGTGATCTCTCCTCAGAGCTCATCTCACTCTGCACTGAAGCTGCTGCGCTGCTGATGTGGGGGATGGGCGGGAGGCGCGCGCGCGATCAGAAGCCGGTGGGGGAAGGGCGGCGAGTCACTCAGTGTCACTGTCTGCAGCTCTCAGCTAGGGCTAGGGCTAGGGTTAGGGTTAGGGGAGCAGGGGTTTCACATCCAGTGCCTTTTAAAATCAAAGTAAGAACAAAATAAATCTGTAAACAAACATGTAAACGTCCCAGCTTGAGTCATGATTCTTTTAAACACTTTTTATACTAAACACTGTAACTGCTCTCTCTCTCTCTAAATATAAAACAATGTTTGCTGTAACTGCTCTCCTATTATATATTCTCATTCATATGCATCCTTAAGATGTAAACCAGTATGTGCATTTCTTAAAACAGTTCATACAAATAACAGCACACAATGAATTACCTGCAATAGCCTGTAACCAGCTCATAATCCTTATATCAGTAAGTCCTTGTGTCATTGTTCACAAAGACACTCTGACAGTATTTTCAGAAGTAATATGGATACGATTTTGATGTCAGTGATTGAAAATACACAAGACTGCACTTTATCTGTATGGCATACATTTCAACAGTATGAACACGTCACTCTGGATGAGACAGGATTCAGATATACTTTCTGGTGGTCTGTCAAAAAATTACAGTAGCTACAATGTCATGTGATATAATGACAGCCAGTGGCACAGATCCTCACCAAACCATCCATTCCAGCGTGATGAATATGATCCTCAACTGGATGGAACTGGAATAAATACTTTGACTGTTGTGATCATCCCAATCGGACTTATGATAGCTGCCTGAATTATAATAATGCTCTGTTCACTGTTGGACAGAGGAGAACTGATGACAAAGAAATGTTTCAAGGGTAGAAACAAGTGACGAACCTGGCTGGAACATGCTTGTTCAATGAACACTTGTCAGTGGTGTTGTCGATTACCTGAAAGTTTTCATCATCATTGTTTGTGTGTTGTCTGCAGCAAGTTTCTGTATTTGGGTGAATATTTGCAGCAAGTGTGTTGTCAAACTGATCAAGATGTTTTGTTCATTTTTTCTGTTTGCATGTGTTTTCTTCAGTTGTGCGCAGTGATCTCTCTCAGCCACCGTAATATTTACTGTATAATGTAAAATGCAAGTAGACTGCAGTAACATAGCATTACATCAGTCTACAGTTTATGTAGTGAACAGTACATAGTGAACATTGTCTGATTTCACACCTGTTCTGTCTACAAACACATCTCCCATCATTCGGCTATTTTGACCCGTCTCGGCCTTAAGGTCATGACTGAGAGCATGATCTACAACAGTGGCTCTTATTTCCATCAGAAACATCTCAGTCTTGGCCTCTTCTACCTCTTCCTCTGTTCTCCTCCGTACCCTTCCACCACACATCCTTACTCCTTCTTCTGTCTGTTGACTCTGTTTGTGTCCTTGTTGTTCATTCATGTTCAGAGTGTGTAACACTGTGTTGTGCTCTGTCTGTGCCTCCCAAATGAGATGGCATCTGAGATATTTTAGAGAACTGTTGAACATTGCTTGAATTACATTCCCCTTCATTATTGAAATTCAAAATTCATCCCTGCAATTTAATAATTCAGGACAAAAAAAGTCTAAAAGAAATGTATAGAAAATATGCTTGACAGTTTATGACTAGTTCAACCATTTTGCATTTAATGGCTTATGAAAATAAAAACTATTCGACACCTAGTATATTTTGATGAACATGACATAAGCAAGTGATAATGTAGGAAACATCTGACACTTGTACATCAAATGCATGAATGTACCAAAGCATTTGCAATTTGTTCAGGAGAATGAGAAACTGCATTTATGATGTGAACAAGAGACTATAATGTGGATGTTGAACAAGTAAGCATTTTAGTTGTGATTGGAGAAATGCACCAAAGTGAGAGAAACTGTTATATATAATATAATATAAAATATAAAATTATGATATTATATATAATATTAATTATTATAAATATCATATATAAATATAAATTATTATATTATATATAAAATATAAAGAGAATGTTTGCTGTAACTGCTCCTATCTATATAATATTATAATATATATTTTTTCACATATCTTTATTATTTATTTTTTATGTTACTATTTGTGTACTGTACTTGTCTCTTGTCTCTGATACTAATGGAGGAACAGCAGAACGCAAAGTAAGAGAAAACACTTTTAAAAGCAAATAAAATCACTCATAAAAGCAAGCGATTTTGAAGGTTTTCAAATCTTTTTGTTGCTTGTGTATTTTATTAAATAAACTCATATGTATAAATCATCATACTTGACGGATTAAAACAGTTGTCCCTCCGCTTTTGGGAGGAAATATGTATGTTTCATATTCACATGACGTAATGTCTGTCGTCCCCGCCTCAAACTCGTTCGTACATTAATAAACTGTAGTTACAGTACGCGGATATAGTCTCCGTTAGGCGGGGGCGGGGCAGCGCGATCTTTACACACACATTGATGCGAGAGCAAAACTCCGAGGATTAAAAGTTAATAATACATGCCAATATAAAGCATGAGAGCTCCTGCAAATGAGTCTATTTTTATTTAAACACAAATTATTGTGAATATTTCTCAAATTAAATGTGGATTATATGTCAATTCATTCATATTCATGATAGTTTTTGCCTCCGCCATCTTTATTGGTGACGTGTTGGTCTCTGATTGGTCAGATCACCAGTCCCGCGCTCGTAGTATCTTCCTGCGCTCTGATTGGTCAGAATCCCAAAAGTGTGTATCTTTCCGGAAGTGCAGTTCTCCTAGAGGGCGCTGTGTTATACACACTTTAGTGGGGGGGCATACACACTTTAAGTACACAAATCACATAAAAGTGAATTTTTGGGACAAATGAGATTTTAAGCCAGGAAACCATTTTAGAGCATGCTGAATGCCACTATATGGTCAAACAAATGAGGACATACAAAATGTCCCAAGTTTTTTTGGTGGTCCCCAGTTTACTGGTGTGTATCCTGGTGAATGTACCCAAAAGTGACATAAGTAGGTACACACACACACACACACACACACACACACACACACTGCTTTACTCATGTACACTGATAATACACCATAATAACAGATAATAAACTCTTGTATTAGAGATCTTGAGCTCTTACCCGTCAGCAGAAACACACAAACTGTCAGCGGAAACTTCATTTCTTCATCAGTTCAGTTCAGAAAATCAGTCTGAAACTCTCAGCAGTTCCTCAAACTACTTTCTGAAACTCAAATAACAATAATACTGCTCTCTTCTATCAGTGGAGAATAAAATAATACATTTGTTTCTCGTCTCACGTGTTGAGAGTCAAACTCTACTGTTCACTGACTGTGTGTCTGTGTTTCTATGTGGTGTTAGTTGTGAAACGCCTCTCAGTTTTGACCAGGAAATTAGCTGTGAATTCATGAACCACAAACTGTTTCCATTCTGTCTTTAATATGTTTGAGTACTTTCTGATGCCCTTTTGCTCTTTTTCTACAACAAATTACATTTATATATATATATATATATATATATATATATATATATATATATATATATATATATATATATATATATTTCAAAACATGTTAATTTAATGTTAAGCATGATCCACTTTTAAAGAAACAATCCAAAAGGACAAATGTAAAAGCACTGAGATGAATAATAAATGCTTTTTAGAGTTATTTTCTGTGGTAACCGTCAGCATGGAAAAAACAGTCGTTTACAGAAAGTGTAAATAATATTTAATATATTATAATGTATAATAACATTAAGATCACTCTTTCTCCATCATATGAGCTCTAGGAGAAGAATGCATCATGGGAAATGTAGTTTGTGTGTTCAGCTGAAGCATCAAAGCTCTTCCTGTGGCTGTAGTTTGACTTCCTGTTTGACAAGTGTGTGTCAAAGACATCTCATGTTTAACTGAAGCAAACCCTATAGTAACATGTTAATAAATCTGTCCATTAGCATCTCAACAGCAGCTGCTTCTAACAGCCTCCAAAAAACTGTGCCATTTATTTGCTTTCATTAATTTATCAGAATATGCAGCTACTTTTGAATGGTCATGAATGGAGAAAGATGCTCTCTGGCAGCAGATTATTGTAGTTTCAACATCAACCAGCAGGAGTGAACAGATGAAACTAACCTGAACTGAACATCCATATGCACAGTAATAAATAAAGACATACATAATAGTATTAATGAAATAAAATACATGCTTCACTTGCAATCCAGAATAACATGATTTAATTAATCTATGAAACTGCAGAATGAAATAATCTCATGAGACTTTCAGCTTCAAAAAATAATACATTTATTTTATGATCCATATACAGAATCAAATGTAAAACTGCCACATTAATGATAATTACAATAAAAAAAGACCAAATAATCAAGTCATGAAGATGAATCTGATCTTTCTGAACTAGAATGAACAGACAAAATAAGCTTGATTATGACTCACACTGTAAAACATTTCCTGTAGAAATTACAGTAACTTACTGGCAGCAGGTTGCCAGTAACTTACTGTAAATTGAACTTACAGTAAAAATACTGTATTAATATTTACAGTACCATTTAACTTGCTGTAAACATATTTACAGTACACAGGGGCGCAGGGGCACCAGAAAATGTCCCTTTAAAAACAGAAAAATACTGTCAGAAAAAAAGCATAGATAAACTGTAAAAAAGATCCTGTGAAAAGACGGTACTTTTCTGGCAGCAGGAACGCCAGAAAATAATGTAAAATAACTGTTATTTTAAAACATTTAATAAAACATTTATTTTCCATTATTTTACAGTATTTTTCAGACACCCCTGCTGCACAGAGTTTATAATGTAGATGAATCAATAGCACAACACAGTTGTTAGATTCAAATGACAGTCCAGTTCATGATGCCCACAAAGCAATCAACAAACAACCATCATCACCTGAAGTTATTTTGTTTAGCTTTCATTACTACTGCAAATGTGTTTAACAAACACACTGTCACAGCAGTCAGAAAAAACAAGTGAACATTAAGAGTGAAGAGCCCAACTAATGGAACAACTATTCACCATTATGGTGACTTCAAATGAAACAGTTAAAACCTCTGCTAATTCTCAATAACAACCTTTGTTGATGTCTAACATAAATCAAGTCATTCTGATTAGTAATAAGTGAAGCTGGGGATGCTGTTTGCAGTGGCGTAAATTAATATGATAGTTTTGTCCTTACATCTGCTATAATACAATATGCCATTAGTCCCGAGAGTATGTACATTAGTTAATAAATACAAAGGATCCGCAATTCTTATAAGGTTGTCCTGATAAGGTTGTCCTGACTCATGGCAGCATTTTCATTTAGCATGCAAGAGGTTCTGGGTTCTAACCCAACCATGTTTTTTTTTTTTTTTCTCATTAAAACCAAAGATGTTCATTAAGATTGTATATCAAGAACAGGGATACGTTTATGTGTAGCTATTTTGTTTTGTGATTTCAACCTAACAAATATAGAGTCTCTGCAACAGAGTGATAGATTGATGCGCTCGTCCGTGTGAACACGGCTCAGTGTGCACGAGCGCCAAGAGAACACTATTGCGCCTCTGATAGCAGCGACAACGAGCACTCAACATGATTTCAAAAACAACACATTCTAGCGCCAGATCGCCTATTATTAACTCAAACTGATAATCAACTAGAGCTGTTTCTTTTGTATTACATATCCATGCCGCGAGAGGTTTCAAAAAGTGGTCGGGACAATATCGACCCTTTCAAAAAGTGGTACACTGTAAAAAACTTACTGTAGAAATTACAGTAACTTACTGGCAGCAGGTTGCCAGTAACTTACTGTAAATTGAACTTACAGTAAAAATACTGTATTAATACAGTATTTACAGTACCATTTAACTTGCTGTAAACATATTTACAGTATAGTATTTTTTTGCTGTAAAAAATACAATAATTTTAAGGTCTTTTCTCTAGAAATATATTTTAATACAATCAAAAATATATAACTTTACGCTGTAAAATTTCCTGTAATTCATTGTCCACTGTTTCTATTTACTATAAAGCTGTACAAATTGTAAATTACTGTATTTTAATAGGTCTCAGTAAACAATAAAAAGACGATGACAACTGTATAACGTTTATAATTTTGTTTTTAATTGTTCAATTGTAATACTTGAAATAACATTTTAATATTCTTGCTGACTGAACTTTCAGTTTTCTTCACAAAATCTGATATTCCCCAAGCCTGCAGTAACATTTATACATAAACGTTTAACATTACAGCATTTTAAAACAATTAATGAACAAATTCAGTCATAAGAACAATCTTAAAAACTTTCAAATTTAAAATAACTCTCCGCAGTGGAATGTGTTTGCTCTCATACACTGAAGCAGTGTTAAAGTTAATGAGATAATTGATTGATGATTGAGTGATGATTGACAATTAGTGGAGACACCTGATGTTAATAAGCAGAATCACTGAAGAAACAACAAGAGAAAAAGAGAGAGACACAACAACTACAACTGACTTCCAGCCATTTAACATTATTACACTTATTATTAACCAGTTTGATTTGATTTCTGTCATACATCAACAAAAGTTCTTATTGAGAATGAACAGATGTTTAGATGTTAATGTTTTAATGAAAGTTTAGTTTGAAGTCACCATGATGGTGAAAAGCATTTCCTTTAGTTGGGCTCTTGGCTCTATTTATTAACATTAATTTATCTCTGGCTGTTCCAACTTTGTGTTTGTAGAGCACATTTGTTATGGCCAGAGAAATTATGATCTGGGCGTTTCCCAAAAGTGCTGTGAGCCAAAATTGATCAATTTAGGTTTACAATGCTGGTGATATTGATGTAATATTATTTCCTTACAGTACATCACTGTTACCGCTTGAGATCCAGCAGAGCTTTTATAATCTGAAGGGTTTTTTTGAAACACACACAGACATCAAGAATCAGCATATGACCCTCAACAATGGTGACAATCAAACAAAGTGCTTCATGTTGCAGTGCATGATGGGAGCCACCAATCAAAACTCATCCATGGCTCCCATCATGCATTGCTGCATGAATAAATTATGCAGCTGAATTGTCCTGTAATTTTCGTAGATTGTTCATGTTTGCTTTTATTTTTCTGTTGTTTTGTTGTGACAGTAGCTTGTTTTGTGATGTTCAGAGTTGATCTGTTTGTCAGTATTTTGTATTTATTTATCGTCACCGTTCTTGAGAATCAGATGCTGACTCTTGATGTCTGTGTGTGTTTAAACACTGAAGCTTCAGTGTGTAATGTATTTTTCTTAAAAAAAAAAGTCATACTGCTGTTGGATCTCAAGCTGTAAAACCACAGGACTACAATCATTAATACTAAAGCTACACATCAAGCATATGGTCAGAGATTTCAACACTAAACAACATCAGGCCATCGCATGATGACAATATCACCACCAAAACATATTGTGACCAGATCATATTTTCTCTGACCATAACAAATGTGCTTTACAAACACAAAGTTGGAGCAATCAGAGAAAAAGGTAAAGAGTCAAGAGCCCGACTAAAGCAAACGCTGACCTCTTTCATGGTGACTTGAAATTAAACATTCCATTAATTAACACCTTTTTTCTCTCTTTCCTTCAGTGATTCTGCTTATTAACATCAGGTGTCTCCACTAATTGTCAATCATCACTCAATCATCAATCAATTATCTCATTAACTTTAACACTGCTTCAGTGTTACTTTTTAACACCCGGCAAGATGGACTCATATATGTACACTTTTAGTTAAACCAAAAATACATATTATTTTAATAAAAAGCAGGAATATTTGTACACACCTTTTCTGCTGCCTGGTTCTTGCATCGGTGTCTTCCTTTTCTTCTTTTTCCAAGCGGAAAAATAAGCCTCTCTGTGATTGGTCAGTTTTCACACTTATTTGTTTTTACTGTATTTCAGTTTACAGTAAATGAAAAATACTGTATATTATTGATGCCAATGGGATATTTCCCATAATGCAACTTTTAAATACAGTAACATACTGTATAACTGTTTTACAGTAAAATACAGTTCATATTACAGTAAAATACTGTGTAATTTACAGAAATTGCTAACAGTGCATGTTCAGAAAAACGATGACAATGATGAGAAGGATGAAGATGATTTGGCATTATATTATATTATATATTTTACAGTAGTTCATGAACAACGGCTGTAAAATACAGTTGTTTCTGTGTCTCTGTCCTCTGGATCACAGTGAGGTTCAGCGTCTTTGATCTACAGTCACAGGAAACAAGAGTTAGTCAGTGTAATGGAGGACACTGCCCACTGAGCAAATTACGTCCAGAAGACGTCTTTTTGAGGTCTTGTCTCAGGTTGAAAAGACCACTGAGGGGCCAGAATTAAAGTTTTTATGACGTCTTTTTTTGACGTCTTCTGGACATCCGATATAGACAAACACGCAGAATCACCAAAGGAGAAAAATCACAATTTTTAAGCCACCATCGTGGAGATGAGTGTTTGTTTTAGTTGGGCTCTTGACCCTTGCCTTCTTAATATTAGAGTTTGTTTGGGCTGTTGGCTGAGTCATAACAGCCAGACAAGTAAAGAGAAGTGATCAGGTGTTGATTATGTTTTCACATAATCATTATTTGACCTGAACTCATTTAGAGCCCAATCTCTGAGTTAGATTTACGTTATTGATTACAGCAGCGCAGTCTTCGTCACTCCCAGGATGCAGTGCGAGCAGAGTCTGTCCTCATGGGAGAGCCAGGTCTGTCTGTGTTTTCCTGAGTTTCACATCACTCACTGTGCTCAGGTAGTTCGCAAGAGTGTTTTCTCGATTTAGTGTCAAATAACATTCCAGTTTGTGTTGGTTTTTAATGGTGTTTGTCCAATGGGTGATGTACTTCTCTTTTTCTGTGTTTATAATTTGTGTAAGCCGAATGTGTGTGTGTGTGTGTGTGTGTCTTTTGTTGCTCAAAATGCTAAAACATCAGATAAAAGGACTTATTTAGTGTAAAATATTACCTTTCTTCTTCTTTTTCTTTCGTACAGACACTATAATCAGAGGAACTGCTATCAGGAGTAAAACCAAAGCCTCCACAGTGATGATAATCACTGAAAAACACAAGAGGAAACAGCAGAATGATTTAATGAAAGAATAAAAACAACAACAACAACAAAAAAACACTATAATAACTATTAAAAGTCATTTTTCTATGGGAACCATCTGTCTGACCTTTGACTTCCTGTTCTGATGGATGGTGTGATGAGAAGTTCAGTTCATGTGAGAGAAATATAGTGCAGAGAGATGTGTGTCAGCTGAAGATATTAGCAGTAGATGATAAACACATTAAATAAAATATATTAATGAGACATTTGATATTTGTTAGAGTCTTCATAAGCTTTTAGCATAAAGACACTTAATAATCACTGGTTCTCCCTCCGTTCCTCTCACTGTAATGCCCACTCACTGCACTGCACACACACACACACACTGCTTTACTCATGTACACTGATAATACACCATAATAACAGATAATAAACACTTGTGTTAGAGATCTTGAGCTTTTACCCGTCAGCAGAAACACACAAACTGTCAGTGGAAACTTCCTTTCTTCATCAGTTCAGTTCAGAAAATCAGTCTGAAACTCTCAGCAGTTCCTCAAACTACTTTCTGAAACTCAAATAACAATAATACTGCTCTCTTCTATTGGTGGAGAATAAAATAAAATAATACATTTGTTTCTCGTCTCACGTGTTGAGAGTCAAACTCTACTGTTCACTGACTGTGTGTCTGTGTTTGTGGTGTTAGTTGTGTTTCTGTTCTGTCTTTAACATATTTGAATGATTTCTGTTGTCCTTTTGCTGCTTTTCTACTTTACTACTAAATTACATTTTGTACAGTTCAACAGGTTAAGTACAAGCATAATTAACCACTTATGGAAAAATGTTAATAGAATATGCAGCTACTTTTGAATAGTCATCAATGGAGAAAGATGCTTTATGACAACAGATGCAGTAATGACATTTACCAGCAGGGGTGAACAGATGAAACTAACCTGACAAACCTTGAACCTCTGAATTTAACATCTGACCAGGAAATACCATGTATATATATATATATATATATATATATATATATATATATATATATATATATATATATATATATATATATAGCATAAAATAAAATAAAATATATAAAATAAATAATTCATTATTAAAAAAAAGGGGAAAAAAAAAGAAAAAAAAAGGAAAACTTGCATTACAAAATAATTGATTTTGTGCCAGCCAGTACAGTCATCACACTTGAGGTAAGTGTAATCCATTTATTTCCATCCAAGATTTTGACTAAAGAGAGAAAAGAAAAACAAAATTGACAAAGCAACTTCCTCCAATGCAGCTGAACACTGTTTACTGACAGGCATCTTTCACCAGTTGACTGGCTACGTTCAGGCTGTCAGTCCAAATCCTATTTTTGTGCATATCCAATTGAAATCTGACCAGATTCAACATGTCTGAACGGCCAAATATCTCATGAAATGTGATTTTTACAAATCCATTTCAAGCTACAATCATATTTGGTTTGAAATTATTCAAATTGCATGTCTGGAAATCCGTTTTGACTGCTCTGATCGGATTTCTGATGGTTTATGTGACTTTCTCACACCAAGTAAAATGTAAACGTCACATTGTAATAGGAAACATGTTGAAAAGGTTGGGCTGATGCAAAGTGCCGGACGAGCAGAATAATGGAGACATGTTTTGAAACCGGCTGAGATGACATCGCGGAATAATTAAGCTCATACCGGCCTCATACAGTTCTGCCATTGCAGATTCCAATCGGATACACAAATAATTGGATTTGGACTGACTGTGAATGTAGCCTAAATCCCTTTAAAGGTGCCCTAGAATTGAAAATTGAATTTATAGTTCAGTACATGGAAATGACATACAGTGAGTCTCAAACTCCACTGTTTCCTCCTTCTTATATAAATCTCATTTGTTTAAAAGACCTCCGAAGAACAGGCGAATCTCAACATAACACCGACTGTTACGTAACAGTCGGGATCATTAATATGTACAACCCCAATATTTGCATATGCCAGCCCATGTTCCCAAAATTATGAAAGGCATTAAACAAGGGCAGGCAGTATTAACGTCTGGATCTGTGCACAGCTGAATCATCAGACTAGGTAAGCAAGCAAGGACAATAGCAAAAAATGGCAGATGGAGCAATAATAACTGACATGATTCATGATATCATGATATTTTTAGTGATATTTGTAAATTGTCTTTCTAAATGTTTTGTTAGCATGTTGCTAATGTACTGTTAAATGTGGTTAAAGTTACCATCGTTTATTACTGTATTCACAGAGACAAGAGCCGTCGCTATTTTCATTATTAAACACTTGCAGTCTGTATAATTCATAAACACAACTTCATTCTTTATAAATCTCTCCAACAGTGTAGCATTAGCCGTTAGCCACGGAGCACAGCCTCAAACTCATTCAGAATCAAATGTAAACATCCAAATAAATACTTTACTTACATGATCTGATGCATGCATGACGAACATTTTGTAAAGATCCATTTTGAGGGTTATATTTGCTTTATATTAGCTTTTAGTTATATTAACTTTGTTTATGCAATGATAGAGTCGAGAGCTCGGGAGGGGGCGGAGAGCGCAAGGAATTAAAGGGTCCGCAGCCTGAATCGGCGCATTTATAATTATGCCTCAAAATAGGCAGTTAAAAAAAATAATTTAAAAAAATCTATGGGGTATTTTGAGCTGAAACTTCACAGACACATTCAGGGGACACCTTAGACTTATATTACATCTTGTGAAAAAACGTTCTAGGGCACCTTTAAGCAGGACCCTACAGGTGTTATCTAGGTGCAGTGATGAGAATGCAACACTAGGGGTAGATACTCAGCTCAACAAAATGACAAAAATGGAAATGGAAATTTCACCCTCTCAATAAACAAATATTCTACTCTAATTTCAATAGACAACTCAAAGAAAATTAAGGATTAGGAGAAGTTGAGAGGAAGA
This sequence comes from Ancherythroculter nigrocauda, assembly GCA_036281575.1. Lineage (NCBI taxonomy): Eukaryota > Metazoa > Chordata > Actinopteri > Cypriniformes > Xenocyprididae > Ancherythroculter > Ancherythroculter nigrocauda. The sequence goes on from VTFQ01000003.1 coordinate 8,934,379, forward strand.
GTATAAGAAAGAGATGAAGTGACCTGTTGAGGAGATCTGATGGTCAGTGATTCTGCTGGATGGATTCATTTCTGATTCACTCCTGACTGAAAATGAGCTGATCGTTGAAAACTCAGTGATCTTCTTAGCTGGTTAAAAACAAACAAACAACAACAACAACAACAACGAAGATCAACCTGAATTTGGTTGTTATTACACTTATACAGCACACTCACCTGAAAACTGCATTTATGAATTAAGCAATACATATTTTATATAATAAAACAGATACATTTTTTATGTCACATGAATCACTTACTAGACTTTAATAGTTAACAATATAATAATAATTTATTGTAATAATAATAATAATAATTTAAATGTAATTTTTGTGTTTTATTGGTGGTATTTAGTGTAAATTGGTCTGCTGTCACCCTAATCGAGATTCTAATTTTATGTGCAATAAATTATATTGAAAATAATATAAACAGATTAAGCAGTGGATTTTTATGTTTGTCGTGTAGCAGATATACTTTTTTTAAGCGTTACTTGAACAATAAATACCAAATTAGTATTTTCCCAACACTGATGCAGATAGTTTTGAAGTTAGTCTGAAATCAAGATTCTGATTTATCATAAAGTGATCACAACTCAGCTGTACAGATGAAGAAACAAAAGACTCTGAATGGTTTTAACTGCTTTTGTTGGTGTGCAAACTGCAAAGTATAAAACCGCGTCTTTTTTCACCAATTCTGTGTTCAGGAATTTTTTGGGTGGGGTTAAAATGGTGGCTCGATGATGCACTGGAGCCACCGAGCATGGCCCCGCCCCTAACACTATAATAACTACAGTATTAGCATCACTGTTGACACAAAAGAGGTTGACTTATTAATGTTGTATTCATATAAACCAATAAACCATTTTTTTGATTGCAATAAAGACAAAGCTATTGGGAACATTTAAAAATGCCTTGTCTGTAATTAGACACACACGCATTTTCCCCCCAGCACTTCAAATGTTATTTTTAATCTGATGACCTCAAACATTATTTGTTCATCCTTCTGAGATTGTCCCCATTGTTAAACCGAACATTTAAAAATGTAGGAAATTCAACATTTGATGGAAAACACTTTTTAAAAAATAAAAAAAGACAATAATTACCACTATAACCAGCAGGTGGCGGCAGAGTAGCATTTATTTGCGCATATATTAGCCATTTCCTGTAATAGTTCACTTAGTTTCACCTTTGACTAAATATTAAACATTATAAAATCAATTTAAAAATATAGTTATAATTTTTCTTGTGAATGAATGACACAGAAAGCGAGCACCACGCTCTCTCTTTATAATCACAACAGCTGTCAGTCAGTGCAGCGTATGATCAATGATTTCAGCACACTTGTGAAAACTTATTTAAACTTTATTCAATTAATCTAAATAAAGTGCACAATAAATATTTAATTTTTGACCCTATTTTTCACACAAAAGTATAAAACTTTGCTTAGTGGGGTGTGTGGGTGTCTCTCTCTCTCTCTCTCTCTCTCTCTGTGTGTGTGTGTGTGTGTGTGTGTGTGTTTATAGAGTTATACTTCCCTAATGCACATGTATGAACAAACACAGTGTCAGAAAACAGCTCCCTCTTCAGGGCAGTGGAGGTAAAGTCTGGCCATCCTCAAAGTTACTCCATCTATCCATCATTTTTTTGCCTGATTCTTTTTTATAAGGGAATGCAATAACATGTTACTGCCCCATCCATCCATCCATCCATTGATCCATCCATCCATGTATCCATCCTTCCACAAATTCATTCAAACATCCATCCATCCATTGATCCATCCATCCATCCATCCATCCATCCATTGATCCATCCATGTATCCATCCATCCACAAATTCATTCAAACATCCATCCATCGATCCAAACATGTATCCATCCACAAATCATTCAAACATCATCCATTGATCCATCCATGTATCCATCCTTCCACAAATTCATTCAAACATCCATCCATCCATTGATCCATCCATCCATCCATCCATCCATTGATCCATCCATGTATCCATCCATCCACAAATTCATTCAAACATCCATCCATCCATCCATCCATTGATCCATCCATCCATCCATCCATTGATCCATCCATGTATCCATCCATCCACAAATTCATTCAAACATCCATCCATCGATCCAAACATGTATCCATCCACAAATCATTCAAACATCATCCATTGATCCATCCATGTATCCATCCTTCCACAAATTCATTCAAACATCCATCCATCGATCCAAACATGTATCCATCCACAAATCATTCAAACATCATCCATTGATCCATCCATGTATCCATCCTTCCACAAATTCATTCAAACATCCATCCATCCATCCATCCATTGATCCATCCATGTATCCATCCATCCACAAATTCATTCAAACATCCATCCATCGATCCATCCATGTATCCATCCACAAATCATTCAAACATCATCCATTGATCCATCTATGTATCCATCCACAAATCATTCAAACATCATCCATCCATCCATCCATGATCCTGATTATTTCATATAAGGGAACACAGTTACATATTCCTGCCACAAAGAGGTGTAAAATATTACAGAACATGCATGCTAACATACACAGTTTACAGGAAACTGATAAACACCATCTAATCATTACAGGGAGTTTCCCTTCACACTGAAAGTTTCATTTTTATTATTTTTTATTTATTTATTTATTTTTATTGAAAGCTCTGTATGTCATGAATTTTATACAATACAATTTTTAATCCTCTTGAAAGAGTGTTTTTATCTTTCTCTAATCTTTGCAAGTGTTTTCATTTGCATGGGGCAGGTCACTAAACTAGACTTTAAAAAGAGGAAGGAAAAAATTGCAAAAACAGCAGAAGAAGGTTTTCAGCTTGCATTTGCGGTTCACTCTCCTGGAGTTTGTTTGCTGTGTCTGAAACTACAACACGGTAAGAGTTACACTTGTTCAGTGATGAATATTGAATAACTAATGAATCTCCATTCACAGAAGAAACTTCTGAGAAACATTTTCTTTCATAATAACCTCTGAACATCCAGAGCTCATGTGTGCCTAATGTCATATTTACATGAGTTTCAACAGTGAAAACATTTTATTTAAAACATTTAAAACATATTATAGATATAGATATTTTAAAATCATTTTACAGTGTTTATAACATAGACTGCAATTGTAATAGTTTTTATGAAACTAAAGATGACGTGTTTTTGTGTAAATGATTTAGTTTTCTGCAGTGATGTCGCAGAGACCGGCTCCTTCTCTTCTTCTGCTGTTTCTGCTCATGATTCCAGGTGAGTCTCTCCTGTAAATACAATGGGACTTATAATAACACAACATTAGAAAGGTTTTGACTAATCAGTTAGCCCTGCTAGTATCCCCAAGAAACAGTAATCACTGGTAAAACATCTACTATAATGTAGTAAAATGTAAAATTTATTTGTTGCTTCTAAACAAAATTGTATTATTCAGTTTTTTTTTTTTTGCTGACATATTGTTCAACTAACTGATGAAACCTCTGACATGGTTTTCATAGTTAGTCTTCATTGGTCTCCTTCCTGTGTTTCATCGCCTTCTATCTGTAGATTTTACAGATATCATATGATAAGTGTAGTTTTTCATTTATGTAAACATCAGTTTTGTGAAGAAAAACAAGTTTTAATGAACGTTTATGGTCACAGGTGAGCATATTTTTTAACTGTTTTCGCCAGCAGCCACATCGCCCTGTAGCTCTAGACTGGTTGCCCACTAAAGCTAAGCAGGGTTGAGCTGGTCAGTACCTGGATGGGAGTCCTCCTGGGAAAACTAGGTTTCTGCTGGAGGTGTCAGTGAGGCCAGCAGGGGGCGCTCACCCTGTGGTCTGTGTGGGTCCTAATGCCCCAGTATTGTGATGGGGACACTGTACTGTCATAAAGCACCGTCCTTCAGATGAGACATTAAACTGAGGTTGTGACTCTCTGTGGTCATTAAAAATCCCAGGATGTCCTTCGAAAAGAGTAGGGGTGTAACCCCGACATCCTGGCCAAATTTGCCCATTGGTCTCATCATAGCCTCCAATCATCCCCATACTCTGATTGGCTTCATCACTCTGTCTCCTCTCCACCAATAAGCTGGTGTGTGGAGGGCGTTCTGGTGCAATATGGCTGCCGTTGCATCATCCAGGTGGTGCTGCACATTCCCCCTTACATATGTAAAGCGCTTTGACTACCCAGAAAAGCACTATATAAATGTAACAAATTATTATTATTATTTCTTGTGAATGTTGTGTTTCAGGGGTTTCTAGTGCTGGTTGGGGTGTGAGTTACAGTCCTTCACACATCTGTGCACTAAAGAACTCATCAGTGATAATGAGCTGCACTTATACATACCCTACTGGACATCAGATCATGAAAGCGTTCTGGACCAAAAGTGATGTAAAAGTGAATGGAGAGCATCCAGATCTGTCTAATGACCCTGAATACAGTCAGAGGTTTCAGTATCTGGGAGATAAACAGCAGAACTGCACCATCAGACTGAGTCATGTGACACTGAAGGATTCACACAAGTACTATTTCAGATTCATCACTAATATAACAAGAGGAAGATGGCTTGGTGTTCCAGGAGTGTCTCTTACTGTCACAGGTGACTTTCATGAAGTTTCTCTCTTCTTCTGTGCATTATGTTGAATAATAATCAGTGTATGACAGCAGCACTAGATATAATGTGTGTGTTGTGTTCAGATCTTCAGGTGGAGTCTCCTGAGAGAGTGACAGAGGGAGATTCAGTCCGTCTGACATGTAAAAGCAGCTGCACTCTGACTGACAGAGCAACATTCATCTGGTACAGAAACTCACAGCCATTAACTGAGAGAAGAGACAGAAACAATGAACTCCTGCTGCAGTCAGTCAGAAGAGAGGATGCAGGCAGATATAGCTGTGCTGTACACGGACACAATCACATCTCTCCTGCTGTTCAGCTCAATGTCACGTGTGAGTATGAATTTAACGCTTTCTTTCTAAAGCCAGTAGGGTTCAATCATCCCTCCTTTTTCTTTAAAAATGTAAGTAATTAGGGCTGATCTTTAAAACAACATCAAAATTCTCACTGTTTCAATAGTACAGCCACAAGACATGAACAATAAATGTGACTTTTTCATTTTCTGTTATATTCAAGTTATATTAAATTTAACAGCTTTGTTGTCATGACAATGCAACAGCAAACAGTAACAACCTAAAACTACTGTTGAAATAATGATTTAAACACCTTTAAAGCTTAAATAATGCACACTTTAACAAAAGAATGATCATACTGTAAATTATTTATTGAAATAATGAGCTTCACATTTATGCATTTAAATTAGTCCTTGTTTAATTCCATTGTAAGTACATCACCATTTTTTTTTCTCTTTTTTAAAGAAAAAAAAAACTATGCAATACATTTTTGTGTGTGGTAATCAGTATTATGCAATAAGTGACTTTTTGAATGTCATTTTGAAAAATATGTTTCAAAATACACTCAGTGCTGGGAAACAACTGATTACATTTAATCTGGATTACGTAATCAGATTCCAAAAATTAAGTTCTTGAATTAGATTATATTAACATAAGAACCATGATTACATGATATGTTATTTTGACAATGGTGAAAATCACAGCTGCAATGAATGATGAATCAAATCAATAACCAAGGAAAGAAACTATGACCCTGGCAAACAAAAAAACAAACTCAAACAGAACATAACTGTGACATATACATTTATAAGATCTTCCAGGTTTGTGGAATCAGCCACATGTTTTCATTAAACTCACAAACCCCCTACAGTTCCTTCATAAACCTGAAGGCGCATGAATGAAGGAGCAGTAGGCACTTCATCTGAAGACCTTTTGATTTCTGTTTACCGCTGATTTAGCAAGTTGTATGGAAGTGGCTAAATTAAAATACACTTTTGTTCGAGTGAGCAGTAGGCAACCGACTAAAGGTATTATTATTACACCCTCTGACGAAGATCAGACTGGCGAGTTTATGTCCGTGAGTTTACCGCGAAATCCCGGGGCGAGTATCTCTGTGCGGCATTGGGTCCGTCCGTCGGATTCCATTTTTGGGCCGATGGGGGGTTCCTTACAACCTTAGGAGTAACAAGATGGCATCAAAGAAGATGAGATACACTTTCCAATGAAGATATGATGTTTCTATGATGACATGGAGTTGATAAAATGATATAAACTTGATTGACAGTTCTTTCTGTAACTGACCTATAAGAAATATAATACATTTATTATATTTATTTAAAGTCAATAAATAGTACTTAAACAATAATTAATAGCCTACATTTAATGCATTTTAATACATTTGATGACTCTGAGTAACTTTAAATGTAATAACTTCTCCCACTCTACAAATCAATGCTCTGACTGTAGAAATGAAATAGTAATGACCTTTATTGTTAACTGTAAGAATGCAGCAGTGCAGTGGTGATGACTCTGAATCATCATTCAACAGTAAACAGGCTCTTAAATAGTGCTATTGCTAAACTTACCACACCAAACATAGTGGCCAAAATTGATGTGCAAAGTTTTTTTTTTTGTTTTTTTGTTTTTTTTTATGACCAATTTTGTTTAAACTACCAAAATATGAGGGAATTTTTTTTTTTTAATTTTTTTTTTATATTATATAATTTTTTTAAAATATGAGGGAAGAATAAAACAATAAACTAAGCAAAGGTATTTATAAAACGAAGAGGTGCTAAAGCTGAACACCTCACAGGTAAATCATCCAGACACACTGTAAAAAAAAAAAAAAAAAAAAAAAAAAAAAAAATCCCCGTAAAATGAAATATATATATATATATATATATATATATATATATATATATTTTTTTTTTTTTCATTTACTAATATAATGAACCTATTGAAGTACTATACTATATATACAGTGGTGATGAGAGTCAGATGATGAACACAATCAGCTTTTCCACAAGCTGAGAAGGTTAATACTAATATATAGAAGGAGCACAGTGTCATTCACACAAATGAACACAAACAATAAACTAAGCAAATGTATTTATCCGACAAAATTTTTGGCAAAAAAAATAAAAGAAAGAAAACTACAGTTACAGGTTTCAGAAAAACAAAAAAGCTCAGAAAAAGCACACATTAAATACAACATAATCAGTTTTTAATATTTCATAAGTTCTCTCTCTTCTCTCTTAGTTTTTGCATGTGTTCATAATTTCTTTGTATGACAGCCTGGCCGAAAATAATTTGAAATAATTTGAAATTTTATTTCATTATCACACATGGAACAACTAACTCCAAGCACAGCTACATGATATGCTTACATCTTTTAACACATTTTTTAAAAATATTTGAATTAAGGTTGAAGATATCAGTTTTCATATGGCTGAACATCACATTTGGCCTCTACTCTATGGCAGTTCATTGACTTGAACCATGTGACAAAAGAAAGCCACTTTTATGTTGACTGTGGGCTTCCCTGCAGTTGTTGGAGCCGTTGATGAACTCATGATACATCATTGCTCAACTGTAAATGAGGAGACAAACAGTATATCAATAGAAAAAGATTCCACACCATCAATACTAATTTGTGATCATTTTGCACAATGCAAAGCTATTGCTTTAAAATCAATTTAAATATTAAAACGTTTGTATTTTTATTATTATTATTATTTATAATAACATTAAATGATTGGTATTGTGCTGCTGTGACTTCACCCTTGCAGGCTCACTATTGGCTGATTCAGAGGTTGATGGCAGCCATTTTGAGTTGACATCACTCTTAGAAAACTCCTACTCTTTACTAAGAATTTTTTGGCACTAGTCTTAAGTTTTGACTGAAGTGTCAAAAAATTCTTAGTAAAGAGTAGGAGTTTTCTAAGAGTAGGAGACTTTTATAAAGAAGCTAAAGGCAACTTTTAGTAAAGTGTAAGACTGATTCTTAAGTGCTGACTTAAGTGTTGTGTGTTTATCTGTGAATCACCTGTGTTGAGCTACAGCCATACCTGACATTACTTTACTAATTCAATTTGCTTGAATGTGAAGCAATGCCAGACTCAGACCATGTGTGTAAAATGCATCAGATTATTTGAGTCTAGCTGGTATATTTTAAATATTCATATTTTGTCTCTGACCATTTAATGTATGTTACTGTACATGTACATATTTTTCACATTCTTATCTTGCATTTAGAATCTTGATTTTATATATTTCTCCTGTAGATCCTCCAAAGAGCGTCTCAGTGTCCATCAGTCCATCTGGTGAAATAGTGTCAGGAGATTCAGTGACTCTGATCTGCAGCAGTGATTCAAACCCTCCTGCAGAAATCAGCTGGTTTAAAGGAGGAACGTTTGTAGGATCTGGAAGAATCTTCAACATCTCAAAGATCAGCTCTGATGACAGTGGAGAATACAAGTGCAGATCCATCAATGAACATGGAGAGAAATACTCTGATGCTGTGACTTTAAAGGGTACATAACGCGCACAGTTTTGGCCAATCTCATGTTAATCTTGAGTACCTATAGAGTAGTATATCATCCTTCATATCTCTGAAAAAGTCTTTAGTTTTATCAGATTTATAAAATAAATATATGCTGTACCGAGTCTTTCCGAAAACAGCCAAAACGGTCCTGGAGGCGTGCCGTGGGCGAAGCTAAAAAGTGACGAGCACACGCAGCTTTTGCGTAGCGATCGTCAGCAAGCTATGGATGGTCAGCTAAATAAATGCATTAAACACTGTGATTGGGCGGGTTTTAAAAAACAATTGGGCTGATTTTGTTACGCAAACCTGGCAACTCTGCCTTAGCTGTAGGCTCTTGATGGTTTCAGTGGACAGTTTCAGTGGACGCTTCTACTGTCAGGCTCACAATAAATATGGATCAGTGAAATTAGTAGACTTTTTAGTGATTGCTGAAGACTTTATTGTATAAAGAGTTCAAGACAGTTGTGTGGCTTAGAGAGTTAATCTTACTTAAGATTATCCCTCTTTCAGTGCATCTTGGTTGGCATGTCTGGTTGGGGATCACAGTGGCATGTTTAGGATTCATCATCATCATCATCATCATTCTGTTTATAATGTAAGTTTGATCAAAAATTATTCTCAATTATAGTGAGTGTATGAATATAATTCATTTTCAGACTAGTGGAGCAAATGTCTCATGTGATGTGATTAGTAATTAGTCTTTAAAATGCAGCTTACAAGTTTAATGTGTGTTATATCAGTAGAAAACGAAGAGATGCTAAAGCTGAAGACCTCACAGTGAAACAGGTAAATCATCCAGACTCACTGTAAAAAAAATCTCTGTAAAATTTATGGTATAAAAATAAAAAAATAATAACTTTACCATGAAAAATACAATAGAAACATTTTAGGTTTTATGGGACAGCAGTTGTCTATTTTACAGTTCAAATTTAAAGGTAATTTAAAGGTTTGTGTTGTGATAATTACAGTATATAACTGTTTATTTTACAGTATGTAAAATGTTAAATTTATGGTAAAAACCTAGCAGCTGTGCTTGCCAGAAATATATGGTTGCAACATTTTAGGTTTTACAGATTTAACCTAAATTTACAGTAAAAAAAAACAAAACAAAACACATATTTCATTTACTGATATAATGTTAATTTACCAACCTATTGAAGTACTATATCTGTTATGCACAGTGGTGATGAGAGTCACATGATGAACACAAGCTGCTTTTCCACAAGTTGAGAAGATTAATACTAATATATAGAAGGAGCACAGTGTCATTCACACAAACATTAAACCCCATCATGGTAACACATGAAATAAAAAAAATAAAAAAAAATGCAATAAACATTAATTTAACAACATTCGATGTAACATAAAGCCCTAAATGTACATATTTCAACAAAAATACATCAAATTTGATGTTTCACACAGTGAATTGTGGGAATGTCAATTTACTGTTTTCACTGACTTATTTTTCACTTCCAAAAACTGTAAATTTAACAGTATTTTACTGTAAAATTCTACAGTTAGATCTAATTCAGTTATTTACCCTGTATATAGTATGGAAACTGTAAACCAATTAATTGTTTTTCACCACAGCATTTTGACAGTCTTTTACCCTTAAAATAATGATATTTTTTTTACAGCGCTCAACATGTGAATAATCTCTTTAGACGGGGCCATTCATACAAAATGTGAGAGACAAGTCAGTTCAACGAAAGGAGAAAAAAAAGTCTACAGATTAATTTTAAAACTTTACCATCTTTATTGAGCACAGAGTTTATTTAACGCAGTGTCAGATGAGCGCAATGGTCAAACACGTTCATCTAGTGCGTGTTTACATAGAAAAACAATGGAAAAGTAGCAAACTGAAATGGAAAATGTTCTGTGTGAACAGTCCCTAAATGTGAATAATAAATAATAATTCATTTTCTTCCATTACAGGACAATCTGTACTCTAACGTAACAGGGAGAGACGTTCATGTTTCTGAATCAGCTGACTGTGATGACGCTCAGTACGCCACTGTTACTTCCAGCAAACCCAGAAGAGACAGAAACGCTCCTGATCGCAGAGATACTGAGGAGATCCAGTACGCAACTGTACAACATCACAGAAACAAACAGACCAAGAGATCAGAGGAGAACGAAAGCCAGTACGACAATATCAGGATTCACCAGCCTGAATCTGCTGTGAGGTGAGAAGAACCAGCTTAAAGAGACACTTCACCCAAAATAAAACATTTGTCATCTACTCATCCGCATGTTACTTTTATGATTATGATGAAAGGAGAATTTATAGTTCTTTAAATCTGGACACATTTCTTAATAACTTTGTGTCCCACCGAGGTTTAAGTAACGTGATATACAAGGTCAATTTAATTTTATTTTATGTTTTTTAGGCGATCAAATGTGCAGACCGAGGAATACGCTTCTGTGATCTACAGCCGTGTCAGATGAGTAATAGAGACCATCACGAAGACAAAGGCCAAAACAATTAAACCAATGTAGCATGCAATGTAACATATTTATTATTCATTAGTCATTAAAGGGGACCTATTATGCCCCATTTTACAAGATGTAAAATAAGTCTCTGATGTCTCCAGAGTGTGTATGTGAAGTTTGAACTCAAAATACCCCACATGTTTTATATGATGTTAAAATTGCCATATATATGATGTAAAAAAAAAAAAAAAAAATTTGGGGTGAGCAAAAAACGCACCATTTGTGTGTGCCCCTTTAAATGCAAATGAGCTGCTGCTCCTGGCCCCCTTACAAGAACAGTGTGGAGCTTCAAGAGCTCATGCAACAACAAAACAGGACAATCTCATGCACTGAAAATATCAGAAAATAGCTGTTTCTATCCACCTATTTGTTTGCGCATTTTAGGATATTGCATAAAAAAAAAAATAATAAAAAAAAAACACTGGATGGAAACGCCAAGATGCGCATAAATTCTAAAAATGTGCATTAAAAATGTATGGGCTCAAATGAGTCAGATACATGTTTTTATGCGGTACGAAAACATGCATAAACTTTGATGGAAACACTTCAATAAACATTTGACTTTGAGATGGGACGGCATAACTGGACCAACCAGTGGACCGATCTCATTGCACAGCATCTGAAATGCTGTTTTGGTCATTCTGTAATGCCTCAGAAAAGTCTATCGTTAAAGTGGTTTAATATAATTCCCTCCCAGGAGCACCTCATATGATTGCGTTCACAAACATCTGAATGCAAGCTAACATGACAGCATTTCTTTCAGAGTCAAGCAGTTGTAGGCGGTTTGTACATTATCTGTGAACGGCTTGTTCTGAGACGCTGCTTATGATTTATGGGGATTAAAAAAGGAGTGGGTGGATTTTTATCATTATAGGGTGGTGGTGAAAACACACATTTATGTTCGAACACCATGTAAAAGTGAATTTTGTGTAAGAGGTCCCCTTTAAATCAGGTAAATAGATGGCAGGAACAAAGTGTCTGAAATCTTTTCTACATTACAAGAGCAGAATACCAATGAAAGAGCCAAGGACCCACAACATGTTGTTTGGTGAGACTAAAAAACTTTTTGTGATGTCACTGGCTGGTAATTTGTTTCTTAAAGTTGATTTGAAATTTTGACTTCAAATGTTTTCTGAGCAAATAAAAAGACCATATCCGTTTTACTAAATTCAAGTTTGAGAGTGCTTATTTCTAGGTGATTGTAGACCTAAACTCAGAATAACCTACCATATGTGATAGCTGGGTTAATGTTAATATTTGGTCTATTCTGACAAAATATGGAGATGTGGATAAAACAGTGGATAAAATAAATCTGATGTACACCTCACTCTATTAAAGTCCCAAGTCCCAGCTTCTGTGTACGTGTGTTCAGACGAGGTCAATCATGATGGTTTAATCAGTTTGACTACAACAGAGGTAGGCAAGTTCGGTCTTAGAGAGCCGCTGTCCTGCAGAGTTTAGCTCCAACCTTAATCAAACACACCTGAACAAGCTAATCAAGCTCTTCGGGACTACTAAGGCCATAGGCAGGTGAGGGTTTTTTTTTTTCAGGGTTTTTTCCGAACTTGCCTACCCCTGGACCATTATATTAAGAAGAACAAAGTTTAAACAAAAACAAGCTTGAAACTACTTATATTTAAACACCACATCTTCACTGTACTGTATATGTACATCTGTTGACGCCACCATTTTTTCATTTTTCAAATAAATGATGGTTGTTAACAGTGACGCAAATAATTGTGGGCTTTCTGCAGCAGCGAAGGATACACCTCATGCATCCTCCGAATTCCTGTGAAAGACGGGCGCATTCGAAGGTCGCATTCGGAGCGTCCTACTTACTTTTCTGAAATGATACAGCCTCAGTGACGTATGCAACCTTTGAATGCGATCTCCGGAGGACGCAACCTTTGAAATGAGACACAGCTCATATTTTCCTGCCACTCTGCTCACTTGTTACTTGTTACCATGGACACTCATTGGACCACACCTCAATGTTAGCTTGTTAAGTCATTACCTTGCTAAGCTCATCAGCCTTGTTCACCCAGCCTTTCATTGTGAAGTACTGTATGTGCAACAGCATTTCTCTGGTTTCTTGTATCCTGGTTTTTGGATTCTCTGCCTGCCTTTGGTTTTCCTGTTTGCCTAGTTCCTAGTCTTGTGTGTGTGTTTTTTTTTGGACTGCCTTCTTGTTTTGATCTTTGCCTGTACATTGGATTATGATTGTGGATTACCCTTCTCAATAAATCTGCATTTAGATCCTCAGCCTTCGAGTCTCAGAGCAGTACGTTACGCTGTCGCTATTCTTTTCACCAGTAAACTGAAAGCAAAAATTCTCTCAAAGTTGTCAAAAAATAACTATCTGTGGTCAAAGTGTCGACATCCAGTCTTACTCAGTATATGTTCCTATATTGAGAATCTTGCTCAATAATTCTTCAGAAAATGTTTCCATGAAGAAAGGGTATAAAAATCTTTTATTTTTCTATTTTTCTTCCATTTATACCTGAACATCCCTTCAATCTTATGTGGAAATGCAAGCGAAATTGTAAATATGTCCTATATGTCCTATATTCTGTGTACAGGATTCTTCATATTGTTAAACATTTTGGGTTTAATTACTTTTTAGAAATCAATAAATGCCATTGGATCATGAGAAAAAAGTTTTCTAAAGTTGCTTGTGTGGGAGTCAAGAAAGAGGAAGAAACATTTTCTGTCTGTGCAAGCATTTTAAAATAAACCATGTTAACCATAAGAAAATCATCAGTTTATCATCTGCTGGAGAGACTCACCAGAACACGGTAAGAGTTACTCTGGTTACTGTGTGAATATAGTCTGATTAATACTGTTGTAGAAACCACTGACCTATTCATTTTCTATATGAAAAAAATCTTTATGGAAATGTTTTTAAAGTTTTTATAATGATAATAGTGTGTGTTATACTATATTATTGTTCTAGTAGTAATGTCACTGATAAAGGCTCCTCCTCTTCCTCTGGTGTTTCTGCTCATGATTCACGGTGAGTCTCTCCTGCTGGAGAGTTTTTTCATGTTTTTAATCACTTATCAAAGTCTTTCTTTCAAATCAAGGGTCTTTAATGGGAGGTCAGGCAGTCATTGAACAACAGTCAGTGGTGTTAAAACACCTTTCACAAACTTCAGCTAAATGTTTAATTATTCTCACTGAAATTACAGGGTTTTTTTTTTTTTTTTTTTAATTATTATTCGCTTTGGTACTATTTTCACAAGTAAGGTGTACATTTTCAAAACTCGTTACAAAACTCCAGACTGATTACAACTTGTCATTCTTTCAGAATCTGATGTCATACTTTCATTCTATTTGTACTACATATTTTCTAACATTCTATAAAGTTACACAGACTACACAAGCCACATTAGAAAATACACTTACATTTCCTAAATTACATAATTGACATAAAATCCATAATGCTTGTAATAGTATCTATTCAGTGTGTTATCAAAATATGTAAAATATGACAGAGTCGTGAGGTTTTGTGTAGAACAGAGTTTGTTGACAATACAGTAAATGTTCTCACTGTGCCATATGACTGAATCTATACTGTAGTCGAACTTTATAAGGGCGAGATACAGTAATGTGGCATGTTTTATGGGGACTTCCCATAGACATAATGATTTTTATACTGTATAAACTGTACAGTGGGTACAGAAAGTATTCAGACCCCCTTAAATGTTTCACTCTTTGTTATATTGCAGCCATTTGCTAAAATCATTTAAGTTCATTTTTTTTTTCCTCATTAATGTACACACAGCACCCCATATTGACAGACAAACACAGAATTGTTGACATTTTTGCAGATTTATTAAAAAAGAAAAACTGAAATATCACATGGTCCTATGTATTCAGACCCTTTGCTCAGTATTTAGTAGAAGCACCCTTTTGATCTAATACAGCCATGAGTCTTTTTGGGAAAGATGCAACAAGTTTTTCACACCTGGATTTGGGGATCCTCTGCCATTCCTCTGCAGATCCTCTCCAGTTCTGTCAGGTTGGATGGTAAACATTGGTGGACAGCCATTTTTAGGTCTCTCCAGAGATGCTCAATTGGGTTTAAGTCAGGGCTCTCGCTGGGCCATTCAAGAACAGTCATAGAGTTGTTGTGAAGCCACTCCTTCGTTACTTTAGCTGTGTGCTTAGGGTCATTGTCTTGTTGGAAGGTAAACCTTCGGCCCAGTATGAGGTCCTGAGCACTCTGGAGAAGGTTTTCGTCCAGGATATCCCTGTACTTGACCGCATTCATCTTTCCCTCGATTGCAACCAGTCGTCCTGTCCCTGCAGCTGAAAAACACCCCCACAGCATGATGCTGCCACCACCATGCTTCACTGTTGGGACTGTATTGGACAGGTGATGAGCAGTGCCTGGTTTTCTCCACACATACCGCTTAGAATTAAGGCCAAAAAGATCTATCTTGGTCTCATCAGACCAGAGAATCTTATTTCTCACCATCTTGGTAAACTCCATGCAGGCTTTCATGTGTCTTGCACTGAGGAGAGGCTTCCGTCGGGCCACTCTGCCATAAAGCCCTGACTGGTGGAGGGCTGCAGTGATGGTTGACTTTCTACAACTTTCACCCATCTCCCGACTGCATCTCTGGAGCTCAGTCACAGTGATCTTTGGGTTCTTCTTTACCTATCTCACCAAGGCTCTTCTCCCCCAATAGCTCAGTTTGGCCGGACGGCCAGCTCTAGGAAGGGTTCTGGTCGTCCCAAACGTCTTCCATTTAAGGATTATGGAGGCCACTGTGCTCTTAGGAACCTTAAGTGCAGCAGAATTTTTTTTGTAACCTTGGCCAGATCTGTGCCTTGCCACAATTCTGTCTCTGAGCTCTTCAGGCAGTTCCTTTGACCTCATGATTCTCATTTGCTCTGACATGCACTGTGAGCTGTAAGGTCTTATATAGGTCTTTCCTAATCAAGTCCAATCAGTATAATCAAACACAGCTGGACTCAAATGAAGGTGTAGAACCATCTCAAGGATGATCAGAAGAAATGGACAGCACCTGAGTTAAATATATGAGTGTCACAGCAAAGGGTCTGAATACTTAGGACCATGTGATATTTCAGTTTTTCTTTTTTAATAAATCTGCAAAAATGTCAACAATTCTGTGTTTTTCTGTCAACATGTGGTGCTGTGTGTACATTAATGAGGAAAAAAAAATGAACTTAAATGATTTTAGCAAATGGCTGCAATATAACAAAGAGTTAAAAGTTTAAGGGGGTCTGAATACTTTCCGTACCCATTGTATATTCTATTCCCTACCCCTAAGAAAACTTTCTGCATTTTTATATTTTATACAAATATCATTTTGCATGATTTATAAGCTCTTTTCCTCATGGGGACCAAAAAAATGTCCAAACAAGGTCTAAAATTACTGGTATTACCATCCTTGATCATTTGATTCACAAGGCTTGGTTAACCAGGACCATACACACACTTTGAGCATTGTGGTTAGATAAATTGCTTAATGTTGCAAAATTGCGGAAATTGCAAATAATTTCTATATAAACTATGCCTATCAATATCTATAGAAATCTTTAGGTGTACCAAATGATTCACTGATTAACCAATAAGATCAGTTAAAGACAAGTGTATTAAACTGAACGAGAAGAGATGCAAATCAAAAATTTCAGCATATTTTCAATTGTGTTAGTTCAATACACAAAATCATAAAGCATCCTTTTCACTATGCAAAATAAGTGTTTCATCTATATAAATGTTTCATTCACAGTAACTGCATTTCATAATGCTATTACTATCAAACTTTTGATTTGCATCTCTTTTCGTTCAGTTTAATACATTTGTCTGTTATTTAATCCAGCTGAACTTGAATGAATCATTTGGTACACCTGTAGATTTCTGTAGACATTGATTCTATAGGCATAGTTTCAATTATTTGCAATTTCTGATATGGATAATAAAATGCGATGAATTATAAGCAATTTATCAAATTTCAAGGTGTGTGTGGTCCTGTAACACTGCATTGTGAACCAAATGTCCCAACAAGGATGGTAATTTTAGACCTTGTTTGGATTAAAGTATTAAACTAAGAAGCTACTGTTGTGTTTCAGTTTTATTAAACTACTGTTGTGTTTCAGTAATTAAACCAAATGTTCTCATTGCATATCACAATGATGTTGTGTTTTGAACAGTGATTATGTAGAATGAAAATATGTAGAACTAGAATGAAAATATGAGAACAGGTTTTGAAAGAATGACTAGCTGTGTTACAAGTGTGATTACTCTGGAGTTTTATACTAAGAGTTTTTGAAAAGCCCAAACCCGTAAGACCTTCATCTTCATCTTCAGAACACAAATGTAGATCTTTTTGATGAAATCTGAGAGCTTTATGTCCCTTCATTGACAGCTATGCGATTACCACTCTGATACTAAGTTCGTAAGGAGATCGTAAAACTAATCCATATGAATGGAGTGGTTTAGTTCAACATTTCTGAAGAAACATGATCACTTTATAAGATGGACAGATTGAATTTAGGCTTCTATTCACATATTAAGGTTCAAGGTTCAAGGTTGATTTATTTATATAGCACATTTAAAAACAGCAAGCATGGCTGACCAAAGTGCTGAACAATAGGCGAAGGAAAAAAAAACAAAACAAAAAACAAAAAAAACAAAAGAAAATAGAAAGTGATACATACATTTACACAATATACTCATACTGAATTAAAAGCTAAAGAAAAAAAAGTAAGTTTTAAGAGAAGATTTAAAAATAGTTATAGACTGTGCCGATCTGATATAGGCTGGTAGACTGTTCCACAGCCTGGGGCCAGCGATAGCAAAGGCTCTATCACCTCTCTGCTTTAATCGCGATCTGGGGACACAGAGAACTCTCTTATCACCAGATCTCAGATTTCGAGTGGGATTGTAAGGGTGGAGTAGCTCAGACAGATAGCTTGGTGACTGGTTATTTAGCGATTTAAAAACAAAAAGAAGAATTTTAAATTCAGTTCTAAAATGAACAGGTAACCAGTGCAATGATTTTAAAATTGGGGTAACATGATCAAATTTGCGTTTTCTTTTGAGAAATTTTGCAGCAGCATTTTGCACTAGTTGAAGACGGGCAATAGAGGATTTGGACATACCATAATAAAGAGAATTGCAGTAATCCAAGCGAGATGTAATAAGCGCATGGATCGCAATCTCTAAGGTTTTTTCGGAGAGTGAGGATCTAATCTTAGAGAGGAGACGTAGCTGAAAAAAACAAGAACTAATTACAGAGTTTATTTGTTTTTCAAATGTGAGGTTCTGGTCCCAAAAAACACCTAAGTTTTTAATGCAGGATGAGGCAAAAGGAGTAAGGTAGTCCAGGTCGAGGTTTTTGATCCCAGAGCTATGGTGGGGGCCAAAGACTATAACCTCGGTTTTAGATTCATTCACAAACAAACAATTTTGAGAGAACCACAATTTCACTTCATCTAGGCATACAAAAAGAGATCTCAGAGCAGCATTTGAGTTACGTTTCAGGGGTAAATAGATTTGGGTATCATCTGCATAGCAGTGAAATGATACACCATGTTTTCTGAAGATGGAGCCCAGAGGAAGTAAATACAGAGAAAAGAGAATAGGTGCAAGAATTGAACCCTGCGGTACTCCACAAGAGAGTTGAGTAGGTGATGAAGAGAAGTTACCTAATCTAACAGAGAAGCTTCTATTCGTCAAATAAGATTTAAACCAACTGAGGACAGTTCCCTGAATGCCCACAGAGCTTTCCAGACGGGACAGGAGAATATTATGATCAACTGTATCAAAAGCCGAGGTTAGGTCTAAGAGTATCAAGATCACAGATTCACCAGAGTCAGTCGCTAACAGTATATCATTAAAAACCCGTAATGAAGCCGACTCTGTGCTGTGTAGAGGCTTAAAACCAGATTGGAAAGTTTCAAAAATGTGATTAGAGCTAAGAAAAGACTGCAGCTGAATAAAAACAGTTTTTTCGAAAGCTTTAGTAAGAAAAGGAAGAGTCGAGATAGGTCGAAAATTATTGAAATCACTATCATCAAGTGAAGGTTTCTTAAGAAGAGGTGTGACAGTAGCTTCTTTAAGGCTATCAGGGATAGTCCCTGAACATAAGCATTTGTTCAGAAAAGACACAAGACATGGCCCAACTATATCGAAAATTTGTTTAAATAAACGAGGAGGGAGAATATCATTAGGACAAAAGGTAGGTTTCAAATGATCGATAATTTCTCTGAAGGACTGAAGAGAAATAGGGTCAAAAACACTCCATATGGCTGGAGAACAACAAAAGTCAGGTGAAACATTAGCAACTGGTTGCAACTGAGATCTTAGAGCAGTGATCTTCTCAGAGAAAAATCTTGAGAAACCTTCACATAATGACACTGAGGGATTGGAAATCACATTCACGGGAGGATTAAGAACAGAGTTTAACACAGAAAAGTGCTTTAGAGCAATTATGTTTTTTAGCAATTAAATTAGAAAAGTACTTAGACTTAGCAGATTTCACAGTTTTCTGAAAAACACCAAGACAATTTTTAAGCATTTCATAAGAAATTTGTAACTTGTCCTTTTTCCACTTACGTTCTGCACTTCTACAGGCTCGCCTCAGAGTGCGGATGTTATTATCAATCCATGGTTCTGTTTTGATTTTAGACTTTATAGGTTTAAGAGGAGCAGTGGTATTTAAGTCCTCTAAGCAAGCAGTATTAAGCAGACTAAGATGTTGTTCAGCATCTAAGTCTGGTAAGGATGACTCAAGGGACAGAGACAAAGACACCTCGTTGAAGGTGCTGGTGAAGTCATCTTGAAAATGGGAGGAAAAGAAACGAGACCATTGTACAGTATGCACAGTGATTGAACTTGATTGTGGAAGAGGCATAGTAAATAAAACAGGCATATGATCAGAGATCAAAGTGTCAAAAACCTGAACATTCGTGGTGGAAAAGCCATGGGAAAGAACCAAGTCCAAAGTATGTCCATGAATATGCGTAGGATCTTTCACCCACTGAACCATGTTAAATGAATCAATGAGATTAAAAAACTCCATAGTAAGAGGTTTAGACTGACAACACACATGGATATTAAAATCACCCAGCAGGAGAATATAGTTATACTTGGTTACACAGTCACCCACAAATGCAGTAAATTCATTAATAAAATCTTTTACTAAGTGAGGAGGCCGATATACCAGCGCTAATAGAACAGGAACATCCCATTCCAGACGCAGTTGCAACACCTCAAAGCTGCTGTAGATAGGAGATGGGATTGAGCGGCAATAACTACTAAAACTGTTCTTTAAAATAACCGCTAGACCACCCCCGTGACCCGAAGAGCGGGGAGAGTTAAAAAATGTGCAGCCAGCCGGCACTAATTCAGAGAAAGGACTCAGATCACCAACCTTTGTCCAAGTTTCTGTAATACACATGAAGTCCAAGGCGTTGGTAGTAAAAAAGTCGTTTAGAATAAACGTCTTATTCACCAGAGACCGAGCGTTAATCAGAGCCATCCTAGAGGGCGATGCAGAGATAACGGGAGTAGATGCTTTATTCAAAGAGCGAAGATTTTGAAGAGTAGCTCCACCGCGGCGAACACGGATAGGAGGGTAGCGGGAACTCGTCGAAGGAGAATCCGTGAGAGTAGAAGGTGAATCCGGGATGACGGGCCGAAGCCAGCGAGCAGGTGGATCCAGCCAGCGCCAGTCGGCATAACGGCCACTGCCAGGATTTCTCATCACAGAGATGGAAAGGCGGTTCGCGCTAAACTCCATTTTCAGTTTAACAGCAGCCCCTCCGCGCTTCTCGGTCTCCTGCGACGCTTTTTGCGGGAGACATCATAAGGCCATCTGCACAGATAGTCTGGAATATCCAAGACAAGGTTTGGAAAGCACGATTGCGATCCAGCCACAGAGCTTCCTAACTCTGAGTTGTAAGTGGCCATAAAAGTGTCCCGAATATCCAGAAGTAACTGGCGATCATAAACCAGAGGTGAGCAGCAGTTCGACACAGATAGAAACACAGAGATCACAAAAAAGAGCAGGGACGCCAGACGGCATGCCACGAACGTCGGCGCCATCTTGACCATCTTATCTTATATTAACATTCATCAACTCACACATCAGTCATTGTAAATGGAAACTCAAGCATGTGCGCTTGACATGTGAAAACCAATGAGGTTTGTTCTCCCGCGTCAAGCAGGATGTGGGTTGAGCTTCTGTTTGGTTGGGCTTCTGTTTATGTTCAATGTTTATATGTCAATAAAAGCCTAAATTAAATCTGTTCATCATAAAAAAATGATCGAGTCTCTTCAGAAAATTTGGACTAAACTGCTCAATTCATATGGATTAGTTTTACTATTTCTTTATGAACTTTTTGAAGTATCAAAGTGGTAGTCATGTAGCTGTCAATGGAGGGATTTCATTAAAAAAAGTCTTAATTTGTGTTCCGAAGATGAACAAAAGTCTTATGGGTTTGCAACGACATGAGGGTGAGTAATTAATGACAGAAATTTCATTTTTGGGTGAACTATCCCTTTAAATAACAGACAAATGTATTAAACTGACGAGAAGAGATGCAAATCAAAAGTTTGATAGTAATAGCATTATGAAAGGCAGTTACTGAGAATGAAACATTTATATATGAAACACTTATTTTGTGTAGTGAAAATGCCCTTTTGTGATTTTGTGTATTGTACTAACATTACTGAAAACATCCTGAAATGTTTGGGAAAAAGTGCACTTTTGATGATCTGTTGTGATATTAGTACTAAGAGTTTTGAAAATTTACCAATTGCTTGTGAAAATTGCACCAAAGCAATTAAAAAAAAAAAAAAAAAAAAGTGAATATGAATATGTGCAATAATAATGATTATATTAATGTTTTTGCAGTGCCAGCATTTCATGTGTTCTGCAAAAAAAAAAAAAAAAAATGAATGTGATAAACATGAGGGGTCAGTAATTATGAAAAAAAAAACAACAACTTTATTTTATTTTATTTTTTTTTAGTGAACTATCTAGTGCTGGTTTCTAGTGCTGATCGGGGAGTGAGTTACAGTCCTTCACACATCTGTGCACTAAAGGACTCAACAGTGATAATGAACTGCACTTATACATACCCTACTAGATGTCAGATCAGGAGAGTGTTCTGGACAAAAGGCCCTGTACGAGAGTTTGTAGAGCCTCCAGATCTGTCTGAGGACCCTGAATACAGTCAGAGGCTTCAGTATCTGGGAGATAAACAGCAGAACTGCACCATCAGACTGAGTCATGTGACACTGAAGGATTCACACATGTACTATTTCAGATTCATCACTAATAAACCTGGTGGGAGATATATTGGTACTCCAGGAGTGACTCTTTTTGTCACAGGTGACTTTCATGAGGTTTCTCTCTTCTTCTGTGCATTATGTTGAATAATAATCAGTGTATGACAGCAGCACTAGATATAATGTGTGTGTTGTGTTCAGATCTTCAGGTGGAGTCTCCTGAGAGAGTGACAGAGGGAGATTCAGTCCGTCTGACATGTAAAAGCAGCTGCACTCTGACTGACAGAGCAACATTCATCTGGTACAGAAACTCACAGCCATTAACTGAGAGAAGAGACAGAAACAATGAACTCCTGCTGCAGTCAGTCAGAAGAGAGGATGCAGGCAGATATAGCTGTGCTGTACACGGGCACAATCACATCTCTCCTGCTGTTCAGCTCAATGTCACGTGTGAGTATGCATTTTAATTAGTGTATGCAATTTTTTTGGAGCTTCTTTCAAAATTAAGAAGGTTAGTGATATAAACTACATGGGCAAAAGTATGTACAGCAAATTAATGGGTTTGACAAAATAATTTTAGTAGAATAGTGTGTGTTTTTTCAGCATGACAATACCAAACGTGAGGTTCACAAAGAGTTAGGTGTCAAAGAACTTGATTTCATTTTTTTCAAGTCCAGATATGAACATCACTGAACACATTTGGTACGAGTTGAAACAAATCTCATCACTGATGCTCTTGTGTCTCTGAATGAGAGCAAATCCCTGCATTCATGTTCCAACTTCTAATGGAAAACTTTTGCAGAACAGTGAAAATAAATATTCATCAAGCACATGCAATGTTACAGTGTTTAAATATTCATGTTAAAGCTTTAACTTTTCCATGATAGCTGGAGGTTTTCAGTGAAAAACTAGTGGTTAAGATATTTGAAATACTTCACCTGTAGATCCTCCAGAGTGATCACAGATGTGTATGAGAGAAGATTGGCCACACAACACTTGGCTGAATGTTAGTTCACCTAATTCCAAGTAACAAACACCAGTGAACATTTTGACTCCTGTCCATATTTTATCCATTCTTATCTTTAGTCTTGATATTATATATTTCTCCTGTAGATCCTCCAGTGAATCCAGTGATCTCCATCAGTCCATCTGGTGAAATAGTGTCAGGAGATTCAGTGACTCTGATCTGCAGCAGTGATTAAAAGAGACTGTCCTCCAAAAAAAAACGACCCTATAGGTCGTTTTTCAAGCACCTTATTACGACCTATATTTACGTTTTGAAGTCATGCGCCCTCTAGTGGGCGTAAAAATAATGACAGTGTCGTGTTACGTCTGTCGTCATGAAATGACGTATTACTGTCATTACCAATCAAAATGCGTGTTCATTTAAATGCAATATGTGGACTTTTTACACCATTTCTCCTATTTCCATTTACCAAAACTATTTTTTTATTAACGACTACACCCACCCCCATCCCTAAACCTAACCTTAGTGACTTATAGTGCATACACACTTTATGAGCACATGTGTTCCCTGGGATCGAACCCACGATCGCATGATCACATGATTGCATATTGTTATTGCAATGCTCTACCAATTGAGCTACGCGAAACCTGAAACATGATGCAGATAAAAGGGAACAATGCATTAAAATGAATGTGTCCTGTTGTCGAAAGGGGCGCAATTTTAGCAAACGCTCCTATGAGTCGTATTTCATGAATTAAAATGAAAGTGTCCTGTTGTCGATAGGGGCGCCACTTTAGTAAACGCTCCTATGGGTCGTATTTCAGGGAAGTGACAAACGACCTATATGGTCGTATTGGTTGGAGAACATGTTGGATTAAAACCCTCCTGCTCTGAGAGAAATACTCTGACACTGTGACTTTAAATGTCATGTGTGAGTAACTGTGACATTAAATATTGAGGGTTTTATTGAGGGTTTTTTATGGGATGCTCTTTAGAGGATCTAGTACAGAAAAATACCATTAACAATCACAATAGATTTGAAATCACAGACTGCATTTAATGTCGCAGTTATAGCCAAATTGAAACCAATTCTGAAAGCTAGAGACCTGGAAAAAGTTGTCCATGCCTATATTTTTTCCTGTCTAGATTATTGTGGTGCTATCTTAATGTTTGCCAAACATATGTTGCTCACTTACAGCTGCAAAATGTTGCTGCAAGGTTGTTAATGAATGCTGGGAAAACGGATCATGTTACTCCCTTGTTATCTTTTTTTAGGATGGCTATCACTACAATTTAGGATACAGTTCAAGACTTTGATATATGTTTTTAAAGCACTTCACAAAATGGCACCAGAATACTTAGCTGAGCTTATTAACCCCTAAAGTCCAGACATTATACTAAAATCATCAAACAAGTTTCTTCTAACTATTCCCCGTGTGCATCTCAAATTGAAGGCTGATCATGCTTTCTCTGTTGCTGTTCCAAGACTGGAATAATCTGCCATTGGACAATAGATTTTCCTCAAATCTTAATCTTTTAAAAGATTATTTGTACTCTCTGACATTTCAGTACATTAGTGTATGGATGCTTTTATGTCTTGTCTTCTTGTTCTGTTGTAATGTACAGCACTTTAGAACTACGGTGTAGCCTGTATAGTGCTGTATAAATAAAGAAACGAAATGAATAACACATGAACACACGTCTTTCTTAGTTTCTTAGTAGATTTAATTATGATATTCTTCCTCTTTCAGTTCATGGTAGTGCTGGACGGCCTGACCGATCGGGGATCACAGTGTCATGTGTAGAATTATTCATCATCATCGTCATCATATTGTATACAATGTAAATAAAAAAATGTCAACAAATAGTAATTTTATTATTTTTTAAACAAATGCAGAAGTACATTTGATTATTAAATGAAACAATGAAATGTCTTGTTTTCCCTTTCCTTTTTAACAGTCAGAAGAAAAGGATAAACAGAAGATCTTCAATACCCATGTATGAGGTGAGATGATCAAATAACCAGAATGATGGCAATAAAACAATTAGAGCTTATTTACACAAGTAGAACATATATATTATCACACTCGAGATTTTACAGAATATTATGTAGATGTGGATTTTTACACTTTTGATTGTCATGCAAAATCGCTTTTTATTTTTTTATTTTTTTGGTGATTAGTCTTTTAGGGACTCTTATTGTCATGGTAACCATTTAAAATCTCTTCTTTCTTTTCCTTGTAGAATGTTGATCCCAGTGCAGGAACATATACATCTCTTGACCTCAAGTCCAGATCATCCGACCTGTACGACACACTCACAGTAAGTCAAATATCAAAAACTACATTCGCAAAAGAGTTTGTACACTCAAAATTAGGTAATAAATAATCAACGTGTCTTTCACATAGACTGTCCATCCCAGACCTGATGTTCACCAGTCAAGCTCTTCTGAATATGAGAATCAGTCAGTAAGTTGGAGATCCTCAGGTCTTCTCAATATCATCAATAAAGAAGAAAATGTCCTTAGTAGTCAAATGAGGGTTTTATTAACAAAGTTCGGGAGGAGCAAGTTCAGATAATTAACCTAATTAGACCAGGTGGAGAGCATTCAGTTAATCAACTCAACCAATGTCAAGAGGTATAAATTCAGCAGACTTACCTCTGTTCATCTTGAGAGTTTATCAGCATCCCTCCTCCACCCCATCTCCTCACTTCTAGTTCTATCTACTTTTACCACACCGGGGGGAGTACTCTGGGTTGGGCCAAAATTCAGAGCTCGGAGCCCTCTTCCTGGACAGCACGCCAAATACGCATAACTTTACTCTATTTAATTATATGGATATGTGAACTTGTGAATCTACTAGTCAATAGATACTAAACAGTCTTTTCTTTCTGTTATGAGATGGATTATATGAGTCTTTTCACTGACTTAAAAAAAAGAGATAACTCGGGATTATTTGTACCATTGTAGTGTTGATTTCTGTGCTTTTTAATTTTTTTACAGACCTGTGTAAATGTGTGTTTTATTTCTGTTGTAGCCACAGCAAGATGCCATGATAAGATGAGGCACAAGCTAAACGTTACCTAACTTTTTTGGAGTCGCTGGTCACGCTCACATCACAACTGGCAAAGGAAATGAAACACCTCTTCAGAGTTTCCATTCAGCAGTGAAGCGGGGCCGTGCACAGACATTTTAAGGGCCAGTGGCTCAAACCAGAAAAAAAGGGCACTAAGGGTATAATAATTATATCAATATATTTTTATTTTACAGAAAACTTATTTTATGAAGACTACAGGATTACCTCTTAACATGCCTGGATTATCATGTTTACTTCAAATTTCTTTAGATAGAATTTTTTTTTTTTTATATATTTTTACCCAAAGTAGGATGGAGTGAGCATTATTGAGCACTATAAACAAGTTTTGTCTTCTTCATACTGGAAGCCAGAGGGCGCCCTCGTGCAGAAACTCCAGATATGCCTCACAGAAGTAATATAACATTCCAGGAAATCCCTAATGTGGACAAAGGCATCCAGCTAATATAGCTATCCTGTAGCTGAATAAGATGATAGAAACACTGTGACTGATTAAACATGACAACAATAAACACATACCTGTGGCAATATATGGTTTATCTGAGTTTTTCAAGCATTCTCGGCTATTTTCATATTAATGAAGTATATTTATAACACAATGCTAATCGACATAGCCTTTATCACTGTATAGAATACTATAAAATAACATATTGTCTACCTTATGCTATGATAACAAACCATATCAGCTTACAAAAGTAAGTCATGTTTCATCTTGCTTTTATCCACTATTAGATGTTGTAGCGGACCCCATCCAAATGATGGCCAAAACTTTATTGATGAGTTTTATGAAATTTATTGTACATCACACAAAAGATGAAGCATGTGTTTCACTCCAAAAAATCACTATAAGAGCTGAATAAAACACAGTGCAAGAAGTCTTGTCCATAAACTCTTTCTCCAATGCATTGTCATCAACATACACAGCGAATTACACAGAAACACAATTACCAGTAAGCAAATATATACAAACCTTATTTCTTTTCGGGGAGTGCTTAATTTATATCCTTAAATAATATCTGATGAACTGTAATAAAGTGCAAGCTCTCCCCTTCATTACTGCTGTAAACCAGTATCGCTCTGGAGACTAAGCTGGATCACAAGCAGTTGATACTGATCCATCCTTGAGTAACAACTTTTTAACAAAACCTTTTTGTATTGTCCCTTTGTATTGACATTCATTCACAAAGCAGTCTGGTGTAAAATGATTTGCGCAGACATAATTTAAGTATATGGGGCGCATTCTCTTCAAAAATAAAATTAATCCACTGCGTCTTCAGTGGCTCTGATGTCGGGAGTACATGAAGACTGTTATGTTCACTCTTACATCAACAAAACACCTGAATTGCTTACGAGACATTCTTGTTTCTAAAGCTGCTCCAGCATACTCACTCAGGGCGGGGTCTATGCTAATATGGCAGATAATGTACATTATCTGTGAACGGCTTGTTCTGAGACACTATGATTTATGGGGATTAAAAAAGGACTGGTGGATTTTTATCATTATAGGGTTGTGTTGTACACACACTGCCAACACACATTTATGTTCAAACACCACGTAAAAGTGAATTTTGTGTAATAGGTCCCCTTTAAATCGGGTAAATTGATGGCAGGAACAAAGTGTCTGAAATCCTTTCTACATTACAAGAGCAGAATACCAATGAAAGAGCCAAGAACCCACAACATGATGTTTGGTGAGACTTAACGAGTTTACACAAATAATCAGATAGAGAAAAGAGAGAGGGCTCCGAGCTTGGTATTTGGCCCAAACCCAGAGTACTGCCCTTGTATTTCTGGTTAGGAAAGTAACCAGGCGAGTGAGGAGACGGTGTGGTGGAGGGATGCTGAAAACTGTTGAGAAACATAGATGAGTCAACTGCGTATATATATATATATATATATATATATATATATATATATATATATATATATATATATATATATATATATATATGTGTGGTGATGTGATCCACCACTTTTCGTTAATTAGAGCAAAATGATACATTCCACCTGTATAAAAAGGGATGAGTCTGACATCTAGGGCACGTCATTTTGGGTCTCGGTGCTGACGTCATTTCTGGTGCGCCGTGTTTGTCCTGAAGGTAAGCGTTGCTGGTGGCGGCTGCAGTCTTCAATGGGTTTGGACGGGGTAATTTGACGCCCATGTATTTCAGTGTGGCTGAGGAGTATGGTAGACGCGTTGAGCAACTTTATTTCTGCGAACCTTGTGGCTTGCACGCCATTGAGTGTGCGGGGTGGTGCGAGTCTTTATTTGCAGGTATGTACATTTCATGTTTGGGTTAATGGGATGGTAATTTCTATTTTCTTAATCCCACGTTTTATATTTTACTAGTGACACGGGAGCCAGGAGGTGTTGCAGCAGGCTTTGTGGGTGCGGTTAAGCATTGTAATTACTCTTGTTGAACGACACGATTTATATCATCTCTTAGCTGTAATGAATGCATGAACTGGAACGTTTTCGGACGGCTGGATGGTTCCTTTCTCTCTCAGAGTTGATTTCTTCGACCGTTCTTCTGCTGTATACCAGATGATGCCATCGCTGCGGCTTTGCAGGTAACACTAATTCACGTCCTCACCTTGACGACCGGACCAATAGTGCGTTGCCGGCCACCGGTGGCGCATCTAGCCAGATTCGAGAGACCTGAATCTCAGCGATCTGTGTATTTAAAGGGGGTAATTGGGGGCGAAACGCTACGTGTTTGTCACTACTATTGTGTCGTTTTGTGTATGTTTTGATTTTTTTTTTTTTAATTTTTTTTTTTTTTTTTTTTTTTTTTTTTTTTTTTATTCTGGAACCAGTGTTTTGTGCTTTACATGTTTGTTTATTTGATGCATATTTATGGTGTGATCTTGTGTTCCTAACAACCAATGAACATCAGCTAGGACGATTACTATTGATTCGTGACACTGATCCCTTTAACAGCATGTGCTAAGTATTTTTGGTCAAACCATAAGGTGGAAAGTGTTACTGTATGTGTGTGCTTGTGTCTCATTCTGTTCTCTTTTTCCCTTCAGAATTGGGGTACCAGTATTAGCCAGTGTCCTCTGTGTGTGGTGGTGGTTCGGCTGTCGGCCTGCAGTGTTCACAATGGGTGTTGTTGGTGCTGTGTTGTGAGAGCGTTTGCTGTGTTTGTCCGATAGGCAAGACGAATTCCCCAGTTCTGAAGTGGTAAACTCATGTTTGCATGGATGTGCAAGAAGTTTTATGAGTGATTGTGCTCCTTTTAACTTTTATACATTAAAGAGACTGGTCTTGTAGTTGTTTGATGTTTATTAAATAAAATTGTGTGAAATATACATTGTCGTCTGATATCTGTCCAGCCACTGCTTACCTGTGTGTGGTACTTTGTGTACCTGTGGGTCCCCGGCCCATTTCCGGGGTGGCGTAGTCTAGCTGTTGCCATATTTTGCTTAATTGTGTAAAGCTGTTAATAGCAGAATGCTATATATATATATATATATATATATATATATATATATATATATAAATATAATAATATATATATATATTTGATTGCTGGGTTAAGGTTAATATTTGGTCTGGCGCTTAATTAAATTCTCTTAAGGGTGTCAAAATATAACTTGTCTGTCTGCGGTCAAAGTGAAGACATCCAGACTTACTCAATATACAGTATGTTCCTGTTGAGAATCTTGCTCAATTCTTCAGAAAATGTGTTCTTCTTTCAGTTTAGTACTTTTAACAATCAGTTCATTCAATAGCAAACAATGCAAGATACATGTTTAAAATCACACTTGATGCTGAAATAATCACACAGGCTACAGATGCCACATTCAACATTCAAAATATACACTCACATTACCTAAATTACATAATTGACATAAAATCCATAATGCTTGTAATAGTATCTATTCAGTGTTATTAAAATGTGTAAAATATGACCGAGTTGTGAGGTTTTGTGTAGAACAGAGTTTGCTGCCAATACAGTAAATGTTCTCACTGTACCATATGACTGAATCTATACTGTAGTCAAACTTTATAAGGGCGAGATACAGTAATGTGGCAGTCTTTACCATGGTAATGTCTCAGTTTACAGTGTCACATGGCATACTATAATGTAAAATGATGCCATCTGTCTCCCTTCTGATGTATCTCTGACCAATCTGAAGTTATACAGTTGTGACTGTTTCTTTTCCTTTGCTCTGTCCTCCTCTGTGTTCACAAATTTCAATGTACCCTCTATATCAGTCTCTGTCTCTCTCTCTCTCTCTCTCTCTCTCTCTCTCTCTCTCTCTCTCACACACACAAACATCATGTTGGTTTTCCATATTTTATGGGGACTTTCCGTAGACATACAACACTTATTTTGTAGTAAAAAGGATACTTTGTGATTTTGTGTATTGAACTAACACATTTGAAAATATGCTGAAATGTTTGAAAAAAGAAAATGCACTTTTGATGATCTGTTGTGATATTAGTACTAAGAGTTTTACCAATTTACCAATACAATTTTCCAATTGCTTGTGAAAATTGCATCAAAGCAATAAAAAAAAAAAAAAAAAAAAAAAAAAAACTGTAATGTCATTTACATATAAAAGATTACCAGCCATTGTCCAAATCCTTTCATTTAGAATGGCGAGCTGCAAGAATAGCTTAGATTTCCAAAATACCTGCAGTAATCTGACAAGGAAAAAATATGTATGTCTGCTCAGACTCTGGTGGCGTCAAAGACCGTTTTTATGAATATGAGCGTTGGCGTGGATTTAAGTGTATGCACACTCTAAGATCAAATCTGTGTGTATCCACACTTAATAAATGAGGTCCCTGGTCTAAATGTAGCCTAAATCCCTTTAAGCAGGACCCTACAGGTGTTATCTAGGTGCAGTGATGAGAATTCAACACTAGGGGTAGATACTCAGCTCAACAAAATGACAAAAATGGAAATGGAAATTTCACCTTCTCAATAAACAAATATTCTACTCTAATTTCAATAGACAACTCAAAGAAAATTAAGGATTAGGAGAAGTTGAGAGGAAGAGTATAAGAAAGAGATGAAGTGACCTGTTGAGGAGATCTGATGGTCTGTGATTCTGCTGGACGGATTCATTTCTGATTCACTCCTGACTGAAAATGAGCTGATCGTTGAAACTTCAGTGATCGTGTTAGCTGGTTAAAAACAAACAACAACAACAACAACAAAGATCAACCTGAATTTGGTTGTTATTACACTTATACAGCACACTCACCTGAAAACTGCATTTATGAATTAAGCAATACATATTTTATATAATAATACTACAGATACATTTTTTTTTTCACATGAATCACTTAATAGGCTTTAATAGTTAACAGTATAATAATATTTAAATGTCATTATTGTGTTATTGGTGGTATTTAGTGTAAATTGGTCTGCTGTCACACTAATCGATATTATAATTTTATGTGCAATAAATTGCATTGAAAATAATATAAATACATTAAGCAGTTACTTGTCTTGAACTATAATTACCAAACTAGAGTTTCAAAGTAGTTTCCCCGAACACTGATGCAGATAATTTTGAAGTTAGTCTGAAATCAAGAAGCTGTTTTATTGTAAAGCGATCTCTACAACTCACCTGTACAGATGAAGAAACAAAAGACTCTTGCTTTCCACATGCTGAATGGTTTAAACCGCTTTTGTTGTTCTGCAAAGAATAAAACCGCCTCTGTCTGTCAGTCTTTCTCTCACTTCCTTGTTTCTATTTGGGACTGATCCTCAACCCCAAAACAAGACTTTAGTTGTACAAAGGCAGTTTAACTGAGATTTCTCAATATAATCAACTCACCACTTTTCACCAGTATAAAATGCCTCCAATACGGGTTTAATCAGTTTGATAAGAAGTGTGTTGCACAGAGCGGTTTAATCGCTCGTGACCAGCAGAGGGCCCCGAATAAAAACTAACTGTGCAGACTGACACTGCAAAACATTTTCTTCTTCAGTATTTATGTCTTGTTTTCCACTTATTTGAAGCAAAATTGCATAATCTAATCAAACTTGTTTTCAGAGAAATTATGTTTATGTATGTTTATTAGATGGCGAGACAAAAATGCCAATGCAAATGCAGCAAAGTGAAGATGATATCAGAGAGGTCAGAGAATCTGGGGTTTTAATGGTGTGATAGATCGACTCTTGAACTAAATCCGCTGTGAGACTCTGATACACGTGACTGTGTCTACTGGTGTCCAGTTCTGTGTCGATCTGATCTTGTGTTTGTGCTGAAACTGTGTCTGTGTCAACCAGCTGTGTGTTTATATAATCTGGGTTTGTGGGTCTGTAAAATTCCTCTTTATCACTTTGAGCTTCAAATGAGTCTGGATGATTTATTCTCTCATAGTCATCCTGTATAAAATAAACTTTTAAATTATAAGCAGATAAGGGCTAAGATATATACATATATATATATATAAATAGTATCTCAATGATTCTAAAATAACACTGATGGTTATTATTTATGAATGAGATTTGCTGTCGTCACCTGCACTGATTTAATTATCGATTTATTGAAATATGCAGGGGCTCTTTCAGAACATGTTTTGAAGAAAAGTACGTTCTGTTAGTGCTGTAGTCTCACCTGAGTTACTGCGTATGATAGTCATCGCGTCAACTGCTCATATATTAAGGATATTCAGTAGGACAGTGAGTCTTCAGCTCTGGTGTTTCTCACCTTTGGTGACTGTTAACCAGATCTCGGAGGTGAAGTCAGGCAGCAGACTGATATCTACACCACACCAGTACTTTCCAGAGTCTTCTGGAGCCAGTCTAGAGATGAGAGCTGTAAGAACATGAGAGCTGATGTCATCCAGAAGAGTCAATCTCCCTCGTTCAGACCTCGTCTCTCTCCGGGTCGTCTGAACACACTGAGGATCTCTCTGAGCAAACGAGTCGCTCATCTGGCAGAAGAACTTGCTGTTATTCTCGTAGGTTTCAGGATATCTGCAGGTGACTGAGATGTTGCTTCCCACAGATCCAGTGACGGTAAGAGCCAGTGAGTTCTCCATCAGCCACAGCGCTGAAAGACCAAGCACTGCCGACAGAGACCGATTCAGAGTTATCATGCTGAATTGTTGTTTATCAGTGATATTGAAGAGTAAAAAGTGCAGTTCTCTCTGATTTAGTGTGAGGACAGATATAGTACCTGAGAAACTGATGGAGGTGACGGTTCTCATGACCGCCTGCTTCAACCTCGACTCCCACTACCTGTTCTCACACTAAATACTGGATAGATATTATGTGTTTGAGTTACACTAATGCACATGGATAAACACAAATACAGTGTCAGAAATATGATCTGAAAAAGCAGCTCTCTCTTCAGGACAGTGGAGGTAAAGTCTGGCCATCCTCAAGGTTACTCCATCTATCCATTTTGTTGCCTGATTCTTTAATATAAGGGAATGCAATTACATGTTACTGCCCCATCCATCCATCCATCCATCCATCCACAAATTCATCCATCTACAAATTCATCCATCTACAAATTCATCCATCTATCTACCCACCCACCCACATTTATCCATTCACAAATTCATTCATTCATCCACCCATCCATCCATCCATCTTTTCACAAATCCATCCATCCATCTATCCATCCATCCATCCATCCATCCATCCATCCCTTCATTCATCCATCCATCCATCCATCCATCCATCCATCCATCCATCCATCCATCCATCCATCCATCCATCCACAAATTCATCCATCTACAAATTCATCCATCTATCTACCCACCCACCCACATTTATCCATTCACAAATTCATTCATTCATCCACCCATCCATCCATCTTTTCACAAATCCATCCATCCATCCATCTATCCATCCATCCATCCATCCATCCATCCATCCATCCCTTCATTCATCCATCCATCCATCTATCCATCCATTCATCCATCCCTTCATTCATCCATCCATCCATCTATCCATCCATCCATCCATCCCTTCATTCATCCCTTCATCCATCCTTCTGTCCATCTACACATCCATCCATCCATCCATCCATCCATCCATCCATTCACTTAATATCTATAAATAAGAACTACTCTTTAAAGAAAGAAAAACACTTTTCAGGAAACTGAAAAACACCATATGATCTTGATGACAGGAAGTTTACCTTCATACTGATATGGACATTTTTTTTTTAAATCAATTATCTTGTTAGAGCTTTTGTTATTATTATTATTATTATTATTCATTCTTTGCAAGTAGTTTAATTTGGGTTGTTCCTTTCTCGGCATGGGCAAAGTCTCTAAAATAGACTTTAAAAAGAGGAAGGAAAAAAAATGCAAAAACAGCACAAATATAGTTTTCAGCTCACATTTCAGTTCACTCTCCTGGAGTCTGTTTGCTGTGTCTGAAACTACAACACGGTAAGAGTTACACTTGTTCAGTGATGAATATTGAATAAATAATGCATCTCCATTCACAGAAGAAACTTGAAGTGAGAAACATTTTCTTTCATAATAACCTCTGAACATCCAGAGCTCATGTGTGCCTAATGTCTTCTTTTGTAATTGAGCTTCAACAGTGGAAAACTGCTAACAATATTAATGTTAAAATAATTTTTACAGTGTTTATAATATAGTAAACTGCTGTTGTAATAGTTTTTATGGAACTAAAGATGATGTGTTGTTGTGAAATGATTCAGTTTTCTGCAGTGATGTCGCAGAGACCGGCTCCTTCTCTTCTTCTGCTGTTTCTGCTCATGATTCCAGGTGAGTCTCTCCTGTAAATGCAATGGGACTTATAATAACTAAGTGTAAGTGTTACGCCCCATCTAGGTCAAAGGGCGTAACATGAAAAAGAGAGAGCGAGAGAGAAAAAAAAACCCTGAAATGACAAGGTTTTTATAGAAAAGCAAATGAAACATATATTTATTGAAATTAACAGATTTATAATAAAATTGGGGATTTAGCTTCAGGAGCCGACAGAGCCAAAATAACAAACAAAAATAACTAATTTGTACCTCTGACTGCTCTAATCCACAAAATAAAATAAAAGAAAATACAATCTCCCAAATTACTATATAAAATGATATAAAAGTATAAGAGCTAACAAATCTGTACAGGGGTAATCTGGAATCGAGGTCGGTAAACAGGTTGTAGTCAATATCACAAATATGGTGGTTCACAGGAAACAAACAACTTCTCTCTCAATCAAACACTCGAATGAACACCCAAAGATAACCACTCTTAACAGTCTTACTAATACACTCTGAAACCTACTAGCAAAGTCAGGCAAGGAAAGCACAGAGAGTGAGCACAAGGCTAATGAAAGAAGTGATGAAGGAGGTTTGTTTGGCTGTGGCTGGATGCAACTGATCGGCAAGAGTAGCCTCGTACAGTCGGGGTGCAGCTGAAAACAGAGACGTGAAGTCGGACACTTTCTGATTCCTGTAGTGATGCTCATGTGATGTTTGCATACTTTATCACAGCTGAAGTGAAATAAATGTAATATTTATGACACTTTCATTCAATACTTTATGTTCTGCTTACAGCATCTGTTTGTACAAGAATAAAGCTCAAAATATTATTTAAATACCAGTGTAGTGGGGTCTACGTTTTTTTTATCAGTTTTATTCAGAAGTGTAAAGTATTTGATTAAAAGTAATTAGCTACTGTACTTGAGTATCATTTTGGCTACTCTATAGTTTTACTGAGTTTCAAAGATATTAACAACTTTTACTCTTTACTTGATTACATTTTTGAATGCTCCATGTACTCAATTATATGTACTTTGAATAAGTATATGTATATTTTCTGCAGCAGTACTTTATTTCTGCTACAAAAGAAGAAATAATACCATCTATAGGGCACTGCAAGTACTACATCTTGTGTGTTTTGTCCTTATGTACTGAAATGTTTAAACAAGGCTACTTTATGTGATATGAGTGCATTAACAATTAACAGTGTTTTATATATGAGATGAGGACATAACTCCAGCCATCGATAAACCTGAAACTGGCATGTCCAGTGCAAGAAGGCTTTGACTTTTTAATATTACTTAACATTATTTTATATATCTACTGATGAGGGCTTTTTGAAGGATATTGGTTTACTTATGCTCTTTTTAAGCACTTGAGCTTAAAGGATTAGTCTACTTTTAAGTAAAAATTTCCTGATAATTTACTCACCCCCATGCAGTCCAAGATGTTCATGTCTTTCTTTCTTCAGTTGAAAAGAAATTAAGGTTTTTGATGAAAACATTCCAGGATTATTCTCCTTATAGTGGACTTCAATGGGCACCAAATGGTTGAAGGTCCAAATTACAGTTTCAGTGCAGCTTCAAGGGCTTTAAACGATACCAGACGAGGAATAAGGGTCTTATCTAGAGAAACCATCGCTCATTTTTGAAAAAAAAAAAAAAAAAAAAAATACAATTGTATATGCTTTATAAACACAAATGATCACCTTGAACGTACTTCTGGTTTCCGTATTCTTTAAAAAGCTTACGCCTTAGAATAGGGAAGTCCTACGACTTCCCTATTCTACTTATGGAAAAAAATGAAACTGGCGCTGCATTCGTTCCGTGAGTTGAATAGTAAATTATCAGGAAATTTTTATTTGAAAGTGGACTAATCCTTTAATTAAGACTTGATTGTCTAACAGCGTTTTGGGGGCTGTTGTGTCGACCTTGATTTATTGCAAATTTGATTATAGAAAATAAATATGATTGCTCTTGTAACAAATCAACTGTTTCTTGTGTTTCACCGCCATGTCTCATAGGTGTTGAGGACTAGGGCATTTTTTAGATACTCTAAGACTTTTACTCAAGTCATATTGGAATTGGGGACTTGTAACTTGTAATGGAGTAATTTTCGCTGTAAGGTATCTGTACTTTTATTCAAGTATGGTTTTCAGGTACCTTTTGTTTTGATAAACATGACACAACACAACATCACAACTACATGAAAAGAGCTTTAACTGTTATAAAAATACAGATTTGTGTGCATAAGTGGAACTGAAGGTGTGACAATAAACATGAAACACGTGTTCATTGTGATGTGGTGAACCTGGCCAGTCGTGAAACAGCTGTGTCGTCATCAGAGCTCGTGCAGCTCTTCTTGAAAAACTGCTCTGGCTGACTCAGCCGGCTGCTCTCGAATCGCTCTCGCGGTACTTTGATGCCATACATCACAGTCATGTGGCATCGGCACTGTCTAAAGTCGGACAAAATTTGTAACCGGCATGCACTGCTTCAAGTCAGCCGCCGATCGGTCTGTGCGGCGTTGCATCAAGTTAAACAAGCCTTTTTATAAACACCCAGGAGTCAGCTGACTAAGCAGGGTGTGGCACCAATCAGACTGGACAGAACACATACAAACAAACAAATACCTCCTACAACAGAAGAGGACACATAAACAAATAACAAGGGATGTAACAATTAGGAAAAAAAAAAGGTTTTGACTAATCAGTTAGCTCTGCTATAGCCCTAGGGAAAAGTAATCTCTGGTAAAATATCTACTATAATGTAAGATTTATGTGCTGCTTCCAAACAAAATTGTATTATTGTATTATTCAGGTTTTTGCTGACATAATGTTAACTGCTGAAACTTCTGACATTTAGTTCAGACTGTTTTTCATGGTTAGTGTTCATTGTTCTGCTTCCTGTATTTCATCACATTCTGTCTGTCTGAAGATTTTACATATAATTTAATTAGTGTAGTACTTCATTTATATGAAGTTTTGTAAATAAAACAAGTTCTAATTAACTTTTATGGTCCTGTTTAACTCATAGACATTTTTTTAATATTTCCTTGTGAATTCTGTGTTTCAGGGGTTTCTAGTGCTGGTTGGGGTGTGAGTTACAGTCCTTCACACATCTGTGCACTAAAGAACTCATCAGTGATAATGAACTGCACTTATACATACCCTACTGGATATCAGATCAGGAGAGTGTTCTGGACCAAAACAAAAGATAAAGAGGGCAGAGAAGAGTTTCTAGATCTGTCTGAGGACCCTGAATACAGTCAGAGGCTTCAGTATCTGGGAGATAAACAGCAGAACTGCACCATCAGACTGAGTCATGTGACACTGAATGATTCACACATGTACTATTTCAGATTCATCACTGATAAAGACAAATGGATTGGTAAACCTGGAGTGACTCTTACTGTCACAGGTGACTTTCATGAGGTTTCTCTCTTCTTCTGTGCATTATGTTGAATAATAATCAGTGTATGACAGCAGCACTAGATATAATGTGTGTGTTGTGTTCAGATCTTCAGGTGGAGTCTCCTGAGAGAGTGACAGAGGGAGATTCAGTCCGTCTGACATGTAAAAGCAGCTGCACTCTGACTGACAGAGCAACATTCATCTGGTACAGAAACTCACTGAAGATATTAAATGAGAGTAACGAACTCAACTTCAAGTCAGTCAGAAGAGAGGATGCAGGCAGATATAGCTGTGCTGTACACGGACACAATCACATCTCTCCTGCTGTTCAGCTCAATGTCACGTGTGAGTATACGTGCCAAAACACAATAATGGTCTCAGCTTGTTTGTAACATGGACAATTAATCAGTATCACAGACAGAACACCAGTACTATCTGTGAGTTAAATATTTTTTTATTTTTAACAAATTAATATGACATTTGTTAAAAAATTATGATAATTGATCAAAAAAAAAAGTAAAAATAAAAAGTTTAACTTGCATATACTGATGTTCTGATTGTATCAACGATTAAACAGTAATACCAGTATTGTGTTTTCCAAATCCAGTTCACCATCCCTCCTTAAAAAACAAAAATCTGGTAGTAGACACTTACAATGGAAGTAAATGAGGACGATCCATAAATGTTAAAATACTCACTGTTTTAATAGTAAGGCTACAAGATGTAAACAATGTAGAGTTAGTGTGGAAAAATGCTTTCTAAACTTTTTCTGTAAAGTTATAATCAATTTTACAACTTTGTTGCCAGGACAACACAACACCCTAAAAGGACTGTTAAATGAATGATTTAAATAACTTTAAAGCTGAAATAATGCACTCATTTTAACAGAAAAATTACACATTTCTACTTTTAACTTCTCCAAAAAAATTCTCACTTCCATTGCACGTCCTTTGCATCACTTTAATTTTGCTCTCTCTCTCTCTCTCTCTCTCTCTCTCTCTCTCTCTCTTTCTCTCTCTCTTTTTTTTTTTTTTGTATTGTGCAACAAATGTGGTTTTGAATTTGAATTACTACACACACAAAAAGCAGAAACCCTTTACTTGTTAGTTAATGCGTGAACTGTCTAATGGGACGTTGTTGTAAAGTGTTACCAAAAAAAAAACAAAAAAAAAAACATTGTTTTGGCTGTTTCTTAATGGGTGACCTGCACTATCATCCTGGCCTGTTGACACAAGGATCCATTAATCATGTTGTTTATGATAAGTTCTGACCCCTCCATCTGCATGACAACAGAACTCAGGCTCAGAGGTGTGCAAAAAGCATCAGAGTATTTGAGAGAAAGTCCAGATAGTTACATTTATTTGTATTATTCATATTTTGATGCTGAGTACATAATGTATGTGGTATTGCATGGATATATTTTTCATATTCTTATTTTGTATTTAGTAGGGCTGCCCCGTAATTGTTGACTAAATCTTAGCCGACTAGAAGAGGCTTAGTCAACCAAGATTTCATTAGCCGGTTAGTCATAGACAACAACAACAACAACAACAACAACAACAAAAAACAGCAGTCATTCGTGAGGGACAGATCGTTAATGGTGGGTCCTTGTGGTAATTATGTCGTGCAGGAAATCCAAACATTTACGGCTTCGAATATGGCTTATCATTTGAAAAACGTAAGTAGTAGCAACTTTACATGGCTGCTTGCTCTAATGTTAGATAAATGTGCGCTATTATATATCCAAGTGTTTGTGTGGAAAAGGCAGCTATATAACGTGTTTTACTGCATGACATGGAGACACTGTCATTTGACTGTTAAAGCAGACATGTTGATCTGCTTTATCCATGCAAAATTGTTTTCTGAAAACACCTGCAATTGCTGAAAACTGTACAAGGGTCAGGAGCTCAACTAAAGCACACACTGATTGCCATAATGGTGACCACAAACAAAACATTTTCAGTAAGACATCAACACCTAAACCTCTGTTAATTCTCATTAAGAACTTCTGAAGATGTCTGACAGAAATAAAGTCAGTCTGGTTAGTGATAAGTGAAGCTGGTAATGCTGTTTGTGGAGATGTTTAATCAGATCTTCAGAGATTTAATGTCTTTTATCTTCAGTTCATCTAAGGCTGTGGCTGAAGAAAGTTGTAGTTTGTGTTCTTATTTCTCTTTCTTTCAGTGTTTGTTCACAGCAGGTGTTTGAATGATTGAAAGAATGATTCAGGAACATCAAACCAGCCTTTAAATAACATTCTACTAACATTAAGGAAACTGAACATTTTCATGTTCTTGGAATGTTACAAATCAACGTTCCTACAATGTTGAATTTTAGATCAAAATTAAGTTGAAAGAATGTTTGAGGAACATTATACCTTATAAAAACATTCCTCTAATGTCAAGAAAACAATACTCTTTGAAATCAGAAATGTATTGCATTGTTGTTTTTGAAAACCAAATATTTTATTTTAACCAAATATTTAACATTTTCAATTAACAATTATTCAGTTATTTATAAAAAAAAAAAAGCTATTGTAAAAAAAAACTAAATAAAACATCTTAACATCCACACTGATGAGTGCACCATTTAGACAAATATGTAGGCTAAATATGTCCTGTGCTTTTTTCTGTCAATAACAAAATATACATACAACTAAAATAGCAGTGGTGAGAAAGCATCTGATCATATTGATGTGGATTTGAGTCACAGCGTGATTTGAGTGAACGTCGTTTTATCAGTGAGCGTGAGCGGTACATGAGTGGAGCGTTCACTTGGGCTGTGAACAATTGAGCTTAATAATGGTTTTGTAGCTGTGACATACATCCTCTAAACATCTGTGATGTCAAATTTATTGTGATTGTTAATGATATTGATGTTTTTGTGTGTGTGTGTGTGTGTGTGTGTGTGTGTGTGTATGTGTGTGTGTGTGCTTTTGTTTATATTACATTGTGGGGACCAAATGTCCCCATGATGTAATATAAACCTGAGTTCACCTACATCGTGGGGACCAGCCAGCGGTCCCCACAATGTAAATGGGTTTATAAATCATATAGAATGAGTTTTTGTGAAAAAGTAAAAGTTTGCACAGTTTCCTGTGAGGGTTAGGTTTAGGGGTAGGGGCAGGGTAGGGGGATAGAATGTACAGTTTGTTCAGTGTAAAATGCATTGAAGTCTATGGAAAGTCCCCACAATTCACAAAAACAAACATGTGTGTGTGTGTGTGTGTGTGTGTGTGTGTGTGTGTGTGTGTTTTCCTGTGTTAGATCCTCCAAAAAGCGTCTCAATGTCCATCAGTCCATCTGGTGAAATAGTGTCAGGAGATTCAGTGATTCTGATCTGCAGCAGTGATTCAAACCCTCCTGCTCTGAACTTCAGCTGGTTTAAGGAGAATGAAAGCTCAGCTCAGTGTTGCAACCATCGACTTGGGTTACTTTTACATTCGGGTTGTTTTTTTTTTTTTTTTTTTGTATTTTGTTTTTAGTCTGCGGGTTGACCCACCCACCCCAGAATGCAATTGGGCTAGTTTTGGCTGTGATTGAGCAGGTTTTAAATAATAATTGGGCTGGTTTTGTTACACAAACCTGGCAACCCTACCTCAGCTGTTGGATCTGGACAGAGTTTCAGTGGACGCTTCTACTGTCAGGCTCACAATTAATATGGATCAGTGAAATCAGTGGCTTATTTTAGTGACTGCTGAAGATTTTATTTTATAATGGGTTCAAGACAGTTGTGCATCTTTGAGAGTTCGTCTTAACTCAAATTCTTCATCTTTCAGTTCATCATGGTCTTGGTTGGCATATCTGGTTGGGGATCACAGTGGCATGTTTAGGATTCATCATCATCATCATTATCATCATTCTGTTTATAATGTAAGTTTGATTAAAATATTTTTTAATTATAGATAGTATATGAAAGTAATTCACTTTCAGACTAGTACAGATGGAAATGTCTCATGTGATGTTTGTTACATCAGGAGAAAACGAAAAGGTGCTCAAGTTGAAGACCTCACAGCAAAGCAGGTAAATCATCCAGACTTAACATGTGAATAATTTCTTTAGACGGGGCCATTCATACAAAACGTGAGAGACAAGTCAGTGGAACGAGAAAAAAAAAAGAGGAAAGCCTAGAGTTGTGTTTTTAAAAGTATACCGCTTTTTAATGAGTGCTGCATTCATAGAACACCATGTCAGATGAGCGCAACGGTCAAACACGTCCATCTAGTGCGTGTTTACATAGAAAAGCAATGGAAAAGTAGCACACTGAAATGGAAAATGTTCTGTGAGAACAGTCCTTAAATGTGAATAATAAATAATATTTATTGTATATATTAATAATTATTCGAGCGTATGGGACGCTCAAGGGGGTTCAGGTGTAGTGCACCAAAGATGGGGTGTGTGTTTCCGGTAAGAGAAACAGGAGAGGGAATCCCCGTTTAACTTGTTTAATCAAGGAGGTTTGTATATGTTACTTCACACATGTGGTCTATAATAAACAGAAAAGAAATAAGGAAAACAGTTGTAAATATATCAGAAAATTGACAAACATTCAGTTATTAAGTAATATTAATTAACATACATAGTTTAACTGCGTGCTGATTATATTAATAAATAATTAAATAAACAATGAAAAAACAGATCGCATGATCGTTGCGAATGCTCAATATTACAAAGAAATTATGCAATGTCTTCAATTTCAACATTTTCAAAAAACACTGAACAAACTGGGCGATATGCAACCAGTAAGTGAACATAATATCCATACTTCACTTGAAAAACACTGATTTTCAAGATCAAAGTCCGATATGAAAACACCCTGGTTTCACTTTGTGATGCAGTTTCAAATGCGCTCAATCCACGGGCTAATATCAACATTCAGAACGACAATATCAATCACAAAGTTAGAATACAGTTGAAAACTCACCAGCAATCATTCACGCACAGGAGAAAACATATACAAAATGGAATAAACAGTCCAGCCAGCCTGATTCATATTCGTGATTTAGCTGCCGATTCTGCACGTCCACGCCCCGAATGAGCTGCATATATTACATACCACTAGGGGGCGAGTTAGGGCTTTCTCACACAGCCGCCCCCAAATGTGAGTAAGGACATTTGAAATAGTGAGAAACCCTAACTAATTGGCAGGCTCAACAGGGTCATCATCAGAAAGCTTAGGGAGTGGGACTATACGGGATACAGGTCTCACATATGTACGATTGTGTACCTGAACTTCAACTGTTCTGATACGTCCATCAAGTCCAGGGAAAATATTTGTCACTTTACCTACTGGCCAACATGCACGTGGAAGTTGTGAGTCCACTATCAGTACCACCTGGTCTAGACCAATTTCTCCTCCATCTTTACGCCACTTCTGTCTTTCTTGCAGATTCGGGAGATAGTAATGGATGAATCTAGACCAGAAATGGTCAGCAAGTACCTGGCTATGTTTCCATCTTCTGGTTCCCAAAAGATTACTTGAATCATAGAGCACTTGTGGAAGTGAGGAATCGTGTCGACCCATTAGAAGAATGCTAGGTGTAACTGGGTCTAGATCCGACACATCTGAGGACACGTATCCCAAAGGCTTGGCATTTAGGATGCCCTCTACCTCAGTGAGCACAGTACGCAGTACAGTTTCAGTCACTGTTTGATCCTTCAGTACTACCTTTAGGGCCTGCTTTACTGACTTAACTTCCCGTTCCCAAGCTCCCCCTAAATGAGGGGCACCAGGTGGAATAAATTTGAATGAAATCTGTTGTTCAGTGAGTTGTTCCTTTAGTTGAGGCATCATGGCTTCATAGGCTGCTCTCAACTCTTTGTCTCCACCAACAAAGTTGGTACCATTATCGGAAAGAAGCTCAAATGGTTTCCCTCTTCGAGCTATGAATCTGCGGAGAGACATCAAGAATGCATCTGTGTCAAGGCTCTCTAAGAGATCAAGGTGGAGACAACGGGTGGTCAAACATTTGAAAACTATTCCCCATCTTTTCTCTGTTCGTCGGCCAATCTTCACTGTGAATGGACCAAAGCAATCCATTCCAGTGGAATAGAATGGGGGTTTGTACAGACGTAGACGTGCTGGTGGGAGGTCGGCCATTTTGGGTATATTAGGCTTGGCACGCCATTTCTGACAGTCCATACACATAAGTTGATGCTTCTTGATAGCTTCCCTTCCTCGCAGAATCCAGTATCGTCTTCTCAGCTCGGCAAAGACTCTTTCTGGACCAGGGTGTAAAAGGGAGGCATCATAGTCCTTGATCAGAAGCTTGGTTAGGTTGTGTTGGGGATCAAGCACAATAGGATGTATTGC
The DNA here is from genome assembly GCA_036281575.1 of Ancherythroculter nigrocauda. Lineage (NCBI taxonomy): Eukaryota > Metazoa > Chordata > Actinopteri > Cypriniformes > Xenocyprididae > Ancherythroculter > Ancherythroculter nigrocauda. Next base: position 8,979,131 of record VTFQ01000003.1, read on the forward strand.
ATCCAATTCCATATGCTTAGCATGTCTTAGTCTCCCTCCAACCCTGATAAGTCCACTATCTTTGTCGTACTCAGGGGATAAGGATGCTAATCTGCTGTTGGATGGTAATGGTCGTTCAGAGGCGAGAGCCTTAAACTCCTCAGGAAAGGAATCTTTCTGAGCCTTTTGTAGTAGGAGCTTCTCTGCTGAGATGTAACTGTCTGGATCATCTGTTGGCTGCATGGAAGATGTAGCCGCCCCATGAAGGGATGTCACTGTAGCCTTTAGTAGCTCAGTCCAGGTACTAAATTGGTCGACATCATGAAGGGGAATGTCTGAACTAGTGTATATATGCAGGCAAATTGCTGACTTTTTCAACTCTGCCTCTGGTTCAGGTTCATCTGCTGGCAAAGTGGGCCAATATGATTCTTGCTGATGCAGGAAATTTGGTCCATTAATCCATTGACAAGGTGGGGTTAAATCCTTTAACGACTGTCCTCTTGTTATGAAATCAGCAGGGTTGTTCGCTGAATCAACATACCTCCAGGAATCAATATCGGTAAGTGTCTGAATTTCGGCCACCCGTGTCCCGACAAAGACTTTGTATCTGCATGAGTCCGATTTAAGCCACTGGAGGACGGTCGATGAGTCTGACCAGAGAATGACATGATTAATGTCAACAGTTAGTTCAGCTTGAAGGATATTAGCCACCTGCGCGCCGGTAAGTGCCGCACTAAGCTCCAGCCGAGGGATCGTCATTTGCTTACGAGGTGCCACTCGTGAACGGGCTAACACAAATGAGACATGCACACGTCCTTCATTGTTTTCTGTGCGCATGTAGGCCACTGAGCCATAAGCCCTCTCTGATGCATCGCAGAATATGTGCAAATCCCGATTAAGGATTTCTCCATCCCCCTCAAATGTAGTGTAACATCTTGGGATTGCGATCTGATTCAAACTTTGAAGCTCTTGTTGCCAGTCTTGCCATCTGGTTAACAGACTCTCAGATGTGATTGGGTCATCCCACCCAAGATTGTTCTTCCACAAATCCTGGACCAGCACTTTGGCTCGGGTAGTAAATGGAATTAGATAACCCAGGGGGTCATATTGTGATGCCAAAACTCTGTAGACATTACGCAGAGTGGGTTCAAGGCATTCGGATTGACTGGGTTTGTAGCTGAATGAGTCTCTGAGGCAGTTCCATAGTAGCCCAAGTGTACCTTCCAGAAGGTCAGTACTCTTTTGTGATAGCCAGAGTTCACTATTCTGTGATCTTGCTTCAGAGGGAAGATGCTGGATTACCTCGGGTCTGTTGCTGGCCCATTGGCGGAGCTCGAATCCACCTGTGAGCAAAAGTTGCCGTAGGTCATCTACTAATGCTCTAGCTTCAGCAACTGTTTGAAGGCTATGTAGACAGTTGTCTACATAAAAGGAACTTTTGACTGTTCTGACTAGAGCTGGGTCTACTTGTGGGTGGGTCTGAGCGATTTCCTGGAGTGCATATATGGCACAACATGGACTGCACGTTGTGCCAAATGGCAAGACTTGCCATTCGTAGATCTTAGGCTGTTCTGTCCTCTGCATGTCTCTCCACAGAAAGCGCATGATATGCTTGTCAGTTGGCAAGAGGCGAACCTGGTGGAACATGCCTTTCACATCTCCGCTGATGGCGACAGGGTATTCGCGGAACCTCAGCAAGACACCAAGTAAAGACGGACCAAGAATGGGCCCAGGCAGGAGGATGTCATTTAGAGCTTGGCCTTGGTATGAAAAGGAACAGTTGAAAACTATTCTGTCCTTGTGGTTATGCGTCACCATATGGTGAGGGATGTACCATGACTCAGGAGACTGCTCGGCTTCTTGAGTTGATATCTCTGTCACATAGCCAGCTTCTTGCAGTTTCCTCATTTCGGAACAGTAAGACTCAGCTCGCCTAGGGTCTTTAACAAGTTTACGCTCAGTGCTTCGAAGGTTCGCCATTACTGCTTCTTTAGGGGCTTTAAGAAGTTCAGCATTGGGTCGTCTAAGCAAGGGAGTGGCATAACGCATAACTCCGCTGACTTCTACCCTTGTTGTATGTGTCTGGAGAAGAGCAAGGGCATACTGGTCTTGTTTGGAACGAGTGGCTGTCTTCTCATTAACATAGGGCAGAGTATCAATTTGCCAGAGGCGTTCCACGTTCTTTAATAACTCTGTATTCTGTGTGGTTGTGGTTATGTGGAAACACTGTGTGGGGGAAAGAGTGGTTTGACTGAGCCCAATGGGACCTTGGAGGGTCCAACCAAGTCTGGTACAGACAGCAATCAGTCCTTTGGCGGGTCCCATGCACACTGGCTGAACAGGAGTAATCAGGTGAGGCATATCAGACCCGATGAGCAACAGAGGTTGGGCTCGGTCTATCAAGGGCAATGGCAAGGACCTAATATGCTCATACTTGCGCTGAAGAGCAGATACAGGGTAAGAATGTTCGGAAAGTCTCAAGTTATCTGCGGTGAAAGCATGATGAATCAGATATTTCCGGCCTGGTTTGTGCAAGGGTGACACATGAAGGGAAACAGTGGCTCCATGCAGATTAACTACATCCTGATGAACAGTGCGTAGAGTGAGTGTTTCAGGCGAAGTAGGGAGATTCAGCTGGTCTACAGCCTGTGACAGAACAATACTACGCTCTGAACCATCATCCAGCACCGCGTATGTTTCCATGACTTTCTCTTGATTGTGCAGTAAGACCTTGATTATCTTCAACATTACTCTTTGAGATCGGTTGGGCCGGTCTAAATAGACCTGAGGGGTCGGAACATTGACCAACAGCACACTCTTGTGGATCTGTAAGGCTGCATCATGCAATATGGTCAGATGTAACTCTTTACAATTTGTACAGGTTCTTTTCAGAGTACAACTGTCTGGAGTATGCATTCGCCCACATTTCCAACAGCGCTTCTCTTTGGATATCCATTGTACTATTTGCTCTGTGGTCAGTATCTTGAACTTGGGACAGGCATTAAGGAAGTGGTCTTTGGTGTTACAGTATGGCAGAAGGGTTGAAACTTAGAAGGGGTCTTAGATTTTGTCTGTCCCTGCGAAACTGAACTAGCCTCAGAGGAATACAAGATGGATGTGGATCTCTCTTTTGGGCGAGAAGGTACTGACCTTTGCTGATCTTTCTTGACAGATCTGGCATTGTCAGCCTGATACAGGGTAGCTGCTTTATTGGAGATGCGCTTCGCCTGTGACTTCATCTGCAGCCATGCAGACAGATCAGGTAATGTATAGGTGCGATCTGTGCCAGTTTGCAGAATACCTCGGCTGAAACAGTACTCGACGAACCCATCGCGATATGATGGTGGCATCTTGCTTAACAAGCGATCAACATGAGAGCCACAGCGCAGCTCGTATCCATTTGGGCCCTCCAACGTTCTGAGCATCCCTACTAGTGTTTGGATAGATAATGAAAAGGAGTCAAACGCTTCTGCATCACCGAATTTGACTGCTGGTGCATTCAGTATGACACCTAATTCGGACTGTACCAGCTGACGAGGTTGGCCATATTTATCCTGGAGTGCTTGTAATGCGGTTGTGTATGGCCTGGGGTCATGCATGTATGCTTTGGCCAACTGGAGAGCGCTAGGAAGTTTTAAGTGACTTAAAAGGACCTGATATTTGTAATGTTCACTCAAATGAGGCTGGTTATTCATTACATTATCTAAGGCCATCTTCAGTAGTGCAAAGTCACTTTCCCGGCCAGTGTCAAAGTATGGGATAGCTGGCTTGGGGACACCATAAGCTGAGGCAAGTAGCATTTCCAGACCAGGTGGTTGGGCTGGGGAGGGGTACAATGCTGCCTGACTATGAGAGGCGTCAGGTGGGGGAACAGGATATGGTAATGCTGTCCAAAGAGGGCTAGGATTCGTGGTTTGGTAGGACTGAGTATGTATGGGAGCCCCTAACGTCACAGGAACCGTAGGTGGGGCTGTAGGTAGAACACTAACAAAGGGTATCTGACTATAGGTGACAGAGGTGTCTGAGTAATGATGCGGTCTGGCCACCGCAGCTGGGTTAAAGAGTGAAGGAGCAGCATAATCTGGCCTAGACATTAATATGGGCTGTGCAGTAACTAGCGAAGCCGATGACCTTGTAACTATGCTGGGCTGGGTTACTTCTGCAGCTGAGGGGACAGAAATGAACGGGGTTTCAGCTACTGAAGCAGTAATGTGTGCAGCAGGTAATACAGGGGAAGGCATTACTGGTGTCACAGGTATAAAGTTAACATGGCAAGGGGTAGAATGACTAGGCATTACATGGTCGGATGATTTAAGATCATCGGTAGCAGCAACTCTGTGCTGTCGAGCGCTTACCTCAAACAGAGGATCAACAGCATGGCTGGACTGTGAATCAGGAACATTAACTTCTTGAGATTCCTGTTTAAGAAGTGCACAAACATATTTAGCAGCCTCAAGCTCATTTTGAACCTTTTTGAGACGCCGCCGAGTCTCTACCTGCTTAGCGAGTAACTCTCTAGCCTTAGTGGCTTGTTCCTGTTTATACTGCGCCTCTCTAGCCTGAGCATCAAGTCTCTCACACTCTTTATCAACAATGGAATCCTCTTCAATCTGCTGTTGAAGTTCTTCCAAGTCTAGAGTCTTTAGCCTTTCCTCCAACATGGCGGCTTGAAGATCAGAGAGTCCATGTCTGGGAGATCTGCGTTGTGCACTGTGATGGGATCTGGATGAAGTACTGGAAACCGTGCCAGAAGAAACGGATCTAGACGCATGTCGTGATGGTCTGGATGGTCTCTGCGAAGACGAATCAGCAGGAGGTGGCTCTGGATGTAGGTTAGGTGGGAGCTGGACATCATAATCGGCCAGATGGACAGGAAGGTGTCTCTCTCTTGGAGGACGAGGTCGAACAACAGGCTCATTTGCACTGGGAGTTTCAGGATCCATCTTGATACACGCATCCGGCTCGAAGGACCATATTCGAGCGTATGGGACGCTCAAGGGGGTTCAGGTGTAGTGCACCAAAGATGGGGTGTGTGTTTCCGGTAAGAGAAACAGGAGAGGGAATCCCAGTTTAACTCGTTTAATCAAGGAGGTTTGTATATGTTACTTCACACATGTGGTCTATAATAAAAAGAAAAGAAATAAGGAAAACAGTTGTAAATATATCAGAAAATTGACAAACATTCAGTTATTAAGTAATATTAATTAACATACATAGTTTAACTGCGTGCTGATTATATTAATAAATAATTAAATAAACAATGAAAAAACAGATCGCATGATCGTTGCGAATGCTCAATATTACAAAGAAATTATGCAATGTCTTCAATTTCAACATTTTCAAAAAACACTGAACAAACTGGGCGATATGCAACCAGTAAGTGAACATAATATCCATACTTCACTGGAAAAACACTGATTTTCAAGATCAAAGTCCGATATGAAAACACCCTGGTTTCACTTTGTGACGCAGTTTCAAATGCGCTCAATCCACGGGCTAATATCAACATTCAGAACGACAATATCAATCACAAAGTTAGAATACAGTTGAAAACTCACCAGCAATCATTCACGCACAGGAGAAAACATATACAAAATGGAATAAACAGTCCAGCCAGCCTGATTCATATTCGTGATTTAGCTGCCGATTCTGCACGTCCACGCCCCGAATGAGCTGCATATATTACATACCACTAGGGGGCGAGTTAGGGCTTTCTCACAATAATTTTCTTCCATTACAGGACAATCTGTACTCTGACGTAACAGGGAGAGACGTTCATGTTTCTGAATCAGCTGATTGTGATGACGCTCAGTACGCCACTGTTACTTCCAGCAAACCCAGAAGAGACAGAAACGCTCCTGATCGCAGAGATACTGAGGAGATCCAGTACGCAACTGTACAACATCACAAAAACAAACAGACCAAGAGATCAGAGGAGAACGAAAGCCAGTACGACAATATCAGGATTCACCAGCCTGAATCTGCTGTGAGGTGAGAAGAACCAGCTTAAAGAGACACTTCACCCAAAATAAAACATTTGTCATCTACTCATCCGCATGTTACTTTTATGATTGTGATGAAAGGAGAATTTGTGATATACAAGGTGTCTGTATTTGACTTCATTGTGTAATCTGACACATGACATTGTTTCTATTTATTTTTATTTTGTGTTCTTTAGGCGATCAAATGTTGAAACTGTGGACGACGCTTCTGTGATCTACAGTTGTGTCAAATGAGTAACAGAGACCATCATGAAGACAAAGGCCTAAACAAATTATAATTAAAGTTTTGAAAGTAGGGCTGTCAATTCAGCATGCACAGTTATTTATTATTCAATAAAGCAGGTAAATATATGGCAGGAACACAGTGTCTGTAATCTTTTTCACATTACAAGAGCAGAATACAATTGAAAGAGCCAAGAACCCAAAACATGGTGTTTGGTGAGACTAAAAATCTTGATTTTGAACTTTTGACTTCAAATGTTTTCTGTGAGCAAATAAAAAGCCCATATCAGTTTGACCAAGTTCGAGCTTGTGTGTCATCATGTCTAAGTCATTGTAGACCTATAAAATAATGTACTATGTGTGATGGCTCTGTATATGTGCAACAGTGGATAAAATAAATTTGATGTACACCTCGCTCTGTTAAAGTCTCATGATTATTTATAGTGCAGCTTCTGTGTACGTGTGTTCAGACGAGGTCAATCATGATGGTTTAATCAGTTTGACTAAACCAACATTTTACGAAGCCCCTGAAGTCACATGATGATGGAAATTGTTTTTCAGTTCCCCATGCAGGAAATTTTGCGAGCAAATGCAGAAGCATTGACATTTTTTTTCTCCCATCTCATACTTTTTTCAGTCACCATGTCCTTATATTGAGTACATTGAGATACTCTTCAGCTGCGTCAGAAAACCTAGGTAGCTGTCTTGCTGCCTCGCTGTCTTATAAGAGAATGACTTGTACGGCAGCGTTTGTGCATGAAGGCACCTCACGAAACTGATTTCAGACATACTTCTGAGGCAGCGTAACAGTTTAATGATCTACAGCAATATAGCGCGAGCTTTGGTGAGAACTAAACAAATATTTAATTATTACAGTAGTAATTTCTCAATAGAAATGATATCAAAATTTAAATATGTTGGTCAAAATTGTACATTTATACACAAACTGAGCAGCAAACGCAACTTTTGGATGCCATCTTTATTTTTCTAGCTCAACTGTCACAGAATGGAAAGCACAGGATTGTGGGATATCAAAGGCAGCTAAGAATACATCTATGCTCCCTTCAAAAATCGATCAGATGAAGGTATCTCATGAGACAGGAAGTGAAGCTAACATTGGATTCAGACGTGCCTTGATGCCTTCCTACCTTGAAATGTGTCCTCAGAAGGCAGCATTTTCCAGTTTTCGGACGCAGCCATCATTACAGACTGGTGCTTATGTATGGGTGAACTGATGCTGGATGAGGTCATTTCCTGTCCCTGCCCCCACCTCCTGTTGCTATTCTTTTAACCATTAAACTTAAGGCAAAAATTGTCAAGAATGAAAGAATCTCAAGAATGTCAAAATATAACTATAACTCTCTGAGATCAAAGTGTCGACATCCAGTCTTACTCAATATATGTTCCTATACTGAGAATCTTGCTCAATAATTCATCAGAAAATGTTTCCAGGAAGAAAGGAAGGGTATAAAAACTTTAAAAACCCACTTTTATTTTTATTCAATTTGTATCTGAACATCCCTTCAATCTTAAAATGTGGAAATGCAAGTGAAATTGTAAATATGTCCTATATGTTAATAAATCTGTGTACAGGATCAATCAAAGTGGTGGACAAACTTTTTTCATATTGTTAAACATTTTGGGTTTAATAACTTTTTAGATATCAATAAATTTCATCATTGGATCATGATGAAAAGTTGTTTAAAGTTGCTTGTGGGCAGGAGTCAAGAAAGATGAAGAAACATTTTCTGTTTGTGCAAGCATTTTAAAATAAACACTGTTAACCATAAGAAAATCATCAGTTTATCGTCTGCTGGAGAGACTCACCAGAACACGGTAAGAGTTACTCTGGTTACTGTGTGAATATAGTCTGATTAATACTGTTGTAGAAACCACTGACCTATTCAATATGACATATTCTCAATTAAATATTATTTATGGAAATGTTTTAAAGTTTTTATAATGATGATAGTGTGTGTTATACTATATTATTGTTCTTGTAGTGATGTCACTGATAAAGGCTCCTCCTCTTCCTCTGATGTTTCTGCTTATGATTCACGGTGAGTCGCTCCTGCTGGAGAGTTTTTTCATGTTTTTAGTCACTTATCAAAGTCTTTAGTTTGAATCAGGGGTTTTTAACGGGGGTCCAGCAGTCACTGAACCCCCTGTTAAAACACCTTTCACAAACAAATTTCTGTGAAAAAAGTATTCTTCACTGAAATTATTTTTTATTTGCTTTGGTACTATTTTCACAAGTAAGTTGTACAGTTTGACAAGCTATACTCATAAATTAAAGTAGTTAAACTACAGTCAAGCTGAAAAAGTAGTTAGCTACACTACAAGTTACTATCAAAAAGTAGCTAGCTACATTGAAACTACTTTGATTTTTATTTAAATGACATAGCCTATTACAAAAAAACTGAATAACTGTTAATGTTTAAGTAAAATGTTTTCTGGTTTAAAACAATGCATTGCACTACAATTATTATTTCATAGCGTACCGTTTTATTTTATAAACTATATCAAAAGATACAATACTGAAATGTAGCCTATATCACACATTGACTGTCAAAAGTTCAAAATTGCTACGTCACACCAACCCGATTCTCACTGCAATTCATACATATTTTACGAGGTGGCCAATTCGTACAAATTCATATTTTTTGTTTTTTTGTTTTTTTGTTTTTTTTGTTGTTTTCATGCTATAAGAGGACAGACAAACAATTGCACTCTGCAGTTTCTGAAGTGATATCTACATATAAATGCAGGATTCACACCCAATATTGCTACCATAACCATAACAAAAATATGCAATAATAATAATAATAATAATAAGCAATGTAAATGCAGACTAGAAAAAATATTTTAATTTTTGTATTAATATTTTTGAGATTCTACAGTATTCTAATTATTTGTAAAAGTAATGACTTAAAAAAAAAATCTTAAATGTCTCACTGTATACATTGCTATTCTTATTATGGTGGAGCCGTTGCTTACACATTACATCTGCACTTTACTGTAGCATCCTGACTAATTTCAGAAGCGCCCTCAGTGATTTGATTCTGGAACCAGGCCTGGCCTGCACTGCACCCATGCAAGAACAAAATATATTCAACTTAAATTGGATACACAGAAAAATGCAGGTTAAACTCACAGCACATGCAGTGATGAAGTTTTGAGACGCGAATCATGCACTTCTTGCATGAACATAGTGCATTTCATTCTGAAACCCACACAGCCTTTATTAGATCAGCCTTTGCCGTGCACCGTTAAGGCTGATTTATACGTCTGCGTCGAGTGTACGGGTCCCGGCAAAGTCTAAAGGCTGATTTATACTTCTGGGTCGGACCTACGACGGAGTCTCTGCACCGTAGGCTATGCGTCTGTTTTCATTTATACTTCTGCGTCGTTGTCCGCGTTGACGTCCATGCAGACCACTAGTAGGCAGTGTCCGCGGAAATGTTGAGTATCAAGGCAAAAGCCGAAGACGGAGCAGCTTGTCATGTATGTTGTCAGTATACAACTGGCAACAGTGTTGCCAGTATTTAACTTTTTCTTAACTTACAGTTTGTTACTGTTAAAATACATTTTGTGGGTGTGTCTTTTTATCTTACACCTTTAACCCTTTTATCTCCACTGGAACATCCTCTAGTGTCCACACTGCAAAGAGTAAAAGTAGCATTGATGCTGTGTTGCAATAATTAAGTGAATGTGGAAGTGATGATTGAGCATTTATGATGAACACCTGCTGTTAACAAGCAGAATCACTGAAGAGAAGAGGAACAAAGAGAACAGAAAACAAAGAGACGAAGAAGCAGAAACACAAGAACTACAACTGACTTATACACTTATTACTGACCAGATTTATTTTATTTCTACATAAGATTATTATTGAGAATTAACAGTTTAGATTTTGATGTTTAATTGAAAATGTTTGGTTTGATGTCACCATTAAGCAGATGTCACCATTAAAGAGATCAGCATTTGCTTTAGTTGAGCTCTTTATAAACACTCAGTTACAGCAGCCAGAGAACATCAAGAATCAGCAAATAAATCTCAACAACGGTGACAAGCATCATATTCTAATAAACAGATCAACTCTGAACATCAGAAAACAAGCAACTAAAAAGTCACATAAAAAAAAAAATAAAATAAAAAAATAGTGAGAAAAGGAAATTACTAAGACAATTCAGATCATAATTTATTCATGCAGCAATGCATGATGGGAGCCATGAATGCATTTTGATTGGTGGCTCCCAGAATGCACTGCAACATGCTTTATTATTCTCACTATTGTTGAGATTCACAGACTGATTCTTGATGTCTGTGTCTCGAAATGAAAGAGACTTTTTTTTAAATCAGAACAACTTTTGAGAAATCCTTCAGATTATATTGATAAAGCTGATCTTCTGCTGTAGAATCACAGTGCTGCTGTAATCAATAATGTAAATCTAACTCAGAGATTGGGCTCTAAATGAGTTCAGTGATTCAGATCAAATAATGATTATGTGAAAACATAACCAACACCACCTGATCATCTTTTCTCTTTGCTTGTCTGGCTGATATAACTTAGTTACAACAGCCAAAATAAAAACTAATATTATAAAGTCAAGGGTCAAGAGCTTAACTAAAGCAAACCCAGATCTCCATGATGGTGGCTTAAACATTCGGATTTTCTCTTTTGATTCTGCTTGTTAACATTAGATCACCTTCCTGACACATTTACTGTGTTAAAATCATTAACATAATGAATGTGTCAGAATTAACACAAGAAGTGTCCCTAAACTCACACACTGATGTGAAAGAATTTAACACATTTTGAGTCCGTTTTAACACATCCTTTCTGTTGTTTTTAACACAACTTGTGTTATATCTTAACACAGCCGTGTGTTAAGTCATCCACCTATGAAGAAAGAAGCGCAAACTTTCTTAACGGCTTGTGGAGTGACGTAGCAGTAATGTGATTGGATGATAGTTTAACACATATTGTGTTGGACACAGTGTTGGACACTCTCTCTCTCTCTCTCTCAAATATGTTACACCTGTGTTAAGAAGAATAACACACTTGTTGAGTTAAAAGTAACACAAAATGTGTTGTCCTTAACTAGACAAACGGGTGTGTTAAGATATAACAAAGGCTGTGTTGTTTTTAACACATCTGTTGTAAGAGTGTACTAATATCACAACAGATCATCAAAAGTGCACTTTTTTCAAATATTTCAGCATATTTTCAATTGTGTAAGTGCAATACACAAAATCACAAAGTGTCATTTTCACTACACAAAATAAGTGTTTCATCTATATAAATGTTCCATTCATAGTAACTGTCTTTCATAATTCTATTACCCACATACCAACATTGTGTCAGCCCAGATTCGGCCCACATCTGGCACATGTGGCACTGTGATCTGGCCCACATACTGCAATGAATTACGGTCCTTGTGTGGGCCGCTTCTGTTTGCCAGATCTGAGCCACAAGCAGGCCACAGCAATGCCACATGTCAGCCAAGAGCTCTTATTATACATTAGTTTTTTTGTGGCTGTTGTGACAGTGTGTTTGTCAAACAGAAACAAGGGCCATAGTTCATTGCAGCATGTGCCAGATCTCAACACAATATTGCTATGTGGGAGTGTAATAGCTTTGTTGGCCTTAATTGGTAATTTATGTGCTCGGACCATGACACTCAGTGGCCTGCAAATGAGTTCTCGAGCTGTATTTAAGAGTCATTAAGGGAGTTGGATTTGGATTTTTAAGACCGTGTAATGTGGTACTGATTTGTGGCTCCACTGACTGGATCTATGGGGTCTACCCTTGTCAGGGTTTTAAGGCTGGCTCCACTCCAGACCAGACATGATTCCTGGCTTTATTCCAGGGAGAATGAGATCAGAATGGATACTGAACAGTACACACATTCTGAATAGACATCCTTGTTGTAGTATTTGTTTTTTTTGTTTTTCCCCAAGTATTTTTTTTTTTTTTTTTTTTAACACAATCATAAATTCCTTTTCTTCATTTTAATCCAGCTCATGAGGAAGTCAGCACTGTGAATGAAGTCATTTACCGTGTGGGTGACGATTGGGACAAGGGCCACACTCAGCTCAAAGGTCATTAGATATTCCCAAATGCACTTATCTTACAAATATACTGGTGATTTTTGAAAAACAAAAAAGTAGTTCTGGACATGACACATCATGAAATACAATAAATACAAAATATGTCATCATAAAGACGTTTGAAATATTCTTGCATATTTTAGACCAGTGTGTTGCGAATGGAAAGACATATCATGTGAACGAGACCTTCGATAAGCGACATGAGCAGGGCTACATGATGAACTGCACATGCTTTGGCCAAGGTTGTGGTCGCTGGAGATGTGTTGCCATCGGTAAGCAGGCATTTGCTAATTTTGTTGCTATGCTCAGCCTTTTGTTCTGTTTTTTTTTCTAACCTTTTTCTCAAAATGTTAGAACTTCCCTGTACATTCAAAGTATTTTACAACATGAATTGTCCATAAATCGAACAGACTTATTCTAAACAATAGTTTTTGTAAACATGTCAGAGTTGTAATGAAAGGAAGAATATTTTTACTTTGTCTGCACAAACCATTTATTCTTTTCCTTTAGACCAGTGCCAGGAACATGAGACCAAGGTGTTCTACCAGATTAGCCAGACATGGAACAAGGTTATCCGAGGCTTCTTGTATAGATGTTCCTGCTATGGGAATGGCATTGGAGAACTGGCCTGTAAGCCTCTGCAGTCTACTGGTAAGAGATCACACTGCTTCAGCCGGCATTCATAAAAGAACTAGTTTTAAATAAAATAATGTGAATGGCAAGAAGCAGTATTGTTACAGTTTATTTATTTATTTATTTTTTAATTGCTTTGGTGCAATTTTCACTAGGAACTGGTACATTTTCAAAACTCATAGTACTAATATCACAAGAGATCATCAAAAGTGCACTTTTTCAAACGTTTCAGTATATTTTGAATTGTTTTAGTACAATGCACACAATCATAAAGTATCCTTTTCACTACACAAAATCAGTGTTTCCTCTATATAAATATTTCATTTACAGTAACTGGCTTTCATAATGCTATTACTATCAAACTTTTGATTTGCATGTCTTCTCGTTCAGTTTAATACATTTGTCTGTTATTTAATCCAGCTGAACTTAATGGTTAATCAATAAATCATTTGGTACACCTGTAGATTTCTATAGGTATTGATTCTATAGGCATAGTTTCTATAGAACATGTTGGCATTTTCCATTATGGATAATCAAATGCAATGAATTCTTTTTTACATTAATAAGCAATTTATCTTAGATCAGTGTTTCCCAACCCTGTTCCTGGAGGCACACCAACACTGCACATTTTGCATGTCTTTCTAATCAAACACACCTGATTCAAGTCATCAGCTCATTAGTAGAGACTCCAAGACCTGAAATGGTTGTGTCAGACAAAGGAGACACGCAAAATGTGCAGTGTTGGTGTGCCTCCAGGAACAGGGTTGGGAAACACTGTCTTAGATGATGACCACAATTGTCAAAGTGAGTGTGTGGGGTCATAGTAAACCCTGCGTTGTGAACCAAATGTCCCCACTAGGTCTAAAATTACTGGTTTTACCATCCTTGTGGTGACATTTAGTTCACAACACAGGGTTTACCATGACGTTTGTTTGTTTGTTTGTTGTTTGTTTGTTAGAGTTATTAGAGTTTTTTTTTAATTTTTATTTTTTTTATGATACACTCTTTAGAGGATCTAACACAGAAAAAAACAAAACAAAACATAGATATCATTAACAAGCACAATAGATTTGAAATCACAGACTATGTTTAAAGGATTTAACGTCACAGTTATAGCCACATTGAAACCAATTCTGTCAGCTTGTTCTATTGTAATGTACAGCACTTTGGAACTACTGTGTAGCCTGTACAGAGCTATATAAATAAAGATACAAACACACACACACACACACACACACACACACACACACACACACACACACACGTCATTTTTAGTTTGTAGATTTAATTATGATATTCTTCCTCTTTCAGTTCATCGTGGTGCTGGTTGGCTTGACTGGTTGGGGATCACAGTGGCATGTTTAGGATTATTCATCATCATCATCATCATCATCATCATCATCATCGTCATCATATTGTATACAATGTAAATAAAAAAAAAATCAACAAAGAGTAATACTATTTTTTTTAAACTAATGCAGAAGTACATTTGATTATTAAATGACACAATGAAATATCTAGTTTCTGATTCCTTTTTAACAGTCAGAAGAAAAGGAAAAACAGAAGATCTTCAATACACATGTATGAGGTGAGATGATCAAATAACCAGAATGATGGCAATAAAACAATTAGAGCTCCTTTATATACATTGAACATATATATATTTTCATACTTGAGATCTTACAGAATATTATGTAGATGTGGATTGATTACACTTTTGATTTTCATGCAAAATCACTTGTTTGTTTGTTTGTTTGTTTTGTTTTTTGGTGATTAGTCTTTCTCTCTGTTTCCCTGTAGAACGTTGATCCCAGTGCAAACACATATACAGCTCTTGACCTCAAGTCCAGATCATCTGACTTGTACAACACTCACACAGTAAGTCAAATATCAAAAACTACATTCACAAAAGAGTTTGTACACTCAAAATCAGGTAATAAATAATCAATGTGTCTTTCATATAGACTATCCATCCCAGACCTGCTGATCACCAGCCGGGCTCTTCTGAATATGAGAATCTGTCAGTAAGTGTGAGATCCTCAGGTCTTCTCAATATCATCAATAAAGAAAGAAAATGTCCTCAGTAGTCAATCTACTAGTCAATAGATACTAAACAGTCTTTTCTTTATGTTATGAGATGGATTATATGAGTCTTTTCACTGACAGAAATATAAAAAATATAAATATTAATATAAAAATATTTTCAAATAAAAAAAAGAGATAACTCGGATTATTTGTACCATTGTAGTGTTGATTCATGTGCTTTTTAATTTTTTTACAGACCTGTGTAAATGTGTGTTTTATTTCTGTTGTAGCCACAGCAAGATGCCATGATAAGATGAGGCACAAGTTAAATGTTACCTAACTTTTTTGGAGTCACTGGTCACGCTCACATCACAACTGGCAAAGGAAATGAAACGCCTCTTCAGAGTTTCCATTCAGCAGTGAAGCGGGGCCGTGCACAGACATTTTAAGGGCCAGTGGCTCAAACCAGAAAAAAGGGGCACTAAGGGTATAATAATTGTAATAATATAATATTTTTATTTTACAGAAAAATTATTTTAAACTATTTTTACTACAAGGTTACCTCTTAACGGGTTAGTTCACCGAAAAATTAAAATAATGTCATCAATTACTCACCCTCATGTGGTTCCACACCCGTAAGACCTTGGTTCATCTTTAGAACACAAATTAAGATATTGTTGATGAAATCCAATGGCTCAGTGAGGGCTCTGTTGAGATCAAAGCCATTCAAACTCTTAAGATCCATAAAGGTAACATTACTAAAAAGATATTTTAATCAGTTCATGTGAGTTCAGTGGTTGTATCTTAATATTATAAATTGATGAGAATATTATATTATATATCAATATTTTTTGTGCGGCAAAACAAAAAAAAGACTTTTCAACAATATTTAGTGATTGACTGATTTCAAAACACTGCTTCATGAAGCTTCGGAGCTGTATTAATCTTTTGTTTTGAATTAGTGATTCAGATCTCCTATCAAATGGCTGAACTGCTGAAACCACGTGACTTTGGCGCTCTGATCCACTGATTTGACTCTTAAAGCTCTGAAGCGGTGTTTTGAAATCAGCCCATCACTATGTTGTCACTATTTTGCCACACAAAAAGTATTCTTGTCGCTTTATAATATTAAGATAGAACCACTGAACTATACAACTCATCCGGAGAAAAGATCTCAAAAAAATAGCATAGGACACCGCCTAGCCCTAACTCAGCATATGAATCTCAATAATGGTGACATCCTTCATGCCGCAGTGCATGCTGGGAGTCATGAGTTGTATACTATGGTGGCTCCCATCATGCGGCATGAAGGATGTCACCATTGTTGAGATTCATATGCTGATTTTTGATGTCTGTGTGTCTAAAAATGTTTTTAAACAATTGCACTTTAAAAGTCAAGATTCAGAATGTCTGATCTGTAGCAAGAAAGCATTGTTGGTGAATATAACCTATTAAAAACAAATAGTAAATGACTTTGCTTTATGATGATGAAAACTATATCACTTTATCATTTTGTTTCTGGTTTTCTTTGCAACAAATGATGTGTTTTAGTAAACACTGTTACAAAGACCACAAACTCACAC
The DNA here is from genome assembly GCA_036281575.1 of Ancherythroculter nigrocauda. Taxonomy (NCBI): domain Eukaryota; kingdom Metazoa; phylum Chordata; class Actinopteri; order Cypriniformes; family Xenocyprididae; genus Ancherythroculter; species Ancherythroculter nigrocauda. The sequence continues at coordinate 8,995,689 of VTFQ01000003.1, forward strand.
AAAAAGCCAAGAGTCAAACTGACCAACTAAAGGAAACACTGACCACCAAAATGGTGACCAAACATTTTCAATAAAACATCAACATCGAAACTTGTTAATTCTCAAAAATAACTTCTGCTGAGATCTTGAGAGATTTATTGGCTTTCTTTTTTCTTCAGTTGATTTCAGGCTGTATTTTCTGAGAGTGTAAGCATGATGTTGAACCAACATCACATTGTAACACTGATTCAATGTCATTACCATTGATTTTTCTGTTGAAATTTCAACAATGATTTAACATTAATTGAGGGTGCAAAAGTGATATTGATTCAATGCAGTTAACGTTGACACATTAACATTGATTCAGCATTATTTCAATCATTGTTGCTATCTGGGTTATTACTAACCAGACTGACTTTATTGCTGTCACACGTCTACAGAAGAACTTACTGAGAATTAACAGAAGTTTAGATGTTTCGTTTGAGGTCACGGTCACATCATGGAGATCAGTGTTTGCTTTAGTTGAGCTCTTGACCCCTGACTATTATAGAGTTGCTCAGTGGCGGACTGGGACAGTAAATCAGGCCGGGAATTTGACTCCACCCCAGGCCACCTCTGCTGCTGCAGTCACCACCACCAAATTCATGTGTCCACCAGCCTGCTAAACTTATAGGGTAACCCTGTTAGTTGATGTAACAGGTAGACTACCATTCATAATATGAATGGATAAATAAATAAACCCTCAAAAACTCACTAGGAATAGACCATCTATACTACCACACCAAAGACAAATATAAAATTGGCTTACACATTTTAAGAAGGGATAATAAAAGATACATATTCACATGTTAAAATATTTATATTTTATATATTTCCAATGCTCAACTCAAGTATATCAAAAGTATCAGAAACACAAACAAAAACAACACAAACACAAAACAAACGGTTCGGTTTGTTTCATAGTTTTAGAGTCACGGTTTCGGTACCGTTGTTACAACGGCGTTGTATGTGCTATATTTATGGAAAAACTATACTTTCAAAAATATATATATTTTCTCATATTATTTAGAATATTCTAACTACAAAAAACAGCACAATTAAATAAAGCAAAATGGTTCCGTAATGAACGAATAATTGGAAGTACGGGATACCCAGAATAATCAAATACCTAAATTAATACATGACCAATGATTAATTTCTTATTAGGAACACAATCTAAGAGTAATAGTCATTTGAAATTGGAGTCAGATTAAACAAGCAGCTAAAGTCAAGTCAAGTCAAGTCAAGTCAAATTTATTTATATAGCGCTTTTACAATTGGTAATTGTTTCAAAGCAGCTTTACATATTAGAATCACAGAAAAAAGGGAAGTGGTTAAAAATAAGCTGTACAAACAAACGTGGTAATATGTAACATATACAAGATGGTGCTACATTAAGCCAATGTCGGCTGACTCCCAGGGGTGGAAAAAACCCCCTAGGAGAAAAACCCAGCGTGCTAACACTGGGAAAAAAGTCCTAGGAGGGAAAAAACCCCTTGGAAGATATATATAATATATGTAAATGGATATGGAGATCAAAATCTGAATTATGCATTTTTATTATAGAGATTAAAAATAGATTATATATAAATATATGTAAGCGGATACGGGGATTAAAAATCTGAACGATAGATGCAGCCAGAACTGGATCTGTCGGCCCATTGTCTCCTGGGCTACGTTGTAGTCAGGTCCAGACACAGGTTCTCCATCTGATCTGGATACGGCCTGGATCCAGCACCCGGCAAACCTCAGGATAAGCAGAGAGACAGATATTAGCGTAGATGCCATTCTTATTCTGATGTACAGGTATATCTAGTGTTATAGGAAATGTTCTCGGTTCCGGCCGACCTAATTATTGCAGCGTAACAATCCTTTAACGGATTTGAAAAATGTTAATGTATTGATAATGTGTTATGTGTATGCAAGAGCAAAGAGATGTGTTTTTAGTCTAGATTTAAACTGACAGAGTGTGTCTGCTTCTCGAACAATGCTAGGAAGATTGTTCCAGAGTTTAGGTGCTAAATAGGAAAAGGATCTGCCGCCTTCAGTTGATTTTGATATTCTGGGTATTATCAACTGGCCTGAATTCTGAGATCGCAATAAACGTGAAGGACTATAATGCATTAAGAGCTCACTTAGGTACTGGGGAGCTAAACCATTTAGAGCTTTATAAGTAAGTAGCAAGATTTTAAAATCTATACGATGTTTAATAGGGAGCCAATGTAATGTTGACAGAACTGGGCTAATATGGTCATACTTTCTGGTTCTAGTAAGAACTCTAGCTGCCGCATTCTGGACCAACTGTAGTCTGTTTAAAAGCCGAGCAGAACAACCACCCAGTAGAGCGTTACAATAATCTAGTCTTGAGGTCATGAATGCATGAACCAACTGTTCCGCATTTGTCATTGAGAGCATATGTCGTAATTTAGATATATTTTTTAGATGGAAGAATGCGGTTTTACAGATACTAGAAACATGACTTTCAAATGAAAGATTGGTATCAAAGAGCACACCCAGGTTCCTAACTGAGGACGAAGGTTTAATGGAGCACCCGTCAAGTGTTAGAGAATATTCAAGGTTTTTTCGTGAGGAAGTTTTTGGTCCAAAGATTAGGATATCAGTTTTTTCTGAATTTAATAATAAGAAATTTCTTGTCATCCAGTTTTTAATGTCAGCTATGCATTCTGTTAGTTTTGTGTATTTGTAGGTTTCGTCAGGGCGCAAGGAAATATAGAGCTGAGTATCGTCAGCGTAGCAGTGAAAACTAACACCATGCTTCCTAATTATCTCTCCTAAGGGCAGCATGTACAGAGTGAAAAGCAACGGTCCTAGTACTGAGCCTTGTGGTACTCCATATTGAACCTGTGATCGATACGACATCTCTTCATTAACTACTACAGACTGATAGCGGTCAGATAGGTACGATTTGAACCATGCCAAAGCAATTCCACTAATGCCAATATAGTTTTCAAGTCTTTTTAGAAGAATGTTGTGATCGATAGTGTCAAAAGCAGCACTGAGATCTAATAACACTAATAGAGAAATACAGCCACGATCGGATGATAAGAGTAGATCGTTTGTAACTCTAACGAGAGCAGTCTCAGTACTATGGTATGGTCTAAATCCTGACTGGAAATCCTCACAGATTCCATTTCTTTCTAAAAAGGAGCACAGTTGTGTTGAAACTGCCTTTTCTAGTATCTTTGACAGAAAAGGTAGATTCGAGATTGGCCTGTAATTTACTAAATCTCTCGGATCTAGTTGAGGTTTTTTAATAAGAGGTTTAATAATAGCCTGCTTAAAGGTTTTTGGCACGTATCCTAGTGTTAAGGATGAATTAATTATATCAAGAAGTGGACCTACGACCTCTGGAAGCATTTCTTTCAGTAGTTTAGTCGGCATTGGGTCTAGCATACATGTCGTTGATTTTGATGATTTGATAAGTTTAGATAATTCTTCCTCTCCTATAGCGGCGAATGATTCTAGTTTTACCTCAGGGACACTACAGTGCACTGTCTGAAGCGAAACTGTAGACGGTTGCATGTTTTTAATTTTCTCTCTAATATTATCAATCTTGCAAGTAAAGAAGTTCATAAAGTCATTACTGCTGTGCTCTATGGAAACGTCAGCAGTTGAATCTCTGTTTCTAGTTAATTTAGCCACTGTGTCAAATAAATACCTAGGATTATGTTTGTTTTCTATTAAGAGATTTGAAAAATAAGTAGATCTAGCATTTCTTATAGCCGTTCTGTACTCAATCATTTTTTCTTTCCACGAAAGGCGAAAAACTTCTAGTTTTGTTTTCTTCCAACTACGTTCAGCTTTTCTAACAGCTCGTTTTAGAGCCCGAGTGTGCTCATCATACCACGGCATTGGATTAGTTTCCTTAATCTTCTTTAGACGTAAAGGAGCGACTGCATCTAATGTGCTGGAAAAGAGAGAGCCAATAGTTTCTGTTGCAGCATAAAGTAAAATTGAAACTAAGTTCTAAAAATTTAGGTGAACTTCACAGGGGTGCTGTAAAGACATACACACGTTAAACCTTTGCCCCGGCCATCGGATTCAGTTCACTGGGCCGATGGGGGGTTTCTTACAGGATTTCATCTTCTTACATGTGTGGAACGACATGAGGGTGAGTAATAAATGACATTATTTTCATTTTTGGGTGAACTAACCCTTTAACATGCAGCCTATGACTATAAATCATTAGAAATGTATAATGATTTATGATAAAATATTACATTATAATAAAAATCTGACACTAATTTATTAATTTTTGTCAGGAGGTATGCTAGATCTAAATCATCCATGTCCATGTCTTCACTGTGAAATATGAGCCTATTATGCATCAACTGTATTAAAAAAAAAATAATAATAATCCTGTACACTTCTGTACACTGGAGAAAAATGTTTACTTAAAATTTCTTTAGATAGAAGTTTAGTTTTTTTTTTTTGTTTCCTATTTTTAACCAAAATAGGATGGAATGAGCATTATTGAACACGTTTTGTGTTTTTCATTGAATACTGGAAGCCAGAGGGCGCCCTCGTGCAGAAACTCCAGATGTGCCTCACAGAGGTAATATAACATTCCAGGAAATCCCTAATATGGACAAAGACATCCAGCTAATATAGCTATCACTGTAGCTGAATAAAACAAGATAGAAATGCTTTAATTGATTAAACATGAAAACTATATATAAAAAAAAAAAAAAAAACAACTGCGACAATATATGGTTCATCTGAGTTCTTCAAGCACTCTGGTATTTTCATAATAAAAAATATATATATATTTATAACAATGCTAATTGGCATAGACTTTATCACTGTATAAAATACTATAATATATTGTCTACCTTATACTATGATAACAAACCACATCAGCTCACAAAAGTAAGTTTATTGTACATCACACAAGATGAAGTGTCTGCTTCACTCCAAACAATCACTGTAAGAGCTGAATAAAACACAGTGCAAGAAGTGCGCATTAAAGGTGCCCTAGAACTTTTTTTTTTAAGATGTAATATAAGTCTAAGGTGTCCCCTGATTGTGTCTGTAAAGTTTCAGCTCAAAATACCCCATAGATGTTTTTTAAATTCATTTTTTTAACTGCCTATTTTGGGGCATCATTAGAAATGAGCCGATTCGGGGTGTGTGGCCCTTTAAATCCCGTGCTCCACGCCCCAAGAGCTCGCGCTTGCCTTAAACAACATAAAAAAAGTTCAAACAGCTAATATAACCCTCAAAATGGATTTTTACAAAGTGTTCGTCATGCAGCATGTCTAATCGCATAAGTACAGTGTTTATTTTGATGTTTACATTGATTCTGAATGAGTTTGAGGCTATGCTCTGTTGCTAACGGCTAATGCTACACTGTTGGAGAGATTTATAAAGAATGAAGTTGTGTTTATGAATTATACAGACTGCAAGCGTTTAAAATATGAAAATAGCGACGGCTCTTGTCTACGTGAATACAGTAAGAAACAATAGTAACTTTAACCACATTTAACAGTACATTAGCAACATGCTAACGAAACATTTAGAAAGACAATTTACAAATATCACTAAAAATATCATGTTATCATGGATCATGTCAGTTATTATTGCTCCATTTTTCGCTATTGTTCTTGCTTGCTTACCTAGTCTGATGATTCAGCTGTGCACAGATCCAGAAGTTAATACTGGCTGCCCTTGTCTAATGCCTTGAACATGGGCTGGCATATGCAAATATTGGGGTCATACATATTAATGATCCCGACTGTTACGTAACAGTCGGTGTTATGTTGAGATTCGCCTGTTCTTCGGAGGTCTTTTAAACAAATGAGATTTACATAAGAAGGAGGAAACAATGGAGTTTGAAACTCACTGTATGTCATTTCCATGTACTGAACTCTTGTTATTTAACTATGCCGGGGTAAATTCAATATTTAATTCTAGGGCACCTTTAATCTTATGAAGAGACGAGAATATGTTTGTGTGCAAAAACAAAACAAAAATAATGACTTTATTTAACAATGTCTTCTCTTCTGTGTCATTCCCATATGTTGTTTACATCCAGCGCTTTCAGGTTCTACATCAGAATGCTGACTAATTATTGTCCGGCTCCTGCATCAGCATCACACGCATGCGTCGGGCTGATCACGTGATCAGCTTTGGCCAATACTGAGCCGACATTCGGACATAAACACACAAGCCTTCACTGTGCTTACTGCATCTCCTGCGTAAGGATAATGACAGGGAAGAGGTTGTTGAATAATATTGTTATTTGTTTTGTTTTTGCACACAAAAAGTATTTTCATCACTTCATAACATTAAGGTTGAACCATTGTAGTCACATGACTGTTTTAATGTTGTTTTTAGTACCTTTCTGGACCTTGAAAGTGTTGATTATATTGCTGTCTATGGATGAGTCATATACCTCTCGGAGGTCATCAAAAATATCTTAATTTGTGTTCTGAAGATGAACGAAGGTCTTAAGGGTGTGGAACGGCATGAGGGTGACTAATTAATTACAGAAATTTCATTTTTGGGTGAACCCTTTAAGACAAGGTCAATCATGATGGTTTAATTAGTTTGAATGAAACATAATTTTTATGGAACCCCTTAAATTACATGGTGATGGAAATTATATTTCAATGCTTTTGTGTGGAAGAACTGATTCTGGATGAAGTCATTTTCTGTCCCACCCATCTCTACTGCTCACCACTTCCTGTTGCAAAAAAGCAAAAGGCAAAAAATATAACTTGTCTGTCTGTATGTTAATAAATCTGTGTACAGGATCAATCAAAGTGGTGGACAAACTTTTTCATATTGTTAAACATGTTGGGCTTAATGACTTTTTAGAAATCAATAAATGCCATTGGATCATGAGAAAAAAGTTGTCTAAAGTTGCTTGTGGGCAGGAGTCAAGAAAGAGGAAGAAACATTGTCTGTTTGTGCAAGCATTTTAAAATAAAACAGTGTTAATCATAAGAAAATCATCAGTTTATCATCTGCTGGAGAGAGACACACCAGAACACGGTAAGAGTTACTCTGGCTACTGTGTGAATATAGTCTGATTAATACTGTTGTAGAAACCACTGACCTATTCAATAGAAAATATTCTCAATGAAAAATTATTTATGGAAATGTTTTAAAGTTTTTATAATGATGATAGTGTGTGTTATACTATATTATTGTTCTTGTAGTGATGTCACTGATAAAGGCTCCTCCTCTTCCTCTGGTGTTTCTGCTCATGATTCACGGTGAGTCGCTTCTGCTGGAGAGTTTTTTCATGTTTTTAGTCACTTATCAAAGTCTTTCTTTTGAATCAGGGGTTTTTAACGGGGGTCCGGCAGTCATTGAACCCCTGTTAAAACACCTTTCACAAACAAATTTCTGTGAAAAAAGTGGTAACACTTTCTATGAAGCCTGTATTTATAATGCATTATGAGGGTGTTCCTAATGTTTTATAATACATTCATAATGCCTTATAAACAACTTTATAATATGTTGTATCATCTTATAAATTATCATAACAACAGGTACAATACATTATAATACTTAATTATTTGTGGTTATTATAACTTTTAAGAGTACAATGCATTATAACACCAGATGAAGCCTACATGTATATTGCATTGTAAGGGTATTCTTAATGCATTATAATACACGCATAATGCCTTATAAACAACCACTTAAGTTATAATGGATTATATATCCCATAGTTTCATATCTTTTACATTACATAAGGTCTGCACAGTATCATAATTTATCTTATGAGTGGTCTTTTACTGCTTAAAGCTTAAAACAAAGACTTTATTTAAACATCTGAAAAGTTTTATAATATGGTCAGAATATTTATAAGTGGTCTTGTATGCTTTCCCTTAAGGTAAAATCAAAGTTGTGTGGAAAAGTGGAAAAGCACAAAGGAACAATACATTAGATACATTACAATAATACATAACAATACATTACAATAAGATTAATAGACTTGACTAGAGAGAAATATCAAGCAGGTTCGCTATAGCAAATTGTATACTCATCCAGACCCAAGCGAGAACACACAATGAGAGAAGACTGCACTTTCAGTAGATCACTGTTGCTTTGTTCATATTTGAGTGTTTCCTATGAGGCTAATTTAAAGAACGTTGATAATCAAACAGCCATAGTAGGAAAAATACTATTGAAATCAATAGTTAGAGTCTACTGTCTGTTAACATTCTTCAAAATATATTTTTTGTGTTCATCAGAAGAAAACTCATACAAGCTTGGATCAGCTTGGGTGAATAAATGATGACAGAGTATTCATGTTTGGGTGAACTAACCCTTTAAGCTCACTGGTAACTCTTTTACATTTAAAACCATACAATATTAAGTTGATTTTACATATGGAGCATATTTTCTAAATATTGCAATAAAAATGTTCAAAGTATGTATTATAACGCATTAAGAATACCCTTATAATGCATTATAAATGGCTTCATGGAAAATGTTACCAAAAAAAAAAAAAAAAAAGTATTCATCAAAAAAGTAAAAATGTTACTTTAACAAAGTAATTAGTTATAGTTACTAGTTACTTCTCACAAATAGTAACGGAGTTAGTAACTGAGTTACATCATTATAAAAGTAACTAATTACCAGGGAAAGTAACTATTGCGTTACTTAAAAAAAAAAAAAATTAAAATAGGTCAAATAACTTGAATGTCCCCAATATTAAATATAAGTCTAAGAATAAACCCGGTTCGTCCCGGTGTGTAAAAACTGCTTCAGTGAGATCAATTATAGTAACCAGCATTTGTTTTTTGTTTTTTTGTCAGTAACAGTAACAGCGTTATAACGGGATAAAAAGTAATTAATTTGATTACTCGTTACTGAAAAAAGTAATGGTGTTAGTAACACTGTTTATTTAATAACGGCATAATTCCCATCACTGGTTAACATGAACTAATAATGAACTGCACTTCTATAGCATTTATTAATCTTTGTGAATGTGAATTTCAACATTTACTTATACATTATAAAACTGTATTAATAATGTATTAGTAAATCTTGAAAGATGGCTCAGATGCCTCAACCCCTGATGACTTCAGATGATGCAAACTCTGGAAAATTGCTATATATCCTATTCATTGTTAGCATATGTATTCATTAATTCCATGAGCTCTTTGTTTCTATCTTAAATTAATACATTGTTAGCTAACTGTTATTTGTATATTCTGAAATTACATAATTTTGACATAGCCATCTCTGATAACAGATCACTCTAAATTGTAATGTTGACATGCACTCCTTGTAAAGTTGCTTTGAAACAATATGTATTTTGAAAAGCTCTATACAAATAAATGTGAATTGAATTAAAATCAAGAGTTGTATTTGTTAACATTAGTTAATGCATTGAGAATTAACATGAACAAACTATGAACTGCTGTATTTTTATTAACTAACATTAACAAAGATAATGACAAATACAGTGAGTAATGTATTGCTCATTGTTAGTCATGTTAGTTAATATCTTAATGTTAACAAATGAACCTTATTGTAAAGTGTTACAGATTATTTTAATGTGGTGAACATGAGGGGTCAGTAATTATGAAAAAAATAAAATAAATCAATTTTGCGTGAACTATCCCTTTAATATTTGTTTCAGGAGTTTGTAGCCAGTGGGGTGATTGGGGTGTGAGTTACAGACCTTCACGCATCTGTGCATTAAAGAACTCATCAGTGATAATGAGCTGCACTTATACATACCCTACTGGATATCAGATTATGAATGTGTTCTGGACCAAAACAAAAGATAATGAAAATCCTCCCGATCTGTCTGAGGACACTGAATACAGTCAGAGGCTTCAGTATCTGGGAGATAAACAGAAGAAATGCACCATGAGACTGAGTCATGTGACACTGAAGGATTCACACGAGTACTATTTCAGATTCATCACTGATAAAGACAAATGGATTGGTAAACCTGGAGTGACTCTTACTGTCACAGGTGACTTTCATGAGGTTTCTCTCTTCTTCTGTGCATTATGTTGAATAATAATCAGTGTATGACAGCAGCACTAGATATAATGTGTGTGTTGTGTTCAGATCTTCAGGTGGAGTCTCCTGAGAGAGTGACAGAGGGAGATTCAGTCCGTCTGACATGTAAAAGCAGCTGCACTCTGACTGACAGAGAAACATTCATCTGGTACAGAAACTCACAGCCATTAACTGAGAGAAGAGACAGAAACAATGAACTCCTGCTGCAGTCAGTCAGAAGAGAGGATGCAGGCAGATATAGCTGTGCTGTACACGGACACAATCACATCTCTTCTGCTGTTCAGATCAATGTCACGTGTGAGTATGCATTTTATTTAGTGTATGCACCTTTTTGAATCTTCTTTCAAAATTAAGAAGGTTAGTGATATAAACTGCATGGGCAAAAGTATGTGCAGCCCTAGGAATTAATGGGTTTGACAAAATAATTTTAGCGGAATAGTGTGTGTTTTTTCAGCATGACAATACCCAAAGTGAGGTTCATTGAGTTAGGTGTGGAAGAACTCGATTACTTTTTTTTTCAAGTCCAGATCTGAACCTCACTAAACACATTTGGTATGAGTTGAAACAAATCTCATCACTGATGCTCTTGCGTCTCTGAATGAGAGCAAATCCCTGCATTCATGTTCCAACTTCTAATGGGAAGCTTTCGCAGAAGTGTCACAGTCACCATCTCCGCCTCCGCTCCTTCACTACATTTCCCATCATCCTCCTTGACTCCCACCTGCACACTATTCACCATCCACCGCACATGTCAGCCATCACCTTCATCTTCAGCACCATAAAGTCACTCACCTTGTCTTCCCTCACTGTCCAGTCTTGTTTGTTCCTCATGTTTGGAACATGTTGGACCTGCATTTTTCTCCAGCGTTTGTATCCCTCCTCTCCTTTGTATTTGCCCCGTGCCTGTATTGTTTGATCACTGCTGCACTAATAAATCACCTGTCACCATTCTCCGGGTCCCAGTTATGTAACAAGAAGAGTGAAAGCATTGTTTTTAAATTAAATGTTTATCAAGCACATGCAGAAATATTTCACCTGTAGATCCTCCAGAGAGATCACAGATGTGCATGAGAGATGATTGGCCTCGTAAAACTTACGTGTGAGTAGTTCACTCAATTCCAAGTAACAATCACCAGTAGCATACAGTACCTGCAAACTAATCACTTTTTTGGCAAAATTTGCTGTTTTTAAGCAAAATATGTAATTTATGTGGTTTAAGTTAGATGAAATAAACATGAATTAACATTAGAAGGTATGTTGCTGAAATCCGTATCATCACATGTATTCAATTAATCAGTGTTTCAACCATGGAAAGATGTGAATAAAACAGCTTGTAAAATTGTCACATTTACCTCAGAAAAATTGTTCTATGTCCAAAATCTCTACAAAAATTAACTTGGATAGGAGCATTTTGTTAAATATATGCACTATTGAATATTCATTGTATTTGTACTTAACATGTGCTTCAATATTGCATGTATTAATACGTTTCATGCAGTGGTGTTTTAAAATGAGGAGGCAACGTCCTCATTTATGTCCCTGTTACACATTTTTCCTGGTTAAGTTAACATTACATAAAAAGAGAGACCAAATAACATTCTATTTTGTATGCTTACACTAGGTAATGTTCTATTTATTAAAACCAAGAATAGATTTCAACAAGTTAGTGTTTTTACGCATTTTTACATTTATTTCAAAATAATAACTAAATGCAGTAACAATTTAAACAATACAGTAATTATGTTTTCAGGCCATTTCGAGTTTGATTTTGACATGAAATAAAGTGGTGATATCAAAGTGACAGTTGTTTACTTACTTTTTAATTAGTTTTCCCATTAACGCCATCGCTGTCTTCATTCAGGCTGATTTGATGAGAACGCCCACAAAAACAAGAGGTGGAATTTATCGTACGAACCAATCATGTCCAATCGTGACCGATCATATCCAATCATAGCGCGATGGAGGCATTGCCTCCTCTCACGTGACTTCCCCCATTCATTCTCAATTACCCCCCACTAAACCCACGGCACGCCTTAGAGGCTCAGCTTTATTTCTATGAGCTGAAGGGAGGCACAAGTGACGCGGACTCCACCTGCGGGTGTCGCTGTTTGACAGTGTTTCTTTAGAAAAACGAGTGATTTTTTCATTTTTTAATGTCAAATTTTGTAATATTTGTGTTGTTTTATTTTTGTGATATTGATTATGTTCTCATCAAATTTGTGTCAATGCCCAGCCCTAGTGTTAATAAAGGTTTTTTTTTTTTTTTTTTTTTTTTTTTTAACTTGAAGCAAATGTTATCAAATGTTGTAAGAGTGCACCAGAATGCTTCCTTTGCATGTTAAAATAACACACACACACACACACACACACACACACACACACACACACACACACACACACATGTTTGTTTTTGTGAATTGTGGGGACTTTCCATAGACTTCAATGCATTTTACACTGAACAAACTGTACATTCTATCCCCCTACCCTGCCCCTACCCCTAAACCTAACCCTCACAGGAAACTGTGCAAACTTTTACTTTTTCACAAAAACTCATTCTATATGATTTATAAACCCATTTACATTGTGGGGACCGCTGGCTGGTCCCCACGATGTAGGTGAACTCAGGTTTATATTACATCATGGGGACATTTGGTCCCCACAATGTAATATAAACAAAAGCACACACACACACACACACACACACACACGCACGCACACAATCTCATGGAGGATGATGTCCCCAGACCCCCCTAAAACAATTTGGTTCATAAACTAAACTTTTTCACTTCTTTTGAGTATGTAGTACTGCATGTCTATATTTTTCAAATTTGTATCTTGCATTTAATCTTGATTTTATATATTTATCCTATAGATCCTCCAAAGAACGTCTCAGTGTCCATCAGTCCATCTGGTGAAATAGTGTCAGGAGATTCAGTGACTCTGATCTGCAGCAGTGATTCAAACCCTCCTGCAGAAATCAGCTGGTTTAAAGGAGGAACGTTTGTAGGATCTGGAAGAATCTTCAACATCTCAAAGATCAGCTCTGATGACAGTGGAGAATACAAGTGCAGATCCATCAATGAACATGGAGAGAAATACTCTGATGCTGTGACTTTAAACGTCATGTGTGAGTTAATGATCATCTGAACATTGTTCACAAATCCACAATTTTCTGATATTTATTGTGAATTTTCAATTGTATCCATTTTAGATCCTCCCAAGAACGTCTCAGTGTTGATAAATGGATCTGGTGAAATAGTGTCAGGAGATTCAGTGACTCTGATCTGCAGCAGTGATTCAAACCCTCCTGCAGAAATCAGCTGGTTTAAAGGAGGAATGTTTGTAGGATCTGGAAGAATCTTCAAAATATCAAAGATCAGCTCTGATGACAGTGGAGAATACAAGTGCAGATCCATCAATGAACATGGAGAGAAATACTCTGATACTGTGACTTTAAACGTCATGTGTGAGTTAATGATGGTTCAGTAACTTTGACATTAAATAGTCTGTGATGGCAGCTTTATTGTGATTGTTAATGTGATCTATGTTTCTCTGTGTTAGACCCTCCCGGGAACGTCTCAGTCTCCATCATTCAGTCTGGTCAGATTTGGGCAGGAGATTCAGTGACTCTGATCTGCAGCAGTGATTCAAACCCTCCTGCTCTGAACTTCAGCTGGTTTAAGGAGAATGAAAGCTCAGCTGTTGGATCTGGACAGAGTTTCAGTGCACTACAGAGTGGACGCTTCTACTGTCAGGCTCACAATCAACATGGATCTCAGAGATCAGACGCTGTAACTGTCACAGGTGAAGATCTTACTTTATAAGCTCAAGAGAGTTGTTTAACTTTGAGAGTTAATCTGAACTCAAATTCTTTCAGTGCATCATGGTCTTGGTTGGCATGTCTGGTTGGGGATCACAGTGGCATGTTTAGGATTATTCATCATCATCATCATCATCATCATATTGTATACAGTGTAAATAAAAGTTTATCAACAAAGAGTAATATTTTCTTTTAAACTAATGCAGAAGTATATTTGATTATTAAACGACACAATGAAATGTCGTGTTTCTGATTCCTTTTTAACAGTCAGAAGAAAAGGACAAACAGAAGATCTGTAATACACGTGTATGAGGTGAGATGATCAATTAACCACAGAATGATACCAATAAAACAATTAGAGCTTATTTGTACATGTAGGATATATATATATATATTACCACACTCAAGATTTTACAGGATTTATGTGAGAAGAAAGACCATGGAGTGATTACACTTTTGATTGTCATGCAGAATCACAAGTCCTTCTCTCTGTTTCCCTGTAGAATGATGATCCCAGTGCAGACACATATACAGCTCTTGACCTCAAGTCCAGATCTTCCGACCTCTACGACACACTCACAGTAAGTGAAATCTCAAAAACTACACATGCAAAATAGTTTGTTCATTCAAAATCAGGTAATAAATAATCAATGTGTCTTTCACATAGACTGTCCATCCCAGACCTGATGTTCACCGGTCAGGCTCTTCTGAATAAGAGAATCTGTCAGTAAGTGTGACATCCTCAGGTCTTCTCAATATCATCAATAAAGAAGTGTTGTTTCATAAAGTGAGATAACTCAGATTATTTGTACCATTGTAGTGTTGATTCATGTGCTTCTTAATTTTTTTACAGATCTGTTTAAATGTTTGTCTTATATTTGTTGTATAAGACAATAAAATAAGATGAGGCACAACCCAGTCAACACTTTGATCTCAGCTTGAGCTTCCACCATACTCATGATGTGGTCACAACATGAGGTCACAGCGAGCTAAAAGTGTAACTTCACAACACACTCACTGTGTGCTCAAACTGTGAGCTTACACACTGTAAAATCTAATTAGTTAGACTTACTTAAAATGCATGCAAAATGCATTGCCTTAAAACTAATTGTATGTTGTACTGACAAATGCTCTTACACAAGAGTTCTAGTAACTAAAAAGAACTGTAGAGATTGCATGATCATTCACTTTAAATAAAATGTAATTGTTACCATTGTTGTGTTTTTTATGCTGAATGTTGAAGTCTGTGTGTGACTCAAGCATGGTCAATTGTAAGATTTTGTCACAAATATCGAGGGATTATATCAACCCAAAAGGTTTTGCAAGGTGTTTATGACATGTGTTAGCAATAAAATTGTGAAAGATCATTATTCAACATGAAAAATAGACTAATTAATAACTTAGATCAACCTATTTATTACTTCCCTTCCTTTGAAACTGTAAGGCTGGAAGATTATGCTGCTATTTTGAACCAATAATCTATTAACTATTTGCTATTGGGCTGATAGCCCACTAGCAAATGACGCTAATAGCTGAAGCGTGACCAAAGTTGTTAGCTTAGTAAGAGATTTAGATGCATTTGAGCTTTGGTTACTTGCAGAGTGCTGGTTTGTGTTATTAGAGCGTGATTGTCTGTGTCTTAAGAAATAGGGTGGAGGTCTGCCTCTGCCCACTGACCAGCACTTTTCCTCTGTATAGTCGTTTTCATACATGAATTACAGAATCTGTTCAGTTTGCCCCATTGTTGCTGGCTGAATTCTCCTGCAGATGGAGGATTTTCATGATATTCTAACACAGCTACCTCACAATGCATTTGTTTACATGACTCAATTTTTGTGGCCCAGCTCACAATACCTTCAAAAGTATTTTGTGCTGGAGAAGCACCACACATGAGCGATTGCTGTACATGCGGCCCTGCATTATTAAGCAGTAAATCAAGACGAATTGCATTGTTATGGATAACATCTTCAATTCCAGAATACTCTTCATCAAATATTTTCTGCATATGTCTCAAACGATTCTTCAGTACTGTTTCTGATTGAAAATCAATTCCCATCCAATAGGACAACAACCACGCAAATAACGAAGGCATTGTTTTAGTCTATTCAAGATCCCTTTCAGAGGAAATAGTCCGATCTCTGCTTTATACAAGTTACATTCAGTTACATTCAATGGTTGACTCTGTGCCGTTTGGGTGCCGTATCACCTTAAGGGCTGAAACAGGTACACTTTTCAGAGCTTTAACACCTGATACATCTGTCTGAATTGATAAAGAATCATTAGAGCATGCTGCCTCATCTAAGAAGTGAATATACTTTTTATTCCCATCGCTGTAAGCATTTTGGGAGACAATACTTTTGCTAAAGTAGTTTGTTTTCTAAATTTGGAATACATTTTATTGCGTAAGGTAGAGGCATTCAAGTAATTTATAGCATCAATGATTTCTCCTAGTTTAGATTTCTTCTGCTTACTACCCACTGTTTTCCCCCAAATTGAAATTTCATTGTCAATAGCATCCATGTTTAAGACCTTTTCTAGTGTCTGTCTTTTCAGTATAGGTTCTAACTTTTCTGCCCATAATATAAACAGGTCATGATCATTAGGCATGCTCCAATACATTTTT
This sequence comes from Ancherythroculter nigrocauda, assembly GCA_036281575.1. NCBI lineage: Eukaryota > Metazoa > Chordata > Actinopteri > Cypriniformes > Xenocyprididae > Ancherythroculter > Ancherythroculter nigrocauda. The sequence continues at coordinate 9,012,167 of VTFQ01000003.1, forward strand.
GGTGAAATGTAATTAGATTTCACAATAATGGGACTACTTAGATTATTCTGATACTTCTAATCTCCGTTTCATACAATTCATGCAAATGGAGACTTTCCCTACCATGCCATGAAGCAATGAAAACAGACTTACCCACTCCATGCTTAGTAGGTCGCCTTTAATCCTTTCAAAAGAGTCCTCATTCTGATAACCAAATGCTGTGAAGCCATCACTCCAAGGGTTAAAATAATCCAATGTCAAATGAGAAAAACCGAAGTAGTTGTGAATACAAAAATGTACAGTGTAAAAAGTTTATCACGTCGGGGTCACCAAAAACTGTAGGTCTGGAAACTTATGCTATTTTGAATCAATAATTGGAAACAAAATGCAGTTGAAGGTTGACATGCATAATTTAGTTATTTATCTGACTCCAAAATAATTAATCTGACTCCATTAATGTTGTTGTTATTTTTTACCTCTTATTCATTGAAGGTAAAAGTCTTAGAACTGATAGGAAAATGTAGGATTTAACCTGAACATTTATATAACGAAAGTTACAATCAATTTAGCTTTAAACATTATCAGTTACAAAAGGAAAGATTCAGGCAGGCAATGTTATTTATTAAGTTACATGTTTAAATATACAGACAGTAGAATGGAACAACATACTGTATAGAAAACTTAGTTGTAAAGAATAATGCACTGCTGTGCAGAAAAGGCATTCTTGTATTAAGAGGTTATGCATCGGTGTGCGGGAGTGGCAGGGTTAAAACCTTTCTCCCAGAACATCAGTTACATTTCCTTCTTATACCCTGAGCAAAGCTGTTATGATCCAACTGGGGATTGAACTCAGGTCTCTGGCGTGTGTGTGTCTTTGATGCTGACCACTCCACCACAGGAGGTTGAACCCAAATGCAGAGGAATAAGTGACAACGAGAACCCAAGAATCTAAATCTTGTCTTTGGATTTTTACTTCAAAAAAGGGAATACAGAACATTAGCACAGTCTTAGGCAGCACTTTAGATGGATCTGAGCAGGTAACACAAACAACTCTCCATGAGAGGTTATCTAAAAAGAATTTTCCAAACAGAAAAGATCTTTTTAAACATCAGTCCAGTAAGAAAATCAAGGAGTTCACAATCCACAAAAAGATGACATGCAATCCAAGAACAAAACAGAAGGCAAAAAAATCTCAAATCCGAAAATCCTTAGGAATGGCAATGCATAGGCCAACATCAGGACTGAACAAGAACAAAAAAACAGTGAGGCCTTAAATAGGGTTTCTCATTAGAAGTGATTCAACAAACATCATTACAAACATTAAACAAAAGGAAATTAGTCTGGGTTGAAATATCACCATCTAGTGGTGTAAATCAGGAACTACAGACAAAACATTACACAAAGCATTGTAATACATGAGTGGAATACAAACACTAAAACCCACTGACAGGAAACCAAAAGATATGGCAAATGGGTGGTGATCAAGAAGGGGAGAAGTACATTAAAAGCAATACATGTTTAAGTAATACCTAGATTGTACATTAGAATACTTTAATGTCTCCATTAAGTACACTACCACTCAGTTCAGTTTATAAGCTGTCAGATTAGACCAAACATGACATAGTTACATGTTAGAAAACACTTGTAGATAAATAGTATGTAGTCTGTCTGTCTCTTATAGTCCTTCACGTCTATTGCGATCTCAGAATTCAGGCCAGCTGATAATACCTAGAATATCAAAATCAACTGCAGACGGTAGATCCTTCTCCTATTTGGCACCTAAACTCTGGAACAATCTTCCCAGCATTGTTCAGGAAGCACACTCTCAGTTTAAATCTAGACTAAAAACGCATCTCTTTAACCTGGCATACACATAACACATTATCAATTTATATTTTCAAATCCGTTAAAGGATTATTAGGCTGCATAAATTAGGTAAGCCGGAACCGGGAACACTTCCTATAACACCAAATGTACTCGTTACATCAGAAAAAGAATGGCATCTACGCTAAAATTAGTCTTTCTGTTTATCCCGAGGTTTACCGTAGCCAACCGGATTCGGGGCCATTTCCAGATGAGACCGAGGACTGGTGCCTTGACACGACCACGACGCAGCCCTGTATCAGCAGAGATCGAGTCGACTAGATCATCCATTGTGAAGACATCATCAACACGACAGCCAGTGCCACAGTTCCTCAACAAACCGTCCATACCGGCGTGATGAATACTCAACTGGATGGAACTGAAATAAATACTTTGATTGTTGCGATCCTATCAGACTTATGATAGCAACCTGATTGTAACAAAGGACTGTTCGCCAGAGGAGAACTGGCCCCCCGACTAAGCCTGGTTTCTCCCAAGGTTTTTTTCTCCATTTTAACACCTGTTTGCCACCTGATGTCACCTGTTGGAGTTTGGGTTCCTTGCCGCTGTCGCCTTTGGCTTGCTTAGTTGGGGACACTTGACATTTGACTTGACATTTGATATTCAACAGTATTCTTGACATTTATTCAACAGTGCCTCTGATCTGCCTGCATTGACACTATTCTTTAAGAGCTGTTGTGCAGCCAAAATTTATGTACCAGCTATCAATGTAAAGCTGCTTTGACACAATCTGCATTGTAAAAAGCGCTATATAAAGAAAGGTGACTTGACTTGACTTAAAGCATATATGTCATGTGAAGCAAATGGTAAAGATGTGTCATTGAGGTGTAAACGACTCTGTCTCTCCAGACTGAACCATCCTGCGCCTGTAGTGTCCCAACAGTCCTCAATCAGCATATTGATGAATCCCTTGCACTAGATAGGCATTAGCATAATGTGATGATGAAGGCCATTGTGCCACGTTTAATTCACATGTATACCTTTTAAAGGGATTTCTGAAGTACTAGGGCAGTAAAGAATTCTACCCATATTTGCTCAGCCCTACAAAACCAAATAACTGTAATTTCCTGTTGCATCGCTGCGTCAATAGGAAGACATTTGTTCCAAGTGCCCAACCAAAGGGAACACTAACTACCATAATAGTGAGTTCAAACAAAAACATTTTACAAAAATCAACATCAATTTATTAAATCAGGTTATGTGATGTTCTCTCAGTTGTACTGACAATTCAGCATTCAAGATGATGGTAACAATTCCACACAGAGGGCAGAACACAACTGTACAAACGGTTTGCTAACAAATCCTGCAGTATCCACATTTTTCCATTGTTGAGAAACAGGAAATAGAATATCCCCCAGTGACCGATATTTGAACCGCCTTCTCTCATCCTGCCCAGTATAATGAATTCACAGTGAGCTTACATATTACTAACACTGTGAGTATCACAGTATGAGAATGGTGTGATGTCACTGTGATCATCGCATGAGCTCACGTGTTGACTGGGAAGCTAAAATTTACCCAACATTTGTGGCGTTGCTGGACATGCCTACATCACAACTACGAATGAAAATCAAACACCTCTTCAGAGTTTCCATTCTGCAGTGATGTCCATGTGACAGATTTTTCTCTTTATTCATTTTCAAATAAAACATGCAATTATAAAAATATATGAAGAATCAACATTGTTTCAAATCTGTGCTTTAGAGTGCATATTAAACTGGCCAAGTCACATGATTTCAGCAAACAAGGCTTAGGCAATGTCAAATGAACAGTCTTAAATCTTAAAAGAAAAAAAAGGCAATGTTAAACCTTGTCTGTTGAGGTGCAACGTGACTTGATTTTAGACACGTTAGTGTCACTGTTGAAGGGGAGCGGCAAGTTCACAATAGCAGCTTGTTCTTCCTCTAACTTTCATCCTATTTCTACCTTTTATCTCAACGATCCTTGATAAATTTGTACTGACTCAATTACAATCTTATTTGATTGAAATGTAATTTCGCCAAAGAAGATAATTTGCTTTAAATAAATGTTCATTTAAAAGCAGCCTACTTCAATGTTACATGTTAACATATCACTGTGCTTAACACTGAGAATTTGAATAATTGTAATGTGATGATCAGGTGTGGATCAGGTGTGGGTCGGGTGCGGATATCTAAATCAGAGAACATCATTGGTGTGGATGGGTGTTGGGTGGATGATTTGATTTAACAGTGGATTTGGGTGATGTAGAGTTAATCAGCACATCTCTACTGGAGACACAAGCTATGAGAGTCAGAAATCAATGTAATAAAAGAAGCAATGATGTCGTCGGTGAGAGAATATCACTGAACAAGTGAACAATATTTGGTCTCAATGTAGACAGAATACGTTACAGAATAATACACTAGGCTGTAGGGTCGTGCGGAAACTTGTAAATGATGCTCTTATTAGTTATTATCACTGTTTAGTGACATCATTGTATGTTCAGGGGAAAACTGAAGTTGGTCACAACACCTTTTAATTGTTGTTTTAGATCCTGCAATTATTAATTTACAAATTAAGCACTGCAGAGATGGTCTTATTGTTGGGAGATATGAGGGTCTGTGGCTCAACCACTGAAAAAAAGCCTTGACATCATTGAATTTCATTCAGAGTTATGTGACAGTCAATCACTGTTTGCAGATTCTATAGAAATGAATGAGAAGTGCTGTAAACTGAATCATACCTCTTGTGCTATTGTCTGTGACTTCTGTGTAAGATTAACCGATAGGCTGTCAATTTGTTAAATGATAAGCTATTTCCTCACAAAAGCGGTTTATTCAGCGTATGAAGCCTATCCTCCATTGACATCCATTCAAGTGGCTTTGCTAATGTCCACCAACTGCGCTGACAAAAGGCATGATGGGAAAATTGACTTGATGATGACACATATCCGCCTTTGATCTCGTAGGTGTCTGAGCCATTATGAGAAGTGAAAACTATCCGTCTTGAATGCATTTATTTATCTCCTTCTCTGACCACAGCAATCTATTCTCGTCCATTTTCAAGGTGAATGCATCTCAAAAGAGACTACAAAAACAACCCAGCACCACACGTCCTCTACAGGCAAAACTTTGTATACCTTACTCTTTGTTCTGCAAATGTTTCAGCATCTACTTGTATAGGATGCACATGAGCTTCAAGATCTGGTACTTCCGTTGCTATGTGTTAGTCTGCCAAACAAATACAATTTGGTATAAATGGGAACACTAATGCTGTCTAGGTATTCCAGGTATTATATAGACTCCCTTGGGATATTGACAGTTCAACAACATCAGCAAAAATCTGTTTATAACTACAGATGTTAGAGCAACAGGTATGTGACGTCAGCACTCGTCTGTTCATCACTCCTGAGGGTCACATGATCATATGGTCAACTCTAGAGAGAAGCTGCTGTGAGAAAGGAAACTGTATTCGTGGCCATATTAAGAGTTTAATGAGACATCAGAGAAGTGACACAAGGCCTCTGCCAGAATATAAATCTTAGAAGATCTCATATTATAAAACCTTTAGACATAAGGATGCATGTTCAATATTCTGTTACTCTTTTAATTACTGATAAGTTCTTATTGTTTGTTTTATTACCAAGTAGCTATTAATTAGTCAAGGTTTATCAAATGCACAATCAAACAGTTATTTACTTGGTCCTATAGGAAAAAGTTAAATATACATTTATGTTAAAAACATGCTCATGAGCATCTCAGAAAACTGACAAAGTTTCACCAGCTTAACTTTTATTTATTTATTTATTTATTTATTTATTTATTTATTTATTTATTTATTTATTTTATTTTAGTATACTGTCATCTCTGATGTTGGTTGCCCTGTTGCTTTGTTTAACTTTGCTTCCTCTATATCAGCACTGGGAGAAGGTGTCATATCCTCATGGTAAATATAAGGTGTTAATCTCACTCTGAAACCCAATACTGGTTTCATCCTGTTCATGTCACTGGTCATGAGTGTTGGTGAAACAGGTAAGAGCATCATTTACTAATCAATCTTTACATTCAATATGTTATAGTGGAAAATGGGGCTAGTTGTCACAGTAACTATAAGGTTTAAAGTCAACAGTTCAAGTGGTTTTGTATCTTGGTTACAAATAGCTATTTAAATCTGCTTTAGATTAAAATAATTCAGTATCATTGTGTATTGTAACATCTTTTGGGTATCAAATGAACACAGTAAACCACATTAAGACACAAAACATTTTTAGGTGTGTCTCAAAATGTAAAATGACTTTTAAAAAAGAAATTTACCTTCAGAAATATTCAATGGAGTAAAAAGTGTGATTTTTGGAGATAAAATGCTGTTGTTGTTGTTGATGTGTATATTGTATATGATTTTCCCAGCTCAGTGGGTAAACATCCTTGAGGTTAAAACTTTATCTGGTGATTTAGTTGTGGTCTTGGTTAACAGCTTTTACTGAAGATGAGGCTCAATTTGAACTGGCCTGAAAGAGGAAGTTAAGCTTAAATAAACCATTTCTAAACCAGTCGCAATGAGTCTGGTTGAATTTCAGTAAACTCCAGTGTCAAAACGATAACTAAATAATATTTAAATGTTTAGATATTGTACTATAAAAATATCAAGAGTTTAAAACACTTACATTTAACAGAAATAAGTCACTGTACATTTGTTGTAGGTTTTGCAATGCTGATGTCAGTCAGAATGGCTCCTCCTCTTCCTCTGATCTTCCTGCTCATGATTCACAGTTAGTCAACGCAACACTTCAGAAACACTAGAGATTTTGCATACCACATTTTTATGCACAACTGCAACTTCTGTGTTTCAGGGGTTTCTAGTGCTGATTGGGGTGTGAGTTACAGTCCTTCACACATCTGTGCACTAAAGAACTCATCAGTGATAATGAGCTGCACTTATACATACCCTACTGGATACTGGATCATGAAAGTGTTCTGGACCAAAACAAAAGATAATGTAGAGCCTCCAGATCTGTCTAATGACCCTGAATACAGTCAGAGGCTTCAGTATCTGGGAGATAAACAGCAGAACTGCACCATCAGACTGAGTCATGTGACACTGAAGGATTCACACATGTACTATTTCAAATTTATCACTGATAAAGACAGATGGATTGGTAAACCAGGAGTGACTCTTTCTGTCACAGGTGACTTTCATGAGGTTTCTCTCTTCTTCTGTGCATTATGTTGAATAATAATCAGTCTATGACAGCAGCACTAGATATAATGTGTGTGTTGTGTTCAGATCTTCAGGTGGAGTCTCCTGAGAGAGTGACAGAGGGAGATTCAGTCCGTCTGACATGTAAAAGCAGCTGCACTCTGACTGACAGAGCAACATTCATCTGGTACAGAAACTCACAGCCATTAACTGAGAGAAGAGACAGAAACAATGAACTCCTGCTGCAGTCAGTCAGAAGAGAGGATGCAGGCAGATATAGCTGTGCTGTACACGGACACAATCACATCTCTCCTGCTGTTCAGATCAATGTCATGTGTGAGTACAGATTCATTAGTTCTTTTTAGAAGTTGGAGATTGTGTTTGAATAAGATGATTTAAAGCACAGTGTCAAACATACTGTAACGTTGGGAGTCGTGACGACAAGGGGTAGGTCCAAACACAGGCTTTATTAGAATGAGCGTAGATGTACAGGCAAGGGTCAAACACCAGCAAGCAGAAACATAAGGGCAGAAGAATAATCCAAGTCACAAGCAATGGTCAAGACAGGCAACAAACAATCAAGGGATAAACAGTCCAGGATCAAAAAAACAAGGCAAGGCTAAGAACTAAGAACAAGGATAAACACAGAAAACATAAGACTAAACAATACTCAGCCCTGTGTGTGTGTCTGGGTGCAGCTTATAAAGGGTCCACTGATGGGAAACAGGTGCCAGTGTGTGATTGGTTCCTAGATGGGGGATTATGGGAAATGTAGTCCAGAGTGATGTATGACTGTCCCTGCGTCCCAATGTCCATACTATCCATCCTAAATAGTATGTGAGATTAAAATAAGTGTGTCCCAGAGCATAGTATGTTGAAAAGAGTATGCCAAAAGTCCCCGGATGGTCTACTATTTCCGGTAGATTTTCGTGTGGATCCGTGCACACTATAAAGCAGGGATGGACAACTCCGGTCCTGGAGGGCCAGTGTCCAGCAGAGTTTAGCTCCAACCCTAATCAAACACACCTGAACCAGCTAATCAAGGTCTTTAGGATTAGTAGAAAGTTATAGGCAAGTGAGTTTTTATCAGGGATGGAGATAAACTCTGCAGGACACTGGCCCTCCAGGACCGGAGTTGTCCATCCCTGCTATAAAGGGTAATATTGCCCACAACCCATTGCGCGTTGTACGAGGATTCAGTTCAGAACTACAAACACGAGTAAAAAAGTTTTAAAAAACTACAAAACATGGCGGATATGTGCGATCGACGCTGAGAGGTTTGAGTGACTAATAATCAGTTTAACCTGATGGAAAATATTTATTTAATGTTATCCGTGTTATTTTTCATCTGCAAATACCAATGTGGACTTTTATAAAGATCCGATTGGCCATTAACTTTTAAATGCATCATTATGCATTAATATGAGGAGAGTTCTCAACATGAAAGACCCGCGACTGCAGATCAACGTGCTGCATTTCTCTCCGATACGGTAGGAAATTAGCTAAATGAAATGTGGAGTACATACTTTTAGGGCGTAGTATAAGTAGGCGAATTGGGATGGTGAACCAGCGACCTCTGGTGGGGAGTAGCAGGAACCAGCAGGCGCCGGATACGTAACACATACGGCCCGCTGTTTTCAAAAGTGTCCAATCCGGCCCCGGGGATGATTTGAACAATAATAAAAAACAGTTATGCATGGTCCACTGGTCATAAATCCGAACGGTTATTAGTTTTATCCAATATCTATTATGGACTTGCAAACAAACAGCTTTGCAATCATTTCCCAAACTGTCATTTGTGTGGAAATATTACAAAGTCTGTAAACAGGACGTTAACACAGCCACATATTGAATACTGACGCAAAGAGAAGAACACAGACGTGCCAGCAGAGCAAATACTGTACCAGGCCAAGCTTACTTTTTGTGAAATATAGGAAGAAAAATATAAATATTGAATTGGGATTTATATGAATGTAACTTAGAAGGGCACTGTCTTCAGAAAAATTTCGATCTCCATATAAGTAGCCTATTTTGTAAGCGCAGCGCTGATTTGTGTACAGTGGTAACCAAGAAAACACTATACCGCTGCTGTTCCACAAGCGCCACCTACTGTTAGAGAGTGAATTTGCATTTTCATTCAGTCCGTTTGCTATTTTTGCTTTGTGCAGGTGTCTTATGTTGCATAATTTCACAAAGCTATGAAGTCAGACCTGTTTTGTTCTGTAAATCTTGAAATTATACAATTTAATTTAACTCAAAAACAACTTTTCATGCTCAAAATGCAGTGGTTCTTGTATACAAAATGGCTACACATATTTTTTGTTTAAGGCCAGTTTGGCCTTTTATAAAACAAATAAACAACAAATAAATTAAAAAAAAAAAGAGAGAGAGAGAAAGAAAGAAAAAAATTGGCAACCGATGTCAAATTTGCTCCAAAAAAATTGGAATTGGCCATAATCAAAAAAATCAGTAATATATATATATTTTTTTTAAAATAAAACATTATTTTAAAAACCTAATAAAGTATTTTCGCATAAAAACAAATGCAATTTTCAAAGAGCAGTGTGTTTCTTTTTTTTCTTGAAAATTAATGTGTAGTTTGTATGGTTAATATTAATGCCAGCTCACTAAGGTTTAAAAAAAAAAAAAAAAAAACGGCCCGCACATAGTTACATTTTTTTTCCCCATCCGGCCCTCAACCTAAAAATGAGTTTGACACACCTGATTTAAAGGGTTAGTTCACCCAAAAATTTTAATTTTGTTATTAATCACTCACCCTCATTTGGTTCCACACCTTTGTTCATCTTCCGAACACAAATAAAGATATTTTGATGAAATCCAAGAGGTTTTTTATCCTCCACTGACAACAACAAAATTACCACATTCAATGTCCTGAAAAGTAGTAAAAACTTTGTTAAAATAGTTAATGTGACTACAGTGGTTCAACCTTAATGTTATGAAGCGACGAGAATATTTTTTGTGTGCAAAAACAAAACAATGGCTCCTCTGCTATGCTATTTACGCTGCAGCGCTTCTATGTCCAAACGGCGGCTCAGTATTGGCCGACACCTCTTCACGTGATCAGCATGAGGCATGCGTGTGATGCTGACACAGGAGCTAGCCAATAATGAGCCGGCGTTTTGACATAAACATGGAAACGCAGCACTGCGAAGGGGAACAGGAAAAATTGTTGAAAGTCGTTATTTTTGTTATGTTTTTTTGAGCACAAAAAGTATTCTCGTCGCTTCATAACATTAAGGTTGAACCACTAGTCACGTTGACTATTTTGTTTTTTGTTTTTACTACTTTTCTGTTTCTTTCAACGGAGGATAAAAAAAAAAAAAAAAACTCTTGGATTTCAACAAAATATCTTAATTTGTGTTCTGAAGATTAACAAAGGTCTTAGGGGTGTGGAACGACGTGAGCGTGAGTAATAAATGACAGAATTTTAATTTTTGGGTGAACTAACCCTTTAAAGTGTGTGAGTTAATGATCATCTGCACGATGTTCTCATCCAAATCCACAATCTTCTAATATTTATTGTGAGTTTTCAATTGTATCCATTTTAGACCCTCCCAGGAGCGTCTCAGTGTCCATCAGTCCATCTGGTGAAATAGTGTCAGGAGATTCAGTGACTCTGATCTGCAGCAGTGATTCAAACCCTCCTGCAGAAATCAGCTGGTTTAAAGGAGGAACGTTTGTAGGATCTGGAAGAATCTACAGCATCTCAAAGATCAGCTCTGATGACAGTGGAGAATACAAGTGCAGATCCATCAATGAACATGGAGAGAAATACTCTGATGCTGTGACTTTAAACATCATGTGTGAGTTAATGATTGCTTGCATTTTGTTCACATCTAAATTAATAATTTTCTAATATTTGTTGTGAATTTTAATTTTTGTCTGTTTTAGACCCTCCCAGGAACGTCTCAGTGTTGATAAATGGATCTGGTGAAATAGTATCAGGAGATTCAGTGACTCTGATCTGCAGCAGTGATTCAAACCCTCCTGCTCTGAACTTCAGCTGGTTTAAGGAGAATAAAGCTCAGCTGTTGGATCTGGACAGAGTTTCAGTGCACTACAGAGTGGACGCTTCTACTGTCAGGCTCACAATCAACATGGATCTCAGAGATCAGACGCTGTAACTGTGACTGTTAAAGGTAGAGCAGCTCATATACTTACATTACTATTTCTGTTATGCAAGTGAATCTGTTCAGATGTTTTACTCTTTGATATTTGCAGAAGGTCTGGTGATATTATATATAACCATTGGAGTTGTTTGTGCAGCTGCAGTGATCATTACGATGGCACTGATTTGGTAAGATATGCGTAGTAGACAATGCAATGTCTTTTTTGAAAATGTCCAGTATAAAAGAACAAAAAAAAAAAAAAAGTTTTCAGGCTAAAGACTGACACCTTATCAAAGTGCCAAATGTTATTGCACAGTCTGGTCTCAAACTAAACATATTTTCAACTAAAAATATGATCACACTCAATGTCTTTAAAGGGGAAGCAGGTGGATGAAAAAGAGAAATGATGCACAGGAGTCTCAGGTGAGAAAAATAATTTGGTTTTCAATAGTTTAGGTATGAACTGGAAACTAAAAGATTGAAAGTCTGAATGTAGTAAGACTTTATTTAGTTAGTTGTTCATGGACATTAGTTATTTATTTTCTTTTGATTATGTTTTTTCTTCCATGTCATAGATGAATCATTCCAGACCTCATCATGACAGACGTAAAGCATCTGATGTCAAGTTGACTGAACCTGTCTATGAGAACGTAGAGGTGAGTTTTGCTCATTTACAAACGTCTAAACTCTCCTCGTATTTAGCCAAAAGGAATTAAATGCTCTTCAATGTCAGTGTGAGGATATCAAATAAATATTAACTACGTTTATGGTAATTTAACATCATTAGTTGAATGGCCCGCTTAGTGATGGGTCAATCCCAGCTAAGAATGTTTTGTTCTAAGAATGTTTTACAAACGTTCAGTTTTTGTAATGGAAACATTAAAATGTCCAGTTTTCTTGATGTTACTGGAACGTTTTTTTAAGGTTAATATGATGTTCCTAAAACATTCTTTAAAACATTTGAACACCTGTTGTTAACAAGCAGAATCACTGAAAGAAAGAGAAACAACAAGAACAGAAACTGACTTCAGCCACAGCCTTAGATGAAATCAACTGAAGTAGGGATGCACCGATACCATTTTTTTTTTTTTTTTTGCTTATACCGCCTTCACAAATCGATAACGAATAGTGATTGAAAGCATGCAGTTGGCAATGTGTGTTTTGTCATCATTAATTTGAAGTATTTCCACACCTCTGAGGCTGACATTGTTTCTGCTGCTGCCGCCAGTGTATTTCTGCACAGAAGATTCTCTCAGTTACGTCACGTGAGGTATCGGTCTTTAGAAGTTGATGTTTGGTTGAAAATAAGTTTTGTTTGGTTTCACCATGATGGTGATCAGTATTTGCTTTAGTTGGGCTCTTTACCCTTGACTTTTATTAACTTCTCTTTCAGCAATTACAATATTGTTTCCAGTAAATGTTTGCACATTGTTCAAGAAAAAGAAAGATGAAAAAGCAGATTAACATGACTGACTGTCTGTAGTTTATTGATTGGTGTAGATAGTTAAGTGCAAGCATTAATGACTAAAAAGAAAACAAATTCACTGGTAATACTGAAGAGTTTTTCCAAAATTGATTAAAACAAACTCTTGTGAAAAATTTAGACAACTACACTCATTATACAAACCTCAACAATGGTGACAAAAAATTAAGCTGCAAAATGTATTCATGCCGCAATGCATGCTGGGAGCCATGAGTGTGTTTTGTATGCTGGCATGGAGCATGTCACCATTGTTGTGTTTCATATGCTGATTGTTCATGTCTGTGAGAGTCTAAACAGTACCATAGTTCTTAACTTCATGCTCACAATATGGTTTCATATTTTTTCAGAATGTCTGATTGCTACAGTAGTATCACATGGTCAGTAGCACAATATTCAAGTAAATTAACAGAACACTTCTGACCAGTGATTAGACTTCAAATATGATCAGTGAATCATGCTCTTGTCTCCTTCACTTCCTCTGATGCAGTAGAAGTGTATGAACACACTGTTAAAACAGCCAGAGTAAAACTAATAATATAACCAATAGTCAAGAGCTCAAACTACAGAAAACACTGATCACCACAATGGTGACTTCAAATGTTTGTTCCTCTTTCCTTCAGTGTGTCATCACTAATGGTCTGTACACTCTGTAGTGTGGACACATATGAACACTGAGTGCTGTTCATGAAACAATATTTCGCTTTGTAGCATCCCACCATTTTATCAGCCGAAAAGTTTAGTGATCCTTAAAATTTAAAGGACAGTTGAAGAATGTTGTTCTAAGAACATTTTCTCCTAACATTACGAGGACATTTAAAAAAAAAAAAAAACATCAACAAACAATGTATAAATGTTTTTGTGCTAACCTTTTGAGAACATTATTGAAGAACAGATCATTTTGAACACTCTTTTAATGTTACTGAAAGAATGTTTGAGAGATCCGTTAGCCAAAGTTATGAGAACATGTTAGCTGGGAATACACTGGTTTACAGCTGATACACAGAGTATAATGATTTATTTATGTTTTAATTCACCTATCCTTTTCTTTCTTTCTTTCAGTTTGACAGGGAGATGCCGTAGCGTTTGGCACACATGGCGAATCATTTAACAGCGTTTGTGTATCTCTCTGTGTTTGGAGCCCTGAAAAGCAGCATTAATTGGTATAAGTGTGTTTTTACAATTTGTATCATATAGTTTGTTTGCTTAATTTTACATGCTTTTCAACATTTGGCTTCATGTTTTCAAGGCAGAAAATAAAGATCTGATATTGCAATAATTTACAGTCTTCTGTCATTCAAAACCTCAGCGTAACAGCATAAATATAATACATTTTGACAAAAGGACACACATTTTACAGAACTAACAGTACTGATAACCTACAGCACTGTTTACTGGTTGTTTAGTTCTAATCTGGTGTGTGTCACTGAATGCCATATTTGCATGGTCTTTGCACCACCTGCTGGTGACTTTGTTCAAACACAGCATCATTTACTTTCTTTTTAAAATCCCACGGGTATATGCCCCCATATACCCGTGGGATTTTATGTCTCCCGGACTCCATTTCCCATGATCCTCCTGTCTCCACACCTGCACTCACTTCCTCGTAATCTCCCCATCATCACGGATTACCTGCACCTGTTCCTGATATATATAAACATATTGAAAAAAAAATCATTGCAATACTGTTTATACCAATCATATTTTGTTAAAGAAAAGTTTAAAAATAATTGTTAGATACAGTGTTTTAAAAAATACCATCTTTATTTTTGTTGTAATGTGTGAGAAATATACAGTTTTTTCCTGATTTTTTTGCAATCATGTGGTTCTGATGATGCGCAACATTTAGGTGGAGGGCAGGAAGTGAAAATTAGAATGGCCAAGATCGAGAAAAGTCTGTACTGTGCTGGTTTATAAAGGTATAAACAGAAAATTACAACATATATTGGACGTGATCCTTATGTTAAGGAGCAATTTTGTATACTGAATTGAAAGACTTGCCTGCCAACGAGACAGTAGCTATAGAGAATGTGAAGCTGCCGTCATGCCGTGTTGAGTACTAGTCTGGTTTGCTTATATCGCGCTGCCTTTCTGCTAGTGAGTTTAGGATAGTATTTATGATTTTGTCGTGAAAAGAAAAGAAAAATTACTTCCTGCCCTACAGCTGCATTTCACACAGCAATGCCACAGCAATGATGTCATGTGCAAACAACCTATTGTATTGAAACCATTTGGGGTCAGTTTTACCCATAACATAAAATCATACCCAGAATTCAAACATAATACAAGGGTTAAGTCCTACTTTTTCATTTGGGCAGCCTCTAGTGGAATTTCCAATAAAAATTAACTGTATAGGAGAGAGCTCACACACTGCTAAAGTTTTTTTTCTTCAGTGTACCACCAATAAAATTCAGTTATACAGATTTGGAATGACATGTGGGTGCATAAATGATGACTTTTTTTTTTTTTTTTTGAGTGAACTATACATTTAAAAGTAGCAATCTTATGTCAATTGGAAAAAAAAAATCATTCTGACACATGTTTAGGCCTATGTTTTTATCTCATAGGTGTCTTTTTATGTTTAAAAACCTGCTCATGAGCATCTCAACAGACTGACATAAAGTTTGGTAACGCTTTAGATTACAGCCTGGAAAGTACTGTGTAATTACAATGAATTTACAGCATAAGTAGAAAGAACTATTGCAATCTTTTTTAATACATGGGCAAATATAGCTACTTTTGTTTCATGTAGTTACAGGGTAAGTATGACATTACGGGCCGTAAACTAAAGTGAAGCTTGTTACCCTCTTATTTCATGTAGTTACAGGGTAAGTATGACATTACGGGCCGTAAATTAAAGCGGAGCTTTAAAAAAACAAAAAAAACAACAACAACAACAACAACAACAAAAAAAACGCAAACAATCTGATATGACTTGGAAACCTTGAAAAACAACTTATTTCAAAACAGATTTAAAGTGACAACACTTCTTATTCATTTCTGTTGCTTGGCTATCTCCTCCTCTTGCTCCTCTTCTTCTTTTTCTTTCTTTTCACTAATGAATCTTAAGAGGGAATCCCATTTGCTATTCTGTATTAAAAGAAAATACAGTACACCCGGAAATGTGCTCACCATTTACTCATCTTTTACCCTCATGCCATCTGAGATGTATACGACTTTCCTTCTTAAGATGAACACAAAAAGGTTTTTAGAAAAATAAATAATCTGGGAACGCTTTATAATGCAAGCTCACGTGTTCCTAAAAGTCGAAACATCAAACAGGACAAACAGCAATAACTACAGTAATCCATACGACCCTAATGGATGAATCGATGTCTTCTGAAGTGAAACAATACGTATTTCTAAGAAAAATACCAAATATTTTAAAATTTTAAACTTTCGACCAACTGTCTTCTCATGCGAGGGTTGAGAGTTCATGCTTGACGTAACTTGAAGCGTGACGTAAGCGTGCCAAGAAACTCACGCAGATGTTGGATGCCGTCAGTTTTTTTTATTATTGTTATTATTTTATTAATGCTCACAACAAAATACACAGAATAACAGATAATGAGAATGAGAAACAAACTGTCACGGTGCACACAAAAACAAGAAGATAGGATCCAATTGCAGCGGTTGTTTATTGGGTAATCCAAGGTCGTATTCCAAAAACAGGCCAAGGTCAGAATCCAGAAAGGCAGTCCAAACAAAACAAGCACAAGCAAAAAAACAAGAAAACACAAGGAACAGAAGTGCGTGTAACATTAAACAACGAACCACAACCAAAGACAGAAACAGCTCACTATATATAGACAGACACTAATGACATGATACAAAACAGGTGAGTGCAATGATGTGAGATGATTAGTCCGGGAAGTGTGTATTGGGATATGTAGTCCATGTAACAGGTGGAAATAAGAGTCCGGGATGGAGTGCCCTCTAGTGGCTGAAAGGGCACTCTCACTGGTGATCATGACATTACCCCCCCTCAAAGGAGCGGCTACCAGACGCTCCACCAGACAAAACACAAAAACACAAAAAAAAAACTCAGGAGGGAGGTGGACAGGAGGAGGATCAGGGGGAGGGACGGCGGGCCAGATCCAGGGTGCCCCCACTGAAATCCAGGGCGGTGCTGGAGGAACTGACCAGGCTGGTACCGGCAGGTCTGGAGTCCCGGCTGTTTGCCAGGTCGGCGCTGGAGGAATTAACCAGGCGGGCACTGGCAGGTTTGGAGTCCCGGCTGATTGCCAGGGCGGCGCTGGAGGATTTGACCAGGCGGGAACTGGCAGGTCTGGAGTCCTGGCTGTTTGCAAAGGCGGCGCTGGAGGAACTGACCAGGCGGGCACTGGCAGGTCTGGAGTTCTGGCTGATTGCCAGGGTGGTGCTGGAGAAACTGACCAGGCAGATTTCAATGGTTCAGGCGGCCTGGGCAGAGGTAGCAGGGCAGAAGGCTTGGGCGGTGGTGGCAGAGCAGAAGGCTTGGACGACGGCGAAGCATCCTACCTCCCATTCCTCTTGGCGTAGAGCCCTCAACGCCCGCAGTTGATCCAAACGCTCCCTGGTAGTGGCTGGAGGAAGGATTCGGAACCCCACACTGCTGGATCCTTGCATGGGTGGTTCGTTCTGTCACGGTGCACACAAAAACAAGAAGATAGGATCCAATTGCAGCGGTTGTTTATTGGGTAATCCAAGGTCGTATTCCAAAAACAGGCCAAGGTCAGAATCCAGAAAGGCAGTCCAAACAAAACAAGCACAAGCAAAAAAACAAGAAAAC
Source organism: Ancherythroculter nigrocauda (assembly GCA_036281575.1). Taxonomy (NCBI): domain Eukaryota; kingdom Metazoa; phylum Chordata; class Actinopteri; order Cypriniformes; family Xenocyprididae; genus Ancherythroculter; species Ancherythroculter nigrocauda. The sequence goes on from VTFQ01000003.1 coordinate 9,029,568, forward strand.
ACAAGGAACAGAAGTGCGTGTAACATTAAACAACGAACCACAACCAAAGACAGAAACAGCTCACTATATATAGACAGACACTAATGACATGATACAAAACAGGTGAGTGCAATGATGTGAGATGATTAGTCCGGGAAGTGTGTATTGGGATATGTAGTCCATGTAACAGGTGGAAATAAGAGTCCGGGATGGAGTGCCCTCTAGTGGCTGAAAGGGCACTCTCACTGGTGATCATGACACAAACAAGACAGAATAACAGATGGCAGTTCTCGCGCGAGTTTCACACAAATCTCCTGCGAGAACATCATGAAAGCTTCACGTTGCTCATTTCGTCGAACGCAAAGTCGACTCTCATGCAGACAGGTGACAGGTCAGAAGCGAAAAGATGAATAGCCTAAACCATGAGACAATCTCTGGGTGTACTGTATTTTCTTATAATACAGAATATCAATGGGATTCCTTCTTAAGATTCATCAGCTGAGAAACAAGAGCAGGAGGAAGCCAAGCGAGAAACAACAACAACCAAAAAACGGACAAAACTTGTTACTTTCTGTCAGGACTTTAGATTTTGAAATGAAAAGTTGATTTAAAAAAATGATTAATAAGTGTTGTAGACCTGTTTTAATAAAGTTGTTTTTCAAATAAAGGTTTCGGCATCAGTGATATCAGATTGTTTGCATTTTTTTGAATTACTTACCCTGTAACTACATGAAACAAGAGGGTAACAAACTCCGCTTTAATTTACGGCCCGTAATGTCATATTTACCCCGTAACTGCATGAAACAAGAGGGTAACAAGCTCCGCTTTAATTTATGGCCCGCAAGGTCATACTTACCCCGTAACTGCATGAAACAAGAGTGTAACAAGCTCCGCTTTAATTTATGGCCCGTAATGTCATATTTACCCTGTAACTGCATGAAACAACAGGGTAACAAGCACCGCTTTAATTTACGGCCCGCAAGGTCATATTTACCCCGTAACTGCATGAAACAAGAGGGTAACAAGCTCCGCTTTAATTTACGGCCGGCAATGTCATATTTACCCCGTAACTGCATGAAACAAGAGGGTAACAAGCTCCGCTTTAATTTACGGCCGGCAATGTCATATTTACCCCGTAACTGCATGAAACAAGAGGGTAACAAGCTCCGCTTTAATTTACGGCCCGTAATGTCATATTTACCCCGTAACTGCATGAAACAAGAGTGTAACAAGCTCCGCTTTAATTTACGGCCCGTAATGTCATATTTACCCTGTAACTGCATGAAACAACAGGGTAACAAGCACCGCTTTAATTTACGGCCCGCAAGGTCATATTTACCCCGTAACTGCATGAAACAAGAGGGTAACAAGCTCCGCTTTAATTTACGGCCGGCAATGTCATATTTACCCCGTAACTGCATGAAACAAGAGGGTAACAAGCTCCGCTTTAATTTACGGCCGGCAATGTCATATTTACCCCGTAACTGCATGAAACAAGAGGGTAACAAGCTCCGCTTTAATTTACGGCCCGTAATGTCATATTTACCCCGTAACTGCATGAAACAAGAGGGTAACAAGCTCCGCTTTAATTTACGGCCCGTAATGTCATATTTACCCCGTAACTGCATGAAACAAGAGGGTAACAAGCTCCGCTTTAATTTACGGCCCGTAATGTCATATTTACCCCGTAACTGCATGAAACAAGAGTGTAACAAGCTCCGCTTTAATTTACGGCCCGTAATGTCATATTTACCCTGTAACTGCATGAAACAACAGGGTAACAAGCACCGCTTTAATTTACGGCCCGCAAGGTCATACTTACCCCGTAACTGCATGAAACAACAGGGTAACAAGCTCCGCTTTAATTTACGGCCGGCAATGTCATATTTACCCTGTAACTGCATGAAACAACAGGGTAACAAGCTCCGCTTTAATTTACGGCCGGCAATGTCATATTTACCCCGTAACTGCATGAAACAACAGGGTAACAAGCTCCGCTTTAATTTATGGCCCGCAATGTCATATTTACCCCGTAACTGCATGAAACAAGAGGGTAACAAGCTCCGCTTTAATTTACGGCCCGTAATGTCATATTTACCCCGTAACTGCATGAAACAAGAGGGTAACAAGCTCCGCTTTAATTTATGGCCCGCAAGGTCATACTTACCCCGTAACTGCATGAAACAAGAGTGTAACAAGCTCCGCTTTAATTTATGGCCCGTAATGTCATATTTACCCTGTAACTGCATGAAACAACAGGGTAACAAGCACCGCTTTAATTTACGGCCCGCAAGGTCATATTTACCCCGTAACTGCATGAAACAAGAGGGTAACAAGCTCCGCTTTAATTTACGGCCGGCAATGTCATATTTACCCCGTAACTGCATGAAACAAGAGGGTAACAAGCTCCGCTTTAATTTACGGCCGGCAATGTCATATTTACCCCGTAACTGCATGAAACAAGAGGGTAACAAGCTCCGCTTTAATTTACGGCCCGTAATGTCATATTTACCCCGTAACTGCATGAAACAAGAGGGTAACAAGCTCCGCTTTAATTTACGGCCCGTAATGTCATATTTACCCCGTAACTGCATGAAACAAGAGGGTAACAAGCTCCGCTTTAATTTACGGCCCGTAATGTCATATTTACCCCGTAACTGCATGAAACAAGAGTGTAACAAGCTCCGCTTTAATTTACGGCCCGTAATGTCATATTTACCCTGTAACTGCATGAAACAACAGGGTAACAAGCACCGCTTTAATTTACGGCCCGCAAGGTCATACTTACCCCGTAACTGCATGAAACAACAGGGTAACAAGCTCCGCTTTAATTTACGGCCGGCAATGTCATATTTACCCCGTAACTGCATGAAACAACAGGGTAACAAGCTCCGCTTTAATTTATGGCCCGCAATGTCATATTTACCCCGTAACTGCATGAAACAAGAGGGTAACAAGCTCCGCTTTAATTTACGGCCCGTAATGTCATATTTACCCCGTAACTGCATGAAACAAGAGGGTAACAAGCTCCGCTTTAATTTACGGCCCGTAATGTCATATTTACCCCGTAACTGCATGAAACAAGAGTGTAACAAGCTCCGCTTTAATTTACGGCCCGTAATGTCATATTTACCCCGTAACTGCATGAAACAACAGGGTAACAAGCACCGCTTTAATTTACGGCCCGTAATGTCATATTTACCCCGTAACTGCATGAAACAAGAGGGTAACAAGCACCGCTTTAATTTACGGCCGGCAATGTCATACTTACCCCGTAACTGCATGAAACAACAGGGTAACAAGCTCCGCTTTAATTTACGGCCCGTAATGTCATATTTACCCCGTAACTGCATGAAACAACAGGGTAACAAGCACCGCTTTAATTTACGGCCCGTAATGTCATATTTACCCCGTAACTGCATGAAACAACAGGGTAACAAGCTCCGCTTTAATTTATGGCCCGCAATGTCATATTTACCCCGTAACTGCATGAAACAAGAGTGTAACAAGCTCCGCTTTAATTTACGGCCCGTAATGTCATATTTACCCTGTAACTGCATGAAACAAGAGTGTAACAAGCTCCGCTTTAATTTACGGCCCGTAATGTCATATTTACCCCGTAACTGCATGAAACAAGAGTGTAACAAGCTCCGCTTTAATTTATGGCCCGCAATGTCATATTTACCCCGTAACTGCATGAAACAACAGGGTAACAAGCTCCGCTTTAATTTACGGCCCGTAATGTCATATTTACCCTGTAACTGCATGAAACAACAGGGTAACAAGCTCCGCTTTAATTTACGGCCCGTAATGTCATATTTACCCCGTAACTGCATGAAACAAGAGGGTAACAAGCTCCGCTTTAATTTACGGCCCGTAATGTCATATTTACCCTGTAACTGCATGAAACAACAGGGTAACAAGCTCCGCTTTAATTTATGGCCCGCAATGTCATATTTACCCCGTAACTGCATGAAACAAGAGGGTAACAAGCTCCGCTTTAATTTACGGCCCGTAATGTCATATTTACCCCGTAACTGCATGAAACAAGAGGGTAACAAGCTCCGCTTTAATTTACGGCCCGTAATGTCATATTTACCCCGTAACTGCATGAAACAACAGGGTAACAAGCACCGCTTTAATTTACGGCCCGTAATGTCATATTTACCCCGTAACTGCATGAAACAAGAGGGTAACAAGCACCGCTTTAATTTACGGCCGGCAATGTCATACTTACCCCGTAACTGCATGAAACAACAGGGTAACAAGCTCCGCTTTAATTTACGGCCCGTAATGTCATATTTACCCCGTAACTGCATGAAACAACAGGGTAACAAGCACCGCTTTAATTTACGGCCCGTAATGTCATATTTACCCCGTAACTGCATGAAACAAGAGGGTAACAAGCTCCGCTTTAATTTACGGCCCGTAATGTCATATTTACCCCGTAACTGCATGAAACAAGAGGGTAACAAGCTCCGCTTTAATTTACGGCCCGCAATGTCATATTTACCCCGTAACTGCATGAAACAAGAGTGTAACAAGCTCCGCTTTAATTTACGGCCCGTAATGTCATATTTACCCTGTAACTGCATGAAACAAGAGGGTAACAAGCTCCGCTTTAATTTACAGCCCGCAAGGTCATATTTACCCCGTAACTACATGAAACAAAAGTAGCTATATTTCCCCATTTATTAAAAAAGATTGCAATAGTTCTTTCTACTTGAAACAACTTAATCAGTGCTCCTTCTCGCTAAATTACTCCCAAACATAAGATTGTTTTCTATCATAACAGTATAAGTACCTCTTAGTTCTAAAATACTTACAGTATAAATAATTTAATATTTTCCTGGTTGTTACCCCTTTATTCCCAATACTTTACATATTGTTCCCCTATACTTACACATACTTACTGTATAGGTACACTATAATAATCGATAGTTACACTGTAAATTCGTTGTTATTATGCAGTACTTTCTGGGCTGTAATCTAAAGCGTTACCTAAAGTTTCACCAGTTTAACCTTTTTTCATTACTTTGGTCTACTGTCATCTCTGATGTTGCCTTATTTAACTTTGCTTCCGCTATATCAGCACTGGGAGAAGGTGTCATATCCTCATGGTAAATATAAGGCGTTGATCACATAAAAACGCACTGCTGGTTTCATCCTGATCATTTGTCACGGGTCATGAGTGTTGGTGAAACAGGTAAGAGCATCATTTACTAATCGATCTTTACATTCAAATATGTTATAGCGGAGACTGGGGCTAATTGTCACAGAAACTTTAAGGTTTAAGATCAACAATTCAAGTGGTTTTGTATCTTGGTTACAAATACCTATTTAAATCTGCCTTAGATTAAAATAATTCAGTATCATTGTGTATTGTAACATCTGTTGGGTATCAAATGAACACAGTAAACCACATTAAGACACAAGACTTAAGGTGTCTTTCTTAGAAAGTGTTTTCTTAGAACGGAAAGTGACTTTTAAAAAGAAATTTACCTTTAGAAATATTCACTGGAGTAAAAGTGTGACAACTACCCCCAGTGTGTGTATACTGAATGTATACACACGCATTTGTACTAATGGTTTTGATTTAATATGCTGTTGTTGATGTATACATTTTATATGATTTTCCCAGCTCAGGGGGTAGATATCCTTGTGGTTAAATCTTTTAAAAACTTTATCTGTTGATTTAGTTGTGGTTTTTAGTAAATATAAGCCTAAAAGACCAACATATGTTGTTTTCGAAGTTAATGTCAGTTTTATATAATCTTAACCCACAAGACTATCTTGGTCAACAGCTTTTACTGTAGATGGGGCTTAATTTGAACTGGCCTGAAAGAGGAAGTTAAACTTAAATAAAGCATTTCTAATCCAGTCACAATGAGTCTGTCTGAACTTCAATAAACTCCAACGTCAAAACAGATAACTAAATAATATTTACACATTTAGTTAATGTACTATATAAATTACAACAGTTTAAAACACTTAAATATAACAGAAATAAGTTACTGTACATTTGTTGTAGGTTTTGTAATCCTGATGTCAGTCAGAATGGCTCCTCCTCTTCCTCTGATCTTTCTGCTCATGATTCACGGTTAGTCAATGCAACACTTCAGAAAACACACTTTTTTATGCACATGCTGCTTCTACTTTAATCAGTATAAATTCTGTGTTTCAGGGGTTTCTAGTGCTGGTTGGGGTGTGAGTTACAGTCCTTCACACATCTGTGCACTAAAGGACTCATCAGTGATAATGAACTGCACTTATACATACCCTACTGGACATCAGATCATGAAAGTCTTCTGGACCAAAACAAAAGATAAAAAGGGAACAGTAGAGCCTCCAGATCTGTCTGAGGACCCTGAATACAGTCAGAGGCTTCAGTATCTGGGAGATAAACAGCAGAACTGCACCATCAGACTGAATCATGTGACACTGAAGGATTCACACGTGTACTATTTCAGATTCATCACTAATAAAGAGAAGTTATTCTTCACTGGAGAAGACAAATGGATTGGTGTTCCAGGAGTGACTCTTACTGTCACAGGTGACTTTCATGAGGTTTCTCTCTTCTCCTGTGCATTATGTTGAATAATAATCAGTGTATGACAGCAGCACTAGATATACTGTGTGTGTTGTGTTCAGATCTTCAGGTGGAGTCTCCTGAGAGAGTGACAGAGGGAGATTCAGTCCGTCTGACATGTAAAAGCAGCTGCACTCTGACTGACAGAGCAACATTCATCTGGTACAGAAACTCACAGCCATTAACTGAGAGAAGAGACAGAAACAATGAACTCCTGCTGCAGTCAGTCAGAAGAGAGGATGCAGGCAGATATAGCTGTGCTGTACACGGGCACAATCACATCTCTCCTGCTGTTCAGCTCAATGTCACGTGTGAGTATTGACTTTTCTCTTTAAAGTTGTCTTTGAAAAGCTAGTGCACTTCTGCAAAAATCAAATGTAACAGAATTACATTTACAGAGCAACAGTTACAATATTCTTTTATCCCTTGCTTGACCATGTGACTGAAACCCAAATGTGAGACGTTCAAACTGACCAATCAGAAGATTAAAACTTCCCCCACTGTACTAAAGGTGTGACCATTTGTAGACCCCCAATGTACATACATTTTGGCCTATCGGGCTTGATCACTATCAACACATTTGTGTCTTCCAAAAGAGAGGGGGTTGAAACAGTAAAGCAAATATCTTTGTTAATTTTAAAATACCTTTGGACATTTTTAATCTTTAATATTTTAATCTTACAAGACAATAAACAGTACCTTGACCTTGACTTTGAGTAGGACCAGTCACATATAAATAAATACTGAATGTACTACTTCTACCTGAGACCTGTATTTCCTCCAGTGAATCCTGATCTCCATCAGTCCGTCTGCTGAAATAATGTTTTTATTTAAATGTCAATTGTAAGTTAACGATGATTCAGAAACTGTGGTAACAAACAAATTAGTGGATTAACAATTGCAAAACATGAATATATTTTTTATTTAACAGTATTTTGTCTGTTTTAGATCCTCCCAGGAGCGTCTCAGTGTCCGTCAGTCCATCTGGTGAAATAGTGTCAGGAGATTCAGTGACTCTGATCTGCAGCAGTGATTCAAACCCTCCTGCTCTGAACTTCAGCTGGTTTAAGGAGAATGAAAGCTCAGCTGTTGGATCTGGACAGAGTTTCAGTGCACTACAGAGTGGACGCTTCTACTGTCAGGCTCACAATCAACATGGATCTCAGAGATCAGACGCTGTAACTGTGAATGTTAAAGGTAGAACAGCTCATATACTTACATTACTCTTTCTAAAGTGATTCAAATGAATCTGTCCAGATGTTTTACTCTTTTCTCAGTTGTAGGATGTCTGGTGATATTATACATATCCATTGGAGTGATTTGTGGTGCTGCAGTTATTATCATGATGGTGCTGATTTGGTAAGATGTTTGTAGTATGTGATTGCAGGTACTTGTATACTGTCTTAACCTCTTTTTATAAATAACCAGGGCTGCATATCTCAAAAGCATTTTAAGCCTAGATCGGAAAACTATTGGCACCAATGGTCTCTACAATCAAATTAGCTCACAATGCTTTTGAGAAATGCAGCCCTGTATGAAATAAAGAATTGGTTATCAGGCTACCTTGGGTGTTTCTAAACATATTGATTTCATTGAAAGATTTTTGGTAGTGAGCTTAAGAAATAAAAATTGACAGCACAGAATTATGAAATATTATCCCATATCAACAGGGTGAAAATGAAAATCGTGTTGACGTCTAAACCCAATGTTTGTTTGACACCACACCACAAAAAAAGTGAAATGCATGGCAGCACAGGGTGCCAAACGAAATGAAGACAGTATATGATCACTACTTGATGATTATACTTTTATCATCGACAAGTAACCAACATCATCTGATCGCATATTCTCTTGCTTTTCTTGCCAATAACACAATTATAGCAGCCAGAAAACCATAATGGTGACTTCAAGCGAAACGTTTTCAACAAATCATCAACATTTAAACCTATATTCTCAATAAAAGCTTCTGTAGACGTATGACAGAAATAAAGTCAGTCTGGTTAGTTATAGTGCAGCTGGTAGTAATAAATGATTTTTTTTTTTTTTTTTTTTAACCATGCAGCACTTATTCCAACCAAAATTTGACATCTGTCTGACATTGGAGCTTGACTTCAAAAAATGGTGGGTTTAGGTTCTAATTTTCAAACAAAATCTGATGTTTGACCAACATCGGATTAGTTGGGGTCCAACGTCTTCTTGACACACTGTGCCTGCTGGGATAGTTCAGACAAACTAAACAGATTTCCAAATAAAAATCTAATCACCTTCTTTTCTTTTCTTTTTCTTTTTTCTTTTTTTTTTTTTTAAGGATAAGCAGGTGGATGAAAAAGAGAAATGACACACAGGAGTCTCAGGTGAGAAAAATTAATTTGGTTATCAGTAGTTTACTGATCAGGCAAACAGACTGGTATCTAAAAGATTGGGCAGCACGGTGGTTCAGTGGTTAGTGCTGTCGCCTTACTTACAGCAAGATTGTTCGAGCCCCGGCTAAGACAGGAGTCCTTTCTGTGTGGAGTTTGCATCTTCTCCCCGTGTCGGTGTGGTGAACATGCAAACATCCAGTTTCCCCCCACAGTCCAAAGACATGCAGGTTAGGTGAATTGGAGAGAAAGTGTGTTTGAGAGCCCATATGTTCAGGGTGCTTTCCCCTGCTTCAGGCCCAAGAATCTGTGACCCTAGAAGGTCGTATAAGGATTAATGTATGAATGAATTTACAAGATTGAAAGTCTGAATGTAGTTGTGACATTATCTAGTGAATGTTAAGACATTTATTTATATTTTCTCTATTCTGTTTTTTGTTGTTGTTTTGTTTTGTTTTTTTGTTTTTTTACTTTAATGGCAAAGATGAATCATGACAGACGTAAAGCTTGTGATGCTGGTTTGAATGAACCTGTGTATCAAAATATAATGGTAAGTGTTCAAATAGAAATTTTCCTACAAAAAAATTTAACTCTCCTCCGGCCAAATAAAAATTCAACACTGTCTTGAATATCAAATGTCTATAGATTAAATATATGGTACACAGAATATAATGTACTATTAAAGATCAAATTTCTCATTTTATACCAAATAGAAATTTGAAGTGTATTATTTATTAATGTATTAATTTACTTATTCTTTCTTTCTTTTTTTCCAGCTTGCCGGGAAGATGTCATAGTGTTTGGTACATATAGTGAAACATTCTACAGCTTTATGTATCTCTGATGTGTGGAGTCCTGAAAAGCAACATGAATTGATATAAAAGTGTGTAATTAAGTGTTTTAAACATTGACATCAAGTGGTTTAAACATTTAAAACATTGACAGCCAATCAGAATTAATCCTGCTGTAAAGAACTCGATCATTTAAAGTGATAGAATAAACATAACTGTGAACGAGCCTTAAGCCTCATTGTTTATGTTTTCAAATAAATATCTGATATTGCAGTAGTTTAAAGTCTTCTTTCATTCAATGTCTCAGTATAACAGCATAAACTAGAATGTACATTTCCTGAAGAAAATGTGAATGGTGCTTGCAGTGGCAAAACTCGGCACTCTTGATTAGATGGTAACATGATTACCGTCCTGCTAGCATGTTTTAGCAAAATACAAACATTATTGCCATCATTACCATGTTGCTAACATGTTTTAATAAGATGCTAACATGATTACCATGTTGTTAGCATGATCACCATGTGGCTAGCTTGTTTTTAACATGACGCTAACATGATTAGCATGTTGCTAGCATGATGCTTACACCACTGCAAGCATGTTTTTTAACAAGATGCTAACTCGATTACCATGTTGTTAGTATAATGCCAACATGATTAGCATGCTACTAGCATGATGCTAACATGAGTACCATGTTGCTACCATGTTTTAACAAGATGTTAACATGATTAGCATGTTGCTTGCATGATTACCATGTGGCTAGCATGTTTTTAACATGATGCTAACATGGTTAGCATGATGCTTACACCACTGCAAGCATGGCCACAGTTCTCCTGGATTTAGTTTGTCTCAGTTTCATCTGTTTCTTCATGTAATCACAGATGGATTTGATGATGGTGAGCTCTGTGGAGCACTGGCTGTTGTCAGACTCCTTGTGTATTTAAAAATCTCACTGGATTATTACAATTAATGGCAAAATGATTGTTTGGAAATGTGAACTGATATTTCCTACTGACACACTACAGCAAAAGACATAAATAACTGGCTTAAAACCTTTTTTGGGGGGTGAAAATACTGACGTGCCTAAGACTTTTGCACAGTACTGTAGGTCTTGCAAAATGGTTGCCAGGGTACTCTGTTTGGTTGCTAGAGAGTGGCTTGGCAGCTGCCAATGATGATACTCCAAAGGCTGCTTGCCAATATGAATGATATAAACCAATCCCCATGACTATAAGTAAACTTCAAGAGTCAAAAAAACATGCACAGACAAATCCAAATTAAACCCTGCAGCTCGTGATGACACACTGATGTCCTAAGACACGAAATGATCAGTTTGTGTGAGAAACCGAACAGTATTTATATCATTTTTACCTCTAATACACCACTATGTGCAACTGCCTTGCGCACGGCATCCGGTACATGAGGTGTGTATGCGCTCTGGTATAGTTAAAGGATTAGTTCACTTTCAAATAAAATTTTCCAGATAATTTACTCACCCCCATGTTATCCAAGATGTTCATTTCTTTCTTTCTTCAGTCGAAAAGAAATTAAGGTTTTTGATGAAAACATTACAGATGAAAACATTATTTTTCTTCATATGGACTTTAATGGCCTCCAAACGGTTGAAGGTCAGAATGACAGTTTCAGTGCAGCTTCGAAGGCTTTAAACGATACCAGACGAGGAATAAGGGTCTTATCTAGAGAAACCATTGATCATTTTCTAAAAAAAAAATGCAACTGTATATGCTTTATAAACCCAAATGATCGCCTTGCACATGCTTCTGCTTTCCATATTCTTCAAAAAGCTTACGCTGTATGTCCTACGCCTTCCCTATTCTACTTACGGAATGAACGTGGTGCCAGTTCAGTTTTTTTCCGTTAGTAGAATAGGAAAGGGTAGGACAATTGAGGGACTCAAACACAACTATTACAAAAGGTTCAAACATTCACTGATGCTCCTGATGGACACATGATGCATTAAGAGCCGGTGGTGAAAAGAAGATATTTAAGATATTTAAACAAAATAAGAAAAATTGTGACAGACATCTTCATCCTGTTCATCCCCAAAAGTTTTCACCCCCCAACTCTTAATGCACTGTGTTTCCTTCAGGAGCATCAGTGAATGTTTGAACCTTTTTTTTTTGAATGTTTGAGTCCCTCAGTTGTCCTCAGTGTGAAAAGATGGATCTGAGAATCATACAGTCACTGCTGGAAAGGGTTCAAATATGCAAAAGATGCTGGAAATCTGAAGATTTTTCGGGACCTGGAGGATTTTTCTGAAGAATATTGGGCAGTTTAACTGTTCACCTGTCTTTTGCACACTCAAGTTCGTCATTTTAAATGTAGACACGGGACAAACATGCTCAAATAGATATCGAAAGCTCTGCCAAGATGGATGAACAGATGATCATAGCTGTACAGGGCAGGTTTTATATTTCTCATCTCCATAAATATATCTAGTAGAGCTTATGCAAGGTCTGGAAATCCATTTATCCTTTGCTGAAACTTCTTCGTCTTCATGGAGAATGTGGCTCATGATTGCTTAGCGACGAGTGCTTTTGTTTTCCACACGTTTTTAGACACAACGTGTGACTGGCCTCTAAATTGAACATGGATGATTTCATTATCTTGGGCGGATAAAAATATTAAAAGCAAAAATGTGTCACCAAATATACTTGGGCAGCCGTTAATATATCTGGGTGGCCCGTCCAGGTAAAGTCTATGTGTGGGAAGCAGTCAAATGAACCCCTTTTTGTTTAATAAATGTGACTGTCACATTTTACAGTATAATACTACTGGCAGCAGGGTTGGCAGTAAATTACTGTTTTTCTACAGTTTGATAAATTAATTTACTGGTTATTACTCTTACGCTTGTTTCGTAATTTGAAGGAGTAGGACGTTAGCATTTTGAACTGTAAGAAGTGTTACAGTTCCTTTGTAATCTGAATATGGAAGGCGGTCTGGCAGAAGCTAGTTATTTTACTTTATAACATGTTAAATATGGATATTTTTCTCAAACAAACACATCGCTTTGCCTCCGAAGGCCTTTATTAATCCCCTGGAGGCATGTGGAGTATATGTTTATGATGGATGTACTTTTTATTTTATTCTTTTTAGAAATAAAACATTAAATTATAAAAAGGTACACTAGCCATTCAACCTTCTGCTTTGAATCAGTGCTTTAGAGCGCATATAAAATAAAACATAAATATTGTAAAGGTATTACCACAAGCTTAATTTAAAATCACATATAAAACACGAATATTAATCATGAAAGACTTCACTTGTTTATCAAAGCTGCAGTCTGCGATTTTTCCTCTTTGTCGCCATCTCTGTTTGAAACCTGCAATTGCAGTCATATGCGGAACAGTTATCTGTACGTGCGTTGTGCCTTGGCACAGTTCGTCAGCGCGGATGAATCTAATGCTTGCTGTCAGTCACCGCACCGGTGTGGATACTGTACTTCAGAATCACAGATTCTATGTCTTGAAAGTATGACCAATATAAGAATTTTCACTGGAAAATATAATCTGAACAAGTAAGTAACATTTCTGCCACTTTTGTTTTGACCAACTGAGGAAAAAAGCATTAGGCCTACAATAAATCATGCTGCCAATGATGATTAAATCTAACGATCGCTTAGCTCGGATCATGCCAAACCGTGCAAATTATTATTACTGTTATATTGTTCTCAAATTGTTATTGTTAACAACATCAGCACTGCGTGACTGAGTATTTAGTGTGTATTAGCGTTACCTGTAGATTTCAATTTCTGTATCCACTCCACAGTCCAAAGTCTTTTGCTTTTTGTCTACGGCTGATTCTCCAGTTGTCATTGCTGATTGTCATTTGGACCTTTCTGGATTACAATCCGGCATCAAAATGATAAGTTTAATTAGCGTATGAATCTCAACAATGGTGACATGCTTCATGCCGCAATGCATGCTGGGAGTCATGAGTTGTATACTATGGTGGCTCCCATCATGCATTGCGGCATGAAGCATGTCACCATTGTTGAGATTCATACGCTGATACTTGATGTTTTTTTTGTGTGTCAAATGTTTTAAAAATTTTAACCCTAAAAGTCAAGATTCAGAATGTCTGATCTGTAAGAAAAAGAAATAATTGTTGGTGAATATAACCTAATAAAAATAAATGTGCTTTTATTATTATTTTATATTATATTTTATTTTATATCATACTTTCATTTTATTCCTGGTTTCTTTGCAACAAACGGTGTGTTCTAGTAAACACTGTTACAAAGAGCACAAACTCACACAAAAAGCCCAGAGTCAAACTGCCCAACTAAAGGAACCACTGACCACTACAATGGTGACTAAACATTTTTAATAAAACATCAACATCTAAACCTGTTAATTCTCAAAAAGAACTTCTGCTGAGATCTTGAGAGATTTAATGTCTTCTTTTATCTTCAGTTGATTTCAGGCTGTGTGGCTTTGAGTCAGTTGTGTTTCATCTTCTGAGAGTGTAAGCATGATGTTGAACCAACATCACATTGTAACCCTGATTCAATGCCATTACCATTGATTTATTGTTGAAATTTAACATTAATTTAACATTAATTGAGGGTGCAAAAATGACATTGAATCAATGTTAATGTGTCAACGGTAACGACATTGAATCAATGTTATTTCGATCATTCATACAGCCCTCAAATGCGACCTTCGAAGGATGCAGCCTCCGAAATGAGACACAGCTCAGGATCAGGGTTGGAGACTCCTGCTCTAAACCAACAGCAATGAGTTTGACTAAACCTTAAAATACTCCAGCATCCAAACAGACAGTGAACTAATTGTAATATTTACATGTACTACATATTGCCCTATAAAAATATGAGAGTTTAAAACAAACTACAAATAAATATAACTTCTGATTCATGACCTTTAAAATGAGACACTCTACATTTCTTGTAGGTGTTGCTATGGTGATGTCAGTCAGAATGGCTCCTCCACTTCCTCTGATCTTTCTGATCATGATTCATGGTGAGTCGCTGCAAAAGAAACACTAAAGAGAGATTTTGCATGTGTTTTTCCCCTCCAATATCATTGATGCAAAAGCTGCTGCTATTTTTGTCCAACATGTGAATTCTGTGTTTCAGTGGTTTCTAGTGCTGATTGGGGTGTGAGTTACAGTCCTTCACACATCTGTGCACTAAAGAACTCATCAGTGATAATGAACTGCACTTATACATACCCTACTGGATATCAGATCAAGAGAGTGTTCTGGATCAAAGGCCCTATAACAGAATTTTTAGATCTGTCTAAGGACCCTGAATACAGTCAGAGGCTTCAGTATCTGGGAGATAAACAGTGTTTCATGAGACTGAGTCATGTGACACTGAATGATTCACACATGTACTATTTCAGATTCACCACTGATCAAGACAAATGGTTTGGTTATCCAGGAGTGACTCTTACTGTCACAGGTGACTTTCATGAGGTTTCTCTCTTCTTCTGTGCATTATGTTGAATAATAATCAGTGTATGACAGCAGCACTAGATATAATGTGTGTGTTGTGTTCAGATCTTCAGGTGGAGTCTCCTGAGAGAGTGACAGAGGGAGATTCAGTCCGTCTGACATGTAAAAGCAGCTGCACTCTGACTGACAGAGCAACATTCATCTGGTACAGAAACTCACAGAAGATATTAAATGAGAGTAACGAACTCAACTTCAAGTCGGTCAGAAGAGAGGATGCAGGCAGATATAGCTGTGCTGTACACGGACACAATCACATCTCTCCTGCTGTTCAGATCAATGTCATGTGTGAGTACAGATTCATTAATAAAAAATAAAAAAAACTTGTTGAATTTATTTTTGGAACTACACATTTCAATATGGATTATTTTTGTCTGTTTTAGACCCTCCCAGGAACGTCTCAGTCTCCATCATTCAGTCTGGTCAGATTTGGGCAGGAGATTCAGTGACTCTGATCTGCAGCAGTGATTCAAACCCTCCTGCTCTGAACTTCAGCTGGTTTAAGGAGAATGAAAGCTCAGCTGTTGGATCTGGACAGAGTTTCAGTGCACTACAGAGTGGACGCTTCTACTGTCAGGCTCACAATCAACATGGATCCCAGAGATCAGACGCTGTAACTGTGACTGTTAAAGGTAGAGCAGCTCATATACTTACATTACTCTTTCTAAAGTGAAGCAAATGAATCTGTTCAGATGTTTTACTCTTTTGTAGGACATCTGGTGATATTATACATATCCATTGGAGTGGTTTGTGGAGCTGCAGTGATCATCATGATGCTGGTATGGTAAGATGTTTGTAGTATTTGATTGCAGACAATGCAATGTCTTTTTCACAAATGTCCAGTATAAAAGAAAAAAAAATGTTATCAGGCTAAAGACTGACACCTGATCGAATGTAATTGCACAGTCTGAACAAACTGAACATATTTTCATCTAAAAATATGATCACACTTAATGTCTTTAAAGAGGAATCAGGTGGATGAAAAAGAGAAATGATGCACAGGAGTCTCAGGTGAGAAAAAAATATGTGGTTTTTAATAGTTCAGGAATGAACTGGTAACTAAAAGATTGAAAGTCTGAATGTGAGACTTCATCTAGTTAGTTGTTTATAGACA
Organism: Ancherythroculter nigrocauda; assembly: GCA_036281575.1. Taxonomy (NCBI): domain Eukaryota; kingdom Metazoa; phylum Chordata; class Actinopteri; order Cypriniformes; family Xenocyprididae; genus Ancherythroculter; species Ancherythroculter nigrocauda. The sequence goes on from VTFQ01000003.1 coordinate 9,045,894, forward strand.
TTAGTTATTTATTTTCTCTTGATTATGCTTTTTTCTTCCATGTCAAAGATGAATCATTCCACACGTAAAGCATCTGATGTCAAGTTGACTGAACCTGGTGAGTTTTGCTCAATTACAAACGTCTAAACTCTCCTCACATTTAGCTCTTCAATGTCAGTGTGAGAATATCAAATGACTATTGACTATATGTATGCTAATTCAAATAACAGAGAACAAGCTTGCATGAGACGTTTTCAGATTTAGAGACATTAGTTAAAGTGACAGGGCTTAGTGATGGGTCAATACACTGGTTTACAGCTGATATACAGAATGTAATGATTTATTAATGTTTTGATTCACCTATCATTTTCTTTCTTTCTTTTCAGTTTGACAGGGAGATGACGTAGCGTTTGGCACACATGGCAAAACATTTAACAGCATTTGTGTGTCTCTCTGTGTTTGGAGCCCTGAAAAGCAGCATTAATTAGTATATGTAATCAAATGCAAGTGTGTTTTTCCTTTACAATTTGTATCATATAGTTTGTTTGCTTCATTTTACATGCTTTTCAACCTTTGGCCTCATGTTTTTAAAGGCAGAAAAATAAAGATGTGATATTGCAATAATTTACAGTCTTCTGTCATTCAATATCTCAGTATAACAGCATAAATATAATACATTTCGACAAAAGGACACACATTTTACTGATAACCTATAGCACTAATAACCTATAGCACTGTTTACTGGTTGGTTAGTTCTAATCTGGTGTGTATCGCTGAATGCCATATTTGCGTGGTCTTTGCACCACCTGCTGGTGACTTTGTTCCAATGCAACATCATTTACTTTCTTTCTAAAATGAAAGCGTATCAGTGTGGCAACCACTGTAAGTCAGCAAGATCACAAATGCACATGTTGTTTGTTCTATTGAGAACATCTGAATGTCTGCAGGAGTGTGCATGATTGTGTCTGTGCGTGAAAGTCTGCAGTTTGCGTGTGTGAATCTGTGTGTTAGGTGATCACGACCTCGACCCTAAACAGACTGTACATTAACTAATCTTCCCCTATATTTACAATAAGATATAAAGCATATAGAGAATTTGACTATACAAATAATTAAACAAATATTGAATTAGTATGAACATAATCTTCATTTACAACAACAACAACAACAACAAAAAACTACATTTAAAACTAATATAACTATGAAAGATGTATTTTAAATTCTACATAGCCTATATGACAACATTTCAGTGTTTAAGGATATTGTAGATTACCCTTTTATTAAATTGTATTGCAGTAATACTTTCCTTTGTATTTACACACTTTTGACCAGCAGATGTCCTCAGCGTGTGATGTTCAAAACAGTGAATCATTTTACAAAGCATTTGGTTCAGTTGATTTGAAGATTCAAAAGCTTCATTTCTTGGCTCACGTCACTGATAAAATAATTAAATAACCCAGCTTTACATTACTTAAACTACATTACTCTTGGTTCCCCCAAAAGTTTCCTCATCTACTCCATCTTTGGTGAACATGAGCTTCATTAAGTGGACTAATGCTGCACATCTGAAAAAGGCATTCACCACATGTTTTCCCAGTTCAGTTGAGGCAGATGAGGATGATGATGACTGTGATTGGTTGTTGGTGACGGTCTTAAGGCAGGAACACACCAAGCCGACGGTCGGCCGTCGGGCAGTTTTTCTTCGTCGGCCGACTAAGTTTTCTCAGTGTGTTCTGCACCATTGGCTGAAGTTGGTCCTCGTCGGCTTGTTTTCGGCCGATTCGACATGTTGAATCGCCGTTGGAGCTCGTCGGTCCGTCGGGCCATCTGATCATTCTGATTGGCTGTTCAGCTACTGCCGTCTCACGCAGGCGCAGAACTGACGTGCTACTTGGCCGTCGGCTGTTTAGCGTCGGTTTAGGTGTGTCAGGGCAACTTTGGACACAGACGCTGCCGACGTGAGCCAACCCCGCAGTTTGCTTTCGTCGCCACTAGTTCATCGGCGTCGGCTTGGTGTGTTCTGGCCTTTAGGCTGTCAGTTCAGCTCTGGCCAAAGCATCACAGTTCAGTTCTCTGCTCCACACAAGTACTTCCTTTAAGGAATTTGAGAAAGAATTTGGCCAATGTGGACTTCCTGTTTCTGACTCTATTTTCTCTCTAAGAGAATGGGCTCAGATTAAAGAACTGGTCAGCATTCTGAAGCCCTTTGCTGATGCCACTGATCTCACACAGGGAGAGATTTCATATTTAAAACTTTATAAACTGTAATCACTGGCAACGGCCATGCATGCATTCACAAGAGCATTGTGTTCACATGGAAGGGTGACCTCTGCTCTGATTATTTAAAGACTTCAACAGCTTTGTTAACAGATTGCTGATTGAAAATTTTGTGATAACCTGCCACTGTTGCTTTCAAAATCATTTGTGGTCGCACGCGAAATTATGAAATTATGAAATTATGAAATTATGTGTGATTAACGACTTCAGTTTTGGTCTAATCATAACACAATTATGTTGTGTGGTTTCAAAAGACTTGGAATATTACCAACCAATCGTGTGCATTACGGTCAAGCAGGAAAGAAAATAATACTGTGTTGGAATGACAAATGGAGGTGAGTAAATTAATGACTGGATTTTCTGAAGGCTTTATGTTAAGTAATTCAAATAGACAGAGAAGGACTCATGTAATGGCTGTGATGTGACAGATTCATGAGACAGCCTTAAATTTGCATTGACTTTTCCACCAGTGTTTTGCTGCCTTAAACTTTAAATATAACCATCATTATATATTGAGATGTTTACAGCATGCTTCAATATATTGTATCATGTTTTTAGGCTATATGGAAAAGGAAAAAATGTCTTTATGTGAGAGTGTGTGCTTCACAGGGAGCAAGATAGCTCTAAAAACATCAGTTTATTTTGTTGAACTATGATACATGAAAATATTACAGGATGCAGATTAATTGAATCATATAATGTTGAAAATGATGCATTGATCTTTAATGAGCTGTAGTATTCAACACAACATCAGCTTGATATATTAAATCTTTGGAGTCAGGGTCATACCATGACCATAGCACTGCAAAAAAAATATACTTTTACTTGAGGTTAAAAATTCATTTAAAAGAGAACATAAAATATCAAAGATTTTAGTGCAAAATGTCATTCATACTGCAGTAGATATAGTATTTACATAACTTCAGTTAATATATTGAACGGTAAAATGTTACAGTAAACAATGATGTAAACAGAAATGCCTGTAGTCAGTCCTGGTCTCATTTTCCTACATTCTTATAGAGAATCATGGAAACGACCATCGCTGCAATCTGTGAAGAAACAAATTAGATTGGTTTAACCACATTTGGGCCAAATTTTGGTTATACAGATGTTTATATAAACCCCAATATCATTTATTGTTTGAGATTTTGATTATCATGATGTTTGTCTTTTGTCATTCAGTGCATATTAGGGCATATTAATCTACATAGAGGATCTTGCATGTGCTGAGTTAAAAGTAAGAATAAAGTAAATACCTCTAAAGCAGCGATTCCCAGAGCCACACCAGCCAGCAGAACGGCATTATCCTCAATTAGCTGCACTATTGCCCGGAAGCAGCCCGTGATGTTCTACAACAGCAACACACATAGCAATTCAATACCTGCATTTGCTCATTTTTTCTCATTTTTGCTTATTTTTGCAATAGGTCTGTGGTCTAGGACATTAATGTGGTCTAGAACAGTCATATCTTTTACCGTACCACAGCTTACATTCATTTATTTCATTAATCTCATAAATTTCACCTTAGGTAAGTTTCAGCACAAAGCATTCTGTAACATACCGCTTGTTGTGCTGAAATTTGACCACAGCTTCCTGAACTGCTGGTGCAACATGTGTCGGGATATAATGATGTTGAAATTACGAACGGAGAGTCAGTAAAGTCAGTGTAGTTGTTATATCCACAGCATTTCAGCTAAAACAACAACAACAAAAAACATATGCATGCAGTGGTTTACAAACAAGAGTTTGAATTATTAGGGATTGTGATGTCAGAAAATATAGCTAGAATTATCATGATGGCCAACACATGATGGCTGGTGCCGTATACCTCCTTCATAGTGGTATTCCAGACTGAAGTGAAACTCTCATCCACTCCATAATTATCCTCAATGCTTTTACCAACTTTCTCTCCAATGTCATCCAGAAATTTCTGAACCTGCAATGCAGTTAAAATCACCTTCAGTCTCTGATTTTACAGTCACGTTCTGTAATACTTGTAAAGACATTAAATCATAAACAGATCATATCATAAGGAGAATGTGGGTGTTAAATGCATTTTACATGGAATAAGCCATTGTGATTCTTAATGTGCTGTATTTTGTATTGAGCTTGGTCATGGAAAATGTATTTATTCAAAATTAATATTAAAAACACATATTTTAAGTCTCAAATTATTATTATTTTAAACTTCTTCTATATAACCCCATTACTCAGTATTTTTGAATTTACTACATAGGCTTTTTGAGATATTGTCATATTTTATTACCATTTTTTAAACTATAGTGAATAAACTGTATTAATGAATGAAATGTTCAAGGTGTCTGAATACATTTTGGTTTGACTGTGTATATCCCTCTACCTTGCCACTGTCTCTTTAACAGAACTTTTTTTTTTTTTTTTTTTTTTTTTTTGGTAAGAGAAGACTTTAGTTTAGCCAATGATGTGCTTTGGTTAAGTCACATGACATGCAATTTTTTTTCTGTGGCGCGATTTTCTGACAGACTGTCTCTTGTCGGTAGTTGCTGAAAGCAAATTTAAACGTCAGTAACAAACAAGGACCCGCCCATGTCACATTCACAAAAAAAATTGGTAACATCATCTCAGGTAAGTTATGATGACATATTCACCACTCAAATTTTTTTTTTATGAAATTAGTTTTTGGTAAATCGATAAAAAGTCTGTGTTGCCATATGGCAACACTGCACAATAATGGAATGACATTATTATAATAGGTTAGCTAGCTAGCAAAGGCCAGCTGCAGTCTGTTAAGCTGTAACAATAATAACATTAATGCTAGTGATATAATGTTAATTAGTCGTATGTTAAGGACTGCCATGGCATTTATATTATGGATTAAATCAACATCAGAGATCTGCCACCAAAGCCAGTACTACTGGCCCAGACCTACCACTTTCCTATCATGGTGTCTCAAAAAGGCAGGTGCAAGTGGATGTAAGTGTATTTTTAGGGTGAAGAGCACCAAATGTGATGTGTACATGTGTCTCACCTCTGAAAAAAAATGCTTTTTTGAAGTTTCGTACAGAAAAAAGGTGAAGTTTCAAGGATTATGGGGGGTTCATGTTCATAACCTTCCTCTCATAAGATTGCATAATGTTGAATTTTCATGAACTGCAATGTTTTTGGTTTTATGTCAATGTTTTATGATACATGATGATACATATTATATTTGTTTTTAACTGTCTACATTTGCAATTTAAATAATATTCACGAAAAACGTAATGAAATTCAAAGAATATAAAGCATTATTCAGCAAAAGAGAATGGAAAAACACAAGATTTGAAAATAAGTATAAGGTGTTGTTTATATTTACTGCTAAAGCTTATAATAGCACCAATTGATTCAATACAAACAACATTTTTTAGGAAAAATATTAACTATATACACTTACACTTATTCTAAGTTATTTCCACTATTGTACGTTGTTGCCATATGGCAACATATCATAAAGTACCTTAAAATAATATTTTTTTCCAAATGTTTTTTTTTTTTTACAGCACTTCAAGTTAAGCCACTCTAAGAAAAGAAAAAGAGTCAAATATTTTTTTTTTTTTTTTGTAAATTTATCATAATATGTGCAGTAGAGGGATATTGTAAACTAAATAAACAAAAACAAAACAAAGATAGAGTTTTACAAGTAAATAAAATTTCAGTCTTTCTACGTTTAATTCAATGTGTCACTTCCTGTTCATTTATAAATATTTGTGAAATTTGCTAGCAGTTTTTGAGTGAAAATTGTAAATCCTTCACCAGATTTTTTTTTTTTTTTTTTTTTTCAGTGTATATGTGCTTTTATTCTAGTGCGGTGCATCAGCTCTCACCAAAGGCTCAAAGACGATGAGCACCACCGCCGCTGCCACCTCTATGAGGAAGATGATAAGCACGATGACGAAGAACTAGGGAGAAAGCAGAGAAATTGACTTTTACGTCTGCGTCTGGGACTAAAGTTTGGGAGTTAAACATTCAGAGCAGCTCTAGCTGAACACATTTGATGGGAACAGGCTGACTCACTGAGAGCAGCATGCATTTGCTTTCCTTCATGGCTCCACAGCATCCCAGGAAGCCCATGAGCGTCAGGAACGCTCCCACTCCGATCAACACGTAGCCGATGTTTGCCAGCTGTGCCAGTTCAGGTGGCGCATCTTCAATGTGATCTAAAAACCCCAGAAGAGAGACTCTGTCCACCGCCACCCAGATGCCCACCGCCAGTATGGCCGCACCTGCCAGCTGCAGTGAGGAAGAGAAGGACAGAGGAAACACTGTGTCAACTCGTTAACGCGTCATTTTACAGTTTAATGAGAGCCTACAATAAAGGTGCATGTGGAAACATGGGTGAATGTGCTTTTATCATTTTCCTTGTTTGATAAGAGTTATTGTAGCTCAGTTTTTGAAAGTCATTCAGTGATTCAGTGACCTTTATGAAGAAGTGGTTAATATTTAAGAGTCATAGATTTGAGCTCTAATGTTTTTTGTTTTTTGTTTTTTTATAATAATTAGACTTAAATAGATGTGTTAGTCAATTTCAAAGGAAGTCATAAAAATTGTTAGATGATGAAACCATGGAAAAGTTTGTGCTCAACAAACGTCTTTTACTCACAAAGATGACGCCATTGAAGACAAACATCATAATTTTGAGAAAACCCTTACAGCACATTTTGGCAGATTTTCGTTATTCCTAAAAAAAAAAAAAAAAAAAAAAGTGAAGAAGTTGTTTTAACATTATCACATATCAGATTAACACATATCAAGTACAAATGTCTTTAGAGAACCTGTCATGATAACACAGGAATTAATTACATTTTTTTAATATATTCACATAGAAGACTTATTTTAAATTGTAATAAATTTTACAATATCATTGTTTTTACTGTGTTTTGGGGAGACTTTACAAATATCTTCCCAACCTCAAAATGTTAAATGCATTTTATAAAGGGGTGGAATGTAACCTGGACAATAATGGGTTATTTCGATGGCCCACTTGAGACATTTTGCTATCTATAAGTAGCTTTGCAACTACATGTTAATTAACTCTCATTAGAGTATTAGTTAGCGGATATTAAAAAGACAGTCTACACCTTATTTTGATGCTCCTCAACAGACATTCTACTGACGACAGTAACTTTGCAAGTACATGTCAACTTATTGACACCAAACCCTAAACTTACAATCTACTAATACTCTAACAGTGTCTAAAATGGACCATCAAAATAAAGTGTAACCCAATAATGTAATTGACAGTTGTGCTTGAGTGTTCAGATCAGTAGCAGTATGTGTTATCAGCAGCTTCTCTGGAATGATGTCAGAGCTGTAAAGAAGTAAACCATTAAAATACTGAGAATCTATAAAACAAGGTTCAGCACCAGAACACAGAGATAATAGAAACCAGTATCTGAAGAGCTGCTGGTGATATCTAGACTGAAGGTTAATGGACACTTAATGGATCTGCTTCCCAGACACTGGCACAGCATGTGTAACTACATGAGTAAATAAAACTTTATCTGGTTCTGGGAAATATTTGACTAATGTTGGTGATTCTGAAGAAGTCTGGGTGTTTCGCTTCCTCTAAATGTGGTGAAGCTTACTGGAGGAGGTTCTTTATTAAAGTTAGTTTGTTGGTATTCTCTATACCTCAATGGTTTCTGACTCATTGTGTGTGTGTGTGTAAGTTTGTGTGTTATTTTGAGATTTCACTCTAACTACTGTATAACAAATGTGTTCCTCATCTTGCAAATCTACTATTAACAAACCTATAAATTAATTTTAGAGTTTTAATCCTGAAAACCTCATCACTCAGTATCAGTATATCATGTAAGAACAGATGAGAGCAGTCTTACCTGTCCACAGGTGAATGGTTCTCTCAGGTGTGTGGGACGAATGTGAAGCCGCAAGCAAATCCTCATTCAAGTATGTACTGGGGGCGGGTCTTAAACACAAACACACCTTGTGTTTTTCCCAGAAAGACTTCCTTATGGATGAAGCTTTATGGCATGAGATGGAAGTCAGCTGATGATGCAGTCATGGAAATTTTTAATTTTACATACATACGTATTGAAATAAACCTTTGTACCTTCTGAAGTGCAAGAAAACTCTGGTAGGCCACAAGCAGCAAATAACAAAAAAAAAATTACATGGAGAGATCTTTATCATTTTTTTTTTATCAGCATCATCTGTTTACTTTGACAGATTATATTGTGCTTATGAGATAAAGGTCAAATAGTCTTTATTAGAACTGAAAAAAATGTCTATAGTCGGCCTGATCTATCTATCTATCTATCTATCTATTACACTTTATCTGTTACACTTTATTTTAAGGTGTCTTTGTTACAGTGTAATTATACATTTAAGAACTAAGGAATATTAAGTAACTACATGTACTTACCATAGGGGTAAGATTAGGGTTTGGTTTAGGGTTAGTTGCATGTAACTATGCATAAATTACTGTTATTACTATAGTAACTACATGTAAATTTGTAACAATGACACTATAAAATAAACTGTTTGCAATGTTTCTCATTTTTTGTCACAAACCAAAAGACTCACTCAAGAAGAGGAAGTTAAATCATGTTGGTTTACCATGATGCGGTTCAGAGCTACATGTTGGCCCTGATCTCATTATTTGTCATTTGGTCGATACGTTAAGGAGCACGGTAAGACAGACTTTCATATTTCTCTCTTCTTGTAGTATTTTTTATTTTTCTGTTATTTCTTTATTAGTTTTGATTATTTTTCCAGAGAAAAAAGGTGTTTAGAACAAAAAGAACAGTCAATACAATTAGTAGTAGTAAAACAATTATAGGAAAAATTACAATAAAAACAACAAAAAGTACTTAGATATGATAAACTAATGGAAAATACAGTACGATTTTAGAGGGAAACGGAGGAGAAAGGGGAAAAAGACAAACTGCAGTTCTAGCTAGCTTTTAAAGCATATCTGAGGCCTACGAGAGGCATCCATATTCCCCCTTGTTTCTTCTTTTAGTATTTTTCAAACCCATTATCAGTTGTTTATATGATTCAATCATTCAAACTACATCTAGTTACAGCATTGGGGTAAGCTGAGCCAGCTTTTGCTCAAGTAAAATTCTCTAACAAGATTAAGCAAGACTATTTAAAAATAGCTCCTGTCAACATGGAATGATAAAAATCTATAACACTGTAGCTTCTCTAAAAAGCTGTATTAATAATCACTGTCCACTTCTTGATGCATGGCATACTGGATTAGATTTACTTCACTAATAAATTATGAACATTTTAAACACTATAATTCATATTTTTTTAAGATGGATTTACATATGATTAAAGGTCAGGGTCAGATTAAGACAAAAAAAAAAAAAAAAAGTCTGTCTTTAAAGAAACAGGTTTAAATGATATTGCCTGAAGTTTACAGTTTTCTCAATCGCTTTGGCACATTTTTCAAAAAGTCTCTGAACTGTAAGCTCAGCTGTCACAACTGTTCATTGCATGTCTGTAAAATGTTGTCACTCACCCAAAACAATATGCTTCAAACTTAGCTATTGTGTCAGTAAGTTAACAAATGCCACCAAAATAAAAAGTGTGTTGTCATCGTGTAAACCACACTGGTCAAAATTTTGAGATGTTTTTTCACCATGGAAATATTTCAGTTCTGTCTAGCTGAATGCTTGTGTGTATCTCAATGAGCTTTTTAGATACAGATTTCAACAGCAGGTTAAATTTACTGGGAAAAGTCTGTACTGTAGTAATCAAAAGCTTGAAGCTTGAAAATGAACATTTTTATTTCTTTTTGTAGAAATATGTGACATGTAAACTGAACATTCTTAGTTGTTCATTTATTATGTTTTCTCCGAACACCACCACACATTCTTACATATCTTCATATTGCTCTTCCACAACAAGTAACTTGGATTTATATGTAACGTATTTATACAAAAATAAATGTACTGTATAGCTGCTGCTGTTTAGGGTTGTGACATACCTCCATTTTCACAAATAGTAGTGATTGTGTTGGGCCAACTCCATATACATGCTTCTAAACTCAATTGGTTGATTGGTAAAATGTGATTTTTATTTCATTACAATAGCAGGCCATTTGCTAAATTAAACATTTCATGTCAGATATGGAATATACATGCATGTGTGATTTGATAACTGAAAGGATCATTTTGTGGGTGGTGGCTCACACGATGAAATGATGTTTAGAAGTTGTGAAGAACTCATCAGTTTTGATCAACAAGCCTCATACATTTAGTTACTTTGCAAAATGTAGACAGTTGTACTTACAGTTTTGCACACATCTGCCAAAGCATGTGATTTTCTTAAATCAGTTAGAAATTTAAATCTGATGTGAACAAGAGACTATATATATATATATATATATATATATATATATATATAGCTCTGGAAAAAATTAAGAGACCACTTAACATTGATTTTTGAACTTGGAGTGGTCTCTTAATTTTTTCCAGAGCCATATATATATATATATATATATATATATATATATATATATATATATATATATATATATATATACAGAGAGAGAGAGAGAGAGAGAGAGAGAGAGAGAGAGAGAGAGAGAATTTAACCAAAAAAATGATTGAGAAAAACTGTAATAGATACAGGTTGGTGTCCAACTTGACAAGATGCCCCTTTGCTGATCTCACAGGGGATTTCTATGCACTGTAGGAGACCGCTCAAATTATGGTTAATTACAAAATACCAAAAATATCATTTTGAAAATCTTCTGCATGTTTGTTGTAGGTGTTCCAATGCTGACGTCAGTCAGAATGACTCCTCTTATTCTGATCTTTCTGCTCATGATTCACGGTGAGTCACTGCAACTCTTCACTCTGTAGATTTGTTTTGCACTCATTGATGTATTCCATGTTGCATATTTCAAGGATTTATTAAGGATAAAATACCTGTCAAATTATACAACACATTTGCTCACAATGAATTTGGTGTTTCAGGAGGTTTCAGTGATGATGATGATGATGATGATGATGATGATGTTTGGTGTGTGAGTTACAGTCCTTCACACATCTGTGCACTAATGGACTCATCAGTGATAATGAACTGCACTTATAAATACCCTCCTGGATATAAGATTGAGAGAGTGTTCTGGACAAAAGTCTTTATAAGGGGTGTAGAGTCTCCAGATCTGTCTAAGGACCCTGAATACATAAAGAGGCTTCAGTATCTGGGAGATAAACAGAAGATCTGCACCATCAGGCTGAGTCATGTGACACTGAAAGATTCACGCAAGTACTATTTCAAATTCACCACTGATAATGTGAAATGGATTGGCACTCCAGGAGTGACTCTTAATGTCACAGGTGACTTTCATGAGGTTTCTCTCTTCTTCTGTGCATTATGTTGAATAATAATCAGTGTATGACAGCAGCACTAGATATAATGTGTGTGTTGTGTTCAGATCTTCAGGTGGAGTCTCCTGAGAGAGTGACAGAGGGAGATTCAGTCCGTCTGACATGTAAAAGCAGCTGCACTCTGACTGACAGAGCAACATTCATCTGGTACAGAAACTCACAGCCATTAACTGAGAGAAGAGACAGAAACAATGAACTCCTGCTGCAGTCAGTCAGAAGAGAGGATGCAGGCAGATATAGCTGTGCTGTACACGGACACAATCACATCTCTCCTGCTGTTCAGCTCAATGTCATGTGTGAGTACAGATTCATTTGTTCTTTTTAAAAACTGGAGATTATATTTGAATGAGATTATTTAAAGTTTTAAATATTGTCCCTTTTAGATCCTCCAAAGAGCGTCTCAGTGTCCATCAGTCCATCTGGTGAAATAGTGTCAGGAGATTCAGTGACTCTGATCTGCAGCAGTGATTCAAACCCTCCTGCAGTAATCAGCTGGTTTAAAGGAAGAAGGTTTGTAGGATCTGGAAGAATCTACAGAATCTCAAAGATCAGCTCTGATGACAGTGGAGAATACAAGTGCAAGGCCAGAAATGAACATGGAGTGAAATACTCTGCTGCTGTGGCTTTAAACATCATGTGTGAGTTATTGATGGTTCAGTGACTGTACTAACCATCAAATTAATGGATTAACAATCACAAAATATGAAGATTTTCTTTTAGGTTGAGCTCATGTACTTCTATTGCTCTTTTTAAACGGAGGTAAACTGATCAGTTTCTCTTTATCTTTCCTCTAGTCCCAGTACAACATTGGAAGATATATCATACAGCAATTGTAGTATCACTTTGTGGAGTTGTAGCTGCTATCATCGTTGTGTTAATAACCTGGTAAGAATCTGAATTTTCTTTTTTGTATTTAGTTATATAGTTAAATAATATTTTGTTAATATGTTTTCTTTTCGAGCAGCTGTATGATCAGGAAGAAACAGCAGTCCAAGGTCAGTCCTTTTCACTACAATATGGGCTCAAATACAGGGTTTGCTATTGAACATGAACTGAACTGATTGCAACACTCCTGGATTTCTCATATTTAGGGCCCGAGCACCGATGGTGTGAGGACCCTATTGGAATTGCTCAGCCAAAATTTTCTTCTTCTCCAAAATGAATCACATTTTTGAGGGCCTAAACATTCTCAAAAACTCATGAAACTTTGCACACGCGTCAGAAGTGGTGAAAATTTACATCTGATATGGGTTTCAGAATTAGGTGTGGCAAAATGGCTCGATAGCGCCACCTACAAAATTTCAATTAAGCGCCCTTCGTGCTACGTTTCACGTACAGTCATGAAATTCGGTAGACAGATGTAACAGCCCAATACCTACAAAAAAGCCCATGGGTGCAAAGTTTGTAAACCCAACAGGAAGTGAGATATTTTGAATTTTCTCTACAAAATTTTGGCAGTTTTTGCCATTTCCACATGTTGTACTTTAACGAACTCCTCCTAGAGCTTTAATCAGATCAACATCATATTTGGTCAGTCTAATCTAAAGGCCTTTGAGACGTTAAATTGCGAAGATCTAGAGTTTTCGCTGAAGGGCGTGTCCGTGGAGGCCTGGCAAAGTTCGATGTTTCACCATGAAACAGGAAGTTGTTGTAACTCGGGCATACAATGTCGGATCTGCCCCAAACTTCACATGTTTTATTAGAGTCCTGACCTGAAGACATCTATATGGCAATATTCAGTTACAGTCATAGTGCCACCTGGGGGCAACAGGAAATGACATGTTTTACACTGTGATTAACTCCTAATAGAGATTAAACCAGATCAACATCATATGTTGTCAGTCTAATCTTAAGGCCTTTGAGATGTTAAATTGCAAAGATCTTGAGTTTTCTTTAAAGGGCGTGTCCGTGGTGACCGACAAAGTCTGATGTTTCGCCATGTAAGGTGAATCACTTTTTTGAGGGCCAAAACATACTCAAAAACTCATGAAACTTTGCAGATACGTCAGAAGTGGTGAAAATTTACGTCTGATATGGGTTTCAGAATTAAATGTGGCAAAATGGCTCGATAGCGCCACCTAAAAAATTTCAACTAAGTGCCCCTGACACTACGTTTCACGTACAGGTATGAAATTTGGTACACACATCTAACAGCCCAATACCTACAAAAAAAGTGAGATATTTTGAATTTTCTTTGCAAAATTTGTGCAGGTTTTGCCATTTCCAGACGTTGTACTTTAATGAACTCCTCCTAGAGCTTTAATCAGATCAACATCATATTTGGTCAGTCTAATCTAAAGGCCTTTGAGACGTTTAATTGCGAAGATCTAGAGTTTTCGCTGAAAGACGTGTCCGTGGCGGCCTGGCAAAGTTTGATGTTTCACCATGAAACAGGAAGTTGTTGTAACTCGGGCATACAATGTCGGATCTGCCCCAAACTTCACATGTTTTATTAGAGTCCTGACCTGAAGACATCTATATGACAATATTCAGTTACAGTCATAGCGCCACCTGGGGGCAACAGGAAATGACATGTTTTACACTGTGATTAACTCCTCCTAGAGATTTAATCAGATCAATGTTACTTTTGGTCAGTCTAATCTAAAGGCCTTTGTGACGTTAAATTGCGAAGATCTTGAGTTTTCGCTGAAGGGCGTGTCTGTGGCGGACTGACAAAGTCTGTTGTTCCGCCATGAAAAAGGAAGCCGTTGTAACTCAGGCATACAATGTCTGATCTGCTCCAAACTTCACATGTGTGATTAGAGTCCTGACCTGAACATATCTATATGCCAATATTGAGTTAGTCATAGCGCCACCTGCTGGCAACAGGAAATGGCATGCTTTACACTGTAATTCCCTCCCAGAACCACATTTCAATATGCCACAAAGTACCAAACATACTAGAAATATGTTAAATCATGAAACACTTGGCTAAGTGCTAATGTATGCGATTAACGCCATGAAACAGGAAGTTGTTGCAACTCAGGCATATGATGTCCGATCTGCTCCAAACTTCACGTGTTTGATAACAGTCCTGGTCTGAACACATCTATATCGCAATATTTGGTTATGGTCAAAGCACCACCTGTTGGCAGCAGGAAGTGTGGCAATTTGAAATGAATTAATGGCATAATTCTCCTGTATTCATTCGCTTACATGCATGTCGACCACTGTTCACTGTTTTCCTAAGGCCAACAGGTGGCGGTGAGCCCGGGTGCGAGGGCCCTTTCATCGCTGCTTGCAGCTTTAATCCTTTCTGTTTTCTTCCTCTCAGTCCTCCACAAACAATTCTGATGGCATGAGTGTAAACTCTGATCATAAACTGATCTCATATGTGTATGAGAATGTGATGGTAAGTGCACCTCTTTTTCGTCGGGCCTACCCTAATTCAAAAACTAGTTTTGTTTTCCTCTTTCTCCTGGTTCTCATGTTTTCTTCTATCTCTCTTCCATTAAGGCTGTTCATCCATGCACCAACGCTCCTAAAATGAACATCCCTCTGTATGAGAATGTTACAATTTATGAGAATGTTACTGTAAGTGTCCAGCTCTTCTCATTGAGAGTCAATAGAGATTAATCTTGTGCTATTAAATGTGATTAACATGGTTAATCATTATAATTGGATCTCATTTTTGTCTCAGACTAACAGGAATATGCTGTAGTGACGATGGCACACATCAAAACATTTTACAGTCCTCATGTGACTGTGTCGGTGGAGCCCTGGATGATTGACAGGAGTGTCTGATGAAGATTTACTGGAGTATTTTGAGAAGATTGAGGAAAATGTGACAATGGATACAAGTGGAAGTTGAAGACTTGTGGCCGGAAGTAATGTCATCATGAAAATATATTGTTTCTTGACTTGTTTGATTATTATGGCTTACAGTTAATGCTAATTATTTATCAATTAGATTGTTGTTGTTTGTGTCACTGTAAACATCTTTATTATCAGAGTATGAATACAAATATTCTAATAAATGCACTTTTAACATTTAATATTTTGAATTCATCTCTCTTTTAATAAATTAGTTATCTCAATTCTAGTAGTTTTAGTTCACGCCCATGGAAATTATTTCACACTGTATGTGATCACTTTTGTATGTGATGATCACTCAACATCGAGTCCTACTCTTTTTTTTTTTTTCTTTTCTTTTTTTTTTTCTTGTTTGATAAGCCACTTGCACAAAATGCATCACAATAAAGATGTGAAGTCGGTCGCAACCTTTATTTCAGTCCCTTTCAAGGAAAGTCTGTTTATTTGCAACACTTTCAGGCAGCTTTTTCACTCATGCAAGACCAACTCATTTCTGTTTGGATGGTGAGATACACTGAACAAGTGCTGGTCAAATTCACATTTAAATAACATTTTTCAAATAATTGTTACGAACCCCACCTTCAAAGAGCTCGCTAGGGAAGGGGGTAAGCAACATAAAAGGACACGCGAGACAAAAGAAACAATTTATCCGTTTATTGATGCCGCAGCACTAGCGTATCACAGGCAACTGTTCAGGTGGTATAAAGACAGCTCTCTGAAACAATGAACATAAAACAAACAAACACACAGATCAACAAAATAAAACAAAACAAACAGCTTCATAACATCGGCGGGCCATAAGGACGCACACAGAGCTCGTCAGGCACAACTGGCCGTCCGCGTCAGCTTACCACACGAGCCCTCTCTCAAGTGTGCGCCACGCTCACGTAGAGCTAAAGACAGTGGCAGTGGCGGCTACACGACAGATGTTGCAGTCATGGGGAATTCCCAAGTGCGCACCACGCTCACATAAAGCCAAAGACAGTGGCGGTGGCGGCCTGGCGTCTGGAGATGTGGTCGTTGGAATCTCAAGTGTACACCACGCTCACATAGAGCTAAAGACAGCGGCAGTGGTGACCTGGCGACTGGAGTTATGATGGAGGCAGCACAAGTTCGACACTCAACAGCACAACCCCGTGTCTACACGCTCCCGTCTTATATTGAACCCAGCACGTCGTAAATGAATGAGGCGCAGGTGCACGGGGCGGAGCTCACCCTCGGGGGAAGAGAAAGACACAAGTTAATATAAAGAAAGAATACACACCACACTAAATAACACATACAAAGGCTTTGGCCGTAACACTTCCCCCCCTGAAAACAGAAACAGATTTCCTATTTTCTCCTTATATCCTGTTGGAGAGACAAGGGGAAAAAAAAAACTGCTTCTGAGTATAAAAGATAAAGCCTAGCCCCGTGACAAGACATCGGCGACCACATTCTCAGATCCCTTTTTATGACGGATCTCTAGGTTATACGGCTGCACCATTAGTGCCCATCTCATTAAGCGCTGATTGTGATTGTACATCTTACTGAGGAAGACTAGTGGATTATGATCCGTATAAACTATAACAGGGAAAATACTGGCTCCAACGTAAACATAAAAATGCTGCAATGCCAGTAAGAGTGCTAAGGTCTCCTTCTCGATTGTCGAGTAGTTAAGCTGATGACAGTTAAACTTAGCCGAAAAGTAGGATACTGGATGAGCTATTCCGTCAGCACCCTCTTGTAGAAGAACAGCTCCCGCTCCGACAGCACTGGCATCTACCTCCAGCTGGAACGCCCGAGTCACATCCGGAGCCGAGAGAACAGGAGCACTGCACAGAAGAGATTTTGCAGACAAAAATGCCTGTTGGCAATCACTAGTCCAACTAAAATCCACTTTAGGGCTACACAAATGAGTTAAAGGAGCAACAACACTCGAAAAGTTCTTGCAGAAACACCGGTAGTATCCTACCATTCCAAGGAATCTACGCAGCTCTCGCCTCGTAGTAGGTACCGGGTACTCAAGAACAGCAGTCACTTTTACATCTAAAGGCCGAACCTGCCCGTTTCCTACCTGTTTTCCTAGGTATGTGACCGAAGCTTTAGCGAATTCGCACTTTTTCAAATTCAACGTAAGAGATGCAACGGATAAGCGATGAAATACATCGTGCAAAGTCAACAAGTGTTCAGCCCAGGTGGATGAATAGATGACTACATCATCCAGATAGACGTTACACTTGGGCACTTCGCCCAAAACCATGGACATCAAACGTTGAAACGTCGCCGGTGCGTTTCGCAGGCCGAAAGCCATCCGTGTGTATTGAAGGAACGAATCTGGAGTAACGAACGCGGAGATCTCAGAAGCGCGTTCGGTTAGAGGCACCTGCCAATAACCTTTTAATAGATCTAATTTTGTGATATATTTCGCTACTCCAAGATTATCAATACAGTCATCGATGCGCGGCAATGGAAAAGCATCAGGCACAGTGACAGAATTAACCTTCCTAAAGTCAGTGCAAAAACGGACGGTCCCATCAGATTTTGGCACTAAAATGCATGGCGAGCTCCAAGGGCTGGTACTCGGAACAGCAAAACCATTTTGCAAAAGATACGTTACCTCGCGTTTAATTTCTTCCCGTTTACTTACCGGACAGCGGTATGCATGTTGCTTAATGGGTAATGCACTACTAACATTTATATCATGCGCAATGATATTAGTACCCGGAGGGACATCGTTAAACAAGCTTGGAAAACTATCCAACAATTTCTTTATGTCCTGCTGCTGTTCACTGGACAAATAAGAAAGCTGGGACTGAAGATTTGACAAAACCTCCGAGTTTTTCAAACTACTACCCCTTACGACCTCCATGGAAGCCTCCAACCCATCATCCACATCATCTGTAGGCAGAGTACGGGTGAGCAACGAAACGCGCTCTCTTGACTCGGTCACCGTCTCAAATAAAGAAACATCAGCGGTCTCAGGAGAAACGTCAGCGGTCTCGTCCTTAGCAGCACGGCACAAATATGGCTTTAACATATTTACATGGCATAAGCGAGTTTTTCGCCTTCGCTCAGGAGTATGGATTACATAATCCGTCTCACTTACCTTGCTTTTAATTACATAAGGACCTGAGAACCGCGCCGCAAAAGCAGATCCAGGAGTAGGAATTAACACTAAAACCTTCTCTCCTGGTAGAAACTTACGCGTAACTGCCTTCCGATCAAAACAGCGCTTCATTTTCTTCTGCGACAGAGCAAGAGTTTCTTTAGCCACAGTACAAGCTGTGCGTAAACGTTCACGAATACGAGAGACCAGATCGATTACATTAGTCTTCTCAGAAGGACCTAAACAAAGAAGTTCTTCCTTCAGCATTTTCAAAGGCCCACGCACGTTATGTCCAAACACTAGTTCAGAAGGGCTAAAACCCAACGAATCTTGTCGCGCCTCGCGCACCGCAAATAAAACAAAAGGGACTCCCTCTTCCCAATCGTTCCCAGTCTCTAGGCAATACTTACGCAGACCTGATTTTAACGTTTGATGCCAACGTTCCAGAGCTCCCTGAGATTCAGGATGGTAGGCACTCGAAACCACGTGAGACACTCCTAGAGCTTTTAACACATTACGGAATATGCGAGATAAAAAATTGGATCCTTGATCCGTTTGGACAATTTTTGGAAGCCCAAAAGTCGTGAAAAATTTTGTTAAGGCCTTCGTCACAGATTTGGCAGTTATGCTTCTCAAAGGAATCGCTTCTGGGAACCGAGTAGCCACGCACATTATCGTCAATAAATATTGACAACCAGACTTGGCGCGGGGAACTGGACCCACACAGTCTACCAAAACGCGCTCAAACGGCTCTCCTACGGCAGGAATAGGACAGAGGGGAGCGGGTGGCACCACCTGGTTAGGTTTTCCCCCAACCTGGCAAATATGGCATGTTTTACAATACTTGGAGACATCAGTTTTTAATCCTGGCCAGAAGAAATGTTGGAGCACTCGATTATAGGTTTTATTAATTCCTAGATGTCCAGACCAAGGATGATCGTGAGCTAACCTCAATACCTGCTGTCGAAATTGCGAGGGAACCACAATTTGATGCACCACGTTCCAATCATCTGCCTGCTCAGCACACAACGTACTACTCCATTTGCGCATCAGCACTGCGTCACTCCAGAAAAAACTTTGATTACGTGGCGACAACGAACCGTTCTCAGCACTGGCACGACACTTTTGTAAAGTCGGATCGTCTTTCTGCGCCTCAATCAAGGCTTCACGTGAGATTGACGCATCAGCAGCCAAATCGAAGTAAGCGTGTGAACTCTGCGTTACTTTAGCCTCATCCAAAGATTCTGGAGATACATCATCTCCTAGAAGCTCTGAAAAAATAGAGTCACTGAGGTTAGTATCTTGAACGTCACGTTTTGCTTGTGCTCGTGTTGTAACAGCACTTATGGAAAACACATCAGGCAAAGTTTCAGCAAGTACATCAGACTGCGTATCTCTGCACGGAGCATCAGTCACTTTTACGACCGGCATAACCTGGCCACCAGCGATATCATTCCCCATTATAAAATCAATACCTTTCACAGGCAAAGATGGGCGAACTGCGACTTCAAAGCACCCAGATGCCAATTCAGAAGTTACCCATATGCGATGAAGAGGAACAGTTACGAACCCCATTTCAATACCCTGCACAATCGTGCTGGTTTCACACGCGGAGCCCGCAGAAAATTCTAAAACGTCCGACAATATAAAAGACTGAGATCCTCCAGTGTCACGCAAAATTCGCACTGGTTTACGACTTTCGACACCATTCAAAGATACAAAACCGTCAAACACGAAAGGCTGGAAACAGGGATCCAGAATAGAAGTAGTGCCGGAGGAAGAGACAGTTTTAACCAAAACGGTACCTCGAGGTTGAACAGAGAAAGACTCTTGTCGCTCATGCTTTCGTTTTAGGCTGTGACAATCAGCCATTACATGTCCAAGTTTGTGACAATAGCTACACTCTTTACGGGACTTCGGAGCATTAGGAACCCATTTACTTTTACCATCAGAGACCATCTCATTCTCCTTTGGTACTGAACCTCCAGAATCACTTGAACGCTTAACAAACACCGTTTTGTGCATCAGAGCATATTCATCTGCTAATACAGCAGCCTGCTGCACCGTACTAACTTTTTGTTCGTTTAAATACAAAGCAGTGCGCTCTGGAACGCAGTTCTTAAATTCCTCAATCAACATTAACTCTCGCAGAGAAGTGTAGTCCGCGACCTTACACGCTTTAATCCAGCGGTCAAACAACATTCCTTTCTCACGAACAAACTCGACATAAGTTTGAGACGCGGATTTCTTCGTGGTACGGAAACGTTGTCGGTAATGCTCGGGGACCAACTCATACGCTCTCAGAATCGCATTTTTCACGGCTTCGTATTGAACGCTCTCTTCTAACGAAAGAGATGCACACACGTCTTGTGCCTTACCTGTTAGTTTACACTGTAACATCAAAGCCCAAACTTCAGTTGGCCACTTCAGAGCACTCGCGATTCGTTCAAACGCTTGAAAGTAAGCTTCCACTTCTTTCTCCCGAAAAGGTGGAACTATCGAGATATTTTTAGCCACGTCGAAATGAGGAGACGATACAACTACAGACTCGGATACATTACCTGACGGAACAGAATTACTAGAGACAATATTCGAATTTGATGGACCAGCAGCTGCCTCAGAGCAATCATTCAAACTAGATGTTTTAGGAATCGTTTGTTTAGAGAGATCTTGAGCAGCCTGCAACTCCACCTGCCGAAGTCGCACTTTTGTATCAGCATCAATTCGATACATCTCAATCTGGCGTTTTAAATCATCTTGTCTCGCCTGAGCTCGATCCTGAGTCTCTAATTGTAGACGAGCTAAACGAACTTTTAAACGCAAATCCGAACGAATTTCAGGCGATGCCTCAGTAGAAAGAGAAATCGGTTCGAATTTAGGCATTGAAAATGGTGCACTCACCCCTGCACCAGTAGTCACTGGAGTGGACTGATCACCAACCGGCACTCGTGAAGGACTTCCTGCAGCAGTTATCACGGGACCAAATGCTTCCCCAGAAACTGCTTCCAACGAAGGAAACACCCCTTTGTCAACCAAAGCAGACACAATACAGGCTTTTATTTCCGCTTTACGCTGTGTTTTAGAAACAGAAATCTCATAGCGCTGAGCGATCAGAAATAGATCATTTTTTCGACACGCCCCTAACCCCTCAACACTAGGCTGATCTATGAATTTGTTCAAATCAAAAGTTGCCATTTTTACAAAACCGGTGTGGAAACAAATAAGGAAAATCCACACACACTCCGGACCTACCTACCTAACCAGAAGTCTAACTACCTCCTATAGCTAGTCTTCGGAGGGTACCGATTAAGAGATTGCTCTCTCCCCCGGAATACCTCCAAACAAAATAAACTAAAATAATAAAGAAAACAACAAACAGTAAACCGTAGCCAGAACTGGCGCTAAGCACAGCCCTGTTGGCTTACTCTGACTAACCGGAGAATGTGTAGGACAAACCTGATCCGCTCCACACCAAACAAATCACGTTAATTACTAACAGCTGAACTCTCGGGAAACCATACTTACAAAGTATCCCGGACGAGCCCCCATTTATGTTACGAACCCCACCTTCAAAGAGCTCGCTAGGGAAGGGGGTAAGCAACATAAAAGGACACGCGAGACAAAAGAAACAATTTATCCGTTTATTGATGCCGCAGCACTAGCGTATCACAGGCAACTGTTCAGGTGGTATAAAGACAGCTCTCTGAAACAATGAACATAAAACAAACAAACACACAGATCAACAAAATAAAACAAAACAAACAGCTTCATAACATCGGCGGGCCATAAGGACGCACACAGAGCTCGTCAGGCACAACTGGCCGTCCGCGTCAGCTTACCACACGAGCCCTCTCTCAAGTGTGCGCCACGCTCACGTAGAGCTAAAGACAGTGGCAGTGGCGGCTACACGACAGATGTTGCAGTCATGGGGAATTCCCAAGTGCGCACCACGCTCACATAAAGCCAAAGACAGTGGCGGTGGCGGCCTGGCGTCTGGAGATGTGGTCGTTGGAATCTCAAGTGTACACCACGCTCACATAGAGCTAAAGACAGCGGCAGTGGTGACCTGGCGACTGGAGTTATGATGGAGGCAGCACAAGTTCGACACTCAACAGCACAACCCCGTGTCTACACGCTCCCGTCTTATATTGAACCCAGCACGTCGTAAATGAATGAGGCGCAGGTGCACGGGGCGGAGCTCACCCTCGGGGGAAGAGAAAGACACAAGTTAATATAAAGAAAGAATACACACCACACTAAATAACACATACAAAGACTTTGGCCGTAACATAATAAAATCAGATATTAACCATAAATGTTCTTTCCGATGCTTAAATAGCATTAAAACAGTGTTTATTTTAGGTTTGTCCAGCCAATGCACATGTGCGGTCCTGAACAGCTACAGTGACATGGTTACCAATTTAGTTCTTTTATTCAGTTCTGCTTCATCAGCGTGTTTTAAGTTCATTGTTTAACTTCAATTGCTATTAATCCATCAGTAAATTGGAGGTTTATCAAATTCACAGTTGGTGATGCTTGTGATGAAATTTTGACCTCACTGTCACTGCAATACCTTCCAGTGTTTTACAATCCCGCCTCCATCAGTTCCCATTCCAGGATAGATGGTCTGCATATGCAAGTATAGTCATTCAAGTTATTATTCTTTCTCTCTCCTTGTCATTTCTGTCTATATGCAACTGATTGAATATAGATTGAATATAAGTTTGAAATCATTATTACATGAGTATCTTCATGGATTGATTTAAAGTTTCTCACAGTTTACCTATTATGCCTTTAGTCTAATGTTGTCAGCTAAAATTCTTCTTCTGCAATAGTTGAGGTGTCAAAACCTCAAATTAAAATATAATGTGTTAATCACGTGTCATTCAGTGTGAAAACATACTGGTTCCAGCCTGATCATTAGTATTAAATTTTCGGACAGGAAAGTTGTTCCAGGATCAACAAAATATGTTGACTCAGGAACGCGTCTAACTCTGCAAAATCAGGACGTGTGATAAGGGCACTGATGCTACATTAGGTGAACCACACACTAGTCCATGAGCAGCTATAGTGAAGATACAGTTGAGCTAGTGTCTTCATCTGTATGTCCAAACCTTACGGAATGAAAATATATTTTCATATATTTATTATCAATATTTTATTGTTACAAATAAGTCTTCTGCAACAGATCTCTCGCACATCAGAGGGAGCCTTCACCCGAGTATTAACTTAATTTGGACTCAATTTCCCATCAACCCTCATACCTGGGACTGATTACTTTGCACACTTGTGCCCGAGTGACAACAGGACATGACACTTCCACAGTGGCAGAAGGAGTAGCAGTTCTAGAGTCTTTGGTGGTTTGTAACAGATCATTCAGTACCGGTAGGTCTCGACCCAGAATCATGTAATTTGGTAAGTTATCAATTATGGCAACATTTAACAAGTACAATTGATAATGTACTTCAACAATCACTTCAGCTCAGGGGTACTGCTTTACGTCCCCATGTACACACTGAACAGCGGTGGTATTCACATAATTGACATTTCATACGGCTTCAACAGCGAAAGAGTGCTAAAATGAAATAAAAGAAACTGAAAAAAAGAAAAGGAAAATAAATGAAAAGTCCATGACAACTAAGACAAAAATAGACTTTAAAAAGAGGAAGGGGGGAAAATAATTGCAAAAACAGCAGAAGAAAGTTTTCAGCTCGCATTTGCGGTTCACTCTCCTGGAGTCTGTTTGCTGTGTCTGAATCTACAACACGGTAAGAGTTACACTTGTTCAGTGATGAATATTGAATAAATAATTAATCTCCATTCACAGAAGAAACTTCTGAGAAACATTTTCTTTCTGAACATCCAGAGCTCATGTGTGCCTAATGTTGCCTTTAAATGAGTTTCAACTGTGAAAAACTACTAACAGTAGTAAATCATTTTTTACAGTGTTTATAATATATTAAACTGATGTTGTACTAGTATTTATGAAACTATAGATGACATGTTTTTGTGTAAATGATTTAGTTTCCTGCAGTGATGTCACAGAGACCAGCTCCTTCTCTTCTTCTGCTGTTTCTGCTCATGATTCCAGATGAGTCTCTCCTGAAAATGCAATGGGACTTATAATAACACAATATTTGAAACAAAGATTTTGACTAATCAGCATGGTCCACTTAGCCCTATTAGTAGCCCCAGGAAAAAGTAATCACTGGTAAAATATATACTATTATCACAACGCTGTGTAGATGATCCAACACAAACACGATGATGAAGGGAGTATTCAATCTTAAATAAATCCAAAGGCATAAAGGTAAATCCAACAAGAGTCCAACCAGGGAGGGGGTGCGGGCACCCTGAAGTTTTGGAGGTAACGGGCAGTTGGGCAGGGCGGTGCTGGCAGGTTGGGGAGCCTCCAGGGTGGCTCCAGGAGCTGGGGTGGCCAGGGCGGAGTTGTGATGATTAGGATAGTGTCTATGGTGACAGATTAGTGGCCAAAAAAGTCCATGACAACTAAGACAAACTTGAACGTGACTGTGACAGAACGCCCCCTCCTGGAAGGCGAAAAAAAAAGAAAAAAGAAAAGAGAGAGAGTCCAACACATGTGTTAACTATCATCCAATCACATTGCTGCTACGTCACTCTGCAAGCCATTAAGCAAGTTTGCGCCTCTTGGATGACTTGGATGTACATACTATGTCAGGTATTTGGATTTATTTGTTATTACACTCTAAGAAGGAATGTGAAGAAAAATGACATATTATGTGTAACACTCTAGTTTACACATTTTGTGTCAATATTGCATAAAAATGTGTTGGAAGAATTCAGTTGTTTTCAACATATTATGTGTAGTTTTAAAATGAACACAACCTGTGTATTTGTTCAGAGCATCAACACAATCTGAGCAGCCAAGAACACCTGTAATGTGTTAATATTGCACATTTACAAAACCAAGACCATTCAAGACCAAAACAAGACCATTCAATCAAGATAATTCATTAATTAATTATGTGATTATTGAACATTAGTAATGTTAACACCTGCTGTTGATAATCACTGGAAGAACCAAAAAAAAAAAAAAAAAAAAAAAGAGAGAGAGAGATGAGCAGAAATCCAAGAACTACAACTGAACTCAGTCTCAGCCTTAAATGAAATTAACTAAATATAAAATACATTAAATCTCTGAAGATTAAACAAATCCCCAAGCAGAGGTGTAAAGTCCAGGGGCCAGTTGCATAAACCACTTAGACTAGTCTTAAAATTTAAGACACTAATGTTTTTCTTGAAGAGTGGTCCTAATTTTTTAAAGTCTGTTACATAAAAAGGTAGATTGGTGTAATTTGAATTGGAAAAATAACATTGATTACCCCTTGGTTAACTGCAAGTTGGTCAAACTAGTTCTTAAGACACAGTCTTAATATAGTGACTAAGTTTATGTAACTGGGCCCAGGGGTCAGAAAGTAAAATTCCTGCCATATGTTTACTCCACCCATGCAGCAAAAACTCCAGTGTCAAATAAACAGTGTTTAAATTAAGATAATTAAGTGATTAGTTGGGTGATGATTGACCATTGTTGAAAATATCTGTTAATAAGCATAATCACAAAAGGTGAAAATTAAATGTTTAAGTCGCCATAATGGAGATCAGAGTTTGCTTTAGTTGGGCTCTTGACCCTTGAATTTTAACATTAGATTTTGTTTGGCTGCTGTAACTGATTTATAACAGCCAGACAAACAAAGATGAAATATGATCAGGTGTTGGTTATGTTTTCACATAATCATTATTTGACCTGAATCACTGAACTCATTTAGAGCCCAATCTCTGAGTTAGATTTACATTATTGATTACAGCAGCACTGTGATTCTACAGCACAAGATCAGCTTTTTTTAATATAATCCAAAGTTGTTCTGATCAAAAAGAAAGAAGAAAAAAATCTTTTAGGCACACACAGACATCAAGAATCAGCCTGTGAATCACAACGACGGTGACAAGCAAAATATTCTGATAAACAGATCAACTCTGAACATTCGAAAACAAGCTACTAAAAAGTCACATAAAAAATAGTGAGAATAAAGGAAATTAAGACAATTAAACTCATAAATTATTCATGAAGCAATGCATGATGGGAGCCATGGATGAATTTTGATTGGTGGCTCCCAGAATGCATCTGCTTTGTTATCATCAGGTGTCTCCAATAATGGTCAATCATCACTCAATTAATCACTTAATTATCTTATTAACTTTAACTCTGCTTCAGTGAGTGGAATAAACATGTGGCAGGACTTTTACTTTCTGACCCATGGAGTTTACACCTCTGATACAGATACATGCACAGTTCTCATTATATTGCGGAACAGAGTTGTCAGAATGCAATACTACGCAGGTCACTGCCTTTTACTTCTTTTTTTTTTTTTTTTTTTTTTTACTTTGAATGAATATTTATCATTGTATTGTTCTGGTTCATGGAATTAATAATAATAATAATAATAATAATAATATGCTTAATAAGTTGACAGTGTTGTTAATAATAATTTTTTTTCCTGGCTTCTGATTGGGCAACATGGCTTTTGACAGCACTCAGTTTATAAAATTACCCATGTTCGTATGGACTAGGCCTCAGAGAGGGACCATATGTACTCTGAGCAAAATTAATTTATGTCTGGGGATTATGCTGTGAGCTGCAAACATTTAGTACAGAATGTTTTTCATGGTTTGTGATCATTGCCTTTTGTGTGATGGCTGTAGATTTTACACATATCATAAGTTTAGTTCCCTTTCAAGGGAACTCACGCTGTGTTGATGACAATGGTTTGGAGAACGCCTTCAGCATGCGTCTGAAGCCATGTGCAACTCATTCGAATCTTGATTGGTGCAACGTCATCCTGTGACGCGTGCCGGTGGAAAGTGGAAGTTATAAAGGAGCCGGTCTCACAGCTGTTGTCAGCTTTCTGATCTTCAGCAAGTGCTCTGCTTCATAACAGTTTGTCAGTATGAAATTAAAAGCCATCATTCTGACAGAATTCTACTGTCAATCAATAAGGGAGCAGGGAACATGTTGGACAGTTACAAACTCATGCAGTGTAAAAATTACTGTTGCTGTTATATTGTTGGATAGATAAATAAAGTACTATTTATTGTTCTGCATCACGCTGACATTAAAGTTGAAAAATAAGCCACTGTAAATTTGTTGTAGGTGTTGCTATGGTGATGTCAGTCAGAG
This sequence comes from Ancherythroculter nigrocauda, assembly GCA_036281575.1. NCBI lineage: Eukaryota > Metazoa > Chordata > Actinopteri > Cypriniformes > Xenocyprididae > Ancherythroculter > Ancherythroculter nigrocauda. Next base: position 9,073,651 of record VTFQ01000003.1, read on the forward strand.
AGGCTCCTACACTTCCTCTGATCTTTCTGATCATGATTCATGGTGAGTCGCTGCAACACTTAAGAAACACTCAGGAAGTTTTGAACACAGCATTATTTATGCACAAGCTGCTGCTAATTTGTTCAGTGTAAACATTTTTTAGGGGCCTGTAGTCAGACGGAGAATGTGATCTACAGTCCTTCACACATCTGTGCACTAAAGGACTCATCAGTGATAATGAGCTGCACTTATACTTACCGTCCTGGACATTGGATCAGGACAGTCTTTTGGACCAAAACACTGGAAAAAGTTAATGGAGAGCATCCAGATCTGTCTGAGGACCCTGAATACAGTCAGAGGCTTCAGTATCTGGGAGATAAACAGCAGATCTGCACCATGAGACTGAGTCATGTGACACTGGAGGATTCACGCATGTACTATTTCAGATTCATCACTACTAAAAAGAAGTTATTGGTCTTCACTGGAGAAGACAAATGGATTGGTAAACCAGGAGTGACTCTTACTGTCACAGGTGACTTTCATGAGGTTTCTCTCTTCTTCTGTGCATTATGTTGAATAATAATCAGTGTATGACAGCAGCACTAGATATAATGTGTGTGTTGTGTTCAGATCTTCAGGTGGAGTCTCCTGAGAGAGTGACAGAGGGAGATTCAGTCCGTCTGACATGTAAAAGCAGCTGCACTCTGACTGACAGAGCAACATTCATCTGGTACAGAAACTCACAGCTAGTAACTACAGGAATTATTGGAAACCAGCTCAACCTCTGGAGAGTCAGCAGAGAAGATACCGGCAGATATAGCTGTGGTGTAGATGGACACAGTTATAGATCTCCTTCTGTTCAAATCAATATCAGATGTATGTCTTTTATTTACTGTATATCCTTTTTTAAGGTTTCATAAATATAAAGTATGAGGGCAAAATGTTGTAGGCTTTTCTTTATATTAATGGCTTTGACACTTTCTGTTGCACACAGTCAATTCTACAGTCATATAATCTCCAAACATTTGATTAGAATAGTGTCTGTACACATTTGAGATTAATTGAAGTTATTGTGAGTAAATCAATCATGATCAGGCAACCCATGACCATGTTCACTTATCCAATATCCATGTAAAAGCTACAACTTAGAGTTCCCTTTCGATACTTTCACTCATACTGCGTATGGGGGAAAAGCTAATTTTTTCCTCCTCGCTGAAGCCTTTTTCAATAGCACAGTGTAACTGCACATCTATTTGCTCAAAGGAATGAAACTCTTTGAACCAATGACGGCGCGGCGTAGTCGAGCGAGCCTATGGTGAAACAGCGTGCCAATGAGCCCGCCAAAGCGGGCGTGGCTTATAGCTATATAAGCAGGTGTTTCGCCATGGAAATCAGTTCTTTCTCCTTCAGCGACGACTGCACTTCGCTGGATCCCGCTGAACGCCTTCGCCGCTGGAACAAGCTCTTCTCCGCTGTCGAAGAGGCCTTGCAGAGGATAGCTGAGACCTCAGACTGCCGCTTCTAGCGCCACTCTCAACCGCCCGCTTCGAGCTTCCGGTCGTTCTTCTCAGCGAGTCTCCTGCTGCCATCCGGCGAGCTATAAAGCAAATTTCAGCAGTCCACATAACCGCTTCTAAAAGAGCTTTTAATTTTCCAGCGGTCTATACCGCTCTAAAAGAGCCCCACAAGCGGCGTTTTCACGGCGGCAACGTTGTTTAAAATGCCGAATGGGTCGGCAACGAAGAGCCCGCCGCCCTGCCATCACTGGAGCCCATTGAGCCCAGGCCTGGGATGGACGCCTAGTTATTCTGCGTGCTCTCAAAGGCTGACGAGGAGCTCGACAGAATGGGCCACACCGGAGGAGCCGACTCGCAGCAGGCTGGACGAGTGGTATCTGCCATGACGCCACCAGACCCCCCGCCCTCCGCACCCTTCTTCCCCGAGGTCTATGTAGAGCTGACGAAGTCATGAAGTCATGGCTCCCCTCGGTTTACGGCTCACGTGAGAAGGGTTATGAGCAGATGCTGCCGCTGGATGAAGCCGTGGCTGCTCACCTCTGTCGTCCCGCGGCCATGGGTTGGAAAAGCAAGAGGGCCCTTCCTTCCAAGCCCTGCCGTACGACCTCCGCTATCGCTGGCCGAGCGTACTCCTCAGCTGGGCAAGCTGCATCAGCGCTTCACACTATGGCCATTCTCCAAGTGTTCCAGGCCAAACTCCTCCGTTCTCTGGACGAGTCTGGAATCGACGCGCCAGCTTTCCGTGACCTACGCAGAGCCACCGACCTGGCCCTGTGCACTACGAAAGCCACAGCTCAAGCCATCTGGAGATCCATGGCCAACTTAGTTGTGTTGGAGCACCGTCTCTGGCTCAACCTAACGGAGATCAAAGAAGCGGACAAGATGGCCTTCCTGGATGCCCTAGTCTCGCCTTCCGGTCTCTTTGGGCCAGCTGTGGAAGGATTCACTGAGCGCTTCACTGCCGCGCAGAAATCGTCCCAAGCTATGCGACATTTCCTGCCCAAGCGCTCCAGCTCTTCGTCTGTTGCAAGTTGGCCCAAGCCTGCGCTGACCCAGCACCAGAGCAAACCTGCCCCTTCCGCACCGCAAGCAGCGCCACCTAAGGAGCAGCAACAGTGGGCCCACCCTGCTACGCGCTCCACGCTCCCGAGACGCCAGGGTCCCCGGCCCAAAATAGTGCTGGACCCGTCAACTCCGGCGTCTTCCTGATCAGAAGGTAAGAAAGAGGATGGGGCAAAGTCTCGCCGCGGCCGGACCACCCCAAAAGCTCTCTCCCAAGAAAGATGGCGGTCTCAGACCCATCTTAGGCCTCAGACTTCTGAACCGCTCCCTCATGAGACAGAAGTTCAGAATGTTAACATTGAAACAGATCCTCGCACAGATACGTCCCGAGGACTGGTTCTTCTCGCTGGATCTGAAAGACACCTACTTTCATATCCAGATAGCCCCCTATCACAGGTGATTCTTGAGATTCGCTTTCGAGGGTGTGGCTCATCAATACACGGTCCTTCCCTTCGGGCTGTCCCTAGCTGCCTGCACTTTTACGAAGTGCGTGGACTCGGCGCTTCTCCCTCTGAGACAGATGGAAATCCGAGTTCTGGACTATCTCAATGACTGGCTCATACTGGCCCAGTCTCGTACCGAGCTAGAACACTACAGATCCGTGCTCCTCAGCCACCTTCAGTTTGCCAAGAGCTCGCTGCTCCCCAGCCAACGTATTACGTTCCTGGGCGAAATTTTCGACTCAGTCCAAATGAGGGCTGTAGTCTCACCAAGTGTGCTCTGACAATCCAGAAGCTCACGGCATCTGCCAGGAACAAAGCCTGTTACCCTCTGAGGTTCTTCCAGAGGATGTTAGGGCTGATGGCTTCCGCCTCCCCGGTACCGCAGCTCGGCCTTCTCCGGACGCGGCCTCTGCAATACTGGCTGAAACTCAGGGTTCCACCCCATGCTTTTAGTCAAGGTCAATCAGGCCTGCATCACGGCCCTGAAACCTTGGATGAACCCCACTTGATTTGAATGTGGTGTTCCCCTACAGGCAGTGTCCAGAAGGAAGGTGCTCTCGACGGACACATCCAACACGGGTTGGGGCACTGTATTCGAGGGCAGACCAGCCTTCGGCTCGTGGTCTCATGAGCAGAGCCATCTGCACATCAGCTGCCTCAAGATGCTGGCAGTAGAACGAGCCCTTGTCTCGTTCCAAGTGTTCCTGGAAGGGCACCACGTCTTAGTCCAGTCAGACAGCATGACGGTAGTGTCTTATTGGCCCAGGCTCCTCCTTTATGCCTTTCCCCCGATCGCGATGATTCCTTACATCATCAGACGAATCAGGGAAGACAGGCACAGAGTCCTCCTGGACTCTGGTCTTCAGAGCTGTTCAGGCTTTCCATGGAAGCCCCATGGCCAATTCCCCTGAGACGGGACCTCCTCTCTCAGGCAAACAGGACAATCTGGCACCCCCAGCCTGAACTGTGTGCTCTGCACCTCTGGTCCCTCGATGGGAGCCGATAAGCCTCCCCGGGAACATTCTACACACCATCTCTCAGGCTAGAGCTCCGTCTACGAGGCGCCTCTACGCCCAGAAATGGTCAGTCTTCATTGACTGGTGCTCAGCACGCAATGTTGACCCTGTGGAGAGTGACGTATCTCAGATACTGTCTTTCCTCCAAGAGCAGCTGGACGGAGGTCTCACCCCCTCCACGCTCAAGGTTTACATAGCAGCCATCAGAGTGTTCCACGCTCCCATCGCTGGCCAGTAAGTGGATAGAAACAGCTTTATTGTGCGTTTCTTGAGAGGTGCTAGGTGGATGAATCCCCCTAGACCACTCACCGTTCCCACATGGGACCTTTCCATGGTCCTTGCAGCCCTCAAAGGTCCTCCTTTTGAACCACTGCGGTCAGCTGACCTCCGGCCCTTAACGCTTAAAACCGCTCTGCTACTAGCACTAGCATCGGTCAAACGCATTGGCGACCTGCAGGCCCTCTCTGTAAGCCCTGCATGCCTTGAATTCGGGCCCAACGACTCTAAAGTCATTCTAAAACCCAGGCATGGCTACGTCCCTAGAGTGCTCTTGACTCCATTCAGAGCACAGGTCATTTCCCTCTCGGCGCTACCTCCTTCTTCGGAAGAGCGAGAGGTGGAATTGCTCTGCCCTGTCAGAGCGTTGAGAATCTATGTTGAGCGGTCTGAGCCGATTAGGCAGTCCGATCAGCTCTTTGTCTGCTTTGGTGGCCGCACCAAAGGGTCTCCGGTCTCAAAGCAATGCCTCTCGCGTTGGATAGTCGACGCGATCGCTCTGTGTTACTCCTCTATGGGCCTGGATTGCCCCATAAGAGTAAGAGCACACTAGAGGTATGGCCTCTTCTTGGGCCGATCTAGTGGCGTTCACTCAAAGACATTTGTGAGGTGGCCGGCTGGTCCTCGCCGTCCACTTTTGTCAGGTTCTACAACTTGGATATCCTGACCTTGCATGCTCGGGTCCTCTTGGTGTGACACAACGGCCTTGTTTCGAGCTCCATCGTCATACCTCTGTCAGGGAATTCTTTCCCTGTTCCAGTGTAACACGAAAGGGTTCGACAGCTTCCGGCCCCTCACGTATCCACTGGGCCCCTAGGCACCCAAGATATGTTTCTTGTCATTCCCTGCCATGGCACGGCATGATTGTATTCATTCCCCATACGCAGTATGAGTGAAAGTATCGAAAGGGAACATACTCGGTTACATATGTAACCTCAGTTCCCTGAGATACGGGAACGAGTACTGCGTTTTATGCCGTGCCACGACACTGCGGCTCAGTGTCGTCACTTCAGTTGAAATAAACTGATTTCCATGGCGAAACACCTGCTTATATAGCTATAAGCCACGCCCGTTTTGGCGGGCTCGTTGGCACGCTGTTTCGCCATAGGCTCGCGCGACTACACCGCACCATCATTGGTTCAAAGAGTTTCATTCCTTTGAGCCAATAGACGTGCAGTTACACTGCGCTATTGAAAAAGGCTTCAGCGAGGAGGAAAAAAGGAGCTTTTCCCCCATACGCAGTACTCGTTCCCGTATCTCAGGGAACTGAGGTTACGTATGTAACCGAGTATGTTTTTCTTGACACTCTGATGCCATTAGTGATGAATTAGGGATTGACAATAACATTTTAAATATTTCTCATGTAGATCCTCCAGAGAATCCAGTGCTCTCCATCAGTCCATCTGGTGAAATAGTGTCAGGAGATTCAGTGACTCTGATCTGCAGCAGTGATTCAAACCCTCCTGCAGAAATCAGCTGGTTTAAAGGAGGAACGTTTGTAGGATCTGGAAGAATCTTCAGCATCTCAAAGATCAGCTCTGATGACAGTGGAGAATACAAGTGCAAGTCCATCAATGAACATGGAGAGAAATACTCTGATGCTGTGACTTTAAATGTCATGTGTGAGTTAATGAGTTCAACAAACAAACTTGTCAGTATTGTGTTCCAATCACCTGGATTTGCTAATTAGCACAGTTATTCAGCCAGGAGGTAAAACTAATGAAAAAACTCCAATGTTGAAATTAACTGGCAATATATGTGAGACCCAGCCTGTTCTTATTGTTAATACGTAGTTATTAATACGTAACTTTCAAAGACACAAAACTTACATTTTTGTACGTTTAGAAAGGTGCTAAAACGTACAATATTGATGTAAAAATACATACTTTTTACAGCGAAAAAACCCCCCGTAAAATATTTACAAATTTTACATGTCATAAAAATATATGTATATTTTCCCTTTTTATCATTTTGTAGATAAATGTAACATCCCTAAACCCCACCCCGAACCTAAACATACCCATTTTATACAGAATGTTAAAAGAATAAAACATAATGGACAGAAATGTGTAGGAAAATGACAATTTTAGTAAGAACAGAACTTTAAAACGATATTTTGCCACTAATCCTACACCTACCCCTAAACCTACCCATAACAATTTCTTAAAATGACATACTGTTATAAATAAAAGAATAACAGACAAACAAGCGTAATCACAATAATTTATTTTTTTGCGAAAATGTCAAAAGTGGTACCAAAAGTAGTTCAAATGATGACAAGTTCCAGTCGCAGTCCTCTCTGGCGGTAATAGTTTTTTATAGGGTACAGAGCAGAATTTAATGTATTAATCTGTGAAATTATGAATCTCTCTTCTCTGAGAGGCTCATTTCAAATGACAATCCACAGAAACACGGCATGCCGCAATCTGTGACGAAGCAGGTGAGAACCAATGAGCTTTCGATATCACTGCCGTAAACCATGTCGTGATGCTTCTTGAGGGTGGCGCTACTCTCAAATTTGAATGTGTCTTGAAGTTATGTGTGAAAAAAAAAACTCACTCAAGTTTAGTGCCCAAAACAATTACACTCGTTGTATTGTACTCCATGAGATGACATATAACACATGATTATCTGAGCTGTATGGTGCTTTTGACACATTAGAGTACATGATAAAAAAATAAATAAATAACAAAAAAATCCTAAATTATGATTTTTTTATTATTATTATTATTATTATTATTATTATTTTTCAGTAAATAACTCAGCAGAACTTAGGACTTAATCAAATTGGCTACATTTATTGTAAAGTTCAGACTCTTACGCTTTAAAATGATACCTATTTTGTGTTATTCCTGTCAGTGGTTGCTTAGTAATTTGATTATGGATTTTTTTGCGGGGGTGGTGTCCTGCCAGCGGGACACTTAGGGCTTAAGGGATTAAAGTGTTAAAATAAGAGTGTTAAATGAACACTGAAGCAGTGTTAATGAGATAATTAAGTGATTAATTGAGTGATGATTGACCATTATTGAAGATACCTGATGATAACAAGCAGAATCACCAAAGGAGAAAATAAATAAATAAATAAATAAGTCATCGTTATGATGATCAGTGTTTGCTTTAGTTGAACTCTTGACCCTTGACTTTTTAATATAAGATTTTGTTTTGCTGCTGTAACTGAGTTATAACAGTCAGATAAGCAAAAGAGAAAAGATGATCAGGTGGTGTTGGTTATGTTTTCACATAATCATTATTTGACCTGAATCACTGAACTAGATTTACATTATTGATTACAGCAGCACTGTGATTCTACAGCAGAAGATCAGCTTTATCAATATAATCCAAAGGATTTCACAAAAGTTGTAGTGATGGGTGATTTCAAAACACTGATTCACGAAGCTTTGAAGCTTTACTAATATTTTGTTTCGAATCAGTGGATCGGAGCACTGCCACAATCACATGATTTTAGTAAACGAGGCTTCGTTATGTCATAAGTGTTTCTAAACATTTAAAAATTTCAATGGTTCATGTGACTTTGGCAGTTAATGATTAGCATTACTAAAAAGTCACTGAGACAATTAAGCTCATAATTTATTGATGCAGCAATGCATGATGGGAGCCATGGATGAATTTTGATTGATGGCACCCAGAATGCACGGCAACATGCTTTATTATTCTCACCACTGTTGAGATTCACAGGCTGATTCTTGATGTCTGTGTCTCGAAATGAAAGAGGTTTGTTTTTATTTTTATTTTATTTTTTTTTATTTTAAACAGAACAACTTTTGAGAAATCCTTTGGACTAACCAACACCGCCTGATCATATTTTCTCTTTGCTTGACTTTTACTTTCTGAATCTGGACTTCACACCTCTGTTAATTTGTTCTTTTTAAAATACTGGAAATTGTATTTCAATTAGATGATTTAAAGGATTAATCCACTTTTAAATAAAGGATCTATTTTTGTCCCTTTTAGATCCTCCAAAGAGCGTCTCAGTGTCCATCAGTCCATCTGGTGAAATAGTGTCAGGAGCCTCAGTGACTCTGATCTGCAGCAGTGATTCAAACCCTCCTGCAGAAATCAGCTGGTTTAAAGGAGGAATGTTTGTAGGATCTGGAAGAATCTACAACATCTCAAAGATCAGCTCTGATGACAGTGGAGAATACAAGTGCAAGTCCAGAAATGAACATGGAGAGAAATACTCTGATGCTGTGACTTTAAATGTCATGTGTGAGTTAATGGTGGTTCAGCAACTGTTGTCATTAAATCCTCTAAACATTGTCCTCTAAAAATTGATTGTGTTTTTCTGTTTTAGACCCTCCAAAGAAAGTCTCAGTGTCCATCAGTCCATCTGGTGAAATAGTGTCAGGAGATTCAGTGACTCTGAACTGCAGCAGTGATTCAAACCCTCCTGCTCTGAACTTCAGCTGGTTTAAAGGAGGAACGTTTGTAGGATCTGGAAGAATCTTCAACATCTCAAAGATCAGCTCTGATGACAGTGGAGAATACAAGTGCAGATCCAGAAATAAACATGGAGAGAAATACTCTGATGCTGTGACTTTAAACGTCATGTGTGAGTTAATGATGATTCAACAAACAAACTAGAGGATTATCAATCCCAAAATATGAATACAGTTTCTTTTTTCTGTTTTAGATCCTCCCAGGAATGTGTCAATGTTTGTAACTGGATCTAGTGAAATAGTGTCAGGAGATTCAGTGACTCTGATCTGCAGCAGTGATTCAAACCCTCCTGCTCTGAACTTCAGCTGGTTTAAGGAGAATGAAAGCTCAGCTGTTGGATCTGGACAGAGTTTCAGTGCACTACAGAGTGGACGCTTCTACTGTCAGGCTCACAATCAACATGGATCTCAGAGATCAGACGCTGTAACTGTGACTGTTAAAGGTAGAGCAGCTCATATACTTACATTACTCTTTCTAAAGTGAAGCAAATGAATCTGTTCAGATGTTTTACTCTTTTGTAGGACATCTGGTGATATTATACATATCCATTGGAGTGGTTTGTGGAGCTGCAGTGATCATCATGATGCTGGTTTGGTAAGATATGTGTCTGTGGTACTATGTAATGTGTGTGAATGAGTGACTGAGTCAGAAGGTTGTGAATTCAGCGAGACGTCATGATGAACGTGAGCCAAAGCAAAATTTCCAATTTTCCATCCTATCTTTCCACACTGACAGCTACTCAGTTAGTTATTGAATGAGGAAGTCTGAAGCTCACATCTTTACTGCAGTAAATCCTGAAGATACACCAGATTTCATCACATTAATAATGGCAGTGTCACGTCCTAGAGAAACCTCATTGGTTAAAAATCATAATTGTGTATTAAACATCACATAAGTTCAGATTGGTTGTAATTGTGTCAAATCATTGTCTTTAAAGGGGAATCAGGTGGATGAAAAAGAGAAATGACACACAGGAGTCTCAGGTGAGAACAGTTTATTTGGTTATCAGTAGTTTACTGATCAGGTAAATGAATTTGTAACTAAAAGTGAAAGTTGAAATGTAGTTGTAGTCTTTATTTAATGATTTGTTTATATTGTTGTTTATATATATATTATTTTCTCTCTATTCGTTTTCTTTCTTTCTTTTTTATTTTTTAATGGCACAGATGGTTGATTCCAGACCTCCTCATGACAGACACAAAGCTTGTGATGTTGAATTGAGTGATCCTGTGTATGAGAATGTAACGGTAAATGTTTTAACTGAGGATTTCCTGCACTTTTACTCAAACAGAATTAAACGCTCCTCAATGTCAGTGTGAAAATATCAAATGTCTTTTGATTAAGTATATGGAAATTTAAATAACACAGTCCTGTTTTTACTTTGTCTCTTCATTCATAAAGGCTGATCAACTTGATGATTGTAAACCTGAACTGAACTCGTCTGTGTATGAAAATCTTCCAGTAAGTAAGAAAACATACAAGACAGAGAGAAAAAAAAAAACAAAACAACTTATTATTCTTTCATCATGACTAATGTTCTTGATGCTTTTATTTAAATATCATCATTAATCTTTCTTTCTTTCTTTCTTTCTTTCTTTCTTAATCAGCATAACAACAAGATGCTGTAATATAAATACATTACAGCCTTTATGCATCTCTTTGTGGGCGGAGCCCTGAATGATTGACAAGAGTGCTGTGATGACACGTGAATGAAGTAATTTGGGGATCTTTTTATAGATGGATGGGCAAAAATGGTAAAGGTTAATGAATTGATGTAAAACTGTGTAATCACCGAAGTGTGTTTTCTTTATGCTTTGTATCATGTTTGAAGTTAACTTCATTTACATTATTAATGTTTTTAACCTTAAGTATCAGTATCATTAACAACTATATACTTAACTATAAGTATCATTCTTCATGTTTCAAATAAAAGGCAAAAAAAAAAATGTTAAGAAGAATGCTTATCTACAAAATGCTTTGCTTCATTTGTCTTTGATCTCTTATCCTCTTTTTTAAGTTCTTCTTTTGCTGTTTTTAATTTGTTGTAGTCACGAACACCTTTAAGGAGTATCTTGTGATTTCTTATAAGAGCCACACTGTTCTTGTCATGCCTATAAGCAGTTATTGATGCCTTAATGCTTCTTTGATATGGATGATGAGACCATACATGAATTTAGCTTTCCTTTGTTTTCAGTTGGCCTAATGCCCTGCTATATATGAGTTACAGCGAGCTCAATAAACTTTGACTTTGAGTGAACAGCACTTCTTGTATTTGTGTCATGAATTCCCATTAACATTAAAATTGTGGCATTAATGTTTTAATTCTGTTGTATTCAATTGTCATATCAATACATGTTTTTAGTCAAATATATTGAATTCAGTTTACTCATCTACTTAATATGAAATAACATTTCTGTTTGTGACTTGTGCTGCAAAGTCATTGTGGAGGATTACACAATGTTAAACAAGACTACACTTTGAAACCTTAAAATGAATAACATTTCTGTAATTGTTTAACCATTTTGTAATATTTAGTTTGTTTGTTGTGACAGAGAAGGTGTTCTCTCCTATGAAGTGACTGACAATACAGCCATAAGATACACCAAAACACAACATAAACTCACAAATAACATGAATTTTACTTGTTTGCTGTACTCCAAATCTTTCGAATCCATATGTTTGTAAGGAACAGATCCAAATTTAGTTCTTTATCCAGCAATCTTTATCTTCATTCTCAGCAGCGACCGCGTTATGATTCAAATTTGAAAGTTGCACCCTCGACAACCTTTACAACATGGTTTACAGCACTGATATCGAACGCTCATTGATTCTCACCTGCTTTGTCACGGACGGCGACATGCAGTAGATTGACATTTGAAATGAGTGTGTGCCTTTAGGAAGAGAAGCTGGATTCATATTTTCATAGATTAATAAGTTAAATTCTGCTCTGTATCCTATATAAAAAAATATATATATATTACTGCCAGACATTTTAACTACTTTTGGTAGCTACCACTTTTTAAATTTTAGCAATAAATAAATTATTGTGATTACACTTGTTTGTCTTTTATTGTCAGGGATCTGTGAGGGAGGACTCAAACGCAGGATGAGTTTTACAGGTTTATTGACAAGACTTGAAATATAGAGGGTGAGGAGGTGAACACTGTCCATACAGTAGGAAGGGGGTGAGGCACAAAGACAAGCACGCTGAGGGAACGGCCACTGAGAACAGCCCAGGTAGTAAGCAGGCCGGTGAGCATTGGCAGGTGTGCAGTATGAGGCCCAAAGATGTAGCGGGAGCCAGACAGGATCAAACAGCATAATAGTTAGAACCATCAGATACGATCAGGCACTGAACCGGTCTTGCTGCTTGGCGGGGAGAAAGAGCAGCCACAGGGATCCTCAGTCTGTAGGACAGGACAGGGGGAGACCAGAGACACTACCAGGACTAGACAAGACAGGTAGTTAGAAGGTCTGGAACAAGGAAGACAACAATGGCAAAAGGGTACGAGAATCTCCTACACAAACGCTATGAGCTTAGGTGAACAAAAGACTAGAGTACAGGCACGAAGCTTAACGAACTGGCAAAGACATGAGGGAAAGAGTGCACAATATAAAGGAGGCAAAGAACACAAGGAACAGGTGACAACACTTAGACTAACGAGGACTCAACAAGAAAGGGAGCAGGGAAGATAGGGAACAGGTGAGAAAACTAATAACAAACAAAGACTGAACAATGACTAGACCAGAGGGCGTGGTGACAAACAAGGAGGAGGGAACAGAGGAGCACATAGCAAACACAAACACAGACAAAGCCATGTGCTCAGACACAACATAAACAAGGACACATTAAACAGACACAAAACAGACAAGGCTGTCAGGGCAGAACCCTGACATTTATTCTTTTATTTATAAGAGTATGTAGTTTTAAGAAATTGTTATTGGTATATGTTTAGGTTCGGTATGGGGTTTAGGGATCTTAAATTTATCTACAAAATGATAAAAGAAAACAAAAGCTGAAGAAGAAGAAGCAGCTTGTCATGTACGTTGTCAGAGAGGCTTACAAACAGAAGTGGCAAGAGTTAAATCAACTCTGCTCAGAGTACATTTGGTCCCTCTCTAAATAGTGTTAAAGTAACACTGAGGCAGAGTTAAAGTTAAATGACATAATTAAGCAATTAATTAAGTGATGATTGAGCATTAGTGATAAACACCTGCTGTTAAGAAGCAAAATCACTGAAGAAAAGAGAACCACAAGAACTACAACTGACTTCAGCCACATCCTTAAATGAAATCAAATGAAGATAAAAGACATTAAATCGCTCAATATCTGATTAAACAACTCCACAAACAGCATTACCAGCTTCACTTATTATTAACCAGAGTGACTTTATTTTTGTACTTTTATTGAGATTTAACAGAGGTTTACATGTTGATGTTTTATTAGTCATCAAATAATGCCACCATCATGTTGGTCAGTGTTTGTTTAGTTGGACTCTTGACCCTTGACTTTCTATGTTAGATTTTTCTTTGCAGTGAGCAGATATTAGCTGTTTTTATATGATGAGAAAGTCATTGTAAGATGGCCTGATTGTATCCAAAGCAACTAATAATATGTTTTGTCATTTAGGTTTTGCATTACCAACCTGTGAAACTAAGGCATGAAAAGAAAGTGTTGCAAACAAACAGTTGTCTTGAATGATTTTAAAACTGTGTAGTGCATACAAAAATATTTAGAGACATCAAGAAACAGCATATGAATCTCAACAATGGTGATAAAAAAAGCTTCACGCTGCGATGAATGATGGGTATCACCATAGGACAAAACTCCCATCATACACTGCAGTATAAATAATTATTGTCACCACTGTTGAGGATTGTATGATAAGTGTTTTTGTCTAAGCCTGAGCTGTACATTTACAACATTAATTACAGTGGCATTTGTTTAAAGGTTTTTTTTTTTGTTTTTGTTTTTTTTTGCAATTCTGTAATGCAGAATCTCAGTCAAGAAACCAAAAAGAAAGAGAGAGATCTTTTTGTGATGTTTATTTTAAATGGCTTTCAAGTAAAAAACTCAAACTGATCTGCGTCTTCAATCTTTTGATTCAGTGTAAGTGTTTGCTGTGAAACACTATTGCAATTGCTTAAAATCAAATTATTAAAAAAAAAAAAAAAAACTTTAAAGGGTCAAGAGCCCAACTAAAGCAAACACTGACCACCATGATGGTGGCATTATTTGATGACTAATAAAACATCAACATCTAAACCTCTGTTAAATCTCAATAAAAGCTTATGTAGATGTCTGACATAGTTGATCTGGTTAGTAATAAGCGAAGCTTATCAGATCTTGAGAGATTTAATGTATTAATTTATTTATTTAATATCTTCAGCTTATTTCATTTATTAATTTAATATCTTCAGCTGATTTCATCTAAGGCTGTGGCTGAAGTCAGCTGTAGTTCTTGTGTTTCTCTTTTCTTCAGTGATTCTGCTTGTTAACAGCAGGTGTTCATCACTAATGTACAATCATCACTTAATTAATCACTTAATTATCTCATTAACTTTAACTCTGTTTCAGTGTTTTTTTAACACTATATAGAGAGGGACCAAATGTTCTCAGAGCAGAGCTGATTTAACTCTGGGGATTTTGCTGTGTATGAGTTGACATTATTAGCTTAGCGTTCACAGGAGGAGGAATAGGAGCACAGCTATGTAGGAAGTGTTATGTGCGGCTGGCGAGTAAAAAGCCCAATTTGCACTGTAAAACACTCCAAAATAGCCTTCAGTTGCACAGGAAGATCTTTTTAAAAAAAATCTGAGAGCTTACTTTAGACACCTCAGAGTTGAAAAAGTCTCAAGAAATGGGCGTGTAAAGCAGTGGAAAAGTGGCAGTGTAGAGGGGTGGGGAGTGGAGAGTGGAGACAACAACCAATAAAACACAGACCTGCAACACACTCATTACACAGACACATGAATATTAAAATATGACAACGAGAATGAACCTCATTTGTTACGCAGCGCGTTTGAACTTCTGGAAGAGATTTGTTCTTGTGCGTTATTCAGGTTTGGTTGAGCTTTTGTTTATGTTTACTGATCAATGTTTATATGTAAATAAAAGCCTAAATTAAATCTGTTCATCATAAAAAGCGATCCAGTATCTTCAGAAAATTTGGACTAAACCATTAAATTCATATGGATTAGTTTTCCAATCTTTTTGAAGTGTCAAAGATCAAGTTGCAAAGGCAGTCAATGGAGGAACATACATCTCTCAGATTTCATCAAAAAGATCTTAATTTGTGTTCTGAAGATGAACGAAGGTCTTGTGGGTTTGGAGCGACATGAGGGTGAGTAATTAATGACAGAATTTTCATTTTGGGGTGAACTATCCCTTTAACACACTTAATTTGGTGCACAGCAAAGTCTCACATATCCACCATTGCTGCCACTCAGACTCAACAGCAACCTGCGCATGCGTTAACCTTTCCACACCCGCCAACACCTAGTGCTGAAATAAATAGTGGAGAGGGGAAATAACATTAGTGTCTGTGATTTACAAGATACAGCTTATCAGATCAAGATTTGCATAAAGGTTTAATGCAGTTTGCAGGCCTCTTATCAACACACAAAAGAGGAAGTGAGACTAAGGGTTTTAGTAAGTGTGATCTTATAAAGTCCCATTAAACTTAGAAAATATATATTATATATCCTTCCAAGAAAGGATCACATTTGCATTTGTTAGTATCTGTGAACAATCCTGTCTGTGGAGAAATAAAACTTTAACTGCATGTGAAAATCACAAACATCTTAAAGTAATGCTTTGAAAATGTGAAGAACTTTGCATCTTCTCATCTCATTTCATTTTTCTTTCTTTCTTTCTTTCTTTCTTTCTTTCTTTCTTTCTTTCTTTCTTTCTTTCTTTCTTTCTTTCTTTCTTTCTTTCTTTCTTTCTTTCTCCATTTGGCTAATTCATTCCTTCAGGGGTGAATCGCTCCGAAAATGTCTCATGCATTGAGGGATGCTGCTTTATTTGTTTTGTCCATTTTATGATCAAGTACTGAAATCATCTTATGGTTGTACACCTCTGTTCTCACTGAAAAACAGTAAGATTTATTTTCATTTATTCACTGTACGTATTAAATTGCATTTTCATAGAAAACAAAAACTGTTGTTTATTCAAATATGACCCATTCCTTTATGGGTGAATCGTGAAAAGTCATGTTTTACCTGAGAATCAAAGGAAAAAAAAAAAACTTGGAAAAAATTATTTTTTATTATTTATTATTTTTAAAGACCATTTTAATTTTACTGTCATGAAAATAACCTTGTAAAATAATATTGATGAATTTCATGAAATTCACCTTCACAGAAGCTAAAATAAGTGTCTGTATATTGATTGTGATGTCAGTCAGAATGGCTCCCCCTCTTCCTCTGATCTTTCTGCTCATGATTTCGGGTAAGTCAGACCTATTTCTGCTTTTCAACATCCTCCAGCACTGCAGACTCATCAGTGATAATGAGCTACACTTATACATACCCTACTGGACATCAGATCAGGAACATGTTCTGGACCAAAGGTCCATTACAAGAGGGTAAAGAGCCTCCAGATCTGTCTGAGGACCCTGAATACAGTCAGAGGCTTCAGTATCTGGGAGATAAACAGCAGAACTGCACCATCAGACTGAGTCATGTGACACTGAAGGATTCACACATGTACTATTTCAGAAACTAGTTTTGTTTTCCTCTTTCTCCTGGTTCTCATGTTTTCTTCTATCTCTCTTCCATTAAGGCTGTTCATCCATGCACCAACGCTCCTAAAATGAACATCCCTCTGTATGAGAATGTTACAGTTTATGAGAATGTTACTGTAAGTGTCCAGCTCTTCTCATTGAGAGTCAATAGAGATTAATCTTGTGCTATTAAATGTCCCACTCTGTCTTTCTTCTCTCGACGTCACTGCAGACTATGATATGTGCCTTTAAACATTTCAAAATGGTTATCTTTGTAAATCTTTGTAAATGGGTCTCATTTTTGTCTCATTGTTTCAGACTAACAGGAATATGCTGTAGTGATGATGGCATTTTACAGTCCTCATGTGACTGTGTGGGTGGAGCCTGGATGATTGACAGGAGTGTCTGATGAGGATTTACTGGAGTAAGATTGAGGAAAATCAAATTTAAGTCAAAGACTTGGCCAGCAAATAACATCCTCATGAAAATATATTGTTGCTTGACTTGTTTGATTATAAAGGCTTACAGTTAATGCTAATAGTTTATCAATTAGATTGTTGTTGTTTGTGTCACTGTAAACATCTTTATGATCAGTGTAGGAATACAAATCTTCTAGTAAATACACTTTTAACATTGAACATTTTAAATTAATCTTTCATTCAATAAATTAGTGTTCTCAATGCTAGTAGTCTTAGATGACTCATCCATGGATCATTTCAATGCTCACTTTTCACAGTTGTTTCTGATGATTAAATAGTGTTAAAACAACAATTAATTTCAGGTTTTTCCAGCCAATGCACATGTGCAGTCCTGAACGCACATCTGAGAACTGTTTCTATGGAAATCAGTGATGATTGCCAAATTGTAACTTTTATTTAGAAGGCGGGACTTCCATTACTAGAGCCGCCATATTGGGCATGTGATAAAAGGCCTCAAACTTTACTCTGACAGGACTGATTTCCTCTTCCTCATGGGTGTGACGTCCCTCAGTGTCTCTCCATCGCTTATGAAGGTCACGTGATCAAACTACTGTCAAATGTTCACGCATTTGGTTTTCACACTTACTGTACTAAAGAGGAAACTGTGTTTGTGACCATGTTTAATGACATGATGCATTCGAGAACAAGGCCGCTGGCAGAATAAAAAGCTTAGAAGCTCTCATAAAAACTTTCAGACATTTAGATGAATCAATTCTGCTTCATCAGCATGTTTTAAGTTCATTGTTTACCTTCTATTGCTATTAATCAATCAGTGAATTGGAGGTTTATCAAATGTACAGTTGGAGATGCTGATGATGAAATATGTTTTTTACATCACTGTCACTGCAATACCTTCCAGTGTTTTACAATCCCGCCTCCATCAGTTCCCATTCCAGGATAGTTGGGCTGAATATGCAAATTAAAGTATAGTCATTCAAGCTATTATTTTCTCTCTCTCAAGAACAGGTTCCTTGTCATCACTGTCTGTATGAAACTGATTGAATATAGATATTCCCAAGTTTGAAAACATTATTTCATGAGCATCTTTATGGATTGATGTAAAGTTTCTCTCAGTTTAACTTGTATGTCTTTAGTTTGATGATGTCATCAGCTAAAACTCTTCTTCTGCTTTATCAGAACTATAATTGAGGTGTCATAAGCTCATGTTAAAATATAATGTGTTAATCACATGTCATTCAGTGTGAAAACTCCAATACTGGTTTCACCCTGATCATTTGTAGTGCTGTCTCTGTTCATGAGTGTTGGTGAAACGGGTAAGAGCTTGATTTTCTGTCAAATATCTTAAGTGTTGGGGATTTATGTAAGATTGGTTGGGGCTAGTTGTCACAGGGCTGTGTCTCAGTAACAATATGGTATAAAATCAAAAGACCATTAGCACATTTTTTTTTTATCTAGTAGTATTTGGTGTTATTGACAAACACCTCGATAAAAATCCTTTAATCTTGTAAACAATAGATAACTGTATAATGAAGTCTGATTGTACAGACTTATAGCCAAGACTTATATATTAAAGTGTGTCTCTATACAGGAAGTGGCTTTTAAAAATAAACCTGCCATAAGAAATATTCACCAGAGTAAAAGTGTGACAACTAGTCCTATGTGCTGTAAACATTAGCAGTGCACTGATATAAAAATCAAAGGTGTTTCATTAGTTTCACAGTATGAAATTGAAAGCCATCATTCAGGCAGAGCTCTACTGTCTATGATGTGCTGTCAATCAAAAACGGGGCGGGGGAAGACGTTAAACAGTTACAAACTCACGTAGTGTAAAGATGACTGTTGATGTCATGTTCTTGGATAAATAAAGTATTTTATTGATTTCTGTGTGTATTAAGCAAAGAAATATAGTTTATTTCTCTTTTGGTTTGTTCTGTTCAATCTTGAAATGGATGAAGCTCAGTTTTCACTGACAAGAAAGAGGAAGATCAGGGCACAGTGCAGCATGATCCTGGATCAACATTCCAATCAACCAAACAGATTTGAGGGACAGTTCACAGTTTATGTCAAGTTTAGGCTTACAACCAGAGTTAGGTGCTTCTACATCAGTGTTATTCACCTATCATTTCCCTCTGGTTTTAGGGATAACTTATCGGTAGGGTTAGGTTTAGGGGTAGAGATATGGTTAGTATTCAATTTTCGGACAGGAAAGTTGTTTCTGTATCTACAAAATATGTGGACTCAGGAACGCGTCTAACTCTGCAAAATCAGGACGTGTGATAAGGGCACTGATGCTACATTAGGTGAACCACACACTAGTCCATGAGCAGCTATAGTGATGATACAGTTGATCTAGTGTCTTCATCTGTATGTCCAAACCTTACAGAATGAAAATATATTTCCATATATTTATGATCAATATATTATATGGTGTAAATATAGTGAAAATATATGAAATAATATATTGCATTCATAGATAACACTTTAGAATTCTTCTTTTTCAAATTTTATGTTCTTTTATTAATGAATAACTACACAGGAACAAATGAGTAATGCATTATTAACACTCTAGTAACCAGGGGCGGACTGGCCATCTGTGTGATCTGGAGAATCACAGGACGGCCGGCGGGCTAGCCCACCACCCGCCACGCACGCAGTCATCACCTGTTTTTTTTCCCCCACTAATCTGTTTCACATTCCAGTACTGTAGGTGGCAGCAATGCACCTTTAAGTTGGATGCCAGCTGCACTGGCCGTGGCCGCCAAGTAAGGAGAAGAAATGGAAGAGTAGGAAGAAACCAACAGCAAAGACGTTAGATAGAAGAAGCATAGAAACAAACAAACAATATGTATAACGTGGCCGTGGGTGCAGCCAGAGGGACTGCAGTGTGTTGAGACCTCCATTTCTATATGAGTATTCAAGTTAATGTAGAACAGTGGTCGCCAACCCGTCGATCTTTATCACTGTTCCAGTAGCTCGCGAAAATAACAGAAATATGAGTACAAAAATACATTACATTTCTCCAGTCTTTGTACTGTATTTTTGTATTTATTTTTGTTATTTTCCGGAGCTACTGGGACAGACAGATAAAGGTAAATAGCCCACATTATGTCTGAGTCTGTAAACGGCCGTTAAAAAGAGGCCAGAGACGCTGAAGACGGATGCGAAGGAGCAGCTCACTGTTCACGATGCGCGAAATATAGGAAGAAAATATAAATACTGAATTGGGGTTGAGGGATTATGAATTCATCTCTAAAAGGAGATCAGTCTTCAGGAAGATTTAGATGGCAATGGCATTTTATTTTCCTCTTACCTCTGAATAAAGTAGCTAATTATTAGCGCATTTCAGCTTTGTTTACAGCGGTAACCAAGGAAACGCTGTATCACTGCTGCTCCATAAGCGCCACCTGCTGTCAGAGTGTAACGATCACCATCTGTTCCTGTCACGTTCATGCTCACTCCGGACTCCATTTCCCATAATCCTCCCTTGCCTATCACATGCACTCACTCCACCAATCACCTGCTGCCACATACAGCCTAGCACTCCACACTGATCACCACACCCAGCTGCACATCATTACCAGGACTATAAAGGACTTTCACACACACCACCTCACCGCGAAATCTTGTTTAACTGTTGTTACAATTCTGAGCGTTCTCCTGTATTCCCTGTCTGCCTGTTCCCTGTTGCCGTTACTGCCTGTTCCCTGTTTTTGACCCGTTGCTGCCTGTCCTGATCTTTGCCTGTCCCTTGACTACGACTCTGCCTGTTCCTCACTGTTCCTGTTTGCTCCTGTTTTGACCCTGCCTGTACGACCACTCTTGTTATTTAATAAACGCTGCACTTGGATCCCCTGCCTGAGTCTCCATTCACAACAGAAGACTTCGCCACCTACGATCCAGCAGCTTCTACGAGTGTGTCCAGCCTCAGCATGGACCCAGCAATATGTCTGGTCAGCCTTCGTCAAGGTAACTGTACCCTGGAGGCACATATTCAGAAGTTTCTGGATATTGCCCACCTATCTGATCTACCTGACTGTGCCCTCATTGACTTTTTCATTTATGGATTAAACGAACCACTTAAGGACTATTTACTTACCAATGGTCCCCGGGGATCGTTTATGGAATTCCTGGACTTTGCCCTGCTCACAGTTGGTTCAACTTTTACTGTGGGGGTCGCGGAGGAACGCGACGCCACGCTGAACCACATAATGGCGGCCGCTACAGACTGCGCACATAAAATGGCGGATGCTACAACGCCTCATCACGTCTTCGCTGATCGCCCAGAGCAACGTCACGCCTTCGCTGATCGCCCAGAGCAACGTCACGCCTTCGCTGATCGCCCAGAGCAAAGTCACGTCGCTGCTGATCGCCTAGAGCCACATCAAGTCTCTGGATCTGTCCAAGGGTGCAGAGGACTACGTTCCAGTGTGACTGATCCACCGCTGATTTCAGCACGAGCGGCTGGCATTCCCAAGCCTCCGCAGGCTGCTTCGCACTCAAGTCAGCCGACCGCTTCGCTCTCAAGCCCGGCGGTCGATTCGCACTCAAGCCCGGCGGTCGATTCGCACTCAAGCCCGGTGGCCGCTTCGCTCTCCAGCCCACCGACCGCTACGCTCTCAAGCCCGGTGGCCGCTTCGCTCTCAAGTCTGCCGGCCGCTTCGCTCTCAAGCCCGGTGGCTGCTTCGCACTCAAGTTCGTCGGACGCTTTGCACGCAAGCTCGCCGGTTTCAACGCTCTCAAGCTCGCCGGTTTCAACGCTCTCAAGCTCGCCGGTTGCAACGCTCTCAAGCTCGCCGGTTGCTATGGACTCTTGTTCGCCGATTGCAGTGGACTTAAGCGCCCTGGACGCGATGGACGCCACCCGAGCTCCTTGCCCATGAACCCGCCAATGCCTCCCTTGATTTCCCCAAGAACTTTTTGGGGGGGGGCAGTATACCTAGGGGTGGGGAGCTTGTCGGTGGGGTCCTTGCCCGACCACTGGTGGCATGGGCCTTTGAACTGTTATGGCCACCTCTGGACTGCAATTTATTATGGCCACTAATGGACTCTGACCCGCTGGGGTCAACTATGGACTATGTTCCGCAGTGGCCGTCCAAGCCACCTGACCTGCCGTGGTTACCCAAGCCACCTGACCTGCCGTGGTTACCCAAGCCACCTGACCTGCCGTGGTTGCCCGAGCCACCTGACCTGCTGTGGCCGCCCGAGTCACATGACCCGCCGTGGCCGCCCGTGGCTCTTGATCCTCCGTGGCTGCCCATGGCTCCTGACCCTCCGTGGCTGCCCGAAGTGCATGGACCTGCATTGGGGACCCTGTTCTTGTCTGCATGCAGGTCCCCAATGCACCCACCCCCCCTCCCTAGCTGTTCCTTTCACGCTGCAAGGACGCGCCTTCCGGGAGGGGGGCGTTATGTAACGATCACCATCTGTTCCTGTCACGTTCATGCTCACTCCGGACTCCATTTCCCATAATCCTCCCTTGCCTATCACATGCACTCACTCCACCAATCACCTGCTGCCACATACAGCCTAGCACTCCACACTGATCACCACACCCAGCTGCACATCATTACCAGGACTATAAAGGACTTTCACACACACCACCTCACCACGAAGTCTTGTTTAACTGTTGTTACAATTCTGAGCGTTCTCCTGTATTCCCTGTCTGCCTGTTCCCTGTTGCCGTTACTGCCTGTTCCCTGTTTTTGACCCGTTGCTGCCTGTCCTGATCTTTGCCTGTCCCTTGACTACGACTCTGCCTGTTCCTCACTGTTCCTGTTTGCTCCTGTTTTGACCCTGCCTGTACGACCACTCTTGTTATTTAATAAACGCTGCACTTGGATCCCCTGCCTGAGTCTCCATTCACAACACAGAGAGTGAATCTGCGTCTCATTCAGCCTGCTGTTTTTGTTTCATGCTTTTTTTGTGTGTGTAGCATTTTGTGTACACACACTTTGTGTAGTCAATTTCACAAAGATAAAGTCAGACCGTTCTGTTTTTGCTTTAAATCTTGAAATTAAATGTAATTCATATAAAAACAACTGCTCATGCAATATGATGGCATCTTTCTTTGGATTGTGATCAAAAAGCAGTGGTTCCCTCTAATTTGAAATGGCTATGTATTTTTGTTTATTATAATAATATTAATAATAAATATCTGCAACCAGTATCAGAATCAGCCAATTTGCTTGTAAAAATAAATAAATAAATCAGAATCTACATTGACCATAAAAAAAAAATACTAAATACAATCTGGGCTGTCTTTTTCAATCAAGTAGATCTTGTCTTTCAAAAAGGTCGAGGTCAGGGATCTTAGGCTTAAAAAGGTTGGTGACCACTGATCTAGAATAATATGCTTTTAACACAACATCTAGTCAACATCAGTGCTATTGCTATAATTTGGAAGGTATAGTATCATGAGCCACAATTAAAGTCTTGTGACACTCATGCCAGGCGTTATTGTTGGTGTTGAGTTTCCGCGCGCCGATTGCTTTGGGCCGGGCCTAGCCAAAGTCCAGGGCCGTTTTTTAGTCCCAGTCCGTCCCTGCTAGTAACTATTATTAACTAACAATAAACTCTGATGAATGAATTATTAAGTAACAGTGCTCAGTTGAAGGTTAGTTCACGATTAGCTAATCAGTAACTACTGTTTTTCATACCTCCCAGAGAACTACTAAGAACTACTATAGGTTCATAATTAATGTGAAAAATGCATAATCTATAATTAATTTTAAAGTGAAGATCATGGTAACACCTAGTAATAACTTAAGTGTTACCAAATACATCAGAAGGAATTCTGATGTATCAGAAGGAATTGTAACTGAAGAAATTGTAACTGAATTTTTGTAAAGCTCATTTGTTATGGCAAGAAAAAGCCAACAGGAAGTTGATCTATTTCTGTGTCTAATCTTTGATTTCTCTTTGATCTTTTTTTTGTCTGTAATTCAACAGCGTTCAATTAGTTATTTATATACCAAAGTCATATAGAGCATAAAACTTTTTGAGCTCCTGCATAACTTCAAGACACACACAGACATCAACAATCAGAGTATGAATTTCAACAATGGTGACATTTAAAAGTTTTATGCCGCAATGCATGCTGGGTGCCAGCATAGTACAAAACTCCCCGCATGCACTGCAGCATGAATAAATTATGCAGCTGAATGGTCTTTTTTTATCGCCACCATTGTTGAGATTCATGTGCTGATTTTTGATATCTGTGTGTATCTAAATACTGCAGGTTTTTTTTTTTTTTTTTTTGCGCGCATGTATCATTGTAACTGATTGTTGTTGGAACTCTTGCTGTTTCACAGTGGCAATAATGTAAAATTTTAGTCTGTTAAAGGTGCCCTCGAATGAAAAATTGAATTTATCTTGGCATAGTTGAATAACAAGAGTTCAGTACATGGAAAAGACATACATTGAGTTTCAAACCCCATTGCTTCCTCTTTCTTATGTAAATCTCATTTGTTTAAAAGACTTCCGGAAAACACGCGGATCTCAACATAACACCGACTGTTACGTAACAGTCGGGGTGTACGCCCCCAATATTTGCATATGCCAGCCCATGATTGAGGCATTACACAAGGGCAGCCAGTAACGTCTGGAGCAGCACAGCTGAATCATCAGACTAGGTAAGCAAGCAAGGACAACAGCGAAAAATGGCAGATGGAGCAATAATAACTGACATGATCCATGATAACATGATATTTTTAGTGATATTTGTAAACTGTCTTTCTAAATGTTTCGTTAGCATGTTGTTAATGTACTGTTAAATGTGGTTAAAGTTACCATCGTTTATTACTGTATTCACGGAGACAAGAGAGCCGTCGTTATTTTCATTTTTAAACACTTGCAGTCTGTATAATGCATAAACACAACTTCATTCTTTATAAATCTCTCCAACAGTGTGTAATGTTAGCTTTAGCCACAGAGCATAGCCTCAAACTCATAGAGAATCAAATATGAACATCAAAATAAATACTTACATGATTCGATGTATGCACACAGCATGCATGACGAACATCTTGTAAAGATCCATTTGAGGGTTATATTAGCTGTGTGAACTTTGTAAATGCGCTGTAATATAGTCGAGAGCTTGTGAGGCAGGGGGCACACGATTTAAAGGGGCGGCGACTGAAAAAATCAGTGTATAGTTAATGATGCCCCAAAATAGGCAGTTAAAAAAATTTATTAAAAAAAATCTATGGGGTATTTTGAGCTTAATCTTCACAGACACATTCAGGAGACACCTTAGACTTATATTACATCTTGTGAAAAAGCATTCTTGGGCACCTTTAATAATGTAACTCAAGAGATTAAACACAGTATGAGTTCAGTGAATCAAGAGACTATGCGATGGTTATTCAACTATGTGTTGGTCTTCATCAACACATAACTATCAGCACTCAATGTTCACTTTTTTTTTCTTCATATTTTATCTGCCATAACAAATGTGGCTTGCAAAAACTGTTAAGGCAAAGGTCAAGAGCTCAACTAAAGCAAACGCTGATTTCCTTAATGGTGACATCAAACCAAACATTTTCAATAATCGTCAACATCTGTTAATTCTCAATGATTTATCTTCTATAAATAAAATAAATAAAGTCAATCTGGTCAGTAATAAGTTTAATAAAATGTAATGGCTGGAAGTAGTAGTTTTTGTGTTTCTGCTTCTTCATCTCTTTTTTTCTGTTCTTGTCTTTCCTCTTCAGTGATTCTGCTTGTTAACAGCAGGTGTTCATCATAAATGCTCAATCATCACATACATTCACTTAATTATTGCAACACAGCATCAATGTTACTTTTACTCTGTAGTGTGGACACTAGAGGATGTGCCCAACTCGAGTGCCCATCTCTGCAATACGGCATATTTGCTTCAGTTGTTTCAGTGTTTCGCTCTGCCTATCACTAGTTTGAGGATCCAAATGCAGGATTTATTCAGAGGGTAATCCACAATCATAATCCAAAATCCATGCAATGGGTCAAAACACATGCAGCCAGTCCAAAGTAACAAAAAAAAAAACAAAAAAACAAAAAAAAAAAAAAACAAGGCAGGGTACACAGGCAAAGAGTAATCCAGAACATGAGGCAGATTACAACCAAGACATGAGGAAGCAAGATACAAAGGCTCAGCAGTGCAGTACCAACAGTCATGCAAAACTTCACAATGAAAGACAGAGTGGAGCAGGCTTAAATAGGGTGAGCTAGTCAAGGTAATGAGACACAGCTGAATGTAATCATGGCTGATTAGTCTGGGCAGCGTGTTATGGGAAATTAAGTCCTTGTTGGTGTGTCAAAAGTCAGGGGTGGAGTGCCCTCTGGTGGCAATAACAGGCACTCTCATTGGTAATTGTGACAATATGAAAAGTGGCAATTCATTATGTATTATTTAATATGTTGTAATATATAACACATTAAATTAATGCAATATATTATTTAATATATTTTTCAGTATATTTAGACCATATAATATATTAATCATAAATATATGGAAATATGTTTTCTTTCTGTAAGGGAAGAATAGTGAAACATATCATATTAGTCATTATTTTAAAAAATAAGACACTGTTCATTTGTTGTAGGTGTTGCGATCAGTCAGAATGGCTCCTCCTCTTCCTCTGATCTTTCTGCTCATGATTCATGGTGAGTCGCTGCAACACTTCAGAAACGCTCAAGAGAAACTGGATACTGTATTTTATATGTACATGCTGCTGCTAATTTTTTCAGGATGAATTCTGTGTTTCAGGGGTTTCTAGTGCTGATTGGGGTGTGAGTTACAGTCCTTCACACATCTGTGCACTAAAGAACTCATCAGTGATAATGAGCTGCACTTATACATACCCTACTGGATATCAGATCATGAAAGTCTTCTGGACCAAAGGCCCTGTAAAAAAGGGTCAAGAGCGAACAGATCTGTCTAAGGACCCTGAATACAGTCAGAGGCTTCAGTATCTGGGAGATAAACAGTGTGCCATGAGACTGAGTCATGTGACACTGAAGGATTCACAGAAGTTCAGATTCATCACTAATAAGGACAAAGTGGACAAACTGGAGTGACTCTTACTGTCACAGGTGACTTTCATGAGGTTTCTCTCTTCTTCTGTGCATTATGTTGAATAATAATCAGTGTCTGACAGCAGCACTAGATATAATGTGTGTGTTGTGTTCAGATCTTCAGGTGGAGTCTCCTGAGAGAGTGACAGAGGGAGATTCAGTCCGTCTGACATGTAAAAGCAGCTGCACTCTGACTGACAGAGCAACATTCATCTGGTACAGAAACTCACAGCCATTAACTGAGAGAAGAGACAGAAACAATGAACTCCTGCTGCAGTCAGTCAGAAGAGAGGATGCAGGCAGATATAGCTGTGCTGTACACGGACACAATCACATCTCTCCTGCTGTTCAGCTCAATGTCACGTGTGAGTACAGATTCATTTGTTCTTTTTAAAAACTGGAGATTATATTTGAATGAGATTATTTAAAGTTTTAAATATTGTCCCTTTTAGATCCACCAAAGAGTGTCTCAGTGTCCATCAGTCCATCTGGTGAAATAGTGTCAGGAGATTCAGTGACTCTGATCTGCAGCAGTGATTCAAACCCTCCTGCAGTAATCAGATGGTTTAAAGGAAGAAGGTTTATAGGATCTGGAAGAATCTACAACATCTCTGATGACAGTGGAGAATACAAGTGCAAGGCCAGAAATGAACATGGAGTGAAATACTCTTCTGCTGTGGCTTTAAACATCATGTGTGAGTTATTGATGGTTCAGTGACTGTACTAACCATCAAATTAATGGATTAACAATCGCAAAATATGAAGATTTTATTTTAGGTTGAGCTCATGTACTTCTATTGCTCTTTTTAAACGGAGGTAAACTGATCAGTTTCTCTTTATCTTTCCTCTAGTCCCAGTACAACATTGGAAGATATATCATACAGCAATTGTAGTATCACTTTGTGGAGTTGTAGCTGCTATCATCGTTGTGTTAATAACCTGGTAAGAATCTGAATTTTCTTTTTTGTATTTAGTTATATAGTTAAATATTATTTTGTTAATATGTTTTCTTTTCGAGCAGCTGTATGATCAGGAAGAAACAGCAGTCCAAGGTCAGTCCTTTTCACTACAATATGGGCTCAAATACAGGGTTTGCCATTGAACATGAACTGAACTGATTGCAACACTCCTGGATTTCTCATATTCCTTTCTGTTTTCTTCCTCTCAGTCCTCCACAAACAATTCTGATGGCATGAGTGTAAACTCTGATCATAAACTGATCTCATATGTGTATGAGAATGTGATGGTAAGTGCACCTCTTTTTCGTCGGGCCTACCCTAATTCAAAAACTAGTTTTGTTTTCCTCTTTCTCCTGGTTCTCATGTTTTCTTCTATCTCTCTTCCATTAAGGCTGTTCATCCATGCACCAACGCTCCTAAAATGAACATCCCTCTGTATGAGAATGTTACAGTTTATGAGAATGTTACTGTCCAGCGTCCAGCTCTTCTCATTGAGAGTCAATAGAGATTAATCTTGTGCTATTAAATGTGATAAAAATGGTTAATCATTAAAATTGGATCTCATTTTTGTCTCAGACTAACAGGAATATGCTGTAGTGATGATGGCATTTTACAGTCTTCATGTGACTGTGTGGGTGGAGCCTGGATGATTGACAGGAGTGTCTGATGACGACATGTGACAATGGATACAAGTGGAAGTCAAAGACTTGTGGTTGGCAAATAATGTCGTCATGAAAATATATAGTTGCTTGACTTGTTTGATTATGAAGGCTTACAGTTGATGCTAATTGTTTGTTAATTAGATTGTTGTTGTTTGTGTCACTGTAAACATCTTTATGATCAGAGTATGAATACAAATGTTCTAGTAAATACACTTTTAACATTGAACATTTTGAATTCCTCTTTCATTCAATAAATTAGTTATCTCAATTCTAGTAGTCTTAGTTTACGCCCATGGAAATTATTTCACACTGTATGTGATGATCACTTTTTTTTTTACAATGCACTCAACAACCTAAGGATAAAATCGAGTCCTACTCTGTTTTTGTTTTTTTTTTTTTTGTTTTTTTTCTTGTTTGATAAGCCACTTGCACAAAATGCATCACAATAAGGACGTGAAGTCAGTCGCAACTTTCATTTCAATCCTGACTTTAGTCACTGGAGCTTCAGCTTTTGCTGGTCATATATAATCACAGTCTCTTTCAAGGAAAGTCAGTTTATTTGCAACTCTTTCAGGCAGCTTTTTCACTCATGCAAGACCAAATCCTTTCTGCTTGAATGGTGAAATATACTGAAAAACTGCTGGCCAAAGTCACATTTTAATAACATATTTCAAATCAGCAACAAAATCAGACATGAACCATAAATGTTGTTTCTGATGCTTAAATAGTGTTAAAACAGTGTTTATTTTAGCTTCTAACAGCAGCTACAGTGACACAATTACAAGTTTGTTTCTTTTATTCAGAAGGCGGGACTCTACCATCTGTACCATTACATATGCCATATTGGGCATGTGATAAAAGGCCTCAAGCTTTACTCTGACAGGACTGATTTCCTCTTCCTCCTGGTGTGAAGTCCCTCAGTGTCTCTCCATAACTTATGAAGGTCACATGATCACACATGGTTGCTGTTGTCAAAGGTTCACGCGTTTGGTCTTCTCACTTTCACTCTAAAGAGGAAACTGTCTTTGTGACCCTGTTTAAGGACATGATGCATTCAAGAATAAGGCCACAAGATAAAATGTTAAAAACTTTCAGACATTCAAATGAATCAATTCTGCTTCATCAGTGTGTTTTAAGTTCTTTGTTTTTTTTTTACTTCTGGATTACTATTAATCAGTCAGTAAACTGGAGGTTTATCAAATTCACAGTTGGCGATGCTGGTGATGAAATTTTGACCTCACTGTTACTGCAATACCTTCCAGTGTTTTACAATTCTGGCTCCATCAGTTCCCATTCCAGGATGGAAGCTATTATTCTCTCTCTCTCTCTCTCTCTCTCTCTCTCTCTCTCAAGATCAGGTTCCTCATCATCACTGTCTGTATGCAACTGATTGAATATAGATATTCCCAAGTTTGAAAACATTATTACATGAGCATGATATAAAGTTTCTCAGAGTTTACCTTTTATGCCTTCAGTCTAATGTCATCAGCTAAAACTCTTCTTGTGCTTTATCAGAACTATAGTTTAGGTGTCAAAAGCTCAAATTAAAATATAATGTGTTAATCACATGTCATTCAGTGTGAAACCATCAATACTGGTTTCATCCTGATCATTTGTAGTACTGTCTCTGGTCATGAGTGTTGGTGAAACGGGTAAGATCTTGATTTTATAACCGTTCTTTCAAATATCTTAAGTGTGGGGGATTTATGGGAGACTGGTTGGGGCTAGTTGTTACAGGGCTGTGTCTCAATAACTATATGGTTTAAAATCAAAAGACTAAGAGCAAAAAAATGTGTTTTCTCCAGCAATATTTGGTGTTATTGACAAACACCTCGATAAAAATCCACTTTAATCTTTTACACAACAGATAACTGTATAATGAAGGCTGATTATTACAGACTTATTGTCACAGACACACCAGGCTCCAACACCCACCAATCACAGCGCACTCCATCTCCTGAGTACTGATCACGCACACCTGCACCTCATCAGCACACCAATCAGCACCAGTATAAAAGACACTCACACACTCAGTCACATTGTCCGGTCTCGTTTTATCAAGGAACTTACCTCTATGCTTACCTCAAGGACTTCTATTGCTACTTACCTGTCTCCTGTGTCTCCAAGTTACCTCCTGTGGTTCCAGTCCGTGTGTGTGTGTCGTCAGTCTTCCTCGTCTCAACTCAGCTACCGCTATTCTCCAGCATCCATCCTGCAAATCACAAAGGACAGTATTATTATTCTATCATTCATCATTCACTTCCACTGCATCTGCAAACTCACTTGTTGTCACCTGTACCTCTGCTTGTGTTCAATAAACTACCTTAACTGTGATCTTCTGTGTCCGGCCCGTCCATATTGTAACCCTTATGTCCAAGACTTGTATATTAAAGTGTGTCTCTATACAGAAAGCGGCTTTTAAAAATAAACCTGTCATAAGAAATATTCACCAGAGTAAGTGTGACAACTAGTCCTATGTGCTGTAAACATTAGGTGGAACATAACAGTTTCACAGTATGAAATTGAAAGCCATCGTTCTGGCAGAGCACTACTGTCTACGATGTGCTGTCAGTCAAAAACGGGACGAGGAAAGATGTTGGTCAGTTACAAACTTATGTAGTGCAAAAATGACTGTTGTTGTCATTTTCTAGGATAAATAAAGTATTTGATTGATTTCTGTGTGTATTAAGCAAAGAACTAGAGCTTATTTCTCTTTTTGGTTTGTTCTGTTCAATCTTGGAATGGATGGCGCTCAGTTTTCACTGACAAGAAAGAGGAAGATCGGGGCACAGTGCAGCATGATCCTGGATCAACATTCCAATCAACCAATCAGATTTGAGGGACAGTTTACAGTTTATGTCAAGTTTAGGCTTACAACCAGGGTTAGGTGCTTCTATATCAGTGTTATTCACCTATCATTTCCCTCTGATTTTAGGGATAACTTATGGGTAGGGTTAGGTTTAGGGGTAGAGATATGGTTAGTATTCAATTTTCGGACAGGAAAGTTGTTCCAGGATCAACAAAATATTTTGACCCAAGAACGTGTCTAACTCTGCAAAATCAGGACGTGTGATAAGGGCACTGATGCTACATTAGGTGAATCACACACTAGTACATATGCATGTGCAGCTATAGTCAAGATACAGTGGGTTTATGTGTAGTTGATCTAGTGTCTTCATCTGTATGTCCAGCTCTTACGGAAATAAAATATGTTTCCATATATTTATGATCAATATATTATTGTTACAATCGAGTCTCCCACACC
Organism: Ancherythroculter nigrocauda; assembly: GCA_036281575.1. NCBI lineage: Eukaryota > Metazoa > Chordata > Actinopteri > Cypriniformes > Xenocyprididae > Ancherythroculter > Ancherythroculter nigrocauda. Next base: position 9,105,508 of record VTFQ01000003.1, read on the forward strand.
AGATCTCTCGCACCGCCAGAGGAAGGGAGGGAGGGAGGGACTGTTTATCTGGATTCTGATTTCTGCTGCCTGCCTCAACCCTTTGCCTGTTTATCGTTTGTGTTTTGCTTGCTGCCTGCCTTGACTCTCTGCCCGATTCCTAGATTTGTTAATGCTGTACTACTGTTGTATAATAAACTGCAGATGGATCAATACCCTCCTTACTCATCACAATTATATGTAGTAAATATACCGTGAAATATATTAAATTATATATTGCATTAATATATTGTGTTTATATATTACAATATATTGAATAATACACAAGGGCCCAGTTTCACAGACAGGGCTTAGTCTAAGCCAGGATTAGACCTTAGTTCAATTAGGATGTTTAAGCAGATTTTTAAACGCACAATAGAAAAAAAAAACATTACTGGTGTGCATCTTGAGTCAAAACAATGGCACTGTTATATTTTAAGATATGTCAGTACAAGTTGCTTTCAGCTAAAACAGCTCAAACATGCATTTTAGTCTAGAACTTGCTTAAGCCTTGTCTGTGAAACTGACTTTTTAACTTTTTTACTTAACTTTTTTCTCTGGATGCTGTAACTGTTTGTTTATAAGACGCAGTCAATATGGCAAGCAAAAAAAAAAAAAAAATCTGCTGGGTATTTATTTATGATGTCATAATCATCATTGAACATCCTGCTTCACATATCTCATCCCAAGGCTTATCACAAATACATTTTGGGATGAGATCTGTGACAGAAAAAACACACAGTTTCAAATGGAAATCAAATGTTAAAAAGTCAAGAGTCAAGAACCTAACTAAAGCAAACACTGATCCCCCATAATGGTGACTATAAAATTATGTTATATTCAATAAAACATCAACATCTAAACCTCTGTTAATTATCAATAAGATCGTCTGTAGTTGTGTGACAGAAATAAAGTCAAACTGGTCTTTCTTTACAAAGTGAAATCGCCAACTACTGGCCTGGCATGCATAATACAGTGTTTTTAGTCATTTTCGCAGATGCGTGTGAATGGAAATTGTTTAGACAGAGATGTTGTTTCTGTGAAAAGAAAATACTTATTTTTTTACACCGTTGTTGTGTAAACGTATCCTTAGTTACAAATTTAATTTAACTGATACTGATAACCAAACAAATTGTTCTCACCTGAGACTCCTGTGTGTTATTTCTCTTTTTCATCCACCTGATTCCCCTTTAAAGACAATGATTTGACACAATTACAACCAATCAGAACTTACATGATGTTTAATACACAATTATGATTTTTAGCCAATAAGGTTTCTCTAGGATGTGGCACTGCCGTCTTTCACTCCTGGAAGGCACGTCCTTGTGCCATAGAAAGGAGGTGAGGAGGTTGAAGAGATGACAAAACAGGCAGAATATACAGGTGGTGGTTCTGGAGGATGAATAATAGAGTCCAAGGTGGAGAAGATGGTGGAGTGAGCCAATGAATGGCCTTGAGCAGGGGCTGCTGGATGTTCGTCCAGGCCACAGCCAGGGTAATGCCCCATGGCATCATTGATGGATGGAGGAGCCATGGTGGAACACTAATGAGAACCGCCATGGGGATGACCGTAGACAATGATGCCGATTAAGGAGGTGGTCGAGAGATGGCGAAGATCTTGGCGGCCGCGATGGAGCCGCAGCGACAACCTCCCGAGAGCGATGAGGGGGTCTGGAGGTCTGAGGACGAGTTGGAGCGACTGAGGGCACAGAGACCGAGCAACAGAGAGCAGCGGATGGTCTACAAGTCCACAGCGGAGGCGACGCGATGTCTGACCCAGGTGGAGCCAACGTGCCGAATGGCCGAATGGCCGATGGTCCACGCTGAGGTCGAGAGCGGACGGAGTGCAGGCGCAAGTGCCAGGGCAACGGATCGAGGCAGATCATAGCACATTGAAGCTGGAGGCGATGCCTCGGGCTCCTCATGCCCAGGAGGAGATGGATCCCAGCAGGCCCAAGATGGTGCCATGCACCAGATAGGACTGGGTGGCACAGATGGCTGGAGACTGGGGAACAGACTGCAGTTCCATGCAAACCACACGTGCGCTGCTCGAGTGCACCTGCACATGAGTTTGACTGGTGGAAAGTCCATGGTGCAAGCAGGGGTGAAAACGGAACAAAAAACACTGAACACGAAATAAAGAAAAGAAAAGAAACTGAAAAAAAGAAAAAGAAAAGGAAAATAAACCATGGCAACTAAGACAAACTTGAACGAGACTATGACAAAAATAGACTTTAAAAAGAGGAAGGGGAAAAAATTGCAAAAACAGCAGAAAAAAAGAAACTTTTTCAGCTTGCATTTGCAGTTCACTCTCCTGGAGTCTGTTTGCTGTGTCTGAATCTAAAACACGGTAAGAGTTACTCTTGTTCAGTGATGAATATTGTCTAACTAATGAATCTCCTTTCACAGAAGAAACTTGACGTGAGAAACATTTTCTTTCATAATAACCTCTTAACATCCAGAGCTCATGTGTGCCTAATGTTGCCTTTAAATGAGTTTCAACTGTGAAAAACTGCTAACAGTAAAGATAAAGATTTTTTTTTTATATATATATATATAATTTTTACAGTGTTTATAATATATTTAACTGATGTTGTTATAGTTTTTATGGAACGATAGATGACATGTTGTTGTGTAAATGATTTAGTTTCCTGCAGTGATGTCACTGATAACAGCTCCTCCTCTTCTTCTGATGTTTCTGCTCATGATTCCAGGTGAGTCTCTCCTGTAAATGCAATGGGACTTATAATAACAAAATATTTGAAACAAAGATTTTGACTAATCAGCATGCTCCATTTAGCCCTATTAGTAGCCCCAGGAAAAAGTAATAACTGGTAAAATATCTACTATTGTCACAACGCTGTGTAGATGATCCAACACAAACACGATGATGAAGGGAGAATACAATCTTAAATAAATCCAAAGCCATAAAGGTAAATCCAAACAAGAAAAGCTTAACACAAACATAACACTGACGAAACCGGACAAAGAACAACAGAAAAGCAGGAACTTAAGTAGTGAGGATAATAACAAGGTAATTAACAAGACACAGCTGATAAACATGAACTAATAATGATGGTGATCGTAACGTTCCCGGTCCCACTTTATATTAGGTAGAGTTAACTACTATGTACTTACATAAAAAAATAAGTACAATGTACTTATTGGGTTTGAATTGCAAAACACTTTCGCTGCTATTGAGGTGAGATACAGGTAAAGTTAGGGACAGGTTTGGTGGTATGGGTAGGTTTAAGGGTAGGGGTAAGGTGTACGAGATGGGTCAACAGTGTGATTGTGAATGTAAAAATGTATGTACACAATAAGTGCATTGTATCAAATGATTAATTTAAATGTAAGTACATAGTAATTAAGGCCACTTAATATAAAGTGGAACCCGTCCCCCTCCCGGAAGGCACGTCCTCGCGCCAACAAGAATCCAACCAAGGAGAGGGGGAGGGCACCCTGAAGTCCTGGAGGTGACGGGCAGGTGGGCAGGGAGGTGCTGGCAGCTTAGGGAGCCTCCAGGGTGGCTCTGGGAGCCGGGGTGGCCAAGGCAAAGCCAGTAACTCAGGCGACCAGGGTGAAGCAGGCAGTTCAGGGTGAAGATTAACAGAGGTTTAGATGTTGTTTTATTGGTCAAAAGTAAAAAGAAAAGAAAAGAAAAACCACCATCATGAAGATCAGCATTTCCCTTGTTTGGGCTCTTGACCCTTGACTTTCTATGTTAGGTTTTTCTCTGCAACAATGCATATGATGTTGCATTACAGTAAACAGATATTAGCTGCTTTTATTTAGTGATATTAGTTATTGTGAGAGGGCCTGATTGCATTTTTTATTTATTTTTTTTTTTATTTTTTTTTTGTCATTTATACGTGTTGGTTTTGCATTACCAACCCTGTGCCATAACAGCATGAGAATAAATTGTTGCAGCAAACAGCAAAAATCTTGAATGATTTTAAAACCGTGTAGTGCATAAACATTTTTGAACTCCAGTTTTATTTAGACCAGTGTTAATTTTGGCAGCCATTTTTATTTTAGTCTTTATCTTCAGATGAAAATGGTTATTAGTCTTAGTCACATTTCAGTTTTGGTCGACAAAAAGTCATTGCATTTTTGTCAACTTTTAGTAATTTATTTTAGTCAAACTGCACAACATTGGTGACATGCTTAATGCCACAATGCATTCTGGAGGCCATCCATAATGCATTGTGGCATGAAGCATGTCACCATTGTTGAGATTCATACACTGATTCTTGATGCCTGTGTGTGAGTAAAGTTTGTGTTTTAAAACTTACTCAGCTTTTCTGATTAAAACTGTTTTAATGTTGTTTTTATAGAAGAGACAAAATTAAGATTTTGCTCATATAAAACTCTAGTCATTAGATCAGTGAGTTGTCACTACATGATGATTATATTCTTAAGTAAAGCAAACACTGACCTCAATAATGGTGACATCAAACAAAACTATTTTCAACAAATCATCAACATCTAAACCTCTGTTAATTCTCAATAACAATTTCTGTAGACGTGTGACAGAAATAAAGTCAATCCGGTTAGTAATAAGTGAAGCTGGTAATGCTGTTTGTGGAGTTGTTTAATCAGATCTTCAGAGATTTAATGTCTTTTATCTTCAGTTCATCTAAGGCTGAAGTTGTACTTCATGTTGTTCCTCTGTCCTTCTGTGATTCTGCTCGTTATCACCTAATTATCTCATTAACTCCAACACCGATTCAGTGTTACATTTAACAGCATGTAGTGTTCACACTGAAGAGTGTGGACCTAAGAGATAGAGATCTGGGCTAACCCTTGTGGAGCCTACATGGGTGTGCTGACTGGGAGGCGTCCCGCCAGGGGGACCGTGATAGTTAAGGGGTTAATATTAGATTTTGTTTGGGCTGTTGTATCTGAGTTATAACAGCCAGACAAACAAAGACGAAATATGATCAGGTGGTGTTGGTTATGTTTTCACATAATCATTATCCAAAAGTTGTTCAGCGTATGAATCTCAACAGCGGTGACAAGCAAAATATTCTGATAAACAGATCAACTCTGAACATCAGAAAATGAGCTACTAAAAAGTCACATAAAAACAACAAAAAATAAAATAGTAAGAATAAAGGAAATTAAGACAATTAAGCTCATAATTTATTCATGCAGCAATGCATGATGGAAGCCATGGATGAATTTTGATTGGCTTTAACACCACTTTAGTAGGTGGAATAAACATATGCCAGGACTTATTTTCAGACCCCTGGACTTTACACTTCTGATACAGATACATGCACAGTTCTCATTATGTTGCGGAACAGAGTCGTCAGAATGCAATACTATGCAGGTCACTACTTTTGACATTTTTTTTCTTTTCTTTTTTTTTTTTTCTTTTTTTTACTTTGAATGAATATGTATTATTGTATTTTTTTGGTTTATGGAACTAATAATAATGGACCCACTTTATATTAAGTGGCCTTAACTACTATGTACTTACATTTAACACTATGAGGTCTGAAGGTATCGCCGGCGATACCACCGTGGTTTTTTTCTTATCAGTGTGAAAGAGACTCAAAATACTCCGTCAATGTTGCACATACAATTAAGAGTTATACACCATTTTAATCTGTGGAATATCTTCTTTCATTTGTGTACACTCAGAGTAAAAACAAAATGTTGTGCTTTTTGTAAAATAAAGAAAACTAACATGATGCGTGATCTCTCGTCTCCCTCTGAACGAAGTCCAATCTGATAGTTCTCAGAAAATGAACTGTAACTTAGTGAAAACTAATGACAAAAAAATTAAACTTATGTCTAAAAAAACGTTAAGATGTTAGGTTTTAAATCATGTAAGTCAAATCGAAAACAAACCTTCTGTGTTTATGTAATCTGTATGAAAAGAGAGCCATGTCAGAATTCCTTGATTCAGCTCATTATCCGCTAATGCGGCCACGCCCACGGAGCCAGCGCTATTCAGACGCAAATTCAGAGGCAATACATGCATACATCATCTCAATCGTGTATTTATTGTCTTCAGGGCCGGCCCGAGGCATAAGCGAACTAAGCGGCTGCTTGGGGCCCCCTGGCCAATAGGGGGCCCCCCAGTCGTGTTTTTTTTTTTTTTTTTTTTTACAATTAAATAACTTAAGCAAGTGATATAAATGAATGAATGAATGAATGAATACGAATGAATAAATAAATAATTCGAGACAAGAAAATTCTGATTTGCCGACAACTGCTGCTGTGTCTGCTAGCGTTTGAGTCATGCGCAATTGCGCATAGACACCTCGCGTGCATTGACAATTCGCGCCGGCGCGCAAGTGCACGTCACTGTAATAAATGTTATAAATGATAAGCCATGTCACAAAAAAGGATGTATCCCTCTGGTGCCGGAAAAAGAAAGAAGAAAAAGACAGAGGAGGAGAAAAAAAGAGCAAGATAAAGGTATTTTGCATAATTATTTACAGAATGTTTTGTGCAGCAGCACAAATTGTGCTCATGTCACTTGAGGTAGCAGCTAGTCATGACTCATGATCTTATATAAGCCATCACCAGAGCTAACGTTAAATCGCATTATTAATATACATTTATCTAGGTGTATTTCACGTATTGATTATAGATATCAGTTTAAGTTGAAAGGGATGCCATATTTCTTTATTATTTATTTATTAATATGGTGGCGAGTGATGTAGCAGTGCTATCCTCGGTAACACTTTAGAATAATGGTCCGTCATTAATAAGTAACTATGCAGGAAGTAATGCAGGACTAATGAGTAGATCTACATTAACACTTGAGCTACTACTATTAACTAATATAGAAACAAGCTTAACTAATCAGTAAGTAATATCAAATTTAGGACAAAGATAGTTCCTTATTAGCTAATCAATAATTAGAGAATGACATTGGCATCAATAATAACTAACTAATAACTATGAGAAATTATAAAGAATTACTAATTAATTACTAATCACAACATTAAAGTGTTTGAGATGTGAGCAATTGTCTTTTTTTACTCTCAGTGTGGTCATAAAATGCATCATTAATTACTCAAGTGTTACCTAGTCACTATGCAGGAACTACTAGTGATCAGGACCATTATTTTAAAGTGAAAAACATGTTTTTCACTTTAAAATAATGGTGCAGACCACTAGTAGTTAATCTCAACATCGTCATAAAATGCATCGCTAATTAATCAAGTACCTAGTCATTTTATCTATTTTTTGTAACATTATATTTTTGATTATATTAATGTTTGTCTATTTTGGTTTTATTTAAAAGATTGCACATTTAATGCACATTTGCATTTGCTAATTATTTATTTCATGTTTTGTGACAGTTTGTATACAGAAGTTTAAGAATAAAGTATTTTAAGTATCGATTTTTTTATTATTTATTTTGTATTAATACATAACCTCACTGTATTCATTTATAATGTAACATTATAGTGTGACATTTGTGTCAATAATCTTCAACCACAGGTGACTTCACGTGGTGGGAGGGGGGCCCCCAAATCAAATGCTGCTTAGGGCCCCCAAGAGGCTCGGGCCGGCACTGATTGTCTTCAAAAGTGTTTTGAATAGCCATATTTAGCGATCTCTTGTCTCTGTTAGTTCCTTGATTGTCACATGATTTGCCTCTTCTTTTACTGAGGCATTTGTGGACAAAAGGGGTAGAGCGCCCTCCGGCTCAAGTATGAATTAAAAACACAGCATCCAGCGCTCATAATAATGACAATAAATATAGAATAATAAATATTACTCCTCTGTATAGAAAATTGATATAAACATATGAGAATCCATCAATATTTCTCCAAATGTGTATGCTTTTAAGCATATTAAGAAATTATGGTCAATATAAGATTTTAAGAGTCAAAATGTGAAGCTTGAGTCTTAGATCTTTTTAATGATGTATAGTTTGTCAACTGCACATCAACATTTAGGCTCTATAATATAACAAATATAGTAGCCTATATGAAATGCCCTAGAGGTAGGAATGTTCAGACGCTTTGCATCACAGAAATACATTATATTTTAAAGTATATTAAAATAGAAAACCATTATTTGGTTAGAGACTTGAGACTTCTTTTAAAAACATTATAATGGCAATGTGTTCAATCTTTTGACTGGTAGTGTAATTTAACATAGGCCTATACAAAATTTTCTTCATATCATGTGCAATAATACGTGCATGCATGAGATCACAAAAATCATGTTTTTTTTTGTCCTGAGTGGACTTTAATCCTGTTATCAGCATGATCACAGAGGGTTTTTTCACAGCCTACCTGACTGAAAGGCCTCATTAATATGCAAGTCATTTCAGGTCATTATTATTCAATTCTTTTGTCTTCTCAGGTGAGAATCACCCATTATACATGAGGATTCACGCCTCCACGCATACTGTGTTTCTTGACCAAAAGTGTCTTAGAAAATTTAAATCTCTCTATTGTTTTATATGAAGGAGTAGGAAGGATAATTTTTACTTCATTCTGAAGCAAAAACTCTAGTCTACAACCTCCAATACCCAGAAGTCTTATGAACACAGATTTAATATACTTTTTTTGGCCTTATTTCAGTGACTTAAGTTTTTTGTTTTTTCAATAACCACGCATAAACGTTATTCCTTCAAAAACACAAACATGTACATACATGTTCCTCACATATTATTGTAGCCTAGTTTGTGCTGAATACAGTGTAATGACACTTTTGTCATTAATATGTTTATGAACAACTGAAAAAAGCACAAATGTCAGGGCATATCAAAACTTCTCCAGGGTCCCAAAAATCCTCAGACCCCTGAGGGTTAAATTAACCATTTGATACAATGCACTTATTGTGTACATACATGTTTTTACATTGTACTTATATTTTAAAAACACCTGCATGTAATTACATCTGTAATTAATTTCTGTAATTACACTTAAAATTACACTGTTGACCCATCTCTTACACCTTAGCCCTACCCTTAAACCTACCCATACCACCAAAGCTTCCCCTAATCTTACCCATATACCACCTCAATAGCAGCAAAAGTATTTTGCAATTCAATATGAACCCAATAAGTACATTGTACTTATTTTTTGATGTAAGTAAATAGTAGTTAAGGCCACTTAATATAAAGTAGGACTATAATAATAACAATAATAACAATAAAATGCCTAATAAAATGACAGTGTTGTTAGCCTACCGGAACCGGTAATAAACTTTTTTCCAGGCTTCTGATTGGCCAACATGGCTTTTGACAGCACTTCATAGCGTGTTTTTGCGTTTTTCATGTGGACACGATTTTTTATTTATTTTTATTTTTTTGTACAGAGGAGGAAAAAGTTTATAAAAATACCCGTGTTCGTGTGGACTAGGCCTCAGAGAGGGACCATATGTACTCTGAGCAGAGTTGATTTAAGTCTGGGGATTATGTTGTGAGCTGCAAACATTTAGTACAGAATGTGTTTCATGGTTAGTGTTCATTGCCTTTTGTGTGATGTCTGTAGATTTTATTCACATCATATGATAAGTTTGGTTCCCTTTCAAGGGAACTCACGCTGCGTTGATGACAACACTTTGGAGAACGCCTTCAGCATGCGTCTGAAGCCATGTGCAACTCAGTCGAATCTTGATTGGTGCAACGTCATCCCGTCACACGTGCCAGTGGAAAGTGGAAGTTATAAAGGAGCCGGTCTCACAGCTGTTCTCAGCTTTCTGATCTTCAGCAAGTGCTCTGCTTCATAACAGTTTGTCAGTATGAAATTAAAAGCCATCATTCTGACAGCATTGTACTGTCTATGATGTGCTGTCAATCAAAAAGGGAGCGGGGAACATGTTAGACAGTTACAAACTCATGCAGTGCAAAAATTACTGTTGCTGTGATGTTCTTGGATAAATAAAATACTATTTATTCTTCTGCTTCACGCTGACATTAAAGTTGAAAAATAAGCCACTGTAAATTTGTTGTAGGTGTTGCTATGGTGATGTCAGTCAGAGAGGCTCCTCCTCTTCCTCTGATCTTTCTCATCATGATTCATGGTGAGTCGCTGCAACACTTAAGAAACGCCCAGGAAGTTTTGCACACTGCATTGTTTATGCACAAGCTGCTGCTAATTTGTTCAGTGTGAATGTTTTTTAGGGGTCTGTAGTCAGAGGGAGAATGTGATCTACAGTCCTTCACACATCTGTGCACTAAAGGACTCATCAGTGATAATGAACTGCACTTATACATTTCCTACTGAACGTCAGATCAGGAAAGTGTTCTGGACCAAAACACTGGAAAAAGTTAATGGAGAGCATCCAGATCTGTCTGAGGACCCTGAATACAGTCAGAGGCTTCAGTATCTGGGAGATAAACAGCAGAACTGCACCATGAGACTGAGTCATGTGACACTGAAGGATTCACACATGTACTATTTCAGATTCACTACTGATAAAGATAATGTGAAATGGACTGGTGTTCCAGGAGTGACTCTTACTGTTACAGGTGACTTTCATGAGGTTTCTCTCTTCTTCTGTGCATTATGTTGAATAATAATCAGTGTATGACAGCAGCACTAGATATAATGTGTGTGTTGTGTTCAGATCTTCAGGTGGAGTCTCCTGAGAGAGTGACAGAGGGAGATTCAGTCCGTCTGACATGTAAAAGCAGCTGCACTCTGACTGACAGAGCAACATTCATCTGGTACAGAAACTCACAGCCATTAACTGAGAGAAGAGACAGAAACAATGAACTCCTGCTGCAGTCAGTCAGAAGAGAGGATGCAGGCAGATATAGCTGTGCTGTACACGGACACAATCACATCTCTCCTGCTGTTCAGCTCAATGTCATGTGTGAGTACAGATTCATTTGTTCTTTTAAAAACTGATGATTGTGATTAATCAAAGATTTAATTTTTGTCTTTATTTAGACCCACCCAGGAGCGTCTCAGTGTCCATCAGTCCATCTGGTGAAATAGTGTCAAGAGATTCAGTGACTCTGATCTGCAGCAGTGATTCAAACCCTCCTGCTCTGAACTTCAGCTGGTTTAAAGGAGGAACGTTTGTAGGATCTGGAAGAATCTTCAACATCTCAAAGATCAGCTCTGATGACAGTGGAGAATACAAGTGCAAGTCCAGAAATGAACATGGAGAGAAATACTCTGATACTGTGCCTTTAAACGTCTTGTGTGAGTTAATGATGATTCACGAACTATGAAATTAAATCCTCTAAACATTGTCTGTCATCTCTACTTTATTGTGATTGTCAATGATATCAATGTTTTGTCTGTGTTAGATCCTCCAAAGAGCGTCTCAGTGTCCATCAGTCCATCTGGTGAAATAGTATCAGGAGATTCAGTGACTCTGATCTGCAGCAGTGATTCAAACCCTCCTGCAGAAATCAGATGGTTTAAAGGAGGAACGTTTGTAGGATCTGGAAGAATCTTCAACATCTCAAAGATCAGCTCTGATGACAGTGGAGAATACAAGTGCAGATCCATCAATGAACATGGAGAGAAATACTCTGATGCTGTGACTTTAAATGTCATGTGTGAGTTAATGATGATTCAACAAACAAACTTGTCAGTATTGTGTTCCAATCACCTGGATTTGCTAATTAGCACAGTTGTTCAGCCAGGAGGTAGAACTAATTAGTGAAATCAGCTGGCTGAGTTCATGAACTCCAATGTTAAATTAACTCTTGTGGCAGTATATGTGAGACCATACTCCAGAGTATTAACCCCTTAAGCCCTGAGGGTATTTTCAGAGTTTTTTTTTTTTGTTTGTTTGTTTTTTTCTGAGTGACACACAAAAACGTAAAGACTCATAACTCCAAAACTCTAGCAAGGAGAGTCAAAAAGTTGGTATTGTTTGAAAGGAAACATTTGAAATTTTTAATATATATATATATATATATATATATATATATTTTTTTTTTTTTTTTTTTTTGTAATTTGTACATTCAAATTTTTGGCGATGTTCCCCTATATGTGATCTGTATCTGGATCAAATTTCGTAGTGAAAAAGTAGTCAAAAGTTACAGCATTTGGAACCAACGTAGCCTTTTTGTTTATCCATTGGCACCCCCTGATGGCCATTTTTTTTTTTAAATCGTTCTTTCATGTGGAGTAATTTGTAACCAATGCATTGGATTTTGTGAATTTTGGACTCATTTTAATTGGTAGAATCCACTGTAAGTAATTATTTTCTATAATCTATCCATGTTTCATGAAGATATAAGCTAAAATGCCAAGTGATAGCTACATTTTAGTTTTAGTTAGCATCTGTGCGCCTGTGGGGTTTTATGTGTCATAATTACGTGATCAGTATCTCATGATCGGCTTATTGGATTATGCCGATGTTGATCTCATTTTAATCGGATTATTATTTACATATGGGTCTTGCGGGGCTTCACATACAAAAACTCACTCAAGTTTAGTCAAAGCCCAAAACAACTACACTTGTTGTATTCTACTCCATGAGACCTTTCCAATGACATAAACACATGATTATCTGAGCTGTATAATGCTTTTGACACATTGGAGTACATAGTAAAAAAAAAAATCCTAAATTATGATTTTTTTTTTTTTTTTATTATTACTATTTTTCAGTAAATAACTCAGCAGTAATTTGGAGTTAATCAAATTGGCTACATTCATTGTAAAGTTCAGACTCTAAGCTTTTAAATGACACCTATTTTGTGATTATCTAAGCAGGAGTTTTGAAAAATATGATTATTAATTTTTTTTGGTTGGATGCATTAAAAAAGCTGAGTTTCTAAGCTTTAAAATGATACCTATTTTGTGTTATTCCTGTCAGTGGTTGCTTAGTAATTTGATTATGGATTTGTTTGCGGGGGGTGGTGTCCCGCCGGCGGGACACTTAGGGCTTAAGGGGTTAAAGTGTTAAAATAAGAGTGTTAAATGAACACTGAAGCAGTGTTAAAGTTAATGAGATAATTAAGTGATTAATTGAGTGATGATTGAGCATTATTGAAGACACCTGATGATAACAAGCAGAATCACCAAAGGAGAAAATCACAATTTTTAAGTCGCCATTACGGTGATCAGTATTTGCTTTAGTTGAGCTCTTGACCCTTGACTTTTTAATGTTAGATTTTGGTTGGCTGCTGTAACTGAGTTATAACAGCCAGACAACCAAAGAGAAAAGATGATCAGGTGGTGTTGGTTATGTTTTCACATAATCATTATTTGATCTGAATCACTGAACTCATTTAGAGCCCAATCTCTGAGTTAGATTTACATTATTGATTACAGCAGCACTGTGATTCTACAGCAGAAGATCAGCTTTATCAAAATAATCTGAAAGATTTCTTAGAAGTTGTGGTGATGGGTGATTTCAAAACACTGCTTCATGAAGCTTCAAAGCTTTACAAATCTTTAGTTTCAAATCAGTGGTTCGGAGCACTGCCACAATCACGTGATTTTAGTAACTTATGTCATAAGTGTTTCGAAACGTTTAAAAATTTCAATGGTTCATGTGACTTTGGCAGTTAATGATTAGCATTACTAAAAAGTCACTAAGACAGTTCAGCTCATAATTTATTGATGCAGCAATGCATGATGGGAACCACGGATACATTTTGATTGGTGGCTCCCAGAATGCACTGCAACATGCTTTATTATTCTCACCGTTGTTGAGATTCAAAGGCTGATTCTTGATGTCTGTGTGTCTAAATGAGAGAGAGTTTTTCTTTTTTTTCTTTTTTCTTTTTTTTTTAGTTATTTTTATTTTAAAACAGAATGACTTTTGAGAAATAATTTGGATTAAGCAACACCACCTGATCATCTTCTCTCTTTGCTTGACTTTTACTTTCTGAACCTGGACTTCACACCTCTGTTCATTTTTTGCTCTTTTTAAAAACTGGAAATTATATTTCAATTAGATGATTTAAGGATTTATTTATTGTCTGTTTTAGACCCTCCCAGTGTCTCAGTGTCCATCAGTCCATCTGGTGAAATAGTGTCAGGAGATTCAGTGACTCTGATCTGCAGCAGTGATTCAAACCCTCCTGCAGAAATCAGCTGGTTTAAAGGAGGAACGTTTGTAGGATCTGGAAGAATCTACAACATCTCAAAGATCAGCTCTGATGACAGTGGAGAATACAAGTGCAGATCCATCAATAGACATGGAGAGAAATACTCTGATAATGTGACTTTAAACATCATGTGTGAGTTATTGGTGGTTCAACAAACAAACTAGAGGATTAACAATCCCAAAATATGAATATAGTTTCTTTTGTTTGTTTCAGACCCTCCCAGGAACGTCTCAGTGTTGATAAATGGATCTGGTGAAATAGTGTCAGGAGATTCAGTGACTCTGATCTGCAGCAGTGATTCAAACCCTCCTGCTCTGAACTTCAGCTGGTTTAAGGAGAATGAAAGCTCAGCTGTTGGATCTGGACAGAGTTTCAGTGCACTACAGAGTGGACGCTTCTACTGTCAGGCTCACAATCAACATGGATCTCAGAGATCAGACGCTGTAACTGTGACTGTTAAAGGTAGAGCAGCTCATATACTTACATTACTCTTTCTAAAGTGAAGCAAATGAATCTGTTCAGATGTTTTACTCTTTTGTAGGACATCTGGTGATATTATACATATCCATTGGAGTGGTTTGTGGAGCTGCAGTGATCATCATGATGCTGGTTTGGTAAGATATGTGTCTGTGGTACTATGTAGTGTGTGTGAATGAGTGACTGAGTCAGAAGGTTGTGAATTCAGCGAGACGTCATGATGAATGTGAGCCAAAGCAAAATTTCCAATTTTCCATCCTATCTTTCCACACTGACAGCTACTCAGTTAGTTATTGAATGAGGAAGTCTGAAGCTCACATCTTTACTGCAGTAAATCCTGAAGATACACCAGATATAATAAAATAATACATAATTGTGTATTAAACATCACATAAGTTCTGATTGGTTGTAATTGTGTCAAATCATTGTTTTTAAAGGGTAATCAAGTGGATGAAAAAGAGAAATGACACACAGGAGTCTCAGGTGAGAACAATTTATTTGGTTATCAGTAGTTTACTGATCAGGTACATTCATTTCTAACTAAAAGTGAAAGTTTAAATGTAGTTGTGACTTTATTTAATGAGTTGTTTATATACATTTTTTAATTTTCTCTCTATTCTATTTTTTTTTCTTTTAATGGCACAGATGGTTCTTTCCAGGCCCCATCATGACAGACACAAAGCTTGTGATGTTGAATTGAGTGAACCTGTGTATGAGAATCCAACGCTCCTCAATGTCAGTGTGAAAATATCAAATGTCTTTTGATTAAAGGTGCCCAAGAATGCTTTTTCACAAGATGTAATATAAGTCTAAGGTGTCCCCTGAATGTGTCTGTGAAGTTTCAGCTCAAAATACCCCATAGATTTTTTTTAAATTAATTTTTTTAACTGCCTATTTTGGGGCATCATTAACAATGCACTGATTTAGGCAGCGCGCCTCCCTCTTAAATGGCGTGCTCCCTGCCACACGAGCTGTCGACTATATTACAGCGCATTTACAAAGTTCACACAGCTAATATAACCCTCAAATGGATCTTTACAAGATGTTCGTCATGCACGCTGTATGCATGCTTCGAATTATGTGAGTAAAGTATTTATTTGGATGTTAACGTTTTATTCTGAGTGAATTTGAGGCTGTGCTCCGTGGCTAATGGCTAATGCTACACTGTTGGAGAGATTTATAAAGAATGAAGTTGTGTTTTTGAATTATACAGACTGCAAGTGTTTAAAAATGAAAATAGCAACGGCTCTTGTCTCCATGAATACAGTAATAAATGATGGTAACTTTAACCAAATTTAACAGTACATTAGCAACATGCTAACGAAACATTTAGAAAGACAAGTCAGTTATTATTGCTCCATCTGCCATTTTTCGCTGTTGTTCTTGCTTACCTAGTCTGATGCTTCATCTGTGCACAGATCCAGACGTTAATACTGGCTTGTGTAATGCCTTGAACATGAGCTGGCATATGCAAATATTGGGGGCGTACATATTAATGATCCCGATTGTTACGTAACAGTCGGTGTTATTTTGAGATTCGCCTGTTCTTTGGAGGTCTTTTAAACATTTATATAAGAAGGAGGAAACAATGGAGTTTGAGACTCACTGTATGTAATTTCCATGTACTGAACTCTTGTTATTTAACTATGCCAAGGTAAATTCAATTTTTGAATCTAGGGCACCTTTAAGTATATGGAAATTTAAATAACACAGTCCTGTTTTTACTTTGTCTCTTCATTCATAAAGGCTGATCAGCTTGATGATTGTAAACCTGAACTGAACTCGTCTGTGTATGAAGACCTTCCGGTAAGTAAGAAAACCTACAACTTATTATTCTTTCATCATGACTAATATTCTTGATGCTTTTATTTAGACATCATTATTAATGTTTTCACTTTCTTTCTTTCTTAATCAGCAGAACAACAAGAGGCTGTAATGTTTTGAACACACAGCAAATATTACAGCCTTTATGCATCTCTTTGTGGGCGGAGCCCTGAATGATTGACAGGAGTGCCATGATGACATGTGACTGAAGTCATTTGGGGATCATTTTATAGATGAATGGGCAAAAATGGAAGTAAAAGGTTAATGAATTGATGTAAAATTGTGTTTTTCGTTATGCTTTGTATCACGTATGAATCTTACTTCATTTAGATTATTAATGTTTTTAACCTTAAAGGTGCAGTAGGTAATTCTCTTCGGAATTTTTTTTTTTTTATACTGGTTGAAAGTCTCCTCATATCCTGGTAGCAATCACTATGTTAAACGGTCTAAATGTATTTTTATAAGTATACATTGTCTGTGGAAGGTATAGGACCATAAAATGTTCATTCAATCATTATATTCGGTCTGAATGAAATAATACAATGTCAATGCAAATTTGCACTGTACATTGACTTTGTTTGTTTGAAGTTTAATTAAAAAAAAAAAAAAGTTTATGTAGGAAGACATCAGTCACAGAGCACCGCAAACAAACAGCAGCCACATTTTACAGTTCCTACCAAATCAAAACAATGAGCTTATGCTGCGTTCACACCATAACTACCGTAACTAAGAGATGGCAACCCGTGACACTTTAACCGAAGCTGTTCACATCCTCAGACTTGGATTTATGCGTTTGTGTCAACAGTATCAACACTGAATTTAATCTGCAGCAGTCAGGTACAAACTCTCTAAGTTGTTTACGTATGTTCATTATTATTATAATGTTATGTGCTTTGAGACATGAGGTAGCTTAAAGCCATCTCTTGTGATGCTTCGCAGAGAGCAGCTGTGTGTGTGTGTGTGCCTTCATGTGTTTTGGAGGAGGCGTGGCTTTAAGACGCTCTAAAAGGGAGGGTGGGATAATATGAATTGAAAGCTATCTTGCTACTTGCCCTCCAAAAAATGTCCTATTGCACCTTTAAGTATCAGGATTGTTCATGTTTCCAATAAAAGGCAGAAAAAAATAATGCTCTCATTGTACAATTCACACTTTTCTGTCATTCACTACATCAGAATAACAGCATAACAGATATTAAAGAGCATTACATTTAGAGACTGCAAGAGGAAAACAAATGATCTAGTCAGATTATTAACATAATGATTATAATGCTACATAAAATTACACTCGCAACCTGTGCTGTTGTTCGGAACAACAACATGTCAATAAAGAAGTCTACTTACTAATAAAGAAGCAACTTACATTTCAACCTGCCTGTCATCGTGCCTCATCCCTGCCTACTGTTTGGACTGTGTTCTCCTCCTCACCTTGTCTTGTCTATTGACTTGTAAAATAAACCTGTTACACTCATCCAATCCACACTTTTCCGTCATTCAATACATCAGAATAACTAATGTGATCTCATGAGAATACGTGTGTATTTTTTTGTAAAGTGTGGTTCTACCACACATACATTTATTTACGTTTTTATACACACGAAACCGTACAATATTGACGTATTTATAGATTTATATATATATATATATATATATATATATATATATATATATATATATATATATATATATATATATATATATATTGTTTGATGAGTTGTTCTGTTACGTGTTTGAAGAGACGAGGCAGAGAGAGAATGCAAATGCACACACACAGTTTAATAACAAAAGGCAAAATATAAAGAGACTCCAAACCTGGAAACTGGCAAATAGTCCACACAAAGAATCAGGAACATAATCCAAAGACCACAAAGGAAGGAACAATACATCCATGAGAAATAAATACAACTCATGACCCACAACTTAAACACAAGAGCTTAAACAGGCAAACTAAAACCAGTAAACGATCAACAGTTGGGAGAAAATAAACCATAATGAGTCCAGGCACAGGATTGTGGGGAATGTAGTTCATAATGGGAGAACAACAAAGTCAGAAGGAGTGCCCTCTGGAGGAACTCATGGGCACTCCAGCTGGTGAACATGACTCTTATCAACACACTAAAGAGGAAGTGAGACTAAGGGTTTTAGTAAGTACGATCTTATAAAGTCTCATCAAATTCATTAAATTAATTTAAAAAGGATCAAGGCTGCATTTGTTCATGCAACAGAAACTCAGTATCTGTGAACAATCCTGTCTGTGAAGAAATAAAAGTTCAACTGCATGTGAAAATCACAAACATCTTAAAGAAACATTTTGAAAATGTGAAGAACTTTGAATGTTCTCGTCTCTGTTCACTTCCTCTTTCTTTCTCTGTTTGGCTAATTCTCTCACTCTGAAGGATGCTGCTTTATTTGTTTCGTCCATTTTATGATGATCTATTTTCTTATCATACAAAACTTTTTTTTTTTTAAATAGTTTTAATTAAAGCTGATTTTAAAGCAGCAATTGAGGGTAAAATGTACTTGAAAAGAGGAAGATAAAGAGTTTGTCATCAAGAGAAATCATCCTGTTCTCACTGTATTGTTTCATCACTGAAAAACAATACAATTTCTTTTCATTTGTTCACTGTATTTTCATAGAGAGAAAAAAAGCTGTTGTTTATTCAAATATGGTGAATAGGGTGAATAGCTCCAGAAATGTTCAAGTCATGTTTTACCTGAGAATCAAATGAAAAAAGTATACAATATATTTGCATAAAACCATTGTGATTTTACTGTCATGAAAATAACCTTGATGAATTTCATGAGATTCACCTTCACAGAAGCTAAAATAAGTGTCTGTATATTGATTGTGATGTCAGTCAGAATGGCTCCTCCTCTTCCTCTGATCTTTCTGCTCATGATTTCGGGTAAGTCGGATTTATTTCTGCTTTTCAACATCCTCCAGCACTACAGACTCATCAGTGATAATGAGCTGCACTTATAAATACCCTACTGGACATCAGATCAGGAAAGTGTTCTGGACCAAAGGTCCATTACAAGAGGGTAAAGAGCCTCCAGATCTGTCTGAGGACCCTGAATACAGTCAGAGGCTTCAGTATCTGGGAGATAAACAGCAGAACTGCACCATCAGACTGAGTCATGTGACACTGAAGGATTCACGCATGTACTGTTTCAGTAACTAGTTTTGTTTTCCTCTTTCTCCTGGTTCTCATGTTTTCTTCTATCTCTCTTCCATTAAGGCTGTTCATCCATGCACCAACGCTCCTAAAATGAACATCCCTCTGTATGAGAATGTTACAGTTTATGAGAATGTTACTGTAAGTGTCCAGCTCTTCTCATTGAGAGTCAATAGAGATTAATCTTGTGCTATTAAATGTCCCACTCTGTCTTTCTTCTCTCAACATCACTGCAGACTATGATATGTGCCTTTAAACATTTCAAAATGGTTATCTTTGTAAATCTTTGTAATTGGATCTCATTTTTGTCTCATTGTTTCAGACTAACAGGAATATGCTGTAGTGATGATGGCATTTTACAGTCCTCATGTGACTGTGTGGGTGGAGCCTGGATGATTGACAGGAGTGTCTGATGAAGATTTACTGGAGTATTTTGAGAAGATTGAGGAAAATCAAATTTAACTCAAAACCTTGGCCAGCAAACAACATTGTCATGAAAATATATTGTTGCTTGACTTATAATGGCTTACAGTTAATGCTAATTGTTTGTTAATTAGATTGTTGTTGTTTGTGTCACTGTAAACATCTTTATGATCAGTGTAGGAATACAAATGTTCTAGTAAAGACACTTTTAACATTGAACATTTTAAATTAATCTTTCATTTAATAAATTAGTGTTCTCAATGCTAGTAGTCTTAGATGACTCATCCATGGATCATTTCAATGCTCACTTTTCACAGTTGTTTCTGATGCTTAAATAGTGTTAAAACAACATTTATTTCAGGTTTTTCCAGCCAATGCACATGTGCAGTCCTGAACGCACATCTGAGAACTGTTTCTATGGAAATCAGTGATGATTCCATTACTAGAGATGCCATATTGTGCATGTGATAAAAGGCCTCCAGCTTTACTCTGACAGGACTGACTTCCTCTTCCTCCTGGTGTGACGTCCCTCAGTGTTGCTTATGAAGGTCACGTGATCACACTGTGATGCTGCTGTCAAAAGTTCATGCGTTTGTTTTCTCACTTACTGTACTAAAGAGGAAACTGTGTCTGTGACCCTGTTTAGAAACATGATGCATTCAAGAACAAGGCCGCAAAATAAAATAATAAAAACTTTTAGACATTTAGATGAAACAATTCTGCTTCATCAGCATATTTTAAGTTCATTGTTTAACTTCTATTGCTATTAATCAATCAGTGAATTGGAGGTTTATCAAATGTACAGTTGGTGATGCTGGTGATGAAATATGTTTTTTACATCACTGCTACTGCAATACCTTCCAGTGTTTTACAATCCCGCCTCCATCAGTTCCCATTCCAGGATAGTTGGGCTGAATATGCAAATAGTTATTCAAGCTATTATTTACTCTGTCTCTCAAGAACAGATTCCTTGTCATCACTGTCTGTATGATTGAATATAGATATTACCAAGTTTGAAAACACTATTACATGAGCATCTTCATGGATTGATGTAAAGTTTCTCTCAGTTTAACAGTTAATGCCTTTAGTCTAATGTCATCAGCTAAAACTCTTCTTCTGCTTTATCAGAACCATAGTTGAGGTGTCAAAAGCTCAAATTAAAAAATAATGTGTTAATCACGTGTCATTCAGTGTGAAAACGGCAATACTGGTTCCACCCTGATCATCTGTAGTGTTGTCTCTGGTCACGGGTGTTGGTGAAACGGGTAAGAGCTTGATTTTATAACCGTTCTGTCAAATATCTTAAGTGTGGGGGATTTATGTGAGATTTTAATGATTTCTGTGTGCATTAAGAAAATAACTAGTGCTTATTTCTCTTTTGGTTTGTTCTGTTCAATCTTGGTGTAAATATAGTGAAAATATATGAAATAAAATATTGCATTGATAGGTAACACTTTAGAGTACTGTTCCTTCATTAATGAATACCTACACAGGTACAAATGAGTAATGCATTATTAACACTCTAGTATCTACTATTAACTAACAAGAAACTCTGATGAATGAATTATTAAGTAACAGTGCTCAGTTGAAGGTCGTAGTTCACTATTAGCTAATCAGTAACTACTGTTTTTTTTCATTCCTCCCAGAGAACTACTAAGAACTGCTATATACAGGTTCATAATTAATGTGAATAATGCATAATGTATAATTAATTCTAAAGAAAAGATCATGGTAACCCACTAGTAATGACTGAAGTGTTACCAAATCATTCAGATGTAATTACTGTACAAAACTGTACAAAAATGTACAAAAACCTCAAACACTGCTTCATGAAGCTTTGAAACCTTTACCAATCTTTAGTTTCGAATCAGTGCTTCGGATGTTTTAAACTGCCAAAGACACGCGATTTCAGTAAACAAGGCTTCGTTACATCATAACTGTTTCGAAACATTTTGAAATTTCAATGGTTCACCACTGGGGGGCAAAGATCTCTGTGAACCCATGAATCGTGTCTATAGTTTTATACATGTAGACGTTTTAAGTTATACATTAGTACACCTATAATTAAAAAGAATAATATTAGTTAGCTACTATTATTCTTTTTTAATTGTAGGTCTATAATAGTCTCTTATTGGCCTGTTCAGCTAAGCCAGCCATGGAACAAAGAAAACAAGCCCAGAAAATTGATTAAAAAAATGAATATTTTACAGACACTTGATATTCAGTCTTCTTATATGATTTGTTAATTGCATTTAGTATATTTTAGTTTCAATAAAGCATTTGCAATGGGTTTGTAAAAGGTGTTTTTACTGCATTTACACTGTCCTGATCAGGATTCGAACCCAGGGCAACAGCATGCCACTCAAGATCACTATCCACTCCCCCTCACACTTTCTTGTTTGGCATAAACAACATGTAGGTTATAATTTGTCAAAGTTTTGCCCTGTCCAAATAGCCACACTTGCGGTCTTTGCACTTGACCACTTGTCTACTTACATGACGTATTTCCTGTATTTGGCTCAAGTGTTCAAGTAGGTGTGAAGACTGCAAGTGTGTGTAGAACTTTTGATTACTCGATGGGACACACTTACAGTGTTGCAAAAAAATGCATGATAATGCATGTTGGGATACGCTTAGCCTCGAATACCGCTCTGAAGCGGTATTCAAGATAGTGTGGGTTTAGTGTGCATTGAGCTGTGAACAGATATGTATAGGATGCACATCATTGAAAACACTAAGGGCCCTATAATACACTAGTGATGGGAAGTTTGGATCATTTTACTGACTCGGACTTTTGAGTCTCGTTCAACAAAATGAACGAATCTTTTTTCGAGTCATTTCGTTCATTTCGTTCATTTTAGCAAAATGTAATTAAAATGTTACGTGTTACTTCCCCAACACATCTACTACTTATGCAAACGTTGATCACACTACAAACAATACAAAACTACAATGCTATAAGATTCAGAAATGATTAATTCATTACCTGGGTCTTCAGTTTATGACAAGCTGATTAAGCTCACCTCACCTCTTGTCTGACAAGTCTTCGGGTTTAAGTCATTCCTTAATGACGTGACAGGCAGTCCCATGCTAAACCAATGCAGTCTGAGCCGGTAAGAGAATTGATTAGTTCATTTCATGAGTCTTTCGGGTTTTTGAGTCGTTCCTTAATCACGTAACAGACCCATACGCAATTTCTGACATTTCTGTCAGTGTTTTTGTTACTGTTTCTTGAGGATCTGTGGTGTTATTATAAATAAATAAAGCCCTGTTATAAATAAAATATTGATTAATTTATCTTTTTGACTGTCTATCTGTAAATAAACTCTAGGCTATATAATAATATAATAATCCAAGCCTACAATACAAAGTATTTATAGCCTAGTTTGTTCATTTTTACTCCAATTTTGAGTTTGCTGTTATAATAATTGCTTTTCCTAGGCAGACTTGACATATTGGTCTAATATATGTATAAGAAGATTGCTCAAAAAGGACATAATGACATAAATTAAAAGCAAATAACATTTTGAATTTGAATTATTAATGTTAGTTTAAAACATCAAGGTTATGATAACTTCAGCTTTAACAGTTGTAACACAAACTCAAACAAAACTGGAGAGTTAACATTATTTACTAATAAATATAATGTGCTTGGGTCACACAGCATTGGTTAGCGTATGGGTCTGTCACGTGATTAAGGAAGGACTCAAAAACACGAAAGACTCATGAAATGAACTAATCAATTGAATCATCAGGTGAACTACTACTAGCAGTACAGAACCTGTAGCATATTGCACATGCGCGACTGAACGAATCACCCCCCGAGACGACTCGTTCTTCCCGAGTCACATTAAAGATTAGTTCAAAATGAACGAATCGTTCAAGAACGACACATCACTATAATACACCCAGCGCAATGCGACGCAAGACGCAGCGCAAGTGTGTTTGCTAGTTTGTGCCCGGCGCCGTTTGCGTTTTCCCGTTCAGCGCCACGTCCTTAAATTAGTAAATGCATTTGCGCCAGTTAGTGCGCCCATGGGCGTGCTGGTCTAAAAAAGAGGTGTGTTCAGGCGCATTGCCGGCGCATTGCTATTTTAAGGAGCTGAAAATAGACTGCGCCATAGACCAACTCAAACCTGGTCTAAAGTCTAAAGTCAATGGCGCAATATTTTTTTGTTAGAGCGCGTTGGTAGAAACTGCGCCTCTGGGCGCGTCCACAGTGCGCGTTGACTTTGCTTATTACACACGGGGATGCGCATCACACAAACATGCCAAATATTAAAAACAAAAGGATTACAGTGTAAAAGAATATTATTGTGTAGACTACATAAATATAAAAATGTAATGACGTAATAATTCATCCCACGCCTTCTTCACATCGGGAAGCTTTGGTGGATTCCTGCTTGTCCCGTAGATGATCTGCTCGCGCGCTTTAACTTCGCACATGAGCAGATCGGTTTATTCGCTTGAAAAGCGTTCAGCTTTTCCGCCAACAAATTCCGCCATGTAAATAGCAATCCGCCATGGCGCAGGCACATCTCGCTCTTAAAGGGAATGGGAGATGACACTCTGATTGGTTTATTGAACGTTACGCCTATTACTCATTAAGAGAATAGGGACAACCCATTTCAAAAATGCCCCCCGGCGCACGGACCGTTTTTCCGTCGTTAAAATAGCAAAAGTGGATTTGGACACGCCCTGAGTGCACCTGCGCCGTGCGCTTTACACTTTGCATTTAGATCGTTAAAATAGGGCCCTAAAGGTACTCATTAATTTTATTTAAAAGGTAAAATTAGTTATTTTTGCATTTTTCTGAGTGATTTCTAACTTCCGGTTTGAAAAGCAAAATCGGAGCAACGTCACAAAATCTGACGTCATCGTGTACCATCGAACATGCTGGCGTTAACAGTTTCTGCATTTATTTATGACTTAAAGCTCATTTAATCCAATCACTGTGCTGTATTATGCATAAGATTATAATTGCGGTATTATGCATGAGGAAGTATCACTCTCTCGCCTCGGTTTGTTTTCATTCAGAGACATATCGTTGGTGTTCGTTTTCTCTGTGCTACAACAAAAATGCATTTTCCTGCGATGCGACCAGAGCAGAGGTTTGTGTGTATGTGGATTGTTTTGCTTTAATCTACCAGCACAAATGGAAAATATGTTCGCGTGAGATCGCATTACAGCGGAGAATTCAAATGTCACAAAAGTGCGGCTCATTCTCCTCTGCCTGCTCTAGCTGCGTTCAAACACGTGAGTCGTAGGCTATTTCCCTCAGCACAGCAGCACATGAGTGTTGTTTTGTTTTTGCCCACGATGTGGTCAGAACTGGAGTTAAAATACGAACACATGAAAAATACGACTGTTATGCTATACACGCGGAGCATGCATATGATCGGTTTCAGCGCGGAGCTCCGTGTTGTGTTTAACAACACTAGCCACGTGGATCATAGCTCATACAGAATAAAGTATCCGTGTTTAAAGTTTTTATTTCACACATTCTCCTGCACCAAACATTAACCAGCACGGTGTAGTTATGCACACATATTTCATCAAGTCTTCTTCAAATGAAATATATGTGCAAACTGGACACTGATACAGTGGTGTAGCCCATCTGAACGCGACGACACGATTATTCTAATAGACAAAAGGTTGATTTTGAGAGTGCAGTGCTCATAAACGTAATCAAAGTAGCCTATTATTAGCCCTATTAAATATTCTTTCGCATTTCTCCCTTGTGTTTGGGAGTTTGTTGTCATTTTCTCCGTGCTCATATATTAATATTCATTATTCTGTATAATGAGTGTCCTCTATGTCTGTGCTTCATTGGTTGTTCTCTCCCCTCTCCCCCCTCTCTACACTCCCACTTTTCCAAAGGGTTTCATGACCCTTTAAGGGCACTGTACTTGGGCATTTTTTAAACATGGGACAGCCTTGTGCACTTACTTCCTGTCGTGTGCACGAGCTCTTAAGTGGCCAAGATCGGAAGTGTGGGTATTTGGACAGGGCATTTGTCTGAATCGTTGTCAATGTTGTTTCAGAGCAACACATGCAAGTGACCACTAGGTGTCACCATTGAGACGGGTGTCAGATTGTTTCGAAGCCTCAACACAATAGAGGGTATGCATCGATGTCACTTTCGCGCCAGAACGCGCTCCCTCAGCTGTTTTTTTTAGCGCCATTCACACTGAAAACCAATGCTGCCGCTCAGTCTTTTGCCACTTAGCGGGCGTGACCGCAGTCGTAACGGTCGACGGTGACGTCACGTGCATGTCCTCTATACGGCACATTTGCTTCAGTTGTTTCAGTGTTTCACGAAGTCTCGCTCTGCCCATTACTATAGGTAGAGGATCCAAACGCAGGGTTTATTAAGAGGGTAATCCACAATCATAATCCAAAATCCATGCAATGGATCAAAACACATGCAGACAGTCCAAACAAACAAACAAAAAACAAGGCAGGGTACACAGGCAAAGAGTAATCCAGAACATGAGGCAGAAACAAGCAGTGCCCACTGGTGGCAATTATGGGCATTCTCATTGGTAACTGTGACAATATTGTCACGGGAAGACTGCATACGAAGTCTGGTTCATAATAAACAAGGTTTAATATAATACGCAGGTAGAAGTGTAACAGCGTGTAACACACATGCATAGCATACACGAACAATAACCGACCGGGACTGAACTGAACAGGGAGAATATATACACAGGAGTAAATGATGGAACTAAAACAGCTAGGCAAGGATTAACATAATCAAACACCATGGCAACTGATAAGAACATGACAGACAACAGAACACATGTGACAAATATGAAAAGTGGCAATTCCTTATGTATTATTTAAATATACACATTTAATTAATGAAATACAGTGGCAAGAAAAAGTATGTGAAACACTTGTAGAATCTGTGAAAATGTGAATAATTTTAATAAAATAAGAGGGATCATACAAAATGCATGTTATTTTTTATTTAGTACTGTCCTGAGTAAGATATTTTACATAAAAGATGTTTACATTTAGTTCAGAAGACAAAACAATAGCTGAATTTATTAAAATAACCCCATTCATAAGTATGTGAACCATTGATTCTCAATACTGTGTGTGGTTACCTGATGATCCACGACTGATTTTGTGTTTTGTGATGGTTGTTCATGAGTCTCTTGTTTGTTCTGAGGAGTTAAACTGAGCTCTGTTCTTCAGAAAAATCCTCCAGCTCCTGCAGATTCTTCAGTTTTCAAGCATCTTTTGCATATTTGAACCCTTTCCAGCAGTGACTGAATGATTTTGAGATCCATCTTTTCACACGGAGGACAACTGAGAGACTCAAACACAACTATTAAACAAGGTTCAAACATTCACTGATGCTCCAGAAGGAAACGCGATGCATTAAGAGTCGGGGGTGAAAACTTTTGAACAGGATGAAGATGTCACAATCTTTCTTATTTTGTTTAAATACCGTTGTTTTTCATTTAGTACTGCCCTTCGGAACCAACAGAAGATACTTGCATGTTTCCCGGCAGAAAAATTAAGTACTATTTACCTTGATATTTGAATTCAAAAGTTTTCACCCCCGACTCTTAATGCATCGTGTTTCCTCGAGTTGCATCAGTGAATGTTTGAACCTTTTTTAATAGTTGAGTTTGAGTCCCTCAGTTGTCCTCAGTGTGAAAAGATGGATCTCAAAATCATACAGTCACTGCTGGAAAGGGTTCAAATATGCAAAAGATGCTTGAAAACTGAAGAATCTGCAGGAGCTGGAGGATTTTTCTGAAGAACAGAGCTCAGTTTAACTCCTCAGAACAAACAAGAGACTCATGAACAACCATCACAAAACACAAAATCAGTCGTGGATCATCAGGTAACCACACACAGTATTGAGAATCAATGGTTCACATACTTATGAATGGGGTTATTTTAATAAATTCAGCTATTGTTTTGTCTTCTGAACTAAATGTAAACATCTTTTATGTAAAATATCTTACTCAGGACAGTACTAAATAAAAAATAACATGCATTTTGTATGATCCCTCTTATTTTATTAAAATTATTCACATTTTCACACATTCTTCAAGTGGTTCACATACGTATATTTTTCAGTATTTAGACCATATAATATATTGATCATAAGTATATAGAAATATTTTTCTGTTCCTTAAGGGAAGAATAGTGACACACATTGTATCATTAGAATTAAAACTAAATTAAAAAATAAGCCACTGTTGTAGGTGTTGATATGGTGATGTCAGACAGAATGGCTCCTCATCTTCCTCTGATCTTTCTGCTCATGATTCACAGTGAGTCAATGCAACACTTCAAAAACACTCAAGAGAAACTGGATTGCATTGTTATGCATATGCTGCATAAAAGGATGGATTCTGTGTTTCAGGGGTTTCTAGTGCTGGTTGGGGTGTGAGTTACAGTCCTTCACACATCTGTGCACTAAAGGACTCATCAGTGATAATGAACTGCACTTATACATACCCTACTGAACATCAGATTGAGAAAGTGTTCTGGACAAAAACACTGGAAAAAGTTAATGGAGAGCATCCAGATCTGTCTAATGACACTGAATACAGTCAGAGGCTTCAGTATCTGGGAGATAAACAGCAGAACTGCACCATGAGACTGAGTCATGTGACACTGAATGATTCACGCATGTACTATTTCAGATTCATCACTGATAAAGACAAATGGCTTGGTAAACCAGGAGTGACTCTTAATGTTACTCTTTCTGTCACAGGTGACTTTCATGAGGTTTCTCTCTTCTTCTGTGCATTATGTTGAATAATAATCAGTGAATGTCAGCAGCACTAGATATAATGTGTGTGTTGTGTTCAGATCTTCAGGTGGAGTCTCCTGAGAGAGTGACAGAGGGAGATTCAGTCCGTCTGACATGTAAAAGCAGCTGCACTCTGACTGACAGAGCAACATTCATCTGGTACAGAAACTCACAGCCATTAACTGAGAGAAGAGACAGAAACAATGAACTCCTGCTGCAGTCAGTCAGAAGAGAGGATGCAGGCAGATATAGCTGTGCTGTACACGGACACAATCACATCTCTCCTGCTGTTCAGCTCAATGTCACGTGTGAGTACAGATTCATTAGTTCTTTTAAAAATAATAATAATAATAATAATAATGAGATGATTTATTTATTTATTTATTTTTTACTTTTAGATGCACCAAAGAGCGTCTCAGTGTCCATCAGTCCATCTGGTGAAATAGTGTCAGGAGATTCAGTGACTCTGATCTGCAGCAGTGATTCAAACCCTCCTGCAGAAATCAGCTGGTTTAAAGGAGGAACGTTTGTAGGATCTGGAAGAATCTTCAACATCTCAAAGATCAGCTCTGATGACAGTGGAGAATACAAGTGCAGATCCATCAATAAACATGGAGAGAAATGCTCTGATGCTGTGACTTTAAACGTCATGTGTGAGTTAAAGTTGGTTTAGTAACTGTGACATGAAATCCCATAAACATATTTTGTGATGTCAGATTTATTGTGATAAACTTAATGATAACGATGGCGATGAACGATGGCACCGCGCATGGCAGCCACAGTGCTTAGCTCTCCAGTGTTTGTGCTGTTTTTGTTTTTCCTGTTTTTTCTTTTTCAAATACGATCAGTTTTACCAGGGATGAACTGCTGAACATTCGGCAGTACACACCACAAAATCTTTTACCGGATTTCGATTATTCAGACGTTTTGTTGAATGTTGTAGTCGGCGGAGCGGCAGCGCGGTTCAGACGCTTCAGGATGCGCAGACGAGGGAAGCGCGCCGGCGCCCTCATGAAGCTCAGACAGCGCTGATTAAGAACGCCGCTGCCTAGCATCCCTCTGGCGAATCTCCGCTCTCTACCCAACAAAACGGATGAACTCCTTCTGACTTGGGTAAAGTTGGATTTATATTCGCACATTCGGACATCCGTATTCAACAGCCTGTTACAGATCCCTTGTTCCCCTGGACTCCATTTCCCAGTATCCTCCTGTTTCGTCACCTGCACTCAATTCCCTCGTCAGCTCCTCATCTTCACTCATCACCTGCACCTGGACTTGATCATCAGCACTCCCTTTATATTGCACTCACTCCCTGCACTCCTTGTCCGTTCTCTGTTGTGTTAATGTGTAGTTTGGTGTTTCCTTGTCTTTGATTGATTAAAGTATCTTATGTTATTTGTGGAAATCCGTATCTGCCTCATCCCTCTACCAGCTACCGTAACAGAAGAACCGACCTGCAGGAGCCCGATTAGGTGATCGCCGGTTGCCAGATGGGAGAGAGGCCTTGGAGGAGCAGGAGCCACCGGGAGGGGGAGGTACTGTTACAGATCCCTTGTTCCCCTGGACTCCATTTCCCAGTATCCTCCTGTTTCGTCACCTGCACTCACTTCCCTCGTCAGCTCCTCATCTTCACTCATCACCTGCACCTGGACTTGATCATCAGCACTCCCTTTATATTGCACTCACTCCCTGCACTCCTTGTCCGTTCTCTGTTGTGTTTAGTGTATGTTGGATGTACTCTGCCTTTGTGTTCATTAAAGTATTGGATGATTGTGGAAATCCGTGATCTGCCTCATCTCTACACCAGCGTACGTAACAGAAGAACGGACCTTAAACCGACCGGATTTCCACAAAAAGAAAAAGATGGAGACTTTCCCCAGCTCCTTGGCTCCTGCTTCTCCCAGGCCTCAAAGCTCCTTCACAGCCGGCGATCGCCTCATCGGGCTCCTGCAGGTGGGTCGTTCGCTGGAGAGGTATGTGGAGGAGTTCGTTGAGCTCGCTTTTTTGTCTGACTGGCCTGAAGCATGTTTGATCTCCTTGTTTCTGGATGGACTAGATGATGACACCATCCGTTTTGATGAACCCGATTATCGTTTCTCCTTAAGCGAAACTATCAATTCCATTCTATGGTTAAATGACTCCAAATTCTATGTTGATTGGGTTCAGGATGGGTGTTTGTCTCTGGTCCATCCAGAAACACGGTTGGCCGGGCCAGTCAGTCAGCCACCGTCTTCCTCCGCATACCCCCCCAGCGAACTTCCTGCCTGTTCTATGCTGGACCCTCACTCCACTGCTGGGTCCAGAAGGCGGAGGAGGAAGAAAAAGCCCAAGTCCACTCCAGTCTCCGCTGAGCCCTCTCCAGTCTCAGCCGAGCCCGCACCCATTCCTACGGGAATCCTCATTGTATTTGAGGGGATGGACTGGCCCTCTGTTCCAGCCGCCGAGCTACTATCTCCAATCCCAGCCGCCGAGCCAAGTTCTCCAGTCTCCGCCGAGCCAAGTTCTCCAGTCTCCGCAGAGCCCGCTTCCGTTCCTACGGGTATTTTAATTGTATTTGAGGATATGGACGGGCCCCCTGCTCCAGCCGCCGAGGAAGGATCTCCAGTCTCAGCCGCCGAGCCCGTATCTCCAGTCTCAGCCACCGAGCCCTCAGCTCCAGCCGCCGCCGAGCCCTCAGCTCCTGCCGCCGCCGCCGAGCCCTCTGCTCCTGCCGCCGCCGCCGAGCCCTCTGCTCCTGCCGCCGCCGCCGAGCCCTCTGCTCCTGCCGCCGCCGCCGACCCAGCCGCTCCAGCCGCCGCCGACCCAGCCGCTCCAGCCGCCGCCGAGCCAGCCGCTCCAGCCGCCGCCGAGCCCGCTTCTATTATGAACTTTGTTATGGAATTCTCCAGTCCAAAGACTGTTTTCCCTCCCTGCCTCCCTCTCCCGCCTCCTCCCATTTATGTCTGCACTGAACCTCCACCTCTAGCCCCCTCGCCCAGATCTCCACCTCGGACCTCTGGGCGATTACCGTCACCCTGGCTCCAACCTCCCTCTGCTCCACCGTTGCCCATCAGTCCACCAGCCTCACAAGTCTCCATCCTGCCCCCGTTCATACCTTGTTCCCTCATCAGCCTGCCATCACCTCTGGACTGCACTCCTCCATCTCCGCTCCGTCACTCCGTCCCTCGGTTTCTGTTGGCCTCCTCACTCCCTCCGGTACTCACTTTGTTGTCTGTCGTCCTTGGTCAACTGCGGCCTTCTGGAGCTCCGGCTGCACTTCGGTCGGCGGAGCCGCTGGTTCCGCCATCTCCCGCCGGTCCTTCAGCGCCTCCTGCACTCGACGGCATCAAGGCCTCGTTAAAGGCTCTGGACCCGCCATGGCTGCCTTCGGCCCCTGACCCGCCATGGCTGCCTTCGGCTTCTGACCCGCCATGGTCCTTGGACCTGCCCTGGAGACCTCCTCTCCAGTTTGCTCCTCCCCCTGCACCGGCTTGAGGTCTTCAGGGCGCCCACCCCCCTCCCGGTTGTTCCATCTACGGCGCGAGGACGCGCCTACCGGGAGGGGGAGGTACTGTTACACATCCCTTGTTCCCCTGGACTCCATTTCCCAGTATCCTCCTGTTTCGTCACCTGCACTCACTTCCCTCGTCAGCTCCTCATCTTCACTCATCACCTGCACCTGGACTTGATCATCAGCACTCCCTTTATATTGCACTCACTCCCTGCACTCCTTGTCCGTTCTCTGTTGTGTTAATGTGTAGTTTGGTGTTTCCTTGTCTTTGATTGATTAAAGTATCTTATGTTATTTGTGGAAATCCGTATCTGCCTCATCCCTCTACCAGCTACCGTAACACAGCCTTGTTAATCACACTACATTGGACATTCAGTGGACATTCACAAGTAAATATGCCATTAAAACAATACTTGCCTATTTTGATCGACTGTGAAAAATGTTGTAAGTTGACAATCGTTGGTTGTCAATATCATGTTGCTGCTTAAAATTTGCAAACATTAATTTATTGCACATTTATTGGAAAGTCTGAATTTATCAGAAGTCCGAATGTGCGAATATAAAACCAACTTTACCCAAGTCTCCTTCTGCTCTCCCAGACAAAGAAGGAGCCGTTCTATTCGCCGCGGGAGTTTTGCTCGTTCATTCTGGTGAGTGTCTACATTCCTCCGTAAGCGCACGTGAGCTCGGCTTTACAGATACTCGCTGATATGATCACAGAGAGTGAGCAACAACACCCTGACTCTGTTCTAATCATTCTCGGGGACTTTAATAAAGCGATTCTCTCACGTGAACTTCCAAAATACAGACAGCATGTTACTTGTCCCACCAGAGACAGTAATACACTGGATCACTGTTACACAGCAATAAAGGATGCATATCACTCTGTCCCACGGGCAGCTTTGGGGCTCTCTGATCACTGTTTAGTTCATCTCATACCGACCTACAGGCAGAAACTGAAATCAGCTAAACCTGTAGCAAAGACTGTAAAGAGATGGACCACTGAAACAGAGCGGGCTTTACAAGCCTGTTTCGAATGGACTGATTGGAGTGTTTTTGAAACTGCTGCCACTGATCTGGACGAGCTCACAGAGACTGTTTCTTCATATATCAGTTTCTGTGAGGATCTGTGCATTCCTACCAGGACTCATCTAACTTACAACAATGACAAACCCTGGTTCACTGCAAAACTCAGCCAGCTCCGTCAGGCCAAAGAAGATGCTCGCAGAAATGGGGACAGAGTCTTGTACAAACAGGCCAAATACACACTGGAAAAGGAGATCAGAGTGGCAAAGAGGAATTGTTCCGATAAGCTTCAGAATCAGTTCTCTTCTAATGGCACGGCTTCAGTGTGGAAATGTCTGAAAGTCATCACCAACTACAAGACACCATCCCCCAGCTCTGTGGAGAATCAACAACTGGCAGATGATCTGAACGAGTTTTATTGCAGGTTTGAAAAAACACCATTAACACCTCCAACAACCCCCCTCTCCCCCACACCTGCAATTCAGTTCAGTGAAGATGACGTGCGCCAGGTCTTCAGAAAGAACAAGAGAAGAAAGGCACCAGGCCCAGACAGCGTTTCACCAGCTTGTCTGAAAACCTGCGTGGACCAGCTGGCCCCCATCTTCACACAGATCTTCAACAGATCACTGGAGCTGTGCGAAGTCCCCTCCTGCTTCAAACGCTCCACCATCATCCCCGTCCCAAAGAAACTCAAAATTACTGGACTTACCCAGACAGCAACACAGTGTGGCCCACATCTGGTACATGTAGATTACACGCGGACCAGATATGGGCCGGATCTGGGCCGCCACTATGTTGCTGTCAGGGTAATGACTACAGACCTGTGGCTCTAATATCTGTGGCCATAAAATCATTTGAAAGACTGGTTTTGGCTTATCTGAAGGACATCACTGGACCCCCTGCAGTTTGCTTACCGAGCAAACAGGTCTGTGGATGATGCAGTCAATATGGGACTGCATTATGTTCTGCAGCATCTGGACAGACCAGGGTCTTATGTGAGGATCCTGTTTGTGGACTTCAGCTCTGCTTTTAACACCATCATCCCATCACTCCTCCAGCCCAAATTAACTCTCTGTGCCCATCTCTGTCTGTCTCTGGATCACCAGCTTCCTGACAGACAGGCAGCAGCTAGTGAGGCTGGGAAAATTCTCATCCAGCACCCGCACCATCAGCACCGGCGCCCCTCAGGACTGTGTCCTTTCCCCACTGCTCTTCTCCCTCTACACCAATGACTGCACCTCTAAAGACCCCTCTGTCAAGCTCCTGAAGTTTGCAGATGACACCACACTGATCGGCCTCATCCGGGACGGTGACGAGTCTGCTTACAGACTGGAGGTTGAACAGCTGGCTGTCTGGTGCAGTCTTAACAACCTGGAGCTCAACACGCTCAAGACAGTGGAGATGTTTGTGGACTTCAGGAGAAACCCCCCTACTCTCCCCCCACTCACCATCATGAACAGCACTGTGACTGCAGTGGAGTCATTCAGGTTCCTGGGCACCACCATCTCCCAGGACCTGAAGTGGGACAACCACATTGAGTCCATTGTGAAAAAGGTCCAGCAGAGACTGGTCGAGCTGAGGAAGTTCAATCTGCCACAGGAGCTGCTGAAACAGTTTTACTCTGCCATCATTGAATCCATCCTTTGTACTTCTATATCTGTCTGGTTCAGCTCAGCTACCAAATCTGACCTCAGAAGACTACAGAGGGTAGTCCGGTCTGCTGAGTGAATTATTGGCACAACCCTGCCCACTCTCCAAGAACTGTCCTTATCCAGAGTGAGAAAAAGGGCAAAGAAAATCACTCTGGACCCTCACATCCAGCACACTCCCTCTTTGTACTGTTGCCATCTGGTCGACGCTACAGAGCTCTGAGCACTAGAACGACCAGACACAGGAACAGTTTCTTCCCTCAGGCAATCCATCTCATGAACACTATTATACATTTACTTTATAACACATATTAATTTATATTTCAAATTTGCACACATCATAACTGTACATACAAATTGTCTATATTATATATTGTTCCCTTTCGAAAGGGAACTTCAACTCTGCGCTGATTGCGCTTTGGGGAATGTCACGTGACCCAGGTGTCTGAAAGCAACTATCCAACAACTCCAATCCCTATTGGCC
The DNA here is from genome assembly GCA_036281575.1 of Ancherythroculter nigrocauda. Taxonomy (NCBI): domain Eukaryota; kingdom Metazoa; phylum Chordata; class Actinopteri; order Cypriniformes; family Xenocyprididae; genus Ancherythroculter; species Ancherythroculter nigrocauda. Next base: position 9,140,865 of record VTFQ01000003.1, read on the forward strand.
GGCGACAGCCTATGACGTCATACGGCGCGACCCGGAAGTATAAAGGGAGCGCCTGGAGAGACGGAAGACATCTTTTCGTCTTTCGGTCCTGTTCTGTCTGATTACGACTATTCCAACTCCGGTAGGGTTTTTTATATGCCTTACTAACGTTCAAGAGGATGTGTTTATTCGTGTCCCCGGGTTTTGACACTTATATTCACATTTTCTGGGCGTTTTTCTGTCTGGAGAGGAGCGAGCATACACAGTGCATGAGGGCGCTGTCTGTGTTTGTCTGTTGTTTACTGTGAGCGTCTCCCTTTTCGGGACGCTCCGTTCTCGTTTGACACTCTTCCCGAGGGAAGAAGTGTCTGCATCTGTGCCTTATGGTACTGGCCCCGTTTGCTGAGGCAATACGGTGGCTGCGATCATAGGGCTCGCAGATGAGTTCGTTTCTGTTGGATGTCATCGTGTCCGGCGCGAGCGCTCCTCTGGCTGTTGTGTGTGTGTGGAGCTGCTGTGTGTTTGGGACGCGCTTCTCGGCGGGCTGCAGCTGCCGTGAGAGCGCGTTAAGAAAGGGGCCGCGCGCGGATGGCTCGACGAGCGGTTCCTTTCTGTCCATTAATGCAGCAACTTCCATGACTTTCCATTCCCTTCTGATCTCCTCTTTGAGATCGGGAGGGCATGGAAAAACCCCTAGCTGTCCAGATTTGTATCTGAACCCAGACAGACGGGAGGAGGAAGAAGCAAGAGTGAGGTGGGTGATCGATTGTAAACACTGTTGCGTTTGTATCGATTCCCCAGCTACATAGGGCGATTTATATCTACCCTCTCCTCTTCTTCTTCCGCCTCCTGTATGTATATATATGTGTGTATGTATATATATATGTATGTTTATTGCATATGCATATGTATATGTATATAAACATATTCATGCTCAGATGCTTCTTATGGTCAGACTGATGGCTGGGCCCATAGTGTTTATTCATGTCAGCCCGCTGTTTCTGTTTGATAGTAAGAGGATCTTTTAGGCTTAAAAGAGCCTTGGATTCCATCCTTTTTATGTAAAAAAGGAGCATTAGGAGTCTTTGGTCTTTGAGCCGCAGGGGGGTCTATATTTTATGTGTTTAAAATAAGACCTTATTTTCCTGTATAGTTTTCTGGGCATGCAGTCAGGAAAAAGTAGGGGTTTTTTGGGCAAACTGAAGTTGATAGGCTGGCTAGTGTGCAGGCCACAAAATGGCCGCCTCTTAGCCACCTGTTGTTTAGAAGTAGCTTCTCATCTGCTGTGTTCTAGGGTAGTTTGAGTTGGCACTCGTCACTTCAGTTATTATGCATGTTTAGGTCGGCCTTAATTGGCCGCCTGACATTGTTTGCTTGTGAGCTTCGCTTTCTTTCTCTTTCCATGAGATTTGAAGGTGAAGCCCAGGCTTCACTAGGCTTGTGGCCCTGTAAGAAGGCCTGTAGCTTAGCGGCCAGGCTAGAGCTAGGTTAGGTGTGTTATTTGCGTATAACCCTATGTATACTATCCCTTGTCAGGTTGTATAGTTCCTAGTTCTGGTCTCCTCCCGAGGGAGTTGTCAGGCCGTATGCCCATTATCCCCTTATTATGTAGGTGCAATTGTTGAGTTTAAACAGCTAGAATGTAGACTGTTTTTTAGACCCCCTGATGCTGTTATCTCAGGTGGTAGGCCCTTATCTTTGCGTAGATAAGTCATGCTGTGTGTGCAAGGCCCCACTTTCTAGAACTTTTATGCTAGGGAAAATGGGTTTTTTCCTCTGAGCCACTTGTTTCTCTAATCAAGTTTGAGTTGACGTTGCTAGGGTTTAGCATTCGTCCTCTATGGCTCAGTACAGATTTGAGAATCTGTATGGAGAGAATTATTTTCCTCTTTGAAAACAACATATACATCAAAGCGCTGCATTTGCTTTGAAGTTCTAGACTTTTGCCCTACATCGTATGTGAGCTTACTTATGCTGCCACAGGTTAGCACCTGTTCCCATAATAGCAGGCTTTTTTATGTAGCCGCTATGGGAGACACTGGTGACCTATATTCCCCATTAGTAGGTTTATTGTTGTTAGTGAGTGCATCACCTGTTGGATTGCATACTCAGGGTAGTATAGAACCACTTTTTGAGAAAAGCTGGTTTGTATTAGCTCCCTTTTTGTGATCTTGTTAACAGCTATATTGCATATAACTTTGATCGTAGGCTCTTATGGTTAATTAGCCTCCTTCTAGTTAGCAATTGTTTTTATAACAAGTGCTGTTAGCTGATCATAGTTTGCTCACATAGTGTACAGCATTTCACAGGCTGAAGCCATGTGTCATTAGAATGGTAGGCCCCAACAGGCCTCTTTTCTAGTTCACATGCTGGCACAGTCTGTGTTTCATTTCAACAGTTGCTGAACGCCACTTGTCGCTGAGACTGTAGGCCCCATTAGGCCTCCTTTTTAGTTGATTTGTTGGCAGGATGCTTTGAAAAAACCTGCCACGTTGGGTGGCAGCGTTCTATGTATTTCTTCTGAGGAAGTTTCAATGCTAAATACATGGCTTTTGGGTGGACTGGTTATGGCAGCCGCATGCTGATGCAATATGTTTACTAAGGTAGGCCTCTTCTCGGCCTCTGGTGTAGCATTTGGAGTTCAGCTGCATACTCTTCTCGCTGTGAGAATTTATGGTGCTTTTCCGAGTACTTGAGTGGCTAGCCCCTCAGGATGTATGCTGTGGTTAAACCTTACTGAGGTTTGGTTTGAACTGCATCCGTCTCCCTGAGCCTGATCTTACGCTAGTTGAGCTATAGCCACCTAGAGGTCTAAGGTGGATCTATTCATGCTCCTAGAGATGGCCACTGGACTTATGCCATATGTCTAAAGGTTGCTAGGTCTTATGGGCCGCCCTTTTTCAACATAGTGGTATATGTTGATGTGTATTTCGCTCTGAGAAACTTTATATGCACTTCTGGTTGGCCAGGTGCCCAGATGATATTTAACCTCCTTGGTGTCGGTTATTTATCGTTCTTCGGTGCCTAAGAACACTGCCACAAGCTGATGCCCACGTGTCTGTTGAGGTGATAGGCCCGCACGGGCCTTCCTCGACTATGTGTCGGCGTATGTTGTACTCCTCTTGCTTGAAAGAGTAAAAAGGTGCTTTTACTGAGTACACTGCTCGTTGGATTGTGTTGGGTAGATTATCATTCGGGCGCTTTGCAATCTCCCATGCTGCCATTGAAGTTGCCTGTCTGCTGCAGCCAGACAGGTGTTCAGGGTGGCCCCTTCAGGCCACTTTTTGAATATACTTCTGTTTCACATATAGTTACTATCATGCTGTAGGCTCCTCTTTGGCCTCCATGAGTACGTGCCCATTGCATGGTCTACCTGTTAGGTGAGCTTTGTACTTCCCCTTTGGGGTTATGTTGTAATAGTGCTTAGCTCCCTAAGCTGATCATGGTGGTAGGCCTTATCAGGCCTCCTCCTAAGATTCAGCCCCAGGCTGGTTTGTGCTCCCCTGTATCAGGGTTCTCTAGCGCACAGCCTCCTCAGTGCGTTAATTAAGCACTGAGTAGATCCTAGGATGAGTGGATTATCTCCCCTCAATAAGAGGGTTCATAGCACTTAGCTGAGTTCTGCTCTCCAGGATGCCCATCTCTACGCGTGGGTTTGAGTTGCTTCTGCCTTTCTGCAGTCACTCTTACCTGCTCTCTTCTATGAAGAATGCGTTATGGAGATTCTGTACTCAGACAGGGTTGGCCAAGACTAAGTTTGTCCTATGACAGACCAGGTCGGCCTCCCTGGTGGTATTAGGGGTAACTTCGTTCCCCTCTAGTGACTGGACGGGGTTCCCTTCGGTTCCCTGGCCTCATTAAGAAACCCTAACCCTTAAAGAAACCACTTTGTCTGTGGAAAAGTTGGTTTCAGATGCCTCTAGCGGCCTTAGTAGGCCTTCTATCTCTGGAAGGCCTCTGTTGGCTCAGCTTGGGCTGTTGGCCATAGGGAATGCTGTCACTGACAGCCTGGTGTGACCCGAGGGTGAGTTGCTAAGCGTTTCCTTCGAAACTGCATGACGTTTGTCAGCCATATTATTTGGCATGCACTCTCCTCAAGCATGGCGGCGTGGGTATATTGTTCCCCAAAGCGCAATCAGCGCAGAGTTGAAGTTCCCTTTCGAAAGGGAACGTCTCAGGTTACGTATGTAACTATGGTTCCCTGAGAACAGGGAACGAGACTCTGCGCTTTCCAGCCATGCTTCGGGCTGCCTGCCTGCAGAACAGTCCCTCAAGACGATACATGTCTTCTGTCTCTCCAGGCGCTCCCTTTATACTTCCGGGTCGCGCTGTATGACGTCATAGGCTGTCGCCGGCCAATAGGGATTGGAGTTGTTGGATAGTTGCTTTCAGACACCTGGGTCACGTGACGTTCCCCAAAGCGCAATCAGCGCAGAGTCTCGTTCCCTGTTCTCAGGGAACCATGGTTACATACGTAACCTGAGACGTTTTTTGCACTTTGTCTATCTTATATATTTGTATATTATTCTTCTATTCTTTATATTATCTGTCTTGTCTTGTCACTGTTACTCTATTGCACTGTGGAGCTTCTGTCACTAAAACAAATTCCTAGTATGTGTAAACATACCTGGCAATAAAGCTCTTTCTGATTCTGATATCTGTTTTCTGTTTTCTGTTTCAGACCCTCCAAAGAGTGTCTCAGTGTCCATCAGTCCATCTGGGGAAATAGTGTCAGGAGATTCAGTGACTCTGATCTGCAGCAGTGATTCAAACCCTCCTGCAGAAATCAGCTGGTTTAAAGGAGGAACGTTTGTAGGAACTGGAAGAATCTACAGCATCTCAAAGATCAGCTCTGATGACAGTGGAGAATACAAGTGCAGATCCATCAATAAATATGGAGAGAAATACTCTGATAATGTGATATTAAACGTCATGTGTGAGTTAATGATGGTTCAACAAACAAACTAGTGGATTAACGATCCCAAAATATGAATATAGTTTCTTTTTTTCTGTTTTAGATCCTCCCAGGAACGTCTCAGTGTTGATAACTGGATCTGGTGAAATATTGTCAGGAGATTCAGTGACTCTGATCTGCAGCAGTGATTCAAACCCTCCTGCTCTGAACTTCAGCTGGTTTAAAGGAGGAACGTTTGTAGGATCTGGAAGAATCTTTCACATCTCAAAGATCAGCTCTGATGACAGTGGAGAATACAAGTGCAGATCCATCAATGAACATGGAGAGAAATACTCTGATAATGTGACTTTAAACGTCATGTGTGAGTTAATGATGGATCAGTAACTGGTAATCATCAAATTAATGGATTAACAATCACAAAACATTATTAATATGCACTTTTTTTGTCTATTATAGACCCACCCAGGAATGTTTCAGTGTTGATAACTGGATCTGGTGAAATAGTGTCAGGAGGTTCAGTGACTCTGATCTGCAGCAGTGATTCAAACCCTCCTGCTCTGAACTTCAGCTGGTTTAAGGAGAATGAAAGCTCAGCTGTTGGATCTGGACAGAGTTTCAGTGCACTACAGAGTGGACGCTTCTACTGTCAGGCTCACAATCAACATGGATCTCAGAGATCAGACGCTGTAACTGTGACTGTTAAAGGTAGAGCAGCTCATATACTTACATTACTCTTTCTAAAGTGAAGCAAATGAATCTGTTCAGATGTTTTACTCTTTTGTAGGACATCTGGTGATATTATACATATCCATTGGAGTGGTTTGTGGAGCTGCAGTGATCATCATGATGCTGGTTTGGTAAGATATGTGTCTGTGGTACTATGTAGTGTGTGTGAATGAGTGACTGAGTCAGAAGGTTGTGAATTCAGCGAGACGTCATGATGAACGTGAGCCAAGGCAAAATTTCCAATTTTCCATCCTATCTTTCCACACTGACAGCTACTCAGTTAGTTATTGAATGAGGAAGTCTGAAGCTCACATCTTTACTGCAGTAAATCCTGAAGATACACCAGATTTCATCACATTAATAATGGCAGTGTCACATCCTAGAGAAACCTCATTGGTTCAAAATAATAATTGTGTATTTAACATCACATAAGTTCAGATTGGTTGTAATTGTGTCAAATCATTGTCTTTAAAGGGGAATCAGGTGGATGAAAAAGAGAAATGACACACAGGAGTCTCAGGTGAGAACAATTTATTTGGTTATCAGTAGTTTACTGATCAGGTAAATTAATTTGTAACTAAAAGTTAAATTTTAAATGTAGCTGTGTCTTTATTTAATGAGTTGTTTATATACATTTTTTCGCTCTCTATTTTTTTTTTTTTTTTTTTTCTTTTAATGTCACAGATGGTTGATTCCAGACCTCATCATGACAGACACAAAGCTTGTGATGTTGAATTGAGTGATCCTGTGTATGAGAATGTAACGGTAAATGTTTTAACTGAGGATTTCCTACACTTTTACTCAAACAGAATGAAATGCTCCTCAATGTCAGTGTGAAAATATCAAATGTCTTTTGATTAAGTATATGGAAATTCAAATAACACAGTCCTGTTTTTACTTTGTCTCTTCATTCATAAAGGCTGATCAACTTGATGATTGTAAACCTGAACTGAACTCGTCTGTGTATGAAAATCTTCCAGTAAGTAAGAAAACATACAAGACAGAGAAAAACCCAACCTATTATTCTTTCATCATGACTAATGTTCTTCATACTTTTATTTAAATATCATCATCAATGTTTTTCTTTCTTTCTTTCTTTCTTTCTTTCTTTCTTTCTTTCTTTCTTTCTTTCTTTCTTTCTTTCTTTCTTTCTTTCTTTATCAGCATAACAACAAGAGGCTGTAATGTTTTGAACACACAGCAAATATTACAGCCTTTATGCATCTTTGTGGGCGGAGCCCTGAATGATTGACAGGAGTGCCGTGATGACATGTGACTGAAGTAATTTGGGGATCTTTTCATAGATGGATGGGCAAAAATGGTAACAGGTTAATGAATTGATGTAAAAGAGTGTAATCACCAAAGTGTGTTTTTCTTTATGCTTTGTGTCACGTATAAAGCTTACTTCATTTAAATTATTAATGTTTTTAACCTTAAGTATCAGTATTGTTCATGTTTCAAATAAAAGGCAGAAAAAAAAAATTGTTAGGAAAAATATGTTTTGCTTCGTTTGTCTTTGATCTCTTATCCTGTTTTTTAAGTTCTTCTTTTGCTGTTTTTAATTTGTTGTAGTCACAAACACCTTTAAGGAGTATCTTGTGATTTCCTATAAGAGCCACACTGTTCTTTTCAAGCCTATAAGCAGTTATTGATGCCTTAATGCTTCTTTGATATGGATGATGAGACCATACATGAATTTAGCTTTCCTTTGTTTTCAGCTGGCCTAATGCCCTGCTATATATGAGTTACAGCGAGCTCAATAAACTTTGACTTTGAGTGAACAGCACTTCTCGTGTTTGTGTCATTCTTGGTCCCTGGTACAGATGCTTAACTCTGCTCTGCATTATATTGATTTTGTATTAGAGGTCCATAATATTTATTCAACAATCATGCTCTTGTTGTACAATCCACACTTTTCCGTCATTCAATACATCAGAATAACTAATGTGATCTCATGAGAATACGTGTGTATTTTTACGTAAAGTGTGGTTCTACCACACATACATTTATTTACGTTTTCATACACACGAAACCGTACAATATTGACGTATTTATAGCACTAAAACGTAAAAATATGGAATAGCGGGCATGATGGGATGAGGATCTGGAACGGCAGCCATCTTGGGACAAGACTTTGAGGTGGAGGATACTGCGGAAGCGACTCCCACAGTAAAAACAGAGCTGCTCAGTTGCAATGCCAGATCTATATATGTCCAACTAAGATCATGAAATAGCATGAGGGAACTGAGTGGATCAGACAGCCCCCCTCGAAAAAATATCATAAGACACACCTCGTCATGTACATGTGACACTGAAGGATTCACACATGTACTGTTTCAGAAACTAGTTTTGTTTTCCTCTTTCTCCTGGTTCTCATGTTTTCTTCTATCTCTCTTCCATTAAGGCTGTTCATCCATGCACCAACGCTCCTAAAATGAACATCCCTCTGTATGAGAATGTTACAGTTTATGAGAATGTTAAAGTGTCCAGCTCTTCTCATTGAGAGTCAATAGAGATTAATATTGTGCTATTAAATGTCCCACTCTGTCTTTCTTCTCTCAACATCACTGCAGACTATGATATGTGCCTTTAAACATTTCAAAATGGTTATCTTTGTGTAACGTCTGGATGGATCCGTTCAGAGTCAATAAACTTTGGAGTTTTCAGAATGCTTTTAACCTGATGAACTTTGTTTCTTAATCACTAAATCGGCTCCGAACAGTCTACTAAAGATGAGCCCACTTGACACCTTTGTTGCCCTCCGAGGTAACACAGCAGGCCCAATTTCCTTGCTCTTAGGACATCAAAGGGGCCCCTCATGTGGACTACGGGCCAGATCCACATTCCAGCACCCACGCACACTGGCACACACAAAAACACACACACACAGACACACATACAGAAACACACAAACATACACTTTTAACTGCATATATATATATATATATATATATATATATATATATATATATATATATATATATATATATATATAGCACCACTATGCTGAAATATATATTTCATATATTTTAGGGCGTATGCATGTTTCCTAGTGTTTAAATGAGTGTATTTGTGCTAGTGTGCATTTTAATGATATAATTTTGTCTGTAAACCATAACTTCTCTCCTATGCCTTTCTGACCTATCGAGTTTGATCTCGTTTCAAAGCTCCGGACTCGAGCTATTCATTGAGACATGTCACCAAACGGACAAATGTATTTTTCTATGTGTTTAATGATACTGTGAAGAACACACTCCGTTTGGAGATCTGATCTGGTAGTCATAAATCATTGGATTAAGTCGTGAGGCCAAACAATGGGAAAGCTTTCCCGCCAACTTTGCACCCATGTTATTGGCTACCCCACCTCAAGGAGGTGTGTCGGCTTATCTGTCATAAAAGCAAAGACGCACAATTTCTTGTGTTCTCTCCCGATTGTCTCACGAGCATCTCGTGCACGTTTTTCCCGGACCTCTCCGGTGACCACGCGCTGTCATCGCGCTCAGCTTCGGGATCGCCATCTTCCAGCGAAACTCACTCTCGTCCTCAGTTCAAACCTTCCCGCTGAACGGAGGAAGCCAACGAACTGCACCAGCGCTAACCTGAAATTCGACACACGCAACCAATGCAAGTATACTGCCGTTTCTCAATCTTAGATGATGAAACTGATTTCCGTGCTGGCTTAGGACTGGTTGTGAGTTTGCTTCTTGCCTTCTCTCTTTCCTTCTCTACTTCTATTCTTGTACATAGGTGTGTATTTTCTTGTATATATATATATTTAGATGTATAACCTCTGTATTCGTAGTTTGCATATATTAAAACGTTATTCACGCTCGATTGTTCTGTTTGTTCTTTCAGCTGAAAACCCAAGTCACTTTAACGTTTTTCGATCGTTTTATGCTTTGATGTTATAATAGCAGGTTATGTTCATGGCCAGATAACTCTGTTTATAATATTCTGTGAGGGACTTAGTTTGCTGGACAAACGAACAGTTTCTCTAAATAATTATTAAACCAGAACTAATCATATATGTAATTGATTATAATTCGTTGTAATTGATTCACGATATATGTTTAATTCCCCGTTGGGTCGATATATGAATCATAATTTATTCATAACCTTATGAATTATTATATTCATATTTCATCCATAAATTGATTAATAACCGCTACACATTCGTTACATATATTATTTGGTGGAGGATTCGCGAGCAACGTTTTAAACTTGGTTTTCGGTAAAAGAGCAATGTAGAATAATTTTGTATGATTTAACTTACATGCGCGCTTTATTCAGTGAGAAGACGCACGGGTCCTCACTACGCACCGTTAACAAGCTGCTGTTTGTGTCTAAAAACACTGCAGGCCTAGTCTTGGTTGACCGTGAAATAAACTGCAGTCCATTAATATTCAGACTTGTATGCGAAAAGGCGACAAAATTTTCTGCAATACAGCTAATATTAATTTCCGCTTGAATAAACGAGTTGAGTCGTATTCAGCGTGTTTTGAGATCGTGCGGCAAGATTCCCACTAAATCTCTTGAAAGGCCTTTATATTTACCCGCTATTAAATCTGAATTTCTTGTGTCGTCCAAAAATTCACAATAGCCGGTTTGCTCCTGGGTTACGTCGTTTGGACTAGCTACCCAAACCACGTTATGCCCGTTACAGATCTAATCGGAAAAGCAGTCCGTCTGATTTAACGATTGATGTGTGAGAGTTTGGAGCTATATCAGCATCCTGATCCAATGTTGATTTGTAACCCGCGGCGAAGGAATCCCGCAAGCGTTACATATTCGCGTGCATTAAAGTTTGCACCAAAGGGACTGATTCCCAGAGTTGTGTACCCGTGAGTAAAACGGTACACATATATTTATGAAAGAATCCGCTGAGGTTCTATAGTTGTAATCGTGACCGTGCAGTTAAAACAGCGTAAGGGTCAGAAACCCACAAGCGCGCTCGTTTTTGTATCACGAATTAAGGAAGGGGGATGCAGTAACTCTGACCAGACGCCAGAGGGCAGTCTGCTCAGGTGTGCCACCCCTCCCTACTTATTGGTTGTGTGGACTCATTGACGCCACCGCGTGGACGTTCTGAGTCAAAGCCGCTCCATGCTCTGAACTGAAATTATCTCCAAATTATCTTTTGCTTCTCTATACTGCGGGGAGTTGTAAAAGTAATTTGCTTTTGGTGGGTATGCTTTCCAATCATTGTTGGAATGTGGTTTACTGATTTAAATTTAATTTAAACACGTTTAAATTTTTAATTTAAATTAAGTTTCCCCTCCAACAAGAGAAGTCACTTTCTAAAAGTGCGCCCCCTGGTGGACACTGCCAGATAAGTCAATTCTCTTTTCCTTGCATTCTTTTCCTGTATTCACAGATCTACTCTATTTTATTTTATTTTAGTTTATTTATTTTATTTTTATTCTACTTTGTTTTATTTCATCTATTCCCTTTTTGTCTTTTCTCTCTCTTTCTCTCAAGTTATTTCTTTAGTTTTACTTTGGAAATTCATTCCCTTTTATTACTTAATGTTTTATTTCATTCACTCTTAGTTCTGGGTCCTGTTGTTATTGGCTGGCAATAATATTCACGCACACCCAAGCCTCCCTTACTTCATACACTTATTTTAAATTTAATTAAATAACATTTGATTGAATTTTAAAATTAAGTAGTGTCAATCAGTTGGCATTTTGCTCATAAAACAAGCAATTCTCTTTAGGGAATCTGCAAATAGGGAAGGCTTTCTCTCTTCTTTCTCCCATTCTGTAACTCTGTGCACTCATTTAAATTTAATTGAACAGAGTTTAATTCAAATTTGAATCAAGTGCATCTGATTTGTTTTTGTTTTATGTTATTTTTACTTTTGTTCTGCTTCTAGCTAGTTCATTTTAGACCCCTACTCTTTTATCCTACACACTTAATTATTTAAATTCTATTTAAACAAGATTTAAATTGAGATTTAAATTTACAATTAAGTCGTGTTTACCTGACTGCTTGTGCACTTGCAGAGAAGGCCCTTCACCACCGGGTGGTGAGTTGACAGTCGCCCCAGTGAGTTCCAGTGAGTGGAGCTGCCTGGCCTGGCGCTTCCTACACTAACCGTGTGTGAACCGCGGACATTCTGACCTCGTATCACGGGCAACACGCAAGGACATCAGCGAGTTGTGTATCAGGTACAGGGAGGCAACGAGACCCGGGGTGACAACAAGCGGCAATTTTGTTTAATTTCCCTGCTCAGGCTTCTGCACGACAGAACCGCCCGTTTGGAGTAACTGCCCGTAAAGGGGACAGACTCTGAGTTCAGGGAAAACTCAATTTTGACTGGTCACTCAGGCCGTTGGCACAAATACCTTACCGAAGTGCGCAATTGTGCTGGTGTTCCCTGTTTGAGAGGTTGCACCGTGGTACAAAGGGGACAGGTGGCCACGGACACCGCAGGAGAGTGTTTGAACGTCGAGGAAAGGTTGCCTGCCATTGAGTTCTTATCTGAGCACCCACAATTCACCCAGGCCTAAATTAGTGACATACAGTCACTTCACCTAATTGAAAGCCACAGAATATTACATATTCTTCGATTATTCAGGTGCGGGCCAACCCTTATACTCCTGAGCCATACCATCCCTCTAGGTTTTATGACGCAACAGTGCACTCGCCTGGCCCCGTCATAAACCCAGCTGTGATAGGAAGTTTAAGTTTCACTTCTCCCCTCTAGCCCTTCTGTTTTAGTTTATTGCTATTCTATTTTTATTCCTTTCTATTTGTTTACTGCTCTATTTCTCATTTAATTGCAGCCACCCTGTTCTGTTTTGCTTCTCTACTGTGTTTGTTTCTTTCAGTTCATGTAAAAGCAGAGCCTGTGAGAGCCATCACGGAAAACTGAGTAATAGATAGACGACCGAGCAGCGAGAGTCATCAAAGGACTCTTAGGGCTACCGCCTGTCAAAATCTTTATTCAAATCCGGCACTCACCCACACAAATTGACCCACGTGGTCCTTTTGGCTATCGACAATTAAGTGTCTAGCCTACATTCCACTAACTGTCTGCACCAGTTAACTGGAACCAAACCAAAGAATTATATAATCATGCATTATTATAAGTCGTTAGCCCTGCGCGTGCTTGCATTGGTTCTGTTTGTGCTGTCTTTCTCTCGCCAACAGCAAGCTAACGTGTTCAGAGCAGCCATCCCCAGCACCCATGGGGACGGACTCACGACCGGGTTGGGCTCCCTGACCAGCACGATCCTGCCCAACGACGCTGTGGATCCCCAGCACCTAAGCAACGAGCAGCTGGACGACAACCTGAATCGACTAATGGCCCACGATCCAACGCCGAGCTACAAAGAATGGGCGAAAGTCATCCGAGCCATCGCCCACAACCTCAAGCTCCAGGCGGAGGACGCCCGGAGGAATCAGGCCCAGATTCATCGTCACCACGATCAGCGACTCGTCGAGACCCAGGACCAGCGTTGGACAGCGGACGAATCCAAACCCGAGCTGCAGGAGGAGCTGCAAAGACTTCAAAAAGCCCTTGCAGAGCTCCACCTGGAGGTGGAGCGTAGAAAACTGACTGGAAAACTCCAACACAGCGAAGCTCCCCTAGCCAAAGCAGAAACTAAGCTGAAAGACAGACACACTAAAGCCCTGACCTGTGAAAATCATCTCAAACGGGCCCAGAAAGGAGTTATGGCTCCGAAACAACAAAGAGACTATGTGAATGAACTTGACACTGGTTACAGAGTACTGAAAAGTGGCATGGGAGGGGAAACACACATCACAGAGTTTCCCCTAACCAGTCAAGAAGCCCTAATTCCAAATGGGGTTGAAAGTCCACTGCCCAAAATGTCCAGCGGCCAAGAACCTTCGCCAGCAGCTGTCACATCCAACTGCCAGCACCTGCGACAGGTTCTGATCCAAAAGCTTTCTGACCCTGCATCAGATCAAGGGCTCCCTGCTGCCATGGACCTAAAACGGGGCAGACTGAAAAACCCATACACTTGCTACAGCCGACTGCAAATGGCCTACTTCAGAGCATGTGGTCAGCCAGCGATGGAGGAAGGTTTCATCTTCAACACTCTGCTTCTCCGAGAGCTGCGCCCTGCGGTGAGTGATCACCTGGCAGCCTTGGCCTGCTCACGCAGTATGTCTACTCAGCAGCTGCAAAACTTGGTTGACGAAGCTCACTCCAAGCAGAACACTGCTCCTGAAAAGACTGTAGAAAATCAAATCAGTTACACAGTCTCCGACCACTGCCCAGAAACCTGTCCTTACCTTTTTGAAAGACTGAGAAATGAAGCTGAAAGACAAAGCCAGACTCTCAAGTCACAAAGATGTGAGCTGAATGTGCAGTCGCACAGTCCAAATGAGGTCCACCTTGAACACACAGCTCCCATGCACCACACCATTGGTCGAGTGAGCCTGGCACCTCCGGTGTGTGTAGCGCAAATGGACACGTTTCCCTGTTTCATCCACAAAGACCTGCTAGACTGTCTTGAGCCCTTATTGAAAGCCAGACCGCTGAAAATCTGGGCTCAAGTGTGTGAACTTCTGCCTTCCCAGTCACCCAGACCACCTGAGCCAGACGGTCAGGTCACAGAGGTCGCGGGAAATCTCCCAGCTAACCGCGGGAATCCCGGCTCAGAGCACAGTTCAAGGTCGCCACCCGGCGTACTTCAACTCACCATAGACTGTAACTCTCTCTGCTCCAAGGTCACGACAGACTCACAGCTGAATGATGTAACTACAACAGACATTATTCTCACACTGGGGGCAGACAACTCAGCCTTCAGCCACACGCTGTTAAATGCTCTCAGTGAAGGAACACCGGACCTCCCATTTGTCAACAAGCAAACACACTTTCCACTAGACTTTCGTCTGTCAACCATGATGACTGTCAAGGACATCTGCGTTTTGAACTTCAAATGGAACAACCGGCATTTTACCCATCACTTCCTGGTCCTTCCAGACCTCCTGATGCACTCTAATGCTCATACGGACAGTGCAAGTGAGTTGTTGTGGGCCCCTATGACTGTACAGCTTCCTGTTGTTCCTGTCAACACTGCCAACTTCCTGTCAGGCCAGACTATCCAACAGGTCTGCATCCTGATCAACATACAGGAACCTGTAGTACCACCTTACACAAAAGGGGGTGCTGTTTGGATCAACATACAGGAAATTGTAGTACCACCTTACACCAAAGGGGGTGCTGTTTGGCTCCACGCACAGGAAACGGTAGTACCACCTTACACCAAAGGGGGTGCTGTTTGGCTCAACAGGCAATGTGGTCAAACCCTAAGCCACATGCTGGGCTCCTTCACACTGTCACCTGAAGGCGTGGAACTTGGACTTGCTCTAAAAGCCACACCACTAACTGAAGTGTCACCCTACATAGTTCACAGCTGGCTCAACGAATGCATGGTCGCAGACATCAGCATTCCCAAAGCCTACCATCTAGAATGGATAGTGGACCGCGGCCACTATGACTTTAAACTCAGGTTAACAGTCATTAACTTAATACCAGCTGCCATGGTCCCAGAAGGAAGCTTAAGCAACACAAGCTTCACGGCATCCTTCAAGAGCATCTCCATCACTCCCATCAACCTGGTACCCACCAAACAGGTGCGCAGAATGGAGCTGATGGAGGACCAACACCTCGCTGTACCCACAGTCGCTAACCAGCCTGCCTGTGAAACTCAGGAAAGCGCTGCACCTCGGACAGCCAACCTGACAGCTTACACCACAACAGAGGAACCCTTCCCAAGGTTTGAGCCTAAAGGCCAACAGATCCAGAAAGATGCAAGTGCGCTAAAGAATGATGCAGACTGTCAAAGACTCAGAAACGTCTTGCACAAATTCAAAGTGACATTTGACAAAGACCTTTTATGCTGTGGTCTCACTAAACTTCACACAGTGCATAGTGCAACACACCCAAATGCTCCTCCCACCTTAATCAGGCAGTACGAAGGTCACATCGCCCCACATGAACCAGTACAGGAGGTTGTTCATTCAACAGAAGGAAAAGGTGTTATCTGCCCATGCAACAGCACCTATTCAGTCCCTACCTGGTCCATTGTCAAACCAGACAGCAAGTGGCGACCCACCAGCGACTTCAGGAGGCTGAACCAGCAGGTGCCACTGCCACGACGTGCCAGAAAGCACAAATCTGCACAGAGCGGAAATTCAGCTGCCTGCCAAAACTGCTATAACGGCACACCAGCGTTGACACTTGAGATACTGGTACCCCAACAACAGCGACCAGCCTGTCACAGATACCTCAAAGAGAATGCGTGCCAAGGAATGCCCACGGCCTACGTCGATGGACGTTCCTACAACCATGAGGGCATCTTACAGGCAAGTGCAGGGGCACGATGGTTAAACAACCAACCCTGCCAACCACAGAACAGCAGGTGGGGTCCCCAGTCATGTCAGTATGGTGAAGCAGCAGCGACCCTCAAAACCCTTCAAGTCTCCTCTGTCCATAACATCAGAGAACTCATGTGCACAGACTCACACTTTGCCAGACCTTGTTTCACATGCCATCTTCTGGGCTGGAAACAAACTGGTTTCAAGACTGAATGCAACAAGCAGGTGAAACATCAACACATGTTCCAGACACATGATCACCTCACCCAAGCACACGACATGATCGTTTACTGGGAAAAGGTGAAAAGATGCTTAAAGCAACCAGGGCGTGACAAAGGCGTGAACGACCAAATTAATGCCCTTGCCAAGACTGGCACCCTGCATAACAAGCTATGGTCACACCCACCCCATTCACCCACCCTTAGTGTGACAACAACAACCCGCAGCCAGCGGACTGTTCCTGCAACATTTCCCGCCTTACTGCCACTGCCACTGCCACTGACAACCAAACTTGCCAACACTTCCATGCAAAATGTTTCGTACCACCACTCATACCCCTCCAACCTCCCGTTCACGGCACCTGGTCCCATGACCGACCACATGCTGCGTGTGGGTGTGAACTTTCTAAAATATGTCCCTGATGTCTTCACAGCGCCAAAGCTTGTACTGCCACAGGGCCAAAAGGGGGGTGAACTGATATACACCCACGACACACCATGTGCCAAACACCATGGCACCAGAATCACGCATGAGACATTAAAACAAGTGTCGCACTGGCCCAGCATGCAGCAAGATGTGGCAGAGCACGCCAGAGGATGTCAAGTTTACCTCCACGTCCAGACTGCAAACGCAAAGCACCGAGCTTCACTGCAAAACCGAGGAATCACATTTCCACGGTCAGTCGACCAGAAAGACTGGACGGTAAAACCTCCTCTGATGCTCATGGCCATCACAGACACCGTACAGAAGTCAACTCAGGTGTTCCCCACGGAACTACTGATGGCACGGCAGGTGCCACTGCCGTTGCACCTGTACCAACCAGGAGACTTGAGTCTCATCACAGCCTTCTCCCCTCATCAGCATCACAACAAGCTCCGCCTACAACTGAGAAAGCAACTCGCAACACAGAGCCAAACCCTGCAAACCACCTGCAAATCCTGGAAAGGTATTGCAGTGGTTCTCCGCACTCACAGTTTCCTGCTGATCCAAACTGCGAACTCAAGGAAGCAACTGTTTACAGTCCTCCAGAATAACTTTGCCCAAAATCAGCTGGTTATAGCTCGGTTGACGGACCTGCTGCGAGAAATTAGCTTCTCTATGGACAGAGTGGCTATGAATAGGATTCCTCAGTATCCTACACAAACTGTGCTGGACTTTGCTACTGGCAGACCCAAAGACACGGTCAATGTCAGGTGGCGGCAACGTAACACCCATGCCAAGAAACACACCTCAGTTGCGGTAGCCTACCACAACAGCAACCCACGGCTGTGCCCGGCTCCCCACTTTCGCAGGTGTAGTTTCACCAAAGACTTTCAGTACTTCTGCCCAAACCAGCTCTTCCTCAGAAACCACACTGAAGGAATGGGCCGGTTGCAGCCCATGACCAGCGACACACGCTGCCCGGCCAAGCCTCGCACCCCAGTTATCGGAACACAAGCCGAGACTGTGGGTGATCGACTGCTCATCCAAACCCCTACTCATGCTGCCATCCTAATCTACAATCAGCACAACACCGCCACTCGTGTCAGCCTGCCCAATCCAAGTAAGTGGATCCAGGTACCCCTGGGTTCCATCCTTCACCGCAGCCATCTGGCGGTGCACTGTCTCTCAAGCAAAGAGGACCAGTCAGAACTGGAAATCCCATCTTCCCCCAGGGATCACCATCACACCTTAGATCCAGGAATGGAACTGAGGATTGACAAAGGGGGGTCCCAGCTAAGTGACAGTACTCCTATTGATGCACCCCTCCAAGCACTCTCACGACTGCCTGTCCTGACCAGCCCACCTAAAGCCCAAGCTTGGACTCCTGCCAACACAACCCGTTGCCTCTCCATGGCAATCAAGTACTCACTCGCCCTGGGCCTGGCCTTCATCCTATCCCAAGGGATCAAAGGGATGCAAGAATCCATGGACAGGTGCTTATCTGCTCTCCCTCAAGGACCAGTAGGAACCACCTGCTGCATGACCATCCGGATCCATGTGCCATCGAACTTGGTTACCGTCCAACGAAGTCCGCGCAGGAACTTCGTTGGCCGAAAGGGGGAATCTGTAACGTCTGGATGGATCCGTTCAGAGTCAATAAACTTTGGAGTTTTCAGAATGCTTTTAACCTGATGAACTTTGTTTCTTAATCACTAAATCGGCTCCGAACAGTCTACTAAAGATGAGCCCACTTGACACCTTTGTTGCCCTCCGAGGTAACACAGCAGGCCCAATTTCCTTGCTCTTAGGACATCAAAGGGGCCCCTCATGTGGACTACGGGCCAGATCCACATTCCAGCACCCACACACACTGGCACACACAAAAACACACACACACAGACACACATACAGAAACACACAAACATACACTTTTAACTGCATATATATATATATATATATATATATATATAGCACCACTATGCTGAAATATATATTTCATATATTTTAGGGCGTATGCATGTTTCCTAGTGTTTAAATGAGTGTATTTGTGCTAGTGTGCATTTTAATGATATAATTTTGTCTGTAAACCATAACTTCTCTCCTATGCCTTTCTGACCTATCGAGTTTGATCTCGTTTCAAAGCTCCGGACTCGAGCTATTCATTGAGACATGTCACCAAACGGACAAATGTATTTTTCTATGTGTTTAATGATACTGTGAAGAACACACTCCGTTTGGAGATCTGATCTGGTAGTCATAAATCATTGGATTAAGTCGTGAGGCCAAACAATGGGAAAGCTTTCCCGCCAACTTTGCACCCATGTTATTGGCTACCCCACCTCAAGGAGGTGTGTCGGCTTATCTGTCATAAAAGCAAAGACGCACAATTTCTTGTGTTCTCTCCCGATTGTCTCACGAGCATCTCGTGCACGTTTTTCCCGGACCTCTCCGGTGACCACGCGCTGTCATCGCGCTCAGCTTCGGGATCGCCATCTTCCAGCGAAACTCACTCTCGTCCTCAGTTCAAACCTTCCCGCTGAACGGAGGAAGCCAACGAACTGCACCAGCGCTAACCTGAAATTCGACACACGCAACCAATGCAAGTATACTGCCGTTTCTCAATCTTAGATGATGAAACTGATTTCCGTGCTGGCTTAGGACTGGTTGTGAGTTTGCTTCTTGCCTTCTCTCTTTCCTTCTCTACTTCTATTCTTGTACATAGGTGTGTATTTTCTTGTATATATATATTTAGATGTATAACCTCTGTATTCGTAGTTTGCATATATTAAAACGTTATTCATGCTCGATTGTTCTGTTTGTTCTTTCAGCTGAAAACCCAAGTCACTTTAACGTTTTTCGATCGTTTTATGCTTTGATGTTATAATAGCAGGTTATGTTCATGGCCAGATAACTCTGTTTATAATATTCTGTGAGGGACTTAGTTTGCTGGACAAACGAACAGTTTCTCTAAATAATTATTAAACCAGAACTAATCATATATGTAATTGATTATAATTCGTTGTAATTGATTCACGATATATGTTTAATTCCCCGTTGGGTCGATATATGAATCATAATTTATTCATAACCTTATGAATTATTATATTCATATTTCATCCATAAATTGATTAATAACCGCTACACATTCGTTACATTTGTAAATCTTTGTAAATGGATCTCATTTTTGTCTCATTGTTTCAGACTAACAGGAATATGCTGTAGTGATGATGGCATTTTACAGTCCTCATGTGACTGTGTGGGTGGAGCCTGGATGATTGACAGGAGTGTCTGATTTACTGGAGTATTTTGAGAAGATTGAGGAAAATCAAATTTAAGTCAAAAACTTGGCCAGCAAACAACATTGTCATGCAAATATATTGTTGCTTGACTTGTTTAATTATAAAGTCTTACAGTTTATGCTAATAGTTTATCAATTAGATTGTTGTTGTTTGTGTCACTGTAAACATCTTTATGATCAGTGTAGGAATACAAATCTTCTAGTAAATACACTTTTAACATTGAACATTTTAAATTAATCTTTCATTTAATAAATTAGTGTTCTCAATGCTAGTAGTCTTAGATGACTCATCCATGGATCATTTCAATGCTCACTTTTCACAGTTGTTTCTGATGATTAAATAGTGTTAAAACAACATTTATTTCAGGTTTTTCCAGCCAATGCACATGTGCAGTCCTGAACGCACATCTGAGAACTGTTTCTATGGAAATCAGTGATGATTGCCAAATTGTAACTTTTATTTAGAAGGCGGGACTTCCATTACTAGAGCTGCCATATTGTGCATGTGATAAAAGGCCTCAAACTTTACTCTGACAGGACTGATTTCCTCTTCCTCATGGGTGTGACGTCCCTCAGTGTTGCTAATGAAGGTCACATGATCACACTGTGATGCTGCTGTCAAAAGTTCATGCGTTTGGTTTTCACACTTACTGTACTAAAGAGGAAACTGTGTTTGTGACCATGTTTAAGGACATGATGCAATCAAGAACAAGGCCGCTGGCAGAATAAAAAGCTTAGAAGCTCTCATAAAAACTTTCAGACCTTTAGATGAATCAATTCTGCTTCATCAGCGTGATTTAAGTGCTTTGTTTAACTTCCAGATGGCTATTAATCCACCAGTAAATTGGAGGTTTATCAAATTCACAGTTGGTGATGCTGGTGATGAAATTTTGACCTCACTGTCACTGCAATACCTTCCAGTGTTTTACAATCCCGCCTCCATCAATTCCCATTCCAGGATAGTTGGTCTGAATATGCAAACTAAAGTATATTAAAGTATAGTCATTCAAGTTATTATTCTCTCTCTCTCTCAAGATCAGGTTCCTTGTCATCACTGTCTGTATGATTGAATATTTATTCCCAAGTTTGAAAACATTATTTCATGAGCATCTTTATGGATTGACTTAAAATTTCTCACAGTTTAACTTGTATGTCTTTAGTCTGGTGTTGTCAGATAAAACTCTTCTTCTGCTTTATCAGAACTATAATTGAGGTGTCAAAACCTCAAATTAAAATATAATATATTCATCACGTGTCATTCAGTGTGAAAACAGCAATACTGGTTCCACCCTAATCATTTGTAGTGCTGTCTCTGGTCACGGGTGTTGGTGAAACGGGTAAGAGCTTGATTTTCTGTCAAATATCTTAAGTGTGGGGGATTTATGGGAGATTGGTTGGGGCTAGTTGTCACAGGGCTGTGTCAATGGTTTCAAAAGACCAATATCACAAAAATGTGTTTTCTCCAGCAGTACTTTGTTGGATGCAAACACCTCAGTAAAAATCCACTTTAATCTTGTACACAATAGATAACTGTATACAGACTTATATCCAAGACTTATATATTAAAATGTATCTCTATGCAGGAAGTGGCTTTTAAAAATGAGCTGTCGTAAGAAATATTCACCAGAATAAAACTGTGACAACTAGCCCCAGAATATGTGCTGTAAACATTAGCAGTGCACTGAATCAAAAATCAAAGGTGGATCATTACAGTTTCACAGTATGAAATTAAAAGCCATCGTTCTGTCAGAGTTCAGCTGTCTATGATGTGCTGTCAATCAAAAACGGGGCGGGGAAAGACATTAGACAGTTACAAACTCATGTAATGCAAAAGTGACTGTTGCTGTCATGTTCTTGGATAAATAAAGTATTTTATTGATTTCTGTGTGTATTAAGCAAAGAACAAGAGCTTATTTCTCTTTTGGTTTGTTCTGTTCAATCTTGAAATGGAAAGTGCTCAATTTTTACTGACAAGAAAGAGGAAGATCGGGGCACAGTGCAGCATGATCCTGGATCAACATTCCAATCAACCAAACAGATTTGAGGGACAGTTTACAGTTTATGTCAAGTTTAGGCTTACAACCAGGGTCATCCTTTCTTGCATTGTCTTGAGCCATCAATTATATGCTATATTGTTAGTAGCTTGCTAGTAGCTAGCAGATCTAATTGCTAGCAACTATCATAAACCGAGAGTTTTATTCAGTACTATAAAATCTGTGATCAGTCCAAATGACAGAGTTTTTATTGACGAGTCTGCTGAGACTTATGAGAATTTTTTTAACTTTTTTTGTAGATAAGATCATGGCAATTAGATCTGAGATTGGCAATTGTAATAGGGGCCTTTTGGCTCCTATTCTGTGCTCTGCTACCTTTTCTCACTTCGAGCCAGTATCTCTTGTGACATTGACTGAGATTGTCGGCCGGATGAAACCCTCCAATTGTCCTTTGGATAGTATCCCATCATGGCTATTTAAAAAGGACTTTGACATTATTGGCCCTAGTATTTTGTCTATTGTTAATGGTAGTCTGATTTCTGGCATGGTCCCGTTGCCATTGAAACATGCTGTAGTGCAACCTCTTGTTAAAAAGCCAATTTGGATTGCTCTGATTTATCTAATTTTAGACCAATATCAAAACTTCCATTTTTATCTAAGGTCTTAGAGAAAATTGTTCTTAGCCAATTGCAGAGTTTTTTGGACCAAAATGCTGTGTTTGAGGTTTTTCAGTCCAGTTTTAAAGCCCACCACATCGATCATGGGATCCTCGTTTCACACCTTGAGGAAGTGGTGTATTCAGGGTACTGCACTTAAGTGGTTTTGGTCTTTCTTATCGAATAGAAGTTTCTCTGTTAATATAGGCCAGGCGTTTTCATCTTCTGCCCCGTTGACTTGCGGTGTCCCCCAAGGATCCATTCTTGCCCCTATTTTATTTTCTTTATATATTTTACCTCTAGGGACAATTTTTCGCAAGTATGGAATTTCCTTTCATTTTTATGCGGATGACACGCAAATTTACTTGCCCCTGAGGAAAAGTAACGAAAATGCTCTGGATTCCCTAGTGAACTGTTTAAAGGACGTTAAAGCCTGGATGTCGGCAAATTTTTTAAACTTCAATGAGAGAAAAACGGAGCTTGTTTGGTTCGGTGGTCCTGCTCTTCCTGAACTGTCAAATTTAGGTGAGCTGACCCCTTTTTGTAAACCTGTGGTTAAAAATTTAGGGGTACTGTTTGACAGTTCCCTAAAATTCGATAAACAGATAAATTCAATCGTTAAAACAAGTTTTTTTTCATTTATGTCTTTTGGCGAAGGTTAAACCTTTTCTTTCTTTTAATGACTGTGAGAAGGTGATCCATGCTTTTGTGTTTACATGGCTTGACTACTGCAACTCTCTGTATGTAGGTGTTTGTCAAAAGGCATTAAACCGGTTGCAATTAGTCCAAAATGCTGCTGCCAGGCTCTTGACGAGGACATGCAAATGGGACCATATTTCTCCTATGTTATCTTCTCTGGGCTGGTTGCCTGTCCAGTACAGGATTGATTTTAAGCTCCTGGTTTTTGTATATGTGCTGTAAATGGATTAGCTCCCTCTTACTTGTCAGAGACTTTACAGGTGCATAAGCCTTCGAGGACTCTGTTTTAATTATTCAGAGGACAAGATACAAGCGGAGGGGTGATCGGGCCTTCGCAGTGGCAGCACCAAAGAGATGGAATAGTTTACCATCTCATATTAGAGTATCTTCCACTCTAAACATTTTTAAAAGACGTCTGAAGGCTCATCTTTTTAGTTTAGCTTTCGAGTCTGCAGTGTGCTGAGGCATTGGCTTTTGTGTGTACTGTTTTAGAGGTTTGTTTGGTGTTATGTCTTTTTTATGTAGAATTTTTTTCATTGTA
Organism: Ancherythroculter nigrocauda; assembly: GCA_036281575.1. NCBI lineage: Eukaryota > Metazoa > Chordata > Actinopteri > Cypriniformes > Xenocyprididae > Ancherythroculter > Ancherythroculter nigrocauda. Next base: position 9,164,671 of record VTFQ01000003.1, read on the forward strand.
CAGCACTTTGGTCAACGCTCTGTTGTTTTAGTAGTGCTTTATAAATCAATAAACTGAAACTGAAACTGAAACTTGGATAGCCCACAGTCATTATGGTACATCATATACCCTCTACTGGATGTAAAATGTTCTGCATTTTGTCATTTTAGAATGTTAAAGGTGCCCTAGAATTAAATATTGAATTTACCTCGGCATAGTTAAATAACAAGAGTTCAGTACATGGAAATGACATACAGTGAGTCTCAAACTCCATTGTTTCCTCCTTCTTATATAAATCTCATTTGTTTAAAAGACCTCCGGAAAACAGGCGAATCTCAACATAACACCGACTGTTACGTAACAGTCGGGGTGTACGCCCCCAATATTTGCATATGCCAGCCCATGATTGAGGCATTACACAAGGGCAGCCAGTAACGTCTGGAGCAGCACAGCTGAATCATCAGACTAGGTAAGCAAGCAAGGACAACAGCGAAAAATGGCAAATGGAGCAATAATAACTGACATGATCCATGATATCATGATATTTTTAGTGATATTTGTAAATTTTCTTTCTAAATGTTAGCATGTTGCTAATGTGATTAAATGGGAAGTAAACGATTTGTGTTCCAATACTCGTGCACGAGTTTTGGGAGGCGTTCCCTCGAAATGAGCTGTGAAGGAGGGGGATTGTTCTTACGCATGCACTCATTTCAAAAACTCACTAACAGTCTTTGGTTTCTCAGTCATCGAAAACATCCTCTGTAGCACCTTTAATGTGATCAAATATAAATGCGCTGTGTCCTGACTAGCTAATCGGATCACGATGATCGCATATTAATCGGCAAGTGTAAACGCAGCCTATATCTAACTGCCTTGCACATCCGGTTGGTGAGGTTTGAAAACACGCTCTGATGCTGGAAGTGATCTCTCACGTGTACACTTCACGCTTGTTCTACTGAACACAAATGATGGTCAGCCAGAACCGGGAACACTTCCTATTACACCAGATGTACTCGTTTCATCAGAAGAAGAATGGCATCTACACTAATATTAGTCTCTCTGTTTATCCCGAGGTTTAGCGTAGTCAACCGGATCCGGGCCGTATCCAGGTGAGATCGAGGACTTGCGCCTTGACAGGACCACAACGCAGCCCTGAAGTATCAGCAGAGATTGAGTCCATTGGGAGTAAGCAGATAAACATAAAATTTTCATTTTTGGGTGAACTATCCCTTCAAGTTTCAGATTAATAAGTAGAAATAAATGCGCAGTCTATATCATTGCCCCAGTATGACATTTTACAACTTTTAGTAAAACATCTTTGAGAAATTTAAGGCAATGCTTTTTTCTAAGTACACACAACTAATTACATTTTACAGTTTAAATATATTGTAAATATATTTTTCAATATATGAACATATATAACACATTAAATTAATGCAATATATTATTTAATTTATTTTATCATCATCAAATTAATGGATTAACAATCACAAAACATTATTAATATGCACTTTTTTTGTCTATTATAGACCCACCCAGGAATGTTTCAGTGTTGATAACTGGATCTGGTGAAATAGTGTCAGGAGGTTCAGTGACTCTGATCTGCAGCAGTGATTCAAACCCTCCTGCTCTGAACTTCAGCTGGTTTAAGGAGAATGAAAGCTCAGCTGTTGGATCTGGACAGAGTTTCAGTGCACTACAGAGTGGACGCTTCTACTGTCAGGCTCACAATCAACATGGATCTCAGAGATCAGACGCTGTAACTGTGACTGTTAAAGGTAGAGCAGCTCATATACTTACATTACTCTTTCTAAAGTGAAGCAAATGAATCTGTTCAGATGTTTTACTCTTTTGTAGGACATCTGGTGATATTATACATATCCATTGGAGTGGTTTGTGGAGCTGCAGTGATCATCATGATGCTGGTTTGGTAAGATATGTGTCTGTGGTACTATGTAGTGTGTGTGAATGAGTGACTGAGTCAGAAGGTTGTGAATTCAGCGAGACGTCATGATGAACGTGAGCCAAGGCAAAATTTCCAATTTTCCAATTTTCCATCCTATCTTTCCACACTGACAGCTACTCAGTTAGTTATTGAATGAGGAAGTCTGAAGCTCACATCTTTACTGCAGTAAATCCTGAAGATACACCAGATTTCATCACATTAATAATGGCAGTGTCACATCCTAGAGAAACCTTATTGGTTCAAAATAATAATTGTGTATTTAACATCACATAAGTTCAGATTGGTTGTAATTGTGTCAAATCATTGTCTTTAAAGGGGAATCAGGTGGATGAAAAAGAGAAATGACACACAGGAGTCTCAGGTGAGAACAATTTATTTGGTTATCAGTAGTTTACTGATCAGGTAAATTAATTTGTAACTAAAAGTTAAATTTTAAATGTAGCTGTGTCTTTATTTAATGAGTTGTTTATATACATTTTTTCTCTCTCTATTTTTTTTTTTTTTTTTTTCTTTTAATGGCACAGATGGTTGATTCCAGACCTCATCATGACAGACACAAAGCTTGTGATGTTGAATTGAGTGATCCTGTGTATGAGAATGTAACGGTAAATGTTTTAACTGAGGATTTCCTACACCTTTACTCAAACAGAATTAAACGCTCCTCAATGTCAGTGTGAAAATATCAAATGTCTTTTGATTAAGTATATGGAAATTTAAATAACACAGTCCTGTTTTTACTTTGTCTCTTCATTCATAAAGGCTGATCAACTTGATGATTGTAAACCTGAACTGAACTCGTCTGTGTATGAAAATCTTCCAGTAAGTAAGAAAACATACAAGACAGAGAAAAACCCAACCTATTATTCTTTCATCATGACTAATGTTCTTCATACTTTTATTTAAATATCATCATCAATGTTTTTCTTTCTTTCTTTCTTTCTTTCTTTCTTTCTTTCTTTCTTTCTTTCTTTCTTTCTTTATCAGCATAACAACAAGAGGCTGTAATGTTTTGAACACACAGCAAATATTACAGCCTTTATGCATCTCTTTGTAGGCGGAGCCCTGAATGATTGACAGGAGTGCCGTGATGACATGTGACTGAAGTAATTTGGGGATCTTTTTATAGATGGATGGGCAAAAATGGTAACAGGTTAATGAATTGATGTAAAAGAGTGTAATCACCAAAGTGTGTTTTTCTTTATGCTTTGTGTCACGTATAAAGCTAAAAAAAATTGTTAGGAAAAATATGTTTTGCTTCGTTTGTCTTTGATCTCTTATCCTGTTTTTTAAGTTCTTCTTTTGCTGTTTTTAATTTGTTGTAGTCACAAACACCTTTAAGGAGTATCTTGTGATTTCCTATAAGAGCCACACTGTTCTTTTCAAGCCTATAAGCAGTTATTGATGCCTTAATGCTTCTTTGATATGGATGATGAGACCATACATGAATTTAGCTTTCCTTTGTTTTCAGCTGGCCTAATGCCCTGCTATATATGAGTTACAGCGAGCTCAATAAACTTTGACTTTGAGTGAACAGCACTTCTCGTGTTTGTGTCATTCTTGGTCCCTGGTACAGATGCTCAACTCTGCTCTGCATTATATTGATTTTGTATTAGAGGTCCATAATATTTATTCAACAATCATGCTCTTGTTGTACAATCCACACTTTTCCGTCATTCAATACATCAGAATAACTAATGTGATCTCATGAGAATACGTGTGTATTTTTACGTAAAGTGTGGTTCTACCACACATACATTTATTTACGTTTTCATACACACGAAACCGTACAATATTGACGTATTTATAGCACTAAAACGTAAAAATATGGAATAGCGGGCATGATGGGATGAGGATCTGGAATGGCAGCCATCTTGGGACAAGACTTTGAGGTGGAGGATACTGCGGAAGCGACTCCCACAGTAAAAACAGAGCTGCTCAGTTGTAATGCCAGATCTATATATGTCCAACTAAGATCATGAAATAGCATGAGGGAACTGAGTGGATCAGACAGCCCCCCTCGAAAAAATATCATAAGACACACCTCATCAAAAAAATGTTAAATGTGCCAGTCCGATAAAGTCCACGAGTCATCAATTGAACTATCTCCTTGACGGAGAAGCATTAACTGTACGGCTGGATTCATTGTTTGATGAGTTGTTCTGTTACGTGTTTGAAGAGACGAGGCAGAGAGAGAATGCAAAAGCACACACACAGTTTAATAACAAAAGGCAAAATTTAAAGAGACTCTAAACCTGGAAACTGGCAAATGGTCCACACAAAGAAACAGGAACATAATCCAAAGACCATAAAGGAAGGAACAAGACCATGAGAAATAAATACAATAAATACAACTCATGACCCACAACTAAAACACAAGAGCTTAAATAGGCAAACTAAAACCAGTAAATGATCAACAGTTGGGAGAAAATAAACCATAATGAGTCCAGGCACAGGATTGTGGGGAATGTAGTTCATAATGGGAAGAACAAAGTCAGAAGGAGTGCCCTCTGGAGGAACTCATGGGCACTCCAGCTGGTGAACGTGACACTTATCAACACACAAAAGAGGAAGTGAGACTAAGGGTTTTAGTAAGTACGATCTTATAAAGTCAAATTCATTAAATTAATTTAAAAAGGATTAAAGCTGCATTTGTTCACTCGACAGAAACTCAGTATCTGTGAACAATCCTGTGCAATAGCATGTGAAAATCACAAACATCTTAAAGAAATGCTTTGAAAATGTGAAGAACTTTACATGTTCTCGTCTCTGTTCACTTCCTCTTTCTTTCTCTGTTTGGCTAATTCTCACGCTCTGAAGGATGCTGCTTTATTTGTTTCGTCAATTTTATGATGATCTATTTTCTTATCATACAAAAAGTTTTTTTTTTTTTTTTTTAATAGTTTTAATTAAAGCTGGTTTTGAAGCAGCAAGTGAGGGTAAAATGTACTTGAAAAGAGGAAGATAAAGAGTTTGTCATCAAGAGAAATCATCTTGTTCTCACTGTATTGTTTCATCACTGAAAAACGGTAAGATTTATTTTAATTTGTTCACTGTACTTAATAAATTGCAATGTTTTCACTTTCTTTCTTTCTTTTTTTCTTTAATCAGCAGAACAACAAGAGGCTGTAATGTTTTGAACACACAGCAAATATTACAGCCTTTATGCATCTCTTTGTAGGCGGAGCCCTGAATGATTGACAGGAGTGCCTTGATGACATGTGACTGAAGTAATTTGAGGATCATGTTAATCAAACAACAAAAGACAAAGAGAAAATCACTTACTGCTCTTGACTGATTAACTGATGTAGTTTTAATTGATTAATCTGTATGTCATTAACAATGAAGATTATCAATTGTTATTTTAAATTTAATTACTCTTTCTTTTTTCAGTTTATTACCTGAATACTGTTAAACCTATACCTGAAAAATAAAGCAGTCTATTTCATTTGTATCTTTAATCAATTGAATTTATTTGTGCTGTTCTTAGTCATTTGTTTATTTGTTCTTATTTAATACTGTTTACGTCTTTTTAAAATTCAATTTACCATTTGAAATCAAGCTTCCTTGTGCTGTGTGTGTGAGTTATTGCAACAAAATTACCCCACTGAAAAAAACAAATACATTGTGTTAGCAAATATTCGTGAGATAATTGTAATAGTAATTGATCAATGTTTATATATGAATAGAAGCTATGATTAAAATGTCATCATATAAAGTGATCTCTTCAGAAGAAATTTTTGATTGTCTAGACTTTCAATGTATGGACAAAAAATAAATAATATTGAAAATATATGCATTAAAGTATATACAGCATTTTTCCCCATGGTATCAAAAATGGTATCGAAGTTAGAAACTTCAGTATTGTGACAACACTACTTCTGTATATCTGGTTCACTTTATCTGACTACACTTAAAATCAATTCAAGTGTTTGTGCTAATTAGTGCATTTATATTAAGTGTACTTAAGTACAGTTGGGAAAATGTCGTACTGTACTGTACTTTAAATTTATACTTAAATGTAGAGTAAATGTGAAAATATGTTTTCACAGTTAATGTTACATTTAACATATGAAATAAACAAGGTTAACTAATAGTTACTTTATACTTTATTTGTCCCTGTTAAGGGAAAATTGTCTTGGGCAATACAAGTAAAGCTGCACAACAGTACACCACCATCAATAACAATCACACAATCATGTCCTTTGAATTTGAATTCAACAGCCTTGTAGCCAGAGGAACAAAATAATTCCTATAGCGGTTGTATCTAATCCTTGCAGTGTGGAACCGTCGACCAGATGGGAGTAATTCAAATTCAGGATAAAGTACAAGAGATGGGTCCAGAGTCATTTTCCTAGCCCGTTTAAGAGCAATTTTGTTGAATATGGATTGAAGATTGGGGTAAACCCCCAGACCAACCACTTTCATTGCCATATGCACCAGCCGATTCAACTGTGATCTAAAGGTAACTGTCAGATTACCAAACCAGGTGGCTATAACATACAAAAAGATGGATTCAATACAGGCATGATAAAATGTGACACCATAAAGTCTGAGTCTCCGTAAAAAGTAAATTTTTTGTTGTACCTTTCAACACAGATTATCCACATGCACTTCCCATGAAAGTTTATCATCAATAAGCAAACCTTAATATTTGTATGAAGCAACCTGTCTAATGGGCTCATTGTTAATCATAATAGGTGAGTGGTTGCCCACTGATCTGAAATCAAAAATCATTTCCTCTGTTTTTTTAACATTAATTACAAGACTGTGTTCTTTACTCCATGTAACAAACTTAGTAATCTCAGTAGTATAATGTTGAATGGCCTCATCCTCATACAGAAGACCAAGAATGGCAGTATCATCTGAGAATTTTACAACAATATTTCCAGGATGGTGACTCCTGTATTCATTGGTATACAGTGTAAATAAGAGTGGTGAGCATACACATCCCTGGGGTACACCAATACTGATGGACCTACACTCAGAAAGAGTCTGCTTGATTTTAACTTGCTACCAGTAAGAAATGCATGAAACCATTTGATGCTATATGGGTTAACAGCCATACTACTTAGTTTGGAAAGCATGAGGTGTGGCTGCACGGTATTAAAAGCAGAGCTTAAATTAAGAAAGAACAACCTGGCATAAGTCTTAGGATCCTCCAGATGTTTTAAAACATGATGCACCACAGTAAGGATAGCATCATCAGTACCCCTATTAATTTGATAGCCAAACTGATAAGGATCAAGAAGGTCCTTAACCTCTTCCTTAAGCTTCCACACCATCATCCTCTCCAAACATTTCATCACAAAACAGGTTAAGGCAACTGGGCGATAATCGTTAAATTCTTGAGGACTGGATTTTTTTTGGAACTGGTATAATAATTGATTTTTTCCAAATATCTGGAATGATATGTAAATCAATGAACCTTTGAAAAATGTCCACCCATGCAGGGGCTAATTCCTCTGCAAAGGTTTTCAAAATAAAAGCAGAAAGATCACTCTTTAACCTCCTTGGTGATATAAGGCTTGTTATTTGGAAAATGTCAAACTTGTTTGACTGGAATCACAGAGTCTATACAGATTTTAACATATGCAGACCTGATTTCATTATGCCTGTCAATATCTGGATCATACAGCACCTCCCAGTTAGTACATAAACAACAGCCTTTCAATATCTCCACTCTTTCTGAAGACCAAAGTCTCACCACCTTGTTCCTAGGCTTATTTGACTTCAGCAAGGTACGGTAAACAGGAATAAGATGCACAGTATTATGGTCCGAGTTTGCTAACGGTGGATTAATTTTCACAGTATATGCATTTGATATGTTCCCATAGCACTTGTCCAAAATATTAATACCCTTTGTATTTGAATTAACATATTGTTGAAAACCAGGAAGAAATCTTTCAAGATGACAATGTTTCATATCACCCAGAACAAACAGAGGAGCTGTTGCACGCACTCAGACACCTGCATCGCAGCTCGTACTTTATATAAGCACAAACCCCACCTCCGCAGGATTTTCCTGACCTGACCAGATCGCTGTCCGCACGCACCAATGTCAAACCATCCACCTGAACAGACGTCAGGCTGAAGCCACACAGCCAAGATGCATGCGTCCCGGTACTCATAACGAAAAGTTGAATTAATCCGAAGTTCATCCATTTTCGTAATTTCGTAATGAATGGGCATTAAACAAGATTATTGAAGGCAGGGCTGGACGATTTCCTCTCCTCCTCAAATGCTGTCGTACACCTCCCTGTTTACCTCTGCGCCGAACTATGCCTCTAGCTCGCGGCGAAGCAAGTAACTGCTGTTGCGGTCGTCTCCGCAGCTCTTCGGATAAATGAGGCAGATTAGCGGGTGATTCAAAACACGTACCAGCGAAGCAGAATGCCATAAGCGCCTCCCTGGTGTAGAAGATGGCATCCTCTTCATGACCATGTGCCACCAAAGTTGTACTCGTAACAAGGGAAAACAAAACAATTCCCATCCAAAGGACACGCATGAGTGCAGTCATCTTCCAATCTTCTAATTGAACAATTTCAATAGTTCGAAATAAGCCACAAAAACCTCCTTTCCAACTCAATTGTGCAGTTACCTGTTGCCCAGGTCGCCTGCTGAGCAGCGCCCCAGAAGTGTAAAATCTGTTAGTGTGTGGTGTGGTTGTTGCTAACAATATAAAGCGACACAGTTCAACCATACATATTTTACCTGTTTATATGGTCTGGTGTCCTGTCGTCGCCGGCATTGAAGCATGTCAAAACCCAATAGAAAGTCCCAAAACTTGTCTGCATCCATTTCACTCACAAACGTCAACTGTCATCTGTCTGTCTCACAGCTACTGGGCCATGTAACGACGCTCGGCTCATTGTTGCTCAAGTCTGAAATTGAGCTATTTTTACACTTGTGCTGTGATTAGGCTACTTTTGGGATGGTTTTGTTGTGCAGATCTGGTAACCCTGCACCTCAGTTAGACCTTCCCCCACTCCAAATGCCCACCCCTTTCATGCATTTCAAAGTGTGTAGTCCCTAAATTGGGACACAGCTTACATGAAGCGTCATTCTGATTAACGTTACCAGAGAAGAAAGATGAACTTTTGGGTACACACTGTACAAATCTTTGTTTTAAAAGGTTTCTTTCTACATCTTAGCTCCTGGCTGAAGGGCACAAGGTACCGTTTTAATTTTATGTTGTGTGGTAAACTTTGAAGGACTTTGAAGTGTTTATTTTATCGATCTCTTTCATTTGCTTATGTTCCTAATGTATTGCCTCGTCATTGTTTCTCTTGATTTGCACTCCAGATGGATTGTTTACAGTAAATCAGCACTTTTATTTTCTCTCTAGATTCAGTTTAAATAAGTTTGTTACTGTCATTGTTAAAATAATTAATATTATTCAGGCTTATTACAGTACAGTAAAACAAGGTTATTACTAACATGTGATTTATTGTCACACTATTTATGGCGTAAGCTAATTAATTGCACAAGTGTATTCATTAATGTGTAGGTTTATGGACATTTATATACAATTTGAAGGCAGATGTCTAATGTTTGTTTGTTTGTTTGTTTTTATTCAGCTCTTAAGGTGTTTTTGGAAATTCAATTCTTTATAAACATCAGTTCCTGAGAGTAAATTGCATCTGTTCAGCGGGGAATGCTACAAAAATAGCAGCATGACCATAAGTGAAGTTCCTAAACGTAATTTAGGGAGGAGCGAGCCCATCTCGGAGCTCGAGCTGAAGCTGCTTCATCGAGCCCCTCCTCAGTGGACAGCAAGCCAAATTAGCTAACCTAATACCCTTAAGATTATATGGGCAAACAAACTCGTTAAATAATAATTAATTAGTTGTTGGGTTATTTAGTGTTCTTATGGCCCATGGAAAAAAAACTGATCCTGAGTCTGGAGGTTCGAGTCTTGATCGATCTGTAGCGCCTACCAGTGGGCAACAGATCAAATAGGTGGTGGGCTGGGTGGGAGGAGTCTGACATGATGAACCCGGCCCTTTTGAGGCACCGGGAGCTGGAGATCTCCTCTAGGGAGGGCAACCAATTATCTTTTGAGCTGAGCACTTTGGCCCTCTGTAATGACTTCTTGTCTCCAGCCGAACTCCCAGCATACCACGCCATGATGGAATAAGTAAACAAACTCTGGATAGTGGACTGATAGAAGGACACCAGCAACTTTTGTTCCAACCCTCTTTTCCTGAGTACTCTCAGAAAGTGGAGGCGCTGCTGGGCCTTCTTTATCAGTGCTGTGATGTTGGTGGTCCAGGAAAGAGTCTCTGAAATATATACTCCAAGGTACTTAAATGATGTCACTCTCTCTACACAATCTAGATTTATGTAGAGGGGGGCGAAATCCCCCCTATTTCTCTAAAAGTCAATAATGACCTCCTTGGTTTTTTCACAAGCTGAGGGTGGAAGCTGCAGATCCAGTAATTTATTGATCAGAATATCAGGAATGATAGTGTTAAAGGCTGAGCTATAATCTATGAAAAGGAGCCTTTCATAGTTTCCTGCATGCTCTAAGTGATTAAGTGCAGTGTGGAGGGCAATGACGATGGCATCCTCAGTACAGCGGTTGTTTAACTGAAGTTAAAATACAGATACTTGTAGAAGAATTATAAAAAAAAAAAAAAAAAAAAACATTGCAGATTTTTTTCATGTTTGTAAAATCATCACAAAATGTTCTGTTTTTAAATTTGTGTTTATATTTGGCATTTATAGTCAACAACCTTGTGTAACTGCAGTATTGGCACCAATAGGGTTAAAATGATCACATATCCTGAAGGTGGATAAAAAGCACATGCACAAGATGTTTGACGGTGACAATCAAAATGTATTAACAACATGTTGATTAGTGATTTTGGATGCAATCCAGCCAGGTCATGATGATTATATTCATGAAAATAAAATAAAAAAACTAACATCTGCTAATTTTACTGCTTTACAATACTATATACATTGTTGCAGAGAAAATCTACCTTAGGAAGTGAAGGGTCAAGAGCCCAACTAAAGCAAACACTGATCTCCATAATGGTAGTATCACATTTTGACCAATAAAACATCAACATCTAAACCTCTGTTAATTCTCAACAATAACTTCTGTAGATGCATGACAGTCAATCTGGTTAGTAATAAGTAATAAATAAACAGTGTTCGTCATTAATGCTTAATCATCCCTTAATTAATCACTTAATTATCTCATTAACTTTAACACAGCATCAATGTTAATTTAACACTGTATAATGGGACAATATGAGCAGAGTTGATTTAACACTGGGGATTTTAGGGTTACAGATAAACTCTGCAGGAAAATGGATCTTGAGGTCCAGAGTTAAGGGTGCCTGCACTATATGATATTTATTTATTATATATATTTCAATATCTTTCAAAATAACTGATGGCTGAAACATTGCTGGGTCTCATGCTGTAGAATCACAGACCTACTCTAAATAAATAAATATAAAATTAAAAGATACATACAATTAAAGATTAGAAATAGAAAGAGATCAGTGAATCAGACAAGTCCAATATGATTATGGCATCATCATAACAGCCAAAAATACCAACTTCTTCTTGGCTTTTTCTTGCCATAACAAATGTGCTTTAGAGCAGTTAGAGCAGCCAGAGAAAACTAATGTTAAAGCGTTAAGGGTCAAGATCCCAACTAAAGCAAACACTGATCACCACAACAGCGACTACAAATGTATTATTTTCAATAAAACATCAACATCTAAATCTGTTAATTCTCAACAAGAACTTCTGTACATGTATGAAATAAATAATGTCAAACTGATTTGTGAACTGGTTTGACACTCAGTGTGGCTGAAGTCAGTTGTAGTTCTTGTGTTTCTGCTTGTCTTGTTTCTCTGTCCTTCAGTGATTCTGCTTATCAGGTGTTCATCAGTGTCTGAATTCACTCACTTCTTTTCATTCACTCTGTCAAGTGGACTATATAGTGAATGAGAGTATAGGGTGTGATTTAGAACACAGCCTCTGAGTGTCGACTTTGAAGCCCCATTTACACCGCCAGCGACTTTTTTCTCTGCATGTAGCTAGTCTCTGTACTGTGAAGTCTCTTGTGGGCGTTCCTAGTGCTGTCGCTCTAATATCATTGGTAGATTGCACGTCTGATCATATCTATAGAAAATGCAATCACAAATGATAAAACTAAGAAATCATTCTAATTTGACTAGGAATTAGGTTTAGAATAATTAAAAGTAACACTCTGCTGTTGTAGAGTATTAAATCATTAACTAGATTAATGATCGATCTATCAACAAATTAAACTCCCTCATACTGTCAAAAAATACTAAAACGTCATTCAAATTTCACAAATAATCAATTTTCTTGTCTCTAATAATCAACACAATGCAGGGGAAACTGTAATATGAACTGCAGCAGTGCTAAACTGCTCACAGCATCATATAATAACAACACAAAATGTATGAATCAAACTCACAAGACTGCCGACAGTTTCTTTTCCACTCATCATTTTATTATATCCATGTATGTACAGCAAAATTATATAAAACAGTGAAATTGCTCCAGAACTATGTCCTGTCTGTCTTGCCTGCACTCGAGACGGTGACATGAGCTCCAGAGAGCCTTCACTCCTATTGGTTGTCACTCACGAAATTCGCTCCTCATTTGCATGTCTACTGTCGCTTTACACGCCTACATTCTGTCGCTGATGGTGTGAACGGGGCTTGAACGATGTTAATTCAAATGACAATTCGAAAAATTACAAATATTACCCAGAATGCATTGTTTTCTATGGTATATTACTGTTTTATTGGAAAATTACATGTTACTGTCGGAATTTGGCTGTTTGTTTTTATTGTTGTGTTTATTGTTGTTTTTCATTGGGAGATTAATAAACATGCTGAAACAATAAAACATTCGACCACATTTGGCGGGCCCTGTGTTCAAGGGTTTGACAGAAAATGTGTTGATCAGAAGATCGGGCCTTTTTTATGTACAATTTTCATTTAATCTCGTAATGGAGAAGTCGATCTCCCAGCTGCTGCGAGAGGCGGCATTCGTATCTCCATCGAGTGCTCCTTCCCCTGCGATGATACACACAAGAAGTGATGGTCAGGGTGAGGCTTTATTATTAATTTATTTATATAATATTTCATGATTTAATTTGCATAACATATATATTTGACCATTAACCATAAGTATTTCTCAGACCTGTGAAATGCATCTGGATTTTGATTGATAAAGGTCCCAAATTTGACTTTTTATATTGGCGTGCTCATACTTGGTGTATTTGCTACTGAGCACCAGTTGTCATGTATTAATGTGTTCCTACCTGATTATACTATAATAATACATTTAATACAAATACATATGGCCCACTTTCTTCTTTCTATGGGGGGCACTATGTAAATGAGACCACAAGACATGCTCTGCTTCTCGTAATCAGGAACATCAATAACTTAACCCTCTACCACACACATTATGATAAATCTATAGAAAAAAATAAAATAAAAATATTTGATGCTGTTTCTTTTCTTAGAATGGCTTAACTTGAAGTGCTGTAAAAAAAAAAAAAAAAATGGAAAAAAATATTATTTTAAGGTACTTTATGATATGTTGCCATATGGCAACAACGTACAATAGTGCAAAAGTGTATATAGTTAATATTTTTCCTCAGAAATGTTGTTTGTATTGAATAAATTGGTGCTATTATAAGCTTTAGCAGTAAATATAAACAACACCTTATACATATTTTCCAACATCTTGGGCTTTTATTTATTCCATTCTCTTTTGCTCAATAGTGCTTTATATTCTTTGAATTTCATTACGTTTGTCATGAATATTATTAAAAATGCAAATGTAGACAGTTAAAAACAAATATAATACGTATCATCATGTATCATAAGACATTGACATAAAACCTAAAACATTGCAGTTCATGAAAATTCAACATTACACAATCTTATGAGAGGAAGGTTATGATCATGAACCCCCCATAATCCTTGAAACTTCACCTTTTTTCTGTACGAAACTTCAAAAAGCATTTTTTTTCAGAGGTGAGACACATGTCATCACATTTGGTGCACTTCACCCTAACAATACACTTACAGCCACTTGCACCTGCCTTTTTGAGACACTATGGTAGGCCAGTGGTAGGTCTGGGCCAGTATATGGCTGTGGTGGCAGATCTCTGATGTTGATTTAATCCATAATACAAATGTCATGGCAGTCCTTAACATATGACTAATTAACATTATATCACTAGCATTAATGTTATTATTGTTACATATTAACAGACTGCAGCTGGCCTTTGCTAGCTATCAAACCTATTATAGTAACGTCATTCCATTATTGCGCAGTGTTGCCATATGGCAACACAGACATTTTAGCGATTTACCAAAAACTAATTTCATAAAAACTTTTTTTTAGTGGTGAATATGTCATCATAACTTACCTGAGATGATGTTAACAATTATTTTTTTCGTGAATGTGACATGGGCAGGTCCTTGTTTGTTACTGACGTTTTAATTTGCTTTCAGCAACTACCGACAAGATTCGGCAGTCTGTCAGAAATCGCGCCACAGAAAAAAAAATGCATGTTATGTGACTTAACCAAAGCACATCATTGGCAAAACTAAGGTCTTCTCTTACCAACAACAAAAAAAAAAAAAAACGAGAATGTTCTCTTAAAGAGACAGTGGCAAGGAAATTAACACAAAGAGTATGTTGCCATATGGCAACACTATGTGGTAGAGGGTTAAGATCATTCTCAAACTCTGTTAAACTGATAATAATATAACCAAACATGTGTTTCATAAGACAGTTATTTTATATGCATGATTATTACCATTGCAAAATATTTACTGTTCAAAAATTTATTTTCTTGCTTTAAAATGTTTCCAAGGTGCATGTAGTGATATGAGCAGGTTGTTCGCCCCATATGCACAGTCACCAGTGGGTTTATAGAAGATGTCATGCAGTTCAGCTGTGCCAGCAAACAAAAAAAATCAAAGACCACAACTTACACCCACAGTTTTTTTTTTTTTTTTTTTTTTTGCTTGTCTGAAAGAAGAGACTGTGAGCTTCCAAACCCATCTGAGAAGCTGAAACTGGAGAGAGCTGATCTGGGAAAAAAAAAAAAAAAAATGTTTTCCCAGGTAAATTCCCTTGTAACTGTTACGGGATACAGGAGACGGACACAGTAGTAACAGGTATTGGTAGTTTTATTGACCACAGTAGAGCGTGCAACAACAGACAGGTGAGTGAACTGATGATATATGGAGTTAAGCAGATGATATGAGGAATAGTTACTGTCCTTTGTTTTGCAGGTAGAGATATGCTGGAGCTGAGAGATTGCTGGAGTTCTGAGGAGCTGGCTGACACACACCCACACAGCAGACGAGGCACACGAAGGGAAGGAGAGACGCTGGAGACAGGTGAGTATACGACGAGGAGTCCTTGAGGTAAGCATCACATGGAGTATATGCGAACGAGACCGGACATAGAGTGCTGTGTGCGTGTGTGCTTTGTAGTGCTGTTGATGAGTGAGGTGATGAGGTGCAGGTGGCGGTGATTAGTACTCAGGAGACTGTGAACGTTGTGGTTGGGTGACGTAGGAACCTGACGTGTCTGTGACAGTACCCCCCCCCCCTCCACGGCCCGCTCCAGAGGGCCGAGGACCCCGACGCCGTGGTGGTCGTCCTCTTCCCCGCGGTGCCGGTTTCTCAGGGTGACTGTCGTGGAACGTCTGGAGTAGGCTGGGATCCAGAATGTCGTTTCTTGGGACCCAGGAGCGTTCTTCGGGGCCGTATCCTTCCCAGTCCACTAAGTATTCCAGCTGACCACCACGACGCCGGGAGTCAAAAATCTCATGAACCTCATACGCAGCTCCGTCCTACAGGATGAGTGAAGGGGGGGGGGGGGCTCGGCGGGAGCCACGTCAGGTCCTGTGGGAAGAACAGAAGGGTGGTGAGCTTTCAGTAGTGACACGTGGAAAGTGGGGTGTATACGATACCCTTGTGGAAGTCGGAGTTGATAGGTGACTGGGTTGACCTGCTTGATGATGGGGAATGGGCCAATGAACCTGGGACTCAGCTTTCTGCAGGGCAGACGCAGTCTGATATACCGAGTGGACAGCCAAACCAACTGACCAGGCTGGAAGATGGGAGTGTTGGAGCGTTGGAGGTCGGCTGTCATCCTGTATCTGCGCAGGGCTCGTTGCAGTTGATGGTGTGCTGAGTCCCAGACCCTCTCGCTCTCTCGGAACCAGTAATCCACTGCTGGTACGTTGGAGGGTTCCCCATCCCAGGGGAACAGTGGGGGTTGGTAGCCGAGTACGCATTGGAGCGGTGTGAGCCCAGTGGTTGACTGACGGAGAGAGTTTTGGGCGTACTCGGCCCAACCCAGGAACTGGTTCCAAGAGTCCTGGTGGTCATGACAGAAGGTACGGAGGAAGCGGCCAATCTCCTGTACTTTCCTTTCCGTCTGCCCGTTCGACTGCGGGTGATATCCGGAAGTCAGGCTGACGGTCACACCTAGGAGGGAGTAAAACGATTTCCACACTCTGGATATGAACTGAGGTCCTCGGTCAGAGACAATGTCTTCTGGTATTCTGAAATATCTGAAGACTTGGTTAAAGAGTATTTCAGCGGTCTCCATGGCAGTGGGTAATCCTGGGAGAGGAATTAGGCGGCAGGACTTTGAGAAACGATCCACAATGACTAGGATGGTGGTATTTCCTTCTGAGACAGGGAGATCTGTGATGAAATCCACTCCTAGGTGTGACCAAGGGCGATCTGGAACGGGCAGCGGAAGGAGTTTCCCAGATGGCAGATGACGAGGACTCTTGGAGATGGCACACTCCCGACAGCCCTGCACGTACCTTCTGACATCCCTGGCCACCAGAAGCGTTCTTTTAGCAACGAGAGGGTCTCATTGACCCCCGGGTGACCAGTGCCAAGTGACGTGTGAGCTGAGTGAATCGTGGGAGTGCGTCGTGTCCGTGGGATGTAGAGCAAGCCGGGTGGACAGCCCGGCAGAGGGTTCGTGGAGGCATTGGAGGAGGGGATGGTCTCTTCTGACCAGGTAATAGGACTCACGATGAGAGAGCTCGGAATGATGGGTTCGGGTTCTTCGGTCTTTTCGTCTGGAGCATGAAGACGGGAGAGGGCGTCTGCTTTGACGTTTTTTTTTGCTCTTGAATGCACGCCTGCATGCGAGTGGCGCAGCGAATGGAGAGCTGGATGAATTTCTCGAGGCCAATGGAGTCCTCGCATGCAGCGAGATGCAGCCGTACCCGAGGTTCTAGTCCTTGACGATAGGTGGTTATAAGGGCTTGTTCATTCCATCCGCTGAGTGCTGCAAGCGTTCAAAAAAGTGCAAAGCATAGTCGTAAATAGACATTGATCCTTGTTTCAAATTATAGAGTTTCTCACCAGCATAAGAATCCGTGATCGGTTTCCCGAACACTTCCCGGAAGTGGGAAATAAACGCCGAGTAGGATTGGGTTACAGCGCCCCGCTGGGACCAGATGGAATCGGCCCACTTCAATGCTTTGCCACTGAGCTGAGAAATGATGAAAGCAATCTTGGAAGTATCACTCGGGTACAAGTGCGGCTGCATCTCCAGGACCAGTGTGCATTGCAGCAGGAATCCGCTGCAATCCTCCGCCGATCCTGAGAAGGGCGCCGGTTTGGCCATGGGACTGGCGTACGGCGGTAGTGAAGGAGAACTGTTGATATCGGTGTTGGATTTAGCTGGTGCAGGTGAGGAGACAGTAACTGGAGCTGGCGGTGGTGGATTGATGGTAAGTGTGCGTCGCAACGCATCCACCAATTCCTGGAATGGATCCGGTTGACTCATACTGGGTCACGGTGTTGGTCCGGTCTTCTGTTACGGGATACAGGAGACGGACACAGTAGTAACAGGTATTGGTAGTTTTATTGACCACAGTAGAGTGTGCAACAACAGACAGGTGAGTGAACTGATGATATATGGAGTTAAGCAGATGATATGAGGAATAGTTACTGTCCTTTGTTTTGCAGGTAGAGATATGCTGGAGCTGAGAGATTGCTGGAGTTCTGAGGAGCTGGCTGACACACACCCACACAGCAGACGAGGCACACGAAGGGAAGGAGAGACGCTGGAGACAGGTGAGTATACGACGAGGAGTCCTTGAGGTAAGCATCACATGGAGTATATGCGAACGAGACCGGACATAGAGTGCTGTGTGCGTGTGTGCTTTGTAGTGCTGTTGATGAGTGAGGTGATGAGGTGCAGGTGGCGGTGATTAGTACTCAGGAGACTGTGAACGTTGTGGTTGGGTGACGTAGGAACCTGACGTGTCCGTGACAGTAACATTGTGAAAAAAACTTAGTTCTATCATATAGAATGTCAATGCAGAATTACGTTTTTATTTGCAAGATTTTAAATCAATTTTATTTTTATAAGTCATCCTGTAAACATTTTATTTGCCTTTCAGATAAATATTGTCAGCCAGAGGATTTTACAGATTACCTCTATAAAAAGTTTTCGAAGCTCGAAGATGCTGCAGGCTATGAACTTCTTAAGACTCGAGAATCATTGGAAATAATCCATTGTCCTAATGAAGGTCACTCAGCAACGTACTTGAGTAACAGTACCCTTGGCATAGGAGTTGGCATAATTTACATCAGACCTCTTCAAAAAGATCTAAGTTTGGAGGTAAGTAAACTGCATAGACAAAGCATAGACAAATGCCTGTTAAGATTTGCCATGTCTGACTTTATTTTTTTTTTATACATGGACAAGTATTCAGAGGGAAAATCAGGACAAGGCCACAAGAAACTTGTTTGTACTGCCAAGAAAAAAAAATCTGTTGCTGAAATGCAGAAACATGTCAACCAATGTGAAAACTAAGTGGTACATGTAAAACTTTAACTAAACAATAGAATGTTAAATATTAAAAGTGTAATAAGACATTTTTATTTAAATAGATGAGTTCTTCCTTTTGTCTACATTTATTGTCAATTCTTTTTTTCATTTTTTTTTTTTTATTTTTATTTTAACATAGCAGGTTGGAGGGAGGAGCATGCCAAGGGTTTCCCTAGAGACAGCAGCAAAGATAAATTGTATGCGTTATTTGTCCAGTGCCATATACATTCCACTATTTTCTTTCTCACTAATACACATTTATAACATTAAATACCTTAATCCATGCTGTTCCTGTCTTCTGCATATGGTTCGCTCAGATGCTCCAACCTGGACACGTGAGTAACCACATAAACTTTATTTTAGGATTGTCCAGCCAATGCACCTCTCAGAACTGTTTCTGTGGATTTCATAGCATCTAAAAGCAGCAGCAGTGACACAATGACTCAAGCTTTACTCTGACAGGACTGATTTCCTCTTCCTCCTGGTGTGACATCCCTCAGTGTTGCTTATGAAGGTCACGTGATCACACTGTGATGCTGCTGTCAAAAGTTAATGCGTTTTCTCACTTACTGTACTAAAGAGTAAACTGTGTTTGTGACCATGTTTAGAAACATATTATGCATTCAAGAACAAGGCCGCAAAATAAAATGATAAAAACTTTCAGACATTCAAATGAATCAATTCTGCTTCATCAGCATGTTTTAAGTTCATTGTTTAACTTCTATTGCTATTAATCAATCAGTGAGTTGGAGGTTTATCAAATGTACAGTTGGTGATGCTGATGATGAAATATGTTTTTTTTTTACATCACTGTCACTGCAATAGCTTCCAGTGTTTTACAATCCCGCCTCCATCAGTTCCCATTCCAGGATAGTTGGGCTGCATAAGCAAATTAAAGTGAATTCATTCAAGCTATTATTTTCTCTCTCTCAAGATCAGGTTCCTCGTCATCACTGTCTGTATGAAACTTATTGAATATAGATATTCCCAAGTGTGAAAACATTATTACATGAGCATCTTTATGGATTGATGTAAAGTTTCTCTCAGTTTAACCTTTGTCTTTAGTCTAATGTTGTCAGCTAAAACTCTTCTTCTGCACTAGTTGTAGGTGTCAAAACCTCAAATTAAAATATAATGTGTTAATCACATGTCATTCAGTGTGAAAACATCAATACTGGTTCCACCCTGATCATTTGTAGTGCCGTCTCTGGTCATGAGTGTTGGTGAAACGGGTAAGAGCTTGATTTTATAACTGTTCTGTAAAATATCTTTAATGTGTGGGGGATTTATGTAAGATTGGTTGGGGCTAGTTGTCACAGGGCTGTGTCTCAGTAACTATATGGTTTAAAATCAAAAGACTAAGAGCAGAAAAATGTTTTTTCTCCAGCAGTATTTGGTGTTATTGACAAACACCTCGATAAAAATCCACTTTAATCTTTTACACAAAAGATAACTATATAATGAAGGCTGCTGTCAATCAAAACGGGGTGAGGAAAGATGTTGGACAGTTTTGATCTCGTAGTGCAAAAATGACTGTTGCTGTCATTTTCATGGATAAAGTATTTTATTGATTTCTGTGTGCAATAAGCAAAGAATTAGAGCTTATTTCTCTTTAGTTTATTCTCTGTTCAGTCTAAAAATAGATGGTGCTCAATTTTCAAGAAAGAGGAAGATCAGGTCAAAGATGCTACATTAGTTGAACTACACACTAGTAAATGTTTCATGCACAGCTATAGTCAAGATACAATGGGTTTATGTGTAGTTGAGCTAGTGTCTTCATCTGTATGTCCAAGAATAGTATGACACATATAGTATGTGTGATTATTTTAAAATATAAAAATTAGCCACTGTTCATTTGTTGTAGGAGTTGCTATGGTGACGTCAGTCAGAATGGCTCCTCCTCTTCCTCTGATCTTTCTGCTCATGATTCATGGTGAGTCAATGCAACACTTCAGAAACATTCAAGAGAAATTGTATACTGCATTTTATATGTACATGCTGCTGCTAATTTGTTCAGGATTAATTCTGTGTTTCAGGGGTTTCTAGTGCTGGTTGGGGTGTGAGTTACAGTCCTTCACACATCTGTGCACTAAAGAACTCATCAGTGATAATGAGCTGCACTTATACATACCCTACTGGATATCAGATCGAGAGAGTCTTCTGGACCAAAGTCTATAAAACAGGTGTTGAGTCTTCTCTCTCTGAGGACCCTGAATACAGTCAGAGGCTTCAGTATCTGGGAGATAAACAGCAGAACTGCACCATGAGACTGAGTCATGTGACACTGAAGGATTCACACAAGTACTATTTCAGATTCATCACTGATAAAGACAAATGGATTGGTAAAACAGGAGTGACTCTTACTGTCACAGGTGACTTTGGTGAGGTTTCTCTCTTCTTCTGTGCATTATGTTGAATAATAATCAGTGTATGACAGCAGCACTAGATATAATGTGTGTGTTGTGTTCAGATCTTCAGGTGGAGTCTCCTGAGAGAGTGACAGAGGGAGATTCAGTCCGTCTGACATGTAAAAGCAGCTGCACTCTGACTGACAGAGCAACATTCATCTGGTACAGAAACTCACAGCCATTAACTGAGAGAAGAGACAGAAACAATGAACTCCTGCTGCAGTCAGTCAGAAGAGAGGATGCAGGCAGATATAGCTGTGCTGTACACGGACACAATCACATCTCTCCTGCTGTTCAGCTCAATGTCACGTGTGAGAACAGATTCATTAGTTGTTTTTTAAAAACTGGAGATTGTGTTTGAATGAGATGATTTAAGGATTTATTTTTGTCCCTTTTAGACCCTCCAAAGAGCGTCTCAGTGTCCATCAGTCCATCTGGTGAAATAGTGTCAGGAGATTCAGTGACTCTGATCTGCAGCAGTGATTCAAACCCTCCTGCAGAAATCAGCTGGTTTAAAGGAGGAACGTTTGTAGAATCTGGAAGAATCTTCAACATCTCAAAGATCAGCTCTGATGACAGTGGAGAATACAAGTGCAGATCCATCAATGAACATGGAGAGAAATTCTCTGATAATTTGACTTTAAATGTCATATGTGAGTTTCTTATAAAACATAAGATGTTAATTCTCTGTTTTGATAAATTCAGTTTAAATTTGTAATTTTACTAAATGTGTAAGAGGTCTTAAATAATTTGGTGATTGTTATTAGACCCTCCCAGGATCGTCTCAGTGTTGATAACTGGATCTGGAAAACTGGATCTAAAAACTGGAGATTGTGTTTGAATGAGATGATTTAAGGATTTATTTTTGTCCCTTTTAGATCCTCCAAAAAGCGTCTCGGTGTCCATCAGTCCATCTGGTGAAATAGTGTCAGGAGATTCAGTGACTCTGATCTGCAGCAGTGATTCAAACCCTCCTGCAGAAATCAGCTGGTTTAAAGGAGGAACGTTTGTAGGATCTGGAAGAATCTTCAAAATCTCAAAGATCAGCTCTGATGACAGTGGAGAATACAAGTGCAAGTCCATCAATGAACATGGAGAGAAATACTCTGATGCTGTGACTTTAAACATCATGTGTGAGTTAATATGATTCAGTAACTGTGGTAATCATAAAATTAATGGATTAACAATCACAAAACATTATTAAAATACACTTTTTTGTCTATTTCAGACCCTCCCAGGAACGTGTCAGTGTTGATAACTGGATCCGGTGAAATAGTGTCAGGAGATTCAGTGACTCTGATCTGCAGCAGTGATTCAAACCCTCCTGCTCTGAACTTCAGCTGGTTTAAAGGAGAAATGTTTGTAGGATCTGGAAGAATCTACAACATCTCAAAGATCAGCTCTGATGACAGTGGAGAATACAAGTGCAGATCCATCAATGAACATGGAGAGAAATACTCTGATAATGTGACTTTAAACGTCATGTGTGAGTTAATGATGGATCAGTAACTGGTAATCATAAAATTAACAGATTAACAATCACAAAACATTATTAATATACACTTTTTGGCTGTTTTAGATCCTCCCAGGAACATCTCCATCATTCAGTCTGGTCAGATTTGGGCAGGTTATTCAGTGACTCTGATCTGCAGCAGTGATTCAAACCCTCCTGCTCTGAACTTCAGCTGGTTTAAGGAGAATGAAAGCTCAGCTGTTGGATCTGGACAGAGTTTCAGTGCACTACAGAGTGGACGCTTCTACTGTCAGGCTCACAATCAACATGGATCTCAGAGATCAGACGCTGTAACTGTGACTGTTAAAGGTAGAGCAGCTCATATACTTACATTACTCTTTCTAAGGTGAAGCAAATGAATCTGTTCAGATGTTTTACTCTTTTGTAGGACATCTGGTGATATTATACATATCCATTGGAGTGGTTTGTGGAGCTGCAGTGATCATCATGATGCTGGTTTGGTAAGATATGTGTCTGTGGTACTATGTAGTGTGTGTGAATGAGTGACTGAGTCAGAAGGTTGTGAATTCAGTGAGACGTCATGATGAACGTGAGCCAAAGCACAATTTCCAATTTTCCATCCTATCTTTCCACACTGACAGCTACTCAGTTAGTTATTGAATGAGGAAGTCTGAAGCTCATATCTTTACTGCAGTAAATCCTGAAGATACACCAGATTTCATCACATTAATAATGGCAGTGTCACATCCTAGAGAAACCTCATTGGTTAAAAATCATAATTGTGTATTAAACATCACATAAGTTCTGATTGGTTGTAATTGTGTCAAATCATTGTCTTTAAAGGGGGATCAGGAGGATGAAAAAGAGAAATGACACACAGGAGTCTCAGGTGAGAACAATTTATTTGGTTATCAGTAGTTTACTGATCAGGTAAATGAATTTGTAACTAAAAGTTAAATTTTAAATGTAGCTGTGACTTTATTTAATGAGTTGTTTATATAATTTTTTTTTTCTTTTAATGTCACAGATGGTTGATTCCAGACCTCCTCATGACAGACACAAAGCTTGTGATGTTGAATTGAGTGATCCTGTTTATGGGAATGTAACGGTAAATTTTTTAACTGAGGATTTCCTGCACTTTTACCCAAACAGAATTAAACGCTCCTCAATGTTAGTGTGAAAATATCAAATGTCTTTTGATTAAGTATATGGAAATTTAAATAACACAGTCCTGTTTTTACTTTGTCTCTTCATTCATAAAGGCTGATCAACTTGATGATTGTAAACCTGAACTGAACTCGTCTGTGTATGAAAATCTTCCAGTAAGTAAGAAAACCTACAAGACAGAGAAAAACCCAAAACTTATTTTCCATTAATCATGACTGATGTTCTTGATACTTTTATCTAAATATTATTGTTTTCACTTTTTCTTTCTTTCTTTCTTTCTTTCTTTCTTTCTTTCTTTCTTTCTTTCTTTCTTTCTTTCTTTCTTTCTTAATCAACATAACAACAAGAGGCTGTAATGTTTTGAACACACAGCAAATATTACAGCCTTTATGCATCTCTTTGTAGGCGGAGCCCTGAATGATTGACAGGAGTGCTGTGATGACACGTGACTGAAGTAATTTGAGGATCATGTTAATCAAACAACAAAAGACAAAGAGAAAATCACTTACTGCTCTTGACTGATTAACTGATGTAGTTTTAATTGATTAATCTGTATGTCATTAACAATGAAGATTATCCAATGTTACTTTAAATTTAATTACTCTTTCTTTTTTCAGTTTATTACCTGAATACTGTTAAACCTATACCTGAAAAATAAAGCAGTCTATTTCATTTGTATCTTTATTCTATTGAATTTGTGCTGTTCTTAGTAATTTGATTATTTGTTTTTATTTTATTACTGTTTACATCTTTTTTAAATTCAATTTACCATTTGAAATCAAGCTTCCTTGTCCTGTGTGTGTGAGTTATTGCAACAAAATTACCCCACTGAAAAAAACAAATACATTGATCACTTACCATTACAATTATCTCACAAATATTTTTTAACTCAATGTTTATATATAAATAAAAGCTTAAAGGATGTCATCATATAAAGTGATAGAATAAATTTGATTGCCTATACTTTCAATGTATGGACAAAAAAAAAAAAAAAAAATAATAATAATAATAATAATATTGAAAACATCTACATGAAAGTATATGCAGCATTCTACTCTCTCGCCGATCAGTTACATCCAGCTGCAGCCAATGTTGAACACACCGATTGTAACCGATTGGGAGTGAAGGCTGGATGATTAATCAGAAAGTAATCTAAACCGAAGTTCAGAACCTCTAACCGATGTAATTTTCCCAGGATGGTTATTTGTTTTTTTAATCCTGTTGATACTTTCCTATTAAAAACATACTACCACTTGTGTAGTCACGTGACTCTGCCCCGTCCAGTCAGCGGCATGGAAGCAACACGGAGGCGAACTCAAATGCCAAGTCAACACTCACAGACAGCGCACGAGCCAAAAAGGGAGATCGCTTGCACTTACGTCTTCACTAAACTTTGTCAATTGTATGTTTTAAGGCTTGCAAGTTTGGACATTAAAGCGATTTTAGACCATCAGAAGTGTATCATTATATTGAGCTACTGCACTGATGCATCGTGGCACATGAATGCTTGAAGACAGTAGCTGCACATCACGTGAAGATCACGCGCACAGAGACTCCACAAACCTACACAACAGAAAGTGTTTCACAACTGGTGTTGTTGGCCATGCATCACGCTTGGTATCACGAGCCATCGGTTACACTGGTGATAAAATATATATTTTTGACGTCACTGCCACTGCAATACCTTCCAGTGTTTTACAATCCCGGATCCAGCAGTTCCCATAAAACAGGATAGTTGGTCTGCATATATATGCAAATTAAAGCACAGTTATTCAAGCAATTATTTCTATGTGTCTTAAGAACAGGTTCCTTGTCATCGCTGAGTGCAACTGATTGAGAATAGATATTCCCATGTGTGAAAATATTATTACATGAGCATCTTTAAGGATTGACATAAAGTTTCTCTCAGTTTAACTTTTCTGCCTTTAGTCTAATGTCATCAGCTAAAACTCTTCTTCTGCCATCAGCACTATAGTTGAGGTGGCATAAGTTCATATTAAAATGTGTTAATCACGTGTCATTCAGTGTGAAAACGCCCATACTGATTCCACCCTGGTCATTTCTCGTGCTGTCTCTGGTCACGGGTGTTGGTGAAACGGGTAAGAGCTTGATTTTATAATCGTTCTGTCAAATATCTTAAGTGTGGGGGATTTATGGGAGATTGGTTGGGGCTAGTTGTCACAGGGCTGTGTCTCAGTAACTATATGGTTTAAAATCAAAATTCCAACAGCACAAATATGTTTTCTCTAGCAGTGTTTTGTATGTTGTTCAAAAACACGTTGTTAAAAATCCACTTTAATCTTTTACAAAATAGATAACTATATAATAAAGGCTGACTATATGAAGGTTGCTGTCAATCAAAGCGGTTTTGAACTCATAGTGCAAAAATGACTGTTTCTGTAATGTTCATGGATAAAGTATTTTATTGATAAATGTGTGCAATAAGCAAAGAATTAGAGCTTATCTATATTTTGGTTTATTCTCTGTTCAATCTCAATCTCAACAAATAGTGCTCAATTTTCACTGACTAGAAAGAGGAAGATCAGATCACTGATGCTACATTAGGTCAACAACAGTGTTTCATGCACAGCTGTAGTCAAGATACAATGGGTTTATGTGTAGTTGAGCTAGTGTCTTCATCTGTGTCTAAGAATAGATACATATGGTATTATGTGTGATTATTTTAAAAAGTAAAAATAAGCCACTGTACATTTGTTGTAGGTGTTGCTAGTGACGTCAGACAGAATGGCTCCTCCTCTTCCTCTGATCTTTCTGATCATGATACACGGTGAGTCGATGCAATACATTATAATATAAAATTGCATACTGCATTTTATATGTACATGCTGCTGCTATTTTTTAAAATATTTATTAATAAAGGGACCATATACAATTTTTAATTTTCCATTCCATGCATTGTACCGAATTTAGCTAAAAGCTAATTTTCACCCGCAGTCCCCTGGCAGGTCGACATAATAAAGTAGCACACACAATACATATATACAATAAAACATACACATACTATCAGGACAAAAATACAATTAAACAGCAACCATGTCAATGTCAACAAAGTTGATTCAATTTTAAAAACAGATATTAACTAATTTATGTTTCTCCAAGATCCTACAGTGGCGAAAATGGTTTGGTTTTTTTTATCTAGCATTTTTAAAGTCTGTTTATATAGGGATTTTAAAGGCTAAACCACAGTTTCACCAACTTGACCCCAACATATAAGATGGCACGAAATATGAAAAAGAATTGTAGCATGCATAAAGGTCTTGGCTACATCGACAGAGAGACATTGTCTAATTTGTCTAAAATTCGCTAAGTTATATTTAATATTCCTAACCATTTTCTTAACATGTTTTTTAAAACTAAGATTTGAGTCCAATATTACACCAAGATAATTGAACTCATTGACTATTTCTATCTTTTCACCATTTATAAAAATATCAACAGGAGATTGAACCTTTGTTTTTGAGATAAACATTCCTTTTGTTTTACCAATATTCAAACTAAGACACGATTGCTCCAGCCACTGTGTAATCCTTTCCATAGCAACATGTAGCTTTTCAGCTGCTAGCTCTGCGGTTTTCACATGCATAAAAATGACAGTATCATCAGCATACATTTGCACTTATATCCCATCACACTGATGCGGGAGATCATTAACATAAAGACTGAATAATAAGGGACCCAACACTGACCCATACGGAAATGTAATATATGACATATATGTCCCTATATCGCAAGTGACACTGTCATATATGCAAAATATGTGACAATATATTGCTATATACATATCTCTAGATATATGTTGATATATGTTTATAACATATATAAAATGTCCATATTAAATAAATATATTGACATATATTAATATCATGTATATGATTTTTGTTTATATAATATTCTGTTATGACCATATATGTCAGATATGTTTAATTTCTATATACGCCAATTTATTTAAACAACATACATACAAAAATTTTACATGCTTGTTTTCCTTAGTAATTCCTTATGTTTTTATTATTTGAACAGACTGAACTTTTAACAAGTCTACACAATCCACATTTCATTTCAATTTCTATCCCATTTTAGAATTAGCACAATTTTTAAAAAACTTGATTTATTTTACATATTTATTTTACCTTATCTTAACTAGCTCACAAAAACTGTTGTAAAAAACAAATGTAATGAAAATAAAGATCTAACCCAACTTCAAATAATTTAAATTAAATTACTTATTTAATCTTTTTGTATGGTTTAAATTAATTTTGTTGTTGTTGTTGTTATTTGACATTACTGTGACCTAAACCAAGAGTTACATAATGAAAATAGTATGCTTAATGCTTACTGATTATTGAATAAAGCGTTTAGATTTGACCCAAAAAACAAACAAACAAACAAACAAAAATGATAGAAACACTTTCAGTCTGCATTTCAGGCCTTGCATTTAAGATGCTACACAGTTACGTCATTGCGGGCGCCCAAATTCAAATGTAATCAAAAGACCGCCAAATTACGCTCGTTCAGGATAGAGACCAATGGATTTTCACACTTGTCGAGTGGAAACAAGAAACGGAATGAAAGTTGAGCATTGTTCCAACATCACACATACAAAACATAGGTAATGATGATTTCTTGGACGGACTGGATGACAGATCTGTATATTTAACCGAGTGGAGAGGTGGACTGAAGAGAAAACCTCAAGGCGGATGGCATTTGTACGAGGCAATGGAGCATAAAGTTGCAGGTAATTTTTTGATTTTTTTATTATAATTCACACATTGATATTGCACAGAAAATACATTTTAAATGATCGCTAAACTGCATGAGCCATTGATATACCAAGCTACTGGTCAGGGTAACGTCAGGGATACAGATCGGTTCATTGAGCAGAAATGAACCGTGTTTAACTATTACGTTTTTTAAATTGCTCTCTTACCGCATAATTGTGTGTGTTGTTCATATTTAACAGCTAATGTTAACTACGAGTAGATTATTACACTGAAGTGCATAATTCTATGATCTTTAAATATTTATGTGAGAATAATCTCTTTAAAAAGTAATATTTTAGCTGTCAGACACATGTAGTGAAGAAATAAAAGTGCATGACTGTTAACTGCACTATGGCCCGGTTTCACAGACAGGCCTAAGCCAGGATTAGGCCTTAGTTCAATTAGAATATTTAAGTAGTTTTTATAAACATACACTAGAAAAAAAAAAAGGAAAAAAAAAGAAAAAAACATTACTTGTGTGCATCTTGAGATGGAACAATGGCTTAGACATGATTTACGATATATCAGTACAAGTTTCTTTCCATTAAAACGGCTCAAACATGCATTTTAGTCTAGGGCTAGCTTAAGCCTTGTCTGTGAAACCAGGGGCGTTTAAAAAAATATCATAGCCCTAGTTGTCATAGCCCTAGTTGTAACTTTTGCTTTAGATTCTACACTTTGTATTCCCCTTTTTTCCCACAGAGACAGTCCACCCTAGAAAAACCAACGAGGACACAACATCAGTCCATCAGCAAAAGAAAATGCAGGCCAAGCTTTTTAAGAATACGGAAGTTATTCTGGCGGAAGCGGATATTTAACTTCATATCTTAAGTATAATTCTTCTTATTATTTATTAATAATAGTAGTAATAGTATAGAAAATATGTGATGCAAAGCTAAATTGTATCAGGCCCCCTAAACACTTTTTGTTAAAGCAATGTTCTATTTATTCATATAACTTAAATATTAATTCATGTTTGCCTTTCCTCACAGCTTGAAATTCACCCGGGCTCAGGAATTTATGTGCCAAAAAATGTGTTGTGGTAATGCAAACAGCCCCACTGCCATGGCATGGATGCTTCTTCTTGGAGTATTTGAGAAATCTCAGAGGTATGTAATTGGTCATAGTGTGTGCATGTGTCTGTATAATTATTATTATTTTTTTGGTAATTATGTAAGGGGTCAAAAAAAAAAAAAAAAAACTGTCCTATTATAGTAATTCCTGCATATTTACAGATATATGTACACACATTTACATTAAAATATGATGTTGGATATTGGACAGGCTGTCCAAGAATTAAGTTGAAAAATTTAATTTATGGTTGAGTAGTTACATAGGAGTGGAGTGAGTTCTATTTTGTTCTAAACTGTTATGTTGCACTTTCTTAGGTGGCAAGTCTAAAAAAAGCAAGCCCTGGGGTAACAAAAGAGGCCTTGGACAGAACAAAAATTGATGCAATAATGAGTATGTATATTACTTTTTTAATTGGGCTCATTTTTTAAAACCGTTGAACCAAATGTGACAGTAAAACCATGAGAATTTATCAGTGTCATCTCGGTGTATCAGTGTGATGACACTTAGGCCCAATCCCATTTCTACCCCTACCCCTTCATTTTGTGCGTTCAAATGAAGGGGTAGGGGTGTCTTGATTCTTTTTGGCTGGAGTGGTGGAGGTAAGGGGAAGGGCCAGATAGCCCTTCAAACAAAGATTTTTCAGGACCACACTTCGAACAAAGGGGTATGAGAAATTTCCCTGCATACACCAACTACCGTGCTGCTAGAATGCGTGTAGTGATCATATTAGTGATATTTCCACTCAGGATCAATCACTTATGTGTAATCTGGCTGCCGGTTTCTCCTTAGCTTGCTAAACATGCTATTTGAATGATGTGAACACATCTCGTATCATCTGTAAACTTTTGCGTTACCAAGGCAACAACTAACTCGTTTGTTTTACTTTGAAAAGAGCTCCGTTATCGCAGCGCCACAGTAGAAAACAAAACCATATCCGTACCAGCCGGCCCGAAATGCAATGGTTAAACAAACAGCTTGGCCTGATGGAAAAGCAGCTTCACCGGTCTTGGGAAACTCGAAGGCTCATACGTTTTCTAACTGAAACCGAGTGCCATCCAAAATACAATGCAAAACAATGTTGTGAGTGAGTAATCTGTTAAATGTGCTCGCGCCTGATTTCTGTTGATATGCGCACTTCATTGCTGTTCATATTGGTTAAATGTTACAGGACACTAATAAAAGAAATTATGATGACATGTAGTAGTGGTTTCCCATTTCTTAGGGGAATATTTTCACACCTGCACCTTGCTACTCTGTTTCAAGGGGCAAGGGGAAGGGTGAAGGAGTATAAAATATAATTGGGATTACACCTGGTTCTGAAAAATGCCTAAATTTCAGTAACATTTAGTTTATCTACCTAACGATGTATGCCCGTGTTCATTTAATGTGTTTTAGGGGATTATAATTTGGATGTCCTTAGATAAATGTTGTAAAACTAAAAGACATTTCTTTGTCTTTTTTTACAGATGCAGTGATCCAGAGATCTCCAGGAACCACCAGGGGCCAACTAAGGGTCGCTATTAATCAAAAGGTCACTGAGCTGCGGACATCCAAAAAGACTCTAAAACTTAAAAAATGAACAGTATGCATCATATACCTGGGGCCTGTACCATGAAGGTAGTTGAACAAACTCAGTGTTATAGGATTAGTAACTTGTGAAGTTAGTTTGTATAGTTGATAATAGTGATAGAGACTCAAACATGTAAGGTCACATCATATTTAAAGTTTATTTACAGCTTATTTATATTACATATGATCTGTATACATTAATATTCATTGAAACTAAATGCTTAATAATAACTGCTAAACTAAAATTGCTTGTTTAATTAATTAATAATAATATAATATAATATAATATAATTCATATAATAATTCTAAGTAATTATTATTAAAGCCAGACAATTTTATTACCAGTTGAGAGGTTAGCCGTGGGGTGCAAGTTATTATGGTGATGAACACCGCTAAAAGCCAAGTCACTTTCATGGTACCTAAAACCCAGAATTGGGGCAAACTAATCTGAAATTTACCTGGCTAGCCAGCTAATCCAGCTTCATGGTACAGGCCCCTGTTGGTGGATTTTTCTGTTCTGCGCTTGTTTTGTTGTGCGTTCATTGGTTTTCTAATTTTGCATAACTTATTTTTTTTTTTTTTTTTTTTAAATAATTTTATGTTTTAATAAAGATTTAATGTTTTAACTGTTTTTGTGTATTCTATTTTTCCTTACTGCACTGTTTAACATTTAAGGCCATGTGCATTGTAAGTAATATGCTATACATATATGTGTAATTTGTATATTGAACATTTATACAAAAAAATATATGTCATGTATATTAATATTTATATATGTGACATATATGTATATAAGACTGTTTTATACATAATTTAACATATATATTTATATGGGCTAGTTTTATATGTCAATATATGAAATTGATCCATTTTCGAATAGGTTTCATATATTTCCCTTTCGAAAGGGAACTCCACTCTGCGCTGACTGCGCTATGGGGAACGTCCTCCGTGACCCGTGCTCGAAATGCCAAAAATCACCACACTCCAATCCTATTGGCCGGCGACAGCCTATCACGTCAAACGGCGCGAACCGTGACGTATAAAGGGAGCGCCTGGGGAAACAGCCGACATCCTCTTGTCTTTTCGCGACTGCTTTTGCTCGTGCCATTTTCACTCTGCCAAAGAAAATATGTCTGCTAAATCGTTCAGGAAGTGTGCTGATCCTTGTCCCAGGTTTCTGACACCGGAGGATACACACAACTTGTGCGTTTTCTGTCTGGGCGAGGAGCACGCGCGGTCGGTACTCGAGGGTGCTGCCTGTGCGAACCTGCGAACTGTGAGCGTTTTCCTATGAAAACGCTCCGTTCTCGTTTGGCCCTCTTCTCGAGGGGAGAGGTGCCACCACCGCTGCCTGGTGGTTCTGGCCCCGCTCGTGCTGAGGCTCAACGGCGATTGTAATCATGGGACTCGCAGGTGGAGCTCGCTGAAGAATTTGAGAGGGGCGTCAATCTTTCTCAAGCTGATGCGACTGACGAGGACGCGCTTCTGGCGGATGACGTCGATGTTTTATCTTTAACATCCTCGGACTCAGGAGCGAGTGCTCTCTTGGTCCAAAGCCCCGGAGAGCAGAAGATGGCCTCCCTGCGCGGCGTTTTTCGGAGTTGCTGGAGGTTATGGAACGCGCTTCGAGCAGACTGCGGCTGCCCTGGGAGCGCGTGAGGAGGGAACCCGCTTGCAGCAGGTTAGACGATCTTTTTCTCTCTTCCCTTGGCCCGGCAACTCCGGCGAGGGCCCTGCCATCCAAAGCGTTGAAGGTGACGTCACGTTTGAATGGCAGGGCTTACGCCGCTGCAGGTCAGGCTGGTGCGGCGTTGCACACGATGACGGTGCTTCTGGCGTACCAGGCTGATCTGCTTACGGATCTTGATCAGGGAGGCGAAAACGCGCTCCGCGGCGTTTAGATCTTGCATCCCGTTCAGATCCAGCTCTGGGCCCAGACAGCCGGGAGATCCCGGGCCGTCTCGAGCCGAGGCTCAGAGGCAGGCCCAGAGGGAAAGTGTCGCCGCTCGTGCGCCTCCTCCTCCTCGGAATAAGTCGCAGAGACGGCGAGATGCTAGAAGGAAGAAGCAAGATTTGAGGGAGGTGATCGAGGAGCGGCGCCAGCAGCGCCGGTAATCGATCTCCGCTCTCGCGAGGGCTTTTTCTCGCCCTCGTTCTTCCTTCGCCTCCCGGTAGCGTTTGTGACATCTATATGCTGCGGGCTTTACAGTCGGGCTGATGTTGTGGGCCTATGATGGATATATTCCTGACGGCCCGCCATCTGGCTTGATAGTGAAAGTGCTTTTGGGCTTATGGGACTTTAGATTTCCCCTCCGTGTGACGAATCGGGGAGGAATCTGCGTTCTACGAGCCACAGGAGGTAAGCCAGGTCCATTTTTCATTCTCAATATAGACCTTGCTTTTCCTGTATAGCTTCCCGTGCATATAGTTGTCATCTGTTCATGTTTCTAAGGGGTTATTTGGGCAAATAACTGTATGTTAGGCTGACTGTTACAGGCAGGCCCTTTATGGCCGCTTTGTTGTTTAGCGTTGGTGTAGTTTCTCGGCTGATACTGTGTATAGCTAGAACTCGCGTTCGCTATTGTCAGTTATGTGTTGGCCGGTTTTTCGGCCACCTAATGCTGTCGCTCGCGCTGCTTCCTCCGTGTGTTTGGGAATTTGTAGCCCGAGTGTAGCGTGGTCTACTTACAGTCCTTAGCTAGCGGCTAGGCTAGAACTAGGTTAGGTGTATGTTTGTTTACATCCCTCTGTTATGACTATTCCCCCTGCGGTTGTATAGTTCCTAGTTCTGGCCTCCTTCTGAGGAAGTTGCTGGCCGTTTTTTTGCCTATATTTCCCCTTCATATGTTTATGCAGGCGTGTTATGTAAGAGCGTGCTTGTGCTGCCACAGGTTACACCTGTTGTCTATGATAGCAGGCTTTATCCGGCCTCTATATATGAATACGGTGTTATTGTTGTTGTACTCCCCGGTTAGGGTTGGTGTTTCACTGAGTGCATCACCTGTTGGATCGCACACTCAGGGTGAGTGTAGGGAATTTTGTTTACCAGACTTCTCCCGGTCGTTTGCACCCCAGCATCTGGGGTTCATTGCTGTTTGATTGTTGGCTATTTGCCTTTTAGCCTCTCTGTATACAGCTTGTTTGGATACAGCGCTGTTGGTCTACGATGCTGGTTACGCTCATGCTGTTTAGCATATTAACATTGCCTGCTGGAATGTGTATGCCTAGGCTCAGGTTGTGTAGCTAGTTCCCTTGAAATTGTCATTTTAGGTTATACTGGCCCTTCCTTGTAGCTAGGGCCCTGTCATGACCACGGGC
Source organism: Ancherythroculter nigrocauda (assembly GCA_036281575.1). Lineage (NCBI taxonomy): Eukaryota > Metazoa > Chordata > Actinopteri > Cypriniformes > Xenocyprididae > Ancherythroculter > Ancherythroculter nigrocauda. The sequence continues at coordinate 9,199,306 of VTFQ01000003.1, forward strand.
TGGTACCACATGGTTCTTTAAGTGGCAGGCCTTTCCAGGCCTCTCTTATAGCTTCCTGTTGGCCCAGCTACGCTGGTCGTGTACGGGCATCATTCCATGATGAGTCATACGTTACTCTGTCGTTGCCAGATGTTTATGGAAGTCGTTGGCCCCCGTTGGGGCCTCCTTTCATGTCTTACCTAGCATGTTGGCACAGCTTGTATGGGTTTCTGTATGTCTCATACCCCTTGGGTGTTGTATAAACGCACTAGCTATCGCCGCGCGCTTTTAAGGTTACAGGCCACTTTCAGGCCTTCCTTTGCTAGCATGTCGGAGTTTAGCTTGGTAAAAAATGGTACCACATGGTTCTTTAAGTAGCAGGCCTTTCCAGGCCTCTCTTATAGCTTCCTGTTGGCCCAGCTACGCTGGTCATGTACGGGCATCATTCCATGATGAGTCATACGTTACTCTGTTGTTGCCAGATGTTTATGGAAGTCGTTGGCCCCCGTTGGGGCCTCCTTTCATGTCTTACCTAGCATGTTGGCACAGCTTGTATGGGTTTCTGTATGTCTCATACCCCTTGGGTGTTGTATAAACGCACTAGCTATCGCTGTGCGCTTTTAAGGTTACAGGCCACTTTCAGGCCTTCCTTTGCTAGCATGTCGGAATTTAGCTTGGTACTCCTCTCGCTGAGAGTAAAAGATGTTTTTACTGAGTAATTTGTGCGTTTATTCCCTTTAGCTCTAGTCGAGCTAAAATATTTTCTGTCTATCTAACAGGTTCTATTTTTGCTCCTAGAACTTTAGTGGCCGCTGGCTGATGTCGCGTGTGACGGGTAGGCCGTAAAGGCCTCCTGTGGAGCATGCTGACCTTTGACGAACAAAAGGGATGGTTTCGCCGGCTGGCCAGGTCTCGGGTTGACTATAACCTCCTGTGTAGTCAGTCTGTTCAGCTTGAACCCTGATAACACTGCCACGAGCTGATGCCACGTGCCTGCTGGGATTATAGGCCCACGGGGCCTTTCCTTAGCGCATGATGGCATATGTTGTACTCCTCTTGCTTAAAGAGTAGAAGGTACTTCACCGAGTGCACTGCTCGTTGGTTTGTGTTGGACGGGCTGTCTCGTGGGCACTTGCAGCTGTTATGTCTTGGTGTTTGCTCCACCTTGATATGCAATAGGGTGTGGCCCTACAGGCCATCCTGGGCTACCGCCGTCTGCATTCAGTTCTAGTTCTCTGGTGAACTCTGGTTATGTTGTAGGCCCTTTTCCCGGCCTCCATGACTATGTGCCCGCTTTACGGTCTGTCTGTTAGGTTGAGCTTTGTACTTCCCTTCGGGGTTAACTGCGTAATTGTGCTTAGCTCCCTAAGCTGGTATGGTTGTAGACTTCTATGAAGTCTCCCGTTAGACCGGCCCCCAGGCTGGTTTGTGCTCCCCTGGGTCAGGGGTCTTTAGCGCACAGCCTCCTCAGCACCTTGTTAACGGCTGAGTAGATCCTTGGATGAGTGGTTGTACTCCCCTCATACGAGGGTCCAGAGCGTTTAGCTGAGTTCCGCTCTCCAGGATGCCCATCTCTGCATGTGGGTTTGAGTTGCTTACTGCCCTTTCGCAGTCGCTCTTTCCTGCTCTCCTCTCTGGAGTTTGCGCTTGGAGATTCTGTATATCAGACAAGGTTGGCTAGGCCAGACTTAGCTTCGCTGGATCTGGCTAGGCCTCCTTGGTGGCAGCGGGATGGATTTTTCCCCCCGAGTGACTGGCCGAGGTTCCTTTGGTTCCTTGGCCACATTCCCTTAAAGGGACCACCCCCTCTCGGGCTGTTGGTTCCAGATGCTTGAGCAGCCTTGGTAGGCTTTTTTTCGGAAGGCCTCTTTTAGGCTCAGCTTGGGCTGTTGGCCGTAGGGAATGCTGTCACTGACAGCCTTGGAGTTCTACCCCCGGTTTTTCCCTGGAACTGCTGGATGTGTGTCCAGACATTTGGACTGGCATTCTCCTCTAGCATGGCGGCGTGGGTATATCGTTCCCCATAGCACAGTCAGCGCAGAGTGGAGTTCCCTTTCGAAAGGGAACGTCTCAGGTTACGTATGTAACCATGGTTCCCTGAGAACAGGGAACGAGACTCTGCGCTTTCATGCCATGCTGCGGGATGCCTGCTACAGTCGCTCAAAGACAAGAAGATGTCGGCTGTTTCCCCAGGCGCTCCCTTTATACGTCACGGTTCGCGCCGTTTGACGTGATAGGCTGTCGCCGGCCAATAGGATTGGAGTGTGGTGATTTTTGGCATTTCGAGCACGGGTCACGGAGGACGTTCCCCATAGCGCAGTCAGCGCAGAGTCTTGTTCCCTGTTCTCAGGGAACCATGGTTACATACGTAACCTGAGACGGTTTTTACTGTATATGTGGATATATTTTATATATGTAAATTTCATACATGTACATATGTTACATTTCCGTATGGGGATCCTTGGGGTACTCCCATTGTATAATGCAAGTTACAGGACTTAACCCCTTAATTTTTTACACATTGTTCTCTATTTGATAAATATGAGGATATCCATGCTAGAGTGTCAGATGAAAACATCTCAGGTTACGTATGTAATCAGTCAGTACCTTATCGTCTTGAGGGACAGTTCAGTAGGCAGCCCGAGGCATGGAATGGTAACGCAGAGTCTCGTCCCTTGTTCTCAGGGAACCATGGTAACATACTTAACCTGAGAAGTTCCCTTTCGAAAGGGAACTCTACTCTGCGTTTACCGCTATGAGGAACGATATACCCACACCGCCATGCTCGAGGAGAGTGCATGCCAAAAGATGGCTAGACAAACGCTAGCAGTTTTGAGAGAAACATCAACCTTGGGTCACGCAAAGGCTGTCAAAGTGGCAGCATTCCCTACGGCCACCAGCCCGAGCTGAGCCTACCAAGGCTGTTTAGAGCTTCTGGGACCAAACATTCCTAGGAAAGGAGGTCCCTTAAAGGGAATGTGGCCAGGGAACCAAAGGGAACCCCAGCCAGTCACAAAAAGGCCACCAGGGAGGCCGGCTTAATCTGACACAGGACAAACTCTTGGCCAACCCTGTCTGTAAACAGAATCTCCACAAAAGTATTCTTCATAGAAGACAGCAAGTAAGAGTGAGTGCCAAAAGGGAAGTAAGCAAATCAAGCCCACACGTAGAGACGGGCATCCTGGAGAGCAGAACTCAGCTGAATGCTATGATCCCTCATATTGAGGGGAGTACACTCTGCTCAATCCTAACAGAGATGGGCGTGGCCAATGGCGGTAATGGGTCATACAAGACCAACACAAAACCACCAACATGTAATCCAGAAGGAGGTCTGGTGGGGCCTACAACTTCAGCAACACGTAGCGCCAGCTAGTGGTCTAAAAAGGGAACCAAGCTCAAAGGGGACCAGCTCTAAACCCAACAAACAGTTGTAGGTAACTAGCTTAACACAACCTGAGCTAAGTCTACACATTCCAACAGGCAATGTACCATAAATCACATAATCCCAGGGTACCCTTGATGGAGGTACCAAAAAGTTCAGAGGGTGAAACCGGGGCATCAAGGAGAAAGCTTTTCTCTTTCTCCCCGATGTCCGCACAGTTCAGCCACAGATGCCTCTCCGTGGCCACCATTGCCGCCATAGATCTACCGATTGAGGTGGCAGTCTTACTAGAACTAGGAAGTATGACCATATTAGCCCAGTTCTGTCATCACTGCATTGGCTTCCTGTTAAACATCGTATAGATTTTAAAATCTTGTTAATTACTTACAAAGCACTAAATGGTTTAGCCCCCCAGTACCTAAGCGAGCTCTTAATGCATTATAGTCCTTCACGTTTATTGCGATCTCAGAATTCAGGCCAGCTGATAATACCTAGAATATCGAAATCAACTGCAGGCGGTAGATCCTTCTCCTATTTGGCACCTAAACTGTGGAACAACCTTCCTAGCATTGTTCGGGATGCAGACACACTCTGTCAGCTTAAATCTAGACTAAAAATGCATCTCTTTAACCTGGCATACACATAACACATTATATATTTATATTTTCAAATCCGTTAAAGGATTATTAGGCTGCATAAATTAGTTCAGCCGGAACCGGGAACACTTCCTATAACACCAGATGTACTCGTTACATCAGAAAAAGAAAGGCATCTACGCTAATATTAGTCTTTCTGTTTATCCCGAGGTTTACCGTAGTCAACCGGATTCGGGGCCATTTCCAGATGAGACCGAGGACCGGTGCCTTGACACGACCACAACGCAGCCCTGTATCAGCAGAGATCGAGTCGACTAGATCATCCATTGTGAAGACATCATCAACACGACAGCCAGTGCCACAGTTTCCTCAAAATTATAATCACGATTATTAATCATGTTTATTCTATCAAAAGAGTAATGCAACTATGGCTATTTTGCAAGTTCTTTACCAACCTACACTTCACCCAAAAGGCCTGTAGGTGGCACAAAGACTTAAATTTAACCAACTATGATAACTTTGTTAGATGGTAAATCAATACAAAACATGGTTTTGGTGAGCGCTTTGTAATATGTATTCACATTAGATTTTAAAGCAACACAATTCGTTTGCAATAAGACAAACCAGATTCAAATTGCCCGGCAAATTCGTAAAGCAAAGAAAAATCATTTCTAGCTGATCAACATTATGAAAACTGGTAAAACCTTTAGGAACTTCAAAAGATAAAACAGCGAAATTCCTAATATTACTTCCAATATTTCCAAATTATGTTCATTTTCATAGAGGGGGCCAATATCGTGGCGTTTATTTAAAATCAATCGAGAGAAGCAGATATCGTTATTGTGATAAAATACGATTAATTGTGCAGCCCTAATTTAATTTAATTTGACTTGACATTTAATATTCAACAGTATCCTTGACATTTATTCAACAGTGCTTTTGATCTGCCTGCACTGACACTATTCTTTAAAAGGAAAAATTATATACCAATTATCAATGTAAAGCTGCTTTGACACAATCTGCATTGTAGAAAGCGCTATATAAATAAGGGTGACTTGACTTGACTTTGGTGGCCCGGAGAGCTAGATCTGTGGTGTGGCGCAGCTTATGCACCGCTTCAGGGGACAAACCTTGCCCCTGATCCAGATCCTTGAGCAAGTCAGCCTGGTACGCTTGCAGCACTCCCATCGTGACCTGCTGCCATGTATGCCCTGCCATTTAAGCGTGATGTCACTTTTAACGGCTTAGATGGCAGGACCAGACCCTTCAGTGTCTGTGCACTCCCTGTGGTGAGATAGTTTGCAAACGTCTCATCAATAGGGGGCATCGACACGTACCCATGCTGGCTCAACCCCTCAACATCAGCAAAGTTTGCTCGCTGATGTCGATGGATACGCGCCGAGTATGGGTTCTTCCATGTCCTCTCTATCTCAACATATAGATCAGGGAGGAATGGAAGGCTCACCGGAGTTATTGGGTTATGGTCGGAAAGAAACCGACCGCACACATTCTCTTTCCTGACATGCTCCCAAGGCAGCTGCAGCCTGCCAGAAGCGCGCTCCATACCCTCCAATAACTCTGCATACACTAGGCAAGGAGGCCTGGAGGGAGCAGCAGGCTTGCCTGCTTCTTCCTCCACCGCCATCTCCTGCTCTCTGGGGCTAGCTGCCAGAAGAGCACTCGCTCCTGGATCTGATGATGTCAGAGACAAGACGTCATCGTCATCCAGAAGTTTGTCCTCGTCCAGGTTTACACCCCTCTCAAATTCCGCAGCGAGCTCCACCTACGAGCCCCATGATTTCAGCTGGAGCAGGGCCAGAACCACCGGGCGCAGATGCTGACACCTCTTGCCTCGAGAAGAGTGCCAGACGAGAATGGAGCGTCTTCATGGGAAGACGCTCACAGTTAACGCAGACAGCTCCCTCAAGCACTGTCCATGCATGCTCCTCGCCCAAACAGAAAACGCACAGGTTGTGTGTATCATCCGGTGTCAGAAACCTCGGACACGGATCAGCACACTTCCTGAAACATTTGTCACACGTTTAAACAGAAATAATTTCTTACCAGATTTGAAACCAATGGCAAAGACAGAATGTCCAAAAGACGAAAAGATACTGACTGATTCCTTTTATACTTCAGGGTCTATGATGACGTCATAGGCTGTCACCGGCCAATGGGATTGGAGTGGTTTGATTCTTTGGCTTTCAGACATCAGTTCACGTGTGACGTTACCCATAGCGGTAAACGCAGAGTAGAGTTCCCTTTCGAAAGGGAACTGAAAGTTAGACAATTTAGAAAGGAAAACTTCATGGTTAACTGTATCAAAGGCTTTACGCAGATCTAAAAATGTTGCACCAACTAATCCTCCTTTGTCAACTTTAGATTTTATTTGCTCTATTGAATGTAAAGTAGCTGTTTCAGCAGAATAATTTACTCTGAATCCAAACTGCATACAGTGTAAACCAGACTTAGCTGTTTTAAGATAGGATGTCAGTTGTTCAAAACAATCTTCTCTGCAACCTTTGAGAGTACTGGCAATATGCTTATGGGTCTATAATTGCTAACTTCATAATGATCTCCAGATTTAAAAAATAGGAGTGACAACAGCTTTTCCATGCAGTAAGAAAAAAACTATATTCAACTGACAAATTAATTAAATGAGTAATAACAGGAGTTAAAATATCTTTATGAGTTTTTACAACATGGTGTCAAATTGATGAACATCTCTACATTTAGAATTTTTAATGAGCTAATAATTGTGTTAACTTGCATTTCATTAGTCTTGGTATTATTAAACCTTTTACTCCCAACATCAATCTGAAACATACTGATTTCCCCCTTTACAATTTTTTTCCCCCTAATTCACTAACAGAGTTAATATAAAAACTATTAAAGGTAGTAGCAATTGCATAATCATCCTCACTTGACTTTCCCTGAACTTTAAGCTTAAAATCTTCTATAAAAGTTGTCTCCTTCCTTAAAAGCGTGTTTACATTTTTTCCAAAAATAACTTGCTATTGCCTTTTGCCTCACGCATTAGATGAAGATAATAATTAGATGTAGCTACTCTCATCTCTCTGATAACTTTATTTCGCAAACATTTATAACAGAGCCTATCTATATCTCTTCCAGACTTATAGCTTTCTTTAAAGCTGAATCCCTAAGTCAGAGCCAGCAAAAAAAAAAAAAAAAAAACAATAGTACAAAATGTCTTTAAAGAAACCAGGGAGGGATGGGAGGGTTGAGCCAGGGAGGCTCAGACAGGTCTGGGGTCCCAGCTGAGGGCCAGGGTGGGACCGGAGGGACAGACCAGGGATGCTCTGGCAGGGTTGGAGTCCTGGCAGAAAACCAGGGCGGGAATGGAGGGACAGACCAAGGGGGATTCAGCTGGTCTGGAGTCCTGGCTGATGGCCAGGGTGGTACTGGAGAAATAGGTGGAGCCCGCTCAACAGACATTAAGGGCGGTACTGGCAGGGCCAGAAGCCTGGGTGGCGCCGGCAGGGCAAGGCGTTTGGGCGGCACAAGAATGGCCTCTGGGGTGACCTCCGGGCCTACAGCGGGCTCTGGGGTGGCCTCTGGGCCTTGAGGGAAAGCGCAAGGCTTCTTCCTCCTCTTCCTCAGTTTGTGAGGGTGAGGCGGTGGCACTAAGCTTTCCGCCTCTAGGTGCATTGCAGCATTTCTTGCTGCCTCTAGGGGTGCTGCAACATCTTTGGCCACCTCCGGGGGCACTGCAACATCTTCTGCCATATCAGCGAAGGCTGCAGATAAGAATGAGACGGGACTGTTCTTCCTCCTCCGTCTCCACAAACGGGTCATCAGAGGGCTGGGGCTTCCATTGACTGCAGGTGGAAGTGGGAAACAGTCAGTGGAGTGAAACTCTTCTTGAGGTGGGGGTTCAGGCTCCCCAAAGATCAAAGATGTGGTACACAAAGTCCCAGAAACCAATATTCCCCAGCTTCTCCATCTCTCACTGGCTGAGAGGCTGATCAAGGCAGTTGTTGAAAACCTCCAAGATATCAGCCTCACTGTAATCCAAATGGTCTACTTCAATTAGTAGATCACGGGCAAAGTCCCTCTTGTCAGCCCCCTGCTGACGAAAGTAGCGAGAGTTGACATGCTGGATCAACAACTGGTGGGTGGAAAGTCTAGTGGTGGGATTTTCAGGAATTTCTTCCCTGCTCAGCATAACAGCTGCTCTAATTCCTGAAGCATAGCTGATCCACGTAGAGAGTCCCGGACCCAACGCGTGCCTGTAGTGCAATGGTGGAAAAAAGTAGTAGTGTAAAAAACACACCACAAGACATAGATTTGATTTTTTCATGATTGCAACATTTAGCTCTACTTATAAAATTTGATAAAGACTCTGACAAGTATGCATTAAAACAAAGAAAGTGGCCAATTATTTGTAAAAACAGCAGAGTCGCAGCACCTGCCAAGGTGCGACACCATGCCGCCGCCATGTTCCTGAAATATGATGTTATTCAGTTTATTCAGGATGAATTCTGTGTTTCAGGGGTTTCTAGTGCTGATTGGGGTGTGAGTTACAGTCCTTCACATATCTGTGCACTAAAGAACTCATCAGTGATAATGAACTGCACTTATACATACCCTACTGGACATCAGATCACGAAAATGTTCTGGACCAAAACACTGGTAAGAGATAATGGAGAGTATCCAGATCTGTCTAAGGACCCTGAATACAATCAGAGGCTTCAGTATCTGGGAGATAAACAGCAGAACTGCACCATCAGACTGAGTCATGTGACACTGAAGGATTCACGCATGTACTACTTTAGATTCATCACTGATAAAGAAAAATGGACTGGCATTCCAGGAGTGAATCTAACTGTCACAGGTGACTTTCATGAGGTTTCTCTCTTCTTCTGTGCATTATGTTGAATAATAATCAGTGTATGACAGCAGCACTAGATATAATGTGTGTGTTGTGTTCAGATCTTCAGGTGGAGTCTCCTGAGAGAGTGACAGAGGGAGATTCAGTCCGTCTGACATGTAAAAGCAGCTGCACTCTGACTGACAGAGCAACATTCATCTGGTACAGAAATTCACAGCCATTAACTGAGAGAAGAGACAGAAACAATGAACTCCTGCTGCGGTCAGTCAGAAGAGAGGATGCAGGCAGATATAGCTGTGCTGTACACGGACACAATCACATCTCTCCTGCTGTTCAGCTCAATGTCACGTGTGAGTACAGATTCATTCATTCTTTTTAAAAACTGGAGATTGAGTTTGAATGACATGATTTAAGGATTTTTGTTTGTTTGTTTGTTTTTTTTGTCTCTTTTAGACCCTCCAAAGAGAGTCTCAGTGTCTATCAGTCCATCTGGTGAAATAGTGTCAGGAAATTCAGTGACTCTGATCTGCAGCAGTGATTCAAACCCTCCTGCTCTGAACTTCAGCTGGTTTAAAGGAGGAACGTTTGTAAGATCTGGAAGAATCTACAACATCTCAAAGATCAGCTCTGATGACAGTGGAGAATACAAGTGCAAATCCATCAATGAACATGGAGAGAAATACTCTGATACTGTGACTTTAAATGTCATGTGTGAGTTAATGATGGATCAGTAACTGGTAATCATCAAATTAATGGATTAACAATCACAAAACATTATTAATATACACTTTTTTGTCTATTTCAGACCCTCCCAGGAACGTGTCAGTGTTGATAACTGGATCCGGTGAAATAGTGTCAGGAGATTCAGTGACTCTGATCTGCAGCAGTGATTCAAACCCTCCTGCAGAAATCAGCTGGTTTAAAGGAGGAACATTTGTAGGATCTGGAAGAATCTTCAAAATCTCAAAGATCAGCTCTGATGACAGTGGAGAATACAAGTGCAGATCCATCAATGAACATGGAGAGAAATACTCTGATGCTGTGACTTTAAATGTCATGTGTGAGTTAATGATGGATCAGTAACTGGTAATCATCAAATTAATGGATTAACAATCACAAAACATTATTAATATACACTTTTTTGTCTATTTCAGACCCTCCCAGGAACGTGTCAGTGTTGATAACTGGATCCAGTGAAATAGTGTCAGGAGATTCAGTGACTCTGATCTGCAGCAGTGATTCAAACCCTCCTGCTCTGAACTTCAGCTGGTTTAAAGGAGGAACGTTTGTAAGATCTGGAAGAATCTACAACATCTCAAAGATCAGCTCTGATGACAGTGGAGAATACAAGTGCAGATCCATCAATGAACATGGAGAGCAATACTCTGATGCTGTGACTTTAAACGTCATGTGTGAGTTATTGGTGGTTCAACAAACAAACTAGAGGATTAACAATCCCAAAACATTAATATGCACTTTCTTTTGTCTATTATAGACCCACCCAGGAACGTCTCAGTGTTGATAACTGGATCTGGTGAAATAGTGTCAGGAGATTCAGTGACTCTGATCTGCAGCAGTGATTCAAACCCTCCTGCTCTGAACTTCAGCTGGTTTAAGGAGAATGAAAGCTCAGCTGTTGGATCTGGACAGAGTTTCAGTGCACTACAGAGTGGACGCTTCTACTGTCAGGCTCACAATCAACATGGATCTCAGAGATCAGACGCTGTAACTGTGACTGTTAAAGGTAGAGCAGCTCATATACTTACTTTACTCTTTCTAAAGTGATGCAAATGAATCTGTTCAGATGTTTTACTCTTTTGTAGGACATCTGGTGATATTATACATATCCATTGGAGTGGTTTGTGGAGCTGCAGTGATCATCATGATGCTGGTTTGGTAAGATATGTGTCTGTGGTACTATGTAGTGTGTGTGAATGAGTGACTGAGTCAGAAGGTTGTGAATTCAGTGAGACGTCATGATGAACGTGAGCCAAGGCAAAATTTCCAATTTTCCATCCTATCTTTCCACACTGACAGCTACTCAGTTAGTTATTGAATGAGGAAGTCTGAAGCTCACATCTTTACTGCAGTAAATCCTGAAGATACACCAGATTTCATCACATTCAGAATGGCACGTCCTAGAGAAACCTCATTGGTTCAAAATCATAATTGTGTATTAAACATCACATAAGTTCAGATTGGTTGTAATTGTGTCAAATCATTGTTTTTAAAGGGGAATCAGGAGGATGAAAAAGAGAAATGACACACAGGAGTCTCAGGTGAGAACAATTTATTATTATTTTTATCAGTAGTTTACTGATCAGGTAAATGAATTTGTAACTAAAAGTGAAAGTTTAAATGTAGTTGTGACTTTATTTAATGAGTTGTTTTTATTTATTTTTATTTATTTATTTTTTTTTTTTCTTCTTTTAATGGCACAGATGGTTGATTCATGATCAGATCCTCATCATGACAGACACAAAGCTTATGTTGAATTGAGTAATCCTGTGTATGGTAATCCAACAGTAAATGTTTTAACTGAGGATTTCCTACACTTTTACCCAAACAGAATTAAATGCTCCTGAATGTCAGTGTGAAAATATCAAATGTCTTTTGATTAAGTATATGGAAATTTAAATAACAGTCCTGTTTTTACTGTGTCTCTTCATTCATAAAGGCTGATCAAACTGATGATTGAAAACCCGAACTGAACTCGTCTGTGTATGAAAATCTTCCAGTAAGTAAGAATACCTACAAGACAGAGAAAAAAAACGTATTATCCATTCATCATGACTAATGTTCTTGATACTTTTATTTAAATATTATTAATGTTTTCACTTTCTTTTTCTCTTTCTTTCTTTCTTTCTTTCTTTCTTTCTTTCTTAATCAGCATAACAACAAGAGGCTGTAATGTTTTGAACACACAGCAAATAAATTACAGCCTTTATGCATCTCTTTGTAGGCGGAGCCCTGAATGATTGACAGGAGTGCTGTGATGACACGTGACTGAAGTAATTTGAGGATCATGTTAATCAAACAAAAGACAAAGAGAAAATCACTTACTGCTCTTGACTGATTAAATGATGTAGTTTTAATTGATTAATCTATATGTCATTTTAACAATGAAGATTATCCAATGTTACTTTAAATTTAATTACTCTTTCTTTTTTCAGTTTATTACCTGAATACTTCTGTTAGACCTACCTGAAAAATAAAGCAGTTTATTTAATTTGTATCTTTATTCTATTGAATTTATTTGTGCTGTTCTTAGTCATTTGTTTTTTTTGTTCTTATTAAATACTTTTTACGTCTTTTTAAAATTCAATTTACCATTTGAAATCATGCTTCCTTGTGTTGTGTGTGAGTTATTGCAACAAAATTACCCCACTGTAAAAAAAAACAAATACATTGTGTTAGCAAATATTCATGAGATAATTGTAATGGTAATTGATCAATGTTTATATATGAATAAAAGCTATGAATAAAATGTCATCATATAAAGTGATCTCTTCAGAAGAAATTTTTGATTGTCTAGACTTTCAATGTATGGACAAAAAATAAATAATATTGAAAATATCTGCATTAAAGTATATACAGCATTTTTCCTGTGGTATCAAAAATGGTACTGTAGTTAGAAATTTCAGTATTGTGACAACACTACTTCTGTATATCTGGTTTACTTTATCTGACTACACTTAAAATCAGTTCAAGTGTTTGTGCTAATTAGTGCATTTTTATTAAGTGTACTTAAGTACAGTTGGGAAAATGTAGGTGATAGATTTTATGTTGGTCTCAGCATTGAAGGAAAGTGGACAGAGTTGAAGCTGTATCCTATGTTTTAACATATGTTTTTTTTTTTTTTTTTATGTACCGGAACCATTTCCATATAAGGAACAAGGCTCTACTAGGATTGAATGGGAGACAGGGAATGGTCCCTGCTTTTTGTATTACAAGCATAGGAGAAGGTCTTTGGGATACCAAGGAACTCCTGGATACCCAACCGGGAGATGACCATATTTAGACTTGTTTTTCTATATGTATCTGTCACGGGTGCACACAAGAACAAGATGGTAAGATCCAAGTGCAGCAGTTTAATAAAAGGGAAATCCAAAATCATACATCCAGAACAGGCATGGGTCAAAATCCAGAGTTACAGTCCACAGGAAACAAAAGCCAGCGGTACAAAATGTGCACATAACAGGAAATAACGAACCACAACAAAGGCAAAAAACACAGAGACTAAATAGAACGGAACTGATAAGCAAACACAAACACCTGACGAAGTGATACAGGACAGCTGGGGCAAGGAATGTGGTAATGAGTCCAGAGTGCATTATGGGTAGTGTAGTCAATGGGTGAAAGTCCAGGATGGAGTGCCCTCAAGTGGCAGATAGGGCACTCACACTATAGATCGTGACATTACCCCCCCTCAAAGGAGCGGCTACCAGACGCTCCACCAGACAAAACAAAAACACAACTCAGGAGGGAGGTGGACAGGAGGAGGATCAGGGGGAGGGATGGCGGGTCAGATCCAGGGTGCCCAACAGATAGCCAGGGCGGTGCTGGAGGAACTGACCAGGCTGGTTCCAGCGGTTCTGGAGTCCTGGCTGAGAGCCAGGGTGGCGCTGGAGGAACTGACCAGGCTGGTTCCAGCGGTTCTGGAGTCCTGGCTGAATACCAGGGTGGCGCTGGAGGAACTGACCAGGCAGGCACTGGCAGGTCTGGATTCCTGGCTGAGTGCCAGGGCGGTGCTGGAGGAACAGACCAGGCGGGTCTCAACGGTTCTGGTAGTCTGGGCAGCGGCGGCAGGGCAGAAGGCTTGGATGGCGGTGGCAGGGCAGAAGGCTTGGACGGCGGGAGCAGGGCAGAAGGCTTGGACGGCGGCGGCAGGACTAGCCAAGGGTGCTTCGAGGCCATATCAGGGCGAGCGGGCAGCTCGGTAACGGCCTCCGTGGCCGTATCAGAGAGAGCGGCCAGCTCGGTGACGACCTCCGTGGCCGTATCAGGGAGAGCGGGCAGCTCGGTGACGGCCTCCGTGGCCGTATCAGGGAGAGCGGGCAGCTCGGTGACGACCTCCGTGGCCGTATCAGGGAGAGCGGGCAGCTCGGTGACGGCCTCCGTGGCCGTATCAGGGAGAGCAGCCAGCTCGGTGATGGCCTCCGTGGCCGTATCAGGGAGAACGAGCAGCTCGGTGACGGCCTCCGTGGCCGTATCAGGGAGAGCGGCCAGCTTGGTGACGGCCGCGTGCTCAGGCTGGGGCTGCTCTGGGACGGCCGCGTGCTCAGGCTGGGGCTGCTCTGGGACGGCAGCGTGCTCAGGCTGGGGCTGCTCTGGGACGGCAGCGTGCTCAGGCTGGGGCTGCTCTGGGACGGCAGCGTGCTCAGGCTGGGGCTGCTCTGGGACGGCAGCGTGCTCAGGCTGGGGCTGCTCTGGGACGGCAGCGTGCTCAGGCTGGGGCTGCTCTTGGACGGCAGCGTGCTCAGGCTGGGGCTGCTCTGGGACGGCAGCGTGCTCATGCTGGGGCTGCTCTGGGACGGCAGCGTGCTCAAGCTGGGGCTGCTCTGGGATGGCAGCGTGCTCAGGCTGGGGCTGTTCTGAGAGCATCCTCCAGGCACGCAAGACTGCCAAAACATAGAACGTGAGGACAGCCCTCTTGGCCATCACTGGACTGATAGGGAGAGCATGCCGTACTGGAGCGGACTCACTGGCTGGAGCGGACTCACTGGCTGGAGCGGGCTCTGTAGTAGACCCACTGGCTGGAGCGGACTCACTGGCTGGAGCGGACTCACTGGCTGGAGCGGACTCACTGGCTGGAGCGGACTCACTGGCTGGAGCGGGCTCTGGAGTGGACTCACTGACTGGAGCAGGCTCTGGAGTGGACTCACTAACTGGAGCGGGCTCTGGAGTGGACTCACTGACTAGAGTGGACTCACTGACTGGAACAGGCTCTGGAGTGGACTCACTAACTGGAGCGGGCTCTGGAGTGGACTTACTGACTGGAGCGGACTCTGGAGTGGACTCACTGACTAGAGTGGACTCACTGACTAGAGTGGACTCACTGACTGGAATGGGCTCCGGAGTGGACTCACTAACTGGAGCGGACTCTGGAGTGGACTCACTAACTGGAGCGGACTCTGGAGTGGACTCACTAACTGGAGCGGACTCACTGACTGGAACGGGCTCTGGAGTGGACTCACTAACTGGAGCGGGCTCTGGAGTGGACTCACTGACTAGAGTGGACTCACTGACTGGAACGGGCTCTGGAGTGGACTCACTAACTGGAGCGGGCTCTGGAGCGGACTCACTGGCTGGAGCGGGCTCTGGAGCGGACTCACTGGCTGTAGCGGGCTCGGGCTGTTCTGAGTGCATCCTCCAGGCACGCAAGACAGCCAAAATATAAAAAGTGAAGACAGCCCTCCTAGCCATCACGGGACTGACAGGGAGAGCATGCAGTACTGGAGCGGACTCACTGGCTGGAGCGGACTCACTGGCTGGAGCGGACTCACTGGCTGGAGCGGGCTCTGTAGTAGACTCACTGGCTGGAGCGGGCTCACTGACTGGAGCAGACTCACTGGCTGGAGCGGGCTCTGTAGTGGGCTCACTGGCTGGAGCGGGCTCTGTAGTGGGCTCACTGGCTGGAGCGGGCTCTGTAGTGGACTCACTGGCTGGAGCGGGCTCTGTAGTAGACTCACTGGCTGGAGCGGACTCACTGGCTGGAGCGGGCTCTGTAGTGGGCTCACTGGCTGGAGCCTTCCTCCTCCGCTTCCTTTTCTTCCGTGTGGGAAGCGAAGATTCAGCGCCCACCTCCTCAGTGATCTCAGGAACGGACTCACGAGCTGGAACGGACTTACTGACTGGAACGGGCTCTGAAGCGGATTCACTGGCTGGTTGTCTAGGTGAGGCCCACTCTATCCGATGGCAGAGATATGCGGCAAACTTCCAAAAGTTTAAGCTCTGTAGCCCTTCCATCTCACAATGAGACAACGGCTCGTCAAGGCAACCATTAAACAGGTCTTTCAAAGCCGCGTCATTGTAATCCAGCCCCACCGCCATCGCCCAAAAGACCTTTGCAAAGCACCCTACCTCCCATCCTTCTTGCCGTAGGGCTCTCAATGTCCGAACTTGAGCCATCCGTTCTTTAATGCGGGCCGGGAAAGGGATCCGGAAATCCATGCTGCTGGATCAATATAGTGGTGGTTCGTTCTTTCACGGTTGCACACAGAAACAAGATGGTAAGATCCAAGTGCAGTGATGTTTATTAAAGGGAACTCCAAACACGTAATCCAAGGAACAGGCAAGGGTCAAAATCACAGAAACAGTCCACAAAACAAAAGCCAGGAGTACAAAAAGTGCACGTAACAAAAATACAACAAACCACAACCAAGGACAGACACAACTCAGTATAAATATATAGACAGACACTAATAACATAATACAGTCCAGCTGGGTGCAATGAACATGGATAATGAGTCGGGTGAGTGTGTATGGGAATTGTAGTCCATGTAACGGGTGGAAATGAGAGTCCGGGATGGAGTGCCCTCTAGTGGCTGATAGGGCACTCTCACTGGTGATCATGACAGTATCACATTCCTATACCATGAGCTATATGATGTATTCTCTCTCTGATTGGTTAAACCCATACTACACCCCTTGTACTCTTTTTCTCTCTTCTGCTAAATAAACTGAGACTATATTCTCCCTCAGCGCTTAGTAATTGTTTATTCAATTGCCAATTAAGAGGACTGGGATGAGGCATTTAGGAGCTGTAATCTAACAGTAGGACTGTACTGTACTTTAAATGTAGACTTGAATGTAGAGTAAATGTGCAAATATGTTTTCACAGTTAACGTTACATTTAACTTAAGAAATAAACAAGGTTATCTAATAGTTGTTAACAATATAAAGTGACACAGTTTAACCATACATATTTTACCTGTTTATATGGTCTGGTGTCCTGTCGTCGCCCGCATTGAAGCATGTCAAAACCCAATAGAAAGTCCCAAAACTTGTCTGCATCCATTTCACTCACAAACGTCAACTGTCATCTGTCTGTCTCACAGCTACTGGGCCATGTAACGACGCTCGGCTCATTGTTGCTCAAGTCTGAAATTGGGCTATTTTTACACTTGTGCTGTGATTACGCTTCTTTTGGGATGGTTTTGTTGCACAGACCTGCTAACACTGCACCTCAGTTTTACCTTCCTCCACTCCAAAGGCCCACCCCTTTCGGCTAGTCCTTAAATTGGGACACAGCTTACATGAAGTGTCATTCTGATTATAGTTACCAGAGAAGGAAGATGAACTTTTGGGTACACACTGTACAACTGTTTGTTTAAAAGGTTTCTTTCTACATCTTAGCTATTGTCTGAAGGGCACAAGGTACCGTTTTAATTTTATGTTGTGTGGTAAACTTTGAAGGACTTTGAAGTGTTTATTTTATCGATCTCTTTCATTTGCTAATGTTGCTAATGTATTGCCTCATCAGTGTTTCTCTTGATTTGCACTCCAGATAGATTGTTTACAGTAAATCAGCACTTTCATTTTCTCTCTAGATTCAGTTTAAAGAAGTTTGTTACTGTCAGTGTTAAAATAATTCATATTATTCAGGCTTATTACAGTACAGTAAAGCAAGGTTATTACTAACATGTGATTTATTGTCACACTATTTATGGCGTAAGAAAATTAATTGCAAAAGTGTTTTCATTAATGTATAGGTTTATGGACATTTGTATACAATTTGCAGGCAGATGTCTAATGTTTGTTTGTTTGTTTGTTTGTTTTTATTCAGCTCTTAAGGTGTTTTTGGAAATTCAATTCTTTATAAACATCAGTTCCCGAGAGTAAATTGCATCTGTTCAGCGGGGAATGCTACAAAAATAGCAGCATGACCATAAGTGAAGTTCCTAAACGTAATTTAGGGAGGAGCGAGCCCATCTAATCTCGAGGGGGGTGAAATCCCCCCTATTTCTCTAAAAGTCAATAATGACCTCCTTGGTTTTTGTGGTGTTTAAGTGAAGATGATTTGCTGTGCACCAATCTGTTAAATGCCGCACCTCTTCCCCTCCTGAAATGAGTCTGACTACTGTTGTATCATCCGCAAACTTTATAATTTTGAAGGTTGGAACACAGTCGTAGGTATAGAGAGCGTACAGGAGCGGACTCAGCACACAGCCCTGGGGTGATCCAGTGTGTTTATATTTGGCATTTATAGTCAACAACCTTGTGTAACTGCAGTATTGGCACCAATAGGGTTAAAATGATCACATATCCTGAAGGTGGATAAAAAGCACATGCACAAGATGTTTGACGGTGACAATCAAAATGTATTAACAACATGTTGATTAGTGATTTTGGATGCAATCCAGCCAGGTCATGATGATTATATTCATGAAAATAAAATAAAAAAACTAACATCTGCTAATTTTTACTGCTTTACAATACTATATACATTGTTGCAGAGAAAATCTACCTTAGGAAGTGAAGGGTCAAGAGCCCAACTAAAGCAAACACTGATCTCCATAATGGTAGTATCACATTTTGACCAATAAAACATCAACATCTAAACCTCTGTTAATACTCAACAATAACCTCTGTAGATGCATGACAGAAATAAAGTCAATCTGGTTAGTAATAAGTAATAAATAAAGAGTGTTCGTCATTAATGCTTAATCATCCTTTAAATAATCACTTAATTATCTCATTAACTTTAACACAGCATCAATTTTAATTTAACACTGTAGATTAGGACAATATGCACTCTGAGTTGATTTAACACTGGGGATTTTAGGGTTAGAGATAAACTCTGCAGGAAATTGGATCTCGATTAGACACAGAAAAGAGATCAGTGAATCAGACAAGTCCTAGATGATTATGGCATCATCACAACAACCAAAAACACCAACAACTTCTTGTTTTTTCTTGCCATAACAAATCTGCTTTATAAACACACAGTTAGAGCAGCCAGAGAAAACTAATGGTAAAGAGTCAAGAGCCCAACTAAAGCAAACACTGATCACCATAACAGCAACTACAGACTTTATTATTTTCAATAAAACATCAACATATAAATCTGTTAATTCTCAACAAGAACTTCTGTACATATGTGAAAGAAATAATGTCAAACAGGTTTGTAAACTGGTTTCACACTCAGTGTGGCTGGAAGTCAGTTGTAGTTCTTGTGTTTCTGCTCGTCTCTTCACTTTTCTGTTCTTGTTTCTCTGTCCTTCAGTGATTCTGCTTATCAGGTGTTCGTCAGTGTCTGAATTCACTCACTTCTTTTCATTCTCTCTGTCCAGTGGACTGTATTAGTGAACTAACATAGGGAATAGTGAATGAAGGTATAGGGTGTGATTTGGAACACAGCCTCTGAGTGTCATCTTTGAGACACTAGTGACAGAAGCAAAGAAATACCTAGAAGCAGCAGACAGGAAATTTATCAAAGTAGAGAAGAGAGGGACGGTGACAATGAAGGTGATTTAGTTGATGTTTCCTGCAGTCTCTACAACAATAAGGTTATTTTCTCTATATCAGAGCTAGAAAAACTATCAAAATATGACCATGTCAAAAGTCTTGTGAATAGTGACTTCCAGGTTTTTATTAAATTGTATTATTATTTTTTTGTTTTCTTTTCTTCTCAGAGTGGAAAGTTGAGC
This sequence comes from Ancherythroculter nigrocauda, assembly GCA_036281575.1. Taxonomy (NCBI): domain Eukaryota; kingdom Metazoa; phylum Chordata; class Actinopteri; order Cypriniformes; family Xenocyprididae; genus Ancherythroculter; species Ancherythroculter nigrocauda. Next base: position 9,218,767 of record VTFQ01000003.1, read on the forward strand.
TAAACTTGTTTCAGGCAGCACTTCAATACAGAAGGGGACTTTTGGAAAGGGCTGAAAGTCTATCTGCAGGACTGAACCTATGCAGCAGTACACAGGAAAGAGAAAGAGAAATGTTTACTTTCTATAAATCACAACTTGGCAACTGGGCTCGTCCAGTTATCGTCCTACTTGAGTAAAATTAAAAGTTTTCATATATATATATATATATATATATATTCTGCGTATGGTTCGCTCAGATACTCTAAGCTGGACACGTGAGTAACCACATATCCCGTAGTACTGTAACGTAAGAGAGTCCACTGGAGGCAAGTGTAGTGAGAACCCAAGTGCAGTTTATTGTGAATAATCCAAAACATGAACAGGAACAGAAACACTGGCTTGGCTTGGCTTGGCTTGGCTTGGCTTGGCTTGGCGACGCACCGACAGCAGGTTACATTGACAATACATTACAAAGGAACATGGGGAAGACAATGGCTATAAATACAAGACATGACTAGAACATGAATAGAACACATGACTGGGACAACCAATGGGGAAGTGACACAAGGAACAAAAGAACCAATGACAGAACATGACTGAATACCACATGACCATAAACACCCAATGAGAACATGACACATGGACTAAGGGAGAACATGAGGATCAAGGGAAGCATGACACAAAATCAAACTACAAAATAAAAGACATGAAAACATAAACGTGAACAAAACCAAAACACCCGTGACAAGTACTCAATCATCTCTAGTGGTATGTCGATCAAAGGACGTCCTGGTCCTTTAGTTGTCCTGTCCTTCACAAAAAGCCGGTTAGCTACTTCACTGAGGTTGGCGAAGACAACATTACTGATGTTGCTGTTGGTCAAGGCCACAAACTCATTTAATTTATCCAAAACTCAATGGCTTCTGAGTAAAAGAAAATCAGTGGAGAATGAACTGTCATCAACTTGCTCCACATGCATCATAAGGTCCTCCACAATTTCACCAACTACCTCCATTGTTCAAAGAATTCTGTTCAGGGCATCACTTCTTTACTGTCGACTGTGATTGGCGTCGCTTGTCAAAACAAACACGCCCCATAGCATAATCCACCCTTGACACTGATTGACAGGTTTCCGTGTAAGGCATCGGGAATGCAAATGCTAAGGGAATTGTGATTCCATTTGAGTTTTGGCTCGCTTCACACGTGATGCTGAGAAAATGAAAAAAGCAGACGTGGTAATTGACATTGATATTTAAATATGACAGAGTCATAACTCATAAGACGTGGGAAACATAGTTGCAAATGGACTTTGCTTTTCCATTTGAAATTTGGCTGTCATTGTGGATTCATGTAAACGAAAATGTAAACTCTAATGCGCAATTTGCAATTCAGTTTGAATAAAGTCCGGAATATCATTCCATATATTTCACTCTGAAATGCATCATAATATGTAAGTGAAGTCTGTTGCAACTTCCGTTTCAGTGTCGACTTTAGTCACTGGAGCTTCAGCTTTTGCTGGTATCATAATCAAAGTCCCTTTCAAGGTGTCACAGTCACTGTCTGTCTCACCGTCCCTGAACTCCATTTCCCAGCATCCCTCCTGTTTCCACACCAGTACCCAGTCAGCTCATCATCTCCTCGTTTCACAGATTCCCTGCACCTGCACATCATTCCCTGCTCTCACTATTAATGCCCTCTTCTCCTGCACTACCTTGTCAGGTCTCATCAGCTACTACAACAATGTCATTGTCTACTCTTATGTCAAGCTCCACGACCCTACTTACCTGTTGTTCCTGTTAACCGTCCTAGTTCTCCTCAGCTCCTGCTCTCCTTCGCTCCACGCTCCTCGGCCCACACTGTATCTCCTGGGAAAACACAAAGACTGCATCACACACAGATAAGTCATACTAAGAAATTCCCTCTCCCTGCCTGCTTACCTGGACTGTTATCACTGCTGTGTTGTCTTCATCTCTGTTCAATAAACCTGCTGTTGATTGTATCACTTACCTCTGTGGCCCTCGTCTGTGTGCTTACACAAGGAAAGTCAGTTTATTTACAACACTCTCAGGCAGCCTTTTCACTCATGCAAGATCGACTCCTTTCTGTTTTTCAGAAATACACTGAAAAACTGCTTGCCAAATTCACATTTTAATAACATATTTCAAATCAATAAAACAATGTTGTTTCAGATGCTCAAATAGCATTAAAGTGTTTATTTTAGGTTTGTCCAGCCACTGCACCTCTCAGAACTGTTTTTGTGGAAACTGCAGCTTCTAAAAGCAACTTCAGTGACACGAAGACTCAAGCTTTACTCTGACAGGACTGATTTCCACTTCCTCCTGGTGTGACGTCTCTCAGCATCTCTCCATCGCTTATGAAGGTCACGTGATCACACTGTGATGCTGTTGTCAAATGTTCATGGGTTTGGTTTTCTCACTTACTGTACTAAAGAGGAAACTGTTTGTGACCCTGTTTAGAAACACATGATGCATTCAAGAACAAGGCCGCAAAATTAAATAACTTTTAAACATTTAGATGAATCAATTCTGCTTCATCAGCATATTTTAAGTTCACTGTTTAACTTCTATTGCTATTAATCAGTCAGTGAATTGGAGGTTTATCAAATGTACAGTTGGTGATGCTGGTGATGAAATATGTTTTTTAGATCACTGTCACTGCAATACCTTCCAGTGTTTTACAATCCCGCCTCCATCAGTTCCCATTCCAGGATAGTTGGTCTGCATAAGCAAATTAAAGTAAATTCATTCAAGCTATTTTCTCTTAAGATCAGGTTCCTTGTCATCACTGTCTGTATGAAACTGAATGAATATAGATATTCCCAAGTTTGAAAACATTATTACATGAGCATCTTTATGGATTGATGTAAAGTTTCTTTCAGTTTAACCTTTATGTCTTTAGTCTAATATCATCAGATAAAACTCTTCTTCTACCATCAGCACTATAGTTGAGGTGTCAAAAACTCAAATTAAAATATAATGTGTTAATCACGTGTCATTCAGTGTGAAAACATCAATACTGGTTCCACCCTGATCATCTGTAGTGTTGTCTCTGGTCATGAGTGTTGGTGAAATGGGTAAGAGCTTGATTTTATAACTGTTCTGTAAAATATATTTAATGTGTGGGGGATTTATGTAAGATTGGTTGGGGCTAGTTGTCACAGGGCTGTGTCTCAGTAACTATATGGTTTAAAATCAAAAGACCATTAGCACAAAAATGTGCTTTCTCCAACAGTATTTGGTGTTATTGACAAACACCTCGATAAAAATCTACTTAAATATTTTACACAATTATAGATAACTGTATAATGAAGGCTGCTGTCAATCAAAACGGAGCGGGGAAAGACACAGGACAGTTTTGAACTCGTAGTGCAAAAATGACTGTTGCTGTCATTTTCATGGATAAAAAAAGTATTGTATTGATTTCTGTGTGCTTTAAGCAAAGAAGTAGTTTATTTCTCTTTTGGTTCATTCTCTGTTCAATCTCAAAATGGATAGTGCTCAATTTTCACTGACAAGAAAGAGGAAGATCAGGGCCTGTTGATACATTAGGTGAACTACCCACTAGTAAATGTGCAGCTATAGTCAAGAAAGTTTTTTTTTTTTTTTTTTTTAATGATGTTTTTTTAGTTGAGCTAGTGTCTTCATCTTTATGTCCAAGAATAGTGTCGCATTATGTGTGATTATTTTAAAATATAAAAATTAGCCACTGTTCATTTGTTGTAGGAGTTGCTATGGTGACGTCAGTCAGAATGGCTCCTCCTCTTCCCCTGATCTTTCTGCTCATGATTCACGGTGAGTCAATGCAACACTTCAGAAACACTCAAGAGAAACTGGATATTGCATTTTTATGCATATGCTGCATAAAAGCATGAATTCTGTGTTTCAGGGGTTTCTAGTGCTGGTTGGGGTGTGAGTTACAGTCCTTCACACATCTGTGCACTAAAGAACTCATCAGTGATAATGAACTGCACTTATACATACCCTACTGGATATCAGATCATGAAAGTGTTCTGGACCAAAACAAAAGATAAAAAGGAAACAGAAGAGTTTCCAGATCTGTCTGAGGACCCTGAATACAGTCAGAGGCTTCAGTATCTGGGAGATAAACAGCAGATCTGCACCATGAGACTGAGTCATGTGACACTGAAGGATTCACACAAGTACTATTTCAGATTCACCACTGATAAAGATCATGATAAATGGATTGGTAAACCTGGAGTGACTCTTACTGTCACAGGTGACTTTCATGAGGTTTTTCTCTTCTTCTGTGCATTATGTTGAATAATAATCAGTGTATGACAGCAGCACTAGATATAATGTGTGTGTTGTGTTCAGATCTTCAGGTGGAGTCTCCTGAGAGAGTGACAGAGGGAGATTCAGTCCGTCTGACATGTAAAAGCAGCTGCACTCTGACTGACAGAGCAACATTCATCTGGTACAGAAACTCACTGAAGATATTAAATGAGAGTAACGAACTCAACTTCAAGTCAGTCAGAAGAGAGGATGCAGGCAGATATAGCTGTGCTGTACACGGACACAATCACATCTCTCCTGCTGTTCAGCTCAATGTCATGTGTGAGTACAGATTCATTTGTTCTTTTTAAAAACTGGAGATTGTGTTCGAATGAGATTATTCAAAGATTTAATTTTTGTCTGTATTAGACCCATCCAGGAATGTCTCAATGTCCATCAATCCATCTGGTGAAATCATCAAATTAATGGATTTACAATAGCAAAACATTTATTTTATTTTTTATTTTATTTTATTTTATTTTTTTGTCTATTATAGACCCACCCAGGAACGTCTCAGTCTCCATAATTCTGTCTGGTCAGATTTGGGCAGGAGGTTCAGTGACTCTGATCTGCAGCAGTGATTCAAACCCTCCTGCTCTGAACTTCAGCTGGTTTAAGGAGAATGAAAGCTCAGCTGTTGGATCTGGACAGAGTTTCAGTGCACTACAGAGTGGACGCTTCTACTGTCAGGCTCACAATCAACATGGATCTCAGAGATCAGACGCTGTAACTGTGACTGTTAAAGGTAGAGCAGCTCATATACTTACATTACTCTTTCTAAAGTGAAGAAAATGAATCTGTTCAGATGTTTTACTCTTTTGTAGGACATCTGGTGATATTATACATATCCATTGGAGTGGTTTGTGGAGCTGCAGTGATCATCATGATGCTGGTTCGGTAAGATATGTGTCTGTGGTACTATGTAGTGTGTGTGAATGAGTGACTGAGTCAGAAGGTTGTGAATTCAGTGAGACGTCATGATGAACGTGAGCCAAAGCAAAATTTCCAATTTTCCATCCTCTCTTTCCACACTGACAGCTACTCAGTTATTGATTGAGGAAGTCTGAAGCTCACATCTTTACTGCAGTAAATCCTGAAGATACACCAGATTTCATAATAATTAATACATAATTGTGTATTAAACATCACATAAGTTCTGATTGGTTGTAATTGTGTCAAATCATTGTCTTTAAAGGGGAATCAGGTGGATGAAAAAGAGAAATGACACACAGGAGTCTCAGGTGAGAAAAAAAATGTATTTGGTTATCAGTAGTTTACTGATCAGGTACATTCATTTGTAACTAAAAGTTAAACTTTAAATGTAGTTGTAGTCTTTATTTAATGAGTTTTTTTTATAGAGTGTTTTTTTTTGTTTGTTTTTTGTTTTTGTTTTTTGTATTTTTTTTAATGTCACAGATGGTTGATTCCAGACCTCATCATGACAGACACAAAGCTTGTGATGTTGAATTGAGTGATCCTGTGTATGAGAATGTAACGGTAAATGTTTTAACTGAGGATTTCCTGCACTTTTACTCAAACAGAATGAAACGCTCCTCAATGTCAGTGTGAAAATATCAAATGTCTTTTAAGTATATGGAAATTCAAATAACACAGTCCTGTTTTTACTTTGTCTCTTCATTCATAAAGGCTGATCAACTTGATGATTGTAAACCTGAACTGAACTCGTCTGTGTATGAAAATCTTCCAGTAAGTAAGAAAACCTACAAGACTGAGAAAAACTATTATTCTTTCATCATGACTAATGTTCTTGATGCTTTTGTTTAAACATCATTATTAATGTTTTCACCTTTCTTTCTTTCTTTCTTTCTTTCTTTCTTTCTTTCTTTCTTTCTTTCATCAGCAGAACAACAAGAGGCTGTAATGTTTTGAACACACAGCAAATATTACAGCCTTTATGCATCTCTTTGTAGGCGGAGCCCTGAATGATTGACAGGAGTGCTGTGTTGACTTGTGATTGATTAACATGATCCTCAAATTTCTTCAAACGACAAAAGACAAAGAGACTGATTAACTGATGTAGTTTTAATTGATTAATCTGTATGTCATTTTAACAATGAAGATTATCCAATGTTATATTAAATTTAATTACTCTTTCTTTTTTTAGTTTATTACCTGAATACTGTTAAACCTATACCTGAAAAATAAAGCAGTCTATTTCATTTGTATCTTTATTCTATTGAATTTATTTGTGCTGTTCTTAGTCATTTGTTTATTTGTTCTTATTTAATACTGTTTACGTCTTTTTAAAATTCAATTTACCATTTGAAATCAAGCTTCCTTGTGCTGTGTGTGTGAGTTATTGCAACAAAATTACCCCACTGAAAAAAAAACAAATACATTGTGTTAGCAAATATTTGTGAGATAATTGTAATTGTAATTGATCATTGTTTATATATGAATAAAAGCTTAAAACCATCATATAAAGTGATCTCTTCAGAATAAATTTTTGATTGTCTAGACTTTCAATGGATGGACAAAAAAAAGAAATAATATTGAAAATATCTATATGAAAGTATATGCAGCATTTTTTCCCCCGTGGTATCAAAAATGGTACTGAAGTTAGAAATTCCAGTATTGTGACAACACTACTTCTGTATATCTGGTTCACTTTATCTGACTACAATCAAATCAAGTGTTTGTGCTTATTAGTGCATTTATATTAAGTGTTCTTAAGTACAGTTGGGAAAATGTACTTATAACTACATTAGTAATATAATTTAATTAAATCAATTTAATTAGGGCCCAAGCCACTAATGGAGCGAAGGGCCCTCTTGATCCGCTAAGGATTATTAGGCCCAAAGCCAAATGGCTGAAGGCCCTATTGTTTTCTTTAGGATTATTTTTTTAATTTTTTTATTTTTTTTTTTCTAAGTTTTTGGGGATTTTGGGGCCCTTAACATGCTCAAAAACTCTGAAATTTTGCACACGGGTCAGAGTCCGCGGGCATCAGGGCCGGGCAGAAGCTGGTACCCGGGCGTGGCAGGGGGGCTCGACAGCGCCCCCTTGAATGGGGTCCGAAATCATGGTTTATATATCAAACAGACCTCATCGGGCCGAACAACTTTCATGCTCTAAGTTATACGTCACCTCAACAGGAAGTCAGCTATTATGGGTTGTTTGAAAAACGCATGCTCTGGAATTTGATATACTCCTCCTAAGCAATTAATCCGATCGCCACCAAACTCGGTCAGCATGAAGACAAGACATTGATGATGAAAAATTGCCAGCGGATTTTTGATATCTCGAATGGTTTGGCCGTGGCGAGGCAACGAATTTATGGCGAGAACAGGGAAACAGGAAGTGTGTTATAACTTCTGCATACATTGATTGATCTTTATGAAACTTCACGAGTGTGTTGGCTGTAGTAGTCCGATCATGGATGTGACTATTGTGAGTCAAAGTTATAGTGCCACCAACTGGCAGCAAGAAGTATGTCACTTTTAAAAAATGCATTGAGTTCGCTCTGTTATTTTTACCTGATTTGCTTCAAACTTCATCAGTGTCAATGTCAATACATCAGTGTCAATGTCAATACACAGCAGATGTAGACCTGTGACAGGATTTTTGATATTTTAAATATTGTTGCCATGGCAACACGTCAAACTTTAATCATATTCTTGAATGTTTTTGAGGCTCTTAACATGCTTCAAATTGCATGAAACTCGACACACACATCAATATTGTCAACCAAACAACCAAACAAAAGCCATAGAAATGGGTGTGGTGGTAGCGCCACCTTTTGATAAAAGTGGGGGGGGGGTTAGTTTTTCCTACAGTCACCAAAATCGGTACACATATTGGTCTCATCAAGCCGGACAATTTTCTAATTTACATTCATTAGCTCCGACCAACAGGAAGTCAGCTATTTTGGTTTGAATGTTATTTAAAAAAAAAAAAAAAAAAAAAAAAACAGGCTATGAATTTTATACTACTACTCCTACAGGGTTTATACAATTTACACCAAACTTTTTTAACTTGGTGCTAATACATTGAAGTTGTTTAATTGCAAACGGATTTTGGATATCTCAAACGGTTTGGCCGTGGTGAGGCAACAAATTTATAGCAAGTAAAGGGAAACAAAGTGTTTTAACTTCTGCATATATTAATTGGCTGTGTCTTCATTCACCCTCTTATTTTTACCTGATTTGCTTCAAACTTCATTTGAATAATGTCAAAACATGGCAGATGTAGTCCTTTGAAAAGAATCGTGATATCTCAAACACAGTTGCCTTGGCAACACATCAAACTTTAATATTCATTTTGGATGCTTTTGAGACTCTTAGCATGCTTCAAATTGTTAGAAACTCCACACACACGTCAGGATTGTTAGCCAGTAGACATGGGCAAAGCCTTAGAAACGAGCAGGGAGGAGGGGCTCAATAGCGCCACCTTATAGTGCAGTAAATGTAGAGTGAATTTGACATAGTCCTTCGATGTTTAACCATTTTAACTGCCTATTGCCTGCTGTGCAGAGTTGCCCTGAAGCCACCGGGCTTGGGCCCGCCATCGCTGCTCGCAGCTATATTTATATTTAGGATTACTATTTAAAAAGTCTACTCCAATTGACCTATTTTTTAAAGCATTCAAAGCACACTCTTTAAGAAATACAATAAAACTCCTCTGTATATTTTTTGCAGTAGTATACTTTATTTCAATGCACTAAAATCAATTTAAGTATTAGTGGTATTTAGTATACTTTTTAACTGCACTGAAGTACTTCTGAAGTAGAAATATACTTTTAATCAGTGTATTTATAGTATATAACTTTTACAATTCTGTTTAGCACAAAAATAAGAATGTACTACAAACGTGCTTGCTTGTATTTAAGTATTTTTTTAGTGTATTCAAGTATACTTTATTTTTACCTGGGTTAGTAGAGTAATTAACTAATTGAGTCAATGGTTCATCTTGAAACCTGGAGTCTGGATCTCCTGTTATTCGTGTATAGGTGTGTGTATTGTATTGTGCTGTGCCTGATAATTAGGGCCCTTTTGTTTTTCTAAGGAGAATTATTTGTTTTCCGTCATCCAGGGCTTTTGGGGGGCCTTAACGTGCTCAAAAACTCTTGAAAATTGGCAAACACATTGGAATCTGCTGCCATTAGGACGCCGCAAAGGATGGGACCCGGGCGTGGCAGGGGGGCTCGACAGCGCCCCCTTGAATGGTGTCCGAAAACTTGGTCCATATATCAAATATGCTTGCATGTAGTATGAAACTCTGTACTTATATAGACCTTATTGGGCCTAACAACTTTCATGCTCTAAGTTATACGCCAGCTCAACAGGAAGTCAGTTATTATCGGTTGTTTGAAAAACGCATGCTCTGGAATTTGATATCACCATCAAACTCGGTCAGAATGAATCACCATCAAACTCGGTCAGAATGAAGTCAAGACATTGGTGATGTAAAATTGCGAAAAGATTTTTGATATCTCGAACGGTTTGGTCGTGGCGAGGCAACAAATTTATGGTGAAAAAAGGGAAACAGGAAATGTGTTATAACGTCTGCATACATTGATTGATGTTTATGAAACTTCAGCTGTGTGTTCGTTATAGGAAGCCGATCACATGGATATGACTATTGTGAGTCAAAGTTATAGCGCCACCAACTGGCAGCAGGAAGTGTGTTACTTTCAAAATGCTTTAAGATCACCCTCTAATTTTCTCCCAATTTGCTTCAAACTTCATTAGAATAATGTCAAGACATAACAAATGTAGACCTGTAAAAAGATTTTTAATATTTTTCAATCACTGTTACCATAGCAACAGATTCTGTGATGAACACAGAAACATGTGATGAAATTCAGAACCTCTAAACGTAATTTTCCCAGGATGGTTATTTGGTTTTTTAATCCTGTTGATACTTTCCCATTGAAAACATACTACCACTTGTGTAGTCACGTGACTCTGTCCCGTCCAGTCAGCGGCATGGAAGCAACACGGAGGCGAACTCAAATGCCAAGTCAACACTCAGACAGCAAACGAGCCCCAGAGGGAGATCACTTGCACTTGCGTCTTCACTAATCTTTGTTAATTGTATGTTTTAAAGCTTGCAAGTTTGGACATTAAAGCGATTTTAGACCATTGTGAATCATTATCATTATTCAGTGTGAAAACGCCCATACTGATTCCACCCTGGTCATTTCTCGTGCTGTCTCTGGTCATGAGTGTTGGTGAAACGGGTAAGATCTTGATTTTATAACCGTTTAATATGTTCCATTAGCACAAATATGTTTTCTCTTGCAGTGTTTTGTATGTTGTTCACAAACACCTTGATACAAAAATCCACTTTAATCTTTTACACAATAGATAACTATATAATAAAGGCTGATTATATAATGAAGGTTGCTGTCAATCAAAACAGGGCAGGGAAAGACATTTCCACACACATGCAGTGCAAAAATGACTGTTGCTGTCATTTTCATGGATAAAATAACGTATTTTATTGATTTCTGTGTGCATTAAGCAAATAACTAGAGCTTATTTCTCTTTTGGTTTGTTCTCTGTTTAATCTCAAAGCGGATGGAGCTCAATTTTCAAGAAAGACAAGAAAGAGGAAGATAAGGTCACTGATGCTACATTAGTTGAAACACACACTAGCAAATGTGCATGCACAGCAATAGTCAAGATACAATTGGCTTATGTGTAGTTGAGCTAATGTCTTTATCTGTATGTCCAAGAATAGTATGACACATATAGGGCCCTATTTTAATGATCTAAATGCAAAGTGTAAATCGCACGGCGCAGGTGCACTCAGGGCGTGTCCAAATCCACTTTTCCAAATCACTTTTGTGTGTATTGGCACGATTGTTTAATTAATTAGCCAATTTCGTTCATCATTATAAGTAGTAATAGGCTGAATTGAAAATAGGTAGCCTAATTCTAATACACGCAATGACTATTCATCATTACACTTTTATATTTATGTAGCCTACACAATAATATTCTTTTACACTGTAATCCTTTTGTTTTTAATATTTGTGTAATAAGCAAAGTCAACGCTCACTGTGGACGCGCCCAGAGGCGCAGTTTCTACCAAAGCGCTCTAACAAAAAAATATTGTGCCATTGACTTTAGACTTTAGACCAGGTTTGAGTTGGTCTATGGCGCAGTCTATTTTCAGCTCCTTAAAATAGCAATGCGGCGGTAATGCGCCTGAACACACCTCTTTTTTAGACCAGCACGCCCATGGGCGCACTAACTGGCGCAAATGCATTTACTAATTTAAGGATGTGGCGCTGAACGGGAAAACGCGAACGGCGCCGGACACAAACTAGCAAACACACTTGCGCTGCGCCTTGCGTCGCATTGCGCCGGGTGTATTATAGGGCCCACAGTAGTGTAATGTCATTACAAATGCTGGAAGACACTAGGTAATGTGATGAAGTTCAACAGTGTTCATTTAATAAGTGGTTCTAGTTGTTAGTTCCTTGTTCACTTTAGGGGTTAAGAGGGGTCAGGGGGCTAGAGAGTGCAGAGTGATTTCAAGAATGCGAGCAGCAATGCATTTTTTTCCTCTTTTTCTGTTATGTAGGGCTGCAACTAACGATTATTTCAATAATCGATTAATCTGTCGATTATTTTTAGGATTAATCGATGAATCGGGGGGGGGGGTAATTTCCAACCTTTTATTCAAAAACAGAATGACAAATTCACAGTGCAAAAATTCCTCAGAACGTGCAAAAACAGGTTGCTCTTTTTTTTATAGATGCCATCAATGCTTTTATCTTTCTAGATGTAATTACCAAAATCAAAACAGTCCATAAACCTTAAATCCTCACGAAAACTTCAGTCAAGCCAGCTCGCGCGTCAACCTGAGAGATCAGCCTCCTTACCTTAAAGTGTCAAATTCTCGGTTTCTGAATGGACGGTTTGGCTTGATTGACATTCGGGCATGATTTATATACCATCGACCTGTCCTAAAACGTTAGCACGCTTTAATCGATGGTTTGGAGATTGCGTGTTTCTCCGTGCGAGAGCGCATTTCCTGTTCACATCCGCGACAAAACAGTTGATTATTTACAAACGAAAGCTCACAGAAACGTGAAAATGGTATAATTTGAAAGAAAATATCCAAGGCAAGAGATGATATAGTGTGACTGATTGAAGCAGCCGTATCAAAAGCACGGGGGTCGATTTCTGTCTTTTCAAAACTGCGGGGGTCCTTACCCCCCTGTCCCCCGTGCCACCGACGCGCCTGTTCAGAACAACGTTACGGGTCTCTCCGATGGTCTTTCCTCTACCTCCGCTCTGCTATTTATTTATTTTTGCTCCGCTCTGCTTCGCGCTCAACCGCGCTTTTTTATACTCAAATATCTCCGCGTCTTATTGAGAGGCGTAATAGTCGCGCGACACAACGAATCGATAATGAAATTCGTTGCCAACTCTTTTAATAATCGAATTTTATCGATTTTATCGATTCGTTGTTGCAGCCCTACTGTTATGTATGGTGTAAGTTAGGGCCAAAACAGTAACCCTGCAGTTTTTTTTTATTATTTAAAGGGATAGTTCACCCAAAAATGAAAATTACCCCAAGATTTACTCACCCTCAAGCCATCCTAGGTGTATATGACATTCTTCTCTCAGAGGAATACAATCAGAGTTATATTAAATAATGTCCAGGCTAATCCATGCTTTATAATGGGAGTGGATGGTGGCCCAAAATTTGAAGTCCAAAAAATTGCACCCATCCATTCTAAAAGAAGTCCACACAACACCGGGGGATTAATAAAGGCCTTCTGAAGTGAAGTGATGCGTTTGTGTAAGAAAAATATCCATATTTAAAACTTTATAAACTGTAATCTCTAGCTTCCGCTAATTTCCGCATGTGCATTCACAAGAGAGTGGCGTCCCAGCTTATGATGTAGCTTATACCCTACCTCTCCCACCCCTCTAGAACCAAGCAGGCATCCACCCAGTGGCAGTCAAGCTGTGCCCCAGGGCACTCGCGTGGATGGATTATTATACAAATGCTGCGATGCTGCACCTGGGCCGCTCTGCCTCAGAGCCCCGCCCACGCTGCCTACCTTCAGTTTGCTGGGGCTGTGGCCAGCCAAGCCATCTGATCAGACAGTGCCTCAGGATCAGCCAAATGTAGGGAAAGGCCCAGGGGCCCGTGTAGACGGGGGGACACAGGCCCATAATACTTTTTCCCATACCTCCCCCTGGCTAAGGACGAGGGGCAGCGGGTGGAGGAAGGGGTTAGACTGCGACCTACAGAGAGTGTTTTGGTAGTGGGCTGGTCTTATGTTGGAAATTTCTGCCACATATCCATTATAGTGGCAGGAGTCGCTTGCACAGCCCTTGCTGACAGTGGATTGAATGAAACCCTGGTTCATCCTAATCTTGTTCCAGTGGGGACAGCTTTGAAATCAACATCTGCTCATCTGAAAACTGTGACTAGTGACTTTGCGCGAATAAAAGGGAAAGGTCTCTTCCTGTTTGACATAGGGTGTCTGTCCGTGTCATTCCATGCGTGGGTGGCTGAAGTGCAGGACCCCTGCATTCTGGGGCTAGATTTCTTGAGGGCCGTTGGCTGTGTGCTGGACCTATATAGAGACACACTTACCCTCCCTGATGGACGTTTGGTGCAAATGACCAATCCTGCAAATAACCAACCAATGGACCCCGGCCTTGAGAGACATTTGGTCCAAAAAATATGATGGCTTACATGAACAACAAAAAGTGCTGAAGTCTGAGGACTTTAAGGACATTTTTGCTCTCATGGAGAATGAAGTGGGCCTAACCACTTAGTGCAGCATTTTATTGGAGCTGCAGGAGATGCTGCAGGCGGGTATAGTTGAGCCCTCAGAGACCCCGTGGGCTTCAGCAGCTTCTCACTGCTATAGACTATTTTAGAAAGTGGCCTGAGGCCTATGCAATACCAAACCAGGACGCAGAGATGGTATCTAATGCACTGGTGGAGTGGATGTTCAGCAGGTTTGGTATGGCAGAGGTCATCCATAGTTATCAGGGGAAGAATTTTGAACCCAAGCTGTTTGCAGCCCTGTGGGCTTGGCATGGAGAAAACACAATACAACCCCCCTGCACCACCAAAGCAATGGTCTTATTGAAAGATTTAATAGGACCTTGGCCCAACAGCTAGCCATCCTTATAGCTGGCCATCAGTGGGATTGGGACACTCACCTCCTTTTCATTCTCATGGCCTACAGATCTGCAGAACAGGACTCCACACTGTACACCCCCACTTTGCTTTGAGCTTCGGAGTCGTGAGCATCCAGACAAGCTGGCTGTACCAGGTGAACTAGAGTATGCAAGGTGATTGCAGGGTTGGATGGAAACAACCCATGTGTTTGCTAGGGATCGATTGGAAAAGGCTGGCTTGAGACAAAAGAGGAACTATGATGTTAGAAGCAAGGGAAGGAACTTTAAGGCTGGTGAGTCAGTATGGGTATACAGCGCAAAAAAGAAAAGAGGATGCTCCCCAAAGCTTGACTGCCACTGAGTGGGCCTGCATAGACATGCTGGTCCCGTAGCGAGGTAACCTGACAGTCTCTGTCAGTTTAAAAGAGAAAGTCCAACCCCCTTGCCTCACAAAACAACACTGACCCTATGCCTGTGCCCCACACTCCAGTTGTTCTTGAGTCCCCTGCCCTCAGCACACCACATTCAGCCATTTCCCTTGGACTTTCCACTGTTTCCCATGTCCCAACCCCCCATCCCCTTGCAAGTTCAGACATTCAGCCTGATATGCAGCCAAAGAGGCAGAGGCATCAGCCCGGGCACCTCAGAAATCAGAATCAAAAAAAGCTTTATTGCCAGGTATGTTTACACATACTAGGAATTTGTTTTAGTGACAGAAGCTCCACAGTGCAACAGAGTAACAGTGACAAGACAAGACACAGATAATAAAAAAGAATAGAAGAATAATATACAATTATATAAGATAGACAAAGTGCAAAAAAAAAACAATATATAAAATAGACAATTTGTATGTACAGTTATGATGTGTGCAAATTTGAAATATAAATAAGTATGTTTTATTAAGTAAATGTATAATAGTGTTGTGTGTTCCATGTTTGTCAAGTGTTCATGAGATGGATTGCCTGAGGGAAGAAACTGTTCTTGTGTCTGGTCGTTCTGGTGTTCAGGGCTCTGTAGCGTCGACCAGATAGCAACAGTACAAAGAGGGAGTGTGCTGGATGTGAGGGGTCCAGAGTGATTTTCTTTGCCCTTTTTCTCACTCTGGATAAGGACAGTTCTTGGAGAGTGGGGAGGGTTGTACCAATGATTCGCTCAGCAGACCGGACTATCCAACATAGTCTTCTGAGGTCAGAATTGGTAGCTGAGCTGAACCAGACAGATATAGAAGTGCAAAGGACAGATTCAATGATGGCAGAGTAAAACTGTGTCAGCAGCTCCTGTCAAATTCAAAGTCAAAGTCAAAGTACCTTTATTGTCCAACAAGGAAGGAAGCTGGCAAAGGAAGTACAACCTCTGCTGGGCTTTTTTCACAATGGACAATGTGGTTGTCCCACTTCAAGTCCTGGGAGATTGTGGTGCCCAGGAACCTGAATGACTCCACTGCAGTCACAGTGCTGTTCATGTTGGTGAGTGGGGGGAGAGCAGGAGGGTTTCTCCTGAAGTCCAAAATCATCTCCACTGTCTTGAGCGTGTTGAGCTCCAGGTTGTTAAGACTGCACCAGACAGCCAGCTGTTCAACCTCCAGTCTGTAAGCGGACTCGTCACCATCCCGGATGAGGCCGATCAGTGTGGTGCCATCTGCAAACTTCAGGAGCTTGACAGAGGGGTCTTTAGAGGTGCAGTCTTTGGTGTAGAGGGAGAAGAGCAGTGGGGAGAGAACACAGCCCTGAGGGGCGCTGTCTGTCAGGAAGCTGGTGATCCACTGACAGACAGAGGTGGGCACAGAGAGCTGAGTTAATTTAGGCTGGAGGAGTGATGGGATGATGGTGTTAAAAGCAGAGCTGAAGTCTACAAACAGGATCCTCACATAAGTCCCTGGTCTGTCCAGATGCTGCAGAACATAATGCAGTCCCATATTAACTGCATCATTCACAGATCTGTTTGCTCGATAAGCAAACTACAGGGGGTCCAGTAAGGGTCCAGTGATGTCCTTCAGATAAGCCAAAACCAGTCTTACAAATGATTTCATGGCCACAGACGTTATAGCCACAGGTCTGTAGTCATTAAGACTAGTAATTTTGGGTTTCTTTGGGATGGGGATGATGGTGGAACATTTGAAGCATGATGGGACTTCGCACAGCTCCAGTGATCTGTTGAAGATCTGTGTGAAGATGAGGGCCAGCTGGTCAGCACAGGTTTTCAGACAGGCTGGTGAAACGCTGTCTGGGCCTGGTGCCTTTCTTCTCTTGTTCTTTCTGAAGACCTGGCGCACGTCATCTTCACTGAACTGAAGTGGAGGAGTGGGGGAGAGGGGGGTTGTTGGAGGTGTGAATGGTGTTTTTTCAAACCTGCAATAAAACTTGTTCAGATCGTCTGCCGGTTGTTTATTCTCCACAGAGCTGGGGGATGGTGTCTTGTAATTGGTGATGACTTTCAGACATTTCCACACTGAAGCCATGTCATTAGAAGAGAACTGATTCTGAAGCTTATCAGAATAATTCCAACTTGTAAAGCCCGCTCTGTTTCAGTGGTCCATCTCTTTACAGTTTTTGCTACAGGTTAAGCTGATTTCAGTTTCTGCCTGTAGGTCGGTATGAGATGAACTAAACAGTGATCAGAGAGCCCCAAAGCTGCCCGTGGGACAGAGTGATATGCATCCTTTATTGCTGTGTAACAGTGATCCAGTGTATTACTGTCTCTGGTGGGACAAGTAACATGCTGTCTGTATTTTGGAAGTTCATGTGAGAGAATCGCTTTATTAAAGTCCCCGAGAATGATTAGAACAGAGTAAGGGTGTTGTTGCTCACTCTCTGTGATCATATCAGTGAGTATCTGTAAAGCCGAGCTCACGTGCGCTTGCGGAGGAATGTAGACGCTCACCAGAATGAACGAGCAAAACTCCCACGGCGAATAGAACGGTTTGCAGTCAATGAAGAGTGTTTCAAGATCGGGACAGCACATCTTCTTTAACATAGTTACATCTGAACACCACCTTTCATTGATGCAAAAGCACGTCCCGCCACCGCGTGATTTCCCCGTTGATTCTGCGTCGCGATCTAATCTAAACAGCTGAAAGCCCAGCAGACTTAACACGCTGTCCGGAATGGCGTCGTTCAGCCAGGTTTCTGTGAAAAAAAAGACCTTGTCTGCCCCCTTGTGGATGAGGGTTCTTCTTATTAAGGGGAGGGGGGCAGTGTAATGTTATTACAAATGCTGGAAGACACTAGTTAATGTGATGATGTTCAACAGTGTTCATTTAATAAGAAGTGGTTCTAGCTGTTAGTCCCTTGTTAACTTTAAGGGGTGGGGTTTTAAGGGGGGGGGGGGTTCTTTAATGAAGTTGAGAAAGAACCAGCCTGATTACTCCTAGTAGCGAAACGCTATGGTGTATTCGATTTAAAACATCTAATGCTGCAATGAGGCATGATAATAAATACGAGAATAAATAAAAGGGAGACAGAAACAATAAGACTTAAAATTTAAAAACAAGCCTCTGTACATTTGTTGTAGGTATTGGTAGTCAGACAGTAAGAATGGCTGCTCCTCTTCCTCTGATCTTTCTGCTCATGATTCACAGTGAGTCAATGCAACACTTCAGAACACAAGAAATTGGATACTACATTTTTGTGCACATTCAGCTGCTAAATTGTTCAGAATGAATTCTGTGTTTCAGGGGTTTCTAGTGCTGACTGGGGTGTGAGTTACAGTCCTTCACACATCTGTGCACTAAAGAACTCATCAGTGATAATGAACTGCACTTATACATACCCTACTGGACATCAGATCATGAAAGTCTTCTGGACAAAAACACTGGTAAAAGATAATGGAGAGTTTCCAGATCTGTCTGAGGACCCTGAATACAGTCAGAGGCTTCAGTATCTGGGAGATAAACAGCAGAACTGCACCATCAGACTGAGTCATGTGACACTGAAAGATTCACACGTGTACTATTTCAGATTCATCACTAATAAACAGAAGATATGGATCTTCACTGATGAAGGAAAATGGCTGGGTAAACCAGGAGTGACTCTTAATGTCACAGGTGACTTTCATGAGGTTTCACTTATCTTCTGTTAGATAATAATCAGTGTATGACAGCAGCACTAGATATAATGTGTGTGTTGTTCAGATCTTCAGGTGGAGTCTCCTGAGAGAGTGACAGAGGGAGATTCAGTCCGTCTGACATGTAAAAGCAGCTGCACTCTGACTGACAGAGCAACATTCACCTGGTACAGAAACTCACAGCCATTAACTGAGAGAAGAGACAGAAACAATGAACTCCTGCTGCAGTCAGTCAGAAGAGAGGATGCAGGCAGATATAGCTGTGCTGTACACGGACACAATCACATCTCTCCTGCTGTTCAGCTCAATGTCATGTGTGAGTACAGATTCATTAGTTCTTTTTGTTTTTTTAAAAACTGGAGATTATGAATGAGATGATTTAAGGATTTCATTTTTTGTTACTTTTAGATGCAACAAACAACGTCTCAGTGTCCATCAGTCCATCTGGTGAAATAGTGTCAGGAGATTCAGTGACTCTGATCTGCAGCAGTGATTCAAACCCTCCTGCAGAAATCAGCTGGTTTAAAGGAGAATTGTTTGTCGGATCTGGAAGAATCTACAGCATCTCAAAGATCAGCTCTGATGACAGTGGAGAATACAAGTGCAAGTCCATCAATGAACATGGAGAGAAATACTCTGATGCTGTGACTTTAAATGTCATGTGTGAGTTAATGATGGTTCAGTAACTGGTAATCATCAAATTAATGGATTAACAATCACAAAACATTATTAATATACATTGTTTTGTCTATTTCAGACCCTCCCAGGAACGTGTCAGTGTTGATAACTGGATCCGGTGAAATAGTGTCAGGAGATTCAGTGACTCTGATCTGCAGCAGTGATTCAAACCCTCCTGCAGAAATCAGCTGGTTTAAAGGAGGAACGTTTGTAGGATCTGGAAGAATCTACAACATCTCAAAGATCAGCTCTGATGACAGTGGAGAATACAAGTGCAGATCCATCAATGAACATGGAGAGAAATACTCTGATGCTGTGACTTTAAATGTCATGTGTGAGTTATTGGTGGTTCAACAAACAAACTAGAGGATTAACAATCCCAAAACATTAATATGCACTTTCTTTTGTCTATTATAGACCCACCCAGGAACGTCTCCATCATTCAGTCTGGTCAGATTTGGGCAGGAGATTCAGTGACTCTGATCTGCAGCAGTGATTCAAACCCTCCTGCTCTGAACTTCAGCTGGTTTAAGGAGAATGAAAGCTCAGCTGTTGGATCTGGACAGAGTTTCAGTGCACTACAGAGTGGACGCTTCTACTGTCAGGCTCACAATCAACATGGATCTCAGAGATCAGATGCTGTAACTGTGACTGTTAAAGGTAGAGCAGCTCATATACTTACATTACTCTTTCTAAAGTGAAGCAAATGAATCAGTTCAGATGTTTTACTCTTTTGTAGGACTTCTGGTGATATTATATATGTCCATTGGAGTGGTTTGTGGAGCTGCATTGATCATTATGATGCTGATTTGGTAAGATATATGTCTGTGGTACTATATAGTGTGTGTGAGTCATAATGTTGTGAATTGAGTGTGAGATGGTATGATGAACGTGAGCCAACGCAAAATTTCCAGTTTTCAATCCTCTCTTTCCACACTGACAGCTACTCAGTTGATTATTAAATGAGGAAGTCTGAAGCTCACATCATTACTGCAGTAAATCCTGATTTCTTTACATTAATAATGGCCCATAGAGAAATCTCTTTACTCATAACTGTGAATTATAGAGATGCACCGATCGACCGGCCAGAGATCAGAATCAGACGATTTTCTGCATGGTGACCGACCGATCAGTCTCACGTCTTTCCGATTCCGAGCCGATCCCCCTACTACATGCAGCTGTGAGCATGAGCGCAGCCACAACGTTGACGTCCCAGCTGCACTCATGTTCACAAGGTTTGCAATTTGTTCACAGCCGCATGTAAACATGTCGTTGCCGTGGAAGTTCTTCACTGTGAGTGTAGAAGACACAAAGTTTGCAATTTGTAAAACTTGTAAGACTAAAGTAAACTGTGGGGAAACCACCACGAAAGAGCCCGGCACAACAAAACTAATAATATCAATTTTACAACTGATATTTGGACATCTAACATAAGCTTAATGTCAATGTTGAGCCTGACTGCTACTTGGATGGACAAAGAGTTCCATTGACAACAATTACTTTTGCACTGTCAAGAAATGTCAGGGTTTCATACTGCTGCCAACACAGCAACAACATTTGACATGATGTTGCAGTGGTGGGATTTAGACAAGAAAGAGGGTTCATGTTGTGCTTCGAGACAATGGAAGAAACATAAGCAAAGGACTTGACGAAGGCAACCCGGCAAGTATGCCCTGCATGGCACATACATTACAGCTCGTTGTGAATGAGCTGTCCCAAGTATATAAGCATCACTGAAGTGGTGGCAACTAAATAACTACAGCAAGATGTTCTGACTAGATAGAATAGCAAATCCAATATGCTGCAATCGCTGGTAGAACAGATGTAACAGACGTAGGCTAGTAAAAGCTGTGTGTGTGTAAACCTCACTCCCCTGAACTCCAGAGGTGCTCTAGCAACTGATCCTTTAGCCTCCTTATTAGAGCACCCACCTCCCATGCGGACAGGCCCTGGTTTGCGTCCCACTTGGAGCGAGGGGGTCTACTATTTGCAGGACATGATGAAATACTGAAGGAGAATGCTGAAGTGGAGCAATTTCTGGCCAGCCCCTTGTCTGTCCAGGTACAGAGCTACCTCTCCAAGTTGCCCAGCAGCAGAAGCGAAAAGCATTGGCCTACTGGAGGATCAACAAAGATAATTTTCCAGCGCTTGCTCCACTTGCCCGAACCTACCTCTCTGCTCCATGTACCAGCGTTAAAAGTGAGCACTTGTTTGGCTTGTCTGGAAATGTGATAGATGAAAGGAGCAATCGATTATTAGGTGACAAGGCAGAGATGGTTCTGTTTGTGAAGAAAAACGTACCATTAATGCTCAAGTAATAGCATTTTGCCTATAAGTTGGCAACAAAGAAAAAGTGCTTTGTTATTTAATTATTACCCATTGACTGCACTATTATTTGGAAGAGTATTGTACACTTCAGTTTTGTTCATTCATAGGATCTTTGGACAATTTATAAAGTTGTTTTGTTTTATGAAGTAGCTCATTTTCAGTTAATTGTTATTTCTACCTCTTTCCAGTCAGAGAGATCCTGTAATATGGTGCAGTTTGGGGGAAATTGCAATGTTTAATAAATTCTTTTATTATGAAGATAAAATTTTGTTCTAAAGAAAAGTACATTTTTGTTTGTATACGCTGTCAATTATAATTCTTAGAAAGAAAATTTGAATGTGCAAAAAATGGTATCGGCAGGTCGGGCTTACAAAAAATCTGGAAATCGGAATCGGCCAAAAAAATTGCAATTGGTGTATCTCTAGTGAATTAAACATCACATAAGTTCTGGTTGGTCCATTCCATTCTGATTGGTTGTAACTGTGTCAAATCGTTGTCTTTAAAGGGGAATCATGAGGATGAAAAAGAGAAATAACACACGGGAGTCTCCGGTGAGAACAATTTATTTGGTTATCAGTAGTTTACTGATCAGGTAAATGAATTAGTAATTAAAAGATTAAAAGCCTGAATGTAGTTGTGACTTTATCTAGTTAGTTTTTATAGAAATTATTTATTTTCTCTCTATTCTGTTTTTCTTAATTCTGTTGAATTGAGTGAATATGGAAATTCAGTGTTAAATGTTTTAACTGAGGATTGCCTACATTTTTACCCAAAAGGAATTAAACGCTCCTCAATGTCAGTGTGAAAATATCAAATGTCTTTTGACTAAGTATTTGGGAATTAAAATAACACAATCCTGTTTTTACTCTGTCTCTTCATTCATAAAGGCTGATCAACTCGGCTCTGAACTCATCTGTGTATGAAAACCTTCCAGTAAGTAATAAAACCCACTAGATAGACACAATATATTAGCCTTTCCTCATGACTAATGTTCTTGATGCTTTTATGCTGTAATATTTTGAACACACAGCAAATACATTACAGACTTTATGACTCTTTTTTGTAGGTGGAGCCCTGAATGACTGACAGGAGTGCCGTGATGATGTGTGACTGAAGTCATTTGGGGATCATTTTATAGATGGATGGGCAAAAATGGAAGCAAATGGTTAATGAATTGATATAAAAGTGTGTAACCACTTAAGTGCTTTTTTATGTTTTTTGGAGCTTTTTGGAGTACCAGTAGGCTATTGATCTGTTTCAAATGAAATGCAGGAAAAAAAAGCCTCTAGTTGTACGATTCCACAATTGTCTGTCATTAAATACAGAATAACAACATAACAAATATTAAAGAGCATTACATTGAGAGTTTGCTAGAGAAAAAAAAAAAAACTATTTAGTCAAATTATTAATATAATAATTATAATACTAAACAAAATTACACAGTCACAATCTTGCTGTTGATCGGAACAACAACATTTCAATAAACAAGTCCTTAATATAGCAACTTACGTTTCAACTTGAAGTTTGTCCATATTCCTCCTCTGACGATGATGGCGGCACGTCCTGATATTGCTGAGATAGATGCGTTCCTGGGTCAACATATTTTGTTGATCCTGGAACAACATTCCAGTCTAAAAATTTAGTCTTAACCCTATTCCTACCCCTAAACCTAATCCTACCCATAAGTTATCCCAAAAATCAGAGGGAAATGATAGATGAATAACTGATGTAGAAGCACCAATTCATGATTTTAAGCCTAAACTTGACATAATCTGTAAACTTGTCCCTCAAATCTGATTGGTTGATTTGAATGTTGTTCCAGGTTCAACAAAAATGTTGACCTAGGAACATGTTGAACTCAGCAAAATCTGTTTATGCACGATGGCAACGAAAACAGTTCCAACAGAAGCAGCCATAGGAAGCAACTCGTGAGTGACTAACCGAAACACAGGCTGAAAGCCGGACTGGAATAGTATTGGTGGAGCGGAGCAACAGACATTCCCTTCCCTGCTCAATAATCTGCCCTTCAAGCTCCACTTCGGGTTTTCACTCTCAAGCTCGGAGCGATACTGCAGAAGGAAATGCAGGCGAAATTACTTTAAAAAAAAAAATGCTTCCAACAAACACGAGTTGACATTAGCTTATTTGTTGTATACAGTGTTATTCTTATGACACGTTGAATGATGGTAAATATTTAAATGTCAAAATGTAAATGTCATTTAGAAATTGTATCCAGATTCTACAGATTCAGATATTCTGTGTGAATAATGAATAATTACCTAATACAAATAATACTGCAATACTGCATTATTGTGGAGTATTATTTACTATAACATGATAATTATGAACAAAAACAATTATACATTTTGACATTTTGTAAATGTCAATTCCACTGATCTTTCTGTTCATGATTTCGGGTAAGTCAGATCTATTTCTGCTTTTCAACATCCTCCAGCACTGCAGACTCAGTAAATTTGAATAAAGAAATCATTTCAGTGACAGTTCGTCACACATATGTGCACTAAATACATACTGAACATCAGATCATGAAAGTGTTCTGGACCATAGGCCCTAAACAACAGGGTATAGAGCCTTCAGATCTATCTGAGGACCCTATGGTTAATGGTTAATCTTTGTAAATGGATCTCATTTTTGTCTCAGACTAACAGAAATATGCTGTTGTGACGATGGCACACACCAAAACATTTTACAGTCCTCATGTGACTGTGTGGGTGGAGCCCTGGATGATTGACAGGAGTGTCTGATGAAGATTTACTGGAATATTTTGAGAAGATTGAGGAAAATGTGACAATGGATACAAGTGGAAGTCGAAGACTTGTGGCCAGCAGTAATGTCACCATGACAATATATTGTTGCTTTAAGCATTGTGACTTGTTTGATTATAATTGCTTATCATTAATGCTAATAGTTTATTAGTTTGTGTGTGTCACTGTAAACTCTTTATGATCAGTGTAGGAATACAAATGTTCTTTTAAGTACACTTTTAACATTGAACATTTTGAATTTATCTTTCATTCAATAGTCTCAAAACTAGTAGTCTTAGTTGACACATCCATGGATCATTGCAACAACTGATGGATAAATCAAATCCCACTCTGTTTTTTTTCTTGTTCTATAAGCCATTTCACTTTGAAATGTGTCACAATATGGAAGTGAAGTCATTCGCAACTTACGTTTCAATGTCGACTTTAGTCACTGGAGCTTCAGCTTTTGCTGGTCAAACATAATCAAAGTCCCTTTCAAGGAAAGTCAGTTTATTTGCAACACTTTCAGGCAGCTTTTTCACTCATACAAGATCGACTAATTTCTTTTTGGATGGTGAAATACACTGAAAAACTGATGGGAAAATTCACCTTTAAATAACATATTTCAAATCAGAAATAAAATCTGACATTAACAATAAATGTTGTTTCTGATGCTCAAATAGCTTTTAAAAAGTGCTTATTTTAGGTTTGTCCAGCCAATGCACCTCTCAGAACTGTTTCTACGGATATCAGAGCATCTAAAAGCAGCTTCAGTGACACGAAGACTCAAGCTTTACTCTGACAGAACTTATTTCCTCTTCCTCCTGGTGTGACGTCTCTCAGCGTCTCTCCGTCGCTTATGAAGGTCACGTGATCACACTGTGATGCTGCTTTCAAAGGTTCACACATTTGGTTTTCACACTTACTGTGCTAAAGAGGAAACTGTGTTAGTGACCCTGTTTAAGGACATGATGCATTCAAGAACAAGGCCGCAAAATAAAATAATAAAAACTTTCAGACATTCAGATGAATCAATTCTACTTCATCAGCATGTTTTAAGTTCATTGTTTAACTTCTATTGCTATTAATCAATCAGTGAATTGGAGGTTTATCAGATGCACAGTTGGTGATGCTGATGATGAAATATGTTTTTTACATCACTGTCACTGCAATACCTTCCAGTGTTTTACAATCCCGCCTCCATCAGTTCCCATTCCAGGATAGTTGGGCTGAATATGCAAATTAAAGTAAATTCATTCAAGCTATTATTTACTCTCTCTCAAGTTCAGGTTCCTTGTCATCACTGTCTGTATGAAACTGATTGAATATAGATATTCCCAAGTTTGAAAACATTATTACATAAGCATCTTTATGGATTGATGTAAAGTTTCTCTCAGTTTAACTTTTATGTCTTTAGTCTAATGTTATCAGATAAAACTCTTCTTCTGCTTTATCAGAACTATAATTGAGGTGTCATAAGCTCATAATAAATGTGTGAATCACGTGTCAATCAGTGTGAAAACACCAATACTGGTTCCAGACTGGTCATTTGTAGTGCTGTCTCTGTTCATGAGTGTTGGTGAAACGGGTAAGAGCTTGATTTTCTGTCAAATATCTTAAGTGTTGGGGATTTATAGAAGATTGGTTGGGGCTAGTTGTCACATGACTGTGTCTTAGTAACTATATGGTTTAAAATCAAAAGACCATTAGCACAAAAATGTTTTCTCCACCAATATTTGGTGTTATTGACAAACACCTCGATAAAAATCCACTTTAATCTTTTACACAACAGATAACTGTATAATGAAGGCTGCTTATACAGATTCATATCCAAGACTTATATATTAAAGTGTCTATGCAGAAAGTGTCTTTTAAAAATAAACCTGTCATAAGAAATATTCACCAGAGTAAAAGTGTGACAACTAGTCCTATGTGCTGTAAACATTAGCAGTGCACTGATATAAAAATCAAAGGTGGAACATTACAGTTTCACAGTATGAAACTGAAAGCCATCGTTCTGTCAGAGCTCTGTCTATGATGTGCTGTCAATCAAAAACGGGGCGGGGAAAGACATTAGACAGTTACAAACTCATGTAGTGCAAAAGTGACAAAAAAGTGCAAAAATGTATCCAAGGGCATGTTGTTGTCGTGCTCTTGGATAAATAAAGTATTTTATTGATTTCTGTGTGTATTAAGCAAAGAACTATAGTTTATTTCTCTTTTGGTTTGTTCTGTTCAATCTTGAAACGGATGGTGCTCAGTTTTCACTGACAAGAAAGAGGAAGATTGGGGCACAGTGCAGCATGATCCTGGATCAGCATTCCAATCAACCAAACAGATTTGAGGGACAGTTTACAGTTTATGTCGAGTTTAGGCTTACAACCAGGGTTAGGTGCTTCTACATCAGTGTTATTCACCTATCATTTCCCTTCTAACTTTTTAGGTTTAGGGGTAGAGATATGGTTAGCATTACATTTCGGACAGGAAAGTGTTCCTCCTGGTGTGAAGTCCCTCAGTGTCTCTCCATCACTTATGAAGGTCACATGATCACACTGTGATGCTGCTGTCAAATGTTCATGCATTGGTTTTCACACTTACAGTCCTAAAGAGGAAACTGTTTTTGTGACCATGTTTAGAGACATATGATGCATTCAAGAACAAGGCCGCTGGCAGAATAAAAAGCGTAGAAGCTCTCATAAACAGCATGGTTTAAGTTTATGTTTTTTTTTAACTTCTGGATTGCTGTTAATCAATCAGTAAATTGGAGGTTTATCAAATGTACAGTTGGAGATGCTGGTGATGGAATATGTTTTTTTACCTTCAATACCTTCCAGTGTTTTACAGTAGCCCCTCACTGCAGAACACTCGAGATCCAAGGGGCGGAGTCAGGTAGGTTTAGGGCTATGGAAAGTGGGAGGAGTTGGACCCAAGGCCCCTTGGATCTTGTGTTCTGCAGTGTACTGTTCTCTTCATATGTTTTGCTTTCCAAGCGTGAAATATAAATAAACAGCAAGCCAAACTCTGTTCAAGAGCCAGAATATGAGCGCCTTGCTCCTTTAATATTCCAATTTGTGGTTTACACAGGCAAACTCAACGGCCATTGAACCGAGTAAAACTGTAAATTAAATAAAAGAAATAAGGAAAAAATATTACAATCAAAATTAAATTATGCTTATTAACAGTGATGAGTGAAATGTATATAGATACATCGCTAACTCAGGTTAGAAGCATTATCAATACACCACGTTAGTAATGATCGCCAAAAACATAAACATCTTGATTATATCACGTTAAACTCTTGCAACATATCAAACAGATGGATGATTAAAATAAACTTACAGCCATCGCTTCCGACAGGGTTTAGAAGGATGATGAAATCAGATGCAACAAAAACATGTTAACAGTTTGCTGCGCCATAAGCTCGCTATTTCCTGTTACCCAATGTGCGCTGCTCGTGGAAACACGTCAAAATAAAAGTCCTCACATAGGAACTTGCATAATAGCGACAGATATAATAAAACTTTTAAAGAATATTAAGCAATAATGAAAATATAATGTTTATACATGCAAATGTCCATCACAAATTATACACAGCCTCTAACAGAGGCAGAACATGCAGTGAGGACCATCTTGTGTTTTACAATCCCGCCTCCATCAGTTCCCATTCCAGGATAGTTGGTCTGCATATGCAAATTAAAGTATAGTCATTCAAGCAATTATTTTCTCTGTCTCTCAAGATCAGGTTCCTTGTCATCACTGTCTGTATGCAACTGATTGAATATAGATATTCCCAAGTTTGAAAACATTATTACATGAGCATGACATAAAGTTTCTTACAGTTTAACTTTTGTCTTTAGTCGTCACCAGTTAAAGCTCTTCTTCTGCTTGATCTGCACTAGTTGTAGGTGTCAAAACCTCAAATTAAAATATAATGTGTGAATCACGTGTCATTCAGTGTGAAAAAACCAATACTGGTTTCATCCTGATCATTTGTGGTGCTGTCTCTGGTCACGGGTGTTGGTGAAACGGGTAAGATCTTGATTTTATAACCGTTCTCTCAAATATCTAAAGTGGGAGGGATTTATGAGAAACTGGTTGGGGCTAGTTGTCACAGGGCTGTGTCTATGGCAGGGGTGCCCACACTTTTTTGTGTGATGATCTACTTTTAAAATGATCAACTCAGTGAGATCTACCAACCAAAAAAAGCAGTTTAATTAAAAAATAATAATAATTCAAATGCTTGTTACTTCAACTACATGTTTCTGTACATGGAATTCAGGAGAAAAAATATTAATACATGTTCATTGTTGATATTCAATTTTAACACTAAACTCAAAACACCTAAAGCACAACAGATTACAATAGCCAGGGCATTTACCTTATTCTGATGACTTGCACTGAATAGAATCAGACTTTTGCATAATCTGGGCAGTAGCTGCTGATAGCTAGTCTCAGACAGGCCTCCAAACTGTCATTAGTCATAGTGGACAAGTGTTTTGATTTAATAATCGTCATGTAAGAAAAGGCTGTTTCACATAAATAAGTTGAGTCAAACAGTGCAGTTAGTCAGGTGGCACATTTTCTGTTGGATACTTGTCTTCTGCAAGAAGGTTCCAAAACTGTCCACTGGCCCCCGCCTTCACCTGAATGTCAGTCTGCAGTACTAAAATCTCATCCTGCAATGCTGATGGGTTCATCTGAAACAGATTTTCCATGTCCGAGGCCAGGGAATCAACCTCATGCTCATCTCCAAATGGAAAGCACATGAGCGTATTGATTGGCTCAAGTAAAGCAAGGTCTTGAAAACGTTCGTCAAAGTCTGACCTGACCTTTTTAATTTGCTCAATGTAGTGCCCACTGTCCAGTTGTGCAGGCTCCTTTTCTTGCTTATGCAATTCAGAAGCAATGTTTTGGAAGTTGCCTAATTTGTGACGCTGCAGCTTAGATGTGAGTAACTGCAGTTTTCGTTTGAAAGCATTAACTGAGCTGATCATGTTGACCACCGTCTTCTCTTTACCTTGCAGCTCGAAATTTAGCTCATTCAGCAGGTCAGTCAAAAAAGCCAAATTTCAAAGCCACTGTGAATCCTCAAGTTGTTTGTATTCTGATTCTTTTGTAGATAGGAGAAACTCCTTTATCTCTGCAGCTCGCAAAATCTTTCTACGAATTTGCCCCTGCTTAACCACCTGACATGGAGCAGGAGATCTGTGTGGCTGCAGTCAGCTCCCTCCAAATCGGCATGAAATAGCCGCCTCTGAAGTGAGTGTGCATGTATTGAGCAGGCGATTTTTATGAACACATCCATCTCTTTCACGTTCAGCATTTTCGCACATAGAGCTTGTTGGTGTATAATACAATGACAGTTAAGGAAGTCGGGAAAAGCATTCCTCCTCCTTGCACTTGGCAATGAATCTGTTTGAACGGCCGATCATCGCAGGTGCTCCGTCAGTTGTGATTGACACCAGTTTAGACACTGGAAGCTGAGTTTTGTCGACAAAGTCCTTAAAGGATTAGTTCACTCTCTAATGAAAATTTCCTGATTATAAATAAGGATTTTTCTCCATATAGTGGATTTCAATGGAGCCCAAACAGTTGAAATTACAGTTTACAGCGATCCCAGATGAGAAATAAGGGTCTTATCTAGAGAAACCATCGCTCATTTATTTTTTTTTTTATTTTATTTTTTTTTTTAATACGTTTTAACCATAAATGCTCATCTTGAACTAGCTCTCTTCTTCTCTATTTGAATTCCGGCAGTGTAGATGCTGCTAAGTGTATTTCTGCCCTCCACAGGTCAAAGTTTGAACTAAATTGTCATATACAATATGCTAGTGCAAGTTCAAACTTTGACCTGTGGAGGGCAGTAAAACACTTAACAGTGTCTACACTGCCAGAATTCAAATAGAGAAGAAGAAGAGAGCTAGTTCAAGATGAGAATTTATTGTTAAAACTTATATATATATATATATATATATATATATATATATATATATATATATATTTAGAAAATGACAGATCGTTTCACTAGATAAGACCCTTATTCCTCGTAGTGCTCTTTGAAGCTGCACTGAAACTGTGATTTTGAACTTCAACCGTTTGGGCTCCATTGAAGTCCACTATATGGAGAAAAATCTTGGAATGTTTTCATCAAAAACCTTAATTTCTTTTCGACTGAAGAAAGAAAGACATGAACATCTTAGATGACATGGGGGTGAGTATATTATCAGGAAATTTTCATTTGAAAGTGAACTAATCCTTTAAGTGTCTTTCATAGGCAAAAGTGTTAGCATTTCCTCTTTCGCTGTCATGTCTTTAAACACCATCCTTATAAAAATGCACAATTGCGCTGTATCGCTAATGTCCATGCACTCATCTTACTGCAGTGAGAAACATTCACAGTCAGTTATGTCCTTTCTCAGTTGCTGTGTCAAGTCATCAGCCATCGTTTCACAACAACATGTAACTGTATTCTGTGAAAGCTGGACAGCTTTGATAGCGGACACAATCTCAGATTCGTTTTTAAAATCACGAAACAATGAATCTGCTGCCTCGACAAACGCATCTTTTATTATTTGTCCATCTTGAAAAGATTTTTTATGTTTTACGATGGTGTGACTGACCTGGAATGATGCCTCCGTGGCTGCCTTTGCTTTTAGGCCTGGGTGAGTAAAAAGCGACTGTTGACCAGTTAACTGAGATTTCACTTCTTTCACCTTTGTTCTTCTAAGCTTGCTTTTTGCAGGAACATCGTTGTCATAGTTTTTATGAAGAGTCTGAAAATGTCTCTCAATGTTTCCTTTGTTTGGAATAGCAATACTTGTTTGGCAGATCAGACAAATGCATTTAGAAAATTTAAAAAATTCTCCCTCCCACTCCACATGGAAATGGTAAGTTTTTGCCTTTTTGCTTGGTACCACAATCATTTTTAAATGGTTGACATTCATTTTAGATCTATATTTTGCGAATGAATGTCATTTGTGTAAGCTACCAAATACTGCTAGATTTGTACTTTTGCACTCTGTTCGCTGAAGCTCTTGAAAGGTGCAAAGCAGGCAAAAAGGACAATGTTATTTAAAACCTGAGTGGAGCTAGTGTAAATAGCATTTGCCAACAAGGGACGCTATTTGCACTTAAATAGACACTCCATAAAAGGCAGCCTGCCAAGAGAAATATTCTCCTGAGTAAAAGTGTGACAACTAGAGCCCCAGAGAATGTGCTGTAAACATTAGCAGTGCACTGAATCAAAAATCAACTAAGGTGCTTCATAACAGTTTCTCAGTTTGGAATTAAAAGCCATTGAATTAAAAGTTCTGCTGTCCATGATGTGCTGTCAATCAAAAACAGGGCAGGGAAAGACAAACAGTTACAAACTCTAGTGCAAAAATGACTCTTGCTGCCAAGTTCTTGAATAAATAAAGTAGTATTTATTGATATGTTTCACACTGACATTAAAGCTGAAAAATAAGCCACTGTAAATTCCTTATAGGTGTTGCTATGGCGATGTCAGTCAGAATGGCTCCTCCTCTTCTAATCTTTCTGATCATGATTCATGGTGAGTCTCTGCAACAAATGCTCAGGAAGTTTTGCACACTGCATTGTTTATGCACAAGCTGCTGCTAATTTGTTCAGTGTGAACTATTTTAGGGGTCTGTAGTCATAAGGAGAATGTGATCTACAGTCCTTCACACATCTGTGCAGTAAAGGACTCATCAGTGATAATGAACTGCACTTATACATACCCTACTGAATGTCAGATCATGAAAGCGTTCTGGACCAAAGGCCCTGTAAAGGGAGTAGAGCCTCCAGATCTGTCTGAGGACCCTGAATACAGTCAGAGGCTTCAGTATCTGGGAGATAAACAGCAGAACTGCACCATCAGACTGAGTCATGTGACACTGAAGGATTCACACATGTACTATTTCAGATTCATCACTGATAAAGCTAATGTGAAATGGACTGGTGTTCCAGGAGTGACTCTTGCTGTCACCGGTGACTTTCATGAGGTTTCTCTCTTCTTCTGTGCATTATGTTGAATAATAATCAGTGTATGACAGCAGCACTAGATATAATGTGTGTGTTGTGTTCAGATCTTCAGGTGGAGTCTCCTGAGAGAGTGACAGAGGGAGATTCAGTCCGTCTGACATGTAAAAGCAGCTGCACTCTGACTGACAGAGCAACATTCATCTGGTACAGAAACTCACAGCCATTAACTGAGAGAAGAGACAGAAACAATGAACTCCTGCTGCAGTCAGTCAGAAGAGAGGATGCAGGCAGATATAGCTGTGCTGTACACGGACACAATCACATCTCTCCTGCTGTTCAGCTCAATGTCACGTGTGAGTACAGATTCATTTGTTCTTTTAAAAACTGGAGATTGTGTTTGAATAACATGATTTAAAGATTTAACTTATGTCCTTTTCAGATTCACCCAGGAACGTCTCAGTGTTGATAACTGGATCTGGTGAAATAGTGTCAGGAGATTCAGTGACTCTGATCTGCAGCAGTGATTCAAACCCTCCTGCTCTGAACTTCAGCTGGTTTAAAGGAGGAACGTTTGTAGGATCTGGAAGAATCTACAGAATCTCAAAGATCAGCTCTGATGACAGTGGAGAATACAAGTGCAAATCCATCAATGAACATGGAGAGAAATACTCTGATGCTGTGACTTTTAATGTCATGTGTGAGTTAATGATGGTTCAGTAACTAATGGTAATCATCATATTAATGGATTAACAATCACAAAACATTAATATACACTTTTTGTCTGTTTTAGACAAACCCAGGAACGTCTCAGTCTCCATAATTCGGTCTGGTCAGATTTGGACAGGAGGTTCAGTGACTCTGATCTGCAGCAGTGATTCAAACCCTCCTGCTCTGAACTTCAGCTGGTTTAAGGAGAATGAAAGCTCAGCTGTTGGATCTGGACAGAGTTTCAGTGCACTACAGAGTGGACGCTTCTACTGTCAGGCTCAAAATCAACATGGATCTCAGAGATCAGACGCTGTAACTGTGACTGTTAAAGGTAGAGCAGCTCATATACTTACATTACTCTTTCTAAAGTGAAGCAAATGAATCTGTTCAGATGTTTTACTCTTTTGTAGGACATCTGGTGATATTATACATATCCATTGGAGTGGTTTGTGGAGCTGCAGTGATCATCATGATGCTGGTTTGGTAAGATATGTGTCTGTGGTACTATGTAGTGTGTGTGAATGAGTGACTGAGTCAGAAGGTTGTGAATTCAGTGAGATGTCATGATGAATGTGAGCCAAAGCAAAATTTCCAATTTTCCATCCTATCTTTCCACACTGACAGCTACTCAGTTAGTTATTGAATGAGGAAGTCTGAAGCTCATATCTTTACTGCAGTAAATCCTGAAGATTTCATCACATTCAGAATGGCACATCCTAGAGAAACCTCATTGGTTCAAAATCATAATTGTGTATTAAACATCACATATGTTCAGATTGGTTGTAATTGTGTCAAATCATTGTCTTTAAAGGGGAATCAGGTGGATGAAAAAGAGAAATGACACACAGGAGTCTCAGGTGAGAACAATTTATTTTTTTATCAGTAGTTTACTGATCAGGTTTATGGATTTGTAACTAAAAGTGAAAATTTAAATGTAGTTGTGACTTTATTTAATGAGTTGTTTAAATACATTTTTTTTTTTTTTAAATTTCTCTCTATTCTGTTTTCTATCTGTTGCAAAGATGGTTGATTCCAGACCTCATCATGACAGACACAAAGCTTGTGATGTTGAATTGAGTGATCCTGTGTATGAGAATGTAACGGTAAATTTTTTAACTGAGGATTTCCTACACCTTTACTCAAACAGAATTAAACACTCCTCAATGTTAGTAATATCAAATGTCTTTTGATTAAGTATATGGAAATTTAAATAACACAGTCCTGTTTTTACTTTGTCTCTTCATTCATAAAGGCTGATCAACTTGATGATTGTAAACCCGAACTGGACTCGCCTGTGTATGAAAATCTTCCATGAAGTAAGAAAACCTACAAGACAGAGAAAAACCCAAAACTTATTATCCATTCATCATGATTGATGTTCTTGATACTTTTATTTAAATATTATTAATGTTTTCTTTCTTTTTTTCTTTCTTTCTTTCTTTCTTTCTTTCTTTCTTAATCAACATAACAACAAGAGGCTGTAATGGTTTGAAAACACAGCAAATATTACAGCCTTTATGCATCTCTTTGTAGGCGGAGCCCTGAATGATTGACAGGAGTGCCGTGATGATGCACGACTGAAGTAATTCGAGGATAATGTTAATCAAACAACAAAAGACAAAGAGAAAATCACTTACTGCTCTTGACTGATTAACTGATGTAGTTTTAATTTATTAATTTGTATGTCATTTTAATAATGAAGATTATCAACTGTTACTTTAAATTTAATTACTCTTTCTTTTTCAGTTTATTACCTGAAAATTTCTGTTAGACCTACCTGAAACATAAAGCAGTCTGTTTCATTTGTTTCTATATTCTATTGAATTTTTTTGTGCTATTCTTAATCATTTGTTAATTTGTTCTTATTTTATTACTAATTATGTCAATTACTTTTCAATGTATGGACATCTACATGACAGTATATGCAGCATTTTTTTTCCCCTGTGGTTTCAAAAACGGTATCAAAGTTAGAAACTTCAGTACTGTGACAACACTTCTGTATATTTGGGTCACTTTATCTGACTACACTTAAAATCAATTCAAGTGTTTGTGCTAATTAGTGCATTTATATTAAGTGTACTTAAGTACAGTTGGGAAAATGTACTTCAATCATGACAACTCTTGGAGTGGATTAAATTCAACCAGCATTTATTAGCATGGGTTATGAAGTATACATGGCTTGATTTTGACGTATGAGATCTGCTATGCTGCTGCTGTTGCTGCTGAGCAAATACAAATTGTTCAGTTTAGTCAAATATAACAACAAGGAAAGGCTGCTGCAAGAATGGTAGAACCCCCTCAAAGCAGTGGACCGCATGGTCCGTGCTACCCAAGTTAAGAAAGCGGCTGAGTAGCTTCGGCCTGATACCCCCCACACAGCAGATCTGAATGCCAAAATGTGTGTACTGCTGCTGCTTCGTAGAGCGATAGGCGCATGCATGACTATCTATGTGAGCCTGGGTCTGCTTTGCCGAGTGGCTTAACGCTATTGAGCATACCTATAAATGTGCATCTGACCTAGTGGCCTAAGCTAGAATGATACTGAGCCAGAGCTCATATGCATAAATAACATGCCTATAAAATGTGATTGGTTTTATCTAATGCAGTGTATGGTATGCTGTTTTTTTTTTTTTTTTTTTTTTTTGGATGGTGACCACTCCAAAAACATTTGTCCCTGGTCCCCTGCATCAAACTTAAATCTCGCAGCCTCCCCTCCACTAGCTGAGGATACTGTAAAATGCTGCATACACGTCGTTGCTAACGTCTGCAAATGATCAAATCGAATAATTGTATCTGAATAATAATTAATATACCAGAATGCCCAGCGCCACCTGATAATTTAATTCAGAGATGTTTCTTGTCCTTTCAAGTCTTTGGAATTATGTCTGATGTAGCATTTGTGGGCTGCCGAATTCCAGCGGCCCATTTCTTTAGGGTAGTGGATGGTACTATTGGAATGCTGACACTGCTGCGCCAATTCTGGATGAGTGGTCAGTGTAGACTTCTAGGTTTAAGCCACGTGAATGACATGGGTGTTTTAACGAACCAGGCCCTGGTCATCAGTTTCCATCACTGTAAGGAAACAGTGGATCTGAGCAGCTGCATCTCCGAATTTGCAGGGATTGTTACGTGAAAGAAGAGCAAAACACAGAATTAATGCTAGATAATAAAGTGTGACCTGTTAAATCTGCCATTTTTGAGTGCTTAAATGTAAGACAAAAAAATTTATTTATTTATATTATACAAGAGAACTGCCTCTAGAAAAGTATGGAATGTGGATCAAGAGCTTTCCTTCTGAGTGGTGAAACATGTAGCACAGGTGTGTAGAAATAGCTTTGGTTGTTGGGAATGTCTTTACTATGCTGTTCAGTAGACGGTTGCGGGGACTTGAAGAGGCTTGGTGCGCTGGGGTCCAGAGTCAGCAACAGGGATGAAACTGTGAATTGAAGAAGCAGATTTTTTTTTTTTTTTTTAATAAATATTTAAAAATATTTAATTCCCATTGAAAGTTTATGTCATTAGAACAGAGATAATGGAGCAATATCCTAACGCATGTCGGCTGACCAGTCCGAACACACTAGGTTGACTGGAACCAGCCTTGGAGTGTGTTGGAAGTTGAGCAAATAATAAGTTCGGAGTTGAAGTTGAAGGTGTCAGGGTTCTGTCACTT
This sequence comes from Ancherythroculter nigrocauda, assembly GCA_036281575.1. NCBI lineage: Eukaryota > Metazoa > Chordata > Actinopteri > Cypriniformes > Xenocyprididae > Ancherythroculter > Ancherythroculter nigrocauda. The sequence continues at coordinate 9,255,377 of VTFQ01000003.1, forward strand.
CTGTCTAGTTTATTTCTTAGTTTTGTGACAGAACTGTTTTTGTGTGAGCGTACGGTCTCGAGTGTTCTCGAGCCGTGCGCTCTCTTGTCTGCGTGTCTTGTTTCATGTTGGGAGTGTGGTGTTCGGATCCCGGCACTCGTGTCTAGTTTGGTTTCGTGTCGGTATTCGGACACTCGCACTCCCAGTCCTGTCTTTTTTGTGAGCGCACGGTTGAGTGTTCTTTCACTTGCCGTGCGTTCTTGTCTCATGATTTGTTTAGAGCCTGGTCGGTTCTTATCGGCCAGGCACTCTTATATTGTCATGTTTTGTGTAGCACGCGGTTTGTTTCCACCTGCTGCATGCTTTCATGTTGTGTTTTTGTCTTGTGTAGCACGCAGTCTGTTTCACGGGCTGCGTGCTCTCATGTTGTCTTGTTTTGTGTGAACATGTTTTCATAGTTGCGTGTTCATGTCTCGTCTTGTGTAAGCACATGGCTTGTGATTTGTCTTCATTGGCCATGTGCTTGTGTTTTTGTTTTGTTTGGTGTGAGCACATGGCTTGTCATGTTTCTTTGTGCCATGTGCTCTCATGTCTATTGTCTTGACCCCGCCCATCTTGTTACCTCATTATTGGTTGATTTGCCCCACCTGTCCTCCCTCGTTACCTGCCTTGTTTGCTCTCCTATTTATTCTCCTTGTGTTTGCAGTCCTGTGCTGGTTCATTGTTGTATTTTCCCTCATGTGTGTTCCCTATATTTGATTCAAGAAGCCAAGCCAAGCCAAGTCAAGTCTAGTCTAGTCAAGTCTGTTTTCCCCCACGGGGTAATTTTTTGTTGTGTTTTGTTTTATTTTTATGGTTTAATAAAAGCCTATTTCTTCCTGCATATTGAGTCCTCGCTTTCATCCATCACCCAAACCTGACAGAAGGCGTATATGCGAGAAGGCCATTACTCTGAACATCCTCATGTACTATGTTTAGTCGCTATATATTATGTAAAGCTTGCTGCTACTATAGATTTGAACGTGTAGCTGCTGATAATTATTGTATTTACTACTACGTCAATGCAGACTGTAACACCCTCTTAAAACAAAGGCATGGTTTGATGTTTTGTAGAAGGCTAAGCAGTAGATGTGATTGCCCAGCCCTGAATTTAGTGAGGATAAGCAGAAACTACTATGTAGCAAGCACTCCACCAATAGATACCAAGACTGTGGAACTATATATATATATATATATATATACAGGCACGTGCACAGGTAGGGCTCAACCTGTGCAGAGCACATGCCCTTTTTGTCCTTACACTCCGAAGTGCCCTTTTTTTTGGAGGTGTTTTATTTTATTTATTTATTTTCTTGAATAAATCAATGAATTTTCTTGAAAAAATCAATAAATTTACAAATATATTTAGCCTAATAAAGGTATTAAAAAGAGCTTGTGACAAAATCTTTTTGGATCCGCTCAAACTGTCAGTCAAACCTCTTAACTCCGCCCCCTGAGTGCAGCGAACTGAAGTTCCACAGCAGAGCAGCTGAACGTCTTGCTACGGTAAATAAATATCTTGTTGTTTGAATAAGTAGGCTACAACGTTGTCTTTACGAAAGAAACATTAGTATGTCTATAAAGGTTCATATTTAATGCATTTGAGGCCTGAGACCGGCGGCGGAGAGAGAGGTAGGGGGCTAGCATTTGCCATCTAAGTCATAGCCAATACCAATAGCCTACAAATAGCCTTAAATAGCCTGCGTACAGTACAGTAGTATTACATCTTTTATAAATTGAGATTTTGGCCAAACGTATTTTACCACAGGAAAAATTGAGCGCTCATAACCTATTGATGACGACGTAGCCTAATGTGATGCCATCGTTTTAATGACGGACAAATTGCACATTTGCACATATTCGCTGGTCAAAAACCCGGGGTAACTGCATTTGAGTTTGACAAAAAAAGCGACTGAGTGATCCCCGTCGTCAGCTAGGTAAAATATATTTCTAAGGAATTTCTTATTTGATTTATGATGGCTATCTGCATACACTTAATTCATTAACATTTAATTTAACCATATGGTCACACAGTAGAGTATGGTTAATGTTTACGATGTTAATATGTATTTGCTCGCTAGATAATGTTTTTAATCTAGTATTGTATACTCCCCGCTCTTCATATGTATAAACATAGTAAAACATGGTTTTACTACAGTAATGTTGCAGGAACTAAAACACATTACAGAATCATCAGGTCACTGTGCTTCTTTATATTTTATAATGCAGAATGTAATGTGTGTGTATTAATGTGTTGAGAGGGACATCCCTGGATCACAGTGAAGTCAAACATCTTCAAACACATGGCTCACAGAAGATTGCTGTTGTAATTATTTTTAAAGAAGCCCTGAAACCCTGTATATATATATATATATATATATATATATATATCGTGCCCTTTTTTTTTCAGTTTCAGCACACGCCCCTCAAAAGGTCTGTGCACGGCCCTGTGTATATATATATATATATATATATATATATATATATATATATATATGATTTAGTTAGTTTAAATCGTATTTAGTATGGAACTCAGTATTTTAAATATATTTCTATTATATCTATTAGTCTGAGTTTGCATGCTGGTGAGTTGCATACCATATTGCTATCCCCTGCAGTAGTAAATACAATTTGAGAGTCAGAGGTGAAAAGCACCAAACTGAAATATGGCAGACTCAATGATGCGTCGACATCTACTCCCTCAACATGACAGTCTCCCTAAAATATGATGTTTGCGTGGTTTGTCCAAGATGCATACATGACTTGATAGTTTATTCAATTGTTATCCTATTATTCATTATCATAATTTATGATTTAAATAGCTATTCATAGCAGCATTTAATTCTCATACAATCATTTAATTACCCAGAATTCTTCCAGAAAGACTAAACTGTCCATTAAGATATTTCTGAATAAAAATGCTGCCTGATGCCATTTGATGGACTTAATGCAGTCTATGCCACCCACTGTCTGAGAGAGTGCATAACATCATGCTAAGATAATTCGCACCCAGCACATCACCTGTTCCACCTGCTGCCCTCAGGGAGATGATACCAGGCCATATAAACCAGAACCACCAGACTGTCCTGCAGCTTTTAACTCACTGTAATGAACTGTAGAATGAATATCTTCAAATTTACATCCGGCCCATCACATTCACCACACTCCTACTTAAACGCAGTAGCTGAGACTGGAGTACATGTTGCAGTATATGTTATCTCATTATTTAGAATAATGACATGAATAACTTGGATGAAAATGACATAAAATAGGCTAAAATATGTTTTACACTTAATTTCTTTCACGAGTCATGACGGTTATCAAATCACTATTATAGTTTCTCACTTTAGTACATGAGAATAGTAAAATACAGTAGTTCAAAATGCGTATATCGGCACAGAGTTTATCACACACACACACACACACTCACACACACGGACACAGTATATCGAACACAAAAGCTTGGCGCTCGTTACAGAAGCATGAACTGAACATATGGCCGCGAGATCGTGCAAACACTACTTGTCTTTACAGTTGGCGCGTAGAAGTGCCGCTACATCAAGTGGAATGTACGCACTGCAATGAATCTGCTAGGCCTATACTCCTGTTAGTAAATGATGTGATTGAGCAGTTATTGATTCTGACTGATAATAAACACCTCTGAAGACACTCAGATAAACGAACATGTCCGTGATCGTCAAGCAGCTCAGCAAGGCGCTGCAACGGAACACCCAACGCTCTTCACGCGACCCATAAGCTTGCCAGGTAAAATGCCTAATTACGGCGTCAACTGGTAACGTTACTTGCTTCGTTGAAAGTACTGAAGCTACCTTGCACACTTTAGGTAAGTTGAATGAATACCTTTCTGAAGGACAGCAATGAAATCTGATACTTAAATTGTATCCGACTTGAACGTAACTCTCCGTTCATCCCATAGTTATGAAGTAGTGTATATTTCCCAAAAAGTGTATGTAACGTTAACTGCTCACATTCTTAATATGCTAAGTGAATATGTACGTTTTTAAAGAGTAATTGATCATGGTTAGCGGATAATTGAACTATGTCACTCGATTACGAAACGCACATTTACTTCTGCTAGCATTCTATGCTGTTGATATCCGTTAATATTTATTTTAGCATGTTGCTGCTGCTTAAATAATAGGAATTGCTGTAGCTTATGTGTGAAACGGAGTGAATCCCATTCACTTAAATTCACTTAAATCTGTTTGCTGCTCCAAATGCGAATTAGAGGACTAATTCTCATTTTCCTCAGTTATTTTTCTTTATTTCCAGATTAAATCAAATGCTTGTTCTGACGTACTAGAGCACGTACGCACATGCGCACTCTTCAAAAACGGTGCTTTAGATCTCTTGACAAACTAAAATATATAAGTGACATTTGTATATATTCAAAATAAAGGATTTCGAACACACTGATTGTAACTGATTGGGAGTGAAGGCTGGATGATTAATCAAAAAGTAATCTAAACTGAAATTCAGAACCTCTAACCGATGTAATTTTCCAAGGATGGTTATTTGGTTTTTTAATCCTGTTGATACTTTCCTATTAAAAACATACTACCACTTGGGGTCACGTGACTCTGCCCCGTCCATTCAGCGGCATGGAAGCAACACGGAGGCGAACTCAAATGCCAAGTCAACACTCACAGACAGCGCACAAGCCCAAAAGGGAGATCACCTGCACTTGCGTCATCACTAAACTTTGTCAATAGTATGTTTTAAGGCTTGCGAGTTTGAACATTAAAAAGATATTAGACCAGCGGATGTGTATCATTACATTGAGCTACTGCACTGATGCATCGTGGCACACAAATACTCGAAGACAGTAACTGCACATCACGTGAAGATCGTGCACACAGAAACTCCACAAACCTACACAACAGAAAGTGTTTCACAACTGGTGTTGCATCACGCTTGGTATCATGAGCCATCAGTTACACTGGTGATAAAATATATTTTTTGACGTCACTGCCACTGCAATACCTTCCAGTGTTTTACAAGTCTCAAGATCAGGTTCCTTGTCATTGCTGTCTGAGTGCAACTGATTGAATATCGATATTACGATGAAAACATTATTACATGAGCATCTTTAAGGACTGACATAAAGTTTCTCTCAGTTTAACTTTTCTGTCTTTATTCTAATGTCATCAGCTAAAACTCTTCTTCTGAATGTTGTTCACAAACACCTTGTTAAAATATCCACTTTAATCTTTTACAAAATGGATAACTATATAATAAAGGCTGATTATATAATGAAGGTTCTGTCAATCAAAACGGGGCAGGTAAAGACGTTGGACATTTCCACACACATGCAGTGCAAAAATGACTGTTGCTGTCATTTTCATGGATAAATAAAGTATTTTATTGATTTCTGTGGGCATTAAGCAAATAACTACAGCTTATTTCTCTTTTGGTTTGTTCTCTGTTTAATCTCAAAGCGGATGGAGCTCAATTTTCAAGAAAGACAAGAAAGAGGAAGATAAGGTCACTGATGCTACATTAGTTGAACCACACACTAGCAAATGTGCATGCACAGCAATAGTCAAGATACAATGGGCTTATGTGTAGTTGAGCTATTGTCTTTATCTGTATGTCCAAGAATAGTATGACACATATAGTACTGTAATGTCATTACAAATGCTGAAAGACACTAGGTAATGTGATGAAGTTCAACAGTGTTCATTTAATTAGTGGTTCTAGTTGTTAGTTCCTTGTTCACTTGTAGGGGTTAAGAGGGGTCAGGGGCCTAGAGTGTGCAGAGTGATTTCAAGAATGCGAGTAGTAATGCATTTTTTCCTCTTTTTCTGTTATGTATGGTGTGAGTTATGGCCAAAACAGTAACCCTGCAGTTTTTTTTTTTGTTTGTTTTTTTTTTAATTAATTAAAGGGATAGTTCACCCAAAAATGAAAATTACCCCAAGATTTACTCACCCGTTAAAGTGACTTGGTTTTCAGCTGAAAGAACAGGGTGAGGGTGAAATGGACACACTTAACTCTCAGGGGGACAAACACCTGCCTGGAGGTGACCTCCTCCCCCCACCTATACACACACGAAGACACAACTATGATAAAATAACAAACAAAAGCGGAACACAACTTCTTCATCTGTGTCGCACACTAGGTATGTACATAGTCAATGGCAGACTAAGAGGAGATTCCTACGGTAGATACACCTACAGCTCACCTTTTGGTAGCAGTACAGTCGACTATTTTCTTACAGACCTTAACCCAAACTCCCTAAGAGCGTTCACAGTCAGCCGACTAAACCCACTATCAGACCACAGTAAAATAACCCTCTACTTAACCAGAGCAATGCTCAACCAAGAAGCATCTAAACAAACCAAGCTTCACTCACTTAGAAACACGTATAGATGGAAACAAAACAGTAAAGACACATATACAAGTACAATTAGTCAACCAAAAATTCAAGTTCTGTTAGACCAATTCCTTGCCATTCCTTTCCTGCATAACAGTGAAGGTACAGACCTAGCAGTAGACAAGCTGAACTGAATATTTGAGATCTCAGCAACATTATCAAACTTAAAAAACACAAAAAGAAAAGCAAAAAGACCACATGCCACTGAGAAATGGTTTGACAATGACTGCAAAAGACTTAGGAAAGAAGTAAGAATTCTATCAAACCAGAAACACAGAGATGCTGACAATGAGAACATCCGTCATCTCTATCATGAAAAACTTAAACAATATAGGAATACTTTAAGAAAGAAAAAAGAACAAAACACAAAAAGTCAACTCAGAGAAATTGAAGAATCCTTAGAATCCAACCATTTCTGGAAACATTGGAACACACTAAACAAATCGCACCATCAAGAACTAGCCATCCAGAATGGAGATGTTTGGATAAACCACTTCTCCAACCTTTTTAGTAATATAGACAACAATCGGGAACAAAATGCAATGTACGACAAACTAAAGGTTTTAGAGAAGACCATCAAAGACTACCAGAACCCCTTAGACTATCCAATTACACTAGCTGAACTATTAGACAAAATACAAACCCTGAAAACCCAAAAAGCCTGTGGTGTCGATGGCATCCTAAATGAAATGATAAAATATACAGACCACAAATTCAAATTAGCCATCCTCAAGCTATTCAATATCATCCTTAGTTCAGGTATATTCCCCAACATTTGGAACAAAGGCCTAATTACCCCAATCCATAAAAATGGAGACCCTAATAACTACCGTGGCATATGTGTAAACAGCAACCTAGGTAAACTTTTCTGCAACATCCTAAACAGCAGACTAACTCATTTTCTCAGAGACAGAAATGTCCTAAGCAAGTGTCAAATTGGCTTCCAACCAAAATATCGCACATCAGACCATATATACACTCTCCATACCTTAATTGATAAGCAAATAAACCAAAACAAAAGCAAAATTTTCTCATGCTTTGTTGACTTCAAAAAAGCTTTCGACTCCATTTGGCATGAAGGTCTTTTTCTTCAATTAATCCAGTGCGGTATCGGAGGAAAAACATATGACATCATCAAATCAATGTACACAAACAACAAATTTGCTGTTAAAATTGGTAACAAACACACAGAATTCCTCCCTCAGTGTCGTGGAGTGAGACAGGGCTGTAGCTTAAGTCCTGCACTGTTCAATATATACATAAATGAGTTAGTGAGGGCTCTGGATCAGTCTGCAGCACCTGGTCTTACTCTACTAGACACTGAAGTCAAATGTCTCCTGTTTGCTGATGATCTGGTGCTGCTGTCTCCCACTAAAGAGGGTCTACAGCAGCATCTAGACCCTCCTGCACAGCTTCTGTCAGTCATGGGCCCTATCAGTTAACCCCAAAAAGACAAAAATAATGATTTTCCAAAAAAGACCCAGCCGCCAAGACCAACATCATAGTTTTAAATTAGACAACATGCTCCTTGAGCACACGCAGAACTACACTTACCTTGGCATAAATATTAGTAACACAGGGAACTTTAATAAAGCTGTTAACGACCTGAAAGACAAGGCACGGAGAGCTTTTTACGCTATTAAGAGAAATATTAAAATTGACATCCCAATCAGAATCTGGATAAAAATAATCAAATCAGTAATAGAACCCATCGCGCTCTACGGGAGTGAAGTCTGGGGCCCACTCACAAACCAAGAGTTCACTAAATGGGACAAACACCCAATAGAGACTCTGCAGACCGAACTATGCAAAGTTTTGCTCCGAGTACAGCACAAAACCCCAAATAATGCCTGCAGAGCAGAATTAGGATTATACCCACTTATAATCACAATTCAAAAAAGGGCCATTAAATTCCATACCCACCTAAAAAATAGTGATAAACAGACCCTCCATCACAAAGCCCTGAACTACCAAGAGCTGACACCAGGAAGAAACGCCCTCGGCCAATTGGTCTTGGAGTTGACTACACAAACCACAACATGTCTGACTGAAAATAAAAACTTAGCCAGACCAAACCAAATAATTAAAACACAAAAAGAAAAATACCTAAAACATTGGACAGATGCAACAGCCCTACAAAGTAAATTGGTATGCTATTTGGCCCTAAACAGAAAATATGAATTGGCAGGATACCTCAGTACAGTGAGTGACCCTAAACTGAGAAAAGTCCTGAGCATGTACAGACTCAGTGAACACAATCTCATCATAGAGACAGGCAGACACAGACAGACCTGGCTACCACAGGAAGAGCGGCTGTGTCCCCACTGCACAGAGAATGAAGTGGAAACAGAACTGCACTTTCTAACATCCTGCCCTAAATATGCACAAATTAGGGACACTTTCTATCCCCATTTCACAACTCACCACAAAGACTTCCATCAGAAACCAAATGTGGACAAACTCCCATACCTGCTAGGAGAAATCCCAGCAAGCTCAAACCTGGCCGCCAGGTATGTGAGGTCCTGTCACCAGGAAAGAACCTCCAGCGGGACAGAACTACCAACACACTCACTAAATGCATAGGGACACTTCTATAAATATTTTAAGATTTAACATTTTTATTGCAATTTTATTATTATTATTATTATTGCTATTTTATTGCTAGATTTTTTTTTTCTTCTTCATTATTATTATTTTATTTATTTATTTATTTTTACTGTACAGTGTTATTAATGCTTTGGCAATGTAAAGATTTCTTTCTCCATGCCAATAAAGCTATTTTTGAATTTGAATTTGAATTTGAATTTGAAACAAAAGACTCTGAATGGTTTTAACTGCTTTTGTTGGTGTGCAAACTGCAAAGTATAAAACCACATCTTTTTTCACCAATTCTGTGTTCAGGATTTTTTTGGGTGGGGTTAAAATGGTGGCTCGATGATGCACTGGATGCATGGCCCCGCCCCAAACACTATAATAACTACAGTATTAGCATCACTGTCGACACAAAAGAGTTTGACTTATTAATGTTGTATTCATATAAACCAATATACCATTTTTTTTTTTTTTTTTTTTGATTGCAATAAAGACAAAGCTATTGGGAACATTTAAAAATGCCTTGTCTGTAATTACACATGCATTTTCCCCCCAGCACTTCAAATGTTATTTTTAATCTGATGACCTCAAACATTATTTGTTCATCCTTCTGAGATCGTCCCCATTGTTAAACCGAACATTTAAAAATGTAGGAAATTCAACATTTGATAGAAAACACTTTTTAAAAAATAAAAAAGACAATAATTACCACTCTAACCAGCAGGTGGCGGCAGAGTAGCATTTATTTGCGCATATATTAGCCATTTCCTGTAACAGTTCACTTAGTTTCACCTCTGACTAAATATTTAACATTATAAAATCAATTTAAAAATATAGTTATGACTTTTCTTGTGAATGAATGACACAGAAAGCGAGCACCATCTCTCTTTATAATCACAACAGCTGTCAGTCAGTGCAGCGTATGATCAATGATTTCAGCACACTTGTGAAAACTTATTTAAACTTTATTCAATTAATCTAAATAAAGTGCACAATAAATATTTAATTTTTGACCCTATTTTTCACACAAATTTATCCACAAATTCATTCAAACATCCATCCATCCATGTATCCATCCACAAATCATTCAAACATCATCCATCCATCCATCCATCCATCCATGATCCTGATTATTTTATATAAGGGAACGCAGTTACATATTCCTGCCACAAAGAGGTGTAAAATATTACAGAACATGCATGCTAACATACACAGTTTACAGGAAACTGATAAACACCATCTAATCATTACAGGGAGTTTCCCTTCACACTGAAAGTTTCATTTTTATTATTATTATTTTTTTTTTTTTTAATTGAAAGCTCTGTATGTCATGAATTGTATACAATACAATTTTTAATCCTCTTGAAAGAGTGTTTTTATCTTTCTCTAATCTTTGCAAGTGTTTTCATTTGCATGGGGCAGGTCACTAAACTAGACTTTAAAAAGAGGAAGGAAAAAATTGCAAAAACAGCAGGAGAAAGTTTTCAGCTTGCATTTGCGGTTCACTCTCCTGGAGTCTGTTTGCTGTGTCTGAAACTACAACACGGTAAGAGTTACCCTTGTTCAGTGATGAATATTGAATAACTAATGAATCTCCATTCACAGAAGAAACTTGAAGTGAGAAACATTTTCTTTCATAATAACCTCTGAACATCCAGAGCTCATGTGTGCCTAATGTTGCCTTTAAATGAGTTTCAACCATGAAAAACTATTATAGATATAGATATTGTAAAATAATTTTACAGTGTTTATAATATAGTAAACTGATGTTGTAATAGTTTTTATGAAACTAAAGATGATGTGTTGTTGTGAAATGATTCAGTTCCCTGCAGTGATGTCGCAGAGACCGACTCCTTCTCTTCTTCTGCTGTTTCTGCTCATGATTCCAGGTGAGTCTCTCCTGTAAATGCAATGGGACTTATAATAACACAACATTAGAAAGGTTTTGACTAATCAGTTAGCCCTGCTAGTATCCCCAGGAAACAGTAATCACTGGTAAAACATCTACTATAATGTAGTAAAATGTAAAATTTATTTGTTGCTTCTAAACAAAATTGTATTATTCAGTTTTTTTGCTGACATAATGTTTAACTAACTGATGAAACTTCTGACATGGTTTTCATAGTTAGTCTTCATTGGTCTCCTTCCTGTGTTTCATCACCTTCTATCTGTAGATTTTACAGATATCATATGATAAGTGTAGTTCTTCATTTATGTAAACATCAGTTTTGTGAAGAAAAACAAGTTTTAATGAACGTTTATGGTCACAGGTGAGCATATTTTTTAACTGTTTTCGCCAGCAGCCACATCGCCCTGTAGCTCTAGACTGGTTGCCCACTAAAGCTAAGCAGGGTTGGGCTGGTCAGTACCTGGATGGGAGTCCTCCTGGGAAAACTAGGTTTCTGCTGGAGGTGTTAGTGAGGCCAGCAGGGGGCGCTCACCCTGTGGTCTGTGTGGGTCCTAATGCCCCAGTATAGTGATGGGGACACTGTACTGTCATAAAGCACCGTCCTTCAGATGAGACATTAAACTGAGGTTGTGACTCTCTGTGGTCATTAAAAATCCCAGGATGTCCTTCAAAAAGAGTAGGGGTGTAACCCCGACATCCTGGCCAAATTTGCCCATTGGTCTCATCATAGCCTCCAATCATCCCCATGCACTGATTGGCTTCATCACTCTGTCCCAGAAAAGCACTATATAAATGTAACAAATTATTATTATTATTTCTTGTGAATGTTGTGTTTCAGGGGTTTCTAGTGCTGGTTTGGGTGTGAGTTACAGTCCTTCACACATCTGTGCACTAAAGGACTCATCAGTGATAATGAACTGCACTTATACATACCCTACTGGACATCAGATCATGAAAGCGTTCTGGACAAAAGGTGATGTAAAGGGTGCTAAGCCTCCAGATCTGTCTAATGACCCTAAAGACAGTCAGAGGCTTCAGTATCTGGGAGATAAACAGCAGAACTGCACCATCAGACTGAGTCATGTGACACTGAAGGATTCACACATGTACTATTTCAGATTCATCACTGATAAAGACAGATGGATTGGTAAACCAGGAGTGACTCTTTCTGTCACAGGTGACTTTCATGAGGTTTCTCTCTTCTTCTGTGCATTATGTTGAATAATAATCAGTGTATGACAGCAGCACTAGATATAATGTGTGTGTTGTGTTCAGATCTTCAGGTGGAGTCTCCTGAGAGAGTGACAGAGGGAGATTCAGTCCGTCTGACATGTAAAAGTAGCTGCACTCTGACTGACAGAGCAACATTCATCTGGTACAGAAACTCACAGCCATTAACTGAGAGAAGAGACAGAAACAATGAACTCCTGCTGCAGTCAGTCAGAAGAGAGGATGCAGGCAGATATAGCTGTGCTGTACACGGACACAATCACATCTCTCCTGCTGTTCAGCTCAATGTCACGTGTGAGTACAGATTTTTTTTTTTTTTTTTTTTTTTTTAAACTGGAGATTATCTTTGAATGAGATGATTTAAGGATTTCATTTTTTGTTACTTTTAGATGCAACAAGCAATGTCTCAGTGTCCATCAGTCCATCTGGTGAAATAGTTTCAGGAGATTCAGTGACTCTAAGCTGCAGCAGTGATTTAAACCCTCCTGCTCTGAACTTCAGTTGGTTTAAAGGAGAAATGTTTGTTGGATCTGGAAGAATCTACAGAATCTCAAAGATCAGCTCTGATGACAGTGGAGAATACAAGTGCAAGTCCATCAATGAACATGGAGAGAAATACTCTGATAATGTGACTTTAAATGTCATGTGTGAGTTAATTATAAGAGTTCCGTAACTGTGGTAATCATCAAATGAATGGATTTACAATAGCAAAACATTAATATTTTCTTTTGTCTATTATAGACCCACCCAGGAACGTCTCAGTGTTCATCATTCCATCTGGTCAGCTTCGGGCAGGAGATTCAGTGACTCTGATCTGCAGCAGTGATTCAAACCCTCCTGCTCTGAACTTCAGCTGGTTTAAGGAGAATGAAAGCTCAGCTGTTGGATCTGGACAGAGTTTCAGTGCACTACAGAGTGGACGCTTCTACTGTCAGGCTCACAATCAACATGGATCTCAGAGATCAGACGCTGTAACTGTGACTGTTAAAGGTAGAGCAGCTCATATACTTACATTACTCTTTCTAAAGTGAAGAAAATGAATCTGTTCAGATGTTTTACTCTTTTGTAGGACTTCTGGTGATATTATACATATCCATTGGAGTGGTTTGTGGAGCTGCATTGATCATTATGATGCTGATTTGGTAAGATATATGTCTGTGGTACTATATAGTGTGTGTGAGTCAGAATTGTGATTGTGAGATGGTATGATGAACGTGAGCCAAAGCAAAATTTCCAGTTTTCAATCCTCTCTTTCCACACTGACAGCTACTCAGTTGATTATTAAATGAGGAGGTCTGAAGCTCATATCATTGCTGCAGTAAATCCTGAAGATACACCAGATTTCATCACATTAAAAATGGCCCATAGAGAAATCTCTTTACTCATAACTGTGAATTATAGAGATGCACCAATCGACCGGCCAGAGATCAGAATCAGCCGATTTTCTGCATGGTGATCAACCGATCAGTCTCACGTCTTTCCGATTTTGAGCCGATCCCCATACTACATGCAGCTGTGAGCATGAGCACGGCCACAACGTTGACGTCCCAGCTGCACTCATGTTCACAAGGTTTGCAATTTGTAAAACATGTAAGACTAAAGTAAACTGAGGGGAAACCACCATGAAAGAGCATGGAACAACAAAACTAATAATATCAATTTTACAACTGACATTTGGACATCTAACATAAGCTTAATGTCAATGTTGAGCCTGACTGCTACCTGGGTGGACAAAGAGTTCCAGTGACAACAATTACTTTTGCACTGTCAAGAAATGTCAGGGTTTCATACTTTGGCCAACACAGCAACAACATTTGAGTGGTGGGATTTAGACAAGAAACAGGGTTCATGTTGTGCTTCGAGACAATGGAAGAAACATAAGCAAAGGACTTGACGAAGGCAACCCGGCAAGTATGCCCTGCATGGCACATACATTACAGCTTGTTGTGAATGAGCTGTCCCAGTGAAGCATCACTGAAGTGGTGGCAACTAAATAACTACAGCAAGATGTTCTGACTAGATAGAATAGCAAATCCAATATGCTGCAATCGCTGGTAGAACAGATATAACAGACGTAGGCTAGTAAAAGCTGTGTGTGTGTAAACCTCACTCCCCTGAACTCCAGAGGTGCTCTAGCGACTGATCCTTTAGCCTCCTTATTAGAGCGCCCACCTCCCATGAGGACAGGCATGGGTTTGTGTCCCACTTGGGGCAGGCAGGTGCGAACTAGTGGGGCTACACAGAGACGCACTTTGGAGGCATACGCTGCTGAACATGATCTGCTAGCCACACTCAACATGCATCAGTGGGGGCTTATTGAGAACGTCATGAGCCTGCTCGCACCTTTTGAGGAACTCACAAAGAAAATTACCACCTCAACAGCAACAGCCGCTGACGTCATTCCAGCCATCACTGCACTTAAATGTCTTTTGGAGAGAAGGGTTAATTTCCCTGCACTTGCTCCACTTGCGTGAACCTACCTCTCTGCTCCATGTACCAGCGTTAAAAATGAGCACTTGTTTGGCTTGTCTGGAAATGTGATAGATGAAAGTAGAAATCAATTATCAGGTGACAAGGTAGAGATGGTTCTGTTTGTGAAGAAAAACTTACCATTAATGCTCAAGTAATAGCATTTTGCCTATATGTTGGCAACAAAGAAAAAGTGCCTTGTTATTTAATTATTACCCACTGACTGCACTATTATTTGTATTATTGTATTGTACACTTCAGTTTTGTTCATTCATAGGATCTTTGGACAATTTATAAAGTTGTTTCGTTTTATGAAGTAGCTCATATTCAGTTAACTGTTATTTCTACCTCTTTCCAGTCACAGAGGCCACGTATACACTGCAGCTAAATTCGGTTGTTAGTTCACCTTTTAGTGCTTAATCACATTCTGTACACACAAAGTACAGTAAAATACAGGAGTGACAACCGCATTCTGCAACCGCATTAACTCCCGAAAAATACAGGTAGTGACAACTTCATTAACATTAACCACATTAATTTTAACCTTGTAACGAATGTAGCGGTTATTAATCAATTTATGGATGAAATATGAATATAATAATTCATAAGGTTATGAATAAATTATGATTCATATATCGACCCAACGGGGAATTAAACATATATTGTGAATCAATTACAACGAATTATAATCAATTACATATATGATTAGTTCTGGTTTAATAATTATTTAGAGAAACTGTTCGTTTGTCCAGCAAACTAAGTCCCTCACAGAATATTATAAACAGAGTTATTCTCTGGCCATGAAAATAACTTATAGCATCACAGCATAAAGCGATCGAAAAACGTTAAAGTGACTTGGTTTTCAGCCGAAAGAACAAACAGAACAATCGAGCGTGAATAACGTTTTAATATATGCAAACTACGGATACAGAGGTTATACGTCTAAATATATATACAAGAATATACACACCTATGTACAAGAGTGGAAGTAGAGAAGGAAAGAGAGAAGGCAAGTAGCAAACTCACAACCAGTCCTAAGCCAGCACGGAAATCAGTTTCATCATCTAAGATTGAGAAACGGCAGTAGGCTATACTTGCATTGGTTGTGTGTGTCGAATTTCAGGTTAGCGCTGGTGCAGTTCGTTGGCTTCCTCCGTTCCGCGGGAAGGTTTGAACTGAGGACTTGAGAGTGAGTTTCGCTGGAAGATGGCGGTCCCGAAGCTGAGCGCGATGGCAGCGCGTGGTCACCGGAGATGTCCGGGAAAAACGTGCACGAGATGCTCGTGAGAAGTTGAAGTCACCAAAGAGAGGAAGTTGCAGTTTTCTGTTTACCCTCACAGGTCCACAAACCTGCCGAAAGTCACAGTCGTCCGGAGCCGAGTTAGTGCTTAACAAACAAAGTTCATCAGGTTAAAAGCGTTCTGAAAACTCCAAAGTTTATTGACTCTGAACGGATCCATCCAGACGTTACACCTTCATCGGAGATGTGTCTCTCTTCTGTATCTGCGGTCAATCACAGGGAAAGCATGACTCATTCGAGTTGCCAGATCTTGCTAGAAAAATCATCGAACAAGAATAAGCCCATAATAAACCGAAATAAATCCAAATGCTTTATGCTGAAAATAAGACCAAAATATCACGATTCATGTCTGCTCATACTTTAATAACTCAATAAACCCGTTCGCTTTATGAGACAGTGATCATGCACAGAAAGAGTGTACAAGCATAAACAAAACACGACGCCTCTGTAAGGAACGCGTCTAGGAATCACAATTAGGTTGTGTTTCCAATTAGAAATTAATCATTTTTTATGTATTAATTTAGATTTTTGATTATTCTGATTACCTTATATCTTCAATTATGAATTATATATATCTTATATAATTATATATTATATATATATCTTCATTTTGTCCCGGTATCGCTTTAGAAGAGTCATTTCGGCCGAATTAAATGCTCTTCCCGGACACAAACTCATCAGTTCTGACCTTAAACATTGGATGCAGGGTAAATATCTACCTTTAAGTTGGTCGCGCTCTGCTTACTCGTAACAAAAAGCATAGTTTTTATATATTTACGAAAACTGCAACTTATTTAAGGCAGTGATAGTCAGAAATCGAAATGGACTTAATTTATGATCCCTATGCTCCATCTATTAAACCTTCCGTATGATCAATCCTGAACACAGATTTGAGGTAATACCTTCGCTTTGATCTACTAGAAATAATGAATTAAGAATAATACAGAATAAACCAAATATAACATTTTATTTGTAAAAGTATAAGTAAAAATGTATCATGCCAATTACATTACAGTTAGACAATTAGAAGCCAATTCAGAAATGATAAATGCATAATTACTCAAAGAAATGCATATACACACAGTGATGTGTGAATGTCTTCAGACATTCACCCATCTCTGCATGGGGGTTTCTGGCTACAGAAGATCCCCCCTGACTGCGTTGCCCCTTGCTATTCTTTTAAAGGTGCCCTTGATTCAAAAATTGAATTTACCTCGGCATAGTTAAATAACAAGTGTTCAGTACATGGAAAAGACATACAGTGAGTCTCAAACTCCATTGTTTCCTCCTTCTTTTATAAATCTCATTTGTTTAAAAGACTTCCGGAAAACACTCGGATTTCAACATAACAAATCCGGGGCTCCACCCCAATATTTGCATAATGCCAGTGTTCAAATGCATTACACAAGGACAGCCAGTAACGTCTGGATCTGCACAGCTGAATCATCAGACTAGGTAAGCAAGAACAACAGCGAAAAATGACAGATGGAGCAATAATAACTGACATGATCCATGATATCATGATATTTTTAGTTATATTTGTAAATTGACTTTCTAAATGTTTCGTTAGCATGTTGCTAATGTAGGCTACTGTTGGTTAAAGTTAAACCGTTTATTACTGTATTCACGGAGACAAGAGCGTCGCTATTTTCATTTTTAAACACTTGCAGTCTGTATAATTCATAAACACAACTTCATTCTTTATAAATCTCTCCAACAGTGTAGCATTAGCCGTTAGCCACGGAACACAGCCTCAAACTCACTCAAAATAAAACGTTGACATCCAAATATATACTTTACTCACATAATTCGAAGCATGCATGCAGCATGCATGACGAACATCTTGTAAAGATCCATTTGAGGGTTATATTAGTTGTGTGAACTTTGTAAATGCGCTGTAATATAGTCAACAACTCATGTGGCAGGGAACACGCTCGCTCTTAAAGGGGCGGCGTCAGTGAAAATCAGTGCATTGTTAATGATGCCCCAAAATAGGCAGTTAAAAAAATTAATAAAAAAAAAAAACTATGGGGTATTTTGAGCTGAAACTTCACAGACACATTCAGGAGACACCTTAGACTTATATTACATCTTTTAAAAACATGTTCAAGGGGACCTTTAAGATCTT
Source organism: Ancherythroculter nigrocauda (assembly GCA_036281575.1). Lineage (NCBI taxonomy): Eukaryota > Metazoa > Chordata > Actinopteri > Cypriniformes > Xenocyprididae > Ancherythroculter > Ancherythroculter nigrocauda. The sequence continues at coordinate 9,273,420 of VTFQ01000003.1, forward strand.
CTCTCCAGATATGCTTTATTGCTTTATTGCAGGATGCTTGATCTCAGTTTTTGTTTAGCAGGAAAATCAAGCCTTACATCACCAAGACGGGCATGCTGACATAATTTTGTATGAATTTGTCCGCTGAAGCGCAAGACTTGAAAGAGAACTCAGTATTTGCGCCGCTAGATTTATGGCCTGCCATACACGATTGTGTTCACAAACAATGCATTACCACAAATTATTCATCTATATACTGTTTAAAATTTAATTTAATATGATAAACTTTACTAGATGTAGTTAGTTATTGCACCATCACAGTATTTGAAAAGAAACGTGAGGAGAGTCAATTGCTGCGTGAGGAAAGTGAGTCGCCGGCTGCGTGAGGAAAGTGAGTCGCCAGCTGAAGAAAGTGAGTCGTTCGCCGGCCTATCAGTGGTAAATTCAGTGGCTACTGGCAATTGTATAGTGAATTCCCGCGACAAGTCGGTAGCCATATTTTTGGACCTTTCGGCCCGCCATAGATAGGGTGTTCTGGGTGAACACACACAGACATTCCCACCTCTGTTAATAACAGAAACTCAAAAATTGTTTTGTTGCTCTTTAACTTGCACTAAAATGTGATTTAAACCATTGAAGTAGCCTGTGTGATATTAAAAAAAACTGCTCGTCTACTTTAGTGATACAAGCTCAGACTCATTTAGAATCTGTTGATGTTTTTCATATAGTGTCTTTACGTGGTGCCTTGATGGATATTGAAATCTTATTTATTTATTTTTTAAATTTTAAACAGTATATAGATGAATAATTTGTGGTAATGCATTGTTTGTGAACACAATTGTGTATGTCAGGCCATAAATCTCCAAAAACTATGCACGTGTGCTTGCTTTGGTGCTGCCACCCCTCATAGACCTCATGCCACCCCTTTGCCACCCTATAAATAATTTTCTAGATCCGCCCCTGCCTACCACTTTCATGGGCCGAGAGAATTTTTATTTATTTTTTTTTATTTTTTTGCGGTCTGCGACCGTCGGCCCACCGGGAAAGTGCCCGGTATGCCAGATGGCCAGTCCGCCCGTGCCCGGAATGATGCCTCCGTGGCTGCCTCAGTTAATTGAGATTTCACTTCTTTCACCTTTGTTCTTCTAAGCTTGCTTTTTGCAGGAACATCGTTGTCATAGTTTTTATGAAGAGTCTGAAAATGTCTCTCAGTGTTTGCTTTCTTTGGAATAGCAATACTTGTTTGGCAGATGTTGTATTTATTACCCCCCCCCCCCCCCCCAACCTCCAATTAATCATACACACATTTCTACAATCCTTAACTTCATCATAAGATTTGGTCTTACCAAGGATTGAGAGCGTTGAATGACGATTAGAGGTTTCAAGGTGGAGTCCACGCCGGCTCAGTCAGGGTTCGGTGCTCTTGAGGCTCGATGGAGTAAAGTAATTGCAGGTTCAGATAATAGTCTTATGTAAAAAGTAATTTCACTCTGAGTCTTGTTTAGAAAAGTTTACGAATCGCCAAATACAATGGCTTCGGTTTAATAACAAGATACAGAAAAAAAAAATACAAAGAACATAAAAGCGAGTAAAGTCTTCACCCGGAGTGTGGCAATCTTCTGTTGTACAATCTTCCAATATATATAGTCTAATCACATCCTCCTTCCTGACTTAAAAACATCTCCTTGTTTGTTAGAGTACAAGATACAGAGGTCATCTACAGGTTGCACATGTGCAGCACGTCTTAACACATTTTACTAACTTAAACTCAATGACTTTCACACTAAATATTCTAGTTCTGCAAAAAGGCATATAGCTTGCATTAAAAATACACATTTCGGTTAACTTGTGGTAAAAGCATACGTTAGCCTTGCATTAGTTCTTCTTAATCCTTCCCCTTTCTGCAACTAAAGCATACACTGTCGTTAGCTCTGCTTATCACTTCTAAGAAAAATAAGAAAATATAGAAGAAACAAAAATACATATTGGCCATTCTAAATGTTGACCTTTTTGGCCTTTAACTATAATACTCAGACTCAACCTGCGCTGAAGCTTTTATATTCAAAGCCTCAACCTCGTTTGTAATCTGTTCCAAGTCACACATAAAAGTATTCAACATACATGATTGTTTAATAAGCATGATCAATCTCAAATTAATTCTTTGCTGTTGTCTCAATAATTTAAGCATTTCCTTGGCCTTCGGATCCATCTTCATTCCTTCCACTCTCGTGGTTCTTCTTCTCTTCCTCGTCTTGTTTCTTCTTGATTTCATCTTGTTCTTTTTGCAAACCTTGAGTAATCAGATTGACCATATCAACTCTAGGTTTCCCCTGATGAATTAGTTCATTTGGTAGGAAATTTTCAGTACAGTTCATATTTGTTAGAGCAGTTTCCACAACACCCTCTCCTGAACTGTAGGAAAAAATTCCCCTCGTAAAATCGCCTATAATCGGTAACCTGTCTTCTCTACACTTCATCAAAAATACGCCAATCTTCTCACTTGCGGTGTCATGTTCGATATATACATCAAACACGTTCCTCCTGTTTCTAATAAATGTAATTTCGTAATAGTATTTCATTACCCTTTGTTATTGATAGCCACGCTCTGTCTCATTAGAATAATGCAACTTTGATACTGAAAGTACATATCCTGTCTGCAAGAGTAACATATTAACAAAAAGAAAGACACAACTACAGATATTAATTTGAAAATGTTTATTGAAATATATAAGAGAATGATATATTTGTACAAGAATGATATATTTTGTACAAGAATGATATATTTTGTACAAGAATGGTATATTGTACGAGAATGGTATTTTGTACGAGAATGGTATTTTTGTACAGGAATGGTATTTTGTACAAGAATGGTATATTTGTACAAGAATGGTATATTTGTACAAGAATGATATATTTTGTACGAGAATGGTATATTTGTACGAGAAAGATATCTGTTTTTATACGAGAATGATATCTTTATACGAGACTGATATTTGTGTATAAGAACAGAGGCATTTGATCAGGTCAATAGAAAGGATGTGATCACATCAAAATAAAACAGAAAAAAAATAGAAAGAGCCTAAAAGTATATAGGCTATATTAACCATCAAAGAATGAACAGACAACTGTTATTGTAATGACTTTATTGAAGTATATATTAACTACTAACTAAAAAAATGAACAGACAACTGGTATTGTATTGACTAAAGAATGACAGACAACTGTTATTGTAATGACTTTATTAAAGAATATAATAATAACTAAAGAATGACAGACAACTGTTATTGTAATGACTTTATTAAAGTATATATTATTTACCAAAGAATGAACAGACAATTTGTATTGTAATGCCTTTATTGCATGTATTAATCACTTATTAAAGAATGAAAAACAACTGTTATTATAATGCATTTGTTAGTAACATACTAGTAGGTTAGAAAGGAACTAACATGTATTAGAAAGAAAGGCAGTCTTACCGTTGAAGGATGTCTTGATCAGAAGTGCGGGACGCAGCAGAGGAGAAGAGTCCAGAACAAAGAAACAGGCCTCTATATATAGATTCAGATGAGGGGAATTCCCAAGAAGATGACATCAAGTGGTCAGATAGTCTATAAAAGGCTGGACCATGAAGAGAGCAAGAGGGGCTGCTTCACACCTGAGGCTGTACCTCCGACACCAGAACCAGCTGATGATGCCTCCATCGCTGATATTGCCTTGACTGAAGAACTTTTCAATACTTATACTTTATTTAATTACTTGTATAGAATGTTAATAGAATATATGTAATGTTAGTAGTATTAGTGTAATAAATAAATGAACTTATAACTTTATAACTAAACTCGGCCTCATGTGGCATTAATTTAAGTCGTTGAGCCTGAACAGACCACGGAGAAGTCTTCTGTCTGATTGTCAGTATTTTTTAAAATGCTTATAATTTAGGTCAGATTTGACTTTCTTACCTAACCTGAGAATAATAAAAATAAGGTAAAGGTGCTTAGAGACGCATCGTAAAACATGGCGCCCAACGTGGGGCAGATTGATCATCAGTTACTGGCCAGGACTGATGACCAAATTGCTCGACAGTTGGCTTAACACTCGCTTGTATGTTAAATATGTAGAGCAAGAGATGAGAAGTTACTGAGGAGAAAACTATATCCTGTAAGACCCAAAACAGAATAGAATAATTCTAAGATTAATTATTAGGTTCAACCCAGAAAGGGTTGAGTGCGCACACAAAAAAGAATAAACCGTACGAGCTTAGAAAGCTGTAGAGTTTATTTAGCCAACGAGATAAGATCTCATATGGCAGGTCTCAGACAGGCTAGAATAGCAAAAGAGACAGGGCTTTCTGTCAGGAGAGGGACGCCTCACTAACAGAGAGCCAGACTCTTCATTCAGGTTTATGTGAGTAATATGCTTGAATGGGAGAAAAAGTAGCTTTAAAAGTGAAATCATTGATTAAAGAAACTGAAATAAGTAAGCTGATCCTTTGGATCCCGTCCAGATTGGGTTAGAGAAAAACCAAAATACTTAAAAGTAAGTTAAAAGTGGTTGATAGGACTTGAACATTAAAAATCTTTAAAATAAATGAAATGGTGAATGTTGGATAACTACTGTTTAACATGACAAATTTAGGCAAAAAGAAAAAATATACAGTGTGTATATTAGGGAGTTAAAAGAGAGTTCAGGAAGAGAAATGAGAGGCTATATTGTTAAAAGTATCATAAAATTAAAATAAGACATTGTAAATTAATCAGAATATATGAAAGAGAAAAATAAAATAATAAGGGGATAGATCCATATTAGCCTGGAAAAAATGAGAAGAGCTTCAATAGATGTTTATCAAAGTAATAGTGAAACGGGCAAGCCCGGGGCAGAAACAGTTAAGAGTTTGAGTGTTTAAAGAGAAAGGGGCCTCAGACAAAAAGTGTGTGTAAGCACAGATTAGATCTAGGAGTGTGTGTACATTTAAATCCATGACACCACTCATATGTTTAAAAACTGTTTTTGACACGGAAAAGTGCTTGGAATAACATCAGGGTCTAAACAAATGTATGCATTTTCCTTGTCAAAAGTACAACAGGTTTTTGTAAATTTAGGTAATAGCTTTCACTTCTGAAAGTAAGGCATAAGCATGTTTTTTCATGTGTGTGCTTTCATTCTAAAAATCACATATGCACAGATGAGAGAAGATTGTAAGGTCAGAAATAGGACCTTATATTCATTCTAAGAAAGAGGCCCATGGAATCTGTGTCAATCTCTGAGAGGAGTGACAGTACAGATAAGATCTGTTTTCTGGTAACTGAGCTAAAGCAAAGACCTAATATCAGAAAGGATTGCTATAAGGACGTTTTATCTGCAGAACAAATTTAATGTTTAGAAATAAAAACCACACAAATAGAAATAAACAATACTAAGAAGCAAACAGGATAGATAAATTTAACTTAAATTGAGACAAAGACAATTTGAACATACAGTAAAATTTGTAATTGATATGTAAAATCACAAACATAACTGAAATAAAATAAAAATGTAAATCTGTTAAAAGTAACAAATTAGAGAGAATAATAGAACAAATGTAACAGATAGAAATGATAAGCAGGGAATGAGCAGCTAGGATAGTTGCAGCCCGTCAGCAGCCTGTAAAATGCCTGCAGTAAGATGAAGATTTACTACAGTCACTGTGTGTTAGTGAGAGTTTAAATGACTCTTTATAGCATATGAAGAGCAAATAATAGTGAATCACATTATAAAATACCAAAGTTAAAATTTAGAGAATATTAGAAGAAGTTGATTAATTATGAATGAGTGAGAAAAAAAAAAAAAAAATATATATATATATATATATATATACAGGGGCGTAACTACAGACAGTGCAGGCAGTGCAGCCGCACTGGGGCCCGTGCGGCGGGGGGGCCCGCTGCGCACCCGGGCCCTGCCCACATCGCAAGTGGGCCCCTGGCGATGAAGTGTCTCGTCAGGATGCTATATTATACATTCATTTTTAACCCATAATAATAAAACCGATTTAAATGACGTTCTTCTCGTTTTATTAATTTGAGGCCGTTTCTATTGCGTTATTTTGATGACAAATGTGAGAGAACATAATTGTAACACGAGAGTAGAGCGCAAATTTCTCTGTTTTCTCTCAGGCGGATATCTTTCACTGGGCAATTCACAATGACGTGCATGCGTTCTCATAATGGTCTCACGGCTCATGCTCTCGCTCACATACGTGTGCGAGCTCAAGCCTTGTCCTGTGCACTCCGAGTGAACCTTCTTGCTCTTTCTTTAGAATTGTTTTCTCACCTTGAATTAATGTTGCCGTAAACTTTCAACCACCAGACTCTCGATTAAATGAAGAATAGCACCGTATAGGCTAGGGGAGCGCGGTGCACAACCTAACGCGGAGTAAGTAACACAGATATCACTGAACATTTACAACGCAAAAGTAAATTTCTAAAGTTATTTTTTTCCATCTCTGTTTTTTTTTTTTTTTTTTTGTGTTTATTTAAAATAAGACAAATCTGATATTATTTAATCTTATTTAACAGTTGAGACTGTTATTTAATGCTAACCAGCAAATCCCAGTTGTGCAGATGGGGTGCTATTATAGCCTATTCTATAGCCTAATTTTATAAATTCTTTTGAGAAACCATGAGAAAAGGGCGACTAATGACTCACAGTCAATCTTCAGAAATTATGAATTATTATATTTTTAACTAGCCTACGCTGTATAGCCTAGCTGTATGATGTGTTTGCTATCAAACTCAAAACATTGTATAGGCTATTTTTAATGATTAAAAATGCCATTTTTTATTATTTTTGTATTAATTAATTTTTTGGACATAATGTTTTAGTTTAGATATTTTTTTATTATATAAGGTAACATTTTAAGCTGTCATTTGGTCATGTTAATCTTAATGCGCCTCACCTTTGGGGCATGTTGTCACAATTCACTTCTAAGAAAAAAGTATCCTATAGGCTATAGAAATTATAAGGACTCACCTTTTCGTTTCATGAGATAGGCCTAGCATTTGCGATCTGATTTGTTTTTGCCAGTTCTCAGTTATTAAAGTCTATATAGTTATTTTGAGATAAATGCTTATAAATATGTATTTATTGAATTATTTTATTTAGTGATCTATCAGTTCATCAGATCTTCTATGATGTGTGGGCACACATCGACAGAAACATTGGAAACATCAAATTAAATGCGCTGAGTTTGAAATTGTAAATCACACGTCATTCACATTCTACCGCTTATTGTTGACTATTTATAGGCCTACACCCCTAAATGTTCCCGTTTCTTCCCGCCCGGTATTTTATCAAAAATGGCAGTAACAACCAAAAGTGTTTAGAAATATTTTGAGAAAACCATTAAAATTATTCCACATAATAAATGAGTCTTGTTTTATTTGTTATAATTTCCATGACTTTCCAAAAGAGGGTGAAATATTGAGAGATTGATTATGCTGATCAGACAAAGAAATAAAGATATTTATAAATAGGCCTATATAGCCTACTATAAATCATGTAGGCCTAACGTTACCATGGAACAGCTGTGTGGAAACGCGTCATCACAGTCCGTGAAAGGGTCCATTCATAAATCTCTATTTTGATCATGTGACAAGACTACAACTCCGGCGGCAAAATTAAACGGCTGAGACTTAAGCGAGTAGCCATGCCATTCAAACACAAAAGTGGTTGTAAGAAGAGACAGGAGAGAAAAGAACAGGAGGAGAAGACTGCCAAGCTCCCAAAATTGGATTCCTTTGGATTTTTTACCAATTCTCCCCATCTGAAGTCCACTCCAAGCAGCATTTGTACATCATTATCGGTTCAGCTTGATTCAACTACAACGCTGCCCTCATGTAGCACTAGCAGGTAGTCTAGTCTTAGGAAGCTATCTAATGTTGGTGTAAATAATCATGAATTATAACGTAAATTATTGTGGTCAGCAGCTCATTAATAGCGTTGTAGACAGTGCTTGAAGTGGATGAAATAAAGTGCCGGTACTTTAAACAAATATGGACGTAGTGTTCGTGACGTCACCCATTGGAATCGGATACTGAAGCGTAAAGTAGCAGCGAACTGGCAGTGGCCATCTCGGCAGCGCGCCCATCGCGCGTCACTCCCGAATAACTGAAAATGGGCAAAAAGGCGGGACGTGGTGGAGCTGAGATGACGTGAAAACTAACAGACGGCAGACAAATGGCAATCCAACTGTCACTCAAAGTGGCCACGCCCTTAATTATGCAGACCCCCCATGCATTTAAGCTCCAAATTGAAAGTGAATGGGAAATAATAATAAAAAATTAATAATAAAAAAATCCTCTCATTTAATTTAATCAATAAACAAATCGAATCTGAAAATTTCTACATTTAAATAAAGGTTCTAGAACATAGTGGAATTAACTTTTTATCTCATTCACAAAGAAAGATGAAAGGCTAACCTTTGCACTCTGAGAAAAGGTTTACTGTTTGATGTATTATTGGGCTGTTGTTTTGTAATGTATTGGGTTTATTTACATTTTAATCAATTAATCTCTTATATAGAGATGTATGTATAGATGACAGAATAGAGTCATGTCTTTCAGTGGTGACTTGTAACTTTCTGCAAATTCATGTATAATAATTTGCAAAAGGAAACAATTTAAAATATATCATACAACAACAGAATGTTTAAATATACATTTCCAGTCAAACGTTTGTAAACATTACTATATTATTTTTATGTATTCTGCTCATCAAGCCTGCATTTATCTGATCCAAAATCAAAAACAGTAATATTTTTAAATATTAAAACTGATAAAGACTTATCTGAGGAGCAGCATGAGTCAGGAGAGGTTGAGCGGGCTGGCTATTTTATCCATTGAGCGCACCAGAGCCCGTGAAATGGACATTAAGGACATTGTCGATGATTTTGCTCAGCGAAAGGCTCGTCGGACGCAACTCAAATAGGCACAGATACTTTTCAAAGGATTCAGTGCACCTTATAAGCTGCCATGCCCCTGGCTGTTATTATTTTAGGGCCACTTCATTGTGTGTATGTGCTTGTGGATTTTAAATTGTTTGTGTGTTTAAGTTCATTTAACACAAAAAGTAGCAATACACAGCTGCAAAAATAAATAAAGTTGAATTAACGTATTTGATTTCCATTGTTGTCCTTGATTTAAAAAAAAAAATAGATTAGTGTCAATGATTCATTTAGCTTATATCTGCACCCTAATTACATACAAAATTACCTAATTACAAATAAAGTAAATTTTAACACAAAACTCTTCACTCTTATACTGAAATCATCACAGACTGTACCTTGATATAGAAAGGCAACTTATTCCACTTCTTATTACCTGAATATTTAAACAACCTTTGACCATATAATGTCTTACACCTACATTAATATATGCTTCTATAGGGTTCTATAGGGTTCCTTTCTAGACACAAGCGCAGTGTGTTTCTGCTTCATCAACCCTATATATAACTGCAGACAAGGGGGCCCATCGTAATAGCCTGCACTGGGGCCCATCATTATTAAGTTACGCCACTGTATATATATATATATATATATATATATATAGCAGAGAAAAAGAAAATAAGTGTAAGATGTGAAAGGGACTAAAAATTAAATAAAGGCAAAAAAGACTTGTTAATAAAAAATAACAAGTAAGTTGTCCCAAGAAGAAATTTAACTATCAAAAAGAAAAGATTAATTAGTTGCAGAGCATTACGCAGCTTGAGAATTGATTAATAACTGAAATATAGTGTAAAGGACGATTGCAATGTAAAGAATAATAAACAAACAATAATAGCCAAATAGAAATAATACTTTTTAGCACTAGAACTTTAGAAAGATTATTATTAAAAAAGAAAAATAAAAGAAAATAAAAGAAAAAGGACCTTTGAAATCTGTCTAAAAACAGAGAGAGGGGGAGAAGAGACTCGGAGAGCAGAGAAACAGATAAACCAGAGACATGAAGATTTACGATTACCCCAGACACTGGGAGTTTAGTGAGAGCAGAAACAGAGAACAGAAGGTCTAAAGAAATCAAATGTAAATCAAAATAAGAAAAATGTAAAAATAATTATAGTAACTCGATAGATTTAAAATACTGATTTGAAACAGAAAATAAGGGAACAAGAAATTATAGTCCTGTATTAAAAAGGTAAGGTGAGGCACATGAGAAGAGAGAAAAAACAAAAACAAAACCCAACTTATTCCTGAATAAGAATGTAAGTTATAAGTAAATAAGAACTACTGGTTATTTAGCCCACTTTACGTTGTACAAACAACTAAGAACAAGAATTATAAGAAATGTGGATAATGTTTTTGGACAGTGTTAATTTGACAAAAAGATAGGAAAATATGAGCTATAAGTGTTTAATAACAAACAAGAACTCTAAAAAGGAGAAATGAGCTGAATAAAATAATAACCATAGGGAATTAAAGAAATAATGTATTAAAGAATTAGTGGCATTAGATTATTGAAAAGATTAAGTAAAAGCTGTTCTGATGAGATACATTAATGGACTACTGACAGTAAAACAGTTAAAGGTGCCCTAGATTGTTTTTTTACAAGATGTAATATAAGTCCTAGGTGTCCCCTGAATGTGTCTGTGAAGTTTCAGCTCAAAATACCCCATAGATTTTTTTTTAATTAATTTTTTTAACTGCCTATTTTGGGGCATCATTAACTATGCACTGATTTTTTCAGCACGGCCCCTTTAAGAGATGCGCTTCCTCTGCCACACGAGCTGTCGACTATATTACAGCGCATTTACAAAGTTCATACAGCTAATATAACCCTCAAATGGATCTTTACAAGATGTTCGTCATGCATGCTGTATGCATGCTTCGAATTATGTGAGTAAAGTATTTATTTAGATGGTTACGTTTGATTCTGTGTGAGTTTGAGGCTATATGCTCTGTGGCTAAAGCTAACATTACACACTGTTGGAGAGATTTATAAAGAATGAAGTTGTGTTTATGCATTATACAGACTGCAAGTGTTTAAAAATGAAAGTAGAGACGGCTCTTGTCTCCGTAAATACAGTAAGAAATGATGGTAACTTTAACCACATTTAACAGTACATTAGCAACATGCTAATGAAACATTTAGAAAGACAATTTACAAATATCACTAAAAATATCATGATATCATGGATCATGTCAGTTATTATTGCTCCATCTGCCATTTCTCGCTGTTGTTCTTGCTTGCTTACCTTGTCTGTGCACAGATCCAGCCGTTAATACTGCCTTTCCTTGTCTAATGCGTCGAATGGGCTGGCATTATGCAAATATTGGGGTCATACATATTAATGATCCCGACTGTTACGTAACAGTCGGTGTTATGTTGAGATCCGAGTGTTTTCCGGAAGTCTTTTAAACAAATGAGATTTACATAAGAAGGAGGAAACAATGGAGTTTGAAACTCAATGTATGTCTTTTCCATGTACTGAACTCTTGTTATTCAACTATGCCGAGGTAAATTCAAATTCTGATTCGAGGGCACCTTTAAGTAATCTAGTCAGACAGCTTGATTATACAAGCCTCAGAGGAGGCAGACTAAAAATCAGAATAAAAACCCCAAACATGTTAGTGTTAAAATTATAAGAGTTAATCAGAAGCAATAAGAAATCAAATATAGGCGGTGAGGAAAACACAAAATCAGATTTATGCTGATTAAGCGAGAAGGACTGAGAGAAAGTCCAACTATGATTGATGCTAGAGCATTACCTAAGATAAGGTTATTAGAATAACATTACCACTTAAATTAAAGAAACATTTAAGTAAACATAAAATGAGCAATTGAATTACAAGACTAAAGAAACACTAAAGTATATTTGGAGTGAGAGATTTGGTGAATCAGTTTTATTAAAGTAAGCTACAAAGGCATAAGATTTATGAGACAGTGACAGAGTGGATGGAAAAGTCACTTTTGAAGTTCAGAAGTACAGTAAAAAAGTACAGAAAAAGTGCTGGAAAATAGCTACTAACATATTTGTCAAAAAAAATAAAATAAATAAAAAACAATTAGAATGACAGAGAAGATCAAAATTATGAAACAGATAAAGCTATGGAAAGGCTTTGGTGAGAAAAAAAAAAAGAGTTTAATAAAGAAACAAATGTAACCAAGAAAAAATAACAACATAAAATAATGTAAAACTAATTACCATACAAGTAAAAGTAAATGGCTTTATATATCAATTATACATGATGTAAACGTATGCAAAAACAAGCAACATATCAATAAATATAAAGGAAAAAAGGGATACAAATTTAAATTATAACTTGTGATGGACATAAGGTTCAAAAGTGATAGAAAATTAACAGATTAGATGATACAAAAATATTTTTATAAGCTAAGAAACATGTAAAGATGGACGATGGACATGGAAGATGGACATAGTTAGCAGGTTATCATCACTCAATGGCTGGCTGTCTAAGTGGTGTCCGCAGAATAACATAGGTTTCATAGACAATTGGAAAAGCTTTTGGGGCAGACCTGATCTGTTGAAAAGAGATGGTATTCATCCCTCCCGGGATGGTGCTGCTCTTCTATCTAGAAATTTGGCAAATAGTCTTAGAGCTGAAACATGACAAACCAGGGCCCAGATCAGGACGCAGACAAACTGGCTAAACCGACCGTCTGCTAGCCGCCTCACGTCACAGAACTCAGATAATTCACAGCACATAGAAACACTTTCACCTAGATATTATCACATAGAGACTGTGTCTGTACCTCGAACTAGTAAATACAAAAAATTTCCGAAACCTTTTAAGGGTAAAAATTTAATTGATGTTCAAAAAATGAAAATCACAGATAAATCAGATAAACAAATGATAAAGCTTGGGTTACTGAATATTAGATCTATTTCTTCAAAAGCACTTATTGTAAATGAAATTATCACAGACAATAAACTAGACTTGCTGTGTTTGACAGAAACCTGGCTAAAACCAGACGATTACATTACTTTAAATGAATCTAGTCCTCAAGGTTATGATTATCGACACAATCCTCGACAGAAAGGCAAAGGGGGAGGTGTTGCTGTAATTTATAGTAATATATTCAGAATCATTCAAAAGAATTTCAAATATAATTCCTTTGAAGTGATGGTGCTTTATGTAACATTATGTAAGTTGACATTTGTGCTGGCTACTGTATACAGGCCACCAGGGCACCATACTGACTTTATCAAAGAATTTGCTGATTTTCTATCAGAGTTAGTACTAGCTGCGGATAAAGTCCTTGTTGTTGGTGATTTTAATATCCATGTAGATAATAACAAAGACGCATTTGGATTGGCATTTGCAGACATTTTAAACTCTATTGGAGTTAGACAACACGTGTCAGGACCCACTCATTATCGTAATCATACCCTAGATCTAATACTGTCGCATGGAATTGATATTGATGCTGTTGAAATTCTACAGCAGAGCGATGATATTTCAGATCATTATTTAGTCTCGTGTATAATACAATTAGCCAAGGCTACAAAACCACCACCCAGCCATAAATATTGTAGAACCATCACGTCTACCACTAAAGATTACTTCGTAAATAATCTCCCCGAGCAGTTTCATCGCCTTAGTATACCTGATAACTTAGAAGAACTCGATGCTGCAACAGAAACTATTGGCTCTCTCTTTTCCAGCACATTAGATGCAGTCGCTCCTTTACGTCTAGAGAAGATTAAGGAAACTAATCCAACGCCGTGGTATGACGAGCACACTCGGGCTCTAAAACGAGCTGTGAGAAAAGCTGAACGTAGTTGGAAGAAAACAAAACTAGAAGTTTTTCGCCTTTCGTGGAAAGAAAAAATGATTGAGTATAGAACGGCTATAAGAAATGCTAGATCTACTTATTTTTCAAATCTCTTAATAGAAAACAAACATAATCCTAGGTATTTATTTGACACAGTGGCTAAATTAACTAGAAACAGAGATTCAACTGCTGACGTTTCCATAGAGCACAGCAGTAATGACTTTATGAACTTCTTTACTTGCAAGATTGATAATATTAGAGAGAAAATTAAAAACATGCAACCGTCTACAGTTTCGCTTCAGACAGTGCACTGTAGTGTCCCTGAGGTAAAACTAGAATCATTCGCCGCTATAGGAAAGGAAGAATTATCTAAACTTATCAAATCATCAAAATCAACGACATGTATGTTAGACCCAATTCCGACTAAACTACTGAAAGAAATGCTTCCAGAGGTCGTAGGTCCACTTCTTGATATAATTAATTCATCGTTAACACTAGGATACGTGCCAAAAACCTTTAAGCAGGCTATTATTAAACCTCTTATTAAAAAACCTCATGTAGATCCGAGAGATTTAGTAAATTACAGGCCAATCTCGAATCTACCTTTTCTGTCAAAGATACTAGAAAAGGCAGTTTCAACACAACTGTGCTCCTTTTTAGAAAGAAATGGAATCTGTGAGGATTTCCAGTCAGGATTTAGACCATACCATAGTACTGAGACTGCTCTCGTTAGAGTTACAAACGATCTACTCCTATCATCCGATCGTGGCTGTATTTCTCTATTAGTGTTATTAGATCTCAGTGCTGCTTTTGACACTATCGATCACAACATTCTTTTAAAAAGACTTGAAAACTATATTGGCATTAGTGGAACTGCTTTGGCATGGTTCAAATCGTACTTATCTGACCGTTATCAGTCTGTAGTAGTAAATGAAGAGATGTCGTATCGATCACAGGTTCAATATGGAGTACCACAAGGCTCAGTACTAGGACCGTTGCTTTTCACTCTGTACATGCTACCCTTAGGACAGATAATTAGGAAGCATGGTGTTAGTTTTCATTGCTACGCTGACGATACTCAGCTCTATATTTCCTCGCGCCCTGACGAAACCTACAAATTCACAAAACTAACAGAATGCATAGCTGACATTAAAAACTGGATGACAAGAAATTTCTTATTATTAAATTCAGAAAAAACTGATATCCTAATCTTTGGACCAAAAACTTCCTCACGAAAAAACCTTGAATACTCTCTAACACTTGACGGGTGCTCCATTAAACCTTCGTCCTCAGTTAGGAACCTGGGTGTGCTCTTTGATACCAATCTTTCATTTGAAAGTCATGTTTCTAGTATCTGTAAAACCGCATTCTTCCATCTAAAAAATATATCTAAATTACGACATATGCTCTCAATGACAAATGCGGAACAGTTGGTTCATGCATTCATGACCTCAAGACTAGATTATTGTAACGCTCTACTGGGTGGTTGTTCTGCTCGGCTTTTAAACAGACTACAGTTGGTCCAAAATGCGGCAGCTAGAGTTCTTACTAGAACCAGAAAGTATGACCATATTAGCCCAGTTCTGTCAACATTACATTGGCTCCCTATTAAACATCGTATAGATTTTAAAATCTTGCTACTTACTTATAAAGCTCTAAATGGTTTAGCTCCCCAGTACCTAAGTGAGCTCTTAATGCATTATAGTCCTTCACGTCTATTGCGATCTCAGAATTCAGGCCAGTTGATAATACCCAGAATATCAAAATCAACTGAAGGCGGCAGATCCTTTTCCTATTTAGCACCTAAACTCTGGAACAATCTTCCTAGCATTGTTCGGGAAGCAGACACACTCTGTCAGTTTAAATCTAGACTAAAAACACATCTCTTTGCTCTTGCATACACATAACACATTATCAATACATTAACATTTTTCAAATCCGTTAAAGGATTGTTACGCTGCAATAATTAGGTCGGCCGGAACTGAGAACATTTCCTATAACACTAGATATACCTGTACATCAGAATAAGAATGGCATCTACGCTAATATCTGTCTCTCTGCTTATCCTGAGGTTTGCCGGGTACTGGATCCAGGCCGTATCCAGATCAGATGGAGAACCTGTGTCTGGACCTGCCTACAATGTAGCCCAGGAGACAATGGGCCTACAGATCCAGTTCTGGCTGCATCTATAATTCTGATTTTTAATCCCCGTATCCGCTTACATATATTTATATATAATCTATTTTTAATCTCTATAATAAAATGTATAATTTAGATTTTGATCTCCATATCCATTTACATATATTATATATATATCTTCCAAGGGGTTTTTTCCCTCCTAGGACTTTTTTCCCAGTGTTAGCACGCTGGGTTTTTCTCCTAGGGGGTTTTTTCCACCCCTGGGAGTCAGCCGACATTGGCTTAATGTAGCACCATCTTGTATATGTTACATATTACCACGCTTGTTTGTACAGCTTATTTTTAACCACTTCCCTTTTTTATGTGCTTCTAATATGTAAAGCTGCTTTGAAACAATTACCAATTGTAAAAGCGCTATATAAATAAATTTGACTTGACTTGACAAAGATACATGGAAAAAATAATAATAATAATAATTAAATAACAAATTTAGCAGATATTGTTGAAGAAATAACAATATCAAGATTAAACAGATATGTAACTCTTATTAGAGTGTAATAGGATGATTAGAGAAGTTTTAAAATATGAAAATGCATAAAACTATACAAATAGGTAGGTTAATTACTAGAATTTAAAATTGAATAAAAAGAAGGTTTTTACTAAATGCTTTCAATAAAAATAGGTGAGAATTAATGCTTTCTCTATAAACAACAAAGAAAGATTGCCATAAGGACCTACAATGTGTCTGTAGGTGATAATACTTTATAGCAGGGATAATATTGAGAAGAAAAAAAAAAAAAACATCTGTCAGTTTTAGTCGATGCAGAGACTATAAAGATAACGATAAAGATGCTTGGAAAAGCAGGACTAAATGTGAAGAATGATGACAAATGAATTATTGACAAATATGAGTGTATTTAGGGGATATTAAATATTTACACACTAAATTGGTGAGAGCATAAGCTGGTTTGAAATCCCTAAAATGAAAAGGAGTTTTTGAGACAAAAAGACCAAAAAGAGACTTGGTTAATAAATTGAGTCAAAATAGCAGATTTAAAGGGTTACTTCAGGATTTAGCATTAAGCTTTGTATTAGTAGAATACCACTAGTATTTTCGAATTAGCGTGCTTTCCCCCTTCATATCAGCCCGAGATGAGAGATTTATGCATTTTTATTCTGTAAAAAAGCCTCCAATGACGCAAAAATCGTCATTTTGCGTCATCGGAGGCTTTTTTGGCCAGAGGCTTAAAACTACAGCCAGTAATAGCAAGTAGTTCCGCATTTTTTCACCACGCCCATACATATGCGCGTTTGAGGTTACTCACGGACATAGATCAGGCCAGGCTGTTCGTCCTCTGGGAAAGTGAATATAGATGGTATCGCGGTGTCCTTCAGAATGGTTCTCTTCATTGCAAAGATATTTGGTTCGTAGTCCTCGTGCTTGAAATGGAGACTACATATTCTGCGGTTTTTTAGGTTTTCTATAACGGTGTCATCTCCAAACTTCGGGTGTTTGATGGCCCGCAGCCACTGTTTACATCGCTCCAAATCTTTAACTTAATCGGAAAATGATGGAAACTTGTCCTTTCCTGGTTTTGGGTGTACATCCAGGTACAAAGCAATTTAGCACCATTTCGCTGTAAATGTATGAACTAACTCACGATTTATTTGTTTGAATTTTCCTGAATGCCGCCTGTAACCGATAGGCGTGGTTTGGGCGTGGCCTCTGTTGTGGAAATTTTAATTTTTCATATGCTTTTTACCCGTATTCTTGTGAAATATGATGCTTATGGAACATGGTATGATGTTGGCTTAAGTGGTAATGTTTAACATAGTGTTAACATAGATGTTAGAAATAGAAAGAGCAAGATATGGTATGGGGATATGCAAGATGTATGTTAAAAACATGTCTGTGCTAACAATGTGTGGAAAGTTACAGCCACTAAGAGATGTTCCAAATATGGTAAAAGGACAGAGGCTTCGGCCTTGGAGGTTAGAGATATAAAAGTGAGGGGAAGCTTTCGTTCTTGGTCTTACACTCTGCAGCTACTTGTGTTTCTGTATGACCTGTCTGACCTTTCTTGCAAGAAATAAAAGCTTTAAAGACAATTGGACGTGTTTGTCTCTTATGCAGTAGGGTCGGAGTTGATTTTTTGCCACAACAATTGGTGTCAGAAAGTGGGATTCCATGGATGTGCCTTTTGGACCCGAGAGCGGATGGTGACTGATCATCCTGGACTTAATAGTAGTCTCAGCCCTACCCCGAATAGATTAAGGGATGAGGGGCCGACCGCCAGGGTCCAGAGGGGGACACCACTGGAATCAGAAAACGAACCCAGGTGGCTACACGACTCTCTGGTAAGAGATAAATTTAAATTTTATGGGGAATTAAGAGTAAGTGTGATTTGGTAAAATTTGGAAGATTAGGAAACAGGAAAAATTGAAAAATTTGTTTATGTGGGTAAAATAGGTTTTTGAATAGAAGAAGTGAAAAAAGGGGAATTTATGTTTTGGTAAAACGAATAATTAGGAAACAGGACAAACCATTGTGGCGACTCTGACTGACTCTGTGGTCGTGGTCCGGAGGGTTTTGGGAATTGAGGTCGGCTGCTGTATAAAATTTCCGGGGAGAAATTTCAAGCTGTATCTTTTTTTAACATCATAAAAAAAAAAAGAAGCAGTGCGATCAAGAGGTTCCTAAAACTGACCACGTTTGAGTAAGAGCGTTTTCTGGGTCACACTGAAACACATTTTGGGATTGAGCCCAACTACAGCCGAGGTTGCTGTAGTTTATAAATTTGTGAAGGTGTGACGGTCGGATCGCTCGAGTCGATAGTGATCTGAGCAGTGAGGCTCAGCCCGTCCAATTTTGGGATAAAAATTGGATCTGGAGGAGACGTCCACCAGATTATTAGGTGCGCGCCGAAAGGAAAGCCACGGGAGTCAGAAAAGGAGAACCAAAATGGGGAATCCCAGAGCAAGCTTGCAAAAAGTGTGTGTCTAGGGGACATTGATAAATTAATTATCACGATTTCCCAGCTGGAAAAAAAAACATGTGTGAACGGCTGGTTGCAGGAAGCAGAAAAGAGAGAGCGGAGAGCTCTGCAGAAACAGTTAGTGCAACCGGTAGAGGAGGAAGTGCAGGATAAAGAAAAAACCTGAAAAAAAACAGAAAAATATAAAACACGATAAAAATGAAGGAAAAGTTAGTTAAGTATTGTGATTTCCCAGAAGAGGGAACGTTGAGTGGTCATAAGACTTGAAGTTGAAGAGAACTGCGATTTGGGGATGTTGTGTTTGAGAGCAATGTGTGTGTGAAATGTAAGCAGACTAGAGATTGTAGGCTAGACGAAGCCTACAATCTCAGAAGGGAAAGAAGGCAAAAAGAATTGGCATGTGAAGAAGTTCGATGTGAACGTAACTTACAAAAAGTTTTGTTTATTCATCCATTAAATGGATGCATGACATTAGATGTCTAGAGAACTACAACTTATATAAGAATGATTGAAGGAGAAAGCAGCTATAAGGCTGTCAGTCCAACCAAGTAGTAGAAATATGATTAAAATAATATTGTGGTTCTGCAAAACAGTAGAAACCATATTGATAATATGTTTTGCATCTGCAAACTAACTATTTGATAGTGAGATAAGTGGCTATGATGAAGGGAAATATAGCAGGAAAAAATTAATTTTGTGAAAGTGAAAATGAAAATGAAAATTCTAAAAGAATGTTTCACTTTGGGGGAAAAAAAGGTTGAACAGTCTCAAGTATGTTTTTATGTGATGAGCGCATCGCTATCACAATGTAAAATGACTAAAATGATTTAGGACCTTTAATGTCTAAATGTTTGGTTTTTGATGGTCAAAAGTTAAATGGCAGGAAAAATGAGACTGCCAGTTGTAACGAAGACTCAACCTGACTGGAAATTTGTAACCTCTAATTTCCATGATGTGTGAGTAAAAGACAAATATAAACAGTTGTTTATTTGGAAATTAATGTAATTTCTGGCAAAGTCTTAAGCTAGGCCAGAGTCAAAAGACAGTAGATAAAGTTTGATGTCAAAAGTTATAAAAGGCAGTGGACCAGTCCTGAAATCCTCAGTCTCTCTCATTCAAAGTCAGCTAAAAGCTGCTATCTGAGCTTGTGTCATAAGAGATAACAAGCTATTTATAGTGAAGCACAGTGTCTCAGCTGAAAATCATGGACACAGAGATGTTAAAAGAAATGATTGCCATGAAGAGGGAAATTAACTTTTAAATTTGTTAAAGGAAAACTCAATGAGTGTAAAGAGGTCTTTAAATTAGTAATATAGACCTTGAAGGACAGAAGTGACTATTTTGATGAATTTCTTCTATGACCAGTAACTTTTTTGTCTGATCTTTGTCACCACCATGTGCAGGGCTGATGGCTCCGGTTACAGATGTGGCAGAACATTACACTGAATGGACAGTTGTGAGAATTAAATTCACCGAGTATATTCTCAGCACGGATACGTTGCTGCTGAGAGAATGCACAGTCTAATGATTTTAGTGATTAAATACTGCTGTTATTAACCTGTCTCCATGTTTTAACACTATTAGGCAGTCCAATGGCTCAGGTGGCTCTTGAATGCAACTTCCCTAAGCTCCAGAAAACACCTGATTCTGGTGAAGAAAACTGTCAAAGATCTGGAATGGGAAAGAGCGGGTACCAGTGTGCACGAGGTGATTTCTCAAAGACGGGTAAGATCCTCTTTGGCCAGACGAGGACAACCTAAGGCAGGGGGTTACCGCCGCCACTGGGCATCTACCCTGATGGGAGGTGTTTATGTGAGATGGGTATGAGAGTTGAGCAGGATGTCTGTGAGGCCAGCAGCATCATGAAGGGGGAATGACCTGTGAGAAGGACAGCAGTCTGACCCAAAAATGCTCCTCTATACCACTCACCAGAAACCGCGTTCCTGAGAGGGCTTGTTTTTCATTGTGACAAGCAACTATGCCAGGGGACAAGACCCTGAGGAAAAAGAGTATTGATATAGAGCTGATGGGAATGAGCTTTCAAGAGCCGACTAAGAACATGAGGTGATTGTCCGTAATTTCTGGGGAGACCAGAGTAAAATTTAGTAACAGGATGTTGGTTGCCCTGTTGGCAAGAATTGTATAGAAGTTTAGGATTCAGCAGGATGATGAATCCCTGAATTCATGAGGCTGTGTGATTTTTGAACTAATGTGTCTCTATCATAGTTTTTACTCCTGCAGGTCATTAGACATGGCAGAGGATAATTCCAAGGCAATGGTGGTGTTAAAGATGAAGACTGATTTTGCAGATACAAGAGAAAGTTAAGTGCATTCAGCATTTAAACTAAACATACCCTCAAAAATGGCAACTGGCATAACATATTTTAGATGGTGATAATGTTTTCTTTATTTGAAAGTTAAAACATTTAGATTTGACCAAGGGTTATGTATAGTAATTTGATGTTAAATTCAGTCTAAGTTACAGTCTTAAGAGGCTGCTGAAGTGATTATTTGTGAAGAGAGAGAGAGATGGCTGGGGTAGAGGCAAGGATACGCTGTCTGTCTGTTATCAGTCTGCTAAAGTTTAAACAAAACAAAGCAATGAGACTGGAACCAAAACAACCCAGCTGACTTTTGTGAAAAATAATTATAGTGAACAGATATGCTTTGAGACTGAATAAAAGATCATGTAAGAAACTAAGTAAAGATCTACAGAAAAATGGGAAGTTTAAAGATATGCTTTTAGGATTAACACCAAAGGCAACTTTGAAAGTGAGCAACTTATAGTCATGTGTGTCTAATGTGAGTGAGTGTGAGAGTGACTGGACTCATGTTTTGTATGTGTTAGTTTGGGGAAAATCCATAGAGAGTGTATATGTCATTAAATAGTGTGAATGAGTGTTTTATCGTTACAGATGGGTTAAGTGAAACGAGAAATTTTGAGAAGCAGATATTTTGACTGAATCTGATGAAAAGATGATACAGAACATGGGACGAGCTTTAAGTGGATTGTTTATCCAGCTCTGTCTACTAATGGTAATTATGACTACTTTTGTCATTAATGATATTGATATGAATTACTCTCTGGATCAGTAAGTTTAAGTATTTATGAAAAATTGGAATTGTGAAATTGAAGATTGCCGTCCATGGGTTAAAACCCCTTGTCTAAATTTAACTTGGGGTCTGAATTTAAACACTGTCAGCTATGTGTGATCACAATGCTAAATGTAAAAATGTAGACTTGACGGCAGAGAAACAGTGACACACTGGCAGTAAACAAGATTATCCAGAGAGCCCAGTAACCTTCGTAGAAGGAACATCATTGTTGTTTGACTATCCTTGATCAAGTCTGTACACCATGACTTGACCTGCTAGATAAACCATTTGATAACTGTGAGGACATGTTGTTTGTAGATGGCTCTGTCTTCAGAGACAAAACAACAGACTGGAATAGCGAAGGATAAGTTGTGACCGGGGAATGTGAAGTGTTGGTTTCAGGGCTACTGTCCTCTATTTGGCATAAGCAGATGAGTTTTGACCCTCACTGGAGGGGGTAGACTGACTGAAAGAATTGTAATATCAATTGAGAAACAGAGTAAAGAAAATCATTGCACAGTAAATGAGTGCGCTCCAGAAGTACACCCAGCATTGGCTGAGGTACCTGCTAAATTTTGAGCTAAACATAAGAATAAAGTGGTTCTGTTTGTCATAGAGTGTGTTGAGATTACAGACTGGAGTCTCAAGAAAAGAGTGACAATGTGAGTTATAGTGAGAAGTTAGGAGCTTTTATGACAGAATACAAGGGAGAAGTCAAGGTGGAAAGAATTGTGACTATCTACACAGGTGCCCATTGTTAGGTTGGGGTGGTAGACGATCTTTGGGGTGCTGTGGTTTGAATTTCTGGTTGTGCCCAAACTAATGAAAAAAGTTTCTGTTTCTTTAGGAAGTGCTGGAGCAGACACAGGAGATTGTGTGTAATCTGTCATCTGAAAATAACCTTGATTTTTCTAACTCTTTACAGAGCATGTTCAGAGACAGAGAAAGCTGGAGAAAATCTGGTTGCAGAATTGAAGATGGATTTTAGTTTAGTGTTGATGGCAAATGTTGTTTAGAGAAACATGTCACCAACCACTATGATCAATTAATGAACAATGTATCAAAAAGGGGGATGGTAACTAACGAATGTGTGGCTGAAAATATGCCTGAAACTTCTAAATTAGGTTGGAAGAACCCATTTTTGGGAATAGAAGGGGCTAAACAACGAGTGGCATCAACAGAATTGTGTGAACATGACATGTTGAACTATTGCAAAGCAATGTTTTCTATTTTCTATTATGTTTTCTATTTCTATCTGTATCCTGTCTAAAATTTTCATTTAGGTGAAATCAGCTCAAGGAATTCCAAATCACCACTGAGGCTGGACAATGACACATCATGGGCTACAAAATGGATCTGTTGTGATAAGATGTTATAGAACCTAAATTTGCATGCTATATGTCTGTTAAATGAAGGATTTCTATGATTGGGTGATGTATCTGAATTTGTTGTTTGTATGAAGATCAGAAATGAGGAGCATAAATGTGACATAAGAACTTAAATTTACTGTATAAGATACTTTAAGATGAATATGGATGACTAGTGGTTAATCCTCAAAGAATGTGATAGTAAAATGTAACCGAGGTATTTGACTTCATGGTAAAGCCCATTCTTTATCTATCCTATTTAGCTTGCTAAAACACAGGGTCTATCCCCACAGAAAAAGCCTTAAGCATTTTCTAACTTTCTTCACAAATTTAAGAGTGTGATGTGAAATGAAGTAGAAGTAATCATTAGTTATCAATGAATGATAAGAAGAGGGAATTGTTGTGGAAATTTTAATTTTTCATATGCTTTTTACCCGTATTCTTGGGAAATATGATGCTTATGGAACATGGTATGATGTTGGCTTAAGTGGTAATGTTTAACATAGTGTTAACATAGATGTTAGAAATAGAAAGAGCAAGATATGGTATGGGGATATGCAAGATGTATGTTAAAAACATGTCTGTGCTAACAATGTGTGGAAAGTTACAGCCACTAAGAGATGTTCCAAATATGGTAAAAGGACAGAGGCTTCGGCCTTGGAGGTTAGAGATATAAAAGTGAGGGGAAGCTTTCGTTCTTGGTCTTACACTCTGCAGCTACTTGTGTTTCTGTATGACCTGTCTGACCTTTCTTGCAAGAAATAAAAGCTTTAAAGACAATTGGACGTGTTTGTCTCTTATGCAGTAGAGTCGGAGTTGATTTTTTGCCACAACACCTCGCAAGGGCAGCAAAACAAGTGCATTCTGGGAGTTGTTGTCTTTCATCCACATTAGTCAAAAATACATTTTCTGCCTTTTCTCAGTCTAGAAAGCTCCAAATTCAAAAATAATTTCACATTTCTACTACATAAATGACCAATTTTAAATACACATTCATCTTTCCAGGGGTGAAGTACCCCTTTAATAAAGTAATAGAATAAAACAAAAGATAAAGATATTTGTTAAAGAAACAGTAAATGCTACAGTTTACAACATTATGATGAACAAAGGTGAAACAAAAGCTCTAAAAAAACACATAAATACAATAGTACATACCTGTTTGGACGTTGAAAAGTCCTGAGATTGAGTTTTACTTGTAAACAGAGGAATAAAAGAGCTGATTTAGAGTTATAATGAGCTCCAGGATAAATCTACGACATAGCTTCCTATGAATAAAGTTATGAACATTAAGGATCAAAAGTCTAATAAAAACCATTAAGAAAAATACTAAAACATATAAAAGAATAATAATTAAAAATGAAGAGCAGAAAAAGTCTAAGGAAAGGGACTTTTTACGTTAGAGGCATGCAGTGTTTGCTAAGGGAGTTAAAGCAGTAAGGTCAGAAGGTCAGGAGATAGAGCCACTCTGTGACGGGAACAGACGCAGCTCACTGAGTGTGTGTGAGTGTGAAGTGAAAACACTGCAGGAATTAGTGTAGTATAATAAATAAATTAATCTAAATGAATCTTAATATAGATTATGTAAAAACCATTTCTGACTAATGATTAATTTAGAAATGAAACAAAAAGTTTGTGGTAACCATTGTGGTAGTAGAGGGAACACATATAGACTATGACTTTTCCCTTAGTGAACTCCTGATCTGCTGCTTGTTAGTAGTTAGTGAAGTATAATTTAGCTTTTGGGTAGAATTAAGGATGCAGAATAAGATCATACGAGTAAGGCATTAACATGTGCTTAATAAGTATTAATTAGTCAGTGTTGTAGTAATATGCTTGTTAATAAACAATTAGTTAAAAGATGTTAGAATAAAGTGTTATTAAAATTGTATATATTAAAATGTGAATAAAAATGAAGAAAAAAAATGATTAGAATAAGTAGAACAATTAAAATTACAGACCGATAATAAAGATATGTTGAAAAATAATGAGACAGTGGGGAAAACTATTAATTAAAAATTCAAATAAGTGAAAATATATGAAAAATATAATTTTTCCATTCAAAGGCTATGAAGAAATGTAAATAAAATCTAAGAGTTATTAGTGCAAAAAGTACAATAACAAACAAAACTAAATAGAAGGGTCATTATAAGATGTTTTAAGACCATTGAAAATGAGCAAGAATAATGCTTATTGTTAGAGGACAAGCTCAAAACTATTAGCTGAAAAGAGAAAACAGAATTTTGAATAAAGTCTGAGAATTAATGTCTCAGGACGTGGAAAGAGTACTTTGAAAAATAATTTGTGAAATAATGATTTACAATAAGTAAACATAAATGTGCAAGATTAAAATTTAATAAAATATAAGTTATATGGAGTTAAATTGAGGGGAAAAAATGGAAATATGAACTTAAGAAAGGATTTAATACAAATTAAAATGAAAATAAGGGATAAAACTTGTTAAATTAGACATGTTAAAATGGAAGAAATAATAATAAAGAGAAATTTACATGAAAATGAGATTAAAATAAAATATCAAATATAATGAGATATATAACAAAATAAAAATATAAAATATAATGAGATTTAAATAAAGTATCAAAAAAAAAGGTATTATTAGCAGAGACTAATTAAAAGCAAGAAGTTAAGAAACCTATACAAATAAATGAAATATAATACCTGTAGTATTAAGAGTCTTTGAGAAACTCATAAAAAATGACATATTTCTATGTGTGTGTTCACCAGAAATGCGAAATAACACACGTCTTAGAAAGGGCCATAAATAATAGCCTAAGTGTGTTTCTGGACGGGGTCCCAAATTGGATCTGTGAGCATTAGGTATGAGAGAATACTCAATAAGAAATGTCTATTGATGAATGATAGGCAGAATTTGGGCATGGATTTAGTGATTTGACTAGACAGAAATAATAATACTAAACTCAAGGCAATATGTAAACAACTTGGTGATTCTGGTGTCGTTAAAATCATGTTAATTGATAAGATACAAGGCAAGATGATTCTAGTTGATTGGACAATCCAAAAGAACAAAAACTAGACTTTAAATTCTTGCTTTGATATATCAAATAAAATGTTTCAACTTAACGAGGAAAAATATTCAGCTGAAACAATAATTGATGAAAATATTATTCATTAAAAAATAATAAATGGAAGAAAAACAACATAGAAGATTAACTTCCCAAGAAGGGGAGATTTTGAAGTAAATTACTTCAGTACTTTGGACAGCTGGATAGACCGTATTAATCTTAATGAACAATTATTAACAAATACTTAATGACTGATTAAAGATACAAGTACTGATGCCAGAATATCTTCTAGAAGGGGGGAGTGATCCATCTGTAGAAGATCTTCTGACATTCAAACACAGATTTTAAAGCAATAGTTAATCTAATGACTATTGTTGGAACACAGATTCCAGTCTGTGAGTATGTTGAGGTTTGTGTGGGAAGATTTATGACCAGAGCTGAGGCACAGAAGGGTCAAACTTTCTGCTGGCATAGAATTGAGACAGAGAAACAAAATGAAAGAGAGATGGGCAATGAGCCAGACAAAATGCAAAGATTATGAAAATCCTGCCTGTATAAAAATAATTGTAAAATAATTTTAGTTATAACTAACAATTATAAATATAAACAAAGCAGGATTTTGGCCTTTATAAGTATACAAGTATTCAAGTAGTGATTGAGATATTTATGAAAGAAGTAAATAATATAGAGCATATAGGCCTGGGTTTTGTCAAAACAGCCCAAGATCTAGATATGATGGAAAATAAAGGACATTAGGACCTTAAGAAAATAAATAAATAAATAAATTAAATATAAAGTTAAGCTAAATAGACAGAGAAATAAATTATGTTTTAAGAATATAAACAATGAAGAAATACTATCAGTTTAGATAGAACTAAGATTTGGGAAATGGAAACATGGCTTTATCTTAAAGATGTGAAGATAAAACAAGACAGAAACAAGAGTGACAGAAATACAAAACAAGTTATGAAAGTCACTGGTAAACAGAACCTCACTAAAGGATGTGCTTAGATGCCAAAGTAATAATAGTAAAGAGAAAAGAGACTGTAAGTAATCAGGTGATAGTTTAAATTATTTGGTTTAATATAGGAGATATTGTAGTTAACCAACAATTACAGTAATAGAAAAACGCTTCAATTCTATTATTTAAATAGAGAAACGGTAATGCATATCAAGGTGAAATAGAGCCCTCCATCTAAGTAAAGAAACTGATCATTGATTGGACAAGTCACTATAGCTGCCATTGGAAGTTCAGGTTCCCATAGAAACAGGAAGCTAATGAATGGGATTGCACATGCATTGGCTGATGTAATTTAAAAAATAAGCCTTTTTAACTATATTTAAGCATGGAAAACAACACTTATGTGAGTTTATGTCAAAATTAGCGTCTAATTATAAATATGATATTAATCAGGTAGTAAAGTAACTAATTAATAGTAATTAAGAGTACTTAAGATGAGTAATTGAGTAATTGCGAGTTCTGTGAGCAGCTTTTGAGATTTCAGGATTCCCCGTTCAGATAGACAGGACTTAAATGTTTGACATAGCAATTACAAATATGGACGACAAACAAACAGATGTATCTTTAAAGGAATTTTGATTTAACAATTTATGATGCAGTTACAATGACAATTAAAGAATAAATAATAACAAAAGACATTGAAAAATATTAGGCAATACAAGTATATAGATTAAAACATACAAACAACATAGAATAAATTATTAGGGTGAAGATTTTGAGTACTGCTCAAAATCTTTTTTTGGAATCAGTTTTTTTTGGAATCTGCAGTTTAGCAGAAAATAAAAATGTACAAAAGGAGTGAAGGATTTATGGGTTAGTCCTCCACACAGGTGAATAGGTGCTCTGAAAGCTCATAAAACAGCATGCTTTTAATAATATAGACACAGAACAAGAGAAACTTGGCAAAACACCCTGGAGAGATGTAAAAGATAAGGAGACTTAAGTATTTAACTTCAAAAGAGTTTGGACAAACAAAGCTACTAAAGAAAGATAAGCAGCTACAAATACAGAATGATGATATTTAAATGGATCGATTGACAACAAGAATAAGTGACAAGTCAGATGAGTTTATACAATGAGGTGTATAAAGCTGTTGTGTTTATATGCCTAGAAAAATGAATGTATAAATGAATTGTAATGTACGATGTGAAGGAATATGTATGACTACATTTCCATTTTGTTTTATCAAAACTGCAGAGTCATAGCGCATGCATGTAATACAGATACATGTTGTCTGATTGGAAAATTAGAAAAATGATAAAAACTAGTTCTTATTTGAAAGAACACTTTTAAGAGTAACTTTGTAAAACTTGCAGAAAAGATTGTCTGCACAGAGAGAAGCAAATAATCGTTTGATAACAGAAATAAGTGAGCCCAAACTGTAACAGCAATTATAAAGGCCTGTGAAAATGGATATATATAACGAGATGGAAAGAAAGAGAATAATGAATTACTTTTAGACAGTGTGGAATATAATAATTGCAAAGTGAGAAACCTGTAGGAAACTGATGTTAGTAAATATTATTATTAAGCAATATTTACTATGAATGAAAATGCTTTAAGGGCAAATGAGCAATTAATAATAATGTGAAAGTATAGAACTAATTAATGCTTTGAAATGGTTCCACCCAAAGGTCAGAGATCGGTGTGATGATTGGCAAATACAAAACTTGGAGATTATATGTGCTTTACTTGCCAAACAAATGTGGAACTTTTATAAAGAAGTGTTTTAAAACTAAGATTAAAAGGAATAAAGTAAGCCCTTGAGACATCACCTCTTGGTTAAAGCACAGTGAAATGTGCGGCCCATGGGAAGGTATAAATACCAAGAAACCATGATTCCCATGACTGACATCTGTAGATGATCTAGTCACTGGAAGGGGCCGTATATTTCTATGTGAAGATCCCAAGAAGAGATTTGATTTAATATGGAAAACTAAAAAAGTACAAAATAGTACGTTTGTGATGGCAATAAAGCAGTGTACAAAGATTTGCGACGTTTACATTTTTTTTTAGAAAAAATCATGCATTAGAAAGTGAATTGATTAATCAAACACAGATGACCCTGGGTGGACTAAATGAATGTATTTTAAATAAAGCTTATAACAAAAACAATATTTTGTACAAGAATGGTATATTGTACGAGAATGGTATTTTGTACGAGAATGGTATTTTTGTACAGGAATGGTATTTTGTACAAGAATGGTATATTTGTACAAGAATGATATATTTGTACAAGAGTGATATATTTTGTACGAGAATGGTATATTTGTACGAGAAAGATATCTGTTTTTATACGAGAATGATATCTTTATACGAGATTGATATTTGTGTATAAGAACAGAGGCATTTGATCAGGTCAATAGAAAGGATGTGATCACATCAAAATAAAACAGAAAAAAAATAGAAAGAGCCTAAAAGTATATAGGCTATATTAACCATCAAAGAATGAACAGACAACTGTTATTGTAATGACTTTATTGAAGTATATATTAATTACTAACTAAAAAAATGAACAGACAACTGGTATTGTATTGACTAAAGAATGACAGACAACTGTTATTGTAATGACTTTATTAAAGTATATATTATTTACCAAAGAATGAACAGACAATTTGTATTGTAATGCCTTTATTGCATGTATTAATCACTTATTAAAGAATGAAAAACAACTGTTATTATAATGCATTTGTTAGTAACATACTAGTAGGTTTGAAAGGAACTAACATGTATTAGAAAGAAAGGCAGTCTTACCGTTGAAGGATGTCTTGATCAGAAGTGCGGGACGCAGCAGAGGAGAAGAGTCCAGAACAAAGAAACAGGCCTCTATATATAGATTCAGATGAGGGGAATTCCCAAGAAGATGACATCAAGTGGTCAGATAGTCTATAAAAGGCTGGACCATGAAGAGAGCAAGAGGGGCTGCTTCACACCTGAGGCTGTACCTCCGACACCAGAACCAGCTGATGATGCCTCCATCGCTGATATTGCCTTGACTGAAGAACTTTTCAATACTTATACTTTATTTAATTACTTGTATAGAATGTTAATAGAATATATGTAATGTTAGTAGTATTAGTGTAATAAATAAATGAACTTATAACTTTATAACTAAACTCGGCCTCATGTGGCATTAATTTAAGTCGTTGAGCCTGAACAGACCACGGAGAAGTCTTCTGTCTGATTGTCAGTATTTTTTAAAATGCTTATAATTTAGGTCAGATTTGACTTTCTTACCTAACCTGAGAATAATAAAAATAAGGTAAAGGTGCTTAGAGACGCATCGTAAAACACCTTACATTGATTGGATCTGGATTTTTTGGTAATTCATGTACAATGCAGTCCCTGGTCCCATCATCGTCTACAAATTTCCTCAGCACCCTCTCGGAGAACCAGACCCTCTCGACAGATTCAGGAACCGTCTTGGCTCTTTCAAGAAACTATGCAAGGGTCTCCCAGGTTCTTACACCTGACGTCTCCTGGGTCAGCACTCCAGAAATCTATAGTACAAAAATTCGTTTGAGAACAGGGCAAAGCCATGACTCACAGAATTTTCAATGTAATTCTGTTTAACAAATTATTTTCCATTCCAAACATCCCATGATTTCATAACCAGGAGTTCAACGGTTTGAAATACATATTCTTTCCGGTCATTCCATGGGTTTGATTTAATACA
This sequence comes from Ancherythroculter nigrocauda, assembly GCA_036281575.1. Classification (NCBI taxonomy): domain Eukaryota; kingdom Metazoa; phylum Chordata; class Actinopteri; order Cypriniformes; family Xenocyprididae; genus Ancherythroculter; species Ancherythroculter nigrocauda. Next base: position 9,304,504 of record VTFQ01000003.1, read on the forward strand.
CTGTCTACCTGGGATGCCCAATTTCAGAAGCCATGGAATGTGATATCGCCCAGTTTCATTATTCCGCTCCAATTTTCTCTCACTGAACCCAGCTCTCAGAAGTTCCCTTCTACCGTCTGCCTCAATGTCCATATTTAAGCTAACTACGAAATTCCATAAGGGCACTGTTTCATCCAAAAAATTTACAGCTGTCTGTTTTGGATCATTTACACATTTGGTACACCGCCTTTCGTCATTAATCAATTTAAAGTACACTCTTTTGATTGATGCTTTGCATCCATAGCACAAATATTTGATCTGACATGCTCTAGCACTATATTTTCTCATTGTCGTGACATCGTCAAGTTGGATCCATTTTCTTTGTTTTTCTTCCAAATCACAGATCTCTCTTTCCAGGATCTGGAATTTTTAGGCAGAAATGTTATTAGAAACGATTCGCTAAATCGTCCCAACATTCCCTCCATCTTCTCGTTATCAGATGTACTTTATCCCATCTACTCATTAAAATAGCGACTCCCATTAATTTAATATTTTCATTTCTCATGTAAATTCCAATGGCGAAAATGGTCACTGTAGACAACCATATAAATACTAGTAGATTAGCTTTTTTCCCATATTTACATACAAACAAGATTATTAAGTACAATGTTGTACATGTCATTATGGATATGTCACCCCAAATCCTATAATGATCATTCTCAACCAATTTCGTCATTAAGTCAGTACCTAGTTTACACTTTAGAACTCACAAGCAATCCGCAAACAAATATCAATTTGCTCAAATTTTCCATTAACAGAATTCTGCATATCTGAACAACACTTACTAAATAATGCCACCAGAGATATTTAGTAGCTCCCTGTAGAATCATCCAAAAAAAAGAAAATTAACAATTCAAATACCTCTGGGAATTTGTCAGAGGTCCCGGGCAGGCTCTCTGGCTCTTCAACGGTTGCATTGCTGCCGTTGCTGGTCCCATTGTCATATTCAATTTCGCTCAGATTGGATGCCATTCTACACTTATCAATTTGGATCTCTGTTGGACTTGGTTCAATGCCAATTGCAATGATTAGTCAAACTGGAAGTCAAAAGCTTCGTCCCGGTACCCCAAGATATTCGAAGTCAGAATCTAAGTCGTCTGTGCGACAGTCTATACGTGGGCCAACATATATCTTTGGGGTCTACTTCCCCTTTCTTCATATAGAAAAATGGGTACGTTTACATCAACGGCCTCTCAGACCGCTTCCTCTTTTGCTGTCTTTCTTGTACATCAAGAAGCTGTTCTAAAATCTCCAACTCATCAGCCTTATTACCTTTTCTGGAACAAAGCCATTGTCCGGCCGCCATACAAAGACATTTAATCATAATAAATAATAATATAATGCCAATAACAGTCAGACCTGCATACAGGCTGTACCATCCCATACTAATCAGAGAATCAGTTATCCAGCTCCACACGTCTTTTGATACAAAATTGACTACAGCTGTTGCTGCAGTCTTTATTCCTTTAACACTTGTTTCCAGGAATCCGACCGGGTCATTGAACCACCTTGGTCCGACGAAAATTCCGTCTATTTCCCGACTGGTATTACGACTGGTATTCCTCATCCAGTCTAACCCTAGGTAAGGGTTCTTATCCAGTGCATTGCACCAATTCTTTTTCCAATTTCTCCTATTAATCAGTTCACTAAGATCATCTAAAGCTAGTGCATCTAGATTCGTTACCACAGCTTTATTTTTTCCATATGGAACATTATATCTAATTAGACTATTTTCTTCAATTCTAGATGGTGTATGGAAAACTTCCCAATTTCTTCTCTCGTCAATTTCTCTCACTACACCATTTGCACCATAGGTCATCTTGAACCTATGTGACATTTGATCACGTACAAATGTCCACGGCAACATGGGTAGGCCATACGTCCAATAACATAAAAGTGCAGATATCTGATTGATGGTTATTGCATCATATCCTTCTGCACTGCTTTTTAACATTTCAGCACATTCCTGACCAGGTAGACCGAATGTCTCTTCCTTATGGTAAATCAAACTTAGCTTGTAGATTCCTTGTTTATCCTTTTTCTGTTTTAAACCTACTCTCCCCAGATATAGTCTTCTTTTTATACTCAGAATCTCGCTCATTCGGTTACCTGTTTCTGGATCTGTTTCATTAACAAAGTCAACACAGTCCATTTTCTCACGATATTTGTCACATGGGCTCGCGTACGAATAATCGTTGTAATCATTTTTCGTGTAACGATACTTTTGTCCGTGTTTACGTTTCCCAATTTCTTCTCGGACACATTTATCCATTAGTTTAGTTTCACGCTCATAATGGTTTCTAATCTCCTGCTCAGTTTTTAATGTTTCATTAATCTTCATTTTGATTAGATAAACATCAACTGGTCTTTCCGTGTTATCCACCTCCCAAGATTCCTTCTCTTGGTTGTATGTGGCTCTTGGCAGAGTCATTTTAACTTTCCATAACCATGGTAAAGTATTATTAAAATCCAGACTCATTGTAGTCTCATAATAATTTTCTTTCTCTACATACTTATTTCCATAACGCCTTATATAACGATCTCTAGCTGATGTCAGTAAAACAAATTCCCCCTCAGGATTTAAAATTTTACTGGCTTTAATCCACTCGTTTATTTTTGTACTCAACGGATCTCTACGTCTTTGCATTCTCATTATTGTACTCCGTTTATGTCTCGCCACTGACTCTGTACATTTGCATCCGTCTATGTTCCACTGATTAAAATCATTTCTTAATCTAACTATCCAACAACCCCCCAATTCCTCGTTTTCACTAGTTCGGGTTGTTGATCCTATAAAATATCTAGCAGTCTCGTTGTCTTCTCGTTCCTCAATATAACTATTTGTTTCAAAGATTTCCACCGCTTTGTCATGCCAATGTTTAATTTTCACAGTGTGTTGTAGCTTCGTTTTGCGTTCTCTGACCATGTAATACAGCACACTGTCGTTCTCCGTACTGTTATCTACTAACCATTTCCAAAAGCCAATTGTGTCATTTTCGACTTTTGCTTTATCTTGTTTTTTAGTCGCCCAAACAGTTAAATCATAAGCCGTTATGTTTTGTTTTGCCACTTCAATTTTTGCCAATATTATTTGTTTAGCTTTTATTTCCTCTTCAACTGAGTAGCTAATTCGAATTAGGATTGTTAGCATCACTCCCAACCCCAGTAAATTCCATAAAATCATACTTATCAATTTCCAGCATTGTCTCTGTCTTCTTAATTTCTTAATGTTCGTCTCCAGCCAAGCTCTCCATGGATACGGATCTCCTCATTTTTCTTTTCTGCAACAGAGGTTAGTGCTTAGGCTCCTCAACGAGCCGTTTGACTCTCTTAAACAAGGATCCCCGTTTAACCATTTTCATCATTGGTAGTTGGTGATGTAATTCAGCCTCAATGCCCCCAATCCAGTTAAAATCTGGATGTGCACAAGTTAACACATTTATCTTTAAATGCATCACTACCTTGAACTTTTCTTTTGGTTCCTCAGTTACATCCCCATCCACATAAGGGACTCCAGCCAAATATTTATTCTCTTCAGACCACCACACTTTGTGGTCTTTCAGCTCTTGGGCTGGTGCCACCTCCAGCTCCACGAACTTTACCTTTCTCTTTGACTCCCTTTTCTCTTTCGTTACATGTGACCTCATCTGGTTTCCTCTGTAATCTTTCCTGTAATCAGGAGTTTCGATCCATCCTGTTTCTTCTGATATCTCTATGGCTAGAGACCTCCAGCTCCTGACCTGCCACTTTTGGTTTCTCAACACATAGATCCATGCAAACCTACTCCTGGGGCCTGCTTTCAGGTCCTCCTCAGGAAAGCACTTTAGCAAAGGTTCATACCACAATGTGAGATGCCACTTTGTGGACTCAAGGTCAGCTAAGGTCAGATCCTTATCCTGGTCTTTCCTTATTATATCTTTGACCAGCTCTTCCCTTTCCCGAAGAGCATGGTCTCCTTGTTCTTTCTCAGCACCTGGGAGAATAGGAATTCTCGAGTCTAAGAATGCCCTTCTCTCGTGCTCCCTCATCCCTATATAGGGATGTCTGGAGAAACGGGTTATTATTCCGTCCCGGAATAAGCCTATAGGCTTTATAACCCTCAAACTCTCCCAAACCGATCTAGATTATTCTAGCGTACGGTCTTTTGCCTCACACACCATACACTGCCAAAAACTAGTACCATCCCAGGTACAACTGCATCTTTCTCCAAAGTCTCCGGATAACTTATACGAGTCTATTCGGAGCTTACAATGCATAGGCCGACAACGTTGGCAAAGGAGTACTCCTCTTATCTCGATCTGAGTCTGCTCTCTCACTAGCCATTCCAGTCCCATTTGTTTTGTCTCAACACCGGATATATTTGGCATGGCACAGTGATGACTGCAGATCACACATTGGTATGGACGAACCAAAGTTTCTACGGGCCGGGCCTTACCTCCTGTAAGGCCCACGACTCTACCCAATTCTGGTTCTAACCACATCATTGCTCTTGACCCATACTTTCCGTGCTCAACCTTGATCAGCCCCCTTTGATTAACGACTTCTAATATGTTGTCCATTTTGCTGTTTCTTTTATTTCTTGATTAAGTCTCGGTTGCTATGTATGCCGTTAGCCTCTAACTCCACTGTATTTGACCCTGTGATAGCCTTGACCTTATCCAAGGTTCCGAGTCCTTCCTTAAATCTTCCTACTTTTCTTCTTCTAGTGATAATTACCTGATCACCAGGTTGGAACTTCGGGTTTGTCTTTATCTCCCTCTCTTTCGGTTCCACTTTATTGCACCTGTTGAGATCCAAGAGACACCTATCAATGATAGTATCCCATTCTCCCAGTGCCTGGTTTTTACAAAACCATTCCTTAATTTCTCTAATAGCCCTCTCAGAGATTGTTTTTTTTTTTTTTTTAGGTCTATAAGCCATGGATTTAGTCAATATTATCTTATTTTCCTTACAAAATCGTCCTATCAATTTTCCGCTAACGTTTGTGTGCTCCATCAGCGCGGAGGGACTGCATCTTGCCTTCCCATCTTATCCATTGCTTCAAACACTCAACTGCATTTTCCTTATTTGTGGAACGCATGGGCCATATCATTTTCTTTTTTATGTGGTTATCGATGGCCAGTAGGAAATAACAATGTCCCAGTTTGGTTTTAGGCCACATAGGGCCCGCAAAATCAATGCTGACTTCTCGACTTCAGAATTTCCTTCGGTAGTGTCTTGTGCACTTTTAGCTGTCTTATATTTCCTACATATGTTGCATTCCTTCTTGATTTCGCAATATCTTGCCCTCCAATTCGGGATATTTAGGTTTCTTAACCTAGGTTCCAATTGAATCATATTGTAGTTCGAATGATTCAACTGGTCATTCATTTTTCCAAGAAGCTCAGTTAAGTTTTGTAACTTAACTCGCCCTATCAATTTATTGCTTCCATAGTTTGTTTCCTATGGCTAATTTGATGATAGCAATGAGTGACCTCCTGCTGTAAAAGGTCAGCTATTCTCATCCGTGGCTCTCTGTGAGCCATTGGTTTATTCCTAGCTACGTGGAAGCCATTGGCCTTCCACACGTCTACTTCTCGGTTGATTCCGTCTGAAACTTATTCAGAATCGCAAGTTAAGACAATTTCTTTGTGTCTTAGCTCAACTACTTTTCTAGCGCTTTCTCTACAGCTACTATCTCAGCTAGCTGAGCTGTTCCCACTATTTCTTGACTTTCAGAGGTTATTAATTGTCCGTCTTTTCTAACTAAATAACCCCGCTTCACTTTACCAGCCTTCTCGCTTCCATCTGTGAAATATTTAGGTAAATGCTGGTGTTTATAATGATATTTAGTCATTTTTTCCTTTCTTTTTAGCTTAGTCATCCTCCACTCCAATTGGGTATCAGACAAAATCAAGTTCCACTGATCAAATCTGTGACAGTGAATTCTTTGTTGGTTCATGAATAAATTCTTTTTCAGCCTCACTAGTTCTCCTGCCATAGAGTAGATTATTATCGGCTGTTCTTTTGCTACAGCTTTTATCTGCAACAATCTTTTAGTCACAGAGGTCAGTACCCTTTCTGACCTGTTCGGGTCATATTTGTTCATCGCTGGCTCCTGCATGTGAGTTAAAAAGGCTATGGGCCCTTTTCCGTCTCTGTTTGACAAAGTAAGCGTTACTTCGTCTCCATCCTCGTGGACATACACTTCCAATGGAACTTTTTCATCTCGCCTCTCTAACTGTCCACTATCAAGGGCCATCCTTATCAACTTAAACCTGGCTGCTTCCATTTCTTCTGTCCACTGCCATTTTCCTTCCCTGGTTCCCTGGTACAACACTTTGGCTTCCCTTGAATAGCGGGGGGTCAATTCTCTGATAAAATTCAGTGTTCCTTGCAGTGATTGCAATTGCTTCCGCGTTTTGGGTGGACCAGATTTCTCCATTTCTTCTAACTTACTTCTCATGTTCGTAGTTAGAGCTTTTGTGTCTTTTCCGAGTTTGAACCCTAAGAAATCCACTTCCTATTTCCCTATTTCCATTTTCTTCCAGCTAGGTTTTAAACCTGCTTTTGTTATTCTGTCCAGAGTCGCCGGTTTCGGTTTCTGTGGCTATTAAAATAGCGTCGATGTAGACTATTACAGGTAAACCCGATAGGGTTTCGACCATCATGCTCTGGAAGACATTTGGGGAATTTTTGTAACCCTGCGGTAGTCTGGTAAACACATACTGATCACCTTGATACGTGAAAGCTGTCTTTCCTTGACTTTCTTCTGCCAATGGAATACTCCAGAAACCGTTATCAAGATCAATTTTAGACAACCAATTTTTCTCTTTTCCAATATCACCGCTTGCTTTGCCACAGTTGATTAAATACCTAGTATCAGCTATGGTAACTTTGTTCAGGGCCTTGTAATTAGTGACCAGACACCAATCTGTGTTTTGGCACCAGCCTGGATTGGCGCATTGGTCACAGCGGCTTCATTTCTTCCCAATTTTCTAATAATTCCTTGTTCGGTTAACTCTTGGATAGTCTCACTTATTTCTTTTTCTGCTCTACCATTGATCTTGTACTGCCGCTGAGGGGGCGGAATTCCATCTTGTATTTTGTGTTCGTACTTCGATTGAACTTTTCCACAATCATTTTTGCTCTTCGAATAGCAGTTGATATATTTTCTTAAAATTGTTTCCAGCCCCCCTTTTTCGCTTATGGTGGATTCTTTCACAATCCTCTTTATTTCTTTTTCTCTGTCAACCACTCCTAACCTTCATATTTTCAGTAGGTCATCAGGGCAGAGTAGATTCTCGCTTCCTAGTATTACTTTTATCTCCTTTTTCTCCCATAGATTCTTATTCCGGACATGCCCGTCAAAATCTTCAACTGGTACCTCATCTAGCAGTCTACCGTGTTTTTCTGTCGGTTTTATGACAGATACATCAGCCCCTGTGTCAACGCGGAACGTGGTTTCGTCGTAAGTTTTATATAATTTCTTATCTCTCTCTTCAGTTTTTAGTAATGCTTTCTTTAGGGGAGCCGCCTCATCCTATGCTTCAAAGGCTTCTGATCTTCCCTTTTTGGTTTAATTTTCGTTCAGGAGGGGATAAGGGCCTATTCTCAGTCTCCTGGCAATTATAGGGTTTCTTTTCACAGCCTGACCTTCTAGTTCTATCTCTAGACTGCCACTCTTTATCATTCGACTTTTCCCTATCTGCCTGAATCATTTCGGTTTTCCTATCATACAGGATGAGGGCCCTCTCCAGTTCTTCAGGAGCTGTTTCTGGGCCGTATAAGAGGAATTCTTTGGCCCCCATTGGAACGTTTCACCTTACTCCCCGAAAATATGTTTAAGCCGGCTTTCTACGCCTTTCTGTGCCATTTCCTGGCATGCAGCTAAGGCTCCTACAGTTATCCATTTATCTTTAAACTGTTTTTGCTCCTGTTCTTCCTTGTCTGTGGGGATTAGTCCTTTAACGGTCTGTGCAAGCCTACGACCTCCATGTATTCCAAATTCAGCTAGTATGTGAGAATCTATAGATTCTCCCGATATTCTCATCTGTTCATCTAACGTTTTCCTTTCGCGTTGGTGATTTTTTAACTTAGCCTTTTTTTTTTCTTCTTCTTCTTCTTGCTGTTGTCAGTTAATAAATTATGCAGTCATTAGGACTGCTTTGCTTTGATGTAATTATCTAGAGAGGGGTTTGTGATTGACAGGCAGCAGCTCACAGCTTCTGGTGATTGTCAGTTCCTCTTTTGAGTTTCCGCTCCATCGCTTCTTGGGCTTTGTTCTATCACCCAAGCAACTCAGTGTCTCTTGACCACAAACTGTCACTGTAGTGCAGTATGTGTCAGAGACGCATTACATCCTAAACAGGACATACATTTTCTTTTCACTATTATTTAGAACGTATTTGTCCATTAACATAAGGTTAATAACTTTGTTCATTCATATCGATAAGGTAAGTTAATCATCATTGGGCCTTTTTCATTGGCCACTTTTATCTTTCTAGGTTGCTGTGATGTTTCTCATATCCTTATATGTTTGCATCACTATTATTTGACAATTTCATTTTATTTTATTTCTTAATTTGTCATTTTTAACAGATCTATAGTTTACTAATTTCAGCCAGTTATGTCTGTAGTTCTACATACTGCTATGCTTCAATTACAAATTTTATTTGTTATCATTGGTTAATCCTAATCATAATTAAGTTTTTCTACTGTGATTGTCTGTTTTGGTTCACCTACTCTCTTTATTTGTTATTATCAGTTGCCGTGGTTGTTAGCACTAAAATTTAACTGCCCGGCATACCCGCAATGATCTTTGAGGTGGGTGCTATTGTCAGGTCATCAAAAAATGTCTGCTCACACTTTATGATGCCATGTATTGTTATGAGACCAATGCCAGCGAACAACACAACCCGAGCGGAGCAGCGCTCCAGCTGTGCTGCAAGCATTGCATTGAGAACTCCAATACAGTCAGTCATGGCAAATAATCCATGACATTCACAAATCAACATAGCACCTTAACCTCTCAGACAATGCTTAATTACTAGTTGGCTAAGTCATATCATCCAACAATAATTTGATGTAACTGCTTCATATGAGCGGTTCTAGCCCACCAATGTGAATACCCTGACATGACAAATAATAAGGCCTTACTATTGAAACTAGCATAGTGCGATTTTCCCGTCATTTAAGTATTCCACTGATCTGAGATTTGTTTATCTCAAAAGGCTTATGCAATTAGGGCTAAACATGCCGACATCTATTAGCAACGTTAATAAGCATATTGAGCCTCTTTCTCAGATTCCAAACGTCCTCGTTTCAGGATGATTAAATTCGTTCCCTTACCGAAAAATATCCTGACTGGTTCCTCGTCCTCGGATGAAAAGTCATCACTTTGGCTTTCAGGGCTATCAGTGTCAGCTAGCGGAGCCAATGTGTCAAGAGCACTTTCATTCCCCTCTCTTAGGGGTATGAAACTAGGAGCCACTGAGCCCCTCTCGGATCCCTCTTCCGGATCATCGACTGTCAGGGAGGCCCAAACTCTTGTTGGTATGCCTTTTATCTCTTCCCCTGCTTTGTCAAAAACCCGTACTCTAGGCGATCCATCTTTACCTCCCTTACTGGAGCAAATGAAGGTGGGGACCTCTGCCCCTTCCTTCATTCTAAAATTCACAACTGGAATTTTACACAACAAGGAATATGACTGAACCCACAGTACTAGATCAATGGTAACCATCGGAACCGACATATCTCCCTGTTTTCTACTTTTAGAAACCGGTTTCTTCTTCGACAAAACTCGCCCTCTTCTGAAGGCTTCTGAGCTTTTGTCTTTCAACTTTTACAGGTCTTCTCGAGCCTGTGCGCGCTTTGCAGTTCCTCTGAACTGACTTTTACAGTTGACTGCTGAAATGGTCACAATCCACTTCTTCCCTGCGCAGTGAACTGTCCTTCACAACTCCTCTGAGCTGTCTTTTGCAGTTCCTCTGAACTGACTAACTTTTGCAGCCCCTTGAACTGACTAACTTTTGCAGCTCCTCTGAACTGACTAACTTTTGCCCGGTTCACTGCTGAACCGTCATATTTGGCTGTGGTGTGTGGGCTTTGAAGACTTCTCTCTACTATCCCTGAATCTTTATGTCCTATTATTCGAGCCCCACACGATTGGGCGCCATGTTGTATTAGTTCATTTGGTAGGAAATTTTCAGTACAGTTCATATTTGTTAGAGCAGTTTCCACAACACAGATCAGACAAATGCATTTAGAAAATTAAAAAAAATTCTTCCTCCCACTCCGCATGGAAATGGTAAGTTTTTGCCTTTTTGCTTGGTACCACAATCATTTTTAAATGGTTGACATGAATTTTAGATCTATATTTTGCGAATGAATTTTATTCAAATTTAACAAAAGCATTTATTAAAATTGTGTGCGATCTACCAGCATTGTCTTTGCGATCAACCTATTGGGCACCCCTGGTGGTGTCAAAAGACTAATAAAACAAAAATGTTTTCTCTAGCAGTATTTGTATGTTATTGTCAAACACCTTGATAAAAATCCACTTTAATCTTTTACACAACAGATAACTGAAGTCTGATTATATAGACTCATATCCAAGACGTATATATTAAAGTGTGTCTCTATACAGGAAGTGGTTTTAAAAATAAGGCAGCAGCTATTTGCATTAAGTGTAAATAGCTATTAGATATTAATAGTAAAATTACTACCACTGCACCACTGAAGACGTTGAATTCTGCGCATCTTATTTAAAACTCGAGTGGAGCTAGTGTAAATAGCATTTGCCAACAAGGGACGCTATTTGCACTTAAAGGGATAATTCACCCAAAAATGAAAATTCTGTCATTTATTACTCACCCTCATGCCGTTCCACACCCGTAAGACCTTCGTTAATCTTCAGAACACAAATTAAGATATTTTAGTTGAAATCCGATGGCTCTGTCAGGCCTTCATAGCCAGCAATGACATTTCCTCTCTCAAGATCCATAAAGGTACTAAAAACATATTTAAATCAGTTCATGTGAGTACAGTGGTTCAATATTAATATTATAAAGCGACGAGAATATTTTTGGTGCGCCAAAAAAACCAAAATAACGACTTATTTAGTGATGGCCGATTTCAAAAAACTGCTTCAGGAAGCATCGGAGCACAAATTAATCAGTGTATTGAATCATGATTCAGATTGCGTGTAAAACTGCCAACGGCTGAAATCACGTGACTTTGGCGCTCCGAACAGCAGATTCGATACATTGATTCATTTATGCTCCGAATCTTCCTGAAGCAGTCTTTTGAAATCGGCCATCACTAAATAAGTTGGTTTTTTTGCCACTTCAAAAATATTCTTGTCACTTTATAATATTAATATTGAACCACTGTACTCACATGAACTGATTTAAATATGTTTTTAGTACCTTTATGGATCTTAAGAGAGGAAGTGTCATTGCTCCATATGAAGGCCTCACGGAGCCATCGGATTTCAACTAAAATATCTTAATTTGTGTTCCCAAGATTAACGAAGGTCTTACGGGTGTGGAACGGCATGAGGGTAAGTAATAAATGACATTATTTTCATTTTTGGGTGAACTAATCCTTTAAATAGACACTCCATAAAAGGCAGCCTGCCAAGAGAAATATTCTCCTGAGTAAAAGTGTGACAACTAGAGCCCCAGAGAATGTGCTGTAAACATTAGCAGTGCACTGAATCAAAAATCAACTAAGGTGCTTCATAACAGTTTCTCAGTTTGGAATTAAAAGCCATTGAATTAAAAGTTCTGCTGTCCATGATGTGCTGTCAATCAAAAACAGGGCAGGGAAAGAAACTCTAGTGCAAAATTGACTCTTGCTGCCAAGTTCTTGAATAAATAAAGTAGTATTTATTGATATGTTTCACACTGGCATTAAAGCTGAAAAATAAGCCACTGTAAATTCCTTATAGGTGTTGCTATGGCGATGTCAGTCAGAATGGCTCCTCCTCTTCTAATCTTTCTGATCATGATTCATGGTGAGTCTCTGCAACAAATGCTCAGGAAGTTTTGCACACTGCATTGTTTATGCACAAGCTGCTGCTAATTTGTTCAGTGTGAACTATTTTAGGGGTCTGTAGTCATAAGGAGAATGTGATCTACAGTCCTTCACACATCTGTGCAGTAAAGGACTCATCAGTGATAATGAACTGCACTTATACATACCCTACTGAATGTCAGATCATGAAAGTGTTCTGGACCAAAGGCCCTGTAAAGGGAGTAGAGCCTCCAGATCTGTCTGAGGACCCTGAATACAGTCAGAGGATTCAGTATCTGGGAGATAAACAGCAGAACTGCACCATCAGACTGAGTCATGTGACACTGAAGGATTCACGCATGTACTATTTCAGATTCATCACTGATAAAGCTAATGTGAAATGGACTGGTACTCCAGGAGTGACTCTTGCTGTCACAGGTGACTTTCATGAGGTTTTTCTCTTCTTCTGTGCATTATGTTGAATAATAATCAGTGTATGACAGCAGCACTAGATATAATGTGTGTGTTGTGTTCAGATCTTCAGGTGGAGTCTCCTGAGAGAGTGACAGAGGGAGATTCAGTCCGTCTGACATGTAAAAGCAGCTGCACTCTGACTGACAGAGCAACATTCATCTGGTACAGAAACTCACAGAAGATATTAAATGAGAGTAACGAACTAAACTTCAAGTCAGTCAGAAGAGAGGATGCAGGCAGATATAGCTGTGCTGTACACGGACACAATCACATCTCTCCTGCTGTTCAGCTCAATGTCACGTGTGAGAACAGATTCATTAGTTGTTTTTAAAAACTGGAGATTATCTTTAAATGAGATGATTTAAGGATTTATTTTTGTCCCTTTTAGACCCTCCAAAGAACGTGTCAGTGTTGATAAATGGATCTGGTGAAATAGTGTCAGGAGATTCAGTGACTCTGATCTGCAGCAGTGATTCAAACCCTCCTGCTCTGAACTTCAGCTGGTTTAAAGGTGGAACATTTGTAGGATCTGGAAGAATCTTCAACATCTCAAAGATCAGCTCTGATGACAGTGGAGAATACAAGTGCAGATCCATCAATAAATATGGAGAGAAATTCTCTGATGCTGTGACTTTAAACGTCATGTGTGAGTTATTGGTGGTTCAACAAACAAACTAGAGGATTAACAATCCCAAAACATTAATATGCACTTTCTTTTGTCTATTATAGACCCACCCAGGAACGTCTCAGTGTTGATAAATGGATCTGGTGAAATAGTGTCAGGAGATTCAGTGACTTTGATCTGCAGCAGTGATTCAAACCCTCCTGCTCTGAACTTCAGCTGGTTTAAAGGAGGAACGTTTGTAGGATCTGGAAGAATCTTCAACATCTCAAAGATCAGCTCTGATGACAGTGGAGAATACAAGTGCAGATCCATCAATGAACATGGAGAGAAATACTCTGATGCTGTGACTTTAAACGTCATGTGTAAGTTATTGGTGGTTCAACAAACAAACTAGAGGATTAACAATCCCAAAATATGAATATAGTTTCTTTTGTTTGTTTCAGACCCTCCCAGGAACGTCTCAGTGTTGATAAATGGATCTGGTGAAATAGTGTCAGGAGATTCAGTGACTCTGATCTGCAGCAGTGATTCAAACCCTCCTGCTCTGAACTTCAGCTGGTTTAAGGAGAATGAAAGCTCAGCTGTTGGATCTGGACAGAGTTTCAGTGCACTACAGAGTGGACGCTTCTACTGTCAGGCTCACAATCAACATGGATCTCAGAGATCAGACGCTGTAACTGTGACTGTTAAAGGTAGAGCAGCCCATATACTTACTTTACTCTTTCTAAAGTCAAGAAAATGAATCTGTTCAGATGTTTTAGTCTTTTGTAGGACATCTGGTGATATTATACATATCCACTGGAGTGGTTTGTGGAGCTGCAGTGATCATCATGATGCTGGTTTGGTAAGATATGTGTCTGTGGTACTATGTAGTGTGTGTGAATGAGTGAGTGAGTCAGAAGGTTGTGAATTCAGCGAGGAATGTGAGTTAGGGTTGCTAACAATTAATCGACTATCACTTAATTGCTGATAATTTAATCAATAACACTTACCGATGGACGATTACATTTTGAGGTGTGTGCAGCTCATGCACAAAACACGTGCAGCAGAATTAAGCGAGCATGCCGTAATTATGCATTCTAAGTGTATCAATGTCTTCAAGCCATGCAATGGATTAAGGTAGGCTAACTGTTTATTTCAAAACATGCAGTAATTAAACAAGGGTAAAAAAAAACAACAACTTCTAAACAAGTGATTTTACTGAACATATGAACTGCTTGTGTAAACGCCACAATAAAACTACATAGAATAAACAAGTAATAACATCCTGGTTGATGAGTTATGATCTTCCAGCTCTGTTTCAGCAGTCCAATCCAAGTGCGCTACAGCTGTGTGTGTCCGATTGGTCTCTACACATCATCTCTACCCACCATACCCACCCACCTCACCCGAGATCTAGTTTTCATTGGTTAAACTTTCAACTGGCATTAAAAAACACTGCGCCATGATCACGATGCAGTCGGAACCCAGAAGTCCTATAGCTTTAGCCAAGCAGCATGTCAATGTCACTCCGTGATCTACACCAGGGTTGGCAGGTTTTCAAAACAAAACCCGCCCAATTGCTACTCAAAATTACAAAACTAGCCCAATTGCATTTCAGGAGAGGGTCTCCGGGTAAAATTTGTGTTCCAGGGGGTAAAATCTGCATTCCAGGGGCTAAATATCATGTTATATGTGGTCGCTTCAACCCGCAGACATGAAAAACAATCCACGGCAACAGTGTTAAAGTAGCCTAATTCCATGGGAAAACCATGGACTTGGCAACACTGATCTACACATTGCCTTATGTTGTGTTTGGGCTCATTTGAGACCACCTGCTGTAAATAAAGATATGCAATCTACTATGGTTTACTAATGTTTTGTGAAGTTACAAACCAAAACATGGCGCAAAAGCCTCATGCATACACAAATTGGGTTGTTTTAACCCAGTGGTTGGGTTAAATGTTTGCCCAAGGTGCTGGGTAGTTTTATTTAACTCAACTGTTGTATAAAAATTACTGTATTGCTTGCTTAAAATGAACCCAAAATATGCTGGAAATTAACATTTATTAATATGTTTAATAAATGAGCATTTATAAGATAATGAATAATAAACAATAAACGGTCCCACTTTATATTAAGTGGCCTCAACTACTATGTACTTACATCAAAAAATAAGTACAATGTACTTATTGGGTTCATATTGAATTGCAAAACAAATTTGCAGCCATTGAGGTGGGGTACGGGTAAGGTTAGGGAAAGCTTTGGTGGTATGGGCAGGTTTAAGGGTAGGGGTAAGGGTTAAGAAATGGGTCAAGAGTGTAATTATAAATGTAATTACATAAATTAATTACAGATGTAATTACATGCAGGTGTTTTTAAAATATAAGTACAATGTAAAAACATGTATGTACACAATAAGTGCATTGTACACTGTAAAAAATGACCGTGATTTTAACAGTAAAAGACTGTAAAAATGCTGCGGTGAAAAACTGTTGATTGGTTTACAGAAAGTTTCCGTACTATATACGGTGAATAACTGTAATAGATCTAACGGTACATTTAATGTAATTTTACGGTAAAATACCGTTAAATTCACAGTTTTTGGAAGTGAAAAATAACAATTCATTGTAAAATTTACAGTGAAAAACCGTAAATTGACATTCCCACAATTCCCTGCGTGACACTTCACATTTGATATATTTTCATTGAAATAACTCTGTTTCTTCTTAGTTTTTCTCATTTTTTTCTAATCAGTTATGTACATTAGGGTTTTATGTTACATCTAATGTTGTTAAATTAATGTTTATTGCATTTTTAAAATGTCATGCATGTTACCATGATGGTGTTTAGTGTGTGTGTGAATGACACTGTGTGCACCTTCTATATATTAGTATTGTCTTCCTCAGCTTGTGGAAAAGCTGCTTGTGATGAACTTTGATTCATCATGTGACTCTCATCACCACTGTGTTTGGTGACTGTCAGTGTATTATAAAGGTACAAAACAGATATTAGTACTTCATTAGGTTGGTAAATTAACATTATATCAGTTAATGAAATACGTTATTTTACCGTAAATTTAACAGATTTAAAATGTAAAATTCACATGTAACTCCGTAAGTATGTTTACGGTTAGATGTCATTTTTACAGTATTGTTCTGGTAACCACAGCTGCCGGTATTTTTCCGTAGAAACAACGGTGTGTATTTTTACAGTGTATCAAATGAGTAATTTAAATGTAAGTACATAAGGCCACTTAATATAAAGTGGGTCCCAATAAACATTTATTAAATTGCTTATTAATAAATGTACACCTTTTGATTATTATTGTTGCCTCTAGTAATTATGTGTCTGATTTTTAATTTCTCACCTATTTTGGATTCATTTTAAGCCAGCCATATTCATATTTTTAATCAGTAGTTGGGTTAAATAAAACTACCCAGCAGGTTGGGCAAACATTTAACCCAACCACTGGGTTAAAACAACCCAATTGCTGGGTTTGTCCATTTTCAACCCAACTTGGGTTGTTTTTAACCAAACATTTTTTAGAGTGTATATTGTTTACATGTGCATCAGCGGCACTTTTTTATACAAATACTTGGTATAGTTTAACTGAAACAAATATCATTGTCTTTAAAGGGGAAGCAGGTGTTTGAAAAAGAAAAGTGACACGCTCGAATCTCAGGTAAGTTATTGGTAGTTTACTGATCAGGTAAATGAATTAGTAACTAAAAGATTGAAAGCCTAAATGTAGTGAGATGTTATCTTGTTTATAGACATAATTTTCTCTCTATTCTGTTTTTTTTTTTTTTTTCTTTAATGTCAAAGATGGTTAATTCCAGACCTCATCATGACGGACGCAGAGCTTGTGATGTTGAATTTAGTGACCCAGTGTATGAGAACGCAATGGTAAGTGTTTGCTACAAAATAATAAACTTTCTTCACCTTTGGCCAAAAGGAATTAAACGCTCATCAATGTGAGTGTGAAAATATTCAATGTCTATATTGACTAAGTATATGCAAATTTAAATAACACAGTCCTGTTTTTTGTCTCTTCATACGTAAAGGCTGCTAAATTTGGCTATGATAATTATAAACCCGAACTGAACTCGTCTGTGTATGAAAATCTTCCAGTAAGTAAGAATACCTACAAGAGACAAAACTCAACTTATTATTCTTTCCTCATTAAATAATGTTCTTGATGCTTTTATTTAAACATTTCTTTATTAATGTTTTCACTTTCTTTCTTTCTTTCTTTGTGTCTTTCTTATTCAGCGTAACAAGAACAGGTTGTAGAGTTTTGGACACAGTAAATATTACAGCCTATGTGCATCTCTTTGTGGGTGGAGCCATGAATGATTGACAGGAGTGTCATGATGACATGTGTTTTTAATTTATGCCTTTAATCAAATGAAGACTTCAGATGCAAAAGCCTCGAAGTGCCGTCTGAAATTTTCTTCTAAAATGAGCATTTTTATCAAGCTCGTATGTTTAGGTTCAGTAATTTCACTTTAATGGCAATTAATAGGTCATTTTCATTGCCATTAAAGTGTAATAACTGAACATAAACATACGAGCTTGATAAACATGCTAATTTTAGAAGAAAATTTCAGATGGCACTTCGAGGCTTTTGCATCTGAAGTCTTCAAATCTGAAGCTTGCTTCATTTAGATCTTTTATGCCAGGTTTCACAGACCAGGCTTAAGCTAGTCCCAGACTAAAATGCATGTTTGAGCTGTTTTAGCTAAAATCAACTTACATTGACATATCTTGAAATATGTCAGTGCCATTGTTTTGTCTTAAGATTTGTTTTATTTTTTTTTTTCTAAGGCATGTAGTTCTGCATGATTATGACAAAAATCATAATTGTCGATTATTCCCTTGAAACTGTAATTGTGATTATTATTTACGATTATCACAATTTACTTTGAATGACGTATTGAATAGCTTTATACCACTGTTTGAAGCAACTGCATGCCGTATTTTTGTATATAAATAAAAAACTTTTTTTTTTCTTTTTCTATAGCATTAAACCTCAAATGTCAACTATATATTGGTCTCGTTTCTTCTTTAAATAATGATAAAAAAAATGTATGCAACATATGCATGGTATAATAATAGGTGCTTTTGCCAACAATGTGGTTCCCCGAGAACTAATGTTTCCCTGTGACATAAACTGCGCTTGTTGTTGTTACTTTTATTTTGACGGTGCTGAGAACAGTTCAGACAGATCCTGAGCACAAATAACCGTAATCGCGATTAGAAATTTGATTAATTGTGCAGCCCTAAAGGCATGTTCATAAAAGCTACTTAAATGTCCTAATTGAACTAAGGCCTAATCCTGGCTCTATCTAAGCCCTGTCTGCGAAACCAGACCAGTATCAGCATTGTTCATGTTTCTAATGAAAGGCAGAAAAAATAAGGCTCTTGTTGTACAATTTCACACTTTTCTGTCAATCAATACATCAGAATAAAAGCATAACAAATATAAAAGGACATTACATTTAGAGGTTTCTAGAGAAAAGAGGATCTAGTCAGATTATTGAAGGGTTAATTCACACAAAAATGAAATGTCGTTCCACACCCGTAAGACCTTTGTTCATCTTCAGAACACAAATGAAGATATTTTTAATGAAATCTGAGAGATTTCTCTTCCTCTATTGACAGCTACGCAATTTAAAGTTTGACGCTTAAAAAGTTCATAAAGCGATAGTAAATTAATCCATAAGAATTGAGTGGTTTAGTCTAAATTTTCTGAAGAGACTTTATCACTTTATATGATGAACAGATTTAACTTTTATTCACATAAAAACATTGAACAGCGAACATGAACAAAAGATCAGCCGAACCTGCTTGACGCATGAAAACAAACCTCTTGTGGATGTGTAACATGAGAATGAACAACATTGGTTCTCGCACGTCGAGCGAACATGCTTGAGCTTCTGTTTACAACAACTGATGTGTGAGTTGATGAATGTTTTTATGTAAATTAAAGGCTAAATTCAATCTGTTCATCATATAAAGCAATTGTGTGTCTTCAGAATAATTAGACTAAACCAAATTTTAGTTTTACAATCTCTTTATGAACGTTTTGAAGCGTCAAAGTTTCAATTGTGTAGCTCTCAATGGAGGAAGAGAAATGCCTACGTAAAATCCACAACCACAACAACCCTCCTTGGTTGTCATACTAATTATTTCATACTAATTATTTCAAATTATAAAGTGTTAATGTTGTGGTTCTCTTAAAGCTTTGTGGGAAAAGGATCAGAGAGAGTCTGTGTTGTACAGGATACAGCTTCTGTAAGATCAAGATTTGCATAAAGGTTTAATGCAGTTCATAGGCCTCTTATCAACACACAAAAGAGGAAGTGAGACTAAGAGTTATATTAAGTGTGATCTTATAAAGTCCCGTCTAACTAAATTAAAGAAAAAAAGGTTCACGGTTGCATTTGTTCACTCCACAGAAACTCAGCATCTGAGACAGTCCTGTGAAAATAAAAGTTTAACGGCATGTGAAAATCACACACATCTTAAAGAAACACTTGTGAAGTATTTTGCATGTTCTCGACTCTTTTCAGTTCCTCTTTCTTTCTTCATTTGGCTAATTCTCATGCTCTGAAGGATGCTGCTTTATTTGTTTTGTCCATTTTATGATGTACTTTCTTATGTTACAAAAATTATTCTTTGAATAGTTTTAACCTGAAGCAGCAAGTGAGGGTAAAATGTATTTGAAGAGAGGACGATAAAGAGTTCGCCTTCAAGAGAAATCATTTTATGGTTGTACACCTCTGTTCTCACTGCAGCGTATCAGTGCTGAAAAACGGTAAGAGAATTTCTCTGTCGATTGTAAAGTTACAATTTTAAGTAAAACAGGAATTAACCCTGTTATCTACATGTGTTCATGCTGCATGTTTAAAAATGCAAATGTTCAGATAAAATATCAGGGGCCGTATTCACAAAACATCTTAAGGCTAAAAGTAGCTCCTAAATTGCCGATTTAGGAGAAACTCTTAAAAATAATGGGCGTGTCAATCCTAATTTTAGGACTCCTAAATTTTTGCTCTAAGAGTATTTCACAAAGCATTTTAGCGCTAAAACTAGCTCCTAAATCTGTGAAACGTTAGGGGTAGTCAAGAGGACTCCTAAGTCAATACCCTGCTAGAAATTTTACGTTCCCAGAACATTCTCAGAACGTCCCCACTGGTGTTGAGTAACATTCCCCTTATGTTCACAGACGGTCACGATGTGGAGTTCTTTTAAGGTTTGGGGAACGTTATTTGGTGGACCTTCAGGGAACATTCAGGATGTTCTGGGAATGTTTAGGGGACTATTACTATAGGACGTTCTGTTAACTTCCCAAATGTCCTCTTTGTAACATTCATGCATGACCATAAAATAACCAAAATGGAACGTTCCCCTAAACTCATATCGGGAACGTTATTAAATGATCAAAAGAGGACCATGTGGAAACGTTCTGTTAATGTCCCAAATATCCTCTTTGTAACGTTCTTTTTTTGACCATAAAATAACCAAAATGGAACGTCCCCCTAAAGTCATATAAGGAACCTTGAACTGCAGCACTTTCATTGCCAAAAGAGGACGTTTTAGGATATATATATATATATATAACTGTATATACTAGTTTAATAAGTGACACTTAGCCTATATTTTAAAACCTTTATGGCAACAATATGGCAACATTTTATTTTGAATAGGGCAACATTTGTATTTTTAAACCTTTATTTTAATATGGAAACATGACACCTCATTCTACAATATTTCTGTGATTAAATCACTGACTCCTCCCCATCAGCCAATCACTGTGTGTTTACTCCATAGCAACGAGGTCAACCCCGCCCTTACTCTTAGCTTAAGACTTCAGTCTATTCCTTAGTAAAAGTTGGTCTCAGCAGGTTTGTGGATAGGTTTTAAGAGAAAAGTCTTAGCTAAGAACTTTTACTGCTATTTAGGAGAACTCTTAGTGGTAAGATAAAATGTTTTGTGAATACGGCCCCAGATCTGGAAGTTCTTAGAATTTGACAGATTTCTGAGATGGAAATACTCCTTCAGTATTTATCAGTTAATCTTTACGCAAATTTGGCATTTACCTCGTGAGAGAATCTCTAAAAAAAAATTCCAAGTCATGTTTTACCTGAGAGAAAAGAAAAAAAAAAAAAAGAAAAAAAAAGATTTAGCATAAAATCTTGTTTTTAAAAGCTGTTTTATTTTTACTGTCATGAAAATAATCGGTCTACTATGAAAATTACTATGCACTTAATGAGTTCATTAAACTTATTTTTTGATTTATGTTCATATTGAATTGTACACTTTTGCTGCTATTGAGGTGGATACGGGTAAGGTTAGGGACAGGTTTGGTGGTATGGGTAGGATAAAGGGTGGGTTAAGATGTAAGGGATGGGTCAATAGTGTAATTATAAATGTAATTACAGAAATTAATTACACATTTAACTACATGCAGGTATGTTTTAATGCAAGTACAATCTAAAACCTTGTGCATTGTATTAAATGATTAATTTAAATGTAAGTACATAGTAGTAGTAAGGCCGCCTAATATTAAGTGGGTCCAAATAATCTTACAATTTCATGAGATTCACCTTCACAGAAGCTAAAATAAATGTCTGTATATTGATTGTTTTGTAGGTGTTGCTATGGTGATGTCAGTCAGAATGGCTCCTCCTCTTCCTCTGATCTTTCTGTTCATGATTCACGGAGTCGCTGCAACAGGAACAATGAAGAGAGGTTTTTTTTAAAACTGTGTATTAAACTTTTTTTATAAACTGTTTTTTATAAACTATTTAGAAATTGAATATTAATAATGAATTTAATCTGTTTCAGTCTTCAAGCAGAAAAAAAATACTGGGTGCATTGGTATATCTCTTCCTAAAACTTTACTAATTTACCTTTTAACCCCTGCCAAAACACTTGTATTTTGGGGCATTCCCAGGATATATGCACGTAGTCCCCGACCTTCCAACAATATCTCCAGCATTGTGATAATGGCAAAGACCACCAATGGAACTCTGAAGGTTCTCATTTTCATTTTCCAATCAAATTCCTTCCACATTGGACTGCTAATACCCTTATGACAGCTGGCACATACATTTATCCACATCTCATCCTCTATTATAGTATTTAACTCTAATTCCCAATTTCTTTTGATATGAAATGTCTCATCAGATTGGTCCTGCATTAGCATACTATAAATAAGTGCTATATGATTTTTATTAGATAGACCTGTTCAATAATATTAACAAAATATTTTTTCAGCATTTGCTGGAGTTCCTTTAAAGGTGCCATCGAACGTTTTTTTACAAGATGTAATATAAGTCCAAGGTGTCCCCTGAATGTGTCTGTGAAGTTTCAGCTCAAAATACCCCATAGATTTTTTTTTTTTTAATCAATTTTTTTAACTCCCTATTCTGGGGCATAATTAGAAATGCGGCGATTCAGGCTGCGGCCCCTTTAATTGCTCACGCTCTCCGCCCCCTCCCGAGCTCTCGACTCTATCAGTGCATAAACAAAGTTCACACAGCTAAAATAACCTGCACCATGTTGTTTGAAAAGCAAATGCATTTGCGGCCATTTGTGCGCCCATGGTCATGCTGGTCTGAAAATGAGGTGTGTTCAGTGCATTGCTATTTTGAGGCAACTGAAATACATTGCACCACTGACCAACTGAAACCTGGTCTAAAGTCAATGGCATAATACTTTTTTTTCTTATTTAAAGAGTGCGTTAGTAATATGCGTCTATATGCAGGTGCACAACGCCCGTGCGCTCTGCTTATTACACACATAGGGACGTGCAGAAGCACACAAACATGCCAAATATTAAAAATAAAAGAATTACAGTGTAAAAGATTATTATTGTGCACATAAAGATAAAAATGCTTTGGTGGAATCCGTCTTTTCCTGTAGATGGTCTGTTCGCACGCTTTAACCTTGTGCACAAGCAGATCCGTTTCCTTACTTGAGAAGCATTCAAATATGTATGGCCATAGCGCGAGCGCAACTGGCTTTTAAAGGGAATGGGAGATGAGACTCTGGTGGGTTTATTGCATGTTATGCCCAAAACACACCCATGACTCATTAAGAGAATAGGGACAACCCTTTTAGACCATGTGACGGGCAAGGCGACCATTTTTCCTGTCATTAAACTAGCAAAACTGGATTTGGACACACCCTAAGCGCAGAGGACATGACGTCGCTTCTAGACCATGTTCACATATGGCTTCCTTTTTTGCATGATAGAGCTTTAAGTTGGCATCTGCAGATGGCACGGCCCCAGCTAACTAAAATACGTGACTGTTACGTAACTGCAACGTAATTTGGTGACCAAACTTTCGTCGTGGCGACGTAACTAGTTATGTCGTGGCAACTGGAAAAGTGAAAGGTGCCTATACGTCGCCACAACCTAACTTCGTGACGTTGCCAGTTAGTAACTGCGACGTCGTGGCAACGTTGTGTATTATAGTTGTGTGTTGGTAATCAGTTGGTAATTTTTATATTTATTTATTTTTCTATGGGCGGATATGCAGTAGTTTAACCTAATTTATGTCCTCATGTAACAGACCTGATATCAATTAACCTTATTAGTTGCTAGATGTTCTTATAGCTGAATCTTTTCAAAATGGCTAGCTTTTTCAGTCATTTGTTGCCCCCATGCCAACTTTTTTGAGACCTATAGCAGGCATCGAATTTGAAATGTCAAGGGTAAAAAACTATATACATGAACAAGACTTTACACATCCATTTAGCCAAGATCTTGTCTAGTTGGCCAAATCCTGATGTAAGAAGGGAAGGGAGTTGCGATGCTGACTCCCTGGGGTATCAAAAGTGCAATGAGTGTAGCCATTCTGAAACGCGGCCGCCTCCGTATTTTAGAAACAAATCAAGCATCCGGCAATTTAAAAACAAATCAGTTATCCCAAAAGTAAGACAGAACAAAGGAAATTTACTTAAACGTATGCTTCTCTATAAAGAGCCAGTCTTTTCTATAATTTAACCAGAGTTTACTCACATTCTGAATCAGAAATATCCAGTTTAAATGTACTGCTAACATATTTTGAACGATTCACTCCTTCTGCAAAAATGCTTGAAGGTCTGCATCAGACAACAACGCTGTGGTCGATCCACGTCCACCTTTACCTTGCACTGACCATCTTGCCTTCGATATTTCTCTTGCTTGTCAGTCTTGTTCGTTCACTCAAACTTTTATTCCCAGGTCCCGCAACAGTAATGCAGCATCCATCAGGGTAAAGATAGTTTTTACTCCCGCCTCCAGGTAGATCCTTATTTGTGCTGGATAGACACACTGCGCTTGCACATTCTTCAGTGTGAGCTTTTTCATTATGTCTCGCACCTGTGCTCTTTTCCTCTGCAACTCGGGGGTGTAGTCGTTGTCAAAGTAGATCCGTTTCGCTTTGT
The DNA here is from genome assembly GCA_036281575.1 of Ancherythroculter nigrocauda. Lineage (NCBI taxonomy): Eukaryota > Metazoa > Chordata > Actinopteri > Cypriniformes > Xenocyprididae > Ancherythroculter > Ancherythroculter nigrocauda. The sequence goes on from VTFQ01000003.1 coordinate 9,329,063, forward strand.
ACAGGACCTGTTTCTGTGACCAGGCTTGTCATTCTTAACTGCATAGTCCAGGAATCTCACTATTATCGATCAAGGAGGTGTGGTGGGGTATTTTGGTTTGGCTGCAAAGGCCCTGTGTGCCCTTCCGATCTTTAAATCTATGTCCTGAGGTAGCTGTATAGCTGTGGTGAGCAGACCTATAACAAATTCTGCTGTTTTTTCTCCTTCACAGTCCTCTGGAAATTGATATATTCTTAGATTATTCTGGCGAAGTCTGTTTTGCAAGTCTCCGCTATCTACCTGTGAGATCTGCCACATGTTCCAGGAGATTTCGGAGTGCTCTTTCGTGCCTCATCCCAGTCTCCTCAGCAGCGCTGATCCGTTCCTCCGTTTCCTCGATTTGGCTCTCCAAACCATTTATTTGGCATTTTAAGTCCTGAACCGAGGTCTCCAATTTTGTCAGTGATATTTTCATTTATCTATGCCCCTCTTGATTTTATTTTCTTAATGATTTCAGTTCTTCCATCACTTCAGAAAGTTCGGGAGAATGCAGGCTAGATTTGGCATGTCGAGCAGGGCTAGGTGATCATTTTTATTGCAAAAGTTGCTGCTATTTTGTCAACTATATGAATTTTGTGTTTCAGGGGTTTCTAGTGTTGGTTGGGGTGTGAGTTACAGTCCTTCGTACATCTGTGCACTAAAGGACTCATCAGTGACAATGAGCTGCACTTATAAATACCCTACTGGATATCAGATCATGAGAGTGTTCTGGACTAAAGGTCCTATACAACATGGTGTAGAGCTTCTAGATCTGTCTATGGACCCTGAATACAGTCAGAGGCTTCAGTATCTGGGAGATAAACAGCAGAACTGCACCATCAGACTGAGTCATGTGACACTGAAGGATTCACACGAGTACTATTTCAGATTCATCACTGATAATCCTAATGGTAGATGGATTGGCACTCCAGGAGTGACTCTTAATGTCACAGGTGACTTTCATGAGGTTTCTCTCTTCTTCTGTGCATTATGTTGAATAATAATCAGTGTATGACAGCAGCACTAGATATAATGTGTGTGTTGTGTTCAGATCTTCAGGTGGAGTCTCCTGAGAGAGTGACAGAGGGAGATTCAGTCCGTCTGACATGTAAAAGCAGCTGCACTCTGACTGACAGAGCAACATTCATCTGGTACAGAAACTCACAGCTAGTAACTACAGGAATTATTGGAAACCAGCTCGACCTCTGGACAGTCAGCAGAGAAGATACAAGCAGATATAGCTGTGGTGTAGATGGACACAGTTACAGATCTGCTGCTGTTCAACTCAATATCAGATGTATGTATTTTATTTACTGTATGTCCATTTTTTAAGGTTTCATAAATATAAAGTATGAGGGCAAAATGTTGTAGGCTTTTCTTTGTATTAATGGCTTTAACACTTTCTGTTGCATACAGTCACTTCTACAGTCATATAATCTCCAAACATTTTGATTAGAATAGTGTCTGAACATATTTGAGATTAATTGAATCAGAGTTATTGTGAGTGAATCAATCATGATCATGACCATGTTCACTTACCAAATATCCATGTAAAACCTACAACTTAGAGTTTTTCTTGAAACTTTGATGCCATTAGTGATGAATTGGGGATTGACAATAACATTTTAAATATTTCTCCTGTAGATCCTCCAGAGAATCCAGTGATCTCCATCAGTCCATCTGGTGAAATAGTGTCAGGAGATTCAGTGACTCTGATCTGCAGCAGTGATTCAAACCCTCCTGCAGAAATCAGCTGGTTTAAAGGAAGAACATTTGTAGGATCTGGAAGAATCTACAACATCTCAAAGATCAGCTCTGATGACAGTGGAGAATACAAGTGCAGATCCATCAATGATCATGGAGAGAAATACTCTGATGCTGTGACTTTAAACGTCATGTGTGAGTTAATGATCATCTGCACATTGTTTAAAATTTCTAAATTCATCATTTTGTAATTTTTGTAATTTTTTTTTTTTTTTTTTGTCTGTTTTAGATGCACCAAAGAGTGTCTCAGTGTCCATCAGTCCATCTGGTGAAATAGTGTCAGGAGATTCAGTGACTCTGATCTGCAGCAGTGATTCAAACCCTCCTGCAGAAATCAGCTGGTTTAAAGGAGGAACGTTTGTAGGATCTGGAAGAATCTACAACATCTCAAAGATCAGCTCTGATGACAGTGGAGAATACAAGTGCAGATCCATCAATGAACATGGAGAGAAATACACTGATAATGTGACTTTAAACGTCATGTGTGAGTTAATGATGGTTCAACAAACAAACTAGTGGGTTAACGATCCCAAAATATGAATATAGTTTCTTTTGTCTGTTTTAGATCCTCCCAGGAGTGTCTCAGTATTGGTAAACGGATCTGGTGAAATAGTGTCAGGAGATTCAGTGACTCTGATCTGCAGCAGTGATTCAAACCCTCCTGCTCTGAACTTCAGCTGGTTTAAGGAGAATGAAAGCTCAGCTGTTGGATCTGGACAGAGTTTCAGTGCACTACAGAGTGGACGCTTCTACTGTCAGGCTCACAATCAACATGGATCTCAGAGATCAGATGCTGTAACTGTCACTGTCACTATACCTGGTGTGTATCAGTCAATCTGTGATTGGATGGGCATTTCTTCTACTGATGAGCTCTAGGAAATAAACATACTATGCACATTTAGATAGTATGTTTGATTACTTGGAGAGGATATAGGGGTATAAAATATAATGAAGCACACAATCATGAGCAATACAACAAAACTACATCTTTTACTAAAAATAAATCCACTACAGAATCACAAGGACTCAAATAGTACAACCACACTAAACATCAACGACACAGAACAGTGAACTGAGGAAACTAAGGGATTAAATACACAGAATTATGAGGCAACTAAATGAACAGCAGGTGAACATAATCAGTAACTAAGTGAACAAACTGCCACGCACTAGGAAACTAGGCCAACTTAATATGTAACCAAGGAAACTAGTGGCAGGGAAATGAGAACAAAGGAAACAGGTACAGGAACTAGAACTAAACCAAAACAGAACATGCACGTGACAATACTGCAATATTCTATGATTATAAGATTACATAATTTTTTTAAACAACTTTAAAGTCTCATCTAGTTTATGTGCTTTTTAAATTACTATGCTTAAAAAATATCTACAATAGTAGAGTAAAAAAGATTTTCTACAGAGCCATCTGCTCTCTAATCGCTCTCATTGTGCTTTAATGTCATACACCCATTAGTCTGTGCAGCGCCTCTTCAATTCAAACACCTATTGTCTTCTCTCACGTGACTTTTCACTTGGATCTCATGATTCTCACTTTACATTCCCCCCTGGTGGTCGCTGTTGGATGGTGCTACTTTACAAAATTGCTGTTTGTTTTCTTAATAACCATATTTTATAGGCTAATCTTGTTTTCTTATGCTTTTGTGAATTAAACATTATTTTGTTTAACATGAGTGTGTTGAAATGCTGCCACCTCGTGCCATACACTAGGATTTATTGTATGTTTCTGTCATTCTAGACAATGATAAAAACAATGTCCTGTCACTTGTCTTGTAGGAAGGAAGTTTCTTTATGCAGCGGCTGGGTTCGCTGTTGGATTGGGAGGTTTAATCTTCATTTTCATCATTGTGTTCATGTAAGTTAATTCTGTCAGAGAGCACATTAGTATACCAAGCCAATTCATTTTTATAAACAAAGTAAATTATCTTATTAAAAAATCGTATTAATTTTTAGATAATTCTTTATTACAGAAGGAAAAAACACAAAGCTGAACATATCCAACAAAAGCAGGTAAATCAAATGAGCATTAAAAAAATACAAAAAACACCCTGTTATACTCAAAGCTTTTCTTTAATAAAGTGTCATTTTCTCTTATTTTAGGATGATCTGTATGTCAACGTAACAGGCAGAGTATCAGCTCATGATGGGGTTCAGTCTGAATCTGAAGCTGCAAATCAAAACGAGGCCCTGTACGCCTTAATTACCCTCAGCAATTTCACTGGTGATCAGTCTAAAGAAAAAGCTTCTGATTCTGAAGATACAGACGAGATCCAGTATGCAACTGTCTTGCATCACAGAAACAAAGAGATGAACAGACCAGAAGAGAACGAAAGCCAGTATGGCAATATCAGTACATACCAGACTGATCCTGCCATGAGGTGAGAAACAAAATCATGACATGTTCATGACATATTAAAATATTTAGAATTTAATCAGGGCATTTTTGAGCCTCATCCATTTTTAATTTAGCTCCTGTATTGATTGAGGTTGTATTTGTAGTCAGTACTGATCTGTAAAGGTCACTGATGCCTTTATCTCTGAATATATTGATTTTACAGATCTGCTGATCAGATCATGGAGGATCAATCAGTGATTTACAGCACAGTCAAATGATCAACAGATCTCCATGATAACAACTCCCTCATGTGGTTGGACTGTGGCTCTGCTAGTCTGAGGCTGGATTTTCTTTACACCTGTTTAGCTTTATTAAGAGCTTTAATTAATTCCATGCTTTGGCTTATTGTTTTCTTTTCTCTCTCTCACGTATGCTCTGATTGTCTGATTGTAATGTTACTAAAGTCCTAAATTATTCATCTAGTTTGTACAAAATCTATGGAGCCTCCTTACAAAATGTTGTTTAAAGAATTTTGGTCTGATTAATTAGGGACCAAGCACCGAATGTGTGTAGGCACCTGTTGTATCCGTTGGGATTCTTTTTCTTCCCCTCTGGGAGTCAGTGGCAGCCCATAGAAAAAAGTTATGAAATTTGGCACACTATAGAGGACAGTCAATAACCACAGCTAATTTGGAATCTCTAGCTTAATCCCTCTAGCGCCACCACCTGTTCAAAATTTCATTCACGTTTATGCTAATAACTTTTGAACCGTATTGGCTAGAAACACCGTTTTGAATTTTGCAAAAAAACATTTTTTTTTCAAAATTGTCCTAGACGGTTTGTCAGATTTTCACCAAAATTGGCTCACATTTTCTTTAGACCATGCTGCCAAAATGTTATTAAAAGCTTTTCGATAACTTGTCCCTTTATCGAGAAATTTACAAACAAATTTTATGTAGTGCTTGCGAAAACAGATGTGAGGCTATATCTCCACAATGCTTTATCGCATTTGGACCACACTTGCAACATGTCCTCACAAGCATGATCTGAGGCAGTGTGCAGTGTTTCGGCACAGCACCACCTGCTGGTCCAGACACATGAAAAATGGCTGTTTTGGCCAAAAATCATAAAAGTGGTCTCATTGGATTAGGGGCAACATGCCGAGTCCAATGACATCTAATTTTTCTATGTTGGCCATTTTGGGCGTTGATTTTGAATGTTGTAGAAAAATGCTAGGGTTGTTCCGATTCCGATACTAGTATCGGAAATACCACCGATACCACAAAAATTTCTGGCATCGGTATCGGCGAGTATTTAAACTCACGTACCGATCCGATACCATTTCCTTAAACAATACCAAGTTGTGCCCGCTATCTTTGCTTAACGCAGCAAATCGGAAATCAATTCTTCTTCGCGGCTCAGAATGCAAACACAGGAAGTTGTGCTGTGTTGCCACAAGCAACCACTGTTTAGAGCAGCGGAGAAGTGAAAACGAGCTAGCAGTATGTCTGCTGTTTGGCAGTATTTCAGACCAGTAAAACGGCGACATGTCTCATATGCAATGCTGCAATTTCGAGTGGCACAAGTATTGGCAACTTTAACACAAATAACTTAATAAAGCATTTGAAGACGCGTCACCCCGCGCAACACGATGGTTACATAAAGGCTAATGCTGCGTTCACACCAGACGCGAATGAAGCGATAAGCGCGAGTGATTTACATGTTAAGTCCATGCAAAGACGCGAATTGACTTCCTGCGGCGCGATTCGCGTGAATGACGTGGTGCGAATTGAGCGATTCGGGCGTTTGACGCGCTTAAGATGGAGAAGGATGAGCCGTGCCAGCTTCATTCAAACAAAGAGAAAAGTTTCCAAAAGACAAATAAAGATAACCGACAAAATTGTTTATTGTTCTGGATGACCAGGGGCACGTTCAAGCTCACACCGGTGCGCAACGTTTTGCTACGGTTTCCGGGTTGAACGACATGTTTCCTGGAAACGGTGTGCAACGGTGTGCAACGGGTTTGAGATGCGTTTTGTCTTGTTTGGTGGGTGTGTCAGAAATGTCAGCCCAATCAGCGGCAAGATGTATATAACCCACGCGGTATTAAAGAGACAGCTCGCACACTGGGTATTAATGTAACATAAAAATACTTTACTTATATATTTTGGTGTTGTATTGTGAAGTTACACTTTAATAAACTTTTCTATACTCCTCCGATTATATAATGGTAAATATTACAATATCAAAGCACAACAACAGTGATCAGCAATAATGATAAGCCTAATAAACAATAAAATAATATAGATCATAACACAGTCTTGGAGGTAAGAAGTGGATTATCCTTCACCTGAAATGTTTGTCTTTTCATCCTGAGATGCAAGGCAAATGTTGTATCAAAATAATTAGAAGTTTTCACAAATCCCTTCACTCGATTGAGATGTTCTCTTTTATTCTGGACGGCAGGGGCAGTGACTGTAACATCGAGGGTACTTTGCAGTATTAAACATGTATTTATATCGATATCATCAGGCTCCGAAAATTCTTCAAAAAGAACACAAAGAATGGCCTTCTCAGTTGCCATAGTTGCAACGCTTGCGTCATCACAACAGGGTGTTCAACGCGCCACCGTTTCCGTTTAAAAAACGTTTTGCAACGTTTTGTCGGGGCTGAACGCAGCCCAGCTGCTGTCAGAAGTCGAAAACGTGAGATTTTTATTTAACAAAATTGTTTCTGGACTTCAAGTTTTAAAAGAGATTATTTTCTTATATAATTATATTCCTAGATTTATTTGTTGCACTGTTTTTATAGTTACATTGTAAAACTAATATACCTTTTTCAGTTTACAGTGTTAGATTTGTGGCTGCATTTGAAGTTCTTTTTCACTTAAAATAAATAAATAATATAACTGACAAATGTATGTCAGATAATAAAAATACTCTAGTTCACTGTATGTTTTGTTCTTGTTTTATTAAGGGATAAGTCCGAAGCACACCATAAATAATTCTATCAATTCATACAGGGCTAGTAGTATATATATATACACAGATACACACCCAGGTATCGGATCGGTACTCAGTATCGGCCGATACCCTGAGCTCAGGTATCGGAATCGGTATCGGGAATGGAAAAGGGGTATCGGAACATCTCTAAAAAATGCTGTATTTAACGAAAGCATGAACATACCGTTATTAAACTTGGTATGGGTCATTGGCACAATGCCGTGAAGAAGTGTGTGAAGTTTTGGACCAGCACCACCTAGTGGTGAAAAAGAATTATTTATATGCTTGACTTATTTTCACGGGAGTCATCTCCTTAGATTGCTGAATCCTGTCCAACGCACCAAACATGCTTCGTTTTGGCTTATGGTTAGTGCAACATTGTGATTTATCATTTAAACAACTTTTAACCATCATAGGAAAAAAAAAAAAAAAAAAAAAACATAGGTCGTTGGCTATACGCTAATGGCCAAATGTAAAAAAAATTGATAGTAAGTGGCAAAAAAATCCAATCAAACTCACGCATGGGTCATTTTTTATGTGCTCATAAATATAAATGTCTATAACTCCTAAACAAAATTTGATATTTTCACCAAAATTGTAAAGGCGCACTATGAGTACACATCCATACATAATAAAACATGAAATTGCTACTACAATACAGTTATATGATATAAATTGCTATGTTTTACGAATGCATTGGTGTATCGTTATGAAACTTGGTATGTGCCATGGGCACCATTCCCTGAAGGTGCTCAAAAAATTTCAAGACTGTGCATCCTTGTGGTCAAAAGTTATAAAACTTAAAAAAAAAAAGATGATAGCTTTTGATTCGTTTAGCCTATTGTCATGAAACTGGTCTTAATAGATTCCCTGGATCACGCCGAGAACCTAGATACTAGTGTAGCCATAGTTGGCCAAGCTTCCTGTCCGTCATTTTGATTTTCTTTAAAAACCTACTTTTTCAGTCTCCTCCTAGACCGTTGGTTTGATTTGCACCACATTTATTGAAGATCATCTTCAGAACAGTCCAACAAAACGTTCGTTTCGTATACTGCATGGACAGATTCGATGGAATGAAGCCAAAAGACTCTGAGGCTGTGTCTCTGCAATGCTTTGTCATATTGACACCTACTGTGACCACACCACATCAGTTTGGACACAGCGCCACCTATTGGTTGAAAGTGATAACCATTAAATCATATTACTTGTAATTTAGTATTAATGCTTTTTCAGCAATCTTGCCTACAAACACCTTAAGATGTCTTTAATTGCTCATTGTTGCAGTTGGTCTGACACTCACAGGTATGGTGGCATGACTTATTGTGCCTTCTTTGTGCTTGGCTCCTTAATTGCTGCTTGCAGATATATTTTTTAACTGCAACTGTCTGTTGGAGAAATCTTTTGGCCATATAAAGACACATCTAAACACAATTATTATTAACCATTATACAATTGTATATACTCTGTGAGCACATTTATCTTTAAGGGTCGAGATTTCAATAGAGTTATGTGTGTTTAACATCATAGTTACCATCTCTTAGTTTTAATCATAAGAGAAAATGTGTTCATTTTAAGCCTTTTGGTAAATTGGTACAATTTTCATTCTCCAGGTTTAAATTTGTCTTCGTGTCAGCGTCACAGGATGTGACGTTTTCTTATACTAAAGTTTAATGAATAATTATGAGACACTGATGAGTTATTGGTGTACTATATATAGTAAAAAAGTTATAAAAGATGCAACAGCATGTTCATATATATTTTCAATGGAGAGTACAAATGTGAACGGCTGTGCATTATTTGGGCATTAAATTATAGCTATCACAGGATATGTATTTGTGTAATTTACGCTGAGCTTACAAAACCATGTATGCGTATTGTGTTGAGTAATGGTAAATTGCAGCATGCATTTGTGGGAAGCTTTGATGCTCTTAACTCAATGAGAGCTAAATAAAACTGTCTGAATCAGAAGCTGTTGTTGTGTTGTCTGTCTCCTCTCTTCCCCCTTCCCTCCGCAGCTCACCACACACACTTTTGTGGCATTTTTTAAACCATGGTAAGAACAGACTGGTGCTGAAACAGGGGGTTTCATAGATACATGTAATATCTTTCCCTAGTTGTCTTGAATGGGTCAACAAGGATGTTTTTTTATCATATGGATCATTGCAGAACTTTGAACCAGCAAACATATATCACCTTATATAGCAGTCATTTCTCCTTCACATCCTCTGGCAGTAATGACATCAGACAGCTCATGTCCGTTACGTGTGGTCAAGCACCAAAATTAGTTGCCCACTGAAAGAGTATAAACATCAAGTTTATCTGAGAGAACAATGAGGGTGACAACTTAGTTTTTCCATTGTTACATGAAATTAATTATTGCTATTTCAAAGCTTTCAGGCCAGTTGTTGTCATTCAAATCTATTAATAATTTTGGCATTGGTTGGTAATTCATCTGCAGACTAAATTCTTACTATAGTTTCCGCTGGTCAGGGAAGTGAAACCCTCCTATATTCATACATGAATGCGTATATGCATTAAAAAAAAAAGGGAATCCTAAAAATGTGCTTTATGTCAAATGTCTAAAATAATAGATTTTCATTGTTACTAATGAAATGAAAATGTATTAAATCATCTTATATATATGCAAAATTATAACAGCATGTCATAAATAGTCACACATTCATAGTGACGCAATCCACAAAACTTTCTGAAAATGACTCATATGTATGTGCAACACTTATAGTCACCATCAGTTTGCCTTCATATTTCACAGCATCTATGAATAACAGATCTGCGTAGGTCCTTGTGTCAGCACACTTTTATATTTTAAGACTTTAGCTTGTTTTTCATTTGTGTTTACTACATGCATCATGAGTATGCTTATATGTTTCTAGTATTTTGAAAAAATCTAAAAGATAGGGGAAAAAAAACTTTAAAAAAATTTATTTGTATGTCACTAATCAAAGGTAAGCAACAATGAAAAAAAATAAAAAATAAAAAAAAAGAGGAAATGATGCAGTTCTGGTTATAAATGAGGCTGGTAGACTTGAACCTTCCTTATTTCTCCTCAAGTGTCATTTGGTTACGGCTGAGGTGTCCTGCTCTACGGTATGACCAGCTTCTTATCTATTTTATTGAATTATTGAACCAATTCTAAATATCTTATCTACTATATCTTTTTTTTTTTAAGAGTCATACATTTTAAATGACGATTGATGTCACATTGGAAAAGACAGTCTTGCTTAATGATAAAGAACACAGATTCAGCAGAAATGCTGCTCTTATTGATTATGTGTGTTGACAATCTCAGCCTATATCATTTAGGATTGATTGTGTTGTAGGTGTTGCTATGCTGATGTCAGTCAGAATAACTCCTCTTCCTCTGATCTTTCTCCTCATGATTCAAGGTAAGTCTCTAATGTTTTTCTGCATGTTCTGTTCAGTGTTTTCCTGTCATGTTTTCATTTGTTATTCTTTAATGAAGTAACATGTTTGTTGCTCATTGGTAAACATGCTAATTTAGTTCAATTAATTATATACAAAAAGGAATAATGAAAAAGCAATGCAAGTATGAAGTACTATGTCTGTCTTTGTTATGTCTAACCACTGCTTTACTCATTCATGTAATGGCAAAGTTATCTTCATTATGTGGATTTTCTTAGCAAATAATGGTATTAATTGTAGTTTGTCACAGACACGTCAGGTTCCACCTCACTCTCTTACCCACGCACTCAATCACCAGCATATTAATCACCACCACCTGAAGATCATCAGCACCGTCATTACCACCAGCACTTAAGCCCCACACTCACACACACTCACTGTCTGGTCTCGTTTGCACTACAGCCAGTTGTATGCTTACCTCAAGGACTCCAAATGCTATACTTACCTGCCTCCATTGCCTCCATTGCCTCCATTGCCTCCATTGCCTCCATTGCCTCCATGGCCTCCATGGCCTCCATGGCCTCCATGGCCTCCATGGCCTCCATGGCCTCCATGGCCTCCATGGCCTCCATGGCCTCCATGGCCTCCATGGCCTCCATGGCCTCCATGGCCTCCATGGCCTCCATGGCCTCCATGGCCTCCATGGCCTCCATGGCCTCCATTGCCTCCATTGCCTCCATTGCTCCTCGTGTTCCTACCTGCCTGTGTGTGTAAGTGTCCCAGTCATCCGTCTCCAGCGTCTCCTTCCATCTTCACCTGCAATACAACAAAAAGGACAGTATTACCTCTCATTCTTCTCCAAGACCAGCAAACTCCTCATTCACTTACCTGTTGCTCTGCTGATCACCTCAATAAACCAACTTCACTGCTTTTATCTCTGCCTCCGGTGTCTCTGTTATAACATAGTTTCAATCAACATAATATCTATTTACTTTGATTAATATGTTCATCTTTAAACAGTCCTAGTATTTTCAATTCCATTTTCATGCTTTTGTCTCGAATGTTAAATTTTGTTTTTCTTCGACAACCACAACACATTCAAACTTTGAGCAAATATATTCTATTAGTTTTCTTCTGCTTTCTTTATTATAATTTTTTTTTTTTTCTCAGGAGTTTTCAGTGAAAATGCTGATTGGGGTGTGAGTTACAGTCCTTCACACATCTGTGCACTAAAGGACTCATCAGTGATAATGAACTGCACTTATAAATACCCTACTGGATATCAGATCAAGAAAGCGTTCTGGAGCAAAACACTGAAAACAGATGATGGAGAGTTTCAAGATCTGTCTAAGGACGATAAATACGAAAAGAGGTTTCAGTATCTGGGAGATAAACAGCAGAACTGCACCATGAGACTGAGTCATGTGACACTGAAGGATTCACACATGTACTATTTCAGAATCATCACTAAAGAAGACAAGTGGATTGGTAAACCAGGAGTGACTCTTACTGTCACAGGTGACTTTCATGAGGTTTCTCTCTCCTTCTGTGCATTATGTTGAATAATAATCAGTGTATGACAGCAGCACTAGATATAATGTGTGTGTTGTGTTCAGATCTTCAGGTGGAGTCTCCTGAGAGAGTGACAGAGGGAGATTCAGTCCGTCTGACATGTAAAAGCAGCTGCACTCTGACTGACAGAGCAACATTCATCTGGTACAGAAACTCACAGCCATTAACTGAGAGAAGAGACAGAAACAATGAACTCCTGCTGCAGTCAGTCAGAAGAGAGGATGCAGGCAGATATAGCTGTGCTGTACACGGACACAGTTACAGATCTCCTGCTGTTCAGCTCAATGTCATGTGTGAGTATGTATTTGGTTATTTATAGCTGGAATGTATAAATCTGAAATATTATTTCATGATTAGCACATCTTTTGTGACTTTATAAACATTATTTCCACATCCCACCTACTATATTCTAGGAACACCAAATGACATTAAGAGTAATGTGTTTACAGTTTAATAATTATAGAATATGGCAATGTTTATTTGCTTCCTTATAATACAGTTCATATCCCGACCTAAAGGGGGCATCAAGCTGACAATAGTGCTCAAAAACAACATGTATGTGTTTAGATATTGAAAAGGTCCATGGCAGGCAGTGGGCAGAACGACTTGGTCTGTAGGGTTTGATCTTTCAGATGAGCAGCATCTCACATGCACAATGTGGGAAATGGTTCAAATTTGTTGGTGCTTTGCCCTTACAGAGGGTTCACCCATAAGTGAAAACTCTTCATTTACTCACCCTAGTGTTGTTCTAATGCCGTATGAACTTCTTTGTTATTCAGACCACAAACTGAGAAATTACATATAAACAAACAAACAAATGAATGAATGAATGAATGAATGAATGAATGTCCTGCTCACTCTCCTCCATATAATTCTATGGCAGTGAATTGAGACCATTTTGAAATATGCTAAAGTATCACTAAATTAACCCATACAACTTGTGTCACATATTCCAAATGTTCTTGGGGTATACGACAGGATTCGGTTTAAAAAAAAAAAGAAAAAGAAAATTAACAAAACCAATTTTATTATTTTGTGAAAAAATCCAACCTTGGACATTAACAGACTCATGAACGCACATTCGTTCAAGTCAGACCAGTGCAGGAAAAGAACACATGCGCGCCATTTCCAGAAATCAAGACTAATGAAAAGATCATGCTTTGGTCTGTGCAAAAAAAGTAGCCCAATGGCCAGTCAAAAGTAGCCCAAAAATAGGCCAATGGAATTTTCTCTGTCAGGCAGCTGGGTTCTTTACAGAATTTGTACAACTGGAGTGTGTTTTAGGGGGTGTTAGAGCACCGAAATCATAATGTCTCTGAAACACTTTGAAAATGTCACTAGTCACATATGTGATCATTCTGTGCTACTTTTGCATCCTTTGTTAAAGCTGATCACTGTTCACAGTCATTATATGAATGATCGCAAGCAAGACTTTTTTTCAGTTTCTCCTTTTCTGGTCTGAAAATATAAGATCATACAGCATTAGGACAACACAGATAATGACAATTTAAAATTTTGGGGTTCCTTTAATTTATCATAAATATATTTTTTTCTATTATTTTCTTTAAGCTATCGTCCAATCACATCAGAGGTAATTAATTTAGATGTATGTATCTCTAACAACTCTGAAAATAATCATTAAAAATTATCATAATCTATCAGGTAATTTACACACATAACTCGTCCACAACCTTTTTCCTTGATGTCCTTCTGTGTATCCTCATAAAATTATGTGCATTGCCTACAAAATCAGCAGTCTAATAATCATATGTTTTGGTTGTATAAAAATAAGACAAATTTACAGTACCGCATTTTGGCTTAAGTTATTAAAGATGCAACATAGTGGCATAGTGGTGACTTTTTTCACAGATTTTCAAATGTATTAAATAAGCCAAACATGTAAATTGCACATCTTATACTGTATCTTATACATTAACATCTTATTATTTCATGGCATTGGTTTTTAGAATATTTTTATACTGCAGTGTAACCTCACAGCAACCAAAATGCAGAGATATGAAAACATCCTGAGTTCTTGAAGCTGATGATGTTGACAACACATTTTCTAAATATACTGTAGTCTGTGATCTCAAATTTATGTTTTGTGCAATTTTTTGATTTTCATTTTTTAGATCCTCCAAAGAGTGTCTCAGTGTCCATCAGTCCATCTGGTGAAATAGTGTCAGGAGATTCAGTGACTCTGATCTGCAGCAGTGATTCAAACCCTCCTGCAGAAATCAGCTGGTTTAAAGGAGGAACGTTTGTAGGATCTGGAAGAATCTACAGCATCTCAAAGATCAGCTCTGATGACAGTGGAGAATACAAGTGCAGATCCATCAATGAACATGGAGAGAAATACTCTGATGCTGTGACTTTAAACGTCATGTGTGAGTAAATGATGATCTGCACATTGTTCACAAATCCACAATTTTCTGATATTTATTGTGAATTTTCAATTGTATCCATTTTAGATCCTCCAAAGAGCGTCTCAGTGTCCATCAGTCCATCTGGTGAAATAGTGTCAGGAGATTCAGTGACTCTGATCTGCAGCAGTGATTCAAACCCTCCTGCAGAAATCAGCTGGTTTAAAGGAGGAACGTTTGTAGGATCTGGAAGAATCTTCAACATCTCAAAGATCAGATCTGATGACAGTGGAGAATACAAGTGCAGATCCATCAATGAACATGGAGAGAAATACTCTGATGCTGTGACTTTAAACGTCATGTGTGAGTAAATGATGATCTGCACATTGTTCACAAATCCACAATTTTCTGATATTTATTGTGAATTTTCAATTGTATCCATTTTAGATCCTCCAAAGAGCGTCTCAGTGTCCATCAGTCCATCTGGTGAAATAGTGTCAGGAGATTCAGTGACTCTGATCTGCAGCAGTGATTCAAACCCTCCTGCAGAAATCAGCTGGTTTAAAGGAGGAACGTTTGTAGAATCTGGAAGAATCTTCAACATCTCAAAGATCAGCTCTGATGACAGTGGAGAATACAAGTGCAGATCCATCAATGAACATGGAGAGAAATACTCTGATGCTGTGACTTTAAACGTCATGTGTGAGTTAATGATCATATGCACATTTGTCCAAAAACTTCATATTCATAATTTTCTAATATTTATTGTGATATTTAATTTTTGTCTGTTTTAGATCCTCCCAGGAACGTCTCAGTGTTGATAACTGGATCTGGTGAAATAGTGTCAGGAGATTCAGTGACTCTGATCTGCAGCAGTGATTCAAACCCTCCTGCTCTGAACTTCAGCTGGTTTAAGGAGAATGAAAGCTCAGCTGTTGGATCTGGACAGAGTTTCAGTGCACTACAGAGTGGACGCTTCTACTGTCAGGCTCACAATCAACATGGATCTCAGAGATCAGACGCTGTAACTGTCACTGTTAAAGGTAAACTCATTTAAATATCTGTGCAGACCTTTTGATATAATAATGGTTTTTAAGTTGAGCATTTGCAAAAGAGCTGGTTGTGACATGACATGATATAGAGAGTTTGGATCTGTAGTAGAAAATTTGCCGCTCTCTGAGATGGTCAGAATTAAAATATCAACAATGTAACTTCAAAATAAAACTTTAGAAATAACATGCATAATAGTTTAAGCAAATAATTTCAGTTAATGAATTGAAATTGAAATACTAGAATTTTCTATTTTTTATTTAAAGTGAATAAAATTGTTACTTTTTTATTTACATTTATTTCATCATCCAAAGACCTGCCAGAAAACACTGGCTTGTGTATTATATTTTTAATGTAAGGCTACCACCGAACATTTTCTGATTCCTGCATCTAATAAACACTGTCAATGTTTTGCAGATGTGAGATCATACTTTAGTATTCTTGGGTTTTTTTTTCCAGATGGTTTTGTTTCAGGACACAGTACAAACCTGAGTGCAGCTATTGTGATCGTAGTTCTATGTGCAGTTCTATTTCTTGTCTGCATCATCATGTTCATAAGGTGAGATCTTTTGTTTAAATAATGCACATTGAACTTTTTAATTATAATCATTAATGTGTGTGTATGCGTTTACATGTTTATCTCCGCTACAGGAAGAGAAAATGTGCTGGAGTGTTGGACCTCAAGCAGAAGCAGGTCAGAAGTTATCTGTTTCTGTCTGCAAAATGAAATTATAAACCATTTATGTTCTGCTTTGATATAAATATATATTTTGAACAATACTGTATGTGAATGAGAAGTCATTGTGTAAAGAAAACGCTCTTACAAGTAACTAAAGTTTACAGGAACAGAAAGCTCTTAGCTCATTTTGGAGATTAAGCACTTTTCTGAAAGGTTTTTCTGTCTTTCTCCAGGTTAAACAACCTTTCAGCGCTGACAGAAACCACTCTGATGATGGTCTGTACGCCAGAGTCTCACCCAGGAGAACCAGAACAGATCTGACCGCAGGAAAAACTGAATCCACAGATTCTCAGAAGATCAGCTACGCAACCATCCAACACACCAGGAACAATGAAGACAACTATGAAAATCTGAGAATGGACCATCCTGATCCTGATGTGAGGTGAGAAAAAAAAAAAAAAAACAGCTTTGAAACACAATTGCTCATATAATATGCTTATTTTCATATAACATAACTTGCATGATCTGGCTCTCATACTGAGCACTGCTTGACTTTGACTTTACTATAAATGGTCATTCACACTTTATCTCTGATTATGTTTCTCCACAGATCCTGTGCCGTGAAGGTGATTTACAGCACGGTCAAATGATCCAGGACCCGTCAAATGGACTGAAAATGAAGCTGTAAACAGTGACTTTGTCCTTCATTTACTGCAGCTTTGATTCAGAGGTTTATAATAGTGATTTAAATGTGTGTCATTGCACTAGTTAAGTCATTTACTTCTCCTTCGCTGTTGGCTGTCTGTAGGAAGTATCGGTCAGATGTACCAATACCACAGGCTACAACATTTTCCATGGTGGTTATTTACATCATTGTGTAGGTTTTTGCAAGACTGTGGTTTGGTGCGTCTGAGTGGGAAGTTACAGAATCTACAAGCTAAAATTAAACACCTTTCAAAACACTTTCTGTTAATAGCATGTTTTGTAACATTTCCAAATGTTTGTGTAATTTTCCATGAATTGCTGTTTCTGTGTTATTTTGCCATCCTGTGCCTTAGTCACTCTTCAGTGAGCATCAGTCTTTGTGTCTGTAGCTTCCCTCTCTTTATATATTTAAAATCTTTTCATAGAACATGGTTTGTTGCTTTGACATGCACACACACACACACACACACACACACACATGTATATATTCATATATGTTTTATGTATCAGTATATTTTAAGACTTAAATAAAGATTATGTAATAAAATGTTTATGTTTGTAATAAGTAATTGTGTTTTAGATGAAGTTCTATAGTGACACATTATGTCTGACATTAGAAATACATTAGAAACACGTCAGAATCACTTCTGACTGACAGTGAATTCGATTCATTTTCATACTGATTGATATGGTTTTGTTCTTGAATATCAGCCTGACAGTAACATGCAAGTTTTACCTCGGAAACGCCGTTGATGTGATGTTCCTCTTCCTTTGACACGTTTAGACAAGGATTTTTTATTTTATTTTCATTTCTAACAACGCCATGTGAACGCACGTCTTTTCTGAGGCAAACGAAAACTACTGCGCATGTGCGGAGATAAAGCACGCAATTGAATCGCACGTTTTAAAGTTAACTTGATTCTGATTGGCTGTCGACCCATTTATCGTTGATCATTTGGAACAATTTGCTTCAGGCCAACTGTAATCTGTATGTAACTTAAGAAATGTAGTGTTAAAATCAGGCTCCACTTCAGGCTATTCTCTATCAAAAAAGTCGAAATTTTAAGAATAAATACTTTTTATGTCAATTATGAATTTTAAAGTCAGAATTTCGACTTTTAAGGCAAGGCACAATGGGGTAAAAAAAACAAAAAAAAACTAATAGACATACTTCCCTAGTTGATCAGGCCTACATTAAGAACTGCAAAGTTTTTTTTTTTTTTTTGTTTTTTTTTGTATTACAAGTTTTCTGAAATGAAATTGTTTAAATATGCAATTGTAAATGCATACTAATTTACGTACATTTACAGAAAATAACACTGAATAAAGGCATATTCAAAATTCTTGTTGACATATCAAAGTAAAAGGTTTTTAAAGAAGGGATTCTTTTATCACTCCATAGATCATGATATATGAAAATGATATATGAACAAACTCCTTTGTAAAAACCTTCAGATAATAATAAAACTGTAAAGTGTATGTAAGTGCTGCTGAAGTGGAGATTTCTGGCTTAAAAACTCATTTTGATAAAACGGTTTTAAAATATACTAGTGTAATTTGAAAGTCCAAAAGAAACAACAACAACAACAACAACAACAACAACAAAAAACCCACTTGAAACATTATTTTCGATGCTTTCTTTCCACTAGTATTCACAACACATTAGGAAAATCCAATTAGACCAAAAACATAAAATTGACCAGTGCATTAAAAAAGTCTTAATTTAAATTTTTTTTAAAAAAATACCAATTTTATATCATAATTATGATGACTTAGAATTTCATCATTTTATTTCAGAATTCTGATTTACATCATGTCTTTTCCATTATGTGGCAATACTGGGCTCCCGTGTATCACCTATACCATCCACCAGGGCGCGCTATATTCTAGGAGTAGAATTATTTCGCATGTGGCCGTGTTTAGTTTCTCTTCGCTCAGCTCTTCTCCAGCTGACCTGCGGTCACACATATGTTGATGATGACCTGAGCTCTCACTGACCCTGGCAGCAGAGACTCGCCCTAAATGAAGCCGGTGTGCCGGAGGGAGTGTTGGCTTTCCGGCTCTGGGATGTGTGTCCGAGGTGTTGGGTGTCTGGAGGATCAGGATAGCGTGTGCAGGGCGCGTGTGCTTCACTCTGACCAAAATACAAACGCACACGGATATCTAGCTCAGTTTCCTGTTGTAGAAACTCATAAAGTAATAACTACACATAATGTAAAATCTGAATATAATGTAATACTTAGCAACAATGACTATATTCATGGCAATATTAGCAGTATTTAAAAATGTCTATACATTATTCACAATAATATAAAAAAAAATCTTAAGAAGCAATCAATATACAAATAAATACATAAATAACAATAAAAACAATTGCAATAATAAATGTCATATAGAATCTTTCAATTTAATTTGTGATACAAATTCTAAAATTCTTCCAGGAAAGCGCATAATGTAATAAGTATTACATTATATTTGTAATAAAATGTTCATTATGTAAAAGTTTTCTCAAAACGTGATAAAATCTTGAGCTCATACCCCCAGTTTCACAGTCAAGGCTAGAATAAAATGCATGAGCTGTTTTAACTGAAAGCAACTTGCACTGACATATCTTAAAATATGCCAGCGCCATTGTTTTGTGTCAAGATGCACACCAGTAATGTGTTTTTCTAGTGAAAATATATAAAAGCTACTTACTAATCCTGGCTAAACCCTGTCTGTGAAACCGGGCTATAATGTAATAATTTTACATTATGACTTCCAAAACATTGGCTTCTAGGAAAATACATAGACTGTAAAAAAAAAATAAAAATTGACATAGTGTCTGTGACGTCACTCTTAAGAGCATTTTTGAAGCCTAAAGTGGGCTGTCGCCATCTTGGACGCACCGTGCGTCACTCCTGGATAACTAAATCATGTGCGTGATTTATAAATCAAGGGAACAAATTAGTACATCGTGCACACGTTTTAGTAAATCGTGCACACAAATTAGTAAATCGAGGGAATGAATTAGTAAATCGTGCGCACAATTAAAAATTTTTTCTTGCATATCATGTGCGAGGCTCCGTACAGTTGGGTAAAATGTCCATGAGCGTCCATTGAAAAACATCCAACAGCATGCTTTGTCCACAAAAGTGTTAAATTAATGAATTATTGATATTTTGTCCATTGTTTGCGTCATATTTCTTCTGAACAACCTGCTCTCCATCATCGTTCTTCAAGAAATTATGCAACCTGAGCAGCGTTTATGTTGTAAAACTGTATACAATTGTATACATTGGACGCTCACAAACAAATGATCCTGCGTCCAAAGTATAATTTTTCAAAATAGTGCAGCAGTTTTAGTTTTAATATATTCAAGCAGTGCTGTCGGAGTTTGTGGTTATGAGAGGCATATTTACTACATTGTAGTAAATCTGACGGCAATCCTCCTGTCACTCAAGTGACCACGCCCTTAATTGACCCTTCGCAAAGACCCGCCCCTCTTAGTTACTGTTGCTTTGTCCGACAAGCCGTGGCTCTGTCACGCCACACACAGTGATAAATGCATCACGGAGCAAAGAGGACACTGACAACACGTCGACAGACAAGACAGAGCAGGTTACTTATGATATTAAACAAAGTCCCAGCTTTCATATTGTGTAGTTTTTTAGGAAATTCGAACAATAAAAAACGTTTTGTGGCTCTTTAATGTGTCGTGACAGATCGCTGTAGCGCCTCAACTCAAACGGCTCGTGAACCGATCATCTCTTCCTACTAGTTCATTTATAGCATCAACTAAACATGAATGAACATGAGAAGGAATGTTGTTTCAAACGTCAATACACACCATTTTTCAAGTTCAAGTCCACCGAGGTTAATGGTGGATTCGGCGTTCTGATTGGTTAGATCGCTTGTCAATCAAACTCCCGGCGAAGGGTCAATTATGCAGAACTTTAAGGCTTAATATAATTTAAATGGACGAGTTATACAAAAATTCACCCCCCTCAGAGTTATCATGAAGGGCAATTAGCTGTATAGACCAAAACCACTTTAAAATAAAGTCGTTATTTTTGTTTTGTTTTTGTGCATTCTTGTCACTTCATAACATTAAGGTTGAACCACTGCAGTCACATGACTGTTTTAACGATGTCTTTAGCACCTTTCTGGACCTTGAAAGTTTTGATTATATTGCTGTCTATGGACGAGTCAGATACCTCTCGGATTTCATCAAAAATATCTTAATTTTTGGGTTAACTAACACTTTAATACAGAAAATGCGAACAGTGCTCAATTATAGAACAGGATTGTACAGTTAAAGCACAAACAATTAGTCGTAATGATTTTACTGGAGACCGAGACAGAGAGAGAAATAGCAAAAGGAAAGAGCAGTGTTTTTTTGTGTTGTTAATAATAACCCGTCACACACACCCAGGGCTGTGTCTGAGTTATCTGTGCTTTCATTCCAGCCGTGCTTGAGACAGCTGAGCGGGTGAAAGTCTTAAGACGGTGAGCATTTGAGACATTCACAGGGATCGGATGAGCGCTGGACTCATGCGTTCTCTCTGGTTGGAGATCAGCCCACTTCTGACTGGATGCATTACAGGAAATCTCGGTCAGACAGAGAGTTTTCGGAACTCTGAACAATGCTGCTATGACATCACGAGCACCCGTGTCCATGGCGACACAGTTAACTGTTGTCATGGTTCTGGTGTAATGAGCGCGCAGTGGCATTCCAGTGTGAGATGCTGGAGGAGTAGAGGATCAAACACTGCACAGCATTTACTGTCTCTCTAATTGGACTGAAAACATAACGCAGATTTTCACAGAACTTTGGTGGAAAACACTTATCCAGATATTACTAATCACTAGGGGCAGCAGAAATTCACAGATCCACCAATGGCAAATCTGACAAACTGTACGCGCACAGATAGACCTCAAGTGGTGCTTAGTAGGAGGCACTAGAGTTCCCTTCAAATGAGTCATTAAACCAGCTGTATATATTGAGATCAACATGTTTAACCTGCTTTAATAGTAGGGTTAAATAGATAAATGGTTAATTTACTGACAGCAGTTGATCTAAAAGTGAAAGTAAAAGACAGTTTACTAGAAATCCTGCTATTATGATGCCAAAGTCTCTTTCAAGGAAAGTCTGTTCACTCAGCAGCCATATTTGCAATGCCCCATGCAGCTATTTTGGGTATCCAAGACTAAATCCTATCTGAATGGGGGAATCCTGAAATCTCAAACTGACTTTGCCATTAAATAACATATTTAAAGCATGAACTGTCCCATAAATGTTGTTTCTCTCATGCTCAAATAGGGTTATTTTCTGGCTGGACTCATCAATGCGCATGTAGCACCCGTCTCACATCCAGAGTTGCCAGGTCTTAGAACCAAGGTGGCGGAGCTTGGTCGCTTAAACTCGTGGACTACAAAAACAACCTGGGAAAATATAGCAACAGGAGCTTCAGATGGCAGCTGCAGGGACGCAAAGACTATCAATCAACGATTGGCTCTTTTATTTATAAGGAGGGACTTACTACGTGTCACACTTTCTCCCATTCATAAGTATGGAAGCTTGTTTCCACTACTTAATAAAAAATGAAATAAAAAAAGTAATTGTGACCTTTTTCTCAGAAATGCATGATATAAAGTTGCCATTGCGAGATAAAAAGTCACAATTGCGAGTTATAAAGTCAGAATTGCGAGATAAAGTCACAATTGCTAGATATAAAGTCAGAATTGCAAGTTATAAAGTCAGAATTATGAGATATAGTCACAATTACAAGATATAAAGTCAGAATTTCGAGTTATAAAGTCAGAATTACGAGTTATAAAGTCAGAATTGCGAGTTATAAAGTTAGAATTATAAGATATAAAGTCAGAATTATGAGTTATAGTCAGAATTTCTAGTTATAAAGTCAAAATTATAAGTTATAAAGTCAGAATTATGAGTTATAAAGTCAGAATTGCGACTTATAAAGTCAGAATTACGAGTTTTATAAAGTCAGAATTACGAGTTATAAAGTCAGAATTACGAGTTATAAAGTCAGAATTGCGAGTTATAAAGTCAGAATTACGAGTTTTATAAAGTCAGAATTACGAGTTATAAAGTCAGAATTACGAGATATAAAGTCAGAATTGCGAGATATTGTCAGAATTGAGTTATAAAGCCAGAATTGGTTGTTATAAAGTCAGAATTACGAGTTATAAATTCAGAATTACGAGTTATAAAGTCAGAATTACGAGATATAAAGTCAGAATTGTGAGATATAAAGTCAGAATTACGAGTTATAAAGTCAGAATTACGAGTTTTAAAGTCAGAATTACACATTTTAAAGTCAGAATTGCGAGATGTAAAGTCAGAATTACGAGTTATAAAGTCAGAATTACGAGATATAAAATCAGAATTACGAGTTATAAAGTCAGAATTATGAGTTTTAAAGTCAGAATTACGAGATATAAAGTCAGAATTACGAGTTATAATGTCAGAATTACGAGTTTTAAAGTCAGAATTGCGAGTTATAAAGTCACAATTACAAGATATAAAGTCAGAATTTCGAGTTATAAAGTCAGAATTATGAGTTATAAAGTCAGAATTGCGAGTTATAAAGTTAGAATTATAAGATATAAAGTCAGAATTATGAGTTATAGTCAGAATTTCTAGTTATAAAGTCAAAATTATAAGTTATAAAGTCAGAATTATGAGTTATAAAGTCAGAATTACGAGTTATAAAGTCAGAATTACGAGTTTTAAAGTCAGAATTGTGAGATATGAAGTCAGAATTACGAGTTATAAAGTCAGAATTACGAGTTATAAAGCCAAAATTACGAGTTATAAAGTCAGAATTATGAGTTATGAAGTCAGAATTACGAGATATAAAGTCAGAATTGCGAGTTATAAAGTCACAATTACAAGATATAAAGTCAGAATTTCGAGTTATAAAGTCAGAATTACGAGTTATAAAGTCAGAATTATGAGTTATAAAGTCAGAATTACGAGATATAAAGTCAGAATTGCGAGTTATAAAGTCACAATTACAAGATATAAAGTCAGAATTTCGAGTTATAAAGTCAGAATTACGAGTTATAAAGTCAGAATTGCGAGTTATAAAGTTAGAATTATAAGATATAAAGTCAGAATTATGAGTTATAGTCAGAATTTCTAGTTATAAAGTCAAAATTATAAGTTATAAAGTCAGAATTATGAGTTATAAAGTCAGAATTGCGAGTTATAAAGTCAGAATTATGAGTTTTATAAAGTCAGAATTACGAGTTATAAAGTCAGAATTACGAGATATAAAGTCAGAATTATGAGTTATAGTCAGAATTTCTAGTTATAAAGTCAGAATCACGAGTTATAAAGTCAGAATTACGAGATATAAAGTCAGAATTGCGAGTTATAAAGTCAGAATTACGAGTTATAAAGTCAGAATTACGAGTTATAAAGTCAGAATTATGAGTTTTAAAGTCAGAATTACGAGTTTTAAAGTCAGAATTGCGAGATGTAAAGTCAGAATTTTGAGTTATAAAGTCAGAATTACGAGATATAAAGTCAGAATTAGGAGTTATAAAGTCATAATTACGAGTTTTAAAGTCAGAATTGTGAGATATAAAGTCAGAATTACGAGTTATAAAGTCAGAATTGTGAGATATAAAGTCAGAATTACGAGTTATAAAGTCAGAATTACGAGTTTTAAAGTCAGAATTACAAATTTTAAAGTCAGAATTGCGAGATGTAAAGTCAGAATTACGAGTTATAAAGTCAGAATTACGAGATATAAAATCAGAATTACGAGTTATAAAGTCAGAATTATGAGTTTTAAAGTCAGAATTACAAGATATAAAGTCAGAATTACGAGTTATAATGTCAGAATTACGAGTTTTAAAGTCATGAATAAAATGTTTTTATTCTGTGGCAGAAACAAGCTTCCATACACAACATGAGTGTTTGTCTTTTTATAAAGTCTTTGAACGGTGCTCGGGTAACATTCGTACGCTGCACTACGACTTGTGTAGCTGGAAGAACTCACATTCACACGATAATTTGAACATTTTGCAATTTTCTCCACAGTTGGGCAGATTGTACAGAAAACACCCAGCAGCACACACACAAAATGACATCCACATAAACCATGATTTGTCTATTAAGAGTGTTTTATTCCAGGCTCAAAAGGCAACTCAACAAACACACACACAGCATAAACACACACAAACTCACACGTGAAAACACTCCAGTCAGAAGAATCGACTGCTCTATAACTATAAACAAAGCTTTTAAGAAAAGCACCGCCATCCTCTCGCAGCAGGCAAGAGCTGATACACACACTCACACACACTTGGATCCAAGTGTTACGACACAATTTCTCTGCATCGGTTTCAGATGTATGAAATCAGGCAACAAGAACAGACAGAAACAAACAAACAAAACTTCTGTCTGTAACCAAGAACAGCAACTTTAGGGAGGATTCCTGACTGTGATCCGTCCATCTGGAACCACTGTGTATCCCATCTCCGAAACCTGCCAAGAGCACGTCCAGGCCTCGTTTCGCCCCAAAATCAACACAAATAAAATAAGAAATGATATTCTACATAAAAAAATACAAAAATTAAATTGTGAAAATGATTGTCTCATGACAATTAAGAAAAACGTCCCCAATTTTTATTACAAAAATATGAAAACATATTAATATTATTAGTTAAATTTAGACTGCAAATATGTATGAATATTTCACGTTTTAATTACTGTGTTAATATTTTAATATTATTATTGTTATAACAATAATTGTAAAAAAAATATTTAATAAAAATAACAATTATAATTATAACAGTAATAATAAAACTATGAAAAATGTTTTTAAAAAAAAGTTAAATATTTATACATAATTGCAGTACAGAAAATAATAAATTACAAATTAAAATAATTAAAAAAAGAATTAAAAAAGTAAAGCATCTGGATGCAATGCAATAACGATACTTTTGGTGGGAAATGTGTTTGTTATAAAAAATTATCTGTTCTAAAATGAAGTCTAAATTTAATTTCTCGTTTATTTATTTTGATTTTGGAATGAAATGTGACCCAGACCTCGACATGAATGAACAACTGGACACTTGAACTCCAGCAGAGGTTTGTTGTGTGCGTCTCTCAGTCTGTGTCTATGTGGCAGGGGTTCGTCCCGGCGGCCTGAGCCGAGCGGTACAGTCTGATGAAGTCTTTATAAAGTGGAGCACATCCCAGCCAGGCCTCTCCGAAGCGCACGGCTCCCGTGAAGAGGAACTCGCCCTGTCCCGCCCGCGGGCCGCAGCGCTGCGGCATCTTCACGCGACCCGTCCACCGGCCGCGCCCGCGCCCCCCGCCGCCAGACACGAACACGCGGCTCTTCTGGCGGTACACGTGACTCAACGACACCACCACAGAGGCCTGACCTTCATCCTCCTCCTCCACATGATGAATACTGCCGCGCACCGCTGAGAGACAGAGATAAAGCATTCACAGTATTTTCCAGGATATAAAAGTCACATGTTTTAAATGTGCTGCAACTTATTTTCCAAAGTGGCTTATATAATGCATTTAATGTCAAAACATTTATATTCATGTCGAATACATGAGCCCAAGTTTATTTGTGTTAGGCTTTTTCCAGACTCTGTTAATAAAAAAATTAAAAAATTAGTTTAGTCTAAATGAATGCCACTATAATTTATGTTTGTTTTATAGCAGTTTTCAGTCCTGTTCTGAATGCTGTTTAATTCAAAGGATTTGTTGTGAAGTGAGATGAACTAGATACATGTTTATAGTGTTTCTAAAAACATTCATTTCATTTACAGGTATTTTACATTATTTCTGAATGCAATATAAATTGTGACTCATACAGTCTTGGGTAAAGTTACTTTTAAAAGTAATGCATTACAATATTGCGTTACTCCCTAAAAAAAGCAACTCATTTCATTACTTATGTGTTATTGTGTTTTTATATAAAGTAATGTGTTACATTATTTTGAGTCACTTTTTCCTCACCTGTGCTGGGCTTGCTTGTTAGTTTTTTGAAAACAACAAAAAAAAGTTCTATTTTTGATGAAAGTTAAGCCCCTTTCACACCAAAAGTGAAATGAATACACCTCAGGCTGAAGGAAATGCATATTCACACCTGTGCAGTAGAGGGCGCCGCTCAAACAAACCTTTCAGCTGCGCTGCAGTTCAGGATTAAAGAAGAACAGGATACAGGAAGGAAGTTCAACACTCTTATTTCTAAATCTAAAGTAATTTTTGATAATTATTATGGTTGAATTAGATCATTGAAGTTTAGCAGCAAAGACATAATATAAAGTGAATAAAGTGAGATTAAATACATAAAGTATATTTGTGTACTTTAATATAGTTAATTATTACAGGTTTGTGTAAAATTCTGAGATTGCATTTCACTGTTTTTATTAATTTTAAATTAATGTTAAAAAGCAATGTTACTTTACTAGTTACTTGAAAAAGTAATCAGATTACATAACTCAAGTTACTTGTAATGCGTTACCCCCAACACTGGACTGATATATGAATGTGACATACATTTCTCACAACAATGAAATTTTGACCAGGTGTGACTCCCCAGCTAACAAAAAATATGTTCTAAGAGCATTTTTAGAATGTTATCATAATGTTAATTAAAACTTTATTTCTGAATGTTCTCTGAATGTTCAAAACATGCATTTTTTAAATGTTCTAAAAACTTTTATTCTTGGTTATTTGAATGTTGAGTGAACGTTCCATTTTATCATTCTACAAAGATTGTGGGAACGTTACTTTTGAATGTTCTCTGAACATTCCGAAACAAGAAGTAACATTTAAAATATGTTAGACGAATGTCCAACTAAAGCTTTTCGGAACAAAAAATGCTCCAGGAATGATGAACAAACAATGTTTTTGTGCTAACATGATTAAAGACCAGATAACTTTGAACAAACATTGTATTAACGTTACTGGAGGAACGTTTGTTCATAATCAGAATGTTAGTCAAAGTTCTGAGAATGTTCCTTTTTTGCTGTATTATAGTCAGGGGCAACTTATTTTCAGGAAAGTGCGGTACATTATGACTTCTGAGGAGTATAGTTTCTTACCAAAGTCACTGGTGCAGAGCGCCATGAGCAGCTCGTCATCAGCACAGGGTCTGCAGGGAGCTGAAACACACACACACACACACACTACATTAGTGTGAGACACACACGAGCACAAGAAAATCCAGACGCATTTCCTCCTCAGACACGTCAGGACTGCTCTGCGTCACACCCGCCACACTCCAGCTGTGCCTGAGCTCCTGTGATCTCTGACCTTTGCCCTCTGACCCCGTTTGATAGCGTTATCATCATTATCTGCCTCCCCCATGACAAACCAACTGCCTCGACTCAGTTTAAACCACATTAAAGCTTGCTGAACATACAGAGCTGTAAAATAAACAGATGTGCGTTTAAAAAAGGCTTTTGAGCTTAAATTGTAAATAATAATTAAAAAAAAAAATTTAAACTAATACAATAATCATAAAAAAAATAAAACTAAATTATTTTTCCTACACAATTTGTGCTACTAATTCTTCAAAACAAATGGTTATTTATAGGTTTTATATTTACAACTATTAAAAAATAAAAAAAATAAAAAAAACCTTTTAAAGAACTTTTTAGGTTTTATGTTCTGGGAACCAGTCATATTTCAAGCAAGTGAATCAGATGTTCTGATGAATCACATCTTATGATTCAAACAAATCAAGAGTGCTTTTGCATGTTTTTGCAAAGAGAATACGATAGGAAGTACATTTAGCATATTTAGCATCTTTTTCTTATCAAATGAAGACTCACAAACAGAGTATCATGTAAATGTAAAGCATTTTCTTCAGATTCGCCTTTGGGACAAAAGCATTTGCAAATCGATTCAATGTAAATGTGATTCCTCACCTGATTTAACATTAAAGTAAAACGGCTCTTTAACGACTTTCAACACCTTCCACCCCCCGCCTCTAACGGCTCATTAACGGGTGGAGAGGACGCCTCTCACTGATCACAGCTGAAGCCTGGAAACTAACGCTCAGACCTCAGATCAGCTGTTTGGAGACGCTCGTGAAGATAAACACAGAACGTTCAGTGAAACCAGACCATCATTACAGCTCTTTAAGAGCTGAGCTATAACATTACATAACAATTACCATTCTTAACCCGGCAAATGCACAATGTTCCCATTTGGTTAGTCTGGAAAACCTATAATGTTCTTGAAATGTTTTTTTTATTTTTAGAATTGTAAGAAATGAGTTTGTTTTATTTACCAGTAATAATTAATAAAATGTAATAATAAAATGTGACTTGTACACCGGTGCGACTTATCTTTGTTATTTTATACGAAGTGTGATTTCCCAGCTGACAAAAATATGTTCTTAGAACGTTTTGCTAAAGTTATGAAAATGTTATTTCTGAATAGTCTCTGAACATTCCACATGTCCAGTTAGGTAGATGTTTTAAAAATGATTTTCTTGGTTATAAGAACGTTAGGGATCATTCCATTTTGCAAACGTTATGGTAATGTTACTTTTGAATGTTCCCCTAAAAAAAAATATAGTATTTGGTTCCAATTTGGTTAGTTTTTTGGAAACTGTTCTTCAAAGGTTTTATTTTTACACAGTTAAAAAAAAATATATATCCATAAAAAATGGATAATGTACTGACAGAAAATTACATTCTTCTACAGGACATTATACAGTAATTTTACAGACTTTTTAGTTAACCCTAAAACACAACACAATGAAGTTCAAAATCCACAATACAGGTAAAACACCTGTAAAAAAAATAAATAAGGAAAATTCCGTCAAATTAATACAGTACATTGTGCTATATTTTTATGGATTTTTTTAGAGTGTAGAATTATATAAAAAAAAAGTTCTCAGTGAAGTTAACTTACAACTTACACAAAATAACTTCATTCAACAGGACATTCCCAAATCAAATGGTTATTTTTAGGTTTTATACTTACAGCTATAAAGTAACATTTACCGAATGTTCTGTTTTTTGTCTGTTTCATATTTACAGTTATAAAATAACTTTCACAGAATATTCCGTAATGGTTATTTTA
The DNA here is from genome assembly GCA_036281575.1 of Ancherythroculter nigrocauda. Taxonomy (NCBI): domain Eukaryota; kingdom Metazoa; phylum Chordata; class Actinopteri; order Cypriniformes; family Xenocyprididae; genus Ancherythroculter; species Ancherythroculter nigrocauda. The sequence continues at coordinate 9,359,034 of VTFQ01000003.1, forward strand.
AGATTTTACACTTTTAACTATAAAATAACTTTTACAGAGCGTTCCATAATGGTTATTTTTAGTTGTTATTTTTACAACTATAAAATAATGTTGCAGTAAATTTTGTTTTTGAGACAACTTAAAAATGACTTTCTGTAATGGTTATTTTTCAGTTTTAGATTTACATCTGTAAGATAACTTTTAAAAAATGTTCTTTAATGATTATTTTTAGGTTTTATTTATAAACCTTACATTTTTATATATATCATGTAAAATATGTTAATATAAATACTAAAAAATGCATGTTCTGGGAACCAAAATCTAACATTCTCAGAACGTTCAGGGAACCAGAAACAACAACAGCAGTCTTAAGAGTGCTGCAACTACAAAGGCTTAGAATAAACAAACAAAAATAAATAAATACAAAAATCTCAATTGATAGCCAGACTTTGTTCACTGCAAATCTGACAAGACATACTGACCACTTTATGGCAGTTTTTTTGCCCCTTTTGAAGCTTGAGCTTGCATAAATCAGGGTCAAATTCATTGCTTTAAGAGAACAGCTCGGATATTCCTAAAAAAAACTCTTTTCACTAACACTTACACACATGTTTTCTTCCTGTAGACCAATCAGAAGGCCCACCCAAGCTCGAGTGTGAGTGAGACCAACAGGTGAGGAGCTCAGGACACCTCAAGACTTACATGTTTATAAAGACAAACCCTCTGGGAATGTTGAGCGGGAAAGAAAGGGAAAAGAGAGGGGGAAGGGAAATGGAGGAGAGATACTTTCTGGAATACCTGGTAGCTTCCCAGTGAACAAGAATATGCTTTGCTAAGTTAAGATAACATTGTTTATGAATGTTCCCTGAATGTTTTTTAAATGTTTCAAAAACGTTCTTCTTGGTTATACAAACGTTAAGGGAACATTCCATTTGCAAACATTATGAGAATGTTCTTTAACAAGTAGTAACAGTTTTACATTTTGAGAACATTATTAAAGACCAGAGAACTTTGAATGAACATTCCATTGTTCTAACGCTCAAACGTTACGGGAAGAACGTTTGTTAGGAACTTTGAGAGAACCTTGACAGAACATTAACTAAAGTTCTGAGAACATTCTCTGTTAGCTGGGTATGTGGTAAAAAGAAGGACGAATAATTACAAAAATGGGATATTTCAGTATTTATACTGTGATTAGACAGCTGTGAACTGATTTGTATTATCACATATCCCTTTTGAAAGTGTTAAGCTGCTGTGCCAGAGCTCATCTCACCTGCACGACCATTACAACAGCGCCTTTCATCTGCGACTAGCCAATGAGAATCAACCACGGTGACCATCGGACCAATGGCACGCAGCGGCCACTTGATTGACAGCACTACAGGCCGCTTGACCCTGGCGAGACCTCTTGATTAGACTGTTTATTTTCTTATGTCAGGCTGAACATGGAGCGTCGGGGGGCTGATGGTTCTGTCTGGGCTTCAGGTTTTATGGGGTCAGTGCCAGCAGACATTTTACAACCTCTCTAAAGCACTCTTTCATGTGAATGACGGCCATTTGACAGTGTTGTTATTCCACCCCCAACACTCACTCTCTCTCTCTCTCTCTGTCACACAGATATTCCTGAATACACTAAGGCTGTGTGATACAGCAAATATTTACAATAAACTATATTTTTGATGATGTGTCGTGAATATTCGAGTACTACACAAACAAAATGCAAATAGTGATTCAGTTATTTTTCTTCTTACATTTCCTTTAATGAATTGGTGCAAACTCTGATTCAACCATTCATTTGCATCCTAAATGAATAAGTTTAGTTTATTGTTTTATAAAGCACATTTCAAACTAAAGTTGCAACCAAGAATTAAAAATATGTGCAAGATGCAATGTTGTTATTGTTAAACTAAAACTATTAAAAGTCAAATAAATAAAGCTGAAATTAAATAAAAATAAATATTAGATACAAACTTTAACTTTACTGTAATACTGTATAGCGACTAAATGAAATATTAAGTTGAAGCACTAAAATTACTGACACTGTGAAATAATAATAAAAAATATAAATAAATGTAAAAAAAAAAATATATAAAAATATACATGTAAGGAAATGACTAAAACTTAAATGAAAATTATATTAAAACTTTAAAAAAGCTAATTCAAAATAATAAACACTACAGTATATAAACAATACTAAAGTAACACTGCATTTTACGTTCTTTAATACTTTTATTTTGTAGAAAAAATAGTTAAATATTATTGTTTTTACTACTTTAAACAATAATATTATTGTGCATTGTTAAATTGGTGAAATAAAATAAAATAATAATAATTTTGGAAATAAAATGATAAAATTTTTGGTTTCATTTAGTGAAAGCAAAATATGAAAAACATGTCTGATAATAATAATTATTATTATTGTTGTTGATGTTGTATTTTACTTGCATTAAACATTTTGAATCTATTTAACAAAGACTGTCTAAGCTGTGTTTATGATTCTCTTGACTGAAAAAAAAAATAATCTTTTAAACTAGAGACACACTGATACAAAATTTCTCCACCGATACCGATAGCGGTAATTCAGAGTGATATCTGCCGATACCGATAACAATTACAATAGTTTGGGGGTTCTGCCTTCTATACCTTCTTTTAAATTAATGATAGGCTACTTTTATTATAATTAATAATTAATCATTATATTTTTAAAGATTATATTTGGAAAGAAATGCAAATAAAAACTTTATTCTCTCCATCAACTTGTTTCAGAGTAACTGGTATCAGTTATAAACAAACACATTACTCAAATTAATATTAACACACATTAACTGAATTCTGAAGATTAAATTCATATTTCTTAACGTTCTGAATGTTATTAATTCATATAATTACTATAAATATTGAACATTAAACTGGTTTCTTAGCATTTTCTTTACACAAAGCCCTGCACTCTTTTGATTAACAGGATATATCGGCCCTGACCATCGGCCGATACGATTATCGGTGCATCTCTATTTTAAACGCATTTCAGAGCAAATGCATAGGAAGATAAAGACTGAATATCATAAGACTAATCTGTAAAAATAGGGTCCAATATACTGTGCTGATTTTTCAGAGATATTTTTCATGTATTTTTACATGAATTACACATTGTGTTGCATTTTAGGATTAAAAGGAAATGTCTGTAAACTAGAGATGCACCGATATGAACATTTTGGCCGATACCGATAACCGATAATTCTGTATATTTGAAAGCCGATAACCGATATTGTTTGGTTATTGCAATCCGATATTGCAATCCATTATTTATTGGCTTTAATATATTGGCCACATTTTCTTATCGAGCCGATAACGATAACATTAAAAATGAACATATATCGGCCGATACCGATATTGTGGCCGATATACTTAACGGAAAATGTCCCGTCAGAATTTTTTTCTTACCTGCAGGCGAGTAGGGCTCATCTCCCGGCGTCTGCGTGGAGATCAGCTGATACTGAAAGGCCGCGATCCTCCGGCTGATGTCCCGCCGCGCGGACGCCTCCACGAACAGCGCCCCCTCCTGCAGGCCGAAGCAGCGCACGAGTCCGGCCACCTGCTCCTCCTCTGACAGCAGCAGCCGCAGCTCTCCGGCCCGCTCAACGTACAGAGTGGCTCCGCGCGAGTCCCTCCGAGGCTTGACGCAGGCGTGGAGGTGTGCGGAGGAGGGCAGGTTGGGCCTCAGGTTGACGATGACGGCTCCGGTGGGATAGAGCCACTCCAGAGAGCCTTCAGCACAGCGCAGGTACACCTGCTCCACGTCCCGCGCGTGAGACTCGTGCGTCAGCCCGCTGCAGACACACAACACAAGAGTTAACAGCTCGGAGCCAAAAGATTTGCGTTTCTCTACAGCTTTAGTTGTCTTGCGTCTCATTCAACTCTGAGATTCTCGTTTTTCAAACGACACATAAATCTGAGAGCTTGACAAATTGGGATGTCCACAGTTTTGATGCATCCCATGACCTTCTGGGTGAGCGTGACCTCGTCCTCATCTCCAAGAGCTTTCAGCAACACGAGGAGAGATCGGATGTCGAAAGTGCGGGATAGTAAGTCAACCTGAGGTCTTAAAAGCTTATGGTACGAGAAGAAGGGTTATGTGCACATGAAAGATTTCACACAAGCTGTCATCCAGATGTGACATTTTTATTTCCCCCGCTACAGCGCTTTCAAGTGGTTGTGGCTGGCGTATTTAGGGATGATTACAGTGTTTGTGCCTGTTTCAGCTGGACTGGTGCCGACGGGTGTGCAGAGGCTGAGAGATTTACACTCTTCACCTGGTGAACATTATGACCTCAAAAACATGTCCCATGCAATCCATTGAGTTTGTTGGACCTCAAAAGTTTAAAAAAGGATTGACTGATTCTAAAATGCAGATTAAACGTATTCCTGTATTTGCACCAAATCTAGAGGGTTTGGATGAACACGGGGGCGAGTAAATGATGGCAGAACTACACTTCACAGCTACAGCTGGGGTTCATGACTTAGCATTATAATTAAACTGACGGGGTTTGGTTTCTACTGAAATCAGTGCCAAATGTCCTCCAGAGAAAAAGAACCGAATCCCGCACACATGACCCCTAAATTCCCCCCATTTCACCCGGCTTGCTTTTAATTAACGTTATTAAATCATTTTCTGGAGTCCATTAAGTCGCGGAGCGCATAATAGAGGCCAGATTCTCCGCTGTCTGGTTCAAAGAGTTAAATGAAGGAGTTGAAAAGAAAAGTGCGAGTCAGCTACTAAACCAGAGTCAATGAAGAGAGAGAGAGAGAGAGAGAGAGAGAGGGATGGAGCATACGGAGATTAACATCACTGTGGGTGCAGAAAATACGAGCGAAAACAAATCAGTGTTTTATCTTTTTAGCGCTGAGTAGTCAAATTCATTTTAGTGAATCGATTCTTTTGAACACTTCTTTTTTTTAGAATCCGCGAAGACTTTCAAGAAGTTACCTGTTTAGATGATCTGGTAAGTACACTCTAAAAAAAAAAAATCTACGTTAAAAACAACCCAAGTTGGGTTGGGTTAAATGTTTGCCCAATCTGCTGGGTAATTTTATTAAACTCAACTATTGTTTAAAAATTGCTGTATTGCTTGCTTAAAATCAATACAACGTATGAACATTTATTAATAAGTATAATGAATAATAATTACATTTATTAAATTGCTTATTCATAAATGTTCACCGTTTGATTATTATTGTTGCCTAGTAATTAAGTGTCTGATTTTTAATTTCCAACCTATTCTGGGCTCATTTTAAGCCAGACATAGGCTATAGTCATTTTTAATCAATAGTTGGGTTAAATAAAACTACCCAGCAGGTTGGGCAAACATTTAACCCAACTGCTGGCCAAAAAAACAACCCATTCATTGGGTTTGTCCATTTTCAACTCTACTTGGGTTGTTTTTAATCCAGCATTTTTAGAGTGTAGATTGTATCATATATATATATGGCTTAAAATGAACCCAAAATAGGTTGGAAATTAAAAATCAGACACATAATTACTAGAGGCAACAGTAATAATCAAAAGGTGAACATATTAAGCTATTTAATAAATGTTTATTGTTTATGATTCATTAACCACTTCATATTCACAAGTTTAGTCCCAAACAATGTTCTAATGCAGCCGAGTAATAATTCACGCACAAACTCCTTCCGAATCCGAATCGCTCCGGAAGGAACATTGAAAGAACTGGATTAAACGAATCGGTTCGCGAATCAGTCTAAGGGTAAATGTCAGCGCATGTTCAAGATAAGGGCATGCCCGGACCTTCCCCATCACCTCTCACAGAATTACATTATTTAAACACATTATTATTACAAATCTAAACACATCTCTTTTGTTACACATCTATTCGTTTGCCAGAATTCAAATAAAATAATAATAATAATTAAAAAGAGATCCCTAATACAATAGATCACGAGTACTTATGACAAATTAGGCTTTCTTTTAAATGCTTTTTAACTTTTATAAACCGTTACAGAAATGAAAAGTCTGACCTTCCTGTCCAGCTGCACTGGTCGCTGGAGTATTGAGCACATCCACACAGCACTAGAGCTGAGAGAAGAATGAATAAAAACATCCTCCGTCTGTAGAAAACCCCCGCTCTGGATCACTTCAAAAACTGCATGGCCAAACCATGAGCAGACATCAGAGATGAGAGCTGAGTCCAGAATGAAGCGCTCATGATCGCGAGCGTGAGTCTGAACCCTCAGATACTGATAGAGAGTCCGACTTTACCCTCACTCGACCTCCGCCCCGCCCACGGAACACGCGACACGCCCCCAAACCACGCCCCTGGCTGGACTGCCTACAGCAGTATTTATTTACTAAAACTTAAACCATATTTTAGTGGTAGTACCATGGTATTTTAAGTAACTTTGTGTCCCTAATTACTATGGTGCTGAGATATTAAATAATGTAATTCATAACATTGGAGAAACACAAATGAATATTCAGCACCACAATCTGATAGAGCCGCAGCACTTTCTTGTAAGGGTGTGTAACTCAGTGTGTGTCTTGATGTGGCTGTGGTTATTCTGGGCTCTATAAACACTGGTATCAGATGCTGCTGAGTCGCGCGCTGTTATTACGGCTGCACGCGCCTCGCGGGACACTGACCGAACCTCCGAATAAGATGTTGATTTATTATACATTTATTATAAACTGCATATTTAATATATTGCTATATATATATATATATATATATATATATATATATATATATATATATATATATATATATATATATATATATATATGTATACGGGCCATTCTACAAAACTGGTGCAGACCGCTGTCCCACAACCAAAAAACACATTTAAAAAGCATTTAAGTATTCACATTTTACATTTTTACTAAGATCTTTCTATTATCTATTGAATCCCATAATAATATGTAAAATATCAGTAAGCTTAATTTATATAAAATCATAATTTATTGGGTAATTTCAATTGGGAGGTGGCTGTCCCAAACCCCTACATTTCAACTTGTGAAAATTATATTGAAATAAATTTTGCAATTTTTAAAATTTTTTTTAATTTTTTAAATTTAATTTTTAAATTTTTTAAAAAAAAATTTATATATATATAATTTTTTTTAAAAGTGACGTTAAAAAAAAAAAAATATATATATATATATATATATATATATATTTTTTTTTTTTTTTTTAATTATGAAACTTGTGTCCTGCATTTTCATGTCACTACCAAAACAGTGCATGTTTGAGTCCATTGAGACACACTTCTACATTTCTGATCAGGAAATATTCCTGTCCTTCGCTCTCATAGACTCTCTTTCACAGTAGATAGAGTCCATCATTTTGAGTTAAATGTGTTCAAAAGTCTGAAAATCTGTGTGCAACTTTAAGGAACGACCTTTTTTCTGAAATTAAGCAAACTTTTTTGGGTGTTATTCCATAAAATTGAGTTTTTATGTATGTAAAACTGTTCAGAACTGTGCTAGATAATGTGCTGATTATCATCTTTGAGCTAGGCTCGAAAGTATCGAAAAATGTCACTTCCGAAACAGTCACAATGAAACATGTGGTGAAGTTTCGGTTGTGACATAATTGTCTTTCAGTGTTATTCAATAAAATGTAGTTTTTATATGTGTTCTACTGTTCAGAAATGCACTAGCTAACCATGTGCTGATTAACATCTTTGAGCGGCTCAAAAGTATTGAAAATTGTCACTGCCGGAACTTCACCACGTTTCGGTCATGACTGTTTCGGTAGTGACATCATAGTTTTGGTAGTAAAAAAAGGGAACACATAATCGTAAAGTTATGCAAATCATTAGTATTTTAATGTTTTAGTAGTGTTTAAGTATGCAAGTTAAATTCTGTAATCTGACCAACACTACCAACACATTACTGTCACGACCGAAACATGGATGTTTTGTCAAAAATAAAGTATATTGAATTATCAGATAAGATGTTATTATAGTATTTGGTTCAATGTATATTCAAACTAATGAATCCTTCACTTTGAAATCAGTATGATAAACTTTATGCCTTTCACAGAAACCTTTAAATTACATTTGAAATATTGTTAAAAGTGTAATTGTTGTTGATTTACCCGTGAAAACTTTTTTTTAAAAACAGCAAAAACTATATTTACGAGGTATATGTAAACAAAATGTTAATAGCTTAATGTAATCCTTCTGATTAAATTATTTATTATTGTGTTTCAGTAGTGACAAATTTGGGGAAAAATATTTCAAAACTTTCTAAAAATACAATATGAAAGAGAAGATGTTTTAAAATCTGAATGGCCCATATATATATATATTCTTAACACTAATTGTAATTGAATATGATTATTCAAATTAGTATGTTAAAAAATAATTAAAGAGGCAATTTGGACACTTGAAGTAAGTCAAAACCCGCAAGTAAAACCAGTAGAAATATAATCTGTGTAAAAACATGAGGTGTTGTGTCAGGAGTTGTATGTAGAGACATGTTTATTTGTGATGGTGTGTGTGTTACAGATCAGATGTGTAATGACTCGTGCTGAGCTCCGACCCTCCACCTACACGCCATCCTGAACATTTACAGGCCATGACCTCTGACCCGACCCCTCACACGCACACGCACACCTACATCATGCTCCGTCACCTGACACACACAGACAGACACACAGGGAGGAACGTGTCCGCTGACCTCAGATAACACACACACATTCCAGTCTCACACACACAAACAAAATGAACGACTGTTGAGAGGAAGACAGATAAAACTAACCAGACCTGTCATGAATTATTAAAGTTGGCTGTTATCAGAAAGTGATAAGCTAATACACACATACACAAAGAAAACATGCCAGGAAATGATTTTTAAAAATTCTAAAAATACATCTTTAATGTCACGAGGATTTAAAATACAACAGCATAATACTGAAACAGTGTTCATTTAAATAAAGCTGAAATAAAATAAAATATAAATATAAGATAAAAAAGCAAACTAAAATAATAAAAGATTAACAGATTAAGTCTGCATAACAGTTTCAGGCCATTCCAGCACACTCGACCGGCAAGAGGACCTGATTGAGAGCATGTCCGCGGGAAAAGGGTATATTCTGAGTGTGGCGTCACTCGGGAACGATGGAGAAATCCAGTGACACGGGCCATCAGGAATGCAAACAGACACCTGTGTGTGTTTGAGTTTAGGTGCGAGAGGGATGTGAGAGGTTTCTCAAGCCGGGAACTCTGGGAAGGACATTAGGAACCAGTTCCCAGCTCTGACACACTTTGTTTTCTAAGATTACGGAGATTTTTCATTGTCTCCATTAGCTCAGTGTGAAACTATAGATGCTTTCCAGACTTAAACCCCAAATCATGTTAGCAATGTGCTAGAAAAAGCCAGTAGCATGACAAAACATGCTAGCAACATGTCAAGACATGATAGAAACAGATTAGTATTGTGTTAAATTATGTGATAAAACATGCTAACAATGTGCTAACACGTTAAAACATGCTAGAACGACATGCCAAATCATGATAGAAACGTGCTTAAACATGCTAAAAAGCATGTCCAGCATTGTCCTAAAATATGCTAGTAATGTGTGCACAAAACATGCAAAATTATGTCAGCGATGTGGTAAAACATGCTAGTGTATTATTATATGCTATTAACATACTAGCAATGTGTTAAAACATGCTAGAAACATACTAGCATTATGCTAAAATATGTTAGTAATGAGTTTGAACATTTATCGACTTGTTAAAACAGGCTAGCAATGTGCTAACAAGTTAAAACATGCTATAAGCATGGTAACAACATGCTAAATCATGATAAAATCATTCTTAAAAACATTAGAAACACTAGCATTGTGTTAAAATATGCTAGTAATGTGTTTGAACATGCTCGAAACATGCAAAATTATGTTAGCAACATGTTAAAACATGCTAGCGTATTATTAGCAACATGCTATAACATACTAGCAATGTATTAAAACATGATAGAAACATACTAGCATTATGCTAAAATATGTTAGTAATGAGTTTGAACATGCTCAAAACATGCAGAATTACATTATCGACTTAAAACAGGTTAGCAATGTGCTAACGAGTTAAAACATGCTAGAAGCATGCTAACAACATGCTAAATCATGGTAAAATCATTCTTAAAATCATTAGAAACACTAGCATTGTGTTAAAATATGCTAGTAATGTGTTTGAACATGCTTGAAACATGCAAAATTATGTTAGCAACATGTTAAAACATGCTAGCGTATTATTAGCAACATGCTATAACATACTAGCAATGTGTTAAAACATGATAGAAACATACTAGCATTGTGCTAAAATATGTTAGTAATGAGTTTGAACATGCTCAAAACATGCAGAATTACATTATCGACTTAAAACAGGTTAGCAATGTGCTAACGAGTTAAAACATGCTAGAAGCATGCTAACAACATGCTAAATCATGTTAAAATCATTCTTAAAAACGTTAGAAACACTAGCATTGGTCACTCCACAGGTCAAAGTTTGAACTAATTGTTATATTCTTGCACTAGCATATTGAATATGACAATTTAGTTCAAACTTTGACCTCCGGAGGGCAGTAATACACTTAACAGTGTCTACACTGCTGGAATTCAAATAGAGAAGAAGAAGAGAGCTAGTTCAAGATGAGCATTTATGGTTAAAACGTATATAATTTATTTTAGTTTTTTTTGAAAATGACCGATGGAGAAATAAGACCCTTATTTCTCGTCTGGTATCATTTAAAGCTCTTTGAAGCTGCAATGAAACTGACATTTTGACCTTCAACCATTTGGAGGTCACTGAAGTCCACTATAAGGAGAAAAATCCTGGAATGTTTTCATCAAAAACCTTCATTTCTTTTCGACTGAAGAAAGAAAGACATGAACATCTTGGATGACATGGGGGTGAGTAAATTATCAGGAAAATTTAATTTGAAAGTGAACTAATCCTTTAAACATTCAGATAAGGATTTGTCAACTTCAGTAGTTTCACACTGAGCTGATGATGTTTTCCAGCCTCTAACTTTACAGAAAAGATTCATAGATCTTAATTAAGACATTATTCGGTCGCTTTATTAGTCCGTCACTCGTCTGCAGGTCCCAGTGCAAACCTGCCGGACACGCTCCGTCTTCAGTTGAAATGGTAGAAATGGATTCCCTCTTTCAGCTGCAGCGACAGCAGGTTTTCCTCCAGGACTCCATGTGTCATATCCTACAGAGAGACAAACACCTGCAAAGTGAACGGAGCTAAACTAGACAATCCCATAATGCATTGCGATAGTGTATATATATAAATAAAAATGTATAAATTCACAAATATTGGGCAACCTACTACAATAATTTATGTATTAAAATGTAAATTCAGCTTTGTTGGCATCAGATAATGTGATTATTGTGTGGCACGAGGAGCGTCTCAAATCAGTCACTGATGACGGTTCACGTCAGTTAATGTGTTGCCTATGTAGGGCACAGACGACAGTAATAATCCATATTGTATGCAGAAACAGCTGTGTGTGTGTGATAATATCTGATCCCGCTGGAGTTTCATTAGCGGGAAACACACATGATGATTGAGATTGATACGAGCCTTACGGTCATTTGGACACGAGCATGTGTGTGTGTGTCAGAGAAAAGTCATTTCCTGTGTGCTAGAAAAGTCAAGTTAAGGTCTGAGACGCACACACACACACTCACCAGCTTCACACACACGATAAACGGCGGCGATGCGTTTCTGAAGTGCAGGATGGGAATCTTGGGCTTCGGCCGCTCCTGAGGGAAACAGAAATGGAGAGTGTGTGTTAATCACAGTCTCATCAGTGTCATTACGGCTCTGAAGTGTGAAGTGTGTTCAGAGGAGATAACTGATGATCCTGCGGGATTGTTCCTGATATTATCCTCCAGTGTTTTGGCTGCTGCGCCGTGTGAACGTTCGTCTGATTCTCATCAAGCTAATGAGGATAATGATGGATTTTCCAGGAAATTAATTAGTCACGGCGTGTTGTTCTGAAAACAGCTGATCTGTGTCTAGCCATAAACGCTGATTCATTACTAACATTACATTTGCATAACTAATCACTATTCTAGATTCACATCAAGCACGTTCCCATGAAGACGTCCAGTTCTCACATTCAGATCATTTCAGTGGATCGTTTTCTTTGGTGCAAAACTCTCTTTGAATTCAGTGAACATTAAAGTCAGAGTGCCAACTAAAAATAATGTTTAAAGAAGTTTACAAATATGCAATTATTGAAAAATGCATGTTTAATATGCAGTTATTCTCATTACATATAACATGCACTATTACTACTGCCAATCATATCCCTATATTACACTATGACTAATGCTTCATGATGGTATAAACAATCTTAAGATTTATTATAATCTATATTGAGTTCTGAAGTGACACATTCACGTCTCTCACCTTTGACTCCTCGTATGTGTAAAAGCCCTTCTGAATTTTGTTTTCATCCACGTCACAGAACGCTTTCACCTGCACACACACACACACAGACAAAATTAAATTAATATTTCACATATTAATTCACTTACAATCACTGCAGCTCGGATGGGTGTTCTGGGTAGTTGCTAGGGTGTTATTAGGCAGTTGATAAGGGGTTACTAGAATTGAAAATTGCCCTAATAATAATAATAATGTTTTGATGACTTTATTTTAGTATTTAATGGATTAACAACAAAATCAGCAACAATAATAATTGATTGATTTGATTATTTTTAAATAGTTATGATTATTTATTTATTTTAGGTCCATTCAATATTTTTACAAAACAATAATTCATTTATATTAATTATTTAAAATATTTTTTTTCATTATTATTTATTATAGTTTATTTGTATTTTAATATTTTTCATCCATTTAATATTTTGATTAATAAGCATTTTAATTAATTATTTGTTTTTAGTATTTATCTGATTAATAACAATTATTATTATCATTATACATTTATGATCATTTTTAATTAGATATTTATTTAAGTTTATTTTAAGACCCTCCTGTATTTTAACTAATTAATAATACTTTTAATTATTCATTTATTTTAATTATTTGTAATTATTATTTAAGTATTTTTTATCTCTGTTTAGTATTTTAACAAATTATTAATTATTATTGTCATTATTTCAATATTATTGTTTATTTTTATATATTCAATATGATTATTTATTTTAGTATTTTAAGTCCCTTAAATGTATTATTCATTTATTTTAATTATTTTAAATTATTATTTATTTTAGTACTTTTTAAAATAGTTTATTTATTATAGTTATTATTAATAATAGTTTATTATTTAATTAATAGTTTAATAATAATAATTTTTGATGATTTTATGATTATTTAATTTAGTATTTAATGTATTAACAACAAAAAAATATTTTGGCTGATAATAATACTTTTAATTATTAATTCATTTGAGTATTTATCTGATTAATAACAATACTTATTATCATTATACAATTTTAATTAGTTATTAATAGTATTTTAAGTTCCTTTAGTATTTTAACTAAATACAACTAATAATTAATTAATTTTAATTATTTTAAATTATTATTATTTAAGTATTTTAAGACCCTTCTGTATTTTAACTAATAATAATAAATTATTCAGTTATTTTAATTAATTATTTATTTTAGTAATGTTTAACTCTCTTGTAGTATTTAAGTAATCATTATAATTATTAATAATAATAGTTAATTGGTTAATTAATAGTTTAATAACAAATTAATTATTATTGAATTAAATATAATTTAAGTATTTTAAAGTCCCTCTCCAGTGTGTCCTGACATTACATCTATAATCCTGTGAAGATATCCAGCGCTCTGTGTTTTGAACCGTCACCTTCTTCTGATTGGTGGGACTCAAGCTGCGGTAGAGTTTGCGTCCCTGTTTTCCAGCGTTCCATATAGTGAACGATTCCCATTGGCTGAGCACTCGCTCCTGCAGGAAGTCCACGCGGAGATCCCAGATGGTGTCTCTGAGAGCAGGAGGACAGAGACGGTTAACAAACGTGAGGATGAGCGTGATGAAGATCATCTATCCATGACTTCAGGGACGACAGAGGAAGGAGAAACTGTGGTTTTGGGTTATTTAAAGAGCATTCTTTCCATTCATTCTGCGTATGTCCCTAAACTGAGAACATCATAAAACACTAAAATACATAAATAAACCCTGAACACACACACATAATGAGAGGACGCTGGGGTTTGACGTCCAGCTGTGGCCTGTTGGACAGACGACGTGAAAATGTGTGGAATTCCAGACACTCATAGCGGGAAGATGCCAGCCATTCCACAGAGAGACAGATAACACACACACACACACACACACACTGAAGAGACCCGTGAGAATATGAGGATCTTGACATTTTCCACTAATAAATTCTATTAACTCATGTAAGATTTCGGCTGAAATCGTTATAAAACACATGAGCAGAAGAACGTCCTGATTCAATTTCGCTGCATATCTGTAAAATATGATAATAATCAGTGATTGTAAGCGACTCACTCCAGCACAGAATGTGTTGCCGCATGTTCATGATATCGATAAACCAGCAAACACTCGTCCACTTGGACCACAGTCCCCCCGCGACGAAGACTCTGGTAGAAGAAGAGCAGATCCTCAGGAACGCCCTGAGAGAGAGAGAGAGAGTTCAGATCAGCGGCGGATCGAAGGCTGTACGTGTGTTTCAGCAGAAGAGCCTCACCTTTCCTCCCTCATCAAACCGACCGACTGTCTGGAACCAGTCGCGGGAGCAGAACCAGGTGGGCATGATGACCGTCGGCCCGTGAGAGGTGTAGACCTTTGAAGGAAATTAATACTTTTATTCAGCGAGGACACATTCAAGAGCACCTATTATGCAAAATTCAACATAAATGTGTTGGTAGTGTGTGAACACAACCACCCTATAGTGATAAAAAATATCTTTTTTAATCCCCATAAAACATAGAACAAGCCGTTTTCATTTTCTGTGCAATGTGACATCACTTTGCACAGGCCCCGCCCACGACTGCTGATGGACAATGCGGTATTAGCATAGACCCGCCCTGAGCGAGTTGTACACAGTCCGCCATTGTCTCTGTAGGGACAAGAATGTCTCGTAAGCAATTGAGATGTTTTGTTGTTGGATGTAAGGGTGATCATAACAGTCATTTAATCCCGACATCAGAGCCGCTGAAGACGTAGTGGATTAGTTTGATTTTTGAAGCAAATGAGCCACAGATCTAATATACACATGTGATTTGTGTCCCTGCTGTTTACATTCACAGACATAACCCAGTGTGTTTGTGAACTTTGTGTGTTTTTGACAGTTTAAACACAATAAGACATGAAAGAGCAGTGTAATACTCACAGGACGTGCCGTCTGAGAGGCAGCATTCTGTGCGCGTGCTTCAGGTGTGTTGCTCAGAAAATGATCAATTTAGATGATATAGCTTTAAAACGCATGCAGATTATAAACTTTCAAGATGAAGAGCGTGGCCGCGATATAAATGATAATCAAAACCAAAAAAATCTCTGGAAAGGGGAGAGGGAGCAGCAGCTCATTTGCATTTAAAGGCACATGCACAAAAACAGCATGTTTTTGCATGCACTCAAAATGGGTCTTTACAACATGGTATAATAAATGATCTGTGGGGTATTTTGAGCTGAAGCTTCACAGACACATTCTGGGGACATTAGAGACTTATATTACATCTTGTGAAAAGGGGCATAATAGGTACCCTTTAAATTGCTTTCAGTTTAAATAGCCACACAGAATGAGGTCATTTTACTGTAAAGACTAATCAGAGCCAATCAGAACATGTTTTATGCTTAATATACAGTTAGAGTGTTTTTAGATCAATGAGATTCCACTGTGGGCAGAGCTACAGCACACTGTATATAAAACAGAAACCAAGTGAACAACACAAATGTTGATACAGACTCACTATTGAAGACAAATAAACAACACAACATGATAAAACAACAACAAAAAGACAAAAATCAATCGTTTGGTCTCTATTAAAGGGTTAGTTCACCCAAAAATGAAAGTTCTGTCAATTTATTACTTACCCTCATGACGTTCCACACCCGTAAGACCTTCGTTAATCTTCGGAACACAAATTAAGATATTTTAGTTGAAATCCGATGGCTCAGTGAGGCCTGCATAGGGAGCAATGACATTTCCTCTCTCAAGATCCATTAATGTACTAAAAACATATTTAAATCAGTTCATGTGAGTACAGTGGGTCAATATTAATATTATAAAGCGACGAGAATATTTTTGCTGCGCCAAAAAAAACAAAATAACAACTTGTTTAGTGATGGCCGATTTCAAAACACTGCTTCAGGAAGCATCGGATCATAAATGAATCATTGTATAATATTAATATTGAACCACTGTACTCACATGAACTGATTTAAATATGTTTTTAGTACCTTTATGGATCTTGAGAGAGGAAATGTCATTGCTCCCTATGGAAGCCTCACTGAGCCATCGGATTTCATCAAAAATATCTTAATTTGTGTTCTGAAGATTAACGAAGGTCTTACGGGTGTGGAACGACATGAGGGTGAGTAATAAATGACAGAATTTTCATTTTTGGGTGAACTAACCCTTTAAAGGGGTGACAAACTGAGAAATAAAATTTTCCTTGAGCTTTTGACATATAAGAGATCATTGTACTAAAATAATATCCTGTAAGTTTCAGAACAGAAAACATCTTTGTTAGTCCAATAAAAGCTTTAATTGACACCAGACCCAGCAAACAACAGGATTTACAAAGTGGGGATCTATGACGTCAAAGGGCAGCAAGCACCGCCTCTGCAGAAGAAGATCGACGCCTACTTCATCCTTGCCTGTTTAGCCCCGCCCACTGATTCACGCATGACATGTAATAGAATAGGTAGCCTAAGTAACATAGGACTACATGGTGCTAAACCGGATCGAGCTACCAAGCAATAAACATGCGGATGAGGATTACAAAATATTGTGCAGTGCCTGGACTCGACAGTAATGCAACATGTCAGTAACTGTGTTAATTCTAATGCCTGATATAATATGTAATGATTCATGTACAGTCAGATGTTTTTTATCAAACCCGTGACTAAACGTCAACTTGCGTTGTTTCTCTTAGTGGGATGAAAATAATCTGTTATTTAATGGTGATTAAATTACATAAAGAAAGCAATCAAAGAAAGCTCCCTTCGCAATCACTGAAGCTGTCAATCAAACAACGCGAGTCTATCAGTGACTGACGCGCAAACCTCCCGTTTTATTCAAGGAATCTCTTAGTTATATCGTGTTTGCACTGTACAGAAATTGAGTTTCAATGACGAGATCACTGCTTTCATGAACTCAACAACATGTCTGTGTTCGGCTACACAGTGTTCATCTCTGCAACCTTTCATGCCACAATCTAAATATAACGCCATAGATCTAAATGTAATGCAGCACTTTTCACGATCAGTTAACCTTGAGATCTGTAATAGTAAAAACGCACTAAAAGAGAGAGTAATACTTGGATATTTTCATATGCAAAGATGTCAGCCAATCACAGCAGTGGCCATTTACACTGAAGTCTCACAGCAGACAAACAGAGCATTCAAACCAGAGGCTAAAGTCAGGGTAGGAAAAATGCCTTTTATTTATAAATTATGACAATTTCTGATGTTAAAAAGCATACTAACATTATAAGTGCAACCCAGGAAACATTATAAAACAATAAAACAACGCAGTTCATTTAAGGTTTAGATCACCTACAAATGAAAAGTCTGTCATCATTTACTCACCCTTTATTTGTTCTAAACCCAATTGAGTTTCTTTCTTCTGTTGAAGACCAAAAAAGTTCATTTGAAGAATGTTGGCAACAGCTGACGGTAGACATTTTTTTCATCCACATTTTTTTCCTACTATGGAAGTCAACTGTTTGATTACCAACATTTTTCAAATGCTCATTCTTTTTGGGTGAACTGTCCCTTTTATCTCACTGGTGCAAAATCCTGCTCCACAATCAACTGCTGTTCCACAAGAGTCCATATTTGGCCCAGATCTCTTTAGCATGCATATTAATGATTGGTGTGTCAACAATGTAATATCATAATGTATGCTGACGATATTGTCCTTTTCACACATGGTAAAAAATGCAGAAGATGATGCAAATAAGTTAACAGATGTTATGGCAAAAGTCACATCGTGGCTCAATCTGAAATTAAACGTGTCAAAAACAGTTGGTATGTTCTTTTCTAAAGGACTGTTTATAATGTTTGATTGTATTATATTTGATTGTATAAGCCTATATTTACATTCATGAATGTTGATTAATGTACACTGTACCTTTTTTAAATAAATAAGTAAAATAAACATGTGTATTAAACATTAAAGATGGGATTATGTTATTCAGCATTTTTGCTTCCAGTTTAGACGGACAAATCAGACCGAATCACACATCAGCGTCTGGTTAAGATAAAAGCATTAACATGTTCTCAACACTCTCTAATCACACACACTGCTCTAATGAGTTTACTTTGGCTGCTTGTGCTCGTCTGAGAGATAAGATCAGGGCGACACACACACACACACACACACTCCCTCACTGTCTTTCTGTTTGTAAACGATGGAGTGAGGAAAGAGGAATATTTCAAAGATGGCAAAAGGGATGAAATCAGTGATATTTCACAGAGCAAAGAAAATAAGCAGAGCGCTGAGATCAGTGTGCACTTGCTTCGCTGTCAGTGAAGCCTAAAATCACATCACAAGGTACAAATATTCTTACTAAAACCTGTTGATCTCACTAATCCAGCCTCAAAGGTCACGTGTGTGTGTGTGAGTGTGTGTGTTCAGAGACTGACACTGAGCTGGTCGAGTGTGTCGTAACGGCTCAGAGATGTTGCCCACTGGATGTGTGTGTGTGTGTGTGTGTGTGTGTTTCACTGGATAACCTCGGCTGGAATGCACAAACACACCCAAGAGAAACACGACTCCCTTCTCAATGAACAAGAACATGTGGAGGAGAAAATCAGAGCAGAAAAGCATCAGGAAACACATTAAAGGAGTGTTTACTGACATGATGAGTGCCCAGTGCTGTTATAGTGATTATGAGGACGGTTGCTGTTGTGAGGGGTTGCTAGGGAGTTACTAAGGGCTTACTAGAGTTTGAAAACACCACTCATAACTCTCTCTCTCGGTTCATAATGTGAGGGTTTTTGGATGATTTGGGCGTCTGGAACGTTCCACGCGTCACTCTGACCTCACGACCCGCGGGATCCGTTTCCCGCCAGCACGTGTGGATGCGCTATGCTCCCCGTTTCCGTGGAAATATCTGTCTTCAGGTACACATCCTGTTTCTGTGGCGACCTATTGACCGCGAGGCACGCGACCCCTCAAAACACAACACGCCTCGCCTTTCCTGACACACACCTACACACACATCCTGCCGACACACACACACACACACCCTGAGAGAGATCAAACGGACTGTCATAAAAGAGAGACAGACACACACACACACACTCATTCTTCAAATCCAGATCAACACTCTTTACTTTCCTAATAAAGTGCACTACCCCTCTTTTTCCTGAACATGGAAGCCATGATGAACACAAAGTGAAATTTTCCTTTACATTTCCAGTCTTGAGTGTTTTTAGTCAAATTAGCATATTTTTCAAGCTGATAATGTAACTATAAATCTATGAAAATGGTTTTAAAGGGGACCTATATTGCTCCTTTCACAAGATGTAATATAAGTCTCTGGTGTCTCCAGAATGTGTCTGTGAAGTTTCAGCTCAAAATCCCCCACAGATCATTTATTATATCATGTCAAATTTGCCCCTATTTGGGTGTGAGCAAAAACACGCCGTTTTTGTGTGTGTCCCTTTAAATGCAAATGAGCTGCTGCTCCAGAAGAGGGCGGAGCTTTAACAGCTCAACAATAACAAAGCTGGAGAATCTCACGCAGCCAAAATGAGGATTGTCAGTAACGGTGTTCAGCCTTACATTGTTCAAACCGGAGTCGACACTGATGGAGAGACTCAGTAACGTTCAGAAAGTTTCTGTTTAAGTAATTCAGTCGCTCTTTTTACCACATTTTAGCAATGTGTTCCTATGGAGACTGGAACAGGACAGCATCCAAACGGAAGTTAGAATCCATCAGGGACATCACACGTGACCTTTCCAGCGTGATTACGTAATGCGTGGCACATCGCAGAGGATCGTTTGTGGTTAAAAAGTGTATAAATTGTTATTATTTTTTAGAAAATGTCCGATGGTTTCTCTAGATAAGACTCTTATTCCTCGTCTGGGATCATGTAGAGCTCTTTGAAGCTGCACTGAAACTGACATTTGAACCTTCAACCCGTTGAACCCCAGTGAAGTCCACTATATGGAGAAAAATCCTGGAATGTTTTCATCAAAAACCTTCATTTCTTTTCGACTGAAGAAAGAAAGACATGAACATCTTGGATGACATGGGGGTGAGTAAATTATCAGGAAATTTGAATTCTGAAGTGAACTAATCCTTTAAGAGACCAATGTTTTCTGACCTTTAAAGATGGTGCGGAAAGCAAAAGCTTGTTTTATCATCTTGTCTGTGTCTACTGCAAATCATGACGTTTTTTACTTCCTTGTCGGCCTAAGCTTTTTTTTGGGGGTCAGTACGTCTACTTTGGGTTGTTTCGCATAGTGTAAATGCAGATATTGGACATGGGTCACTTTTAAAAGAAGATGTAAGCTGGTCCTCAAATAAAATGCATGAAAATTCAAATCAGACTTGAGAATCAAGAACTGCAGTGTAAATGCGGCTAAAGAGTCTGCAATTTAACTAGAAGATCAACTTATGATATTTGGATTAACAAAACATGCATGAATGAATCGTGCACAATAAGATGCATTTATAAAAGAGAGTGAATTTATTTAATCTCTCTGATGTGTGTGTGTGTGTGTGTGTGTGTGTGTGTGTCACCTGTGTGAGGAGCTGCTCTGGACTCAGAGAGTTGATCCACCTGGTGTAGCGCTCAGTGGAGCCTTCAGGAACTCGACACACTTTACAACCAACAATCTGACAAAACACACACGAGACATTAGTGTTTATGATGACCACCTGACAATATGTAAAATATGATACAAGATATACAGTAAATGTTTCATACACATACAAGTGTGATTAAGATGAATTACAGACAGGAACCATCATTACAGCAGTGACAGGGCTGATCACAACACAACTCAAGTCACACACACACACACACTCGTCTCATTTCCTCTCTGTCGTGATCAGACAGCGGGCGTCTCTGCGGCAGCGCTCGACTCGTGCTCGTCTAATCTCAGCTCAGTGTTTCTCTGTTTGTTTAGCGCCGCAGGACTTCAGTCTGACGCCGTTACGCCCGCTGTGACCCGAGGTCAGAGGTCAAGGCAACAAACCAAACCCTCACAAAACACTGACTGTAAAAATAACTGCTGCTGCATATGAAAAAAATAACATTAAACTGTGTTTTTGTCATGGTATATGAATGTGGTACATATTTCAAATATTGAGAAATATTATTACACTGTAAAATAACTGTTTTCTATGAGAATATATAGTAAACTGTAATTTATTCAGCATCATTACTCCAGTCTTCAGTGTCACATGATCCTTCAGAAATCATTCTAATATGCTGATTTGATGCCCAAGAAACACTTATAATTATTATCAATGTTGTTATTTTTGTGGGAAACCATGGTATATTTTGTTTTTCAGGATTCTATGATGAACATAAAGTTCAAAAAAACAGCATTTATTTGATATAGAAATATGATGAATGTCACTTTTGATCAATTTGATGCACAAATAAAAGTATAAACCTGTCCGGACTCACGGCGGTGGGATTGACGGCGGCGGCTTCATGCTGAAGCCGAACTCTCTGAGGCCTCATGACATCATCCTGAAACACAATGACATCATCACAAATATGAATTAAACTCTACTTCAGATTAACAACCTCAATCTGTTACTGGCATATTAACTGAAAATGTTCATCAAGATGGCTGTACTTCCTCACATTTAAACATATAAAATAATCTGGATCAGGATAAAAACATGCATTCAGTCATTTTTCTGGTCACGTATCAAATAATGAAGCAGTGTGTCTGTGCGTTTACAGTCACGGCAGCTTGAGCAGAATTCCTGGCGTTCCTGTAAACCTCAAGGAGGGCTGATTCTGGCCCTCTGGAAACCAGCGCACGGAAAAATCCCTCCGAAATACCCGACCCGCAGACAGCAGCCATAAAACAAGCCAGTATCTGAGTAAAGTCAACAGAACTAATGGAATTACTTGAGGACGAGTGTGAGGGGGATTTCAGGATCATGAGGCCGGTGTGACTCAAACACACAAACACATACACACAACATAACTTTAGTGTGTTTCATCTGCTCGCTCTGAGGCGCAATTAATTTATTATATACAAAATTATTATATACAGAGGCTTCTACTGCAGCAACTTCCAGTTTGATATTTGCCGTCCGTTTATCAGGAAGTGATCGTTTTGTTCTCTTCGTCTCACTGATGAAAACGCTGCTTTATTCACAAGTGTTTTATGCGATATTCTAGTTTTGTGCATGAGTAAATTCACAACTTTATCTGTCAGTTGAGTCATTATGAAGTCTTGACAGCGTGCATCACTGCAACATGATCCTGTTTGTTTCTCAATCCTCAGTGATGCAGTAAAGATGAAGTGTAATACTGGGTTATTTTCTCATGTTGAAAGGAATCAGTTGCTTTACATCCTCAAGACTTTTCACAAATGGGCACAAATGAACATGTTTGATGTTTGTTTCCACTATTTTAGGCATTTTTCATTCTGAGGTACTCTATACTTTACAGCTGTAAGTTTTTGACTGTACTAAAGCATAAAAATATCATAATATGTTTGCAGATAAGTTGAGTTCACATACTCGTTTCTCTGAAAACCATTGCTACAGCCAGTTATTTCAATTTCTGCAAGACCGGACTTTGCCAATTTACCCAATAGTATTTCGCCACCCTGTGGTTGCCAGTCCACTTGTCTTCCGACTGGCAACTCAAGAAAGCATCCAGTCTGAGGAGGAGGGGGCGCGGCAAACAATATATTGATTTGGACTGCAGTACCCATTTCAACCACTAGCTGTGATTACATAGAGCCCCTTTAAGAGCCGTTTCTACTAGATTTAACCCATAGAAGTTTCATTGACATCAATTAATGTATTCAGCTTGATTCAGTGATTTTAATATTTTATAATAATTACTAATATTTTAGACTTGAATAAAGTCAGTTAATTTAGATTTGCCATAGTGAAGGTCTTTTGACACTCAATGTCATGAGAGAGACGGTATTTCACCAGAAGAGATCTAAAAATATTATATCCAGTGCATGAAATTTGATCAAGTGTGTTAAAATCAACGCATGTGTTTGTAAATACATATTTGAGGTGATTATAGTGAATTTAGTGTTGAAGGCGAGAGGAACACTGTCCCACGACTGACCAGTGACTAAATGACACTTGTGAAACATCACAAATGTGCTCTTCTATGATGTCCTGTAGAGCTGATGTGGTAAGAGAGACAGAAGGGGAAGTAAATGTTAATATATCAGTTTCTGATGCTGCACATCGTTCACTCAGTACGGAAGAGAACGACAGTAGCGTTTGTCACACAGAGTTTGGTGTTTTATTTTAGAGAAACTCTTGTCAAAGTTGATCATGTGGGATGTTCTGCTGCTCTTTTCCAGCATCTGTACAGGTGAGTTTGAGACTCTGAGCTCTTTTACACACAGTTTGACATGATCTCTTGATTATCACATGACCATCAGACTCATATGAATGATATTTGTAAGTTATTATTCTGGCCTGCTGATGTCTCTTGCTCACACATAACAGCTCTATATAATGATATTTGTGTTTCAGCTGTTGTTGTAGAAGCTCGAGTTACAGTTACAGGATACAGAGGAGAGAGAGTTGACATCAAATGCCCATATGAACCTGGATATGAATCAAATCCAAAGTATTTTTGTAGAGGCGAGTGTTTATTGTTAAGTAGCACCATAGTTAAATCAGGATTTCCAGCTGAAGACGAGAGATTCTCTCTGACTGACGACAAGAAGAAGAGAGTTTTCACCGTCACCATCACTGATCTGAGCACAGAGGATGAAGGAAAATACTGGTGTGTTGTGGAGAGGCCTTTATCTCGTTATTTGACTTTAACTGATATCTTCTCAGAGATGTTTCTGAAGGTTAAACTGGGTAAGTGATTAATGTGACATACGTGTCTACAGTAGAAACTTAGATGGAAATCTGTCAGCAGCTTCATATAAAGATCAATGAACTGATTAATTCATGGTTATATGCAGATTTCAGATGAGTGTACCAATATATGAATGTAATACCATTTGATTTTTCCTTTCAACCTTCAGATAGAAATGCCACTGAAGTTTCAACGATCAGCTCATTTTCAGTCAGGAGTGAATCAGAAATGAATCCGTCCAGCAGAATCACAGACCATCAGATCTCCTCAACAGGTCACTTCATCTCTTTCTCATACTCAACATCTTTTAATCATTTAATATTCTTCATATCTGGATGATATCTGTTATTTCCTCTCCACATCTGACCGTCTGTCAGAACAGGAAGTGAAAGATCTGTCAATAAGATCTGTCTTATGATTTAGTCTTTGGGTCTCATTCATGAAACATTCGTAAATATACGAGTAAATATGTGAGTGATTTGCGCGTAAAGAGACCTTCCCGAAAACTCTTCTCCTGATTCACAAATACTTCGTAAACGTCAGAAGTGATAGTGAAATGTGTGTGTGTGTTAATGAATTCCAATCAGTCGTAAATGGGACGCGCGTGCACGCTCATTCTCAATTACCATAAATCCCGCCCATTAAATCCGACTGACAACTACATGGGCATCATATTATGACACCAAACGAAGGATTTTGTCCATTTTAGGAAACAATTTCCATAACAAATAAGGGGGCCATTAGTTTGCCCAACCGTATTGAAATCTATTCATTATTTGATTAAAGTGCTCCGTTTGCAGATGCTATTCATTTTATACCTAATCTTAAAAAAAAAAAAAAAAAAAAAACCTTCTTATTCCTATCCTTTCACTTCCTCTAATCCCTCTCTATTGTAGCTTAGGATAATCTGAGCACTGCCTATAACTTGTATTATGAGCACTTCTTGTCTATTTGCCTCGTCATGATGACTCGCTTGTTGTATTCCTCACTTGTAAGTCGCTTTGGATAAAAGCGTTTGCCAAATGAATAAATGTAAATGTAAATGTATTACTGGCTCTCACAATAAAAGTAAAAAGAAAAAACGTATGTAATTACTATATATAATATTTTTTCAAAATGCTGTGTAAATATGTACCTTATTAAGGTGAATTAAAATGCAGCCTTATTAATGAGCAAAACGTTCGCATGTTAAACGCACTATTTACGCGTGGCTGGGAGCAGGTGTAGATTTCTTTCGTACCAACTAACATTTGGAAAATACGAACATTTTAATGAATCCGAAAATTTACGCCAGAACCACTTTACACACGATTTACACACAAATTCGTTCTGCTCGTGTTTCATGAATGAGACCCATTATTTTTATTTTCCGTTTCCTCTTGTGTTTTTCAGGTTCAGATGGGATTACTGTCACCGCGGAGGCTTTGGTTTTACTCCTGATAGCAGTTCCACTTATTATATAGTCTGTATGAAAGAAAAAGTATTTTATCTATTTATTCTATCATCCAAGTATTTTACACTAAATACTCGGATGGGTTTGGGATGATGTGTTTGAGTATCTGAATTAAATGATCTCATAATTATGAACTATAAGATAAGTGAAGAAGTGAGTATCTAACATTGATCTATTTCACAGGTCTGCTGGAAGAGTTTAATCCAGTGATTTATGAACAGGTGAGTGATCAGAAACTGATGATTATGGGTATTTATTGAACTCAAGGTTTACAGCAGTAATTGTGTTAGCAGATTCACTGAAACTCTGTAATGACACTGAAACAGAGACTGGTTTTACTGACTCTCCTGCAGCTTGTGTGTGAATGATCATATTTCTGTGTTAAAACTGTAAATAGAGATATTTTCTCTGTTAACTAACTTAATAATGTTTCCTGTGACTGTAGATCAAAGATGCTGGACGTCACTGTGATCCAGAGGACAGAGACACAGAAACAACTAATATAATATAATATAAACATATTAAAAACCAAAAGAACCATCTCCATCATTCTGGTGGATTAATTATACATTATTTGGTAACACTTTACAATACGGTTCATTTGTTAAACATTAGTTAATGGATTAACTAACATGAACTAACAATGAGCAATACATTTGTTACTGTATTTACTAATGTTCGTTAGTGTTAGTTAATGAGAATACAGTTGTTCATTGTTTGTTCATGTTAGTTCACAGTGCATTAACTAATGTTAACAAGCTTTTAATAATGTATTAGTAAATGTTGAAATTAACATTAACAAAGATTAATAAATGCTGTATAAGTGGTTCATTATTAGTTCATGTTAACTAATGCAGTTAAATAATGTTAACTAATGAACCGTATTGTAAAGTGTTACCCATTATTTTATTGAATGTTTGCATATATTACCATGCTAATAAATCATAATCAAGCTTGTTTTGTCTGTTTTTTTTTATTGTGATTATCATTGTTGCTGCAGTTTTACAGTCAATCCTGATATATTTACAGCTGATGTTCACAAATATGGATCATATAAATATAATAAATGTATTATTTTTTAAAGTGGAATATGTCTCATCATGAACATACTTTCATTCTGGACAAATTAGTTATTATTATTATGTCTGTATGTCTGTAGATATGATTGTGTATATCGTCACATTTAGTCTGTTTTGGTTTTCAAACACTTTTGTGTCCTGCGTTCCCACTCATTATTATTTAATTAGAGCACATCTTTTTTCATTTGAGTTCATTATCTTGTGTATTTAAGGCCTTCAGTTCTCTGTGTCGGTTGTGTTTTAGTACACACTGTCACATGGATATCTCTTTTGTTCTGAGTTATTAAAACTTTGCTCTCGTTCTTCTCCTCGTCTTCTTTATGGACCAAAATTGTGACATTTATATATATCATTTCCTCATTAGATGTTCAGTTCAGGTTAGTTTCATCTGTTCACTCCTGCTGGTTGATGTTGAAACTACAATAATCTGCTGCCAGAGAGCATCTTTCTCCATTCATGACCATTCAAAAGTAGCTGCATACTCTGATAAATCATTGCAAATGTATAAATGGCTCATATCTGTTTCCTCCTAAAATCAACAGCCATTGAGATGCTAATGCTAATGGATATCGTCATCAACATAAAACAAGGAGGCCTTTTTGCTTCAGTTAAACATGAGATGTCTTTGACACACACTTGTCAAACAGGAAGTGAAACTACAGCCACAGGAAGAGCTTTGAAGCTTCAGCTGAACACACCCTTCTCTCAGAGCTCATATGATGGAGAAAGTGATGCTTCTATATTATTTTCTGTAAACATCAGTGTTTTCTCAAGCAGTGAGAGAGCGAGGCGAGCGTGTTCACGTTGTGTTTCGGGTCTCACGCTCTTTCTTGCGACAGACTTGGACTCGAGCGGCTCCAGCGGCTCCGCAGGAGAGCCTCTCTCAGAAACATCAGCGTCTCCATCACGGATCTGATTACACAACATCACTGCGCCAGAGGGCACGATACTGCAGGATATTACAACACTAAATCAAAAACAAGCGTACAGATTTGAGTTTCACTTCATTATTAAAACCTGCCCTGGCAGCACAAGCCTCCGCATAAAAACAGCAGAAGTCAATGGAAAGTCTCTATTATGACAGAAAAACAAAAGTGTGTGTGAATTTCCCATGATCTGAAGGCCGTGGAGGCCTTTCACACACCGCAGGGGAGGCTTACACTCACAGCACTGAATCTGAAGCATGTGTTTCTGTACTGAACATCACGGTCCACACGAAACACGGCAGACGTCATGATGCCGAGCTCTCAAACACACACTGGAACGAGATTCACATGCACACATGAACTTATTTTACCTTCACACACACACGGTTCAGTCATTAGTCGAGTTCCTCTGACAGGCCTGTCAAACACACGGTGGCGCTGAGAGCGCATTTACATCACAGGTGGTACATGTCACACACACACACACACTCATAAACACACACACACTCACCGCGTCCTGAAAGCAGAGGAATCGTCCAGAGCTCTGACACACTGCCTGGTTTTTAGCAAATCCAACTAAAAACAAACAAAAAATTAATATGTCTTTGTCCACTAGAGGTGTAATGATCATTAAAGAATACTTACATAATAACATTTATTTAGTAAAATATAAACAATTAAATGTGATGAGTAAGTTGCAGCAGAATTAATTAAAATGCCTCAAATGTATTCACACTCACATAGTCAAAACATTAAAAACAATTATATAAATACAGTATATTTTCTGCATAGAAAAATATAAATCTGTTAGTTTGCATTGTTGCATAGTTGTTATTTTGATATATTAAGGCCCAATCCCAATTCTACCCCTTACCCCTTCCCCTTTCCCCTTTGTTTCGCGCGTTCACGTGAAGGGGTAGGGGTGTCCCAATTCTCATTTGGTTGGAGGGGAAGGGGTAGGGGGAAGGGCCAGGTAGCCCTTCAAACGAAGATTTTTCGGGACCACACTTCAGACGAAGGGGTATGATAAATTTCCAACATGGCCGACCAAGCGAGCAGAGAGACCCATAAATGTAAGTATTTTTTTTACGGTAAACAGTATTTTAGTAATAAATAATCACTTGTTTTATGTTGCCTTTAATCTTGTGTTCATGTATACGGTTATGTTCTCCGAAAAAAAGATTTGTTAAAATCGCTATGAAAACAGTTCGCTAATGTTTTTTACTTTATGATAGTTCCACAACATATTTTTTTTATATTTTATTGAAACCCGCGTTGATTTGACAAAATAAATTCAAATCCGGTGGCAGTTAACTTGTCTTTTTGCCGCATGCCTGATTAATGTATTGTTTTGTTGTGGTTACGTCCATAAATACGTGTACGTTACATGATATAAACAAAAAGTGCATTCAGTTTGCGTGCTTATTCATCAGTATTGTATGTTCTGTATCAACCAGGGACTAAAAGGCCAATTCACACCGCACCAACAAACAATTTTTTTAGCGCGACCCTTTTTATTAACGAGACCCATAAGCATATACAACCATGTAGCTAAACAAGCCAAAACGAATTATTAAAAACGAAACTGAAGGTAAACCTGCGTTGCTCTCATGGTTAACGTTACCTCTCTCTTTCGGTTAAGTGGAGCAGCTGCTCTTGCTGAATGGCACGGATTGCACTATGGACTATTGTACCTTTTGTATATTTTATTTTTTTTTAACAGTATTTTATTTTTTATAATGAACAAGCTGCGATGTCAGGTTTCCACTGCTTTGTTGTGTGTGTGTGTGAGGCGCGGGCGCGATCAAACGGCTGTCTTTGCAGGGGAC
Organism: Ancherythroculter nigrocauda; assembly: GCA_036281575.1. NCBI lineage: Eukaryota > Metazoa > Chordata > Actinopteri > Cypriniformes > Xenocyprididae > Ancherythroculter > Ancherythroculter nigrocauda. Next base: position 9,388,567 of record VTFQ01000003.1, read on the forward strand.
TTGCCTCATCGTCATGGCAACGGTTCTTGGCCAGGTCAGATTACTTCAGTTTGTTGCCGTCTGTTGGAAAACTGTTCACACCGCGCAGACATTCCACGACCCGACAAACGCCGATTAAACATGTTCAGTCGGGTGAAAACCGACTCCAACAGACGCCAACAGGGGTATCACACCGATCCAACAAACTCTAACAGACGAGTGTTGTCGGTGCGGTGTGAATTGGCCTTTAGAAGTTTGTGATAAACATCGGCGCATCTATGACGTAGGAGCTAGCGACGACTTATGATGACGTGTAACGGTCTAGTAGTGGTGTCCCATTTCTTAGGGGAATATTTTCAGCCCTACCCCTTGACACTCTGTTTCAAGGGGCAAGGGGAAGGGGTAGGCGTAGGGGGAAGGGGAAGGGGAAGGGGTATAAAATAGAATTGGGATTGGGCCTAAATCTATTTGTAATAAGTAATAAATCTAAATAATGTACTAGAATGGTCCTAAAAATAGGCTATATTTTCTTAATGTGTAATATAGTTCATTATTTTCTTTTGATTTTGGGCCTTTTTAAATGTGGCCTAGGGATTTTACCTCAAAAATAAATAAATAAATAAATGAAAGGGTCAATTTATTTGAAATTGAGATTTATACAACATCTGAAAGCTGAATAAATAATATTTGATGCATGGTTTATTAGGATAGGACAATATTCAGCTGAGATATGACTATTTGAAAATCTGGAATCTGAGTGCAAAAAAAAAAAAATCAAAAGATAAAGAAAATCACCTTTAAAGGTATCTAAAGGAAGTCCTTAGCAATGTATATTTACTCACAACAATACATTTTTGATATATCTACGGTAAGAAATGTACAAAATATCTTCATGGAACATGATCTTTACTTAATATCCTAATGATTTTTGGCATAAAAGAAAAATCGATAATTTTGACCCATACAATGTATTGTTGGCTATTGCTACAAATATACCTATGTGACTTATGACACAAGAAATGCTGACAATGTTTTTCTTTCTGATTTCAGAGACTTTATGGGAAGTATTTTACTAGGGCTGCACAATAAATCACAATTAAATCGTGTTTAAACTGATTGTGATTTCATAATCGCATTAAGTCATGCGCAGCTTGTCAGTGAAGTACGGCTCTGATCAGAAGGAAATGCTGCTCCATCTGAAAGCACTGCAAGTCTGAGTCACTTATAATGTGCATTTAAAAAAACAACACAAATCAAACATCTTTTCAAACATGAGTAGCATTTATGAACCTCTTGTGCAACAAAAGACAATATTTAATAATGTTTTTACTCCAAACTCACTTCATAACATCAGTTGAGTATTTAAAAACATCCTTCTGTGAGATAATGTGGCTTCTCACACAGAATAAGACACACAACATATTATTTTACAGTATTCTATACAGTGATAAAGGCTACGTCGATTAAAGGCAGGGTAGGTAAAAAATGTATAAAAAAACTTTTTTTCAAAATTTGTTTAAACTTTATTTATATATCAATACATAATTAAAATGAAAAAGAAAGTATAAAAATCGAGTGTCTGTAGACCTCTCACGACTGTTTTAAAGACAGCTCATTATTTCCATTCACTCCACCCCCTCCCTTCTGGGCTCCTTCCAAAGCCACGCCCCCAAAACGCATGAACGCGCGACTCCGACCACTGAGCTGGAAGACGCATTATTTAGCTGAGACGAGCGGAGAGGAAGGAGCACAGTGCATGTAGTGACATCATGTCAGAATCACATGTAATAAAAATAACTTTATAATTATGAAGATAAACAAACAAGATGTATTTTAGTACTCACTATCAAGCTAGCATATTGATATTGGTAAAGTTTAAAATATATATTTTTTGATTCGCTAACGAGCTAGTTATCTATAAGGCAAAGCTAAAAACAGGTTGCATGATACACGTTTTTCCATTACCATCATTTACACTGTGATGAAGATGAATTTCGTGTAAGATTCATAACATATACGTTGTTCTACAGATAAACAGAGTAACATACACTCAAATATCAACTCACAACTGCATTGCAGACACAAAATAATAACACACACATACAACAAAGTGTGTACGACACACACAGATACAAGATAAAGACATTAGTAAACATAGGTAGAGAATATAAAAACAAAACAAAGGCGAAAAAAAAAACGTGCAGGTAAACTTACAGGTGAACATGGTAAAAGAGTTAGACAGAGGGTAAATATAGTTCTAAGAAAAGTTCCTAGATGCGGAGTAACGTTAGGCCTACTATCTGTTAAACATGTATTTAGTTATCTAAAACAAAATTATGCACAATTCAACACTATAGCTATCATCTTGAGCTAGGCCTATAGATTATTTATCGTCTCTACTACGGCTCGCTGAGTAATGTTATGTTAGCTATATTACGCAGCTACGTGTGCTAATGACACATGCTTCATGAAAAAATAAACAAAAAAATATGTATGATCAAAATACAAAAAGAAAGATTTACCTGTCCAGCAGAAATAAAGCCACCAAGGAGTCACTTTTCAGCCCCTTGAGTTCCCTCAGTTGAGAGGGAGTAAAATCTTTGCGTGGCAGGGGGAGCTGCCACTGGACCTGCCACGGTTATGCGCGCCTGCCTCGGGACCTTCCGTGGTTATATGCGCCTGCCACTGGACCTGCCACGGTTATGCGCGCCTGCCTCGGGACCTTCCGTGGTTATATGCGCCTGCCACTGGACCTGCCACGGTTATGCGCGCCTGCCTCGGGACCTTCCGTGGTTATATGCGGCTGCCTCGGGACCTGCCACTGTTATATGATGCATATATGATAAATGCCGATTGATGCATGCGTGCAAACTGTGCACAATCCTGCTCTCAGTTCTCGCCATCGCTGGAAAGCCACGCCGATATTAACTCGTTTTATTTCTTTGTTTATCCAAAGACTTTTTGTTCATTGCCTTTTCTTGTACTGTTACTGTCTTCCTTTTTTTGCCTGGTTTGCCTTTACTAACTGCATGGGCCGATACTGTGAATTTTGCTTGCTGTTTCTCTGCCATTGTTTTGGTATTCCTAGGATCCATGCCTCTTGAATTCCCCAAATCAAACGTGCGCGCGCAAGTGGGCAGGTCATGTGTGTCAAAAGGGTGGTTGCCATGGTTGCGAGAGAGTGACAGTCGCCTAAGCCAATCCTATGTTTCGTCCCGGATGGAAATAATGAGCTGTGTTTAATACAGATTAAACGGTCTAGAGTCACTCGATTTTTATACTCTTTTTATCAGAGTTCTTACATTTTAATTATGCATGGATATATATAGAAAGTTTAAACAAATTTGGAACAAAATTTTTTGCCTACCCTGCCTTTAACACTGCATTATTAGCATACTTAATTATCATGAAAATACCCGAGAAGGCTTGAAGAACTCAGATATATTGTTGTAGTCGTGTGTTTATTAATCATGTTTAATTAAAGCATTTCAATCTTGTTTATTCAGCTACAGTAAAAGGATGATTCTGAGCGAGAGCGCCCTCTGGCTTTCAGATGAAGCAGCATTTACTACTGATCACAGAGCCGTGCTGCACTGAGAAGCTGCGCATTAAATAAAAAAAAAAAAATCACAGCCAAATTGTGTGTGGTTTAATTTTTTCGATTAACCGTGCAGCCATGTTTTTTACTATCAACACATTTGAAACAGTTAGTGAATCAAATCAGTGTATGTAATCTGACTGAATCGTTCTGAGTCAATCAAAATGAACACCAATGAATCTTCTGGCTGTCAACCCAAATATTCACACACACACACAGTGTCACACTCGTCGTCTGTCTCTGCTTAGGATCGGTTACATTAGTGAAGTTAATCCGGTTGAGACGGCCTGCACTCTCTCAAACAGATCTCAGTGTGTTTTTGACGTGTTTGTCTACAGGTGTGTGTGTGTGTTGCTGAAAGATCGGTATGCCGAACACGGAGATGCTTTGAGCTCCTGACACCAACGAAACACCGATAAGAAACTTCTTTTGATTTCTGAAGTGTATGAACAGAGTGTGTGTGTCTGTTTAATGTTGCGTGAGCTCCACACATGTGTGTCATGATAACCAGGTGAATGTGAAGACAGAGTCCTTGAGCTCTCCAGGAATAAGTGACACACACACACACACACACCTCCTCGTGGACTGGGTGAGCTGTGGCCGGAGATTACCATGGAAAGGCCTCTGTCCTCGAACCTCTGCCTCCATCCCTCGATCAGTTCTCTGGAGTTATCCTGAGACACACGACACGCTGTTTGAGCATTTTCTTCCTCACACTGATACTCATATTGAGTGTGTGTGTGTGTGTGTGTGTGTGTGTGTGTACCGTACTGCCGTCGTCATACACCGACAGCTCCATACGGCCCGGAAAATCCTGCTCCAGTATGGCCTGCAGACACTCGTCCAGCCAATCAGATGCATTGAACACGGGCATGATCACTGACTGAAACACACAACAGAAGAGATGGAATGAAATAGAACACAACAACACAGAACAGAATAGAATTCAGCACAACAGAACAGAATAGAACACTACAAAGAGAATAGAATACAGCACAAAAATACAATAGAATACAGCACAGCACAGCACAAGAGCACACCAGAGCAGAGTAGAATAGAATAGAATAGAATACAGTGCAATGGAAAAGAATACAGCACACCAGAAGAGAACAGAACACAACAGAGTATAGAATACAATAGAACAGAAGACAGCACAGTGGAACAGAATACAACACCATGGAATGGAACAGAATAGAGCATGATACAATAAAATATAGCACAATGGAATTAAATAGAACAGAATAAGAGAGAAAAAAAGCACAAAAAAATAGAATTCAACAGAATAGAGCACAAATAAAACATAATTAGAAAAGAGCACACAAGAATAAAATAGAATACAGCACAACACAATATAAGTGCACAACAGATAATAGAATACAACAGAACAGAATAAAATAGAACATAATAGAGCACAGCAGAACAAAACACAAAATAATAGAGCAGAGCAGAGCATAGAATACAAAAGAATACAATAGAACAGAAGTGAGCACAATGGAATGGAATAGAATAGAAAAGAGCACAAAGGAATAGAATTCAATGCAATAGAGTACAACGAAATAGAATATAATAGAAAAGAGCACAAAAATAAACTATAATACAGAGCAACAGAATATAATAGTGCACAACATATTATAGAATACACCAGAATATGAGAAACATAAGAGCACAACAGAATAGAATAGAATAGAGCACAACATCAGAACACAATGAAGTAGAATAGAACAGAAAACAAAAGAATAGAATTCAACAGAATAGAGCACAAAGAAAAGAATAGAAAAGAGCAAAGGGATAAAATAGAATACAGTGCAAAGGAATAGAACACAGCACATCAGAATAGAACAGAATAGAGCACAACAGCATAGAATACTTAGAATAAAGCTCAAATAAATGGAATAAAACAGAATATAAATAGAGCATAATATAATAGAATACAGCACATCGTAGAGAGCTGAATAGAAAATAGCACAAAAGAATAGAATACAACAGAATAGAGTACATAGATATAGAACAGATTTTAAAATAGCACAACAGAATAGAATATAGAGCACAATGGAATAGAATGTTAATTCTGACTCATGTATTAGCATTATTAAACACTTAAAAGTGTGAACATGTTCCACTAGTGTGTCACAAAAGTATCATGTCGCACTCACAGTTATTTTTTTCCAGTGTATTGTTGTAATATTTTACAGTTCTTTTAATGCCTAACTAACCGCTGGATGTGTGTCAGATGGTTTCTTTTACAGAATGTTAGCGCAGACATATTACAATACATGATATATTGCTTGATATTTGTGTATTGCTGCTTGTCGCTGTTATAGATATAATGCTGTGTGATGTCATCAACTGAACCTGTTTGAGTCACTCACCACTGCAGCGCTGTCGCCCTCTGCTGGATCACTGCGGTCATGTGACTCGTTCCGCGTGCACAGCCGCTTCGCCTCGTGCTCGGACTCTCCACTGCACCGCTGTGCGCCGCTCATCTCTCAAACACGCGCGTGTGCGCGCTCACACTGATGATGTTGAACCGGAGCTCATTCCGCTCTCGCGGAGCCCGTGATAAACTGAGATCGGCTTTGTTGTGGTTCTCCAGTCACTCTCGCGCGTGTGTGGACGAGCGCAGACGCACTGATCACTTCCGCGTCAGGGCGGGAGCAGCGAGATGATTGGCCGAGAGAAAACGCGGACGGGCTTTTGCTTGGCCTGAACCGCTGTCAGTCAGCGAGCGCGACTGTGATTGGACGGGTGAGGCGGCACGTGACCATCTCGACGACTATTACATTAAAAAAGATTAATAATTACTCATTAACCCGAATAAAAAACTAAATAATAACATAAAATCATCCAATTTATATAAATAAACATTCAATACAAAACATTATACAAACAAATAAATAATAAATAAAATAAATAAGCAATAATCCTGTTGAGCTGCTCACCTGTCCTCACCTGCTCACTTCACAACACCTGTTTACGGTCGAGTGACAGTGTGTGTGATGAGGATCAGTGAAACTGACACACCTCAAACCTTCACACACACACACACACACACACACACACACACACACACACACACACACACACACACACACACACACACAGAACAGCACCTGAGGTCACACACTGATGTCTGTGCCCTACAGACAGACAAAGATCTCCATCAACCACATTCTGATCATGCCAACCTGTCAACACGACAAAGACACACATCTCTGGGTTCATAAAATAAAATATAAGGTATTAAAATAAATAAAAACACGAGAAACCTTGAACATTTATGGAATACTTCTATAGATTATTCAAATCTTCTTCACACTAAGAAAACACGTTTCTTTTAAGAGCTGATTACTGAATGTGTTTTCAGTGTAGCTGCAGGCGTGTGTGTGTCGGCGTATCCTCAGGGCTCCTCCAACAGATGAGAAGCCCCGCCCCCTTTCACACGTGACCCCAGCGGACGGGTCGAGCCGGTCTGACGGACAGACGCTCTTCAGCAGACTTCACGCGCCCCAGACACCTGTTACAGGACAAGAGCAGACAGAAACAGCTTCTGCAGTGCCAGGTAAGAACAAAACCATTGATATATTCAGCTGAAATTACATTTCAACATTTATTAGTGAAAATAGGCAACACAAATGAGTTTAAATTACAGTTTGAATGAGATAAACTGATCCGTTGAGGTGCTTTATCATGCTGCAAATAAACAAAACAACTAAATAATGTAATAATTAAACAGAACTGAGCAATATTCAATCATTAAAGTACATGAATTAGAGTATAGTTTTGCATGTTTCTAATATTAAAATGAAGCATTTGCTGTCATAAATAAATAAGCAAAATGACAAAAAAAAAAATCAGTTTTAGACATCGTTTTGATGAAGATCCCGTATTAATAAAGCTATATCGTGATTTTACCGCGGTAACTATTTGAAATTTTGAATTATTAAATCCTTACAGTGCCGTTTTCAAGCCGTTTGCGATTTATTCAAGCAATTCATGTAATATCCAAAGTTTAAGCAGTAGTAGAAGTAGTAAAACATAAGATTAACCGAAAGCATCAGTCTCATTTCATGAGAAAATGAGTGACATCGACTCGCACAACCAGCGAAACCTGAACGACGACATGTTGCGACAGACGGGTGGGACCCAAGACGGGTTTTTGGAAGTGAAGTCTGGTTTAAAAGAGGAAAGAGTAGAACGATAAGACGGAAAAGTAAAATAAAGCGTCCTATGTCATGCAAACTATCATGACTAGCGTGATGCAAAAGAAGCGCGCGCTTGATTTCCATAGAGCCGAGTTGATTCAGACTCTCGCGCCTCAGGCTAGAGTTTCAGGACTGCTAACAGCGTTTATTCAAACATGACTGAACTTTAAAGACGGCACGGCACTGCTGCTATTCAAATCACCCGCTGAAGGAAGAGCTCATCGAGAGATGGGCCTGTTGGGTATGGAGAACACACATTAGGCTACATTTTAAAATGTTTTCACATAGACAATGGTAGCATATGAAGATCCAACACAGCATCTGTCATCATTAAAGAGATGTTTAAACAGCAAAATCATTTCTTTAAATATAAGTATAAATAACGGGTGTCGAAGCAGAGTTGAAAAAAAAAGAAGTACTTTTAACATTAATGCAAACAGTGTTAGTGTGAAATTACAGTATATTCCTGGTTAATAATCGCATGACTTTCACAGTAATAATTTATTTTGTTGAAATGCTGCCAAATGAAAGTACAATTGCAGGAGAAAGTCGTCTATTTGCACGTATAGCATGACAAATAAAGAACTGCACTTGAAGAAAAAATAACATTTCGACAAACTCGGAGGTACTGGATGAGAGATGAGATGAATTTGATTTGTGCCTTCTTGCTTGAAGCTATGCTCTCTTGTTTGCCGTCAAACACTGCGGCGAAAACTCACACACAACGTTAATAGTGTGATTAAGGCGTGTGCATGTTTATAATGCACTTCGATAATGCGACTAAAATAGGAATACTCCACGTCTTAAAGGATTAGTTCACTTTCAAATAAACTTTTCCTGATAATATACTCTCCCTCATGTCATCCAAGATGTTCATGTCTTTCTTTCTTCAGTCGAAAAGAAATTAAGGTTTTTGATGAAAACATTCCAGGATTTTTCTCCATATATTGGACTTCACTGGAGCCCAAACGGTTGAAGTGAAAATGACAGTTTCAGTGCAGCTTCAAAGGGCTTTAAACGATACCAGACGAGGAATAAGAGTCATTTTCCAAAAAAAATGTAAATGTATATGCTTTATATAAACAAATGATCGCCTTGCACGTGCTTCCGCTTTCCGTATTCTTCAAAACGCTTACGCTGTATGTCTTACACCTTCCCAATTCTACTTACGGAACGAACGCGGCACCAGTTCCGTTTTTTTCCATAAGTAGAATAAGGATGGTGTAGGACATACGGTGTAAGCTTTTTGAAGAATACGGAAAGCAGAAGCATGTGCAAGGCGATCACTTGTGTTTATAAAGCATATACAGTTGTATTTTTTCCGAAAATGAGCAATCGTTTCTCTAGATAAGACTCTTATTCCTCGTCTGGTATCATTTAACCCTTTAAGACCTGAAGGCTTTTTTAGAGTTTTTTTTTTTTTCTGAGTGACACACACAAAAGTAAAGACTCATAACTCCAAAACTCTAGCAAGGAGAGTCAAAAGGTAGGTATCATTTGATAGAAAACATTTTAAATTTTAAGAAAATATACATTACATTACATTTGGACATTTTCTTGCTGAGAAACAGCTGATAAAAGACAAAAAATATATATAATTTTTTTAAAATAATTTTTCTTTTTTTTTATTTGACATGGAATAACTCAGGAACACAATAAGATCGCTAAAAAAATCTTTTTTGGTGATGCTCTCCTATATGTGAGCTGCATCTGGTTCAAATTTCGTGGTGATAGCATAAAGAATAGTTTGAAAAATTGTTGTTCATTTTTTCCGCAGCCAGGTGGCGCCAACGGGCGGTAAACTCCGGTTTAGAGGTGCTTCTCAGCACTCGTTAGTTTTTCAAAATGGTTAGATGCATTAAAAAGATGAGATTCTAAGCTTTAAAATTATATCTATTTTGTGTTATTCCACGTTGGAAAACGAACATGGATGGGTCCGGGAACATTGGATACATACTGCATCCCGGAGAGATGAGAGACATGTTTTTAGCCAAGTATGTTAAATTATTCCGTGAGTAACATCTTGTGATCAACGCAATATATATTATATTGATTTTGGATTCATTTTAATCTTGAGAATCTGCTTTAAATATTGATGTGCCATTTTTCTATGATCTGTGCATTTTTGATGAAGTTATGAGCACGTGAAATATACATACTTGTATTCAGTTAGCGGCTGTGCTATTTTTGTTGTAAACGCATATTACTCAGACTCATTAGAGGGTGAAAACAACGCAACAGAAGCATGTTGGCTTGATATGAAAGTTTAAAGTCTCTGGTTTTGTATGCAAAAAGAATTTTTGTGCTACCTATATGGATTCAATTTTTATTGGCTTTTAAAGAGAGACACACAAATGGGAGCGCCGACGCTCCATCCGGTCTTAAGGGGTTAAAGCCGGGTTAATATCGGGATATTGTTGTCCATGTAAACATACTGATTGTTTAAGCAAATCTTTTCATTTGTCACACTTCTGACTAGGCTAGATCAGGTATTTGAATATGAATATACAAAATCCCAAGCAAACAAACACTGATCACCATTGTGGTGACTTCAAAACAGTTACAGTACTAAATTACAGTGGCATAGTTCAAGACAACTTTGTAATGTGAATTTACAATAAAACAAGAGCAGTAAATTACTGGCAGCATCATTTTGCTGTTGATTAACAGTAATTTGTAAGAAAAATTATTAATTTCAGTGTAAATTTCCGACTACAGTAATTTATTGTAAAATAATACAGTTTAATCCTGTAAATTCCTGGCAATTACAATTTACAGTGAATCTAAACCATTTGAAAGAGTAAATAATAGACTAAAGATTGCACCACAAACCACAAACTGCACTGTTTTTTTATCCAGGTGTCTATTAATGGATTAAATCATTCTCTTTATAGGGTAATTTATGTGTTGCCGGGTTGAAAAACAACCATTATACTTCTCTGCAAACAAGATCAACTACACGACTTTATCACGATGAACATCCCTGTGAAAGAGCGCAAACCGAAGAAGCCTCACTACGTCCCTCGTCCGGCCGGAAAGCCGTTCAGATACCAGTGCTTCCAGTGTCCCTTCACCTGCAACCAGAAATCCCACCTGTTCAACCACATGAAGTACAACTTGTGTGACGTCTCCATCTCCATCAGCTCCAGACTCAGCAGACGCAGCTCCGCCAACCTCTCACCGCACGTGGATGAAGACGCGGCTTCAGAGGAGGACGTGGACGTCCCTGCAACACGTCCTGCGGAGATCCAAGTGGAGTCTGAAGCGTCAGATCCTCCAGCGGTGTCATCATCGGCGGACGACTGTGAGGAAACGGCCTCGACTGTACGCAAACCAGAAGCGCTCCGTCCTCACAGTCCCAGGTCCGTCTGGAGGCCTCCGGTCTCCTTCACTCCCACCGAAAACAACAAGCCACACCTGCAGGAACCAACGGAGGACTTTGCGTACCATCCGGGGTTTCATTTACCTCTCCATCCCCATTATAACCCTTACATCTATGAGCCCGTCCCTCACCCTTACGTCCTGGACACTCGCGGACTGTTTCCACAGACGCTGTTCCCGGTGACGACTCTGTCTCCGATGCCGGAGGAGTATTTCAGGTACTACTACACAATCCCGGCTCCCAGCTACCATCCGCCGTACTCATTCCAGCCGGTGATGGACGTCAGCTCTGCGTTTGCAGCACCGCCGCGGCACCCGTATGACCCGTATGCTGGGCTCGTAATGAATCTGAAGGGGAAGGAGGTTCAGGTGAGTCCACAGACGGGACGCTCCGCTGCTGGATCACCTGACAGACCTGACGGCTTTGATCATTCCCAGCAGCCACCACATGGGGGGGATGCAGTACCAGCCAGCCAATCAGGAGAGAGGGGCGTGGCCACACAGCCACAAGAGGACAGGAGCCCCCTTGAGAGGTCAGAACACCCAAATTAAATTAAATGAAAACAATAATGATATTCATGAGGACAGATCCACTACAAATTAATTATTGATTAAATTAATTTAATTTATTTATATAATATATAGTTTTACAAATTACTACATTAAAATGAAGAAAAAAAAACATTGTAACATTTATATTATAATATATAATTATATGATAAATTGACAAATTATTAAATCAGATCTCCCTACAAATTCATTTTATGTATAATAAATATTTTTCATTTTACAAATTATTAAATTAAATTGCTTTTAAAAATGCTTTATTAGGTCAAAGTAAAATATAAAATATATTAAATTAAATTATAAAACAAATCAGATCTTCTACATACTAATTATTTTATAAAATAATTAATTGATTAATGATTAATTTATTATAATTTATGTGCAATATATACTTAGAATTTTACAAATACTGATAATTTTACAAATTATTAAATTAAAATTTAAAAATAATCTCCATGAGATCAGAATACAAATTAATTATTAAATGATCAATTGTAACACATATATTATATCATTTGATAATTAAACTGATAAACTGACAAATTATTAAATTAGATCTCCCTGTGATCATATTTTACAAATGATATGTATTTAAACAGTTTTTTTTTACTTTTTACTTTTTTTTTTTTTTTACAAATTATTATGGAAAATTTTACAAATTATTAAATTAAATTACTTAAAAAAAATGCTCCATTAGGCCAGACTACAAATTATTTTTTTTAAATTATTAATTTTAACATTTATTGTAATTTATTTATCATTTAAAATGATAATTATACGAATTATTATTGATAATTGTAAAATTAAATTATAAAACAAATTATATTAAAATTATGGTCAGATCTTTTACATGCTAATTATGTAATCAATTATTAATTTTAAAATGTATTATAATTTATAAGTGTAAAACATATTACACATTTTACAAATTAATATTGATAATTTTACAAAAGATTAAATTAAAATTAAAAATACATTTTAATAAAATAAATCACTTTTATTTATATCATTATAATTATGTAATAAATAGTTAATAATAATAAATAAAATATATAATCCCATGTATAATGTATATTCACTCATTTCTTGTTTCTGTGCGCAGGTTATCAGAGATGGAGCGAGGGGGAAATGACAGTAAAAATGACATATTTGATGACGATACTTTGGTCCCTCTCAATCTCTCCAGAAGAGACAGTCCTCTGAACCTGTCAATGAAGATGTCTACAGCTCCATCAGACAGCCAATCACAGAGCTGCTTGATGACTGAGGGGATTATGGGTGCTGTGACATCACAAGAGGATGATCATTTATCAATAGAGAAGACGGCCGCGTTTGCTCTCTGTCAGCTGGCCCAGTCCGGTGTTTCAGACCCCATCATTTACTCTGATTCAAACATCTCTCATGAGCAAATAACAAACCTTCCCACCTCAGCCCAGAGTCCTGCGTCTGATCACATGGAGCTCACGCAAACAGCTTCCACTTCTCCAGATGTTAAATCAGATACAGATGTAGAATGCCCCGCCCCTTCCGCCGCTGAAGTCTCCGCCTCCTCATCAGGTGATGCCCGTCAAACACGGACAAAAAGACACGGAAAACACAACATGAAGAGAAAACAAACGAGCAGCAAACACAATCTGAGGAAGAGAATTCGCCGTCAGAAAATCACCACAGAATGAGACTCTTTTATATAACCAACTATATAACCATCATGTGAAGCACTGAATCATATTTATATTTGTAAAACACTGCTTTTTTTGTTTGTTTCATGAGGTTTTCATGCTGACATGTGTAAAATAAACACTTAAACTGGTTTGAAATTACTACTTTGCGTCCACAAACACTTCAGATCTCCGTCATACAAACCTGACCACAGATCACTGAAACACAAGCCTTAACTTCTACAATATCTGCACACCAAAGCAAGACGGTTTGTGCCAGTGACGCACATTGAGTGAAGCAGGTGCATCTGAAACCTGCTAAACCGCTAAAAAAGTGCAGTTATATTGAAAAAAGCTGCAGGTTCAGACATGCGAGATCAGTGAGACTGTTAAACCTGTCTCTCTTTCTCACACACACACACACACACACACACACACACACACACACACACACACACACACACACACACACACACACACACACATCTAAATGACTTAATGGCTTTTACAATCTCAACAGATTTGACCATATGCACAGTTACTTCCTGGTGTTCGTTAAGCCAGCTTGGGCATTTCCGGTGAACTGTTAGCTGATCATTTTGGACTCGCTGTACATTGACACAAAACCATCATCAATGGTTGCCTTTTTAATGTTGTATAAATATTTTAATGCAGTTATCACATTTAGCCACATTTCGCAAGTCATATACACCTAGGATGGCTTGAGGGCGAGTAAAGCTTGGGCTAATTTTCATTTGAAAATGAACTAATCCTTTAAAACTACCTCAGGACATTGAATATACCGACACCAATAAGTGAGATTTCACCGGAAGTTTTCCAGTTGGCTTATAATATATTGAGGAATTTTGTAAGAACGTTCTGTGCATATGGTCCACTGCTTATTAAAGTTAAGCCGCCTTTCCACTATGGTTGTCACGTTTTGCCCCCTAGTGGCAGTCGGATAAAACTTTTAAATTCACCATGGTAAAATAATGAATAATGAACAAATATATACAAAAAAACTAATGCCTGCCAAGACATCTGAAAGAAAAGCATAGAAGGTATTCTAGAGCTAATCAAAGTAATTATTTAACAACTATAAAATAATTGCAAGCACACAATTATTCAACCGTCCATTCTACAGAAAATGTGTTTAAAGAATAAAGTTTTAGTGGAAAAATATTGGTTATTACCACCTTGCGCCCATAGTTATTAAAATTCATCATATCCAGTCAACTGGAAACACTTCAAATATTTCAACATCCAAAGCTCAAATCATATCCATAAATTCTGCATAAATTATTGGATTCGGAACAACACACATACAGGTGCTGGTCATATAATTTTAGAATATCATCAAAAAGTTGATTTATTTCACTAATTCCATTCAAAAAGTGAAACTTGTATATTATATTCATTCATTACACACAGACTGATATATTTCAAATGTTTATTTCTTTTAATTTTGATGATTATAACTGACAACTAAGGAAAATCCCAAATTCAGTATCTCAGAAAATTAGAATATTGTGAAAAGGTTCAATATTGAAGACACCTGGTGCCACACTCTAATCAGCTAATTAACTCAAAACACCTGCAAAGGCCTTTAAATGGTCTCTCAGTCTAGTTCTGTAGGATACACAATCATGGGGAAGACTGCTGACTTGACAGTTGTCCAAAAGACGACCATTGACACCTTGCACAAGGAGGGCAAGACACAAAAGGTCATTGCAAAAGAGGCTGGCTGTTCACAGAGCTCTGTGTCCAAGCACATTAATAGAGAGGCGAAGGGAAGGAAAAGATGTGGTAGAAAAAAGGTGTACAAGCAATAGGGATAACCGCACCCTGGAGAGGATTGTGAAACAAAACCCATTCAAAAATGTGGGGGAAATTCACAAAGAGTGGACTGCAGCTGGAGTCAGTGCTTCAAGAACCACCACGCACAGACGTATGCAAGACATGGGTTTCAGCTGTTGCATTCCTTGTATCAAGCCACTCTTGAACAACAGACAGCATCAGAAGTGTCTAAAGACAAAAAGGACTGGACTGCTGCTGAGTGGTCCAAAGTTATGTTCTCTGATGAAAGTAAATTTTGCATTTCCTTTGGAAATCAGGGTCCCAGAGTCTGGAGGAAGAGAGGAGAGGCACACAATCCACGTTGCTTGAGGTCCAGTGTAAAGTTTCCACAGTCAGTGATGGTTTGGGGTGCCATGTCATCTGCTGGTGTTGGTCCACTGTGTTTTCTGAGGTCCAAGGTCAACGCAGCCGTATACCAGGAAGTTTTAGAGCACTTCATGCTTCCTGCTGCTGACCAACTTTATGGAGATGCAGATTTAATTTTCCAACAGGACTTGGCACCTGCACACAGTGCCAAAGCTACCAGTACCTGGTTTAAGGACTATGGTATCCCTGTTCTTAATTGGCCAGCAAACTCGCCTGACCTTAACCCCATAGAAAATCTATGGGGTATTGTGAAGAGGAAGATGCGATATGCCAGACCCCACAATGCAGAAGAGCTGAATTTGGGATTTTCCTTAGTTGTCAGTTATAATCATCAAAATTAAAAGAAATAAACATTTGAAATATATCAGTCTGTGTGTAATGAATGAATATAATATACAAGTTTCACTTTTTAAATGGAATTAGTGAAATAAATCAACTTTTTGATGATATTCTAATTATATGACCAGCACCTGTATCTACACCGCATATCTTCCGGTGTGTCTTTTGTCGGAGATGTTGGAAAGGCGGCTTATCTGAATATCAAACCCCTTTAGTTCACTGTACATTACAGAAATGTTAATATATGTTCATAAAACAAATACTGCTGATTTTAAAAGAGCGACCTCTGCTGGACACGAGATACACACTTTCTGACTGCTGAGGGAAAGAAAAATTAGCATTAAAAGTGAATAACATTCATTTATTTGTGTCTTTGATATATACCATTTAACTCGTAGTAGATTAAACGATTAACCTGGTTCTCCTTCACTAGGACAGACTGGATGGCATACTCATTAGCAGTGCTTAACAGTAAAGCTGGTACTTGATCTTGAATCACTTCTGAGTGGAGGAAATAACAGCATCGGATAATTCAGCATCGACTCACATCGAGTCTGTAGCGATTATAAAACACGTCCGTCTGTACTGGTCCTCTCGGACAGACACCGTGAGTTTTAATTGGCTATGCGGGTTCCTGTGGGTGGCGCTCCTGAGATCCAAGCAGGAAGTGAGGCGCCAGCCCCAGTGCATTGTGGGACTGTCGGTGGGACAGGCACATGGAGGAGCTCGGTTACAATCAGTGCCGGATCTAATTGCACAGGATCCATTGATTCGAGGCAACAGACAGGAAACGGGAAGGGTTTGAGGAACGAGGAGAGGACGGTGAGTTTGTTCTCGGTTAGTAGCTGATGTTCCTGAAATTTCCCTCCTCATGTCTTCTGTCCTGCTTTTGGCTGAGATACTGACATTTAACCCCTTCCTAAGTTCATTAGCAGCATGCTGTTCCTGTGCAGCAGAAGAGTAAAGCGTTGAGCCAACATATTAAAGTCAACATGAAACAACATCCACAACATCATTTCTGATATTCAGGTGGGATTGTATCAATCAGTAGATTGTGAAAAGTGGACGTTGCATACCAGAATGGATATTATTGCTGTCATTTGCATTGCATTAACCAGCATTAGTTACTACATCACATAATTGCAAAAAAAATGACCTACATCAGTAGCCTAATAATGCCCAGGTAACTGTTTGGCTATTGGTTTAGATGATTTTCCCCGCACATGTGATCTAGATCAGGGTCAGACTGGGTTCAGGAGATTTAGGGGTTACAGTTAAACAGTGGAAAAACTGTAAAATAAATTAATACATAATTAATTAAAACAGATAAAACAAATAAAGGAATTATAAATATTTGAATAAATCAATATTGAATAAATAAATACATTAAAAATTTTAAATTAATATCCAATACATGTTTAATGTAATAAATTGTAGGGGTGTAACGGTACACGTATTCGTACCGAACCGTTTCGGTTCTGGGCTTTCGGTTTCGGTGCACGTGTGTACCAAAGCATTACATTGTAACATTGTAGCCTATCACCATTAACCACCAATAATTGCAATAAGCTCTGCGTTTTGTTACTTTCGATAAGAAACAAAGTGTCGGCCTTAAAATTCTGTCCACGAAATTTAAACAGAAAATGCCGTTTTGACGTGCTTTGATGCACCGTGACAGATCACTGTACAGGCGCCTCAGTTCAACCGGCAATGCGAGCGCAAGTGAACACGATCATCTCTTCCTCTATAATACTAGTTACAGAATAAACATGAATGAACATCTGAAGGTATGTTGAAAGATACAGTACAACTTACTGAAACGGTCATATCTCTTGTAATCGCTCAATCAGTGTTTCAACGGCAGAAAGACATCAATGAAAGCTTGTAAACAATCTGTCATGTAGCCATTTACTGTCTACAGCTTGTTAGTTCGCTAGAGAAATGAACTCTTTCGCTAAATATATGCACTGTATTAGCCTACATATTCATTATATTTTACTTAACCTTTTAGTGATGTCCTGATTAGGCTATTTAATGTGTGTTTAAATAAATCTGTTGTGAAAATGACAACCACTGTGTATAAATAATTATATTTCAACAACGAATTGAAGTAAAAAAAACATTTAGAAGTTAATGCAAAAACTGCCTTAGGTGCAGCTTACATGTTTGCATAGGCCTACAATTTGTTATTTGAGTGTTGATTATTTTATCTAAAATAGTTTGGGCTCAGTTGTTAACCTTATATAATACCTTATTATAGTAGCATAATGTTCAAGTAAGGGCTGCTACATAGTTTATAGCATTAGCAGAGATAATTTTTTTTATCCTTAAGAAACTTTTAGTTATAATTTAATTTAATATATTTAAAGACAAAAACACAATTTGTTCAGTAACCACTTTTTAATAAAATAAATAAATAAAAAAAAAAGCAATTTTATGTTTAGTTTTCTCCACACCTGCTGTACCGAAAACCGCACCGAACCATGACTTCAAAACCGAGGTACGTACCGAACTGTGATTTTTGTGTACCGTTACACCTCTAATAAATTGTGTTTTTACTAAGGCTGCACAGAAAAAAAAAAATTATATGGCAAATTTGCAATACGGCTTTTACGATTGTCGAATCGTAACACTTTTAACAAAGCTCTGCCCTTTTTTTTATTGACAGCATATATCGTCTCTGATTATTGGCTGTTTTTAAACTTATTTTAAATACTGATTATTGGCCAATATATCAGTGCATCTCTAATAAAAATAATAATAATAATATACAATAAATAAATAATACAACAGTATCTAAAGATACATTACAATAGTATGTGGACGAAAAGCTAAATAATGTAACATTATAGAAACAAAAAAAAAAAATCCAAATATTTTATACTTTTGCAATATTACCTTTTAATTAATATATAATTAATTTTTAATTTAATATATTGGGTCTTTAAACATGCAAATATATATCTGTCTTTTAAACGTTAGGATGAGGATCTGTGATTTTGGGGGTTCGTGGCATCGAAAAGATTGAAAACTCCTGACCTAGATGATGTCAGCCAATCAAGAGACAGAACATGTTAAAATATTGTGATTATGAGAACAATTTTTGGAATAACATGTTCTCATGACACAATAAGTTCACAGTAAGATCAGGATGGTGTATTAGGAAAGTAAATGGAGTCTGTTTTGAGTTCATGTTGACTTTAAGCTCGATATAAATCCAGGCTGAGCTCTTGCGCTTGAATAAATTATCACGCATAATACAGACGAACGAACGAACGCAAGTTAATAAAGTCAGCCGGCATAAAATGTGTCTTATTGGAAAAGTACCGCCACTAAAAACCAACCCTAGTAACATCGCAGGCTTCAAATCAGCTCTTCAGTCCGTTCACACTGAAAGCGAATCACCGTAATCCGGTTTCAGTGTCCGTTTCCCACACTTCAGTGTGAACCGAAGCGGTTCCTCAGAGGAAGGGGTTGTGGCTTTGTCGGCCGGAGGGCTGCAGCGGGACGGGCGTGAGGGGCAGCAGCGGCTGCGGCAGGTTGCTGGGAATGTCCAGCAGGCCGTGGGGCGGCTGCGTGTAGGACGAGGGCAGAGTCTGGGGCCTCTGCTGCAGGAGGGGCTGAGGAAGGGAGGCGCTGTAGGACAGAGCGGGCGCCGGCAGCGGTGAGGTGGAGTGAGGCCGCATCTGATTCAGAGTCAGTCTGGGCTGCTCACAGTGGAAAGGGTTCGTGGGAGACGGCGTGCTCAGACCTGGGACAGACAATCCGAATCATTTTACATGCTTAAAACAAGACACATTTACACCACTGTTCATTCAGAAGTTTTCCCACCTGACAGAAAGGGGTTTTTGCTCTTGACCGGCGGGTTTGTTGGAATCAGTGTGTCCAGGTTCACGAGGGAGGCGGCGGTGGGCCCGAGGAACGCTTCAGGGGTCCGGCACTGTCTGGGGATCACCGCGTCTAGGGGAGGCCCGAGGCGAGAGAGGTCAAAGGTCTCCGGACTGTCATTCGCCCGTCCGTTCACTTGAACGCCCACCACCAACTCCTCGAACTGATCGGCATCTGGAACGAGAGATGCGAATGAGCTTCAACTCAACTCAGAGAGGGAAACGAGCGTGAAGACGGTCTGGTGAGGACCTGCAGGACTCTCACAGCGAGGGCTGAACACTTGAGTTGGCCCCTCCCCCTCCACTACAGGCCCCTCCCCCTCCACTCTAAGCTCCTCCTCTTCCTCTGGAATGGAAAACGGGTCCTTCCCACTCAGAACTAGAATGAAGAGCAGAGAATATAGAGATGGGTCTCTAGAGAACCGCAAACATTTACATATTTAAAGTGAAAGGCTGAGTTGTAACAAAAAGGATGTCTGGTATAGTTTCTGTGCCACAAACTGTATAAAATGAAATTATTTGATAGGGATCCTCTCTTTATTCTCTAAAGGAATGTATTTTAATTTACAGGGTCTTCACTGTGAAAACTTGTTTAAAATGTTGTCTCACTTAGTCGCGCTGGGCTCCTCCAGGCTTTTTCATCCATATTAGAGGTGGAGTTTGAAGGCGGATCATCCCAGGGGTCAGGAGGCGATTGGTGGGTTCCCCAGGGGTGGGCGGGGCTACTGGAGGAAGGGCGAGCCGTCCAGGGACTACCAACCACCGGGTTACTGGACTTCACTACAGCTGAAACAGAAACAACCAGATCGAACAACATCCACACTGCACTGTGAAAAACCCTCAAAAATCCTTAAAACAAGATCAATTTACCCAAGAAGCAACGTTGCTTTAGATAAAGACTTGTTTTCATAGATTTTGTGTTTTGCCTTACTGCACTGCAGTTTTTTCCTCTTGTTTTTTTAAGTATAAACCAGTTTGTCAAATTACTTTTGAGACTAAAACTAAAACTGAAATAAAAGTGAATAAAAACTATATAGACAAAACCTAATAAAAAGACAAAAACACACAACAAAATTACTAAAACCTTCAAAAATTAATAAATAAGTAAATAATAAACACTGCAATAGTATCTCAATGATACTAAAATAACACTGGATTTTTGCTTGAAAACAACGAATAATGTCAGTTGTTATTTCAACATTGAAAAAACATTAAAAAAAATGTTTGCGACTAAGAGATTTGCAACTTAAACGACCTTCTTAACCAAAATATGGTTGAAATATTGTCAGTTGTTTAAAAGTTGATAAAAACATAAAAAATGCTGTAACAACATTAACTGCTAAATCATTTTAAAAAGTTAACAAAATATTGATCAATCAATGTTGAAATTATAAAATCAGTACAAAAAGACACTGAAACAATGTTGATTCAATTTACAAAATTCAATATCCATGACATTGATTAACCCATTAATAAACATTGAAATACAGACTGGGAAGTAAAAAAAGACAAATTTAACTCATTAAAAAGTAATTTTTTTTTTTTTGCATTTTGTTCTACTGAACGGAATCAGCGACTGTCAGATTTGAGGCAATGATAATGTTTAGATATTTTTACGTAACTGACCGTCTACATTGAAATTTGGTTAAAATAATGGCAATTGTTGCTTCAACGTTAAATAAAATGTTTAAAAAAAAAACATTTACTGATAAATAGTTTTAAAAGGTTAACAAAAATACTGATCAATCAACATTGAAATCGTAAGATCTGTTGAAGATCTGTATGAAAAAGATGCAACAACGTTGCGTCATCAATGTTGATTTAATTTGCAAAATCAAAACAAAATTCAACATGCATGACGTTGATTAACCTATGAATAAACATTGAAATACAAGTCAAAAAGACTATTTAAACTCAGTAAAAAGTCATTTTTTGCTCTATTTTTCTAATGAATTAAATCAGCGACCAAAAGAGATTTGCGGCAATGATCATTATTAGATATTTTTACACAACTGACCTTCTACGTTAAAATGTGGTTGAAATAATGTCAAGTTGTTCCAGTGTTGAAAGAATGTTAAAAACAACATTTAATGCTACATTTGTTTTAAATGTGAACAAAATATGAATAAATCAACACTGAAATCGTAACATTTGTACAGTTGAATGAAATCACAGTGACCGTAAGATTTTTTTGGTGATGTGCCAAGGAAATCGCCAACTATTATTAAAAATTAATGTGTGAATGCAACTTAACAGCGCACACATGACTGACCTACAGACTCCCAGGGGTCAGAGTTCACGGAGCAGGTGGGCGGGGCATCCCAGGGGTCGTCGCTCACCGGCGCGGCAGGCGTGGGACCAAACACATCCACCAGGTCGATCATGGCCGACTGTGAGACGAAAGCAAGCGTGAGGCGACCCAGAGCTCAGCAGATCATGCAGGTGTTCAGTGTCTGTCTCACCTCTGAAGGGCCCGGGTCTCGCCGTCTCTCGCTCTCCTCCACAACCTTCTGAAGACGAGGCTGAGGATCGTCTCCCTGACGGCTGCGCTGCTCCTGCGGGACAGGAAACAAGCTCAACGCAAACCCTGCTGAAGGTGACGCCGTTAGATAGTTAGTGAACGGATTAATTAGGATTAAAAGAGCAGGAGGTTAATGAGCTCCGTGACATTCACAGCAGATCCACAGAAAACACTGGAGAAAAAATACATGTGAGGAACAGAGAAATATAATTAGAGGAGGAGGAAGAAATGGTTAGTATAAGCAGGCCCGTTCACACCTAGGACAATAACTAGAACGATAAAGATATGGTTATAAAATCGTTCTGAATGTAAAAGAATAGTAGAGTCCACAGCAAAACTGTAACGATAACGGCACAGAGGAACGATATCGCTTGAATCCCTTTCAGATTCAAGCGATATCGTTGAACGATGAAAACATTGACAGTCAATCAGAATCCAGCTTGAGCATTTCAAACGGCAGACGACTATATTGTCCGTTGGTGTGGACGCTAATTTTTCCAATATGGAAAAATATATTTAACATATTTATTCTGTCTTTTTGCAAAACATTCTGTTGCAGCTGAATACCATGAACAAAAATCAGCAGGCTAAAGAACAACTAACTAATAAACTAGACTAATGTAAGTTTCAAACATTATTAAAGACAAGTATACAATCAGTAATACAATAAGAACAAATTAACAATAGCACAAATAAATACAACTGAATAAAGTTCAGAAATTGAAATCAAATGTAATATAACTGCATAGTTTTATTTTTATAAATAAAAATATAGATTAATCCTCATTATTAAAGTCACAAAAGTTATTCAGTCAAGAGCAATGAGTGATTTTTATTTCTTTTGCTCTTTGATTAACAGACAGCAGCAGGTTTATTAGGGTGCTGTCACTTTAAGACCTAATGCACGGATCCAATATACTGTTACACGTGTGTTTTCTTTCTGTTTGCGTTCACTTAAGACAAAACCGACTGTGTTTACGAGGATATTTTGACATCATTCTGTGTGTATTTGTCTGTTCAAATGCAAGAAGACGCAGTATTCAGTATTCAGTATTCGGCTTTTTGTGTGCGTGTTCTCCATGTTCCCAGCACAGAAAACAGCGCGCGAGTGCCGAATTAAGTTCTTTCGTGAGATCATTTTATAACAAATAACCCTGACCTCAAGTATCCAGAATTGGAATCGATTTTCGATTTCCAACCCTAGTGGACGCTAATGTAGTTATCATTATAGTTATCGTTCGTGGTGTGAACGGGCCTTAAATAAGTTTGAACCAGAGTTATTATAGTTAACTAAACCATAAAAAATAAAAAAAATAAAATAAAAATGTTACTTGAAATAAATACAAACATTAAATGAAATAAAATATATAAAAAAAAAAAAAAAAAATAGTTACCAAGGAAACATTTCTCATTTTCATTTAGTACTGATGTACTAAAACATGAATATATGATATAAAATATAAAAATACAATCTAATTCAAACTATTAATAAAAACTATAATAGTATCTCAATGAGACTAAAATAACTGGTTTGAATATTTGAAAAATGCAGAAAATAAAACAGAAATCCTAAAAACATCCTGTTTAACAGTTTAATCCAGTGTTTCTCAACCTTTTTGACATGAATATATTGGCTTTTACAGGTTTGTTTTCAAACTTTTTTTTCTGGGAGTACTGATAAATTAAATTAATTTACTGCAAATCATTTTCTGACTCCAGAGGGTTCAAGAACTGTATGTTTTTCAGTTAAAAGAGGGGAAATAATTTTGTTTTATTATATAACAATATGATATATATTACATATATTATTGTGATATGTTTTTGTGCTTTTTAGCATTTTATTTTAGTTTAATCTTGATTGATATAATATGTATAATAATATATATAATTTATATAATTAATGATTATTAATAACTGAAATACTGTTTAGTCATCTTGAGGTTCTCATGTTGAGAACGACAGGTTTAAATAAATGAAAGCATCTGCTGCAGGATCTACTGCTCCTCGGATACCTGTGCAGAGATACTGGACGTCCTCTTCCGTCTCCATGACAACAGCGCAGCAGCGATACACACAATAGCAGACAGTGATTGGCTGTTGGGGAGAGACATGTCAGCGCTCATATTAAAGGCACATCGGAGCCGGATTTGGGTTAATCAAGGTTATTTTCAGCAGCGCGTGCGGTTTCTGCACTTCCACTGCGTCCTGTGGGAATGGAAAAATTCCTGAAACAGCAAGAAAGGTCAACAGGAAAACTGTTCCTGCTCGTCTTTCTCCTCACATTTCCTCCTCGTCGTCCTCACACACACAGTGGATCGAGATGGAAATGCTCCGGCTGCTGCATGCTGGGAATGAAAGACACTCTCACCGCTGCATGTGTTCATTTACTACATCAAACACCACAGAAACTGGAGACCTACAGGGATCGTTTACAGTTCGGGAAACAGACTAATGTAAAGAAGAGAGTGTGTTTGAGTGTGTGTGTGTGAGAGAGAGAGAGAGAGAGAGAGAAGACTGAGTGTCTGTTTAATTGTGTGTATACAGGGCCTAACCTGCCAATGGCCAGTGACTTATGAAAATTTACTGAATAATAGGCTGCTGTCACTTTAAGAGCTAATGCACTGATCCAATATACTGATACACATGCGTTTTATTGCTCAACTGTTTACATTCAGTTAAGACATTAACTGACTATGTTTACGACATCATTTCATTTGAATATGACTGTTCAAGCGCAAGAAGACAAAAGAGAGCTCGATTCAGTATTCGCACGCTGTCTGAGACGCAGATATTCTGGGTGCGTGCTTCGGAAAACGTCCTACACGGTGCGCAAGTAACGAAATGAGTTTGTCTCGCGTCTTCTTGAGCTTGAATAATTAAATTGGCAAGGCTTAAACTTTCATGAGCACTGGCCTGTCAACTGTGCCGAACCTTGTTTACGTTTGTTCACATTCATGTTCTCACAATTTTGAGCCAGCCAACAGGCGGTTAACACTGTTTCACAGACTCACCAACACAGATTTTTACTCACATTTGGCGCTAGGCGAGTGTTAATTTTAAGCCCAGTGTGTGTGTGTGTGTGTGTGTGTGTACCTCTCTGCTCATGGCCAGCGCGAGCTGCAGCTGTAGTTCTTCTTCTCCACTGGTCTGCGGTCGAGTCTGTTCCAGATCAGACGCTCGAGGAGACGAGGATGACGCTGACAGACAGACAGACAGATGGGTGAGGGATCATAATGTTTATTTATGAGTGTAATCATTGTGACTGATGTTTCTCTGTCATAAAGCATCAGCATCTCACTTCAGTCATATTGTGTCACACGCCTCATTAAACACACATGACAGAAGCAGCTGTGACGAGACTCTTCAGTGCAGCAGATGCATATTTATGATGATTTAATCGTGCCTTATAAATAAAACGAAGCTTAAACTGACTTTGAATTCAGAGTTAGTCATGCAGAGTTGCTCTCACAGTTAAAGGAGGACGGCGATCCTCTGGAGTGGTTGAACTCTTCTCCGTACAGCGCGGCCATGCTGGGCTGACTGCTGCGCCTGCTGGGATACGCGGGAGGAACGCCGCTGCCCGCCATCCTCTCTTTGGTCTTGAGGGCCTGCGCTCTCTCCAGCCGCAGACGCTCCTCGTCCCGCAGCAGCGCCACCAGCTGCTTGGCTTTCTCGCGCACGTTCACGCCCTGGTCGCGCCCGTCGCGGTCCACGTACTGGAAGTCGCGGAGCGTCTGGATGGTGAAGGCGTTCTCGCGGCACTGCTGGGCGACCCGCTCCGAACCCGTCTTGGCCAGATAGTCCAGCAGAGTCAGAGCCTGGACCAGACACACAAAACCGGCTCACTACACTCCACTACCAGACATTATTAATGACTTCACTGCCAGATCAAGAGCTGCTCAAACTCTCTGACTCCTGTGTTCAACATACACAAATCTGCTGTAAAGATTCCAACACTTCATTAACTTACAGAAACCAGGAGTTTCCACAAATTCAAATAAATAACTAAAATAATTTTAATTAGAATTCAAATAATTACATTTCAGGATTCCAGAAGTTTTAAGAACTGAATGTTCTTCCCGCTCTTTTCAACCAATGAATTTACATGATGACTTTTCCATTCGTTTAGTTTACTGGATAAAAGTTAAGGATGAGGTTAAAAAGTTTCCCTCATAAATTCTACTGGATAAAATATTAGCATAACTAGAAAAATGTGTAGTCTTTATAAAAAATATTTAGGATTTTATTAATTTCCATGACTTCTTCCAGGTCAAGAAATCACACTTTGTAAATTAGAGTAGAAATCACTTGAAATTATTAATTAGACTAGAAATAAACTAGAAATCACACTTTGTAAATTAGACAAGAAATAACTTGAAAAATAAACCAGTTATTTTAATTTAAAAATATTTTGAATCAGCTTTTATTTCTATATTTGTCTTTTGTCATTTTATTAGTTTTTAAAATAATGCTATTTATTTAATTTATTTTTATTTCAGTTTTAGTTTTTATTTCCAGTTAATAATTTTAGTATTTCAACTTAAACTTATTTCAGTTTATTACCAAGACAATATTTCTAATTTTCATTTAGTTTGGTATTTTTTTAAATAATATTTATATTTGTTTAAATTTAGCTTTATATCAATTAACAGAAATGTTTTTAATAGTTTTAGTTAACATTAAATACCTTTTTAATTAGGCTACAATTTTTAAATGACTAGTTAGACTAGAAATAACTTGAAAAATAAACTTGTGTTATTTTTATTTCATTAATATTTTGAATCAGCTTTTATTTTTATATTTTGTCATTTTATTTATTTTTTAAATATTGTTTAAATATTTACTTTTAATTTATTTTTATTTTAGTTTTTGTTCATTTACAGTTAATAATTTTAGTACTTCAACTTTATTTCAGTTTATTGTCAATAATATAATTTGTATTTAGTTAAAGTTTTTCCACTAATATTTGAACTAGAAAATAAATGGACTAGAAATCACACTTTGTAAATAAGACTAGAATTTAATTGAATTGAAATGACTAATTAATTAGAAATAAACTAGAAAACACACTAAATAAATATTATTTACTTTGTTTTTATTTCAGTTTTTATTTCAAGTTTATAATTTTAGTACTTCAGCTTCAACTTATTTCAGTTTATTACCAAGAAAACATTTCTAATTTTTGTTTAGTTCGTTTAGTTCAAGATTTCCAAATAATATTTAGATTTTATTTTAATTCAGCTTCATTTCAATTAACAGAATTAAAAAAAAAAAAAAAAATTGTTTTAGTTTACAAAATAAACTAGAAATTACTCTTTTTGAATTGGGCCAGAATTCAGTTGAAATGACTGATTAAGACTAGAGATGAAGTAGAAATCACACATTTCCTCATATATTCAGAGTCCATGGGAATCCTGGTTCTTCAGGATTGGTTTCTATCTGCTGTAGTTTTGTGTTTCTGTTGGTTTTTTGTGTCTGTGAGTGACAGCGGACAGACTTGGACACCTTGTAGACGTGTCTCCAGTTCTTGCCGTGGTCGTTGAGGCGTTTCCACACCATGGCCATGACCTCGCTGAAGGCCACCACGCTGAAGGTCAGCTCGGCGATCTCCGACATCAGCGAGCTGGACGGGCCCCAGGGGTCGTTGGAGGTCGCCTCCCGCACCTTGATCTCCGCATCCGAGTAGTTGTGCACGATGTTCTTCACCTGCCTCCGGAGGGCCGAGGTCGTCATGGCGACGGCGAGAGTGTGTGTGTGGGCGGATCTCCGGCCTCCCGCTGTGAGACGAGGCAGACGGTCACGCTAAACAGAGCCAGAGCTGAGAGAAAAATGACACAAACAGGTGCTTTTACACTTCAAAAACTATAATTAAATGCTTTTCAGTTCTATGAAGTCACATAGACTCATAGTTTCATGAAATGCTAGTTTTAATCTGTAAAGGGATAGAATAATGCTGTTACCAAGGCAACAAACATAAGTAGATATTTTTGTCTTCAAAAATATCTGATAGACATTTTGCCTTCAAAATTGTTTAAAAAAACTGAAATGGTCTGTATGTACGGAATGTTTCGTACAAATTATTATGTTAATAGTGCATGATTATTAACATTTCAGTATATCAATATTTGTATATTTTGCTGTCGTATGTAAACGAAACATGACTATAATGTATCCTGAACATGCAATAAACTACTTAGCAACACTAAAAACCTTAGCAATCACATAACAATGTCTTGGCAACCCACATGTATCATGGCACTCTCATCTATCCCAGAATAGCTGTTGTTATTTCCAGCTAAAACTATTAAAAAACCTTTCTGTTAATTGAACCTGAAATAATATAAATATTAGATGAAAAACTTAAGAGAAATGAGAAATGTTGCCTTGGCTACTTACTGAAATAAAATGTTCAAAAGCTGAACTACTAAAATGACTAAAACTAAAACTGAAAAAGAATTTTAAGTTAAATAGAAATAATAAACCAATCTCAAACTAATTAAAAATGATAAAATTTCTAAAAATTAACTAAAATTAAGATGAAAACAGATCATGTAAACATAAAAGCTAATTCAAAATATACTTATATTCAACAGTTTCAAAATAATACTAAAGTAACTGTTCAAAGTATGCTGAAATCTTGTTTATTGTTGGTGAATCAAGATTTTAAAAAAATATAAAATACATTTTACCATTCATTTTTCTATTTAAAACTAAAATATGCTTTCAAATGTTTAATTTATTTATTTTACATATTTATTTTATAGTCCATTGTCAAGTATAAATGACAGTTTCCTATAGGTCAGAGGTCAAAAGTCATTTACTAAACATAGTTTATTGTAGTTTTAGTTCATCATGTGGTGTTGTAGAGGGTTAACAAGCTTTTCAACACATAAGTTGATGCAGTTGAGCTGATTAAAAATGCCCCACTCCCTCTTCATTTGCAGCGAGACGAGAGCGATTACCATTTTCAGGATCATCAATAATTCAGCGCGGCTCTCCAGTTAGCACTTATCTTGAAAAACACGGGCACGGGAAGTGGGACGGTGGGAAAGACGTGCGTTATCTGTCCGTCAGGCTCCAAAACAGACCGGCCAATCAGTCGAGCGCCTAATCGTCCTTCAGATGGCCCGTATACTTCATCTGCTTCCCTTCCCTGCGCTTGCAACATCAAGGTGAAACGTTCATTTCCCAGATTACACACCCAGTGATTAAAGCATCTGAAATGCGGCCTGAAAGCATCTGCTAATGAATAAATGTGTATTTGACTCATGCATGAGTCACACTCGCCACCAAAGAACTGGCTCACGCTGTTACCCATCAGCCCACGGACACCCTGAGAGCACCAGATGACTAGTGATGGATCAGCTGTGAATCACAGCGGCACGTTCAGCTCATGTCACAGTCGGCTTCAACCAGGTGTCTTTCATTCAGGCGACACTGGAGAGCGAAGGGTTAATATGCTTACTCTGAAGGAGTCGTGAGTTTGGTGTTAATCACACTCTGCATCAGCAGCAGGCCTGATATCTGGAAACATCTGAGTCGTTCATTCACGAAAAGCCATCAAACTAACGGGATTATGATTAAATGTCTGAACGTTTGATGGACATGAACACTGTGGGGTTGTGGTTGTCAGAACTTTATGGTTGCAACATTTTAAGTTTATTAGATTTATATTAAATTTACAGGACAAAACGAAGCTTGTGCTTTGTTTGGTTGATCAACAACAACAAAGCTGGAGAATCTCACGCAGCCAAAATGAGGATTGTCAGTAACGGTGTTCAGCCTTACATTGTTCAAACCGGAGTCGACACTGATGGAGAGACTCAGGAAGAAGTTACAACTTTTTCTGAATGGTTAGTGGATAAATGTATGTAGTTGCTGTGGAGTTGATTCAACTCATCCACTAGCATGTGCCGTCATGTTCATCTTTTGTGCAAATCCAGCGTTGAATTGACGTTGGGTTGTGGTTGTCAGAACTTCATGGTTACAACATTTTAAGTTTATTAGAAATGTATTAAATTTACAGGACAAAACATATTTCATTACCTGAAATAATGTTTGTATTCTAAATGACTAAAATCTGTTCCCTTTCGTGGGAACTATCGACGCTACGTCGAATGACGTGATGGGAACCCTCACGTCATTCGACGTAGTGTCTCGTTCCCTTACTCAGGGAACAGGGGTTACATCTGTAACCCGAGATGTTTTTAACCCTTATTTAACCCTTAAGACAGTCATTAAAGGTGATTATGATTTCACTTTTTTAACTTTAGTTACTTACTTACTTTATTTATTTATAAAGGGACCATGTACAATTTTTTAACATAAATGTTTCCATTCCATGCATTGTACCGGATTTAGCTAAAAGCTCATTTTCACCCGCAGTCCCCTGGCAGGTCGACATAAACAATAAAGTAACACACACAATACAAATATACAATAAGACATACACATACTATCAGGACAAAAAAACAATTAAACAGCAACCATGTCAATGTCTACAAAGTTGATTCAATTTTAAGAAGGATTTTAACTTAATTTTAAAAAGACCAATAGATTTACACCCCTTTATATCCTAAGTTAGTGTGTAATGTTGCTGTTTGAGCATAAACAACATCTGCAAAGTTACGACGCTCAAAGTTCAATGCAAAGGAAGATATTTTCTTTTAAAGAAATCACTTTTTGAGGTCTACAACAAATGGATGATAGGTACTACAACAAGCTTCTTCCCGGGTTAGTGACATTACTATGCCTAAAATGTACATAAACCCCACCCCCAAGAACACACAACAAAGGGGCTGCTGTAGAGAAGAGGAAGAGTTGTTGTAGGAGAGTGTTGTTGTCATGCCGTCAATTTACGTCGGACTGCTTCACAAACGAGGGTCAATTCAACGCTGGATTTGCACAAAAGATGAACATGACGGCACATGCTAGTGGATGAGTTGAATCAACTCCACAGCAACTACATAAATTTATCCACTAACCATTCAGAAACGTCCAGTTTCATTCTAAAAGTTGTAACTTCTTCCTGAGTCTCTCCATCAGTGTCGACTCCGGTTTGAACAATGTAAGGCTGAACACCGTTACTGACAATCCTCATTTTGGCTGTCTGAGATTCTCCAGCTTTGTTGTTGTTGAGCAACCGAAGAGTGAGCTGTTAAAGCTCCACCCTCTTCTGGAAAGGGGGCTGGGAGCAGCAGCTCATTTGCATTTATTAGTGTATTTTGAGCTGAAAATTCACATACACATTCTGGGGACACCAGAGACTCATATTACATCTTGTGAAAGGGGAATAATAGGTCCCCTTTAACAGTATTTTACTGTAAATTTGCATTAATCCCATATAGATTAAATGAAGATAACCAATTAACAGATTTTTACTTTAACAGTCTTTACCAGTAAAATTCTGATATTTTCTGGCAGTGTAGCGTCAGCTGACCTGACTGAACATCTCTGCCCTTCACACGGCTGCGCTCATTGACTTTGCATTTCTGTGTATTCGGCAAAACCTAATCCTTCCCGATCTGAATTGATCTGTCTTCCTTCTCTAAAGGCAGCGCTACTCTCTGTGAAGAGCTCATGGTGTTCCTCAGAGTTCATCAGCTCCCGCCATTTACCAACAAGTCTTTAAAACACCATCAGGACATTTGAGATCCGTTCAACACATTTACAAAGAAGAAAAACTGGTTTTGCATCGGACACAAAACACACTAGTCAAGGAGCTGCTAACATCAGCACTTTTTCAGAACTAGACTGACGCAACAAAACTAGATCATTATGATTAATGAAGATGGGCTTTAGTGAGAAGGAATGCAACACTTTCAGTTGTGCATCTACAAACCCGATTCCAAAAAAGTTAGGACACTGTACAAATTGTGAATAAAAAATGAATGCAATAATTTACAAATCTCATAAACTTATATTTTATTCACAATAGAATATAGATAACATATCAAATGTTGAAAGTGAGACATTTTTGTGAGACAATTTGCAACTTATTAGGTCAATTGGCAACATGATTGGGTATAAAAAGAGCCTCTCAGAAGTCAAGATAGGCAGAGGATCACCAATTCCCCCAATGCTGCGGTGAAAAATAGTGGAGCAATATCAGAAAGGAATTTCTCAGAGAAAATTTGCAAAGAGTTTGAAGTTATCATCATCTACAGTGCATAATATCATCCAAAGATTCAGATAATCTGGAACAATCTCTGTGTGTAAGGGTCAAGGCCGGAAAACCATACTGGATGCCCGTGATCTTTGGGCCCTTAGACGGCACTGCATCACATACAGGAATGTTACTGTAATGGAAGTTCAGAAGTTCAGTTCAGAAGCCTGCATCTCTGATGGTATGGGGTTGCATGAGTGCGTGTGGCATGGGCAGCTTACACATCTGGAAAGGCACCATCAATGCTGAAAGGTATATCCAAGTTCTAGAACAACATATGCTCCATCCAGACGTCGTCTCTTTCAGGGAAGACCTTGCATTTTCCAACATGACAATGCCAGACCACATACTGCATCAATTACAACATCATGGCTGCGTAGAAGAAGGATCCGGGTACTGAAATGGCCAGCCTGCAGTCCAGAACTTTCACCCATAGAAAACATTTGGTGCATCATAAAGAGGAAGATGCGACAAAGAAGACCTAAGACAGTTGAGCAACTAGAAGCCTGTATTAGACAAAAATGGGACAACATTCCTATTCCTAAACTTGAGCAACTTGTCTCCTCAGTCCCCAGACGTTTGCAGACTGTTATAAAAAGAAGAGGGGATGCCACACAGTGGTAAACATGGCCTTGTCCCAACTTTTTGATGTGTTGATGCCATGAAATTTAAAATCAACTTATTTTCCATTAAAATGATACATTTTCTTAGTTTAAACATTTGATATGTCATCTATGTTGTATTCTGAATAAAATATTGAAATTTGAAACTTCCACATCATTGCATCCTGTTTTTATTCACAATTTGTACAGTGTCCCAACTTTTTTTGAATCGGGTTTGTAAAACAAAAATGCTTTTATTTAGAGTTCTGCATGTGAGTTGATCACATATTCAACTCTCCTAACAGGGAATGTTTTCAAATATGTTGGATAAAATGAGTAAATTTTGGTAAACACCATTATGATGTTATTATTAATATCTGACAATGGTTGTAACAATAGTAGGAGTAAACGTTCTTAGTATAATATTGTTTGAATATTCTTAAAAAAGTCCAGTTTTTGGAGACAGTTGTGAAGTTCTTGTAGTATTCTGTGTGCTACTGTTAAAGAACATCATCATAAATGTGGGGAACATTTTTTGTAGTTTCCAAATGTTTTTCAATGTTTAAATAATGTGGACAATACAGTGTAGATGAAGCAGCATTCATGCATATTCAACAACATGATGTACTATTCCTAGCACGTTATGTAATTAAGTTCAAATAAGGTTTTCACTCACTCTAATAATGACAGAGTAATATATCAGCCAGGCCGGCTAATGAGCTGATATTTGGCCATTTTAAGATTAATGACTGGCATCAGCAATCGACCATGTTCACTTGGGCAATAAAAGTTTTAGTTGGTGCTTTTTGTGAATTTTGAGTACATATTGTGCTTGTTTATGCCTCATTTACTATCATTAAACTGTAATACACTCCTAAAATGAAGGTTTCAGAAGGGTTTTTGCAGTGATGCCATAAATAGAAGAATAATTTTTTGGATTTCCAAAGAACAGTTCTTAAAAAATAAATAAAGTAAGTGCAAAGAACATTTTAATAATCTAAAGAACCTTTTGTACAATGGAAAGTTCCATGGAAGTTAAAGGTTCTTTATGGAATCATCAATGCCAATAAAGATCCTTTATTTTTAAGAGTGTATATAATTTTACCGTTATTCTGACCATCAGTCATCCTTACGGAAAAAAACCGAAACTGGCACCGCGTTCGCTCTGCAAGTACAATAGGGAAGGCGTAGGACATTCAGTGTAAGCGTTTTGAAGAATGCGGAAACGGGAAGTACGTTCAAGGCGATATTTTGTGTTTATGAAGCATAAACGGTTGTAATTGTTTTGAAAATGACCAATCGTTTCTCTAGATAAGACCCTTATTCCTCGTCTGGTATCGTTTAAAGCTCTTTGAAGCTGCACTGAAACTGTCATTTTGACCTACAACCATCTGGAGGCCATTGAAGTCCACTATAAGGAGAATAATCCTGGAATGTTTTCCTCAAAAACCTTCATGTCTTTTCGACTGAAGAAAGAAAGACATGAACATCTTTGATGACATGGGGGTGAGTAAATTATCAGGAAAAGATTATTTAAAAATGGACTAATCCTTTAAGTTGAATTTAGAGGCCATTAGTGCGGATCTCCTTAGGCTTGTGATGAGTTTGGCAAACACATCCCTGCGTACTGGCCATTGTCAAGGTATTAACACAGCAGGAAAGTAAGTAAGTAACTCACTCATCATCTGCTGTAGATGAGCAGAAACAAGCACTCCATGACTGGAGGAAAATGTGAGAATAACTGAGCACAGATGAGTGTGATCTCAGCAGAGACATCTGCTCCTCAACATGACACACTTTCATCGAGCACATCCCCTCGGAGACGCTTAATTCTGTCAATGGCCTTTTATGCGTTCCTTATTGAATTATTCCACGCCATGTTCCTGCGGTGATCACAGATTCATCTCACTCACATTACTGCAAATTAAGGGGCCAAAGACAGTTGTACAGCCTGGTGCCTCAGAAGAGCCTTCGGATAAACTTAAAAAGGTTCTCCTGTGATGTCACAGAACTATTTTAAATGTCTTTTTTTTTTCAGTTGGGTGATGCCACAGATCATGTCCTAAAAAAGTCATAGCAGAACCTTAAGTTACTATGAATTCACTGAACATTTTAAGTCCTAATAAAGTCGTAGTAGAACCTTTTTAACCCCTTAACTGTCACCGTCCCTCTAGCGGGACACTTGCCGCTCTTTTTTATTGCCTTTTATTCCTATAACATATTTTAGTAATCATCATAAATTAGGTATCATTCGAAAGCTTAAAAGATCGAAATTCATCCTGTGAAAACTATTTTGAAATCAGACAACTTTAAATCAAGGTCATAACCATGTCTTGAACATTGCGCGGACCAATTTATTATTATTTATTTATTTTTATTTTTTTATAAAGCATAAAGAAACAGAAATTCTAGGTCTAGCTAATTCTAGTTGGGAAATTTTGGAACTATTTGCAAATATTTGCATTAAATATATTGTTAGTCCTGAGATTCTTCACATCAGTGAATACTGATGTGACTTGTTCGTGTGCATTTGTTTTGTGATTTCACCAGAAAGAACAGTCTCCGCAATGTCATTAAGTGACAGATTGCCGCACTTGTCTGTGTTGTGAAGACTGTGCACGAGCCAAAAGAGAACATAAACCTCGCCTACTTTGATTTGATTGGCCATCTCAATCATTTTGATATTGACGAGCGCTGTTAGACCACTGAGGTAGACCAGACTAAAAATTTAACTTTTAAACCTTTTTGCCATCCCTACAGAGTGCTGCATAATGAAATGCAGCAGAGCAGCACAAGAATTTCAAATATTGTGCGGGGGGTGGGGATTTGGCCATTCCTAATTATTGGGGGGGCTCCTCCCCCTAGTAGGCGGTGTCATGTTTCATATTACAAAAATTATTTTAACTATTTTATAATCAATTTTTTAGAAATTAATTTTTTAAATCTTCGATTTTATAGCAATTTTAGAGTAAAAATAATTTTGTAAAATATATAGGCCTATTTTGTATTAAAAAATGTTTAGTACAGTAAATTTGTTTAACAGTAAACTTAAACTTCTATTTAAACTTTTTTTTACACTTTCATATTTTGAAGTGCTTTCACTTCAGCAATAATCAGTCTTTTTTGAAAAAGAGACCAACCTTAGGTGTGTATTCCAAAGCATTCGTGAATTACAACCATTTAAGTATGAATTTGTCGTCTATGCACAGAAAGTTGTTCCAAAGTCATAAAACATTTAAAGTCCCAGAACATTTCCTATATGATGCTATTTAACCGTTTTGAATTCCATATAGAACATTTCAATGTTCTAATAAAGTGATTGTAGAACCTTTTCAAGTTTCTATGATGTCATAGAAGAATCTTGTTAGTGTTCTATGATTTTTTAGAAAGCCATACATGTACTGATGCTTTAAAGAAAATGGGTTTCACATTTACTGTGGTAATAGATGATACAGATACACTAATCTGACCTGCAATATGAAATCAAGAAGATTTTTTACATCTCCAGAGAATCATTTATCCAGCATGAGCAGATCCCACACACCAGCATCAGAAATAGACTCAAGACTGTGTGTAAATGCTCCAGTAGGCCTTCAGCTCCTGCACTGAGCATCACACTTCTGATACAGATCACAATCACATCTACAATCTATCAGACATGCACAGTAACACACTGACAGATATGCGCTTCATCTGCAGGGTCACTGAGGAGATAAATGAATCCCGCTTACCCGCAGCATCTTAGTGAGCAGCCGCGATCCGCCACACCGACACGAACCCAGACAGACAGACAGACAGACAGGAATACAGACAGACAGAAAGAGATACTGATAGATTTGTCCGTGCTGCCGTCGATCTGTGCGAGAATAATCGCGTGGATGCTGCAATATCTCCGGTGAAATGATCCATCTACACACGCTCACGCATGCGGTGTGGAGGCACGAACCGTCATCACGAGAGAGAGAGAGAGAGAGAGAGAGAGAGAGAGAGAAAGAGATGCTCTGCGCACTCAGCATTTAACCGCATTACTGCCGGACTCCCTCAACAAACAAATAAATAAATGCAATAAATTTATAAATCATACATGAATTCATATTACAACATAAATTAATGATTAAATATTGTGAAAACAGAAAGGTATTTATCAGTGTGTGACTGAAAGTTTTAATTGCTTTATTAATGATAGCGAGCTGATGGCTATTTACAATCTATTTATCCAGAGAATAATAATAAAACTGGCAAAAGGGAATTACTTCGGAATTACTTACTTCGTTTTAAAAATATAAAACTCAGTTTTTGGACTATATTTAAGTTTAAATACATAATACTTAAAGGGATAATTCACCCAAAAAATGTAATTCTATCATCATTTTCTCACCCTCAAGTTGTTCCAAACATGTATAAATGTCTTTGTTCTGTTGAACACAAAGGAAGATATTTTGAAGAATGAACTGAACAGTTCTGGGGCACCATTGATTTCAGTAGTATTTTTTTTTTTCTACTATGGAAGTCAATGATGCCCCAAAGTGGCCTGGTTACAAACTTTCTTCAAAATATCTTCCTTTGTGTTCAAAAGAACAAAGAAATGTACACATGTTTGGAACAACTTGAGGGCGAGTAAATGATGATAGAATTACATTTTGGGCGAACTATCCTTTTAAAGTTATAGCTAGGAGTTACAAACCGATATGACTGTTTTTTTAGGCTGCAGCTTTGGTCTGTTGGACTGAACGTTAAAATTTGAACCATTGCGCGGGAACAGCTTCCCATTTCTCCATTTCGGAGACTGTGTCCTCCGGAGGTCACATTCAAAGGGTTAATTCACCACATCTGTAGACCTTCATTCATCTTTGAAACACAAATTAAGATCTTTTTGATGAAGTCTGGGAGGTTTCTGTCTTTCCACAGAGATCCAACACAACTACCACTCCATGGCCCAGAAAGGTAGGAAAAAGCCATCAAAGTACTCCATGTGACTCCAGTGGCTTAAACTCATGAAGCGACACGAGTGCTTTGTTTGCGCAAAAAACAAAACAAACAAACAAACAAACAAAAAACTAGCAAAAATATTGATCTGCAACACACATTAGTGAGAGCTTCACAAGACCGTGCGTCAACTCAACGCACATGCGAGAGTGTTCACGAGAGCTTCACGATGCATGCGTGTTGTGTTCACACGAGAGCTGGCATTGTTGTTTTGTAAATAAAGTGGTAAATTATGTTGTTTTTTGTTTGTTTGTTTTTTTTGCACAAACAAAGCACTCATGTCACTTTATAAAATTGAGTTTGAGCCTGGTTGGTTGAATTCTATGTGTTGCGTTCTTTAAAGGTGCTAAAGAGGATGTTTTGTTTTATACATTTTTGCAATATTACTTGAAACTGTCTTTACTAACATATAAAAGACTATTTATTAGGTGCACTGAAAGGAATAATATTAATATACATCATCTGTGCACAAGGTAGGGCCTTAAAAACATCAGCCAATCGTTTACACAATCATCGCGTAAACGATTGGCCCTCTGGCTTGTCAATCACTGCCATGATGTCCTTGTGCGAGACGTGCGCGGCTGCGCGCTCCAGTAACTTTCCACACTCCACAGGCGCCGCATGCAATGTTTTTGTCCGGAGACAGGAGTAACAACTGCAGATTATGAGTTACCTGCGGTGAGTCCGACATAATGAATCCACTAACACGACACAGCGAATGCCGGTGGTAAACACTCGTGTTCCAATACTCATGCACGAGTTTGGGAGGTGTTCCCTCGAAATGAGCTGTGAAGGAGGGGGGCTGTTCTTACGCATGCTCTCATTTAAAAAACTCAATAACAGTCTTTGGTTTCTCAGTCGACAAAAAGATCCTCTTTAGCACCTTTAACGGTCTGCCAGGAAATTAATGCCGTGACGCTAAACTCCCTCGTAGAAGAAGAAAACTGTCAGGTTTACAACTGTGACAATGCGCTCTTACCAGGATCAACTAAACGCTGGATTTTCAAAAGTATGTGAAGTTTGAATGAATGAATATTAGATGCATGTCGGTCTGTTATTGTAGAGACGCCCCTAAACCTGACGCGGAACAAAAAGAAATGTGATTGGTTGCGTTACATCAGTCAAACGTCTTCTTGGAAGCTCCTTAGCCAATGAAAGCTGCGATAGAGTCCAGATCTTCTGCCACAGTGTTGCCAAGTCCATGGTTTTCTCGCGGAGTTGGGCTACTTTTACACTGTTGCAACGGGTTGTTTTTTGAATCGACCCAAAATAACGTGATATTGGAATGCAAATTTTACCAGGGAAGCCCTGCCAAAAACGCAATTTTTGCCCCCTGGAAAGCGATTTTTACCGTGGGACCCCCCTGAAATGCGATTGGGCTAGTTTTGAGGAGCAATTGGGCGGGTTTTGTTGTGAAGACCTGGCAACCCTGTTCTGCTGTCAGTCTGAGGAGGTCAGTATTTTAAAATTAAAACGGTATTTTAAAACTAATATGCACTAGTACAGGGCCAAAGGCTGTATATGCCATCAAGGATGTCTTATTTAAGAAAGTAACAGTAATAAAATTGACTGTTATTCCTCGTGAGGTGTAAAATACTGTAATTTTGTTTTTACTTTGCAATCTGACTATTACCGTTCTTAAATGAGATGTACTTGATGAAGCAGCCTGTAAATGCGACCTCCGGAGGATGCAGTCTCCGAAATTGGGCGCAGCTACTGTTCCCGCGGCAATGGTTCAAATTTTAAGCTGCAGCCTGAAAAAATATGTGTAACCCAGTGGTTGGGGTAAAAAAAAAAAAAGTTTTTTACTGTGTATTTTACTTATTTTTGAAAGTTTGGTCTGCTATAATGTATACTGTATAAAGATTTATTTTAACATTTTTTTTTTTTTTCCTGCATATTTTTTATAAACTGTCTATAACAGCATTGTGTTCATGCTGGGTAGTCTGAACAACACAATGCAGAAGCACTAATCAGTAGGAGTAAGCACTTTTTTTATTTTTATCAGAATATATGGATCAGACGGTCATAAAATAAAGACACTCATATGGCGCAGTTACATCATCCAGCAGCAGAGAGAAGTGACAATAACTAGCTAAACCTTTTGAACTTAACAGCTTGAAGGACGCGCTCATAAACTTCCTTCCTCATTACTGAACCATTTCAGAGTTGATGAGCCATTTCAAGTGTTTCAAACTGAAGGAAAGTTGTTCTTATGAGCAGTAAAAGTACATATACTGACCAATACAATTAAGATTTGACACTTTAGACAACATGTAACTAGAGAAACACAGACAGGCAGATGTATTAATATGCTGTCTGAGAGTCATGGAGTAAATCACACAGAGAATCCACCATCCTCTCCATCAGCGCATACACCTGAAAAACACAGATATCATCACCTTATGACTGAATATGACAGTATGAATCATGACTGGATGTGTGAATGTGTGCTGAAACATCACTGTGTGTGTGTGTGTCTTGCCTGTGTGTGCAGCAGTGCTCTGTATGTGTCCTGCAGTGTGTGTTTGTGTTCAGCACTCTCAGTGGTAAAGCTGGAGTCTCTCTCTCCTGCACCCGTCCTCCTCTCTTCTGGCACGAGTTTCTTCACGCTCCCACGTTCCTGAACACACACACAGTATTAAAAGCACATATTTGTAAGAGTGTAGAGCGTCAGTCTGAGTGTTTATACTCCCGCTGTGAGCGAGAGTGTGTGCGTGAGAGACAGACCGAGAGAGAGAGAGACAGGTTTGCGCTGTTACATGGTGTGAAAACGTGCACCTGTCCTCTCACTGAGAGCTGTTACCATGACGCCCACAGAGCATGAGTCAGCGAGAGATGCGCTCTAGTGAGCTGCCTACATAGACAGCACAGCCTGTTTTCTTCACTTTCTGATGTACTTTCAACTTTCAATTCTGATGTACAGCTCAACCACACCCTGAGGGTGCTTTCTAGTAAAGAGGCACACATGATCACTCATGTCTGGAGACTCAGTGCCTGAGATTTGATGGCATCTGCTGTCCTCTGCTGGTGAGCATCACTCATCACACTCACCTCCGCTGTTCTCGACACCTCCAGCTCTCGAACACTTGCTCGTCTCATGGCGTCTTTCATGAGCAGCGCTCCCTCTGTCCTCTGCTCTTCCTTCTGCTCCACTGTGGATCATGATGTTAAATGTTAGACCATCCTCAGTCTTTCACACAAATGTGTGTTTATGTGTGTGTACTCACAGGTGTGGTGGTTGTGTGTCGTCTCACTCCAGGTGTTGTTCTCTGGAAGCCCCAGTTTGTGTCTCAATCTCACAGAATCAGTGACTAAACCGTCCAGCAGCTCCCTCCATAACTGCAGACTACAAACACACACACACACACGTTTTATGAAGACTTTTCATAGACATAATGATTTTTATACTGTACAAACTGTATATTTTTTTCCCTTAACCCTAAACCTAGCCATCACAGAAAACTTGAATTAAGCTGTGTCTCCATCAAAGTGTTTTTAGCCAGCTGAAAACACTAAGCTCTCTGCTGAAAACGCCTAGTAGGCTTGCTGCGATCACTTGCCAGCCGCGGCACTGCCCCCATTGTCGTTTTGATTTTTTATAGTAATAAAAATCATTTAGTTTATTTAGAGAACAGACACTTCAATTAAAAACTGAACGCATCTGCTCAATTCAGCATGAGCCGAACAAGAGTCGCGGCACAGATCA
The DNA here is from genome assembly GCA_036281575.1 of Ancherythroculter nigrocauda. Classification (NCBI taxonomy): domain Eukaryota; kingdom Metazoa; phylum Chordata; class Actinopteri; order Cypriniformes; family Xenocyprididae; genus Ancherythroculter; species Ancherythroculter nigrocauda. The sequence goes on from VTFQ01000003.1 coordinate 9,430,384, forward strand.
GCAGCAGGAGTCAGATTTCACCTCACTTCACCAATTTTGCGACACTCCTGACTGACAAGACGATAGCAGAAGATTTGGTTTCAAAGTGAAATGTAAAAGCGCCTATTTAAGCGAGTTTGTCATTGCACTGATTTGTTGTGTTTTTAGTGAAGAATAATAATGAACCTACCATTCATGCAATTGACCCTTCGCAAAGACCCGCCCCCCTTAGTTACTGTTGCTTTGTCCGACAAGCCATGGACTGTCATGCAGTGTAAAATACATCGCGGAGCAAAGAGGACACTGACAACACGTCAACAGACAAGACAGAGCAGGTTAATTATGATATTAAAGTCCCAGCTTTCAAATTGTGTAATTTTTTAGGAAATTCGAACAAAAAAAAAAATGTTTTGTGGTTCTTTAATGTGTCGTGACAGATCGCCGCAGCGCCTCAGCTCAAATGGCACATGAACCGGTCATCTCTTCCTACTAGTTCATTTATAGCATCAAATAAACATGAACGAACATGAGAAGGAATGTTGTTTCAAACACAGAAAGACGTAAATACACACCATTTTTCAAGTTCAAGTCCACTGAGGTTAATCTTCTAACTCCTGACTGCTTTGTCAGACAAAATGGTGGATTCTGCGTTATGATTGGTTAGATCGCTTGTCAATCAAACTCCAGGCAAAGGGTCAATTGCAGCACCCGAAATGGCTCTAAAGCAAAAGTAAACTGCACATGGGCATTCATAATGGTGCGTGTCTACTGGCGCAGAGCAAAGCGAGCGTTTTCAGTTCATTCCTATGGAAGTTGAGCTCTGCACCACCCTGACGATACTGGTATTACTGGTGTTGTCACAGGTCGAATAACTTGTGGGAAAATGTTGGTTCAGTAGCGCAGCGTTTTTTCAGTTGAGACGCTTTGCTTGCTAAGACAAGGAATATCTGCATAAGTGTTACTAGTATTACTATGCGGATACTAGTAACACTTATGCGAAGCAAAGCGTCTCAACTGAAAAAGCAAAGCGTCTCAAGCAAAGCATCTCAACTGAAAAAACGCTGCGCTACCGAATCGCTAATTTCACAGATGGTTTGTTTCTGTGCTTTTTCTATATTAAAAATGTCAATACAATGTAAAGTATTTGCTCTGGCTCTTGCTTTGAATGATTTTGTTCCATTATTGTACAAGCAGAATGTGGCGGTTGGTGGGTGTTGTATTTGTCCCGCCCCTTCTCCACTGTGATTGGACAGATGGGTACAAAGTGACAGTGCTGCGTTTTACCCAAAGTTGAGCATTCTTCAACTTGACTGGTAAAAAACGCTCAGCGCTCAGTGTGAAATAGACGCTCAGAGCCTCGTTACGCTCGTTACGCTTGGGAAAATACGCTAGCCTTGGAAAAAATACGCTTTGGTGGACACACGGCCTTAGTATGATTTCTAAGCTGTTTTCCTCAAAAAGTTACCCCACAAAAACAATGACGTTTCATCCCCATAACAAAGAGTTTACTTATGGAATGCTTGATTCTGATTGGTCAGTCACAACATTCTGAGGTCTCGCTGATAATGACCATTCTCAATATGCCCTTTCACACATACAGTTCTTAATGGTAAATACCAGTAAATCGGTTGGAAGTAACATTACCAGTAAATAACTGGTAAGATTACTGGTATGAGCACGTACGAGGTTTGCTTTGGGCCAACTGGAGACAAAGCAATTACTCTGTGCTATTTACAATAAGCTCTTCTGTTTTCTAATGGTCACTTTCATGTCGTGGACGCATTACCACCTCGGGTGTGCATTATTTTCTAATAACTCAATGGACCGGAGTCAATTATTCCTTACATAAACAGGTAAGATTTTAAAATGGTTTCTTCTCGAATAATTGGTCCCACTTTATATTAAGTGGCCTTAACTACTATGTACTTACATCAAAAAATAAGTACAATGTACTTATTGGGTTCATATTGAATTGCAAAACACTTTTGCTGCTATTGAGGTGGAATACGGGTAAGGTTAGGGAAAGCTTTGGTGGTATGGGCAGGTTTAAGGGTAGGGGTAAGGGTTAAGGGATGGGTCAACAGTGTAATTATAAATGTAATTACAGAAATTAATTACAGATGCAATTGCATGCAGGTGTTTTTAAAATATAAGTACAATGTAAAAACATGTATGTACACAATAAGTGCATTGTATCAAATTATTAATTTAAATGTAAGTCAGTGTTAATTTTGACAGCAAATTTTGATTTAGTTTTAGTCATAGTCTTTTGACTAAAATGCCATTTAGTTTTAGTCATATTTTAGTCATCGGAAATTGTTTTAGTTTTAGTCTAGTTTTAGTCGACTAAATATCATAAGATTTTAGTCGACTAAATCTACAGTAGATTTAGTCGACTAAAATCTAATTTAGTTAAATTGTAATGCATAAAGCATTTCTCTAACAATACACAGATCCTATACACTGATATAGGTACATCTGATATTCCCCAAACTGTTTATGTTCACCCAACTGTACTTTGCTTGCCAAAGCAGACGGTTTTTGACCGTTCAAGTGCAAAAAGACACAAAAGAGCAAAATTCAGCATATTTCAGGGATTGACACTATCATTGAGGTACTATAGTTTTTGTTTAAAATTTTATTAGATTTGATTTTTAGTTTTAGATTTTTAATTTTTTTGTGTTTATGTCTTTTAGTTTTCGCTTTTAAATGTCTAAGTTTTTATTTCTGTTATTTTAATACCTCAGGTTAAGGTAAAGCTTAGAATCTAGATGAAATAAAATAAGTTTACATTTATATATATATATTTATTTTTTATTTCAGTTAGTTTATTTCAAATAATGAAGATTTCTTTGGTTTTAGGTTTAGTTAACTATAATAACCCTTATACTTGTAAAATATATTGAATAATATGTCAAATAATGTTCTTAGTCTTTCCTTCCTGTGACAGAAGATACTGTAGTTTACTATGAATTAAATAGAAATTAAATTAAATACAGTTTATTGTGTAAACAGAATAACAATAATGACCAGGAAAAAAAATTATAATTATAAACCATCCCGAAATACACCGTGACTCTTATTCTGAAATGTCTGCAGCCTGCGTTGTAGCCTATTGTAGTAGCGGGCTACTAATGAGGGAGATAAATATGCATTCTTACAACCTACAACACATTACCATATAAACATAGTGTAGTAAACATTGTCGTACATCATCAATATTAGTTTATAAGCAATCTCTTGGCATAAATGTGCGCTATTCATTAATTACTAAGCAGTCTGAAGTGCTGCTGCGCGAGCCTGTAGAGCGCGCAACAGCGCCGCGTTTCCCGCGGTTAGATCGGCGCGTTACACTTTAAATGTGCGCATCTTCCACACAGGACAGCGTTCCTGACTGGATATCTTCCCAAATAGTTCCTCTCTTTCATTTTCGTCTCGTTTTTATACGTTGACGAATATTAGAGTAGATTTTAGTCATAGTTTTAGTCATTCAAAACACATTTTTATTTAGTCATCGTCTCGTTTTCGTCCGTAAAAAAATGTCGTTGACGAAAATTATGACGAAAATTATTCGTCAACGAAATTAACACTGATGTAAGTACATAGTAGTTAAGGCCACTTAATATAAAGTGGGACCGAATCATTATCTCATGTCTCTGTCATTATTTATGTGGTTTTCTTGTGATAACATGTGGCTGGATCTTCATCGTGAGGTGTATGTGTGTGTCTGACCTGATGATGTGTGATGTCACAGGCGGTGTGTGTATCTGTGGCCGCTGCAGCTCCAGCATCAGTGAGTTAAACTGACTCAAACACGTCTCTCTGATCTCACCATCTGTCTCAGGAATGGACAACACCACCTAGAGGACAAAACACACACTGAGTACATCATTTATTCTCCCTCATGATGCTCCAAACCTGTGTGACTTTCTTTGTTTCTTGAGACATTTAGAAGATTGTTCACATACCTGTTTCCATACAACCAATGGAGACTTTCAGTGAATTAATGGCTTAAATGTTAGTTTGATTCTCACACAAAGCGATCATACAGCTTAATAAATGTTGAATATGGTACACAAGTCATATGGCCATGCTGTTTTTTTGTCATTTCCGAGCTTTTGAGGTCACTTTGAACTGTCTTTGTATTGAAAAAGTGCTGCGTGAAGATTGCGTCCCACAGAAGAAAGAAAGTCATACGGGTTTGGAGTGACATGACAGTGAGTAAAAGATGACGAATCATTTTTGGTAGAACTACACACTTGTACAAAGAGCACAGAGAGTACAGAGAGTTATGTTATTCACATACCCTGCCCTCCAAAAGTTTGGAAACACCCCTGGCAAAGTGTGGTTTTGGAAAGTATCAGCATAAATCCTTATCATTTTTTTGGTGCAAATACATTAAAGTAACTTGACATTATCATTGAAGACCAGCAATAATCATTTTTATTTTGATTACATAATAAAGGCAATATATACATGTCAAAGTCAGACATGCCCCTTTGCCAGCTGTGATGCCTGGTTACTGGTTTAAACTTGGCTCAGGTCTGTAAAAGAGTTTTGGGTCAGCACACCTTAATAGCTTCAACAATTGATTGCCAATTAAGTTTAGAATACAATGAACCAATTTCCAAATAGCTCTTGCCAATCAAATGAATTGTTTGGCCCATTTTATAGAGTTTCCATGTGTTTCTTGATAACATGTCCAAGTGCAAGCAGCTTTCTCTGGAAACACGTCAGTCTGTAATAGTTCTAAGGAATGAAAGCTATTCAATGATGAACCAGTGTCATGTACTACTGTCCATCGGAGACTCCAACAAGCAGGTGGAATATCAGCTAAGAAACCACTGCTAAGATCAAACAACAAGAAAAAAAGACTGCAATGGGCAAAGAAGCACAGAAACTGGACAGCAGATGATTGGATGAAGGTGCTCAGGACGGATGAATCCAAATGTGAAGTTTTTGGCTCAAAGAGACGATTTTACGTGAGATGCAGAGTTGGTGAAAAGATGGCAGTGTGATGGTGTGGGGCTGTTTTGGAGCAGGAAAAGTTGGTGACCTGTATCATGTCCAAGGAATATTGAACCAGCATGGATACCACAGCATTTTGCAACTGTTCCTTCTGGTCAGCGCCTTATTGGTCAGGACTTCACCTTCCAAAAAGACAATGACCCCAAGCACACTTCCAAGCTGTGCAAATCCTATTTGGAGAGGAAACAGTCAGCTGGCATCATGTCTGATTGGGCCTCCCCAATCACCCGTCCTCAACCCAGTTGAGCTACTATGGGAGGAACTGGAACGTGATGTCCGTAAGAAGTGTCCAACCAGTGTGAATCATCTTTGGGCAATGCTTCAGAAGGCTTGGAGTAATATATCAAGTCAATGTTTGAATAAACTGACAGCTCAGATGCCCAGATTATGCAGAGCTGTAATTGCTGCTAATGGTTGATATTTTGATGAATCGAAAATGTAATGTTTTTTCTATATATAAACTGTTTATGTAATAAAATATGTTTTTGTAGTTTGTGTTGCCCCTTATCAGTGCAAAATTATCATAAATTAAAAAGGATTCATGCCAATATTGTCCAAAAACCCACTTTTCTAGGGCGTTTCCAAACTTTTGGAGAGCAGTGTATATGTATATATATATATATATATATATATATATATATATATATATACAGCCACAAATGCTCCCCAAAAAATGTAATAGGCTTCATTTTAACAAAACAAAATGTCTTATCTCATTTCTTTTGATTTTGGGGTGATCTGAACATGTTCTTGACATCCAGATAATCATCCTTAAAGCAAACATTGATATTTTATGATGAATCATGACACTCCTGATGTACCTGTCTGAGTGTGTTTAATGACAGATCCCACACAGGTGCGTGTCGGCCGCTGACCTGCTCCCATAATCCCCGCAGCGCCTCCACAGGCTCACGGTGGTACTGCAACTGTGTAAAACACCCCAGTGAAAGAACACCAGACAAAAATATACAACAAAAACCCACTGTAACCCATCAGCTCTGCTTGGAGGAACAATGTGTTTCGGCCGCATTCATAATGCGAGGATGGTCTGTCAGTTCCAGGGTTCAATAACGCTGTTCTCCGGCGGGAACACGAGGGACCCGACACATGCTGAGCTGTACCGAGGCCCTCAGTCATGTTCTGGACTAAATTACACGACTCAAGCAATTATCCGCTTAATGGAGCTGATTATCACCCAGCTGTCTCTGCTGTTCTCTGTGTGTTTTCACAAGACTGTGTGAGTTAAGGCCGAACGACGAGCAAACAATTAGAGGAAAAAGTCTGCAAAATGAGTGTCAGACTGATGTTTGTGTGTATGTGGTGGATGTGCATGGCATAGTTTTTTTTTTTTTTTTTGGAGTAAAGGACGTGAAGGTACGGCTGTGATTTCCTCAATCACGGCCCTAGTCTTTAATGCTTATAAATGGAAATAAGTAATGAAACTTTGCAAAAAAGACACAATGACCTAAATATAATACTCTATTATACAGTAACTTGGCTGAATGACTGTGTTATTATTATGTTCTTTTATATTAAAGATGATGTAAGGCTATATGGAGAAAATATTACTCAATGGAACAGCAAGAAATGTGACTAAATAACATTGAACACAGCATTATGTTTATTAAATGTAATCATCTTTTGAACTAAAATGCATCCGAGTGCTGTTTTGCGTTTATTATGATGAGAATCTTTTCATCAAGCTGTTATGAAGGGCTGATGATCATCTCAAGGTTTTCTGGGTAAATCAAAGGAGTCTGACATTATGTTGTATGTGACATCTTAAGAAAACCCAGATTTATTCATTTGTGAGCTTATATATTCCAGCTTTGATGTGATGCATTTGAAGGAGGGATTGAGATGGTTTTAAAATAATATCATAATATTTATTTAATAGTGATGGCTGGATGATAATTTAAGAAATAAAAAAATCATATAAACAAAAATATAAATAAAATAATCATAATAAACGATTCCTACAGCTCATTAGCTGGACTGTGGATGATAATGCAGATTTTTTTGACCACATTATTACAGTACTTCATTGATGTGTAGTCATAGACATGTATATTGACTTTTATCAACAGCTTTACACTTCAGAATTCAAATTTCCTGATAATTTATTCACCCCCATGTTATACAAGATATTTTTGTCTTTCTTTCTTCAGTCAAAAAGAAATTTTTGAGGAAAACATTCCAGGATTTTTCTCCATATAGTGGACTGAAGGTCCAAATTGCAGTTTCAGATTATGTAATGTGTAGCGCAGAGCAGTGCAATACAAGCATTTGTGGTGTAAAGTATATAATTTTTATTTTTTTAAAGAAAATGAGCAATTGTTCTGCTAGATAAGACTCTTATTCCTCGTCTGGGATCGTGTAGAGCCCTTTGAAGCTGCACTGAAACTGACATTTGGACCTTCAACCCGTTGAACCCCAGTGAAGTCCACTATATGGAGAAAAATCCTGGAATGTTTTGCTCAAAAATTTATTTTCAACTGAAGACAGAAAGACAAAAACATCTTGGCTGACATGGGGATGAGTAAATTATCAGGAAATTTGAATTCTGAAGGAATCCAATCAGATGTCAGAGCAAGAACTCTGTTTAATAATGTCAGTTATAGTGGAGTGTATATTACTGTAATGACGTACATCAGGGTTGTGCGTGAGGAACAGCTCCTCGTCTGTGATGTAGAGATCATCAGGAGAGCTCGGCCGTTCTGGAGAACGAACTCCTCTCAGCAGATCCGTGATGATCCATCGGCACAACGACACGGCCGCTTTCTGCTCCAGCTCCTTCTGCTCACACACAGTATCATTTTAACGATCAATATCATTGAATTTTATATATACAGTATACACACACACACACACACACACACACACACCTGGAGTGCTGCTCTCTGCTGTGCACTTTTATCTTCATCTAAGGCCACACCCCTCAGAGTGACCTGCAGTGAAGCTCCGCCCATCAGCACCGGGTGTGTGTTCAAACGCCACACCTCAGTCATGATGCCCGCAGACGCACTCTTGAAGGTGAAGCTGATGCGTTTAGTGCTGCCAGGTAAGATCGCCGCTGATAGAGAGCCGAACACAGCAGTGTGTTTGTTTATAAAGGATTTTGTGTGTGCTCAGGAAGAGAAATAAGATTCATGGGATCAAATCATCTGTTTAAGGAAGTAAAGTTTTTACATGTGGAAAAATGTGTATAGTCTGTAATCAAAAGTCTGGAGTCAAAGTTTTTAAGGCCCATTCACACCAAGAATGATAACTATATTTGCGTCCACACCAATGAATTCATTCTAAGCTCATGCGCTGCGGTTTCAAAGTGTGTACAACATGTTTTTGCTGCATTTACAAGGCTTTAACCAGCAGATGTCCTCAGCATGCTTCGAGTGAATAGCTAGTGTAATTGATCTAATCTAACTTTTTAGCTGATGAAGTTAATATAGTGGAATAAAAACAACACCTAGTCTTTTTCACTGCAATTTTAAAGGAAGCAAGACAATGTTGTTGAAACTTGCGCTGGATAACTGAGGTAATTTTTATGTTACACTGTTTGCTAGCCTGGCATAATGATCTCATCGTTAATACTTCCCAGCATTTATTCCGAGGGTACGATCGATTGATTTTCATATATTCATTTTATTTAAAGTATCCTTGAAAAGGAGGTGACTTGTCAAACAGTGGGGGTTTTTCCGAACCTTAGCGATTAACATCTCCGCAATGACGTCTGCAATTTTAAATGCACGAGCCTTTAAATTAGAATGGATTCTGATTGGCTGTCAGTGTTTTATCGTTCAACAGCTGGAAAAAATAGTTCTGAAAGTGATCCCAATGGTATTGTTTCTCTATCTCATTACAGTCATGGTGTGGACAGTGCTATTCTTTTATATTCATAACAATTTGTATCTTTATCGTTATCTTTATAGTCATCGGGCCTTCAAGGATGCATTAAAGGGTTAGTTCACCCAAAAATGAAAATTCTGTCATTTATTACTCACCCTCATGTCGTTCCACACCCGTAAGACCTTCGTTAATCTTCAGAACACAAGTTAAGATATTTTTGATGAAATCCGATTGCTCCGTGAGGCCTGCATAGCCAGCAATGATATTTCCTCTCTCAAGATCCATAAAGGTACTAAAAACATATTTAAATCAGTTCATGTGAGTACAGTGGTTCAATATTAATATTATAAAGTGACGAGAATATTTTTGGTGCGCCAAAAAACAAAATAGCAACTTATTTAGTGATGGCCGATTTCAAAACACTGCTTCAGAAAGATTCGGAGTGTTATGAATCAGTGTATCGAATCATGATTCTGAAATCACGTGACTTTGGTGCTCCAAACCGCTGATTCGACACGCTGATTCATTATGCTCTGATGCTTCCTGAAGCAGTGTTTTGAAATCGGCCATCACTATATAAGTCGTTATTTTGTTTTTTTTGGCGCTCCAAAAATATTCTCGTCGCTTTATAATATTAATATTGAACCACTGTACTCACATGAACTGATTTAAATATGTTTTTAGTACATTAATGGATCTTGAGAGAGGAAATGTCATTGCTCCCTATGGAGGCCTCACGGAGCCATCGGATTTCAACAAAAATATCTTAATTTGTGTTCTGAAGATGAACGAAGGTCTTACGGGTCTGGAACGACATGAGGGTGAGTAATAAATGACAGAATTTTCATTTTTGGGTGAACTAACCCTTTAAATTGATCAAAAGTGACAGTTGTAAAGATGAACAAAAGATTTCGATTTCAGATAAATGCTGTTCTATTCATCAAAGAATCCTGACAAATAAATGCATCAAGGTTGATAATATTGATAATAATCAGAAATGTTTCTGGATCATCAAATCAGCATACTAACTTGAACGCATTGTGTGTGTGTGTGTGTGTGTGTGTGTGTACCTGTAGTGTTGTTGAAGTAGAAGTGTTGAGTGTGTGAGTGTGTTGGTGTCAGCCTCTCCCAGCTGTAGTAAATCGCAGTACTTCCTTCATTCTTTAGCTCCAGATCAGTGCTCACGCTCTGTCCCATGACCGTCTCAAACATCAGCCTGGTAGAGACGCCCTCCTGCCCCTGAACACACACGCACACAGGCCCATGTGACATGAGAGCGCTTTGAAAAATTAAAATTAAAATTCTTAATCTGTTAAGCTCAAGGTTTAGGTACATTATCTATGGTTGCCGAGCAACATTGCAACATTTCAAATCAATAAAGCAGATGGAGTTGGTTTCATTTACTGCTCTGAATGTGCACTGCATCATGATATATATATACTGCTATATGGTGATATACAGTGACTCATACAGTGATATAAGATCCTGATCGTGCCGCCCACCCTTAGACCTTTAGTTTCGTCTCTTCGTACCTGGTGGGAGGAAGTGCTGCCGGTCCAGAGCGCCAGATCCCCACAAACCCTCAGAGCGGGACGCAGCTCCACTTCGCTGATGACATCATCAAACAGCGCCAGAGGGTCTCTGTGGAAGAGAGGGAAGAAAACATGAACACAAGCCAATCACATCAGGATAAGAGTGACAGGACACAGAGTCGTACTCGTTTTCCTTCTGCTCTTCATCCTCCTCCTCCTCTTCTCTGTCGTCTGGCAGAGGAGATCGTGTCACTGACAGACCAGAGCCGAGCACCTCCAGACCTTCGACCTCCTGAAACAGCACAGATGAGATCTCTTTAACATCTCAGCAGCTTCTGATAGATTGAAATGTCAATATAAACTGGAAGATTTCTTATCAAATTATCTGAGCTGCTCCACACTCTCTTACTGTATGATAAAATCTGTTTTCATTTCTCCCGGGGAATTTAATGAGAAACATCTGAGACAAACAACCTCTGAGACTATGAAAGAGCAGATGTTGACTTGAGAGTAACAAACACTCCAGCTGAACATGCTGCAGTGTCTGTGATGATCTTCTGAGAGGGTTTATTTTAGAAAGGTAAGCTGTTTAGAAACCAGATCTCCAGATGAGCTGTGATTGGATCCGAGACCACGGAAAAGTACAGAGAGTCCGACGAGAACAGAGAGAAATACACACACACACTCTCTCTCTCTCTCACACACACACACACACACACACACAAAGGAGTACTTTGAAAGGCTCGTGCGAGTGGGACGTGGAAAATGAAGTAAGGCCTATACCCGGGTCTTAAGACAACTTTTATTTTCTTTCACACACAGCACAGAGAAACAACTTTCTAATAAAGCGACCAAACTGCCTGTCAAGTGATAGACGAAACTGACTTTTTTAAACTAAAATGAAAAGCATTGTGGATAAGTATTCACAGCCACAATGTACAGAGCACCACACAAAGATATAGAAGAAAATGAATAAAAACACTTTGGATCAATAAACCTAAAAATATATATATAAATAAATGCAGAAAGGACAAACTGCAGATACAGTAGGTATGCATTTCACATGTCTCAACCATTAAAATTAAATCGGCTAAATTGCCTGTGCGAGCAAGCTTTAACTCTACAGCGCAACATCGATGCACTGAAAAACAATCAAAAATTAATTTACAGAACTGAATTAGAACAGAATATACCATTCTAATAAATAAAAATAATAATTAAAAAACCCGAAATAGTCATAATCAAGTCACAAGGAGCAGAACAAATGTGTGCAAAATGCCTAAAGTGCAGGGGAACATATATACAAAACACAAGCCACAACTACAGTGGTGTGAAAAAGTGCTTGCCCCTTCCTGATTTTTTATTTTTTTTTGCATGTTTGTCACACTTTAATGTTTCAGATCATCAAACAAACTTAAATTTGAATCAAAGATAACACAAGTAAACACAACATGCAGTTTTTAAATGAAGGTTTTTATTATGAAGTGAAAACAAAATCCAAACCCACATGGCTCTGTGTGAAAAAGTGCTTAAACCTAATAACTGGTTGGGCCACCCTTAGCTGCAACAACTGCAATCAAGCGTTTGCAATAACTTGCAATGAGTCTGTTACAGCGCTGTGGAGGAATTTTGGCCCACTCATCTTTGCAGAATTGTTGTAATTCAGCCACATTGCAGGGTTTTCGAGCATGAACCGCCTTTTTAAGGTCATGCCACAACATCTCAATAGGATTGAGGTCAGGACTTTGACAATAATGGCTCTCACTGTGGTTCGCTGGAGTCCCAAAGCTTTAGAAATGGCTTTATAACCTTTGCCAGACTGATAGATCTCAATTTCTTTCTTTCTCATTTGTTCCTGAATTTCTTTGGATCTCAACATGATGTGTAGCTTTTGAGGATCTTTTGGCCTACTTCACTCAGGCAGGTCCTATTTAAGTGATTTCTTGATTGCGAACAGGTGTGGCAGTAATCAGGCCTGGGTGTGGCTAGAGAAACTGAGGTGTGATAAACCACAGTTAAGTTATGTTTTAACAGCAGGGGGCAAGCACTTTTTCACACAGGGCCATGTGGGTTTGGATTTTGTTTTCCCTTCATAATAAAAACCTTCATTTAAAAACTGCATGTTGTGTTTACTTGTGTTTTCTTTGATTCATATTTCAATTTGTTTAATGATCTGAAATATTAAAGTGTGACAAACATGCAAAAAATAAAAAATCAGGAAGGGGGCAAGCACTTTTTCACACCACTGTATTTAAATTAGATAAAGCAGAGTGATCAATAAATAAAATAAAATTAAAGAAATTATTAAAATATTGAAAGTATATCCAGAATTGTCAACTTTGTCATTTTTAACTGCAGAGACAATAAACGCTAAACTGGAGTGACAGTGTGACAAAAAAATCCAGTCTTTCACATGATCTGCCTGTGTCCGTTTGAGTCTTTTCAACTCGTTAAAGTTGGCCGGCAGAAGTGGGACATGAGCTGTTGGCACAATTCGCATCTTACTTTTTTTTTTTGATCATTTTTTTACTATTTCAAAGTGCATCCAATTCCACACTTTAGCTTTTCTTATCCCAGACATTGTTAAAGATTTAATCCCTGCCAGTTTAATCAGCAGGTGATTAACACTAGTGTGTGTTTGAAGGACACTCTTCATCATCACATGAGTAACTGCTCTCATTTTATTATCTCAGAGTAAGTCTGTTGTACTTTACAGCATCAGTGTTTTTACAGACGGATCAACACGGTCTGTCCCTGTCCTCGCTCTAATTGACATGCAAGTGCAAAGCCTTCTGGGATTCCTTTCTCCAATACAAGCAATGTTGCCAATCTTAAAAGTCTGATTTTGAACAAGAGCAAAAGAGTCCGTGTGTGAGAGAAAGGAACAACACAACAGCACAAACAGCACATCCGGCGTGTGTCGCTGTTCCTGTACGAGAGCTTGAGTGTGATAATGGCTGGTAATGACCGCAGGAGATGCACGGATCTGCTCTCTGGGGGCTGATGGGAACATGTGTGCTGCTGAATACTAATACAAACCACACAGTAACAACAACAACACCATCATCAGGCCGACTGAACTGATCCAGACGTCGAGAGGAGGACAGCGAGAAGAAGCTGCTTCAGTACTGAGGTGAAATCACATGACGCAAGAACAATGTATGCAGCTGAAGTCTTTCAAGCGGCTCTGGCTCTTACTGCACACTGAACATGTTCTCAGAGCAGAAAAAGACACACCGCATCTGCTAATGGACATCATCAACCTGTCACTCACACAGGATTGTACTAAAATGGCTCTTCTCCTTTTCTTCACAATGCAAATCTGTGACTAATTCAGTCTGAAACTCTTAATGTGCAGACACCATTCAGATTTTGTTCAATAGTTAGCTTCTGCTTTACTTTTTTTTTTTTTTTAATAAGCTTTATACTATGAGAAAATTAAGATGAAAGCTCAAACATCATCCATTAACTCAGTGTTCAAAAGTTTGGGGATTTTTTAATGTTTCTGAAAGAAAGAAGTCTCTTCTGCTCACCAAGGCTGCATTAATTTGATCAAAAATACAGAAAAAAACTGTGAAATATTATTACAGTTTAAGATGGCTGTTTTCTATCAAAATCTGAATTTTCAGCATCATTATTCCAGTCTTCAGTGTCACATGATCCTTCAGAAATCATTCTAATATGATGACTTGCTGCTCAAGAAACATTTCTGATTATTATCAATGTTGAAATCAATCATGTTGCTTCATATTTTTGCAGAAACTGTGATACTCTTTGTTTTTGAGGATTCTTTGATGAACAGAAAGTTCAAAAGAACAGCATTTATCTGAAATAGAAATATTTTGTAACATTATAAATGTCTTTACTGTCATTTTTGACAATTTGATGCATCCTTGCTGAATACAAGTACTAATTTCTTATTGACCCCAAACTTTTGGCCAGTTTATTGTAACAATATTCGCCATACAGAATCTCACAGATGGCAGTGACATCCGTAGACTGTAAAAAAAGATGGTCAATGTTTTTATAGCATCATATAACTAACTAAAAACAAACTTATTTAAAGAATGAACACTAACATCAGCGTGATAAAAATTGCCTAAAATGACAGAAATCTTTGGGGAAAAAAATATTTGATATGTAATTTGACTGTTTAGTTTGTCTCATGTCCTATTACATGGAGAAGGTGGGGTTTATGGCCTGTACTGCATCCAGCCACCTGGGGGCGATCGAGAAGCTTTGGCTTCACTTTTCAGGTTTTGTGTGGCACGCTTGGTGACGTCACTGTAATATTTGCATCTTGATGTTACATTATTGCTTTCCTTGCCTGGAATTGCTACTGTCTTTCTCCTTGAGCACATCTATTTAATGAGAATTTGACACATACAGAACCAGAAAAACACCTAAAAGTGCTTAAAACAGCACTACTCTTCTACTGCCTCACAAGCGCCTTCATGAAATGAAAACATGTTTAAACGTGATTTAATTTTCACCGTTTGAGCAGCAATGAACACAAGTGCACTGACTAACACACTGAATTTTCATGTCCAGCAGGTTTTTCCCATTGTTGAATTTGGTTGTTTCACCTTCTTTTGAATTGCTTTATGTCAAGTTTAGTTTACAATGTAAAAATCTCATAAGTTCAGTTGCTGCCTTAAATTTTTCAAATTGGCTGTACAAGTAATTTCAACTTGAATTATAGTCTATTTAAAAACTTGAAAATGTAGATAATCTTATATAACTTATAAAAAAAAAGTTGAAATTGCTTAATTATTTTGAGTAAAGTAATGTAAAAACACGTCATTGATCATATAATATTTTAGAGTGTAATTATTTGTAATTTCATTTTTCATTTTAAAAATATTGCTATTTTGGGTTTAATTTATTTTTATTTCAGTTTTAGTTAGTTTTAGTTTTTATTTATTTACAGTTAATAATTTTAGTGCTTTTCAAATTCAGTTTTAATTAAGGTTTTCAACTAATATTTATACTTTATATTTTATAATAATATAATAATAATTTTATATTTTATTTTAGCTTGTTTAATAAAATTTAGTTGAATCTCATATAACTTAAAAGTTGAATTTGCTTAAATTATTTTATTTTGATTATATATGTCATTGATCATATATATATTTATATATCACAATGTAATTTCAGTAATTTCATTTGTCATTTTATATAATATTTCCAGTTAATAATTTATTTAGTTTTAGTTTTTCAACTAAAATTTAGATTTTATTTTATTTCAGTTTTATTTCAATAAACAGAAATGTTTTTAATAATATCAGTTTTAGTTGACGATAATAACCCTGGTTTTTCCTACATTGTGGGACTGAATGTCTGAAGAAGGACAGTAAATCCTGAAATCATGTTTTTAATGAAAGCGTAGAAATGTTGATAAACAATATCCGAGCACAGAAATCAGTGGAAATCAAAGGAGTGTGTCTTACAGGACTGAAGTCTCTCAGCGTGTCCTTGAGTTCATGAAGCCGCTGCTGCAGGTACAAACTCTGATCCCAGCCGCTGGTGACTGCGTCAGACGCCACAGTACCTACAAACACACACCATTACCTACAAATACCGCACAAACACATTCAGAGGAAATTGCACTAACTTTCCAGCAATCTAGGTGTTATGTATGCGGCGATTGTGTATTGATGAAAAGGCAGACAAACAGATTCCCTTTCATTTGACTAAATCAATCTGTAAATGACCTTCATATTCATTACAAAGCTTCATCTTCAGACAGTTAATCAACAACAGTCTGATCTGATATATTAAAGACAGTTTTCATTCGGCAGCCGATGACCTTACAGGATTCGTTTTTCATGATCAACAGGTTCAAAGTAAATGTCTGCTTTAATCAGAGAGACTGTTGCTATAGAGACAGAACATGTGGAAAGGATTACACGACTTATAATCACAATATGTGCTGCTGTTAAAGTTCTTCTGTGAAAAACATTGACACATGTTTGCAATCTGTTGTTGTTGTTATAGTTATGTAACGTCAAAGAGTTCTTGAGGTGTAAAGCCTGATTCTGTCACGTGGGTCCAGTTTGTGCTGCAAAACTGCTTGAAAGTAGTTTTGAAGACAAATTAAATGTAAAGTTTTATTTACCCATATGAAATAATAGTCAGAAAAATTGAATTTTCCGAAATGGAAGAGGTTATTGAACCTTTAGACAAAACATTTAAAAAAAAGCTTGCATGTGTGTATCATATTTGATCCATCGGGTTTTTATGGCTCATATAGTCTGATACAGCAGCCCAAACTGAGCAAAAATATGCAATTTGGTGCATGTGCTGATATTTATATGAAATTCTGATGCTTGTAATGTAAATCCATGAGATCTTTATAACATTACAGCAGATGCGTACATTAAATATCATCTGTCACTCTATATCTGCCAATATTATGTCTTAGATGATATTTAAATGCTTAGTTTTATGATCAGAACTCTGTATAGTTTTAAAACATATCATGCAATACAATAATGACTGAGAGATGAATAAATAAAAAAGCCTGATGATCATTTTTTGATTTTCTATAAAATGATGTCTGGATAATCATAAGTCAAATAATCATAAGTTGCTTCAGTCCAGTAAATGTTCATCCTGAAACAATATCAAAGACATTCTTACATTTACTTTATAAAACCAGTAGAGATTTCACAGACACATTTGTACAATGGACGTTTGTACAATTAAAAGAACTTTTACTTGCTAAAAATGTCTAAACTATCAATCAGACGACATGTAGATTTTTCAGCAAAGTTTTGATCATTTAGAGGCCTTAGAAATGCATGTATCAGATATGATACGGTAGACTTTATAGGGATGATAATAATAGTAATAATAATGATAATAATAATAAACAATATTAACCCTCTGGTTTACATCATTTAGGGGTCACATTAAGTGCCCGAACACCTCAAACATAATTTTTTTTTTTTTTTTTTTTGTAAAATCAATGTAATATATTTTTGTTCAATAATATTTTTATATATTTTTTTATATTCTGAGGGAATTTTATGGAACTAAATAATATTTATGCAGTATGTATGATCCATTATTTTTACAATACCATTAATTAATCCATACGGTTGTTTTTTTTTTAATTGTTTTTTAGTTTTTTTGTAATTTTTAAAAAAAAAAATTTTCGATTAACCCCTTCATTGCTGTGCGCAATTCTGTTTTACTGGGGTTTTTTTCTGCATCGTGGCTGATTTGTAGATTGTACCTTCAATTTTATTTATTTTTTTATTTCCCATTCATTTCTACAGCAGATTTAACCCTTTTTAACCCTTTCACATAGCAAATGTCACAAAAGTCACCAAGTGATATGCCTTTCCAATGAAGTAAAGCCTGTTTAAACAATCAAAAGTGTGTGAAGAGCAGCAGAGTGTTGGGAAGCGTGTTCACCTGACTCCAGGCGTGTGGCGAGCGTCTGTCCGATGCGCGTGGCGTCTGGAGGGTTTCCTCTCTCGCTCCGTGTGAGAGTGGCTGTGATCCCACTCATCTCGTCTCCGTATCGCTGCGGGAGGCTCCAGAACTCACTGCCCACACGCCGATCCTGAAAACACACGCCAGCAACATGCTGAACGCAGGACAGTCCATCAAACCTCGTTCAGCAGTGTGAGAACGAGAGAAACTGTGACTTTATATTTATGTGCTTTCATCCAAACTGACTTACAATGCATTGAAGCTACACATTCAGCCAGGTGTGGCGTTCCCTATGAATCAAACCCATGATGTTGACATTACTAGCACCTTCTCAATCACAAACTTTCAAATGCTACTGTACTTATATAATTAAGCCTAGAAAAAACTTTAGGAAATACATTACCAAAAAAAAAATTAACAAAATTTAAATTTCAGTTCATTTAGCTCTTGCTTTATTTCATAGAGCAAGTCAAATTAATACATGTGAATGTGAAAGTTCTGCACTAAAAAGACAATAAATATAACAAACAACACAAATAACTCCATCCTAGAAACAGGTATTAGTCTGAAGACAAATAGAGTTTGATAAAAAGATCAATTTTATGCAGCTGAGCAGGGAAAACTGTGAGTGATTCAACTGTTTCACATGATTTATCCCTGCCCACATGCTGTGATATAATACAGAACAGATGCATGGGAAACCGTGTTGGTGTTTTCCACTGCAAACAGGCCTGGACACGTCTTAACAGAGAAGATTTGACACGTGTATAAACATAGTATAAAGGGATGGGACGGATGGACAGAGCCTCACATGTCCTCTTTGAATCCGATCCCTCTGTTCCTGGATCCGTCTGAATCTGCCGGAGCGGTTCATCAGTAGAGACGCCGCTGGCTTCTGCAGGAACCCTGAAACACACGCAGTATGAGAGCAGACGGTCTCTTTGTGTGGAGCGTTTGGTCAGATGAATATCATCATAGCACACTATTACAGGATATAATCCAGTTACAAAACACAGCGTCTGAGGAGTCAGATTATGGGTGTTTTATGTAAGGATAATAAGACTCATAAAGGTGCGCTATAGGAAATGGCCTTTGATGCGGTCAGGAGTGAGTTGCAGTCTTTACTGACTCATCACTTTAGCTAAAGCTTCTCCATATATGGAGACCAGACTGCAGGACTAGTTATATAAGGATCCAACAGTGTTTTGGGGGGCGTCAGGACACCCATTTGAGTCAAAAAGCATCGGTTCAGTTGTCTGAGAGTGGTTTACATACAGCTAACAAACATGTGAATGGTCCAACTGAACTGTGACCATCTGAGGAGGAGGTGATCTTGTATGGTTTGCTTTATTTACACAAAAGACCTCCAAATAGGGAGGTAAAACAAAATATAAAACACATTACTAAATAAGTCATTGTTTACAAAATTAGAAAATTTGGTTTTATATATTTTAATTATACTAAACCAAATACTTAAAATATTATTTGGAAAAAAATAGTGTTTTATATCTGAAATGAGCACTTTTTTACAAAAATATATGCATATTTGTTTATTTTTAAATAATCACTATAAATCGCATGATTTCTGTCCAGTCTTTAGAAAGCAGAATGAAATTTAAATGTAATATTATCAAATTCGGTGAAAGCTAATTTAAAAGAGTCAAATGTATTTCATTAATATCTTAAGTGCGCACATTAATTTTTGACAGACCAAAAATACATTTTGTACCCTACTACCGAGAAATAGGACAGACGGACTCACGTGAAATGAAGTCCTGCTGTCTGCGTCTCTCCGTCATGTGACGGTACCAGTGCTGGAGGGCGTGGCTCTGGTGGCTCCGCCCCTTTTCTGAAAGATCTTTAGCTTTATCGCTGTCATTCTCAGTCTCCACCACTAGAGGGGGGAGTGTCTGTCCGTCTGGAATCCGCTGAACCAGCTGAAGAAGAGAAAGTGTTACAAGTGTAACACAGCCCTGCATCTGCATTAAAAACAACCCTAACTTTCCTAATTTGATGATGCCGAGTTCAAAAATATCAATAAAAACTTTCCATCACAGTTTTTTCACAAAATAAAATGACTATTTTTCAAATTTTACATATAAATCAAGCTTTGATGAACTCATCAGAATAACAAAAGCAGTCAAATGTCAAAAAATTTAGTTTTAATGACAAAATGAGTATTCAAAATGCATAATTTAACTTACAATCAGTAAAGGAGTGGAAACAAATATAACCAAATACTCAATTTAATGTCAAAGAAGTTTACGATGAACAAATAAGCAAAATCTGCCATTTTTTGCAGATGTTTGGATGTAGTAAAACACCCACAGATGCAGCAGAAAACATCTGGGTCATGTTTGCCTTTTCTAGACGTAGTTCTAAAATCAGGATTAGGCATAAAAAATTGTCAGCATATGTGAAAATTTGAACAGCAAGTCATAGCCTTCTCAGAGGAAGATATGAATCATGTCTTTGTGGCAGTTTTTCTGGTCATTTAGGGATAAAACGAGACTTCATTATTATTATTATTATTATTCAAATGGTCATCGAAAGCAAAAATGCAACATATGCACCATATTTTGTGAGAAAAAAAAAAAAAAAAAACAGCACTATTTTTGAAATCAACAACCCCAAATTAGTAAGAAACAAGTTTTGATTTCATTCAGCAAAAATGATGCAGGGAAATGTAATTATTAAAACAACACAAACATGATGTGTCAGTTTAGCTTTTTGCCACTCTCACCTCCGTCTCTCCTCGCAGCTGCATCTCTGTCTTAAAATCCTCCAGGCATCCCAGAATGCTGTGCGGCAGCACCATCCCCTGCGCATCAAACCGCGGCCCACCGGGACCTTTGGACACAGAAACATCTAGTCAGAAACACAAATCACACTGAACTTCCTGTTCAGCAGCCACGCCCACCCTACCTGCATATTCAAATGGACGAGGCGGAGCATCCTCTTGTGGGAGGGGCCTCGCTACGGTAACCCTGACCTTTCTGCCGAGCTCATCTGGCGGGCGTATCTTACGGACGTACAAGCGGGTCATGGATTTGGGCTTCTGGGAATCTGTAGGCGGTTTAGGGACTCGCAGCTGCACAGAAAGAAGCAGCAAGACATGGAAACACAGAAGCTCCAGAACCTGAAACGAGTTCGAGTGTGAATGAGGAGTAAGACTCACCCTCTCCAGGTCTTGTGCTGTGATGGCAAGACTCTGGATGTCATGTCCGTTCAGAGCGACGCTGCGATCTTCCTCACCCACACATGATGATGACGACGATGAGATCTCCTCACAGCTTCTCAAGAGCTTCTTATCTGACACACGAGAGATGACGAGATGCTTACTCACCACAAACACACAGATGTGTGAAGAGATGTGATATTTCATGTCATTCATTTCAATTTTTGTCTTTACCTTAACTTTTGAGCAATTTAATGCATCCTTGATAAATAAAAGTATTATTTAAATATATATATATATATATATATATATATATATATATATATATATATATATATATCATTGACTCCAAATTTTTGAACTGTAGTGTAAATAGTATGAATGACCTTTCCTCATCAAATATTCAACATATTCAGAACAAATGATCAATCCAACACAAACTCGCTGTCTGCTCACACAAAAACCCCACATTACAATATGTAATTTCTACAAACAACATCTCTTATTGTCAAGAGAAAACAAAACACTTATCAACAAAAGAAGTGCTGCTGGTGTAAATGTCAGTAAGTGACTATCAAAGCAACGAGACAAAAACACCGACGTAATAATGAGGGGAAATAATGATATCAGATATTCAATCAAATATGACAGCCGCTTTTAGTTTTGGAAACACCTCAGGGGCGCGTCGAAACACACAATGACTGTAAATGAGCGGTTTATGTGTGTGTGAGAGTAATGAGCTTTAGTTTCGAGAGATTACAGTCCGCGCATATGACAGAAGAACATTAAGGAATTTCCTCAACTGGAAAATATGTTAATGAATAATTAAAATAAGGCTAGTTTGTATTTTAATCATACAACTATCTGTATTTATAAGGGGGAAAAAAAAATCAAAGAAAAAGAAAAAATAGGATATAAAATTAACATTACCGCAATATAACAATTTGTTATATTAATAATATTACAGAAATAGTGTTAAAATAATAAAATGTAATTTGAAATGATAAAAAAATAAAAATATAAAATGAAAAAAGGGTATAAAATAAACATTGGTACACTATAACAAAAAAAATAGTTTATTATTGTATTATGTTACATAAATATTGTAATTAAATACTGAACAAAATAGGATAAAAAATGTAACATTAGTGCAATATAAAACATTTATAACAATTTATAACATATAAAACAAACAAAATATTGTATTGAATTAGGCCTATATTATATTAGAGAAATATTGTAAATGTAATATAATGTAATTTTAAAAAACTGACAATATATATATATATATATATATATATATATATATATATATATATATTGTACATAACATTATAACATTATAATATAATATAATATAATATAATATATTCTTAATTAAAATTTAGAAAGCCAGCAGTCTAGTGGTAAGGCATTAAAAATATCATTATTTCATTATCAAACTTAAAACATATTACAGAAATAGTGTAAAAATAATAAAATGTCATTTGAAAAAAATATATAAAATGAAAAAAATAGGATAAAAAATTAACATTAGTGCAATATGAAACATTTTAAGTGTATTGAATTATATTATATTATATAATTATTGTAAATGTAATAGAATGCAATTTAAAAATTGACAATATAAAAATTTTATATATATATATATATATATATATATATATATATATATATAGTACATAACATAATATAATTTTAATTAAAATTAAGTGTATTGAATTATATTATATTATTATTGTAAATGTAATGTAATTTAAAAATTGACAATATAAAATGAAAATTATAATATCATAATATAATATAATATAATATAATATAATATAATATAATATATTATATTATATTATATTATATTATATTATAATATAATATAATATAATATAATATAATGTAGAAAGCCAGTGGTCTAGTTGTAACTGTAAGGAATTAAAACTATCATTAATTCATTACCAAACTTATATATATATAAATAAAATCATTATGAAAGTCAATAGATGTCCCACCAGAAGACAAATGTGTGTGTTTAATAAACAGAGAAAGAGAGAGACGAGCAGCCCACACAGATGAGAGTGAATACTAATGAGTCACTATTATACAGCTCCACACCGACTCCAGCTGACCCAATGTACTCTCACACACACACACACTCACACACACACACACACACACACACACACACACACAGTCATTTAGAGTTGACATGCTGTTATATAAGCCTGAGCATCCTCAGCGTTCTGGAGACGGATTGCTGTTGCCATGGTAAAAACACAATAACTTTTTTTTTTTACCCCATTCAAACATATCCCAATGTCCTCTGCTTCTTCCAGCCTTTCCTTTTGAGGAGTCAGAACATCCTGTATTGTTTCACAGGTGGGATGTCGGAGGAGAAAAAAAGAGGTGAGACTGATCTCAGAGAATAGAGGATTCACAGGAGGACACCAATTGAGGAAGTCTCTTCTGCTTCATCAGAGCATCATGGGAAGTGAGAAAGTGAGAGTGACCAGAGTCTATGTCATATTGACACTCAAACACACATCAATCTCTCTGTCAAACCTCATATACACAGTTTGTCACTTAGATGATCAAAACAAGTGGCATTTAATGCAAAGAATCAGCACAAGCATTCTGCTCACGTGATCTGATCATCTGACTGAAGTTTTGTTCTAATATTTACTATATTAACTGGAACATGAAGTTGGTCTCGATTTAATCGTGTATTTGAATGACTAAACATGTTAATAAGTAAATATTATTATGGTTTAATACCTGATGGAGTTCGAGGCCTCGTTTCTCTTTTATTAATCTTGCTGGTTGATTTCCCGACACTCGCCATGAAGCCAGAGCTCAAGCAAACCATCTACAAAGAAACAAACTTTCGTCAAAACATGTGGCAGTCTTATATGCTGGTAAAGACCGTCTTAGAAACTCAGGAACTACTTCATTAGTAAAAAAAAAAACAGCGGACAGGCTTTATTACAGAGAAAGTTTGGACGGTTGAAGACCTTCTGCTGGGTCTGTTTACAGCACGTCACGTCCAAGCGCGGTCGCGTTGTCGTAGCAACGGTTGCGCGCGCAGGATCCAGTTAACGCGAAAGAGCCGTGCTAGGTAAGCTGAGGTAAGTTTAAAAATCATATTTTTACAGCATTTCACCGCTGCAGAGCTCTGATTAAAATGAGGGGATATCAAAAGCGCAAAAAACTGCACAGAAAAACGTTTCCAAAATATTAATTTGCTTAACTTTTTTTGTTTATGGGTCATGTCGTGACGCGATACGTTTTTGGAACAAATACATTAAACTGCATTAAAATGTAATTTATATGCATTTATATGTAAAAATGACGTCCTATGATGGATATGTTGTCAGTTATTAATTATTTTTATTTCAAAAATTCCTATTAATTCACATTTCAATTCAATTCACATTAAAAACTATTAAAAACAAAGTGGCTTAACCAACACATAGGAAGCCATTTTGAGAATGTGACAAGAAAACTTTTTTTAAAAAGGGACCCTTCAGACCCTCTAAACTGCATGTTTTATTAATATTATTAAATATTTATTAATATTATATACTTTTTTAACGTCACGTTTATTATTATATTATATTATATATAGATATTATTATTGATATAATTATTGATATTATTATTATTTGGCAATGAGTGATATTTGTGAAAACAATATTTTCTAAAATGTATAAAAGTAGATTTTGAAAGATTTTTCTTTTTCTTTTTTGCATCCCAGACATCATTACATTAATATAAATATTCTCCAATATTTTCAGGTAAAATTGAAAAACTCTAAGAAAACTGTTACATTTTTTACTCATAAATTCGTGATATTTGTAAAAACAATATTTTCTAAGTAGATTTTGAAAGATTTTTTTTTTCCTTTTTGCATCCCAGGCATCACTGAATAAATTACATTAATAAAAATATTCTCCAATATTTTCAATATTTTCAGGTAAAATGGAAAAACTCTAGGGAAATCTGTTACATTTTTTTTTACTCAAATTCGTGATATTTGTAAAAACAATATTTTCGAAGTAGATTTTATAAGATTTTTTTTTTCCCTTTTTGCCTCTCAGCCATTAAAATACATTAATAAACCTATTCAATATTTTCCTTTGAAATAAATGTATGTATTTATTCACTTTTTTTTCTCTTTTCTTTATTAATATTAATTTTCTCTGTCCTAATTAGCCCTCATTAAACAGCCTTTATCGCAGCTGTAAGCAGCTCTTATTATGAGAGTTGGCCTATATCATCGTGCACTGCTCCGCAAAACGTTTTGTTCCTTGCGGGTACACGCGTTGCGCACCTGTCAATCATACGGATGACGTGGACGCGGGTATAAGTAGCACGCTGGCACACTGAAGTACTCGTGCAGAGCGAACAGCTAGAGGTGGATGTATCAAACAAACATAAAACAGATCTGCCTGTCTTCAATGTGTCCCGTCATGGAGCTGCAGCAGAGTGCGAAAGCTGCTGCCCTGCAGGTGATCCAGCACCAGACTCGCGCTCTGCCCGGTGCCAGCTCGCCCAGCGTCCTCCTCGCGTACAAAAACGCGACGCAAAGACTCGGCGCGACCGGGTTTAAAGTCAGCACGCTCTCCAAAGCAGGAATGGGCATCTTGAAACTGGCCACGACGCAGCTGAAACAGCAGGAAAAGAAAGCGAGGGTGGTGCGGGCGTCCAGTCTGGGTAAAGCGCATCCGTCCATCGACTGTAAAAAATCCCCTCTGGACCAGCTGGCCGCGCTGGTCCTACACGGACACGCGCGTCTCCAGCCGCTGGCGAACGAGCCTCACGGCAGCACCAAACCGCAGAACTGCAGGCGCATCGTGGTTCTCGGCGCGCCGCGGGTCGGAAAGACCTCCATCCTGCGCCGGTTCCTGCGCGACGGCTTTGAGGAGCGATACGAGCCCACATGTGAAGATTTCCACCGGAAACTTTACCACATTCGTGGCGAGACCTACCAGATAGACATCCTGGACGCGTCCGGGGAACGGAGCTTCCCTGCCAAGAGGAGACTCTCCATCCTCACCGGTGCGTAAAAGTTTCAAATACACTCTTATCCAGATAAAGTTGGGCTGTATAGCGTTCCTGAACTGCTAAATTGTTGTTTTGGAGAGGTTGATGCCTAATTGGTGCTTCAAATCAGTGTATTGGTTTCTATAAAGCACCATTACACAAATGAACAGCTATAGACGATAACTAACTAAATATTTTTGGTTCTAACTGGAGCCTTTTTGTTTTCACAACATATTTTTCACTGCATTTATTTGTATTTATACAAGCTGAATGGATGCACTAAGTTTTAAAGCATAAGAATCACTCAAAGGTGCAGTCTCAGATTAACTCTCTAAATGAATAATGATGAAATATTATGTTTTTTTTTTGTTTTTTTTTCAAGAACAAAAATAAGACTTGCCATGCAAATTATACATTTCTCCAATACATAAATTGAGTGAATCAGCATTTTTTCGTGTCCTTTTCTTAAAGCAAATGTGTTTATTAATTGAACATAAATCATAAATATGCTACTTTAGCATAAATACATTTATATTATCATAAACACTTTTACATAACAATAAATACCACTACTTTAAGCAGGAGTGTCTTTGGTTCGTGTTTAACTTTCTTCATGCACTTTTAATTACAATGTTGCATTTTGGTTTTGTTTTTCTGACTAGCCTGAAATTATGTTTCCAGATATTGTTTTGACGCTCTCTCGCTTCTCATGTTTCAGGTGATATATTCCTGCTTGTCTTCAGTCTTGACGACCGCAGCTCGTTTGAGGAGGTGCGTGCTCTGCACGCCGAGATTGTAGCGGCCAAAACGGCCTTGCATAAACAGAAGGTGTGTGTGCCGACGGTGGTCTGCGCCAACAAGGTGGACTTGCCCTCGGAGCAGCGCGCGGTGTCGCGGACTGAAGTGCTGCGCGCTCTTGGGAACGGTTGCGCTCTGTTCGAGACCTCCGCCAAGGACAGTGTGAATCTGGAGCAGGTGTTTGAGGCACTGGCGCGGCGCGGAGGGCTCCCGCTGGAGACAGGACCCTCGCAGCACCGGAAAGTGTCCATCCGCTCCTACCAGGCGCTTAGAGCGGCACGACAGGCGGACAAAGGGAGCAAAGCATCAGTGTGCGAAACTCCCTGCGGGGCGGTCTATCCGCTGGCGCGCAGGCCGAGCTTCGGCACAGACCTACGGCTGGTTCTTGGCCCCAAAGGCAACAGAAAACAAGGCAAAGCACTGGACAAGTGTCCGATTCAGTGAAACAACAGACTGAGAGAAAGAGAACTGCTTTTATTTCTTGTAAAAACAAAGAGCACTGACAATATTTGCCATTTGTGTATGGCAGCAAACATTATTTATTCAAACTTTTTTCATTCTTTGGTGCAAATGGATGAATAATATATTATATATGAAACTGATCATTGCATTTTAATCCTGGCCTATAAAATGCATACAGTTTCATATGAATGTATTTACATAGTGCACACATTGCAAATCCATTAAAATAATATTTAATCATGTACAGATACATATTTTTTTTACTTAATGAATGATGGAGGGACAGTGAAACATGTATCTGAACTTTAGCTTCTTTAATGTTGGCTGAAGTTGTTTTAATATTGAATTCAAACAACAATTGAAGGATCCTCTGTTGAAGACTCCTGCCTTAATGCCATATTTAATGAAAACAATACTGAGAATGATGTCTGAGGCATAATATTTAAAACAGTATGACAATCTGAATGGACTTTAGGCCTCTTTTATCACTCACAGATTTGTTTTTATTCCTGGTAAATAGGGTATCTTCCTGATTAAGATCCACTGAAAATGATGGAAAAGCCTGTTGCACGACTGGTTTGTTGCTGTATAATATCTGTACACATTTTAAATTAAACATTTTCATACAAAACATGATGTCATGAGTGCAGTCTGATGATTTGGTGAATCGCTGCTCTGACAGATGCCACCCTTACCCGCGTAATGAAGCAGAGAGATGTTTGTCACGATTCATTCACTCAAAATAAATAAATTATTGAGAACATGAGTGTGGGCGTTTTGATGAAACGATAAAGCCTTGACTCCTCTGATTGCATAAAACCCTTCACTCGCTGCCTGCCACACAGGATGTGCCGTGTGAAAGAGGAAAGGAAATGAACCAGAAAACATCTGTTGTTCTGCTGGAAACATTCACAAATCAAGGCTGCATGAATTTAAGCCATAATGAATATAAGGAACTTCAACATTAATTAGATTAGGCTCTATCTATCTATCTATCTATCTATCTGTCTATCTTTTTGAGAGCTGTGTGTGTAAACCTCACTCCCCTGAACTCGAGAGGTCCTCTAGCAACATGATAGATACTGCCGTTCGTTAGCCACCTTGTTAGAGTTCCCACCTCCCATGCGGACGGGCCCTATCTATCCGTCTGTCTGTTTGTCCGTCCATCCGTCTATCTACTGTTGTGCTCAGAATTATTGCCACCCTTGGTAAATATAATCAAAGATGACTGTAAAAATAAATCTGCATTGTTTATCCTTTTGATCTTTAATTAAAAAATGAGCAAACATCTAACCGTTTATTGAAGGAAAAGAATTGAAAGTGGGGGAAAACACGTTGGCCACAATTATTGGCACCC
The DNA here is from genome assembly GCA_036281575.1 of Ancherythroculter nigrocauda. Lineage (NCBI taxonomy): Eukaryota > Metazoa > Chordata > Actinopteri > Cypriniformes > Xenocyprididae > Ancherythroculter > Ancherythroculter nigrocauda. The sequence continues at coordinate 9,459,047 of VTFQ01000003.1, forward strand.
CTAATTTCTTATGAGTACAATACCAGGGTGATCATGAACATGAAATTGTCCAGCCATGACTTCCTGTTCCACAGGAGTATAAACATGAGGAAACACAAAGGCCAAATTCCCTTAATCATTCTTCACAATGAGAAAAAACAAAGTAAGCAAGTCAAATATAGTTCTGATGTGCAGCAAAAGATTGTTGAGCTTCACAAAATAGAAAATGGCTATAAGAAAAAAAGCTAAAACATTAAAAATCACCATTTTCACCATCAGGGCAATAATTAAGAAGTTCCAATCAACTAAAGATGTTACAAATCTGCCTGGAAGAGGACGTGTGTCTAAATCGTCTTAATGCGCGGTGAGGAGGAAAGTTGGACAAAGACTCTCCAAGGATCACAGCTGGAGAATTGCAGAGAAAAATCCTCTTCTCTCATCCAGAAACAATCTCCAGCATATTCAGTTGTCAGACAAGACTGGAACTTCAAACAGGACCAGCTTCTATGGTCAGATGAAACTAAAAAAAGAGCTTTTTGGCAGCAAACCCACCAGATGGATTTGGCGCACACATGGATAAAAAGTACCCCATGTCCATGGTTAAATATACTGCTGGATCTTTAATGTTGTGGGCCTATTTTTCTGCTGGAGGTCCTGGACATCTTGTTCAGATTCATGGTATCATGGATTCTATCAAATACTAACAGATAAAAAATCAAAACCTGACCACTTCTGCTAGAAATCCAATAATGGGCCGTGATTGGATCTTCCATCAGGATAATGATCCAAAACAAACATCAAAACCAACACAAAAATGTGTCACTGAGCACAAAATGAAGCTTCTGCCATGGCCATCCCAGTCCTCTGACCTGAACCCTAAAGAAAATGAGTGGAGTGAACTGAAGAGAAGAAGCACCAGCATGGAGCTGGAATCTGAAGGATCTGGAGAGATTCTGCATGAAGGAATGATCTCTGATCTCTTATCAGGTGTTCTCCAAACTCATCAGGCTTTATAGGTGAAAACTCAGAGCTGTTATATTGGGAAAAGGAGGATTTATTTCACAATGTGAGCAGTGAGCATTTATATTTTATCTATCCATCCATCGATTCATCTATCTATATTGTTGTTGTTGTTTTTTAAGTTAGTTTGTGTTATTATTTAGTTTTTCAGGCACTTCATCATCTCACTGGTTAGATGTTGTATCAGTGTTTGGTCAGTGGAGGGTTAATGTGCGTGAGAGCAAGTCGGATATTTGTTTTTGCGCTGGCTGACATTTATGCAGCTGAATAGATTGAAAGGCAGTGGAGGTTGTTATTCATCCTCTGGAGGGTAGTTTCATAATTACACCTATTCAGATCTGTGGACACAATTTTTATCTCAACAGGCAGAAATGATGGCTTTACATGAGAGCGCTGAAATGAAATACTGACCCACTGAGAGGATGATGAACATAAAAAATATGTTGTAAACTGCACGGATTAGGAAATATATTTTTCAGGTTGTTCAAACCTCCAGTTGTCAAAATATATAACAAAATATACATTTCAAATCTTAAATTGCATTTTAAGTAAATGCAAATGTATTTTTAAAATTTATTTTGGACAATATAAATATACGGTATTTAGACAATAAATTTACAGGTAAAAATGGGCAAAAATAGATGAGTAACAAACGAATCAAAGATATATTTATGTAAATATTTTTCTGTATTTTTCAAATTTATTTAAAATATAGCTTAAATATGTTGTATGTCAAACATTACATTATTATGCATCAAACAAACTATTTATTTTACATTTCTAAGATGATAATCAAACTGCACTCATTTAATTACAATAAATGAATAGTTATTTGAAAGATTAGTTATTCAAATTTGGTGTGTGTCACAAGATTAGAAACTTGCAAAAATCATGAACATATAAAGACATGAATAATGACTTACATTTGTTTCTGTTCCTGGTGATTTTTTGACATAATTGTTACCAATATCTTATTTTGGGTTCCACCAAAAAAAGAAAGACACATGCAAAACAACTAGGCAGTATATACTATCTATAGTATGCAACTAAATAAGCTCACTTGAGGTACTCAAGGCTCTGTTTATGTTCTGATGGAAAGTACGTTCATCATCTGTTAGAGAGTTCATCATCTGTTAGTTGTTATGTGGATGATTGCAGGAGACATTCAGAGCACATCTGATCACACAGATGCTCAGTACTTACAGCAGCTTGTTAAAATGTTCAGTCTCTCCTCTCAGATTTAACAGTGTGATGCGACAGGAATCATCATGACCTGAGAAATCAAAGCATTTGGAACAGCACTGGGTTTGTTTCAGGCTGCGGATCACATCAGGGGCCCTATCTTGCACCCAGCGCAATTGACTTTGTACACCGACGCATGTGTCATTCCTATTTTGCACCCGCGCAAAGCGCGCTTTTCCCTCCACAGAAGCACGTCGCTAAACTAGTGAATGAACTTGCGCTCCCTGGGCGGTTCAGCGCAAAAAAGGAGGCGTGTTCCGGCGCAAACAATCCCTGGTGCTATTTTGCTGTTCCATTAAACAATTGCGCCACTGACCAGAAAAAACCTAGTCTAAAGTCAGTGGCGCGTTGCGCGTTGTTCATCATGCTATTTTAAGGGCGCATGCTTGACCATAATGTATAGCGTGCACAACGCGCATACACTTTGCTCATGTAATCTACACAGATGCAACAGTTATTTTTGCAAATCATAAATTGTTACACTAAAAAATATTAACACATGAGATGACGGAAATCATTGTGGTGTGCCACGAAGATGTGAAAAAACCTGTTTAACCGACGCTATTTTGGGTGGGTTTCTCCCATCCCCATACAACACAACTTCTCTGGGCCCTATAATACACCCGGCGCAATGCGACGCAAGGCGCAGCGCAAGTGTGTTTGCTAGTTTGCGTCCGGCGCCATTCGCGTTTTCCCGTTCAGCGCCACGTCCTTAAATTAGTAAATGCATTTGCGCCAGTTAGTGCGCCCATGGGCGTGCTGGTCTAAAAAAGAGGTGTGTTCAGGCGCATTGCCGGCGCATTGCTATTTTAAGGAGCTGAAAATAGACTGCGCCATAGACCAACTCAAACCTGGTCTAAAGTCTAAAGTCAATGGCGCAATATTTTTTTGTTAGAGCGCGTTGGTAGAAACTGCGCCTCTGGGCGCGTCCACAGTGCGCGTTGACTTTGCTTATTACACACAGGGATGCGCATCACACAAACATGCCAAATATTAAAAACAAAAGGATTACAGCGTAAAAGAATATTATTGTGTAGGCTACATAAATATAAAAATGTAATGATGAATAGTCTCAAGATGAGAATAGCAGCTATTACATTCAGCCTTCATCCGGTCCTGTATCTGCACACCTACACACAGATCTGCCTGTATCTCTTTGAATATATGTGCAGAGGTGTGTGAAGGTCCAAATGAGACCCAAAAAAAGACCCAAATGAGTGAACAATTGCCATAAAGTAAAAGTATACAGCTATAAAATGAATGTGGTTATATGTTTGAAATGGAATACTTTACTATTCCGTGCTATTTCCAGAGTATACAATATGTATGTACATTTTCTATGGAATTCCTACTCTATATGAGCTTGTCTAATTGTGCAGTAAACAACTAAACAAGGAATATGGAAATCATATTTCCATATTTAGTAGCATGCTAAAACTATTCAGAGAGTTGAATGTCATTTCATATTGAGACCTCTGGCACATTTGAGACATTTAGAGGAGATCTCTCCTTTCTGAGAGAAAACTGAGTGATGCTTGTCCATTATAGTTTTCATAAAAACACCACCAATTAACAGATTTTGGGAGATCCTTTGCTTTTTGCCATTTGCACGTGTTTCCACATGTAGCACAGAGGCTCAGGACAGTAGCGGCTCTAGTTAATGTGTGTTTCTGTGGTGATGCATTGTTGACATGGCAACAGAACCTCTGCAATGTGTCCGTGTGGCACGCATGTCCTTCACAACACACACTCAAGTGCCTGCTTCCTTTTTTCCTCATGTTTTAAGAGTTTCAAAGACCTCGCTTACTGTGCGTGTGAGTTTGAAACCAAGTGATAGAGACCAGTTTGAACAATGTAAGGCTGAACACCGTTACTGACAATCCTCATTTTGGCTGCGTGAGATTCTCCAGCTTTGTTGTTGTTGAGCTGTTAAAGCTCCGCCCTCTTCTGGAAAGGGGGTCGGAAGCAGCAGATTTTTTTTTCATTTAAAGGGACACACACAAAAACGGCGTGTTTTCGCTCACACCCAAATAGGGGCAAATTTGACAAGCTATAATAAATGATCTGTGGGGATTTTGAGCTGAAACTTCACAGACATATTCTGGGGACACCAGAGACTTATATTACATCTTGTGAAAGGGGCAATATGATCTCCTTTAATAAATCAAGTGAATAGACAAAAGAATGATAACGATAAACACAACTATAACAATATTGTTGGAAACACTTTTAGAGCGATTTTTTTTTTTTTTTTGCAGTGTAGTTTTGTCGTCAGCCACTTTAAATGCTTGAGCTCTGAAAGTAGGATGGATTATGATTCTGATCATTATAGTTTTTGTTATTGTTCTTGGTTCTTCTTCATTATTAGTTTATCATAATGAACATTGACTAAACTCGGGAAATCAATAATGTTAATCCAACCCTATTGTGTGTGTGTGTGCATGTATGCTTCACGACACCATGGTAAATGTCAGCAATATTCACACCTGTTTGACAAAAGACAGGTTCACCAGTCTGTGTTTGTGTTTGTTCTGTGTCAACCTGGTGTGAAGTTTATTAACCTCTACTGAAAAAGAAAGTGAATGACACAAAGATTGTCAAAGGTTCTTGTGCTGTTTGAAGGAGATTTAAAATTTGGTGAAACATTTTTCACATTTCACAAATAAACAGCAAGTAACTGAATTAAATGTCATTTTGAAGTAGAAAAACTGAAATATTATTTTCTGGTAAAATGTAGCTATACTATCTTTGTTTTATGTGTAACTTAAAAAAAAAATATATATATATAACATAACAGTGTTATTCTGGCAGAAACTAGCGTGAGACATTTTAGTTGAGCAGACACTACGTAAAAAGCCTCGATTAGATCAACCTGAAGTCATCGTGATGAGCTGCGGTTACGCAGAAGCACAGCGGTGTGTGGACAGATGAGAGACGGACAGGTGTTTGGAGGGGAAGATGGAGGGACGGAGGAGAAGGACTGGCACGCAAGAGATGTAATCACACACTAATTGTGGAAGAAAGAAAAGAAGCGATGACAGAACGATGATTATGTAAAAAAGCGGTAGAGAGAGACAGAGAGAGAGAGTCGACTGCTGTGATTATTGCTTCTGTGGTTTCTCACGAAACCTGCTCAGAACATGTCTGGGTCATTGTTCACCCCAAAATCAAAAGAAAAAACACTACACATTATATCTTTGCAGTTTGAAAATTACGGAAGAGGATTAGGGCCAAGCAATTATAAAAAAATAAAACCATCTCGAGATTAAAGTTGTTAAATTTCAAGAAAAAACTCATTAAATTTCGAGAAAAAAGTTGAAATAAAATGTTGAGAATAAACTCATTAAATTACGAGAAAAAAACTTGTTAAATTTCGAGAAAAAAGTCAAGATAAAATGTTGAGAAATAATTAATTTACGAAAAAAAAACTTGTTACATTTCGAGAAAAAAGTTGAGATAAAATGTTGAGAATAAACTCATTAAATTACGAGAAAAAACTTGTTAAATTTCAAGAAAAAAGTTGAAATAAAATGTTGAGAATAAACTTTACAATTCGAGAAAAAGATTGAGATAAAATGTTGAGAATAAACATTAAAGGTCCCGTTTTTCATGGTTTTTTGAAGCTTTGATTGTGTTTATAGAGTGCAATATAACATGTGTTCATGTTTCGCGTGTAAAAAAAAACAGTATTTTTCACATAATTTACTTATCTGTATGCCGCTGTTTCCACTGTCATAAAAACGGGCTGATGACTTCCTTGTTCTATGAAGTCCCTCCTTCAGAAATACGTAACGAGTTCTGATTGTGCCAGCGGTTCCTGTGTTGTGATTCGACAGCAGTTTAGCGCTCCTTGCCCGGAAAGGCCACGCCTCTTACCATAACGTGGAGATGCACGCGCTCAGTGTTATTGTAAACATGTCTTTAATTTTACCCTATCAATTTGAGCTGGAATCAGACCCGGTGATTGGACTGCGGGTTGAAAATAACAGCGTTTCGACGACATGGCGACAAACACACTCTACAAACGCAACTCTTGTGTATTCCTGTGGGCGGAGGTTAGTCAAAAAACTGTTTTAGTGATGTCATTAAAGAAGGAAGTAGAGGGATGTAGTCCAAACTGGCCGTTCGATGTAGGCGACTTCTGTTAAATAAAATATCTCGCTTGGCATTGAACTTTGAGCTTTAAAATTTTACAGATTTTATTTATACTCTAACAACAACATTACACACTAACTAAAGTTTGAAACATGGGATCACGAAGAACCGGACCTTTAAATTACGAGAAAAAACTTGTTACATTTCGAGAAAAAAGTCAAGATAAAATGTTGAGGATAAACTTGTTAAATTTCGAGAAAAAAACGTTAAATTTTGAGAAAAAAGTCGAGATAAAATGTTGAGAATAAACTCGTTAAATTACGAGAAAAAAGTCGTTAAATTACGAGAACAAATTCGTTAAATTATGAGAAAAATATTAAATTTCGAGAAAAAAGTCGAGATAAAATGTTGAGAATAAACTCGTTAATTAATGACTTTATTCTCAACATTTTATCTCACTTTTTTCTCAAAATTTAACAATTTTTTTCTCGTAATTTAACGAGTTTATTCTCAACATTTTATCTTGACCTTTTTTTTCGAAATTGAACAACTTTAATTTCGAGATGGTTTTATTTTTTTTATTATTGCTTGGCCATAATCCTCTTCAGTAGAAAATGAAGTCTATTTTAGGAAATTCATTTTCTTAACGCAACATATAATTATATTATAATATTATTATTATTATTGGGTTAAATACTGTATGACCTGTGATATTCACCCCTATTATATACAACATTTAGTCTTATTTTTAGTATCTTTAATCAAGATAGATAGATAGATATTTCAAACTTTCAATTAGACTGTGTACATTGAGACAGATAATGTGATTAATTCATTAATATTTCTACCATTATGTCACCGTCTGTACTCACTGATCACATGAGGGTTGTTATTGTTACTCCGTGTTTAATGACATTCAGTCACGAGCCGTGGCATTGTCCGTATCATCATGCTAATGGGCAACTTCCTCTAAAAACACCCCAGATTTAAAACCTGAACACTGCTTCGCTCTGCAAACGACTTTGTTTGTGTAGAACAGGCCTGAAATAAAGATTACAGATCGGCCCTCGAATACCCTCAGCATGATTATTCATGGGTTTAATGTGAGATATTGTCACATAATCATCTGATGAAAACACTATTGTGGTCGACAGCTCTCAGAGGGAACACGCTTTTCAATGTCGCGTGGAGCGCTGGAGATCTGCGGCCTTCAGACGAAAGAAAGAATTCAAAGCATCTTAGATTTTCAGTGTATTTCAAAGCAATTCATTCAGCGTTTGGATTATAAGAAACATAAAGCGGAACATTATTACAGTTTTTCTCAGTCGATTTGGTACATTTTTCAGATCACAACTGAACTTCTCAAAACTATTTGTTCAACCTCCACAACATCTAGTCACTTGTGCACATCATAAAAGCAATTTCTCATTCTTTTGAACAAACTGCAAATGCTTTGGTACGTTTATTCAATTGATTTTGTACAGTTGTCTTCTGTTTCCTATCAGTTGCAAATATCATGTTCAAAATGCATTATATTGGCACTCTGTTGAATAGTCTTACCCCTCAAAACATTTTACCATCTAGTCTTACAACATATTTTATTCAGTTTGAAGCAGTTTTTTTTGTACAGCACTTTGGACGACTCCTGTTGTTTTTAAATGTGCTCTAGGAATAAATTAAACTCGAAACTTGAAATTAACTAAGGATTTTGAGCAAGTTACAGGCTTTTGCAGGTAATCCATTGTGTTTAACTATATATACTTAAAGAAATAAACTTGATTCGGATGATTTGAGAAATAACCAAAGTTACTGAGAAAAACTATAAGACCTGACCTGCCTCGCAAAATCACAGCCTGCCATCAAAAACTCATGGCGTTTCATCATCATGGGAGCCCTTGATTGGTCTAGGCTGCAGGTAGATAAAGTAAAAATAGATAAAGTTAAGTAGAACTATTCTGTTTACGTTCATTGTACATTATAAGCCTGTTGAATACTCAGTTTTTCCCCTAAAGATGAAAGATAACATGCCCGGACTCATGTCTGCTGGTATCATTGTCGCTTTGCAGTTTTGTTTGCATTTTTGGAGATTGTTTTTCTTAAAAATTTTCCAGCATGGATTCAAGCCTGGTTTGATGCTGGTTTAGTCCTCTACACAATGCCTATCTTATTCCATTAGGTGGTACCATTGTGTAAAAGGGGTATTGCTACATGTAATTTGTATATCTGTGTTTATTGTTTTATCCTAGGTGTTTTCTGTTTGCTCATTTTCCTTTGACTTAGTTTTCCCCATGTGTTTTCATTGGTTCATTCTATTCACCTGTGTCTTATTTATCGCCTTGTTATCTTCATTTGGTTTTTGGATTATCACTGTTTGTTTTTTAGTTTCTATTAAAGTATGATTGAACTGATCTTTAAGCCTTATCCTCAATAGACTCCACATTGATCTATATTAACACTATATTCCTATTAACCCTGTTCTGTGTCTAAAGGTCTGTCACCTCAGAAAGACAGTTTCTTCACAGGACATGAATAATGCAATTGATTATTCATATTGATGCTTGTTATCCAGTTTAAGTGTAAATAGCTGCTATTGGAGAGTTTCTTGTATCACTTTGTATTAATGAATATGCATAAATATAGACATAAAAAGAAAGTCATACTGTTAAGTTTTTGGGTTGTGATAACTTCATCAAACAAATAGGTAACTTATAAATATGTAACTTACACAATAAACTCAGTATAACAAACATACAAAGGTTGCACATGTATTTAGATATCAAATGATATCTGAGAACAACTTTGATTATGAATTTATAGAGGAGGTCAGATAGTAGCGGTGTATTTGACTGTAATCAGATGTGATCTTATTTTTGGTTTCAATATGAATGGAGGGCAACTATCACACATGACCAACCTAAAATTATATGTATCCTTTGCTTCTTTTTATTTGCAGTCATTTTCTTTTCTTTTAAATTGTACTCAAAACTGTAAAATTACAAACAATATCTGTAAATGAACAACATCGGCTGTTATTTTAAGTATTATGCCATTAATGACAAGTTACAGTAATTTTCATATTTATACTGAAAAATTACTCTATTATTTATACAGTACTTTTTTGTTTTCTTAATTTGCTTACAAATGTATGTAAAATTACACAAATAATGGCATTAATAATTTTAAAAAATCACCACAAGAGGGCACAAAGGGACTGTTGGCATGGGGGACATTGCTGGCACTATGAAATATATATTTTTAAAAAATGGTCAAATGACTGTAACAAACAGCTGTAAAATTAAAGTAAAATATCTAATAAGTGCACAAAAGAGAGAAAAACTTATTGGAATTGGACAGTGGTTTAGTTCTTGATGTTTAATAGAAAATAATAAGGTTTAAGTTACCATTATGATGATCAGTATTTACAGCAGTCTTGTAATTGTATGGCATCAGCATTATGGCAAACAGATATTCAAGTTATTATGAAAATGTTTTGAGCTGTCTTTTAGATGTACAGAGGGATCAAGAAATACAGAATGAGTCTAAACAACAACAAAGCTTGTTTTGTGACATTCAGAGTTGACCTGTTTATCTGAATAAGTTGTCGATTATGACCGTTGTTGAGATTCATATGCTGATTCTTGATGTGTCTAAATGATCTTCTATTTACTGCATAATATTATAAAATATTTCAAAATATCAAAACACTGCAGCATTTTGTGTAGTAGTATAGTAGGGCTAACAATGTAAAATTAATAATTATCATAATATTACATAATTTAATCCAAGATTAGACTGGATGAGATCAATCAGGCCACTACATGATAACTAATAAAAAACCAAAAACATATAGGCCCGGTTTCACAGACAGGGCTTAGCTTAAGCCAGGATTAGGCCTTAGTTCACTTAGGGTATTTAAGTAGTTTTTTAAAAGTACCCTAGAAAATAACATTGCTGGTGTGCATCTTGATACAAAACAATGGCACTGACATATTTTAAGATATGTCAGTCCAAGTTACGTTTCAGTTAAAACAGCTCAAACATGCATTTTAGTCTAGGACTATCTTAAGCATTGTCTGTGAAACCGGGGGATGATCAGAATTTAAAGCAAACTAAAGCAAACACTGATCACCATAATGATGACATGAAACTTTATTTTCTTTAAAACTTTAACATCTAAACCTCAGTTATTTCTCATTAAGAACTTTAATATGAAAGAAATATAGTTGTCGATGCAGTGAGGTCTAGTTCAATATGCTATTGTTGTTTTATCACATGTGTGATATTGTTAACAAATGGTTAACTGCAAGAGGTTTGCATTTTAGAGTGAAAGTGTTTGATCATAATAGGTTGGGAAATACCTGTAAAATAACAACGTTTATATAAAACTTTTAATCAAAATTACTGTAAGACTTTTTACAATTTCATTTTCATTTTTTTTTAATTAGGATATTTTTACATTTTTTGTTTGGCAGCCGTAGCTGTCGGTCATTTGACTGTTTTTTGTTTGTTTATTTGTTTGTTTTTTACGATTTTTTAAAATGTATTTATTTATTTATTTTTTACAGTGCATGTCTTTTGATATTAAATGATAACTCTGATTATGAATTTATAGAGGAGGTCAGATAGGATCTGCATATTTTTTGTATCAATATGAATGGAGGGCAACTATCACACATGACCAACCTAAAATTATATCTGACATTTGGATTTAAAAGAATAGTCAAAGGCTTTGAATAGTTCATTCAAAAATGAGAATTCAGTCATGTACTCAACCTAGTGTTGTTCAAATGCTGTATTATTTTTTCAGACTATAGAAAGAGTGGTCCAAATGAGCTCATGCTCATCCATATAATGACAGTGAACAGTGAATATCTTTAAGCTTTAGTAGAAGTTGGCTATAAAGCCGTATATTTTAATGTTCTGAAAGCATACTATAAGGTTTGGTGAAAAACAAACCAACATTTAATTGAGTGAACATGCTGATCTGGTCTGCTGTGCACTACTGCACGTACCCGGAAATACACACAAGCACACAAGGGTGGTGTCTCCTCAAGATATCTGAAAACCCCCTCCTCTCTCCCCAAAAAAACAGGTGTCGGTGTTGTAAATATTTACAATCCTTTTGTTCTGGTCTGGGTATTTAAGGGAAGATTTGGGAAATTCTGTATCCAGAAACCCCCATGCAGTGATGGGTGTGTGTTAAAAAAAACTCTCACACACCATTGTGTGTGTATGCATTTCTTACTCTTAGAGTCATCTTTGAGCAATGATGTTATGTACTGTATTTTATTATTTCTGGATTGGCTTATAATTGTCTTGTCTAATCGGTAATGACACATTTTTACCTGAAAAAATTATTTGATTCGTATTTGTGATATTGACACGGATTTGTATTGTGCAAAAGAGATGTTTACAGTAAAAGAGCCAACTATCACACATCACACCTCTGGTGTTAATGTCTGTTGTTCAACAGAGCACTTGTTTACTTCCTGTTTGAGACACTTATTCTATACTGCTGAAAGGATATGGTAAGAACGAAATGCCCACACTCAGACTTGTTTCTTGTAAATCAGGGCCATTTCTGTCAAACAAAGCACTGTGTACATTCAGTTTCACTTTTCACTGCAGAAAGTCTTGTTTCACTTTAGAAGATCAACAACAGCATTATGGTTCTTTAATAATAATCACACTCGAGGGGAAGACAATATATGCAGTTTAGTGAATAGACTAGTTATTTTGGTTGCTTATTTGGATTACAAGATATGTTATGATGGGGTACATAATCATATCCATGTGTTTTGTGATGTTGTTCTTGAGTCCCTTGTTTGTTCTGAGCAGTTAAACTGAACTCTGTTCTTCAGAAAAATCCTCCAGATCCTGCAGATTCTTCAGTTTTCAAGCATTTTTTCCATATTTGAACCCTTTAGAGCAGTGACTGAATGATTTTGAGATCCATCTTTTCACACTGAGGACAATTGAGGGACTCAAACACAACTAATAAAAAAGTTTCAAACATTCACTGATGTTCCAGAAGGAAACATGACGCATTAAGAGCTTTTTGAATTTGAAGATGAAGGTAAATTGTATTTAATTTGTCTTCTGGCAAACATTTAAGTATCTTCTGTTGCTTCTGAAGGGCAGTACTAAATGAAATATATATATATATATATATATATATATATATATATATATATATATATATATATATATATATATATATATATTTATTTTTATTATAATTTTTTTTTTTAACAAAATAAGAAAAAATTGGACATCTTTATCCTGTTCAAAAGTTTTCACCCCCGTCTCTTAATGCATCGTGTTTCCTTCTGGAGCATCAGTGAATGTTTGAACCTTTTTTAACTTTTTTAAGCGTCACTGTGGAGTCGTGAACCCGGATTGACAACAGACCCGGAAGAGAAGGCAATGCTGAATAAAGTCATAGTTTTTGTTATTTTTGGACCAAAATGTATTTTCGATGCTTCAAAAACTTCTAACTAACCCACTGACGTCACATGGACTACTTTGATGATGTTTTTATTACCTTTCTAGACATGGACAGCCTACCGTACATACATTTTCAATGGAGGGACAGAAAGCTCTTGGACTAAATCTAAAATATCTTAAACTGTGTTCTGAAGATTAACGGAGGTCTTACGGGTTTGGAACCACATGAAGGTGAGTCATTAATAACATAAATTTCATTTTTGGGTGAACTAACCCTTTAATAACTTTTTTAATGCATTCATTTTTAATGAAGGCCATCTCATTTCGAAGGATTAGGAAGACAGCCTTCATTTTGCTTTCTTCACTCAGCAAATTTTGAAAGAAGTGTCTCCTTCGTGTCCTCCAATCACTGGACTAGACGAGCCTCTCTATGATGCAACCTTTCATTTTAAAGCATCCAATGTATCAGTTTCATCTTGCTATTTAGGAAAAACTTCAATCACTGTGATATTGTTCCTCTAACGGATTTCTTTGCTCTTGATTTGTTATTTCCTTTCAACTTATATGCCATGGCCTGTATAAATGAGAGACTCCCCCACATCCTGTGTTTTTTTGTCATGCTCCTGTCAACATACAGTGGCATGCGAAAGTTTGGGAACCCCTTGCAGAATCTGTGAAAATGTGAATAATTTTAAGTCGATATATAAACACTTTGAACTGTAGCATTGATTCAACATTAATTTCATTATGTTCAGTTTTTAATGTTTTTGTCACAAAAGTGATGTATGACATTCAGTGAAGTTGATTGATTTTTTTATTGGGGAAATTTTAACATTGGGGTGAATAACTGAGGGTGCAAACATGATGTTGAAACAACGTTTCGTAATTGCAGTATTCATTTACTACTATTAATGGTGACGCATCAATGTTGACTTGGAATTGGTACAAAGTAACATGCTATCAGGGATAAAACATCAGCACAATTTACAATCTTCATATCAGTCTTTACTGGGTGAAGGAGCAGCACTGAAACAGAAAATGAAAGTGAATATAATGTCAGTTATTTTCCTCACAATTCATTCACAAGTCATTGTTTTCATTCAAACGGAGTCTGTTCTTTACAGAGAAGCTGATGTGGATTTCAGAAAGTTGAGTAGATGAACTAAAGTCAATGTAGATGTCCTCTCAAAGAAATGTTTGTCCTCATTATTGAGTATATTTTATGGTATAATTTACTGAGGGGTTTGATTGGCATGTAATCGTCTCTTGAGAATTAATTCATCCAGTCAGTTCTACTGCTGGTTAAAACATTAACAGAGACCATTTCAGGTGCTGGCTAGGTTAATAGATCACAGCCTCATCCAAAACTGAGCTCCAGACTAAAGTATTGTAACATAACCACTCCCACCATTTGTATTCCATTCCTCCAGTGGATATATAAACCCCTTGAGATGATCTGAGCATCAGTCCACACTGATCTGAAGAACCTCATCTGACTTCAACACCATCTGTTACCTCGGGTCAGTATTCACAAACTATTTGATGACATGTTAATGTAGTATAGCATGTTTAGAATGAATAGTAACTTAGTTTGTATTTACATTACAGGTGTACTCAACTTTAAAACTTCACACACTCTTCCAGCTCCTCAGAGATTGTCTGGTGACAGTAAGAGATCAATTATATGTTTAAAATAATAAATAAACAATTATAATTCTGAATGATTAAATGATTGAGAATGTCATCCAAGTGTTAGATTTTTTTTGCATTCAGTTATGTATACAGCTATATGTACAGTTATATATACAGTTATATATATATGAAGAGTTCCGATGCAAAAGCCTCTAAGTGCCATCTAAAATTTTCTTCTAAAATGAGCATTTTTATCATGCTCGTATTTTTAGGTTCAGTAATTTCACTTTAATGGCAATTAATAGGTCCTTTTCATTGCCATTAAAGTAAAATTACTGCAGAATTATCTAATGATTCTTTATGAATTACTAATGGGTTCCCTGTATTTTCACTTCATTGCCTTACATACTGGAATTTAGTCAGTGATAATGTGATGCTGAGGAAAACAGACACACTTACAGTACTATATATGAAATATAGAAACTAATCTGAGGTAAGCTGGTTTTGGCAAGGGTTCCTTTCCAAAGTTGATTTCTTACAGAACACACTCACAAAACAATTATTTACAACACAAGCAAAAACCTATTTATTTATTTATTTATTATGCATTTTCATAATACAACTACTGATAACAGTAAATAAGAAATGGCCACAACTCAATGTAATTGTTTGACTGTTCATTAGTAGTTACTTCATAGTTATTGTTCTTGAACCTTAATTAGTAGATAATTAATAGTAGTTCTTCAGGAGGTATGACAGAATTCATTAATTATTGATTAGCTAACTGTTACTTAACATACTCATAAAATTATATTACATACTGATTAGTTAACACATCTTCCTTTAACTAAGTGTTAATGAAGAATTACCTAATAGTTCTTCAGTAATTCCTTATTAGTTATGCAGCAAGTAAGAAACAATATTCTAAGTGTTACCTAACTATGTAATGTTCTATTCATTAAAACCAAGTTAATTTAATCAAGTTAGTGTTTTTATATGTGTATGTTTTTTACATTTATTCATAATAACTAAATGCAATAACAAATTAAACAATGTATAATATTTGCACAAGCCGTTCATATCCAATCATAACCGATCAGTCATAGCGCAGTGGAGGCATTGCTTCCTCTCACTTGACGTCTATTTTGCACTCTTGACATTTTAGAGTGTCACCCCTTCATTACTGTTCACTTTTTTTCTGCACAGTAGCTGATTTGTAGTTTGTACCACCAAAAGATTCTCTGAGATTTTATATTTTTTCGTATTTCCCATTCATTTCCTATATGTCTGTCATTTTTGACTGCAAATGAGCCAAGTGTGACTATTTTTTTTTTCAACCCTTTAATATATCCAAATCATGTCCATGATTTTTTTGTGTGTGTGTTTACATAGCTAATGTGACAAAAGCCACAAAGTGTCATCCCATTTCGATGAAGCAAAAAAATATAAAATTTCAAAACGTAAGATTTTTCGGTTATTTTTGACCGTAGAGGACCAGAGGGTTAAAAATCAATGGGCTCAAGGGAGGCAAGTCTCTTGCTAGGCATAAGAAAAAATAATACAGGCTGTCTCATATATTTCACTCGCAGGAATCACGTGACATCATGGATCTCTTCAAAGCAGTGGCCACCGTGGTGTCAGATGTGGCGGAGGGGATGGTGAATGGAGCCAGTGAAAGCCTGAAAGATGCCAAAAGTAAAATAGACAGCGCCAGCACACCCGGCGATGGAGTGAATGCTGTCTTTGGTCTGCTGACGTCTCCAGTGACCGGTGCGGTGGCCGGAGGAACTAAAGAGATTCTCAATGTGCCCGGAAAAGTTGTGCAGGGTGTTGCAGATGGTTTTATGAAAGTGTTAGATGATTAAGATGTATGAAAGTCTTTTAAAAAAGGTTTAAAAACCTTTAACACTTATATTGTGTACACCATTCGATAACTTTTATCTGTCATCTGTCATCTTTTTATCTTTTCATCTGGAAAAAAATGTTACAAAAAGTAAATTACATGAAAAAGACAATATTTCATACACTCATAGTTAGTTAAGGTTTGACGATGTGTCTAGAAATTATACATCAAAAATCAACACTGATCTTTCACAATTATGTTAAATAAACTTCACAATGTCACACATTTTGTTGCTTGTGTAAATTGCATTTGGACCTTCCCACTCATGAATATCAGCTCAGTGATGACGTAGTACTGTGACTGCACATCTTAATAATATTAAACAGTGTTGTGAAGCTGAAGAATTTTTAAAATACTTTTTTTTAATAAAATGGTGTTCCATTAGAACATACAGACATCAAGAAACAGCATACAAATCTCAGCAATGGTGACATGCAGCAATGGGGGATCGTGTTACCATTGTTGAGATTCATATGCTGTTTCTGTGTCTGTGTGTGAATAAATTAAGCAGTTTCTATATATATATATATATAAAAAAAGAAGACGTATTTTTCAGTATTTTTTTTAGTATTTTTCAGATCATCAAAACACTGTTTAATATCAAGTTGTGTAATCACAGTGCTGCTATCATCACTGAGGAGATATATTTAGAAGATATCACCTATAAATCAGAGATTGAAGTCTGACTGTTGTATGTAGTATGAAGATTACATCTTTATCAGAAGATTAAGATTAAGAATCTTTATTGTCATTGTACGCATACACATTGTGCACAACGAAATTAAATTAGCCACTAAAAGACGCGTAAAAAACAATAACAATAAATAACTAGTAAAAAGTAATAACAGACAATATAAGTTAAGGAGTACAAACAGTAGTGCAACCACATGTACTGCCACATAAAATGAGGTAGACTGTAAAAATACTGTAGCTACTTTAGACAACATCAATATTGCACATATATTCATAATTCTGACATGCAAAAATATACTTGTACAATTATAAACAAGAGTTAATAATTATATGAGCATTAAGCATTAATACCACAGCAGTAGAAAAAAAAGCCTTTGGCCATAATCACAGTCTTATGTGTCCTAAAATATATAAACAATACACAACATATGTAAATGGTTATTTACAATGTGAGAGTCAGATTTGACTTAGAACAGCCAACTATCATCAATAAGCAGCCAATATTGTCTCACATTTTCTCTTGCTAAAGTTAAAAAGTCAAGAGCCAAACTGCTCATCTAATGCAAATACTGATCACAATATTGATGACCAACCAAACTAATATTTTCAATAAGACATCAACATCTAAACCTCAATAAGTGCTTCTGTAGACGTGTGACAGAAATAAAGTCAGTCTGGTTAGTAATAAGTGAAGCTGGTAATGCTGTTTGTGGAGTTGTTTAATCAGATCTTCAGAGATTTCATGTCTTTTATCTTCAGTTCATCTGTGGCTGAAGAAAGTTGTAGTTCTTGTGTTTCTCTTTTCTTCAGTGATTCTGCTAATGATAATTTCATCACATAATTATCTAATCAACCCTGAGGGTAAGTTTTTTTTCTTTGTATATATCAGTGTTTCTCAAACCTGTCCTCCTGGAGGACCCAGCCCACATTTTGTATGTCTCCCTATATCTGACACACACATTTCAGGTCTTGCAGTCTCTACTAATGAGCTCATGAGTTCAATCAGAAGGTCATACAAAACATGCAGCGCTGGTGGTACACCAGGACAGGTTTGTGAATCACTGGTATAGATGGCAACGCTGTTAAAACGATCCTGTTCACACGGATCTGCAAAAACAACTAAAAATGCTGTATTCTGCTGCCAGGCCTGTAGTTGGTGATGTCGCTTAGTAAAGAAAGACTACGTGCATACGAACATGTGCATTATTTTACAGCACACTCGTGCAAAATGCGTATGCATTGACTACATTTAAAAAGCTTGCACTTTGAAACCTGGTTTCTAAAGTTTGCATTTTTTTAGAAATCCAAAATGCTGCTGTTGTGTAAATGAACGGCCAAACACATAAAAAGTTTTCAGTTTTTAGTTGAAACGGTGTAGTGTAAACAGCCCCTGGTCGTTCCCACATAAACACAGAGCGGTGTTAATTTTACACTGGGATTTTGCTGTGGCTGTTCTCTCAAATAACCCACTGCACTACAGTATAGGCTGTGGAAGCGATTTTGGGCACAGATTCGGACTGCTTTATAAAAGCAAAGATTTTTGTTCACAATATACAAGCTCTAAATCTACAGTATTAAGAACACATTAACTTCAGCACACTACATCTTCACATCTGCATTGACAGTACTGTGTGAAAGAGAAGCTTCAAGAAAACCCCTAGTTTACTGGAGAGACAGTTGAGGTAAAAAATAAAAACTTTCCTGTAAACTGGGACGATTCATAAGGGCCAGTGGTCTGCCCTCCCACTTCCTGTTTACTGGGGAGTTTTGATTTCAGTTTCGCCAGTGAGTTTATAAAGACCCTAGAGATCTAAGAGAAACTCATTGATTCAAAGAAGCTCAGCTCACCAACATCAAGACCATCTGTGACAGCAGGTTAGTGTTGATCATCTGTTTGGTGACATTATAATTGACTTTGTGTATGTTTAGCATTAACACAAATGCTCGATTTCATTTACATTACAGCCGTTTAAAACAACTTTACAGACTCTTCCGACTCTTGAGAGGGTGTGTGGTGACGGTAAGAAATCTATTAGATGCTGTAATCATAAATCATAATATACAATAATGAGTGAATATTGTGTCATGGATATAGTTCTTTAATGTATGTATAGAACTATATACTGTTCAAAAATACAAAAGTACAAAAATTAATTTATTATTATTTATTAATTTATTATTATAGTAATTTATTCCTGTGATCAAAGCTCAGTTTTCAGCATTATTACTCCAGTCTTGAAGAGCTGCATTTATTAGAAATAGAAATATTTTGTAACATTATAAATGTCTTTGGTGTTATTTTTGCGCAATTTCATACATCCTTGCTGAATAAAAGTATTAATTAAAAAAAACAAAACATTTGAATGTCTGTGTTTGTGCAATATAGGCTACTCGTTCATTGTTACTGGATTTTTACTGAGTTTGCAGTCACAAAAAAAAAATTACCCTATATGAAATGTGTATAGAAACATTTACACTCTATTACTAATATTTCCAGGTTTCCATGACTGGGGGAAATCAAGAATAAAAAATGGACTAAAATCTATACTGTCTAAATATTGTCTCCATATTCTGCTTGCAGGAATCAGAAGGCAAATAAGCGCGAGACAGCATGGACATCTTCAACATCGTTGGTTCTGTGGTATTGGGTGTGGGAGAGTGCGCGGTGGGCGTGGCCAGAGCCGTGGTGGATGTTCCTCTGGGAATGGTGAAGGGAGCCGCTTACAGCACCTTTGAGGCCGGCGGTAAAATCGCCAGTGTCGGCTCGGCAGCTGAAGCGGTTGGGGCTACTGTTGGTCTGCTGGTGTCTCCAGTGACCGGTGCTGTGGCCGGAGGAACTAAAGAGATTGTCAAGGCGCCAGAAAAAGTTGTGCATGGTGTTGTTAATGGTGTTAAGAGAGTTTTTGACGATTAAGATGTATGAAAGTTGGAAGGGTTCATATCGATTCTGCTCAAACAGCGCCACCTGCTGTCAATGAGAATAAATACAGCCTGCAAACATCTGAGAACTGGAAAAAAATGTGAAATAGGAAAAAGAAAATGTTCCACTTAAAGATGGTTTTGACAATGTCTCTACAAATTTCTTATTGTAACATCATAAATCGTCACTGATCATTTCACAAATATTTCAACTACGCTAACTAAAATTCACTCACACATTTTGTCTCCGGTCGTCCTGTTTTCAGTGTTTGAATACTTGACAAACATCATATCAAATAAATCTTTGATTTTTCTTCAGAAAACAGATACTGCAAGCTTATACTGTATGTCAAGACTCGTTACAGCGGAGATGCTTTCAGATGTTCATCATGGTCACTTCAGGGAAAGATTTGCTTTGTGAATTGTCCATACAAACATATTTATATTCTATTAGACATCATTTTTAGATCATATGCATGTCTGTATTATTGATCAAGTAAAACTTGTAATCTAATCATCAAGTGCAAAATTTAAGATGTATTTAAATGAAGATTTTAATGTAAATACACCTAAATTGTGTTGATTTTCCTCATTCATTCGGACACACAATGTGGATCGCTCCACAAATATGAATGTAAAGATAACTTACTTAAATAATTATTCTACAAAACGGTACATTTTGGAGCTGGGGCTTAGTTGTTCCAATACACAAACAATAAATAAATAAACACTGACCTCCACCTCCATCAGAAAGACTGTTGCACTGAGACAATAAATAAAAATAAAAACACAGCAAGATGGCACTTTATTTTCCATAGCTTTCTTAGAGGAATTTCTCATAACTAAACGCACGGTTATGAACGCCCGTGAATGCATTTTAATGATGGGTTCATTTATGATGAGTTTATTATTATTCTTAATAAAAAACACAACAACAAAACAGTACAATCAATGACAAACTCGCTTATATTGGTGCTTTTACATTATCTTTGAAACCAAATGTTCCTCCATCATCTTGTCAGTCAAACTTGAGGCGAAATGGGCAAGTTTGGTGCGACTCTTGTTCAGCCCACTTTGAATTAAGCAGACGCGTTCAGTTCTGTAACTGAATGGTCAGATGCAGAATAGATTTTTTTTGTTTGTTTAGATTTTTTTCATTTGAATATTATTTAGTCTATTTGTTTGATTTTTAATGATTTCATTATATTTTAATTAATTGCTTGCCATCAACTTGCAATTCCCTCGCGAACCCCCGTTTGGGAAACCCTGTTTTTTTAGAACATTATTTTTAATTCATTCCTTGGCGACGCGTCATGCAGCCAAGCTACAGGTATCGCGTTTATTTAGTTTTTTCTTTTTTATTTAAAATATTCCAAAACTTGTTAACTAGGCTATATCATGAATTATATGATATTTTCCGATTGTCAAATATGTGGAAGTGAATGTGTTTTGTTAAAACACCTTTACTGATCATGTTAGTTGATAAAACAGGGGATCTGTCGGATTTACATTACATAAATTCATCCATTTTTCCCAAAATAAACGTAAGTGGCTGGTGAACTGGGATGAGAGAGTAAACTTTGTTTCATACGCATTGTATCTGATATGAATAAACAACTTAGTCAAATTATAATTTAAAGGATTATCGCAGCTTCCATATGACTGTATGGAATCTGCATTTAACAAACTATAAATAGCTATAAATAAAATAGATTTTATATATAGCCTAGACCTCATTCAAACGTCTGAAACCTCAAATAAACATGGTTGAAAACTGAATAGTTGTGAAATATGAAAAGCACAGAGCGCGTCAATCTCTGGCTCAGCGCCAGAAGCGGCAAAGCAGGAGAACACAGAGGATCTAGGAGACACACTGGATACAGGTAAGGAGTCCGTAAGGTAAGCATTCAGGTAAGTATGCGTTAACGAGACCGGACAATAACTGAGTGACTGTGAGTGTCTTTTATAGTGCTGCTGATTGGACTGATGATGAGTGTCAGGTGCATGTGATCAGAACTCTGGTGAGGGAGTGCGACGTGATTGGCTGGGTGCAGAGCCTGGCGTGTCAGTGACATTCCCTCCCCCCGAGTACGCACTGGAAAGGGGTGAGACCAGTGGTGGGTTGACGGAGGGAATTCTGGGCATACTCGGCCCAGCCCAGGAACTGGCTCCAGGAGTCCTGGTGGCCATGACAGAAGGTACGCAAGAAACGGGCAATCTCCTGTATCTTCCTCTCCGTCTGCCCATTCGTCTGGGGATGGTATCCAGATGAGAGGCTGCTGGTCACATCTAGGAGTTTGAAGAAGGACTTCCAGACGTGAGAAGTGAATTGTGGTCCTCTGTCAGATACTATATCCTCAGGCAATCCAAAGTATCTGAAAACAGGATTGAAGAGCAGTTCTGCTGTGACCATTGCTGTGGGAAGTCCTGGGAGAGGAATCAGTCGGCATGACTTGGAGAATCTGTCAACCACAACCATAACACAGGTGTGTCCATCGGAGACAGGGAGATCTGTGATGAAATCCACTCCTAGATGTGACCACGGGCGAGTGGGAACTGGCAGAGGTTGTAGTTTTCCGGAGGGAAGACGACGGGGGCTCTTAGATATGACGCATTCCCTGCACCCCTTAACGTACCTCCTGACATCCGCTGCCATGTTGGGCCACCAGAAGCGTTGTTTTAGGAATGAGAGGGTTTCATTGACCCCTGGGTGGCCAGTGCCCAGCGACGCGTGAGAGGAGTGGATGATGGGAATGCGTCGTGTCCGTGGGATGTAAAGCAAACCTGTGGGGCAACCCGGCGGAGTGTTGGTGGAGGCATTGTTTCCTCTGACCAGGTTATGGGACTGACAATGAGGTTCTCTGGAAGAATGGGTTCAGGATCTTCAGAACTTTCCTCAGGGCTGTGGATACTGATAGAGCATCGGCTTTGACATTCTTGGAACCAGGACGATAGGAAATGGTGAAGTTGAATCGAGTGAAGAACAAAACCCGTCTTGCTTGACGTGAATTTAATCTCTTTGCATCACGCAGGTACTCAAAATTGTTATGATCTGTTAACACCAGAAAAGGATGACAAGCTCCTTCGAGCCAATGCCTCCACTCCTCCAGGGCGAGCTTGATGGCGAGTAACTCTATGTTGCCGATGTCATAATTCATCTCCGCCGGGTTGAGTTTGCGGGAGAAGAAGGCACATGGATGGAGTCTACTCGGTTTCCCCTGCTGCTGGGACAGGACCGCTCCCACTCCTGTGGTTGATGCATCGACCTCGACTACGAAGGGAAGTTCAGGATCAAGATGAACAAGGAGGGGAGCGGTCGTGAAGGCGGTCTTGAGGTCCTCGAAGGCTTGCTTTGCTGCCGGGTTCCAGGACAGAGACTTGGGCTTGTCATGGAGTAGGTTGATGAGTGGAGAAGAGATGGTACTGTAACTCTTGATGAATCTTCGGTAGAAATTGGCGAATCCTAGGAATCTTTGCAGTTCTTTTACCGTTGCAGGGAGTGGCCGGTCCTCAATCGCAGAAACCTTCCTCTCGTCCATGCGGACGCCACTGTGGTCAATGTTATACCCCAAGAACTGCACTGAGGGCTGGTGGAAAGTACATTTTTCTGCCTTAAGGAACAGGTTGTAGTCCCTCAGGCATTGCAACGTGTTGGCGTCAGAGGTCCTCGGAGTAGATGAGTATATCATCGATGTAGACGATCACGAACTTGTGCAGGAACTCCCGGAGCACCTCATGCGTGAAATCCTGAAATACGGAGGGGGCGTTGACGAGTCCATATGGCATGACGCAATATTCATAGTGTCCAGTAGGGGTTACAAAAGCCATCTTCCATTAGTCCCCCTCAATATCTGAACCTAACTGTTATTTTGTTGAGTGCTCTGTAGTCAATGCAAGGCCGCAAGCCTCTGTCCTTCTTGGCAACAAAGAAAAAGCTGGATGCAGCAGGGGAAGTAGACGGGCGGATGTAACCTTGTGATAGAGCCTCAGTGATGTATTCCTCCATGGCCTTCTCCTCCGGGATGGACAGGGAATAGATCTTCCCTCTGGGCACTGGCTCACCAGGGATGAGATCTATAGCACAGTCCCATGGCCGATGTGGAGGCAGCTTGGAGGCCTTCTTTGGACAGAAGACGTCACTGAAGTGGGAATAACAGCCAGGAATGGCAATGGATCATTTTTCCACTGGACTCTCAGGAGATGGTTGGATTGTGCTGCTCTAACCATGGGCGCCCCAGAATCACGTCAGATGTAGAATCCTCCAGAACCAGCAGATTAATCTCCTCTTGATGCAACACGCCAATCTGTAGGTTAAAAGGTCCCACCATGTGACGTACTTGACGTAGAGGACGACCAGTTACTGCATGGACTTGGTAGAATTTCGGCGAATTGACGGTCTTGAGATTGAGCTGGCGACAGAGGGCTCCGGAGATGAAATTTCCAGCTGACCCAGAGTCGATGAAGGCATTAACTGGAATACAAAAATCAGCAGCAGTAAGGTCATTCTGTTCTCTCAGACTCTCTCCTCTTATTTAACTGAGAAAATGGGCAAATCAGTGACTTGTCGGAAGATTGATTCAACACGTAACCGATTCAGTTCATTTCATGTCACTGCTGAGTGTAAGGAAGTAACAGATATGTATGATCCGCAACTATGGCCGGAGGGGGTTTATGTTCGGCGTTATTTTGAGGCTCGCAGGCCCAGAGTTAACAGTGGCAGTGCGGCCTGCGGATCAGGAGGGAGGACTGATCTGCAACTGCAGCGCCGAGTATCTGGTATTACATCTGTAGCTCTGCAGGAGAGCGTCAGCCATGCGGGTGCTCGGAATAAATCAAACTGAAATGAATATTAATATTGTGTCATATAATGCCCGAGGACTGCGCGTTGGGCACAGTGAATCGGATAAATCATGCCGCTTTATTGTGGATAAACTTTTTAAGACATGTGATGTACTGTGTGTTCAAGAGACTTTTTTACCTCAGCAGGACTTGGAAAGACTAAACTCCCTACATAAGGATTTCTATGGGGTGGGTGAATCTACCATTGACTTGAGCACTGAAATAGTTTGTGGCAGGATATCTGGCGGCGTTGCCGTCCTATGGCACACAAAGTTTGATCAATTAGTTAAGGTGGTCAGAATGAATGTTGACTGGGCTATAGGAATTGAGTTCAGTTGTGGTGGGAAAAAAATCATCATTCTGAACATCTATACACCGTATGAGAGTTCCCAGAATGAAGAAGAATATCTTAACAGGTTGGCTTGTGTCATGTCGTTTATTCAGGATAATGCTTCGACATGTTTTTTTTATTGTGGATGATATGAATGCAGATGTCTCTGATGATAGTTCTTTATTTGCAAATCATTTAGTGCAGTTTTGCTCAGATAATGGTTTGATTCTCTCCAGTAAAGTGTATTTACCTGTTAATAGTTACACCTACATTAGTGAGGCATGGCACACAACTTCATGGTTAGATCACTGCATCTGCACAGCTGATGCACATAATTCGTTGGAGGCCATGAGGATTAATTATGAATTTGCCACTAGTGATCATGTGCCTTTTTCTTTATCTATAAATGTGGGCAATTTACCTGCTCTTTTGTCTGTAAATAACAACATGTGTGTGAGTAAAATAGACTGGTCTAACTTGACTGAGGAGGATCTTAAAGCATACTGTGTTCAGTCTGACACATTGTTGAGTAATATTGATTTACCAAAAGATGCAGTTGTATGCTGTGACATTAACTGTAAGAACTCGCAACATGGTACTGTGTTATGTTCCTTGTATGATAATATTGTGGAGTCCCTTCTTGCCTCAAGCAGGCCTCTGTATAAAATTAAGACGTATAAAGCAGTGGTTCCCAACCACATTCCTGGAGGACCCCCAACACTGCACATTTTCCATGTCTCCTTTGTCTGACACACCCATTTCTGGTCTTGGAGTCTCTGCTAATGAATTGATGACTTGATTCAGGTGTGCTTGATCAAGGAGACATGCAAAATGTGCAGTGTTGGGGGTCCTCCAGGAATGTGGTTGGGAACCACTGGTATAAAGCAAAGCCAGGTTGGAATGAATATGTTGAAGATCTTCACGATGAGGCTAGAAGCGCTTTTAAAGCTTGGGTTGAGTCAGGTAGACATAAACATGGTCCCTTATTTGAACATAAGAAACAGACAAATGCAAATTTTAAATATGCCCTACGTTTTATTAAGAGGAATGAAAACACAATGAGGTCTGACGTACTTGCAAGGAAACTGCAAAATAATAATCCCAATGATTTCTGGAAGGAAATAAAAATAATGAATAATTGTAAAACATCTTTGCCAACAAATATTGATGGTGTAAGTGGGTCAGAAGAAATTTCTCAGTTGTGGCAAAATCATTATTATGAGCTGTTTAACTGTATTAAAAGTAACTCCTTTGTGGTGGGTAATATTGATAAGAATGAAGATGTGACTATTTCTTCACAAGAAGTTTACGATGCAGTTATGATGCTAAAAAATAATAAGGCTTGTGGTATGGATAAAATATCTGTGGAACATTTAAAATTTGCAAGTAGAAAACTTTGTCCTCTGCTTGCTATTTGTTTTACTGGGTTTTTAGTTCATGGTATTTTACCTGAGTCTATTTTATCTGTTATGTTAGTGCCTATTATTAAAGATAAAGCTGGCAAAATAAATAGTATGGATAATTACCAGCCTATAGCTTTGGCCAGTATTTTGTCCAAAGTCTTTGAGAGGACGTTACTGAATAAACTTGCACAGTTTGTCCATACCACTGACAACCAGTTTGGTTTTAAACCTAAACATGGCACAGATATGTGTATTTTTGCTTTAAAGGAGATTTTAGATTTGTATAACAGGCATAATTCCACAATATTTATGTGTTTTATTGATGCCTCTAAAGCCTTTGATCGTGTAAATCATGAAAAATTGTTTTATAAGTTACTCAACAGAGGAGTTCCTAAATTTCTCGTAAGAATTCTGGCTTTTTGGTATGCTCATCAGTTAATGTATGTAAAATGGGGTAATTCTGTGTCTGCTCCTTTTAACATTTGTAATGGAGTTAGACAGGGAAGTATTTTATCTCCTTTTCTTTTTAATGTTTATATGGAT
Organism: Ancherythroculter nigrocauda; assembly: GCA_036281575.1. Taxonomy (NCBI): domain Eukaryota; kingdom Metazoa; phylum Chordata; class Actinopteri; order Cypriniformes; family Xenocyprididae; genus Ancherythroculter; species Ancherythroculter nigrocauda. Next base: position 9,486,093 of record VTFQ01000003.1, read on the forward strand.
GATTTATCAAAGATGCTGAATAGTTGCAGAACAGGTTGTATGGTTGGTAATACTATCATCAACCACTTGATGTACGCGGACGACTTGGCGATTTTCTGTCCATATAGTGCTGGCCTTCAGCAGTTACTGAGGGTTTGTTCTCAGTATGGTCTAGACTTTGACATTAAATATAATGCGAAAAAGAGTAATATTATGATTGTTAGGAGTAGGGAGGACAGAAAACTGTAATTTCCTGTTTTCTCTTTGTCTGGTGTTGTCCTTAAAGTGTGTGATGAGGTTAAATACTTAGGACATTATATAAATGATGACTTGTCTGTGGATAGGGACATTTACAGAGTGTCGTATGTTGTATGCACAAGCTAACATGTTAATTCGTAAATTTAGTATGTGCTCAGAATTTGTGAAGACAACACTTTTTAAAGCTTATTGTACCCCTATGTACTGTATACTGACCATTTGTGGTGGCGTTTTAAAAAAAGCAGTATGCAGAAACTTAATGTAGCATACAATGATGGAATGAGGCTGCTGTTGAAGGTGCCACGATGGAGCAGTGCAAGTCAAATGTTTGTCTGTGTTGGTGTACCTACCTGCTTTGCTGTGCTGCGTAATATCATGTACAGATGTATGTGTAGGTTATCAGATTCTTCAAATAGTATAATCTCAACACTGACGAACCCAGCATTTAGTTCAGTCAGGTTTTTTTCCACTATGTGGAACCATTGGCGTTTTAGCCTGCATGTAAATATATGATATTTTTGGACTGTGTTTCTTGAATGTTGTACTGTTGTATGTATCTATGGACCATGTGTGTCCTTAATGAAGTTTTTGATTGATTGATTGTTCTGAATTACAGCACTTCTTATCGCTCTCATTTTGTCATTTAACAGAGTGATGGAATCAGCAGTGTCATTCTTCATTTGTTCTAACATCAAAACCAGTCCATTTATCTTTTGCAAGGCAGCAACCACTCCCCCAAAGGGGAACATTCCCCAACCTGCACTCGTCGCTTGTGATGTCCATGGATCTGCAAGGATGTATCCTCTGTATGTAGGCATTTCTCTTGTAATGACTGAGACAAATCAGACACAGTTATTTGTTAGTTAACCAATAGCTTTAAGCTCACTCTGGGGTCTGGCTTCCATCCCCCGAGAATTTCTCAGTTACAAGTTTTATTGCACCAATAAATGCTGCATGGAGAGCAGAGAAGAGACACACAAAAATGTGCATCTTTCCTGCATTATCCACACATAACACAGACTTTCTTGCATTATTTGTATAGACAGACTGTTCTATAAATGAACATGCACAATCCCAGGAAATGAAATATTGTCCATTATTACCATTGCTGTATTACAATCATTGTATTCACGTATGTATGTGTATGTTTTATGATACATTTAAGGTAACTTCAATCATGCCATGTCTATGCGTTCGTATTGGGAAGATTTAAATGCTTGTGTATGCGGTATATCCATACTTACGCAACACGAGTATTACAAGAATCTTTAATAGTTCTTATTCAAAGACTCAGCTTGTTAATCTGCTTGGTCCTAAAAGCCCGGACAAGGGGGTGTGTTGTCACCCGGAAATACAACACTTTCATTGGCTGCATCAACCTTAAGAGGTTGGAATTTGACCAGAGGTTAAAAGCTAGAAAACAATGCCACTCCCTCGCTTTTTCTTGCTTCTGGGACCACGGAACAGACGTCTATTGGCTGGAGGCCTTTCCAGGCCAAGGCCTTTAGGCCTAAGCCTGCTGGCCTCGGCCTAACAACCAGCCATGTGCTCAACATCCAACATATAAAAGACTGGCAACAACTTCAGACGAAATCCGCAAGACCTCTCCTCAACCTGTAGATCCGACACTCCTCAGCCTAAAGGCATCTTGCAAGTATCGTACATTTTAACACTAAACAGCGATTTAGTATTAATTTGTAAGACTTACCTTTGCTATTGCTGAAGAAACTGATGACTCCTTTCCAGACTGTCTTCGACTTTTTCCTATAGCTCTAGTAACAGTACCTCTTCCGGTTCAACTCTATCATTACTCATTCTTACCTACGTATGTGTGTGACCTTTGTTGTATGTTATGTATTTGTTTGTTAGTTTAGTTATGTGTTTGTTTGTTAGTTTAGTTATGTGTTTGTGAGTTAGTTAATAAAGATTGTGCACAATACATGTTTGGTTCTGACTCCGTCTGCTAAAAAATTGCCTCTTAAGTGATTTAGATCCTGACTGCCTGCTCTGAGTAGTACGGTAGAATAACAATGTTATTTTTCCATAACCTGGAAATTAACACTTCTTAGAATTAATAAACAATCAACACTGAGTGTTCACTGGACGAACAGGTTAGTTGATTGTAATATTAATCTTAATGTAGCTACATCCAGTTAATCAGATTAACTGATTTACATATTCATAATTAATAATAATTAACAATCATAATGAGTTATGAATAATTATTAATATTTCCCCTTTGAGTTAATTCGCTACACTCCCTTCTGTCTGAACAAAGTGTGTGAACTTGGTAATTCAACAAAATGAATTCCTGGAGCTACTATAGCAGGATACCAGCATCCACTCCAGGGAAAGTCCTTGGGAAAAGTAGTATCTCCTTTACCACCGCACACCCAGTATAGAGGTGTCTTATCTGATGTAAGCAGTTCACTGAATGGGCAGTACCCAGAGACATTCATCTCTCTGATTGAACATTTCAGTCCATTTTTGGTTCGTGTGACATCAATCATCGTTTTGCAGACTGAATTTCCCATTTTGTGTTTACCATTCTGACTACACACACAAGTGTCCCCCATTTCCCATTGCGCTCTAACTTCTAGGTCAGTTCGCTTTGTTGACAGTTCACATGCATTTGAAACAGTCACAGCTCCATTATTCTGATTACATAGATGAGGTCCTCCTCTGTGCCAGTCTCCTAATGCTAAAATCTTCATGATGGTGATTGGCAGGGTGCAGGTCTGATTACTTTTTACATTGTTCATGTTGATTGCCTTGGCAGCATTGTAAGTTAGGGGGACAACAGACCAGACGCTGTGTATGGCATGACAAATCAAACAGTCCTTGGTGTCCATGTTCTCCGCCATGGCAGCAGACAGAGCATAGGCAGTGTTCCCGGAGCATTTCTTTAAATGGGTGGTGTTGTATCCTGTCCAGGTTTGCCCTCTGATGGCAATTAACAGAATCATGGTCAGAGTTATTGTTACAAGTCTCATTCTGCAAAGTTTTTAGGGGATTTTTCTCCAACACTGCCTGTCACTGAACTGCTCTCTCCTTCCGTGGTCCTTGACGTTGTTATGTTGGTCCAGATTAACTAATCAGATTGCATATGGACGTAACGCTGCGTATCTCAGCTCCTTTCCGGCCATATGTTTACTCTCCTAGTTAATCTGAACATCCCCCTTGGCACGGGGCAGCCTTCAGTCTACTCGCGTGTATCCACTGCGGCTGCAGGTCGGTCAGCACTCCCGTCCTCGTCACTGCAATCACCGTGGCCGGCCCCAGATATTTTGGCTCTCCGATCTTGACTGGCTTCAGACTCCTTATCAGCACCTGCTGGTTGGGCACAAACTTGTGTGTTGGTTTCTCTGAGGGGAGAGGAAGAGTTAGTGAGACATAACCATTAATAGAATTCAATTTTTCAACCAGCTCTGTGACATAGTCGTCCAGAATTACCACCATTTCACCTAAAGAAGAAACGCCAGTGCGGCCTTTGACCCATGGTGTCGGGAAAGGCCTACCCATCAGAATTTCAAAAGGAGACATTTTAGTAGTGGAGGATGGTGTCATTCGTATTTCAGCTAAAACAGCTGGCAATACAGTCATCCAATTTTTTTCCTGTCTCTATACACGCTTTAGTTAATCGATCTTTGATCGGTCTGTTAAATCTTTCAACAACTGCAGACGATCTTGGATTGTACGGTATGTTAAAATGCCAATCAATAGCTAAAGTTTTAGTCAATAATTGTGTTACCTTTGATGCAAAAGGTGTTCCATTATCCCTTTCAATTACACTTGGTATCCCAAATCTGGGTATAATTTCTTTGCACAAAATCTTAACCACCGTTTTTGCATTCTCCCTCGCACATGGGAAAGCTTCTGGCCACTTTGTGAATCTGTCAACAATCACAAGCAAATATTTACAATTTTGAACAGGTGGCATATGTGTAAAATCTATTTGCAAATGTTGAAATGGAGCCTCTGGAAATGGTAAGGCTGAATGACTTGCAGGTTGATGGATGTTAGTTTTTGCACAGATAAAGCACAAATCTAACACCAATTTGGTTGTCTTGTGTACATCTGCTATGCAATACAAAGCATTAATTGCCTGAGCTGTCTTGCAGCACTTGTGTGTGAGAGACCATGATAATGACGTATAAGCAGCACAAGTGTTGACTTTGGCAAGGCCACTTTCCCTTCAGAGTCTCTGATAATTCCCTGTTTGTCTGGATGACAGCCTTTTGAGGCCTCTGTCAGCCTCTGTAGGTTGGCTCTGTAATATTTTGACATCAATATCAGGCAAATGAGTTATGTGTGCCATCATAGCAACTTCCCCAAATTCAACTGCCTTTTTGCATGTTTTTTTAGCAGCCTCTTTAGCAGCTGTATCAGCCAATTGATTACCTCTTATTTCCTCTGAATCTCCTGCTGCATGTCCCCTCACCTTGACTATATGGCCACTTTGTTTGGCAACTGCACTGCATTAATTAAATTGCCTATCAAATCAGAATGCGCCATTGGTTTTCCATTCTCTGTCTTAAAATTTCTTTGTTTCCATGTGTTGGCAAAATCATGGACTGCACTGTATGCATACTTAGAATCAGTATAAATTGTGACAATTTTATCTTTTGAAAGCTCACAAGCTCTCGTTAGTGCCACTAGTTCCGCTGCCTGTGCTGATGTGTATAGTAATGATTCTGCTTCTACCACTTCATCAGGGAGTCTAATAACTGCATAGCCACATAAATATACACCATCTGATGGTTTAGAACATGAACCGTCAACATATAGACTATCCCCCTCTTCTAGGACTGTATCTAAAAGATCGGTCCTACAAGCAGTTTCAGGTTCAATTGTTTTCAAACAATCATCTACCGCATCATTGATGTCAGTGGTTTGGTCGGCAGTACCGAGCAACTCTCTCAAAGCAATGACAGCAGTGTGTGGCACAGATGTTGGCTTAATCGTTAAATTTGTAGTCACTAACAACGTTGCCTCTAACCTGAACGACGCTGTGCCGTCATGTGCTGTGTGTTAAGATTATGTAAAATTGCATTTACCTGGTGTGAGGTGTGTAATGTCAGTGGATGTGAGAGGACTATTTTTTCAGCATCTCGTACCATCAGCGCAGCAGCAGCCACTGCTCGAAGGCATGTTGGCAGACCTTGTGCAATGTTGTCTAATGTTTTGGAAAGATACGCCACAGGGCGATAACTTGTACCGTGTTCCTGGGCCAGTATCTCTGCTGCAATGCCCTTGCTCTCGTGCACGTAAAGGTGGAAGTCCTTTTTGTAGTCAGGAAGGCCCAACGCGGGGGCCGACATGATGGAATGTTTCAACACGTTGAAGGCAGCATCCATTTCAACAGTCTACTTGATTGCTTGTTGTGGTGAGGCTTTGGTATCAATGGCTTGACGCAAAGTCTTGTCATACAAAGCACAGTCTGGTATCCAGGCCCTACAATAGTTTATCAGTCCCAGAAAATTTTGCATTTGTTTGATGGTGGCTGGTTTAGTAAATCTCTTTACCAGCTCCACTCTGTCAGGAGAGATCCTTTTTTGTCCTTCTGAGATAATGTGTCCCAGATAAGAAACTTGTGGTCTCACCCACTGCACTTTCTTTCTTAAAGCTTTAAACCCCGCTTCTGCCAGCACATTGCAGACAACGATGGAGGCCTGTTCACAGTCCTCTGCTGTCGTGGCTGAGATAAGCAGGTCATCTGCATACTGTAGTAAACATGTAGTTGGTGGGAGCTTGATATTGCTGAGGGTTTTGTGCACGATTGCAGAGAACACAGCTGGCGAGTCAACGTAGCCCTGAGGAAGACATGTCCATTTAAATTGTTGTTGTCTGTACGTAAACGAAAATAATGGACACGTCTTCCTCAGGGCTACGTTGACAAAACCAGCGAACATTGCAGGATGAATCCGTTGCAATCCTCCGCCGAGCCTAAGAAGGGCGCTGGTCTGGCAATGGGATTGGTGATCACAGACAGTGAAGGAGATGCGGCGTGGAATGCGGAAGTGCTCACTGGTGATGTTGTCGTGGATGAACTGGTGAGAGTGCGAGGAAGTTCTGTAACCAGGTCTTGAAATGGATCTGCAGTGCTCATCGTGGTTGTTTAGCGGTGTTGGTCCGGTCTTCTGTTACATACAGAGGAGGTCGGAGACACAGGTACAGTTTACAATGTTTATTTGAGACAACCAGAGCAGTGAGCAGGTGGGTGAATGCAGATAAAGTTCCAGACCATTAATTATCAAGACAGTAATACTTGACTTGATCTTCTCTCCAGGATTCGATGAAGGCAGACAGACGATGTGCAGAGGATACACAGAGACACTCACGGAGGACTGGAGAACATGGAGGATCTAGGAGACACACTGGATACAGGTAAGGAGTCTGTAAGATAAGCATTCAGGTAAGTATGCGTTAACGAGACCAGACAATGACTGAGTGACTGTGAGTGTCTTTTATAGTGCTGCTGATTGGACTAGTGATGAGTGTCAGGTGCATGTGATCAGAACTCTGGTGAGGGAGTGCGACGTGATTGGCTGGGTGCAGAGCCTGGCATGTCTGTGACAACTACAAACCCGATTCCAAAAAAGTTGGGACACTGTACAAATTATGAATAAAAAAGGAATGCAATAATTTACAAATCTCATAAATTTATATTTTATTCACAATAGAATATAGATAACATATCAAATGTTAAAAGTGAGACATTTTGAAATGTCATGCCAAATATTGGCTCATTTTGGATTTCATGAGAGCTACACATTCCAAAAAAGTTGGGACAGAGGCCGGAAAAAGTTAAATGTACATATAAAGAACAGCTGGAGGACCAATTTGCAACTTATTAGGTCAATTGGCTACATGATTGGGTATAAAAAGAGCCTCTCAGAGTGGCAGATGGGCAGAGGATCACCAATTCCCCCAATGCTGCGGCGAAAAATAGTGGAGCAATATCAGAAAGGAGTTTCTCACAGAAAAATTGCAAAGAGTTTGAAGTTATCATCATCTACAGTGCATAATATCATCTAAAGATTCAGAGAATCTGGAACAATCTCTGTGCGTAAGGGTCAAGGCCGGAAAACCATACTGGATGCCCGTGATCTTTGGGCCCTTAGACGGCACTGCATCACATACAGGAATGCTACTGTAATGGAAATCACAACATGGGCTCAGGAATACTTCCAGAAAACATTGTTGGTGAACACAATCCACCGTGCCATTCGCCGTTGCCGGCTAAAACTCTATAGGTCAAAAAAGAAGCCATATCTAAACATGATCCAGAAGCGCAGGCCTTTTCTCTGGGCCAAGGCTCATTTAAAATGGACTGTGACAAAGTGGAAAACTTTTCTGTGGTCAGACGAATCAAAATTTTAAGTTCTTTTTGGAAAACTGGGATGCCATGTCATCCAGACTAAAGAGGACAAGGACAACCCAAGTTGTTATCAGCGCTCAGTTCAGAAGCCTGCATCTCTGATGGTATGGGGTTGCATGAGTGCGTGTGGCATGGGCAGCTTACACATCTGGAAAGGCACCATCAATGCTGAAAGGTATGTCCAAGTTCAAGAACAACATATGCTCCCATCCAGACGTCGTCTCTTTCAGGGAAGACCTTGCATTTTCCAACATGACAATGCCAGACCACATACTGCATCAATTACAACATTATGGCTGCGTAGAAGAAAGATCCGGGTACTGAAATGGCCAGCCTGCAGTCCTGCAGTCTTTCAACCATAGAAAACATTTGGCGCCTCATAAAGAGGAAGATGCGACAAAGAAGACCTAAGACAGTTGAGCAACTAGAAGCCTGTATTAGACAAGAATGGGACAACATTCCTATTCCTAAACTTGAGCAACTTGTCTCCTCAGTCCCCAGACGTTTGCAGACTGTTATAAAAAGAAGAGGGGATGCCACACAGTGGTAAACATGGCCTTGTCCCAACTTTTTTGAGATGTTGTTGATGCCATGAAATTTAAAATCAACATATTTTTCTCTTAAAATGATACATTTTCTCAGTTTAAACATTTGATATGTCATCTATGTTGTATTCTGAATAAAATATTGAAATTTGAAACTTCCACATCATTGCATTCTGTTTTTATTCACAATTTGTACAGTGTCCCAACTTTTTTGGAATCGGGTTTGTATATTATTGCATTTTTTTTCCATCTGACTGCAGCCACACATTATGTTCTGTCGAAAGCAGACCATCCTCACGATTACAGATGTATGTTTCCCTGGAACAGACTCATTTTGACCTGATTTAACTTTGAGATATCAACAAAGATCACACAGATATATCATTCAAAGCCATTTTTACATTTACATTTATACACACACAGTTTTGAACATATTTTATTAAAAGCTTTGAAATGAAGTGTTTTGCATTGTTTTGGCTGCAAAACAAAAACATTTCTGTTGGCCCACTTTTTCAGTTTGATAATGAGAGGATCTTTTAGGCTTAAAAGACCCCTATTCATCCTTTCATGTAAAAAGGAGTATTAGGAGTCTTCTGTCTTTGAGCCGCAGGAGGGTCTATATTTTATGTGTTTTAAAATGAGACCTTGTTTTCCTGTATAGAGCATGTAGCCATAAAAAAGTAAGAGGATTTTGGGCAAACTGAAGTTGATAGGCTGGCTAGAATATATATTGTGCAGGCCACAAAATGGCCGCCTCTTAGCCAGGTGTTGTACCTGCGTGAAGTTGGCCCCCCACCCAACACAAAACGTCAGCAACACAGTCTCAATCGTTTGTGCTCCGTTTGTGCTGGTTTGTGCAGTAAAAAATTTCGTTTGTGCTGCTTCAGTTTTTCAGATATTAAAAGAATATTTATAGGTCATTCTGAGGTCACTCAGCCCCCCAGCATGCTCCAAATTCAGCCAAAATAGTCTCAATCGTTTGTGCTTCGTTTGTGCTGGTTTGTGCCGGTGAAAGTTTCGTTTGTGCTGCTTCCGTTTTTAAAATATTAGGCATTGAATTATAGGTCGATGACGTCACCAGCCCCCCAACATGCTCCAAATTCAGCCAAAATAGTCTCGATCGTTTGTGCTCCGTTTGTGCTGGTTTGTGCCATAAAAAATTTCGTTTGTGCTGCTTCAGTTTTTCAGATATTAAAAGAATATTAGGTGGTCATTCTGAGGTCACTCAGCCCCCCAACATGCTCCAAATTCACCCCAAACAGTTTCAATCGTTTGTGCTTCGTTTGTGCTGGTTTGTGCCGGTGAAAGTTTAATTTGTGCTGCTTCCGTTTTAAAATATTACACTTTAAATTATAGGCGATGACGTCACCAGCCCCCCAACATGCTCCAAATTCACTCAAAATAGTCTCGATCGTTTGTGCTCCGTTTGTGCTGGTTTGTGCCGGTAAGAGTTTTCTTTTTGCGTATTTGTTTAACAATATATTTTAAGTAACAAGGTAGATCCAAACGGCAAAACAAAGTCGCATTCATTCACTTAACTGTCACCTATCCACTGTGCGTTTTCTACTTTTAAAGGACACAGAGGATCACAGGATGTGTGGAATGTAACACAAACTCCAAGGTAAGTGATTTTACCTCTTACTGTAACATCATGTAGTAGTAATATTGTAGTAATAGTAATATTGTCATAAATACACGCACCATTGTTTGGTGTAGCTCTGTGTTTATTATATCATATGCTGTGTGTGTGTGTGTGTGTGTATAAAGTAACGGTCAAAAGTTTTTTAATAGTTTTTTTCTTAAAAAGTCTCTTAAGCATACCAAACTGCATTTATTTGATCAAAAATACAGTAATATTGTGAAACATTATTACACTTTAAAATAGCCGTTTTCTGTTTTAATGTAATTTAAAGTGTAATTTATTTCAGATATCAAAGCTGAATTTTCAGCATCATTACTTCAGTCTTCAGTGTCACGTGATCCTTTAGAAATCATAGTAAAATATTGATTTTGTGCTCAATTATTATTGGATGCTTATTTATTAAGAATTATTAATCATTAATAAGACTTATTTTTTTATCAATATTGAGAACCATTTTTGCATGCTTAATATTTTTGTGGAATACCATAATAGATTTTTGTGTGGATTCTTTGATTAATAGAAATGTAAAAAGAACAGAATTTATTTGAAATTCTTTTTAACAATATAAATGTCTTTTCTGTCTCCAATGGTTGTGTATCATGGTTTCCACAAAAAAATAAAAAAAGAAGAAGAAAGAAACATGAAGCAGCACAACTGTTTTCAACACTGATAATAATCATAAATGTTTCTTGAGCATTAAATCATCATATTAGAATGATTTCTGCAGGATCATGTGACACTGAAGACTGGAGTAATGATGCTGAAAATTCAGCTTTGATCACAGGAATAAATTACACTTTACTATATATTCACATAGAAAACAGATGATTTACATCTCATTATTACTGTTTTTACTGTATTTCTGATCAAAGAAATACAGCCTTGGTGAGCAGAAGAGACTTCTTTCAGAAACATTAAAAAATAAGTAATGTTTTCAAACCTTTAACTTTTAACTACTGTGTGCATATATATATATATATATATATATATATATATATATATATATATATATATATATATATATATATATACACAATTATACACATACACACAACAGTTCTTTCTGGTTCTTGAATCTGATTGCCTGATAGCTGTGCAATATTTTAGTGATAACAGCACTCTTACCTTTTTACTGTTTCTATCACTCCTCTTGAAGTGACTGTTATGGCGGTTGACTATATATATATATATATATTGTATGTGTATGTATGTATGTGGAAATTCATGACTCACTGAATTAAGAACTGACCCAAAATTATTTTACTTTTGAAATTGAATTGTCGAACATTATTTAACACAAATAATGGACCTTTAAAACTTAAAATGCTTAATACTGACAAGCTAATATCCATCTTCAAACCAAAAAATACCACACAGAATAATACACTTGAGTGCAAACAACATCAAGCCCGACTTCCAGAAAAGCAGATACTTCTTCTCCAAACAGGAGTATGAAAACAAGGGTGTGTGGCTTTCAACAATCTTTTGTGTATAATACAGCATGTGGGCATATTTTGTTTTTTTCTGACGCTCCTGTCACTCCACTTCTCAGGTCGTCATACATCTCCCAGACACATGGAGACCTCTTGCAGTAGGCCACATAATGTCCAAGAGCATCCTGGGTTAAGCCTCCTCTGAAAGCGATGACTGCCCTTAAAGTAAATCTCTCTCCCTGGAGCATCAGATTGGAGGGGAATTCACACAAAGGAAATTCTGTGGAGTTGCTTCCCAGGTCAGTGTCAATCCACATAAGTTCTCCCACACTGTAACTGTGAGAAACTTTCCCTGCACAAAGCACTTTTCCTGAGGTATCTGTCTTGAATGCAGAGGGACACTGTGACGGACTTTGGATTGGCCTGAGGCAGGGGGACTCTGGAAGGTTAAGGCCTTCTTCTACTGCGGTCTGAAGATGAGCCATACCAGAAGCCTGCAGTACAGCAACAGAGGTACAAACAAATGGAATTTCCCTTGTGACTTGTGTGCTGAGACCACAATACGGTGAGGAGCACTGTTTTGTGAAGGAAACACATGCACGTTTTGTCATTAACTTATCAATGATAGTGGAGATGTGGCACTGTGCATCGATTTGGACAGCACCAGACTTCAATCGGACAGCTTTGAATATTCCACTTAGCAGCTCAGCTCTCTGTATGTAGGCATGTGCATTCAGTCCCTTTGTTGTGATGGATTTCACTAATTGGAGGAGATTGTTGGAATCCTCAGCACAAACAATATTTTCAAAAGTGACACTATCGCAGAAAGCACAACATAAGCATTGACAAAAAGCATCAAATGCACATGTGTTCAGCACAGAGATTCTTGATTTCCTGAGTTTAACAGGCTGTTGATTATTTCCAACAGGTCCACTTTCAGTCTTTTCCCCCTCACAGATGAATCTGCATGAAGCCATTCAGGACAAGGAGAGAGGTATGAATTTCTCTTCCTCTTTTTAGGTGGAACTGCTAGGCCCCTCCAGTTTTCAACAGCATCTTCATCTGTTGGAGGGATGTTTGTGACAGTGTCAGACTTCCTGTGTCCAGTGTCAGAACAGAAAGCATCCATTTCTGGTTCTACATCTACACAGGAAGTTGTGGTGGGTAGTGGATCGGGTCCTGTGACGGTCACTGTTGCAACAGCTGCATTCTCTTCACCTTTTTCCTCACCTTTTTGTTTTGCAGAACAAATTCGCATGTTGCCTTCAATGAAGGACAGATGTCGAGCAATGAATCGATCTACTCGAATAGGCAAGTTTTCATGCTTGAAAAGGCCTCGTTTGATGTTTTTGAACTCTGCTTCAACATTAGCTGAACTTGCAGTTATGTTGGTGCTTTGGAAGTGAGGGATCATTACCCCTGTCCAAAGTGGTAAGTAACTTGCAAGCCTGATTATATTGGGAATAATTTCAGGGAGGAAGTGCATATTATCATGATCGCCATTAGCTACTGCAAGTGACCTGCTCTCCTCACATATGTCTGTCACCCACTGCCGTAGGTCTGTCTGTGTTTGGTCACATGGATCCAGTTCTTCCAGGTCCTCACCCTCTACATCTGGAATGATGACACGCTCTTCTGCAATTCGGGCTTTCAGGTATTTCTTGCACTTTTCGGATAAGAGGGGGGCTCCTGAGCTGTCATTGCCTTCTGCTTCACTGAGAGCCACAACAGTAATACTGCGTAGTAGTTCTCTTGCATCATCCATGGATTGGGACATGAGAAGCTGTGCCATTGACCTCACAAAGAAATCTTTAATGCGATGATGTTTTTTCTTCAAGCAGTCCCACTGGCAGATCATCTTGATGCAGTGTGCAACATCAACCCGAACAAAACAAGGTGGCACTTTTGCTGAATGTTTACCAAGTAAGACACCCCAACACTCATTGATGTAGGTCCTTAGATCAGGATGAGGAGTAAAAGCCTTGACTAGAGCTCCGAGCAAAGCCAGAGAAAAGTCACTCACAACTTCCTTTGGAGTTGGCGCACCTGCACGTATCCATTCTGACAGCCAATGTGTTATCGCATTAACATCATGTCTCTCTGACAGCATTTGCACCACTGGGACACTTGAGCTCTCATCCCCTGCCAGAAAACCCTGATATATGTGGCCAGACTTGCCATTTGGTCTCTGTAGTTTTCTCACTACTGAGCCAGTTGCATCAAAACTCACAGTGGGGTTAGTAGATATCTTTGATATTGTCTTGTACATATGCATTTGAGTTTGACTCCAGTAGTGGCAGAAAAACTTGTCAAGTCCAATATCTTTAATACTACCACTATGAGGTGCACTATGTTTTAATATCTGCAATGACAAAATAGGATCCTTGTCACCTAACTCCAATTCATTTCTCTCTTGTTTAGCTTTGCGTAGGGTGGCCAAATTAGGCAGATGGCTCGGCTCGGGATCTCCAAAATCCATCAGTTTTGTTGCCTCTGATGCCCTCCATACATGGGGTTCCATTCTACCCTCACACAGCTCTTTGGCTATTTGCATGCGCAAGTTACCGGACATCGGACGCTTGGAACAGCCAGTGTGCAGGGAGTCATCAGTGTTCTTAAGTAAACACTTGAGCACCATCGGACTGTTAATTTCAGGCTCTCGTTCACATTTTATGTGAATGTGGCCATGACACTCTTTACATTGGCCTCTGACATCAATGTATATCTCTGTGACTGATGGATAGACCTTGGCTCTTTTAAAGACAAAAGTGCAGGGGCATTTTACTTCTTGCCAAATCTGGTGATTTATCACATGTGTCCAGATGCCAGGCTTCAAAATTGTGTATTCTCTTTTTTGTGTTTTAGAGACCTTGTCTTTGTATTAAGCAAAATATAATTACCCACTTAAATAATCCTGATTAAAAATATCATGCTATTTATGGACAATACCAGCAACACTTGGGGTCAGAAAAAAACAAAAGATGGAGCAGAAAGATCAAAATATTGATTTTTCAGCACCATCTTTGGTTTATTCTGACCCTTTGACCTGGTATTGTCCATAAATAGCTTTTGATCCATTGATTGTGTGAAGTTGTACCAGATTAACTACACAATACTTAAAAAGATATCATGAACAGTATAATTTAATATAACAGTATAACATTTTGGTCCTAATATAAGAACAATATAATATAGTAATAAAATATGAGGTTAATATATCTTATATCAAGACAATATGGTAATGTTTAAAAAAAATAACATGGGTCACATGTGCATCTGTAATTACAATTTCATACTTACATTAGTATTAAGTAATGAGTTTTATGTTTAATAAACATTGCAATCTTGCAATCTGGCCTCTTGAATTTTGTACCATTATATTTAAGTTAACTAATAGTACTGTAATTGACAGTGGTAAAACATTGTACTTACATTGGCCAGAAATTTGATCTACTGTAATAACAACTTTTGTAGTTTGATTTTATATAGACTTTTTCTCTACTAACTCTTCGCTACTTCCCACAAGAGCACTTTGAACAGAAGTGTCACTTGCGCCTAGTGGTGGTAGTGAAGTATAACAAATGGTACTTTAAAAAAAAGATAAATCAGGAGAGACAAGTGAATGAAGTAAAGATAAAAGTTTATTGACAAAAGTCCGACAACAGATGAATATTGAGCTGCATCTGTATAATGTCGGAACAGCAAAATCTTTGTATTAAACACCACAGCAGAAAAACATCGACAATGAGTTGTTGTTATTAAAACATCTTTACTAGCATCCAACATTTTGGTAAAAGACAAATGATAAAAGATAAATGACAAACCCGAAATAAAATGTCAGTAGTATTTTACTATTATTCTGTCAGTATTGTATTGTGCCTATAATTCAGTCTAAAAAACGGAAGCAGCTCAAACACTGGTGACGTCATCGTCTATAATTAAATTTCTAATATTTTAAAAACGTAAGCAGCACAAACGAAACTTTCACCGGCACAAACCAGCACAAACGGAGCACAAACGATCGAGACTATTTTGAGTGAATTTGGAGCATGTTGGGGTGCTGGTGACGTCATCGCCTATAATTTAAAGTGTAATATTTTAAAACGGAAGCAGCACAAATGAAACTTTCACCGGCACAAACCAGCACAAACGAAGCACAAACGATTGAAACTGTTTGGGGTGAATTTGGAGCATGTTGGGGGGCTGAGTGACCTCAGAATGACCACCTAATATTCTTTTAATATCTGAAAAACTGAAGCAGCACAAACGAAATTTTTTATGGCACAAACCAGCACAAACGGAGCACAAACGATCGAGACTATTTTGGCTGAATTTGGAGCATGTTGGGGGGCTGGTGACGTCATCGCCTATAATTTAAAGTCTAATATTTTAAAAACGGAAGCAGCACAAACGATTGAAACTGTTTGGGGTGAATTTGGAGCATGTTGGGGGGCTGGTGACGTCATCGCCTATAATTTAAAGTCTAATATTTTAAAAACGGAAGCAGCACAAACGAAACTTTCACCGGCACAAACCAGCACAAACGAAGCACAAACGATTGAGACTATTTTGGCTGAATTTGGAGCATGCTGGGGGGCTGAGTGACCTCAGAATGACCTATAAATATTCTTTTAATATCTGAAAAACTGAAGCAGCACAAACGAAATTTTTTACTGCACAAACCAGCACAAACGGAGCACAAACGATCGAGACTATTTTGAGTGAATTTGGAGCATGTTGGGGTGCTGGTGACGTCATCGCCTATAATTTAAAGTGTAATATTTTAAAACGGAAGCAGCACAAATGAAACTTTCACCAGCACAAACCAGCACAAACGAAGCACAAACGATTGAAACTGTTTGGGGTGAATTTGGAGCATGTTGGGGGGCTGAGTGACCTCAGAATGACCACCTAATATTCTTTTAATATCTGAAAAACTGAAGCAGCACAAACGAAATTTTTTATGGCACAAACCAGCACAAACGGAGCACAAACGATCGAGACTATTTTGGCTGAATTTGGAGCATGTTGGGGGGCTGGTGACGTCATCGACCTATAATTCAATGCCTAATATTTTAAAAACGGAAGCAGCACAAACGAAACTTTCACCGGCACAAACCAGCACAAATGGAGCACAAACGATTGAAACTGTTTGGGGTGAATTTGGAGCATGCTGGGGGGCTGGTGACGTCATCGCCTATAATTTAAAGTCTAATATTTTAAAAACGGAAGCAGCACAAACGAAACTTTCACCGGCACAAACCAGCACAAACGAAGCACAAACGATTGAGACTATTTTGGCTGAATTTGGAGCATGCTGGGGGGCTGAGTGACCTCAGAATGACCTATAAATATTCTTTTAATATCTGAAAAACTGAAGCAGCACAAACGAAATTTTTTACTGCACAAACCAGCACAAACGGAGCACAAACGATTGAGACTGTGTTGCTGACGTTTTGTGTTGGGTGGGGGGCCAACTTCACGCAGGTACCGGTTGTTTAGAGTAGCTTCTCATCTGCTGTTTTCTAGAGCAGTTTGAGTTAGCACTCGTCACTTCAGTTAATATGTATGTTTAGGTCGGCCTTAATCATCTGACATTGTTTGCTTGTGAGCTTCTCTTTCTTTCTCTTATCCATGAGATTTGGAGGTGAAGCCCAGGCTTCACTAGGCTTGTGGCCCGGTAAGTAGACCTGTAGCTTATCGGCCCGGCTAGAGCCACACTTTTAGACCTTGCTGTAGAAAAACAGCCAAATTCTGACAGTATCAAACCATTTTCCATTAAAACAGTAATATACTGTAGAAAACAATGCATTCTGGGTAATTTTTGTAATTTTCGAGAAAGTAGCCTAGAGGAATATACTGTGAGTTAACATCGCTCAAAGTCGACACTCAGAGGCTGTGTTCAAATCACACCCTATACCCTCATTCACTATTCCCTACATTAGTTCACTAATATTGTCCACTTGACAGAGTGAATGAAAAGAAGTGAGTGAATTCAGACACTGATGAACACCTGATAAGCAGAATCACTGAAGGACAGAGAAACAAGAACAGAAAAAAGAGACGAGCAGAAACACAAGAACTACAACTGACTTCAGCCACACCGAGTGTCAAACTGGTTCACAAACCAGTTTGACATTATTTCTTTTTCATACATGTACAGAAGTTCTTGTTCAGAATTAACAGATTTGGATGTTGATGTTTTAATGAAAATAAAAATTTATTGAAGTTTGCAGTCACCATCATAGTGACCAGTGTCTGCTTTAGTTGGGCTCTTGACTCTTTTACATTAGCTTTCTCTGGCTGCTGTAACTGAGTGTTTATAGGACACATTTGTTATGGCAGGAAAAAGCCAAGAGGAAGTTGATCAAGTTTTTTTGCTGTTGTGATGTTGCTCAAATTATATTGGACTTGTTTAATTCACTGATCTCTTTCTGTGTTTATTCTTTGATTTAATGGGTATTTTACCTTTTTTAATTATACTATATCTGTAATTCAACAGCATAAGAACCAGCAATGTTTCAGCAATCAGTTATTTAGGAGAATATATAAGTCATATAATGCATAACATATTTTGAGCTCCTGCATAACTTGGACAGCAGAGACATCAACAATCACAATATGAATCTCAACAATGGTGACATCCAAAAATTTAATGTTGCAATGCATGCTGGATGCCAACATAGTACAAAACTCCCAGCATGCACTGCAGCATGAATAAATTATGCAGCTCTATTGCCACCATTGTTGAGATTGATGTGCTGATTTTTTATATCTGTGTGTGTCTAAATGATGCTGCAGCTGTTTTTTTTTTTTTTGTGCATGGCGTTTAAAAATAAACTCTTTTTAGCTGATTGTTGTTGGAACTCTTGCTGTAGTTTCACAGTGGAAATAATGAAAAATATTAGTCTGTTAATAATGTAACATGGATAAAACACAGTATGAGTTCAGTACAGTATTTTACTGTAAAAAAAGCCTGGCAAGGTCTAATAGTGTAGGTTAGGTGTGTTATGTAAATAACCCTATGTATACTATCCTTTGTCAGGTTGTATAGGGACCCACTTTATATTAAGTAGCCTTAACTACTATGTACTTACATTTAAATTAATCATTTGATACAATGCACTTATTGTGTACATACATGTTTCTACATTGTACTTATATTTTAAAAACACCTGCATGTAATTACATCTGTAATTAATTTCTGTAATTACATTTATAATCACTCTGTTGACCCATCCCTTAACCCTTACCCCTACCCTTAAACCTACCCATACCACCAAAGCTTTCCCTAACCTTACCCATATCCACCTCAATAGCAGCAAAAGTGTTTTGCAATTCAATATGAACCCAATAAGTACATTGTACTTATTTTTGATGTAAGTACATATTAGTTAAGGCCACTTAATATAAAGTGGGACCAATGTTTTTTTTCCTCTGAGCCACTTGATTTTCTTAATCAAGTTTGAGTTGACAGTGCTAGTTTTTAGCCTTAATCCTCTAGGGCTTTGTACAGATTGAGAATCTTTGTGGAGAAATTGTTTATCCTCATTGAAAACAGCATGTATGTCAAAGCCTTACGTTTGCTTTGAGTTCTAGACTTTTGCCCTACATTTGTATGTGAGTTTACTTATGCTACCACAGGTTAGCACCTGTTCTCATAATAGCAGACTCTTTGATGTTAACCTCTATTAGAGAGATTGGTGACTATTCCCAAGTTGATGTTTATTTGTGTCTGTGTAATAGTGCTTAGCTCCCTAAGCTGATCATTGGTGAAGGCTTCCATGAGGCCTCCCATTGAGGATCAGCCCCAGGCTGGTTTGTGCTCCCCTCTATCAGGGTTCTCACAGCCTCCTCAGTGCAAATAATCAGGCACTGAGTAGATACTAGGATGAGCGGATTATACTCCCCTCAATACGAGGGTTCATAGCAATCAGCTGAGTTCTGCTCTCCAGGATGCCCGTCTCTGTGCGTGGGTTTGAGTTGTTTACTGCCCTTCTTGCAGTCGCTCTTACCTGCTCTCTTCTCTGAAGAATGCGTTATGGAGATTCTGTTTACAGACAGGGTTGGCCAAGACTAAGTTTGTCCTACGTCAGACTAGGTCGGCCTCCCTGGTGGCATTGGGGGTGACTTCGTTCCCCTCTAGTGACTGGCCGGGGTTCCTTTTGGTTCCCTGGCCACATTCCCTTTAAGGGACCACTTTTCCTCGGAAAAGTTGGTCACAAATGCCTTTAGCAGCCTTGGTAGGCTTTCCACGGAAGGCCTCTTTGGGGCTCAGCTTGGGCTGTTGGCTGTAGGGAATGCTGTCACTGAAAGCCTTTGTGTGACCCGAGGGTGAGTTGCTATCTGGCGTTTTATTCGAAACTGCTTGACATTGTCTGGCCATCTTTTGGCATGCACTCTCCTTCAGCATGGCGGTATGGGTATATCATTCCCCAATGCAAGATTGAACGCTGAGTTGAAGTTCCCTTCGAAAGGGAATGTCTCAGGTTACGTATGTAACCATAGTTCCCTGAGAACAGGGAACGAGACTCTGTGTTGCCCTGCCATGCTTCAGGGCTGCCTGCTAAACAGTTCCTCAAGACGAAAAGATGCTGACTGTTTCTCCAGGCGCTCCTTATATACTTCCGGGTCGCGCCATATTACATCATAGGCTGTCGCCGGCCAATAAGGATTGGAGTTGTTGGATAGTTGGCTTTCAGACACCGGGTCACGTGTGTTGTTCCCCAATGCGTGATTGAACGCAGAGTTGAAAATCCCTGTTCTCAGGGAGCTATCGTCACATACGTAACCTGAGACGTTAGCAAGAGAGAAACTGCTTTAGGTTTAAATATATTCTAATGTAATCATTATAATTCTGTTGATAATGTGTAAGAAATTACAAAATCCTAATTAAACTAAAGTTCATAAAAAATCTGACAGAAGAGAGTAAAGAAATTCAAAACACACTGGCTCTATGACAGCATACTGCTGCATAATGCTTTGTTTTGCTGAGGCTCCTCTATTGAGTGGACTTTGGCACACTGACTTTACAGGAAACACGGTTTCATTTGCATTGGGTGTGTTTGTTTATTCAAAATGATAGGGAGACTGATATAAAGTACATAAATCCATGCCCAACCTCTCCTCATCAGTGAGCAGCACATTATGGTCAGACAACCGGTCAGAAATTAATAACCAAATCATCATCAAGTAAGTTTTCTTATTCATCCTTATGAAAGTGCTTAAAAGTGACTCCTTGTGCATATATTTTATGTATTTTCTTAAAACTAAAGCTGTAAAGCAATTACATGCTTTAAATTTAACTGTAAATTACAATATTGTTTGTTAATTAATGTATTTCTAGTGATTATATTCATTAATAATGATACAGATTTTATAATAAAGTTCTGGAGATAAAAATAATAATAATAATAATAATATAATTATTTTATTTCCAGAATTTATTACTGGTCAAGCCCATTTATGTGTAACACTTTATAGGCTTCTTGACTGTTTATGGCTGATATTATCAAAGATACAGTCGTCTTAATATTTAGAAAAATGGTTAGGTATTAATGTACATGTTCACAAGAGACCTACCGAAATGTGGCATAGTGACAGTTTTGTTGTTCATCATGTATTGCACTTTGTTGCAGTGGTAATATTCAGTGATACTCATAAGAAAATATGAATACTCAGTGATACTCATAAGAAATATTTCACAGCTTATGTTATAATTAGGTTTGTGTGAGTTATTAGTTGTTCTGCTATTTGTCCAACTTGATGAATACTATATGTTAATAGTGCCTAGCAGATTACATAATGGAGTAAAAGGAAGACATCCAAGATGATAAAAAGCAGAAATCTTTTAAAAATCACCTTTAATTTAAAGTCTGGGGAATAAAGGGGTAACAACCAGGAAATTCTGGGTAATAAAGGAGTAACAACCAGGAAATTAACAAATTATATATACTGTAAGTATTATAGAACTAAGGAGTACTTATACTGTTATGCTAGACAACAATCTTACATTTGGGAGCAATTTAGTGAGACAGTACACCGATTAAGTTGTTTCAAAGCAAGTAGAAGGAACTATTGTAATCTTTTTTAATACATGGGGAAATATGCTTTTGTTTCATGTAGTTACAGGATAATGGAATTGTGGGCTGTAAATTAAAGCGGTGCTTGTTACACTCTTATTTCATGTAGTTACAGGGATTTAAAGTTACAACACTTCTTATTCGTTTCTCTTGCTTGGCTACCTCCTCCTCTTGTTCCTCTTTTTCTTTTTCTTTCTTTCCACCGATGAATCTTAAGAGGGAATCCTGTAAAAAAATACACTACACCCAGAAATGTGCTCGTTTACTAATCTTTTACCCTCATGCCATCTGAGATGTATGCGACTTTCCTTCTTAAGATGAACACAAACAAAGGTTTTTAGAAAAATAAATAATATCTGGGAATGCTTTATAATGCAAGCTCATGTCCCTAAAAGTTCAAGTTATCGAGAGAGAAACTGCTTTAGGTTTAAATATATTCTAATGTAATCAATATAATTCTGTTGATAATGTGTAAGAAATTACAAAATCCTAATTAAACTAAAGTTCATAAAAAATCTGACCGAAGAGAGTAAAGACATTCAAAATACACTGCCCCTGCATGGCTCTATGACAGCATACTGCTGCATAATGCTTTGTTTTGCTGAGGCTCCTCTATTGAGTGGACTTTGGCACACTGACTTACAAGAACAGCCTTTATTTACAGGAAACACGGTTTCATTTGCATTGGGTGTGTTTGTTTATTCAAAATGATAGGGAGACTGATATAAAATATATAAATCCATGCCCAACCTCTCCTCATCAGTGAGCAGCACATTATGGTCAGACAACTGGTCAGAAATTAACAGAAATTAATAACCAAATCATCATCAAGTAAGTTTTCTTATTCATCCTTATGAAAGTGCAAGCTCTAATGCTATAATGCAAGCTCATGCGTTCCTAAAAGTCGAAGCATCAAACAGCAAGATAAGTAGAAAGAACTATTGCAATCTTTTTTAATACATAGGGAAAATATGCTTTTGTTTCATGTAGTTACAGGGTAAGTATGACATTACAGGCTGTAATTTAAAGTGGTGCTTGTTAGTTACAGGGTAAGTAATAAAAAAAAAAACGCAAACAATCTGATATCACTGACTCCGAAACCTTTATTTGAAAAAGAAATTAAAGGTGCTAAAGAGGATGTTTTGTTTTATACATTTTTGCAATATTACTTGAAACTGTCTTTACTAACAGATAAAAGACTATTTATTAGATGCACTGAAAGGAATAATATTAATATACATAATCTGTGCACGAGGTAGGGCCTTAAAAACATCAGCCAATCGTTTACGCGATCATCGCGTAAACTTGTCAATCACTGCCGTGACGTTCCTTGTGAGAGACGAGCGCGGCTGCACGCTCCAGTAACTTTCCACACTCCACAGGCGCCGCATGCGATGTTTTTATCAGGAGACAGGAGTAACAACTGCAGATTATGAGTTACCTGCGGTGAGTCTGACATAATGAATCCAAAAAACACGACACAGCGGATGCTGGTGGTAAACACTTGTGTTCCAATACTTTGGGAGGCGTTCCCTCGAAATGAGCTGTGAAGGAGGGGGGCTGTTCTTACGCATGCACTCATTTCAAAAACTCACTAACAGTCTTTGGTTTCTCAGTCGACGAAAAGATCCTCTTTAGCACCTTTAATTAAAAACAGGTCTACAACACTTATTATTCACTAATTAATTTCTTTTTAAATAAACTTTTCATTTCAAATTCTAAAGTCCTGACAGAATGTAACACATTTTGTCCCTTTTTGTTGTTGTTGTTTCTCTTGCTTGGCTTCCTCCTCCTCGTTTATCAACTGATGAATCTCAGCAGAGGTGTAAAGTCCAGGGGTCAGAAAGTAAAAGTCCTGCCATATTTTTTATTCCACCCATTGAAGAAGTGTTAAAGTTAATGAGATAATTAAGTTATAAATTGAGTGATGATTGACCATTATTGAAGACACCTGATGATAACAAACAGAATCACCAAAGGAGAAAAATCACAATTGCAAGCCACCATCATGGAGATGAGTGTTTACTTTAGTTGGGCTCTTGACATTTTAATATTAGATTTTGTTTGGGCTGTTGTAACTGAACTTAAACAACCAGACAAGTAAAGATAATCAGGTGTTATTGGTTATGTTTTCACATAATCATTATTTGACCTGAATCACTGAACTCATTTAGAGCCCAATCTCTGAGTTAGATTTACATTATTGATTACAGCAGCACTGTGATTCTACAGCAGAAGATCAGCTTTATCAATATAATCTGAAGGATTTCTCAAAAGTTGTTCTAAATAAAAAATAAAAACAAAACAAAACTTTCTTTTAGGCACACACAGACATCAAGAATCAGCTTGTAAATCTCAATGACTATGTTTACATGGACAGCAGTAATCTAATTACTGACCTTATTCTGAATAAGACAATATTATGATTAAGGTGTTTACATGAGTTGCCTTTAGAATATTCCTTTCATGTTCCCGTTTTACATGTTATAGAACATAGATCAATGGCAAGCGTCCTTACGTCCCCACGGCATGCTGTCCAACGTTCTCTACAGAATTTCACGTATCACCACACAGTTCGTGCCATATGCAGTTTTGAGTGTTTCATTTTTAATCTTACTAAAGCTTCAAGCGCAGTTAATTATTTGACATGCAATATACGTGCAAATAGCTACGGAGCCTTGCACATGACATGCAAGAAAAAAATGAATAAATTGTGAAAAAAATTGGGCAATTTTCATTCATGCCACTGCGACAAACTCAGAGGTACTGGATGAGAGGTGAGAGTAATTTCATTTGTGGCTTCTTGCTTGAAGCTTGCTCTCTTGTTTGCCGTCAAAACAGTTGACCACTGCCATGTGTGTATGTGTCCTGTAGCAAAATGCTGCAAAAACTCCCACATGACGTTAATAGTGTGATTAAGGTGTGTACATGTCTACAATGTACTCCAATAATGCGACTAAAATAGGAATACTCCACCTGTCTTCATTCGATTTAAGTGATTTTTCAAATAAAGGGTTCCAAGTGATATCAGATTGTTTGCGTTTTTTTTTTTTAATTACTTACCCTGTAACTACATGAAATAAGAGTGTAACAAGCTCCACTTTAATTTACAGCCCACAATTCCATTATCCCTGTAACTACATGAAACAAAAGCATATTTCCCCATGTATTAAAAAAAGATTGCAATAGTTCCTTCTACTTGCTTTGAAACAACTTAATCGGTGTACTGTCTCACTAAATTGCTCCCAAACATAAGATTGTTGTTTATCATAACAGTATAAGTACCCCTTAATTCTAAAATACTTACAGTATAGATAATTTGTTAATTTCCTGGTTATTTTCCCCTTTATTCCCAAGACTTTACATATTGTTCCCCTATACTTACACGTACTTTCTGTATAAGTACACTATAATTATCGAAAGTTACGCTGTAAATTCGTTGTAATTACACAGTACTTTCCGGGCTGTAATCTAAAGTGTTACCATACTTTTTTGTGCTAGTTTCCTACTTAAAACAAGGTAAGTTTATTTTAATCTTTGTTTCACAGTGTCTGAATTCAGAATTGTTCTTCTTGGTAAAACTGGATCAGGAAAGAGTTCAACAGGGAACTCTATACTGGGCAGAAATGCGTTTAGAGTGGGTTGCCTCTCGGAATCTACAACTCAACAGTGTGAGAAACATGAGGGAAATGTGGAAGATAAAAACATCTCAGTGATTGACACTCCTGGACTCTTTCACACATCCATGACTAATGAAGATCTTAAAGTTGAACTAGAGAAGTGTCTGAAAATGTCTGCTCCTGGTCCTCATGTGTTTCTGCTAGTCATTAGACTAGACAGATTCACAGAAGAAGAGGAGAACACCGTCAAATGGATTCAAAAGAACTTTGGAGAAGAAGCTAAGAGATTCACCATGCTGTTATTCACCAGAGCTGATAAATTAGAGCAATCATTAGATGAATCTCTGCAAGAAAGCGTCAAGATGAGTGAACTCCTGTCTGTAGATGAATGCAAAATGGCATATCATGCCTTTAATAACACAGAGAAGAATGATCAAACTCAGGTCACCATACTGCTGGACAAGATAAAGAAAATGATTCATAAAAATGAAAGAAAGAATGAATACTACACTGAGGAAATGTATGAGGAGGCTCAGAGTAAGATCAGAGAAGAAGAGGAGAAAAATAAACAGAAACAGGACAAAAAGAACCAAGGGGAGAAGGAAGATAATGACAAAGAGGATGGAGCTGGTGAAATAATAA
Organism: Ancherythroculter nigrocauda; assembly: GCA_036281575.1. NCBI lineage: Eukaryota > Metazoa > Chordata > Actinopteri > Cypriniformes > Xenocyprididae > Ancherythroculter > Ancherythroculter nigrocauda. The sequence goes on from VTFQ01000003.1 coordinate 9,511,675, forward strand.
TGACAAGAGAAATTGTAATAGCAGCTGTACTATTAATAGGAGCACTAACACCAAAACTATATTTGTTGTGCTGTAAGACCTTTTTTGGAGGGAAATAATTCAGATGTTCTGGACTGTCCAGTGAATGTAAATCAAATAATCACATCATGTCTCTGATCTGCGTCAAAACAATGTTTTATTGTTATTATTATTATTTAAAATTCAACTGAAAAATCATAAGTAAAGATGTTTTTATATTTTAATTTGTTTCTTTTGTAGCATAGCAATGTAAACTGAAATGGCTTTGTAAAAATTACACCAGTTAAATAAATAATAAAGTGTTTTAAACTATTCAGTTCAATCTGCTGGCTTTTCCCCTTTCTAAATGACAGTGGTGTGATAGATTGAGGGAACACAAAATATTTTAACTAAATGCCATTTTCTCTGAATTTTTGTCCTTTCATTGCACAGAACATAATTATTCAAAAGATACGCCTTACACACACACACACACACACACACACACACACACACACACACACACACACACATTTGTTTTTGTGAATTGTGGGGATATTCCATAAGCGTAATGGTTTTGACCATAGACTGTAAAAAAAGATGGACGACGCGACGCCGCTTCCTTCCATTGTATTGAACTGAAGCCAAAATGGGCCGATGAATGGGCGCTGACACGTTACGCAATACGTCAAAAAAAAAAAAAAAAAAAGAGTTTGGAGCCTGGGCATGCGCAGAAGGAATCGTCAGTGGAGCCCGGAGGCGGAGTCGCGATATCAAACTTCCGCCCAGACGACTGCATCATTCATGTATTTTAAATAGACTATAAAAATTATACACAATTTAAAATTCTACCTATAAAATAATAGGCTATTCTGTTTCTAGAGCAATAATATTTTTGAAACAGCAAATTCAGTAGATAAAATCAATATAATATGCCACTAGAAACAACTCTAAATCGTCAGAAATGGTCCTGCCATTTTAAATCAAGTTCAACTAACGTTACAGGAGATCGATTGCTGTAATTAGAGTAGGATATCATTAGTTTTGTCCTGCTAATTATTATTTTATACCCATAAAAATAATAAGTAACTGCCAGATAACGATCACCTGCTTTTTCCCGACATGGTTAACATTAGGTGTGTTATCTTAACTAATAACATTTATTAATTAGCTTATAACGCCCATATTTAATGTTACAGAAAAAAGTTCAGTGATCCGTCAGATCCTGCATGTCGGTTAGTACAGTTTACTGCTGAACAACTCATTTTGTTGGTGTTAAATAAAAAAAGAAATCGAAAATTAATAGTTAGTTAATACATCTTCAATCTCCCATCGAAGCTCCGACAGTCCTCAGACAAGCTGTCAATCAACCCGTTTTTATAGCATCAAATTTCTAGCTAAAATCTAAATTATCACAAAAACGAACAATTGAATATATATCAGCGTGATAACAACTACCTTAAATGACCAAAACCATCTTTCAGAAAGTTTTATTTGAAGCAGAATTTATTTTTAAGTTTTCACTTAAGTCTCATTCGACTGCATTGAGAGGGCGGGGTTTATGACCTGTACTGCATCCAACCAGCCTCCAGGGGGCGATCAAAGAGCCCGCAGCTTCACTTTTCAGGACGTATGAGACACACCCGGTTTTTATACTGTAGGCTACAAACTGTATTTTCTGTCCCCCTACACTACCCCTACCCCTAAACCTACCCATCACAGGAAACTGTGCACACTTTTACTTTCTCACAAAAACTCATTCTGTATGATTTATAAGCCTTTTGAAAAGTGGGGACATGGGTAATGTCCTCATATGTCACCTCTTTTTGGAATACCTATGTCATACCCATGTCATTATACACATGTGTCCTGATATGTTGGTTCCCATGTTTTATGGGGACTTTCCATAGACATAATAATTTTTATTCTGTACACTGTATATCCTAACCTCTAACACTAAACATAATCCCCCCATGCATTTTTACATTTTTTCAAATACACACACAGAAATTGTGTTGTTTTTACTGTTCTGTAAAATAAATCTTTGTCTCACAGGTTTTAAAGACATCTAAACAATTCAATCCTGAACTACACTTGATTATGGGTGAGTACTGAAATATATATTTGTTCTATCCATGATTTTATGCTGAAAATTGGCTGATAGTTGCAAGAAATTAAGCAGAAATATTTCAAGTGTTGAGAAAAGGGTTGACAAACACCTTCGTATTCATAACGTTACGTTTTCACCCACGTCTGCCTCAGAGGTCTAATAGTGCTCGTCAAAGTCAAAATGACTGAGATGACTAATCAAATCAAAGTAGGTAAGGTTTACTTTTTACTGAAGCAGAGCGCAAATTCCATCACGAAGCGGCAGTTTAAAGTTGAAAGAGAGTGTGTTAAGATGGAAGTTGTAAATCCTTTAATATCTTTATGATAGAAATGTTAAATGGCCAACAGCTACATTCAGTGATGCAAACTACTTTTTTTTCTCAAATATGCCCATTTTGAGAGAGACGGTTGAAAGATTGTCTGAATTACATGCGTCTATGCGTCTCTCTTTACAAACAATGAAGCTGTAAGTTTAGTTTTTATTTTATTTCAAAAAGTTGTTGAGAAATATAATTTAACAATTCACCATCAAAGCTATTTTGCAGGACAGTGTTGACAAGTTTCTGTGCTGTGTGTTTATTTATTAGGGGTGGGCGATATACTTGCAGACACAATTAACTGGTAGAAATGTGTCAACTGGTAGCTAGAGATTTTGGACTGTTGTCTCTATCATGGTTATGTGCTCATGTAAAGTTGCTGTGGCCACGAAAACATATCACTTAGATTCGTTTTTTAAGCATTGCAGTTTAAAAAACAATAAATTTTATGCCAAAGAAACACTTCATTTCCAGGAATGGGTAGATTCTGGTTCAAATATGCTTGTGAAATTGTATCCACAATCAAATGAAACAAACGTTGCTTAGACACAGGCTTACCTCTGCACTTATTGTCTTCACTGACTGATAAAGAATGCAGTTCACCAACTCTCTTGGCTGAACATATTGCCAGGAGGAAAACTGTTTTCCATGTCAAGAACTTAAGATCGGCTTGTTCCAAAGATTCAAAAGGTGCTTTGGTCTGCGAGTGTAAGACAATAGTAAGGTCCCAAGCAGGTGATCTCATAACTCTCCCTGGGTGTAAAAAATATGCACCCTTAAGGAATTGTGATACCAAGGGGTGTTTGCCAATACTTACACCATCTACTAACATGTGAAAGTGGGAGATGGCTGCAGTGTAGACCTTTATTGTATTGACTGATTTCCCCAAGTCCAACAATGATTGTAGAAACCGAAGAACCAAACTGGTGTCGCAACTGGTCGAGTTTAGTTGACAGCTTTGACACCATGTTGAGAATATTCGCCACTTGCTAGAGTAGTTACTTCACGTAGAGCAGTGGTCTCAAACTGCCGGCCCGCCCTCCCCCTCCCCCTGGCCCGCAACTGATCTCAAAAGTAAAACATAATCCGGCCCGCTAAATTATTATTATTATTATTATTCTCTAGTTGTCTCATACCATATTCCACATGCAAAGAAAAAGTCGCCGTTCTAAGGGGCTATTCACATATTGCATCACATATGCGGCCCGCCGATTTCTCCTTCTTTCCAAAGCACTTGCTCTCCTGTGGCGTCTGTCGTTGCTATGGAGCCATGAACTGCGCTCTCCACGATAACGAAGTTTCAGCAAAAGAATAAATTGATTTCTAGTCCTTGCATTAACTCTACTACTAGATATATTTATGGAGATGATAAATAAAAACCCGCCCTGTACAGCTATGATCAGCTGTTCAGCTGAGCTTTCTGTGTTGTTAAGCAAAGGCCGAAGCTCATCGGTTGGTCCTTGTCACATGAAAAGTTGAGATGTTTTCATCTCGCCGCGGCATATGCGCGCCTGGAAAAACGAGCGTGCCGCACCGCATGAGTGTCGCGACCGCGTCGCTTCTATTATGAGCGCGTTTGCAGTAAAAGCACTCGCGCAAGTCGTGAGCGTCGATTTAAACCACCGAAACGCGTCCGATGCGTGTCAAACGGCATCTTGAACAAATGTGGCTCAGCTGTGTGAGCAAAAGCGCTGCACGTGTCTGGAAAGAAATAGAATAGTGTACAAATGTATTCAGGGATTGCAAACTTGTTCAGCACAGTGTTGTTCAGTGCAAGATTTTGATGCTATTTAAGCTAAAATAAAGTAGGGGAAAATATTTGCACTAACTGTTATGTAACTGTATGTAACAATAATAGAGACACTGCTGTTTATATTTTTTAACCATGGCAAAAATATTTTAGGCAAGTGCATTTCATACACAATGGTAATTCAAAGTGCTTTACATAAAGAAGAACCAATAATAATAAAAATGGAACGCATAAGAAATAAAAATAACAGTAAAAACAGGGAATTCCGCTATCTGGATGTAAGAGTTAGGAACTTTTGGAAAGTTTTTTGTTGTCGTTCAGAGAGGATCTAAACGGATCTATCCATTAGAGCAGATCTAAATTTTAGAAATGAAATTTGAAGTAAATGAGAAATGATGCAAAGGAAAGTAAATTTTCAGAAATTTTGCACTTTCTTGTGCTTGAATATTAAAATGGCCCTCCTATGAGGTGTCAATCACAGCAACGGCCCCCGGCCAATTTGAGTTTGAGACCCCTGATGTAGGCTATTTTCTCGAAGATGACAAATACTACCCAGAATGCATTGTTTTCTACAGTATATTACTGTTTTAATGGAAAATGGTTTGTTACTGACAGAATTTGGCCATTTTTCTATAGCAAGGTCTAACAGTGTAGTAGCTACTCTGAGTAGTTTTTGAGAAGAGTACTCTTTCCACCACTGAATTTTTGATCTTAGCATTATTAACATTTTTAGACCTTAAGATCAAATGTATACTGTATTACCCCAAACATGTCTAATGTAAATAAGAACTTATGTCATGTGTTGTGATTTGAGCAGAATACGACCATACAGATCCTCTCCGGCTCCTGCTGCTGGGCAAAACTGGAGTTGGGAAAAGTGCAACTGGAAACATAATCCTGGGCAGAACGGAGTTTGGAGTGAAATGTTCTCCTGAGTCTGTCACAAAGGAATGTGTTGCAAAAGAAGGGAAAATGGATGGTGAGAAAGTCGTTGTGATTGATACACCAGGACTCTTTGACACATCATTGAAAATAGGAGATCTTAAAGGCCGAATAGAAGAGTTATTCAATCATTCTGGTGATGGTATCCATGCATTTCTGTTGGTGATCAAACTGTGCACTAAATTTACAGAGGAGGAAAAGACAACTGTGCAGTGGATCAAGGATAACTTTGGAGAAGAGGCTTCAAAAAACACTATTGTGTTATTTACGAATGGAGATGAATTGGAGTCCAATGATATGAAAATTACAGAATACATATATGATGGAGAAAATTTAAAGAAGTTAATTGACCAATGCAATGGAAGATATCAGGTTTTTAATAACAGATCTAATGATCGCACACAGGTCACTGAGCTACTGGAAAAGATAAAGAAAATGATGAAAAACAACACTGTTTATACTAAAAAGAACTATGAGGAAACTCAGAATAAACTGTTCATAGCAAATACTGTAGGGGTCATAACTGGAGGAGCAGCAGGAGCAGGAGTTGCAGGAGGAGCAGCTGCAGTTGCAAGTGCTACTAAAGGTGTAGTTATTACATCTGCAGTGGTTGGTGGTGTAGGTACAGCTGCACTGGTTGGAGCTGTTGGAGCTGGAGCAGCAATATATAAATATGCAAAAAGGGAATCCAAACCTAAAAATAAGAACAAAGACGTCTGAAGATGATGTATGCATGCCACTTATGACTATCCATACAACTGTGGAAATGATTAAAAATGTTAAAATCTATTTTATTTCATTTGGCATGTGACTTACACAGACATTTGGACTTATTTCAGTTTGTCTTTTAAAAACTCTTTGTATCACCCATTTGTTGAAAAAGTTACTTTAAAATTCACGCCTGTTCTTATTATACCCACCACTCATTAGACGAGGGAGACTTTTCATGAATAATGAGCTCATTCTTAGCTGATTCTTATTTCACTTATTAATAACATGTCTGTAATCATATTTTTGCACTCTCTTATGCATTATTCTTTAAGGAAATTAATTGCATTAAATGTATTATGTTTGCAAACCTAAATTATTTAAAAACCAGTTTGATCAGAATTTGTTTGAAAATTTCTTTTGGTAATTAGGTTGTGTAACAAACATCCAAACTGAATCATACACTATAGGGCTTTTCATACTTGAACTACTTAACCCTGTCTTTAATAATTTCTGTGCATGACTGCATGTTAATCAAACAACAACAAAACAACAACAATATAAAACACCTGTGCTACTTCTGAACATGAAGATCAAATTTGCAATGATCTCTTTGTCAAGTCCAGTCAAAAAAACATCACTTACACATCAGTGCTTGTGTTTTGGGACAACACTTGTGTTCATTTTGACACATTCACTGTGTTATTATTTTAACACAATAAATGTGTCAGGAAGATGATCTGCTTTTAACAAGCAGAATCAAAGGAGAAAATCACAATTTTTAAGCCACCATCGTGGAGATGAGTGTTTGCTTTAGTTGGGCTCTTGACCCTTGACTTTTTAACATTAGATTTTTTGGGGGGCTGTTGTAACTGAGTTATAACAGCCAGACAAACAAATAGAAAAGATGATTAGGTGGTGTTGGTTATGTTTTCACATAATCATTATTTGACCTGAATCACTGAACTCATTTAGAACCCAATCTCTGAGTTAGATTTACATTATTGATTACAGCAGCACTGTGATTTTACAGCACAAGATCAGCTTTTTCAATATAATTCAAAGGTATTTCTTAAAAAGTTGTTCTGATCAGAAAAAAAGAAGAAAAAAATTATTTCATGAAATCGATTCACAGGCTGATTCTTGATGTGTGTGCCTAAAAGAAAGATTTATATATATATATATATATATATATATATATATATATATATATATATATATATATATATAATCAGAACAAATTTTGTGAAATCTTTCAGATTATATTGATAAAGCTGATTTTCTGCTGTAGAATCACAGTGCTGCTGTAATCAATAATGTAAATCTAACTCAGAGATTGGGCTCTAAATGAATTCAGTGATTCACATCAAATAATGATTATGTGAATCATCTGGTTGATTGAAACAATCTTGCTGTTATAACTCAGTTACAGCAGCAAAACAAAATCTAATATTAAAGAGTCAAGGGTCAAGAACTCAACTAAAGCAAACCCTTATCTCTGTGATGGTGGCTTAAAAATTGTGATTTTCTCTTTCGTGATTATGCTTGTTATCATCAGTTATCTTCAATAATGGTCAATCATCACTCAATTAATCACTTAATTAACTCATTAACTTTAACACTGCTTCAGTGGGTGGAATAAATATATGGCAGGACTTTTACTTTCTGACCCCTGGACTTTACACCTCTGGTGTTAGTACAATGTTATTTAAATGTTAGTATGATGTTCCTGAAACATTCTTTCAACTTAATTTTGATTTAAAATTCAACATTCTAGGAACGTTGATTTGTAACATTCCAAGAACATGAAAATGTACAGTTTGCTTAAAGGTGCCCTAGAATTGAAAATTGAATTTACCTCAGCATAGTTGAATAACAAGAGTTCAGTGCATGGAAATGACATACAGTGAGTCTCAAACACCATTGTTTCCTCCTTCTTATGTAAATTTGATTTGTGAAAAGACCTCTGAAGAACAGGCGAATCTCAACATAACACAGACTGTGATGCAACAGTCAGATCATTAATATGTACGCCCCCAATATTTGCATATGCCAGCTCATGTTCAAGGCATTAGATAAGCCAGTATTAACATCTGGAGCAGCCGAGTCATCAGACTTTATGCAGGTAAGCAAGAACAACAGTAAAAAATGGCAGATGGAGCAATAATAACTGACATGATCCATGATATCATGATATTTTTAGTGATATTTGTAAATTGTCTTTCTAAATGTTTCGTTAGCATGTTGCTAATGTACTGTTAAATGTGGTTAAAGTTACCATCGTTTCTTACTGTATTCACAGAGACAAGAGCCATCATTATTTTCATTATTAAACACTTGCAGTCTGTATAATTCATAAACACAACTTCATTCTAGGATAGGGGGGTTAGGACCCACTGATTAAATTAATTAAAAACCATGCTAAGAATTGTAAATAAATGATATATACTTAAAATAATTAGTAAAGTAGTAAAGCAATACAAATGCAAACGGGCGTTTTAAGTTTAGAAACATTTTGAGTCACCCCTCCCTTAATTGCCTCACAGTGGTTTGGTCCACTTAGATTCAGCAAAACTTACCATGTTTTTCATTAAAGAAAAAAAAATATTGGACCATGGTGACCCTCTATACACAAATACAAATTACACATTATATTCCATTTTCTGATGAGCTTCTCATTGTGTCTGATGGCACAATGATGACCGCAGAGAACAGCATCTGTTGACAGAATATACCAAAGATATAAGACAGCATGTTCAACTCTTTATTCACGATTACAATAGTCTGTCTAAATCCTACATTGAACCAATACTATTTTTGAACAGTAAATGAGGATTAGCAGCAGGGAACTGTATCAGAATGGCATGTCGATATTTTAGGTACATAGTCAAGCATAAAACACTTTATGAATTAATATCGTACAGAATACGGGCAGATTTGACCAATCATATGAATGTTTTGGTGCTGCATTCAAACATGTGCCATAAACCACCACACACAAACTCAAAAAGGAGATATCAAGCCGAAATATCGCTCTCCGTTTGTTAAAAATAAAAAAGTTTGTTAACTGGTAGACTACTTTTCTCCGGTTCTTTCAGGATCGCGTAGGCCATTAGATTAGCCGGTTGTCGTCGCCATCACGGTCAGTCTGCGATGTCACTTGATTGAACTGGTCAGAATCCCCAAGATTGAGCGATGTATTGCGCTTTCAGTGTTTTATTAAATAAATTATACATTTGCGACATTATACTTCACCTGAGTGACTGAGCGAGGGGATTCAGACGACGACCGTGACGTCAGCAGCTCTGATTGGCTGAAGGCAGTGAGCAACAAAATCTGATTGGTCACAGACCAAGTTGAAGAGACATTTGAATTCCACTAAGTTTAACCACTCGACATATTTTTGAACATGAACATGATTCTGCCAGTGTAAACTTAATAAACATTTACACATATTTGGAAATTGTATAGGCTACACTGCATATATTAAATGTATGGAAGTAATTTAATGCCAAATGTTTTTGAAATAAAAAGCTTGTTGAATTGCACTAATTGAAAAAAAAATATGCATTACATTAACTGTGCTTGCATTTTTATGCATTGTATTTTTAAGGTTTGCATTTTATGGGCTGAAATTCAACATGGTTGTATATTTATGCTGTGAATATTTCAATTAAAATTATTTCACACACATTTTCATTATTAAAAATTCAATAATTTATATTCACCTTTCAGATTTCACTTCCAAAATATTCATTCTGTTTAAAAATAGTCACAAAACCAACTGTAAAGTGTTCATCTAGGTCTCAGGTCGAACAGTGATGTGCCTATTCTTTCTCTCTCTCTCTCTCTCTCTCTCTCTCTCACACACACACACACACACACACACACACACAAACAGGCGCACCTATCTTAGTGGGGTCTCTCCATAGGCGTAATGGTTTTTATACTGTACAAACCGTACTTCCTATCCCCCTACCCTACCCCTATCCCTAAACCTAACCATCACAGGAAACATTCTGCATTTTTACATTTTCAAAAAAACATCTTTTAGTATGTTTATTAATCCATTTCCCTCGTGGGGACCGCTGGCTGGACCCCACAATGTAGGTGATCTCAGGTTTTTATTACATTGTGGGGCCATTTGGTCCCCACGATGTAATATAAACAAGAACACACACACACACACACACACACACACACACACACACACACACACACACACACACAAACTCACACAAACTCTTGTACACACACATGCACATATATTCAAACACACCCCACTCAAAGTAGCCTACATACACACATATCCTTTTTCTTTTTTTCTTTTTTTCTTTTTTTACACGTTCATCACACAATTCGTTCTACTTTGTTCATTTTTATTTTTCCTGCCGATATATTATCCTGCTTATACAAATTTTACATTGGGTTGCCAAAGCATTTATATGAGCAGGAAAAATCAAATTAACAAAGTAGAACAAATTTTGTGATGAATGTGTAAAAAAAGAAAAGAAAAAGTATATGTATATGTACTTTGAGTTCTGTGTGTTTGAATATGTGTGTGTGTGTGTGTTTGTGTTTGTGTGTGTGTGTGTGTGTGTGTGTGTGAGAGAGAGAGAGAGAGAGAGAGAGAGTAGGCACATCACTGTTCGACCTGACACAGATGAACACTTTACAGTTGGTTTTGTGACTGTAAGTCATTCTCGTCAAATTCTATTGAGCTTTAAATTATGGCATTTTTTGTATGATCCCATACAGTAGTGAAATACATATCAATATTTACATATTACTTGACAGTTTATTTGGAAACACTTTACAATAAGGTTCATAATGTATTTACTTACTTGAACTATCCATGACCAATTTGTTACTGTATTTGGTAATCTTTGTTAACGTTAATAAGCATACGGCAGTTCATTGTTCATGTTAGTTCACAGTGCATTAACTAATGTTAACAAATACAACTCTTTATTTTAATAATGTATTAGTAAATGCTGGAATTAACATTAACAAAATTAACAAGTGCTGTAGAAGTGCAGTTCATTATTAGTTCATATTAACTAGTTAATATAAAGTGTTACCTTTTATTTGAATAAACATCAAAAATCTAAAAGGTTTGCATTATACCTGAGACATAGATGAACACTGTAGAGTTGGTTTTGTGACTGTAAATCATTCTCTTTAAACGCTATTGAAGGAAGAAACGTGAATACCAATGTTGTAACTTTAGAGACGGTCCCTAAATTTGCGAATATCAAACGTTCAGCATCAAAACAACTTTATGCGAATATCTGCTTTCTTGGAGTCTATATAGTATGACCTACATCACAAATGAGGTGCGAGTTTGGTCTTTTATATCACTGTACGAGTCCATTAAGCTGTGTTAAGAGTTTTATATGTCCTGATGGCAGGGGAATCCTGTGACGGATGAGGGAAACCCTAGTATTACAACACAGTGCTGCGATATAAAGTTAAGGAAACTGAACAACAGAGAGAAATATTTGTCTACCTCAGATTTAACATTTGATCTGTACACCAGCTTCGGGAATAACGTTATAATCTCGTTCACTGGAGAGAAAGCTGCTTACATGTAGACTACACAGGTAACCATAAAGACACTGAATTAAACATAAATGCAGCTTTTGTGTCTTTATCAGCTTTTCTGCATTTTATTGGCCCTGATAATCATCACACATTCACTTACCGCTTGCTCTATTTCAGCAAATCCGTTTTTATGAATGAATGATGACTTACTAGCCGTTGCTCTGGTCTTAAACAGCCGCTAGCGGCACCTGCTGGTGAAGAAGACTAACAGCAGATAGAGATCATGCATTGGTACTCTACTGCTTTTCCTGCAGTTCCCGGATGTGAAATGTTGAATTTTCTGCCGAATTTGAACCACTGAATTTGTGGAAGCGAATTTGTAAAGCGAAATAAAATGGACTGAAAATTGCTAGTCGAATTTTATAGATTGTATTTTTAAACAGAATGAATATTTTGGAAGTGAAATCTGAAAGGTTAAAATAAATTATTGAATTTTTAATAATGAAAATGTGTGTGAAATATTTTAATTGAAATATTCACAGCTTAAATATACAACCATGTTGAATTTCAGCCCATAAAAATGCAAACCTTAAAAATACAATGCATCAAAATTCAAGCACACTAATGTAATGCATTTTTTTTTTCAATTAGTGCAATTCAACAAGCTTTTTATTTCAAAAACATTAGGCATTAATTTACTTCCATATAAATGGGCTTGTAATGCATCCATACTGAAATAAATAGCACAAGTAATATAATGAATTCCAAGGATGAAGAAGTAAACTTAAAAAATATACTCAAATTTAACTATAGATACACTACAACTTCAGGATATTAAATGATGTATTTTTTAAATATACTTTCAGTGTATTGTTACAATGATCATTTTCAGCACACTGTTAAAATATACCTCAAAAAATATATTTTTATAAAGTGCAAATAAATACACTTTTAAGAAATAAACTGAACTTACACTTCATGTATATTTTTCTAAAATATATTTCTTAGAAAATATACTAAAGTACTATTATTTTAAAGTGTGTTAAAAGTTTTATTGTAAAAATATGATACTAATATACTTTTTATATATTTAAAGATGGTACATTTTTTGTTAGTATATTTGCAGTGTACTATAGAAAAAGGGAATATATTTAAAATACAATAAAGTTTTTTTTTTCACTATTGGGTAGCTTCAGAAACCTTTCTGTCGAGAGATTTAGATTTTACAATAATTTATTCTACATGCAGATTATATTTTAAGTTGTTAAAGAAATCAACAAGTTTATAAGACTGGTTTATTCTTTCTATATACTTTAGACACGTAGAACATATCTGTATTTGTTCATCAAATGTGTGCTGTAGTTGTGAATACTCAATATTGGTCAGACATAAAAGATCGAGGGAATGAAACTGTGAACACAAGCTCAATTAACTTTGTGAATGAAAGGCAATAATCAGCAATATGCATTCACACAATTAACTTTTTATTTGAATGTTTCAATATGCATTGACACAAAAAACTTTATTTGAATGTTTCATTGATAACATGGCACTGAGTTGTAAAGAAATGCATAGTGACATCATGCATGATGAGGTCAGGAACCAATGATTCAGCTTTTTGAACCAGTTCATTGAGCCGAACCGTCCGAAAAGAACCGGTCCGTGGAAAAAATTATACGGTTCCTCTTTTTTGGTACCGATAATGACAGTGTTTTAGTAAAAGCTTTTACACTCTTAAAACAGATGTGTTAAAAACAACACAACCTGTGTTATATTTTAACACATCTGTGTGTCTAGTTAAGGACAACACATTTTGTGTTAATTTTAACTCAACCAGTGTGTTATTTTTTCTTAATACAGGCATAAAATATTTAACACACTAATGTGTGTGTGAGAGAGAGAGAAACGACACTGTGTCCAACACAACATGTGTTAACTATCATCCAATCACATTGCTGCTACGTCACTCCACAAGCCGTTAAGCAAGTTTGTGCCTCTTTCTTCATTGGTGGATGACTTAACACACGGGTGTTAAAAACAACACAACCTGTGTTATATCTTAACACATCCATGTGTCTAGTTAAGGACAACACATGTTGTGTTACTTTTTTTAACTCAACCAGTGTGTTATTCTTCTTAACACAGGCAATGTTTTAAAATATTTAACACACTAATGTGTCATAAATCACACAATTTGTGTCATAGATGTGCTATTTTTGACCAGTTAAAATGAATGCAATACACACTCTTAGAAAGGATGTGTTAAAACTGACTCAAAATGTGTTAAATTCTTACACATCAGTGTGTGAGTTTAGGGACAACACTTGTGTGTTAATTCTGACACATTCACTGAGTCAATGATTTTAACACAGTAAATGTGTCAGGAAGGTGATCTGCTGTTAACAAGCAGAATCAAAGGAGAAAATCACAATTTTTAAGCCACCATCGTGGAGATGAGTGTTTGCTTTAGTTGGGCTCTTGAACCTTGACTTTTTAAATATTAGATTTTGTTTGGGCTGTTGTAACAGCTAGTCAAGCAAACAGAAAAGATGATCAGGTGGTGTTGGTTATGTTTTCACATAATAGTGATGGGAAGTTCGGTTCTTTTCCGCGAACCGGTTCTTTCGGACAGTTCGATTCAATAAACCGGTTGAAAAAACCGCTCCGACGTAATGACGTCATCCGCGATGACGTCGTCTATCGCGGGCCGGGTTGAAAAAACAAGTGATTCTAATATATAAAGTTAGTAATCATAACATCAGTCAACTAAAACATTATAATCTGAAGCGTTTCTTACAATTTAGTTTTGCATCTAAAGCATCCAAACACATAGGCTATACATTACAGGCAGTGATGTGCAAACAAAGTTTTACAGTTATAAAGTGAATAAATTAGTCTTCATCATGATCCTCTTACATTATGATTAAATAAACTTACGTTTCGCCAGATTGGCCCCTCATTCGAGTCCTCTCATAGCATCAGTTGTCCTAGTTAACCGGTGCTGTGATGTTATACTGTTCGGTAGCTTCAGATCACACGCTGAATCACGCATGCGCAGTATCATCAGCTCACCGGTTCTCAAATCGGACACGTCCGAAAGAAGCGGTTCTTCGGTTGTGTACTGATGATCCGAAAACCGTTGCAACCGATTCTACTCGAGAACGAGATTGAGATTCGAGAACCGCGAGAGCGATTCAAAAGGAGTCGCTTGTTTGCTCTCGCTGCAGTTTGATTACGTCATTTTTTATCTTTATATCACCTTAATTGTTTAGAAATTAAAGCTGTCCATGGATTATTTATGAAACAAATAAATGTTTTGATAAATCTAATTGTTTTCAATCTTTAAAAAAAATAACTTGAAAGCACAACTGCACAACTTTAACTATATTGCTTTTTAAATAATATTAATATAGAAAAATGAATTTGTAGAACTATTTCTGAACATTAGTTTGATCTGTGTACAAAATATTATGTTCATGTGGGCATGTAGTTTATTATGTACAGTATTATGTACAGTATTTTATGCTATTAATCTGCTATGGTGTATTTGGAAAAGCACAATAAACGTTATATTTTCAGTATGTTTTATATTATCACACTGTCCGATGTTCAACAACTTGACAATAACGTGCTTTTCGTTCACTTGAAAAGTTAAACGCATGCGCAGTATCATCAGCTCACCGGTTCTCAAATCGGACATGTCCGAAAGAAGCGGTTCTTCGGTTGTGTACTGGTGATCCGAAAACCGTTGCAACCGGTTCTTGACTCGAGAACGAGAACCATGATAGGCCGTGTATGTTCGTTCGTGTGCGCCACGCATGCGCACTCATATCAGCTGTTCTGCTGCTCGTGCTCATCATCATCAGTTCTCTCTTCACAGCAGGTTAAGTCACTGTACTGTTGGAGTAACTGAATAACTCAGGGATGTTGGTTTATTTCGAGAGGTAGTGTCAGGCACGTCAAAAAGTGAGTAACTTTAGTAATTTGTGGATTCATGTTTGCTTACTGGAGATGCGAACTGTTTGGAACGATTCAGACCGATTTGGTGAACTGGTTCAACCAGTTCACTGAAAAGAACCGGTTAAAAAGAATGATTCGTTCGCGAACCGGACATCACTATCACATAATCATTATTTGATCTGAATCACTGAACTCATTTAGAGCCCAATCTCTGAGTTAGATTTACATTATTGATTACAGCAGCACTGTGATTCTACAGCACAAGATCAGCTTTATCAATATAATCTGAAGAATTTCTTAAAAGGTGTTCTGATTAAAAAAAAAAAAAAAAAAGCTCTTTCATTTAGAGACACAGACATCAAGAATCAGCCTGTGAATCTCAACAGTGGTGAGAATAATAAAGCATGTTGCAGTGCATGCTGGGAGCCACCAATTAAAATTCATCTATGGCTCCCATCATGCATTGCTGCATGAATAAATTATGAGCTTAATTGTCTTAGTAATTTCCTTTATTCTCACTATTTTTTCTTTCTTTCTCTGTTTTATGTGACTTTTTAGTAGCTTATTTTCTAATGTTTCTAAAATCAGAATATGTTGCCTGTCACCACTGTTGAGATTCACAGGCTGATTCTTGATGTCTGTGTGTGCCTAAAAGCAAGGTTTTTTTTTTTTTTTTTGATCAGAACAACTTTTTAAGAAATACCTTTGAATTATTTAGAAAAAGCTGATCTACTGCTATAATCAATAATGTAAATCTAGCTCAGAGATTGGGCTTTAAATGAGTTCAAGACAAATAATGATTATGTGAAAACATAACAAACACAACCTGATCATCTTTTCTCTTTGTTTGTCTGGATGTTATAACTCAGTTACAACTGCACAAACAAAATCTAATATTATAAAGTCAAGGGTCAAGAACTCAACTAAAGCAAACCCTCATCTCCATGATGGTAACTTAAAATTGTGAATTTCTCCTTTGATTCTGCTTGTTAACAGCAGATCACCTTCCTGACACATTTAATGTGTTAAAATCATAACACAATGAATGTGTCAAAATGAACACAAGTCCACCGATGAAGAAAGAGGCACAAACTTGCTTAACGGCTTGTGGAGTGACGCAGCAGCAATGTGATTGGATGATAGTTTAACACATGTTGTGTTGGACACAGTATTGTTTCTCTCTTTCTCTCTCTCTCTCTACACATGATCAACTTAAATTGACACAAAAATGTGTTAAAATAGCCATAACACAAAAAATGTGTTATTAATTAACACATCCTTTTTGAGAGTGTAGTATTTAGTTATGTGCAGCTCTCTACCAATCTTATTTCAAATTCATAATTGTTTGTAAATGGATATTTCATAATAATAGGCTAAAACAGCTGCATTACCAAAAAAACCAACACCACAAACTGCTAAAAGCGAAACAAAAATAAGTTCAGCAGCACAGATAAAACAAGAAATCTTCATAATTTATTCATGCCAAACTGATTTGACAGGAAGCAAAGCAAGAGAGAGAAGGACAGAATCGGCAAAGGACAAGCCATGACTCAAACTGGGGCACCGCAACTGTGGCACATGATTAAATAATGACAGAGTATTTAATTAGAGTAACTGTGCCTTAGAATGTAATGCCTGATTTTACTGGTCCTGTTAATGTTTCTTCTATTACTCGTTGTCCTACTTTTATGGCTTGTTTTCCAAACGCTTTTGCTATTCCTTTTCCTACTTTTCCTACTAATTTTACTCCTTCTTTTGATCTTAATCCAAATGTTAATGATACTCCTATTCCTACTCCCACTCCTACGTACATTGCTGTTTTCCCAGTATCGCACATGTTTTGTTTAAAAGCCTCCCATTCAATTTTTTTCTGGGCTTCTTTATACATCTCATTGGTGTAGTGCTCCCCTCCATTACTCTTCACCATCTTGTCAATCTTCTCCAGCAGTTCTGTGACCTGAGAGCGATCCTTTATGTCTTCATTATTGAACGAGTGAACTCTGCTACTGCACCCATTAACAATAGCCATAAGATCATTACTTTTACTGATATACTCGTCTAATGGTTTTCCCTTCAGCTGATCAGCGTGAGTGAACAGAATGATGGTGTAACGTGCAGCATCTTCTCCAAAGTTCTCCTGGATCCATTTCACTGCACTCTTCTCTTCTTCTGTGAATCTCCCCACTTTGATGACCAGCAGAAATGCATGCGGACCAGGAGCAGACATGTAGACACACTTCACAATCTCAGTCTTCGTTTTTTGTTCTGAACGTGTCGTATCAAACTGTCCTGGAGTGTCGATGACTGAGATGTTCCGGTCACCAATCCTTACATCTTGTCTCTCACAGGTGTTAGTAACAGACTCTGGTGAAGCATCTGTCTGAAAATACTTAGGATACTCTGGACCCAGGATGGTGTTTCCTGTTGAACTTTTGCCTGATCCAGTTTTACCAACCAGAACAATCCTGAGATCTGATGAAGAGAGAGGAATATATTATGTTATTTTTGACCATGTGGGAGCATTTGGTCAGACCCCACAAGGAAAACAGCTTATAAAATATACTAAATCATGTTTGAATAAAAAAAAATGTAAAAATGCAGAAGGTTTTCTGTGTGGTTTAGGGGTGTAATAAGTGTTATGCCTGTTTCACACTGCAAGCGTGAGCGTATAGCATCATTTTAACCTTGAACGGAGGCTCAATGAACGTCTATATCGGACATGTTGAAGACATAAAAAAAAGACGTCTTAAAAACTTTCATTTCGGCTCCTCAGTGGACGTCTGTTCAACGTCTGACTTTTGTGACAAAGACATTGAAAAGACGTCTTCTGGACATAGCTTTGTTCAGTGGGTTGTATGAACCCCCCGAACTGAGCTGGACGATGACATCATTTTTTTTTTTTCAGAACTGCTTAATAAATTAACAACAACCGAGATGCGCCATTTTCCTGTTCACTTCCATTTTCCATTTTCCTGTACATTTCCATCACTGTCAAACTGCTTTGAAACAACCTGTATTTTAAGCGCAATATAAATCTCATCGTTGTCATGTAAACGTACCCTTAGTTTGGCTGAATGACGCAGCTTAACCACGATTGCTAATATGTATTTATTACTGTACTGTACTGTGCATGTGCCATATTGTAGGACCTAAGTTTAATTTATTATAATGGCAATATTACCAATATTCTTTGTACTTAATTTAAAGAAGTGTGTCATTATGATTCAAGATTTTCAGTCTGGTACCACTAACCCATATCCTATACTAATTCTAAACCATTTTAAAATATTTTAAATTAAGGTAATAAAGTTTGACTCACCTTGAGATTCCATTCCTTTAAAATTGTTTGCCGTTACTGAGATTGTCAACTTGACCGTAAGAATTAAATATGAGAAATAATAAGTAGGCTATTTAAGCACCTATTTGTTCTGTAACTGAATATGGAACACAACCAATTGAAACTTCACCCATCTCTCTATCTCTATTTCTCTGCAGTGGAGAAGGGTCTGGCTGCAGACAACAGAATCACGCATGCGCACTGCAGACATGCACGGACAGACTCACGCTCTTTGCTGTGACGTCAAATACGTCGAAGGCGGAAAACTAAAGGCACATCATAAAATACTTTCCTGTTAAAATCGCCTTAGAATTTAGGGTGTATATGGTATTTAGAGCTAAGTTAATCCCGGATACAAAGAAACTGTCAGGTCTAAACAGCAACACAAAAATTTGAAATGATAAAAAAAATAAAATAAACATTCTTAATATTAGACAGATAATTTTCATTTTTTTTATTGAACGAAAACTTACTTAAAAACTTATTTTATATTGTATTTCTATTCTATTTATTATTACTTTTAATAATAGAGATACAATAATAGAAATTCAATATAAATTAATAGGTTTTAAGGTATAAAAGTTAAAAATAATGCAAAGATGTATGAACATTATTCATGTAGATATTATGTATATTATGTATGTACTTCATATATTATGAAGAGATATTATATGTCCATGTGGGCACCATGGGTTTTATCTGGGTTATGGGCATTGTGATGGAAATATTTTATGTCAACATGAAATGTACAGAAAATGCAGACTAAGGATGCTCAGGTCAAAGACCAGTCACATGATTAGCTTAGATCATTACAAACCAATCACCAGAACAAATCACAGTGATGAAGACATTGATTTTTACTCAACTGTAAGACTTAAATGTGCATGTATCTTTCTATTCATTGAGACTCACTTGGTTGTTGTGACCAGTGATCTCCCGGCCGTAAATAAAACTTCATTTCTAGAAAGAGCAACTTGGAAGTCGTGTCAGGTATATGCTGCGCAGCTAAATAGAAGATCCTACGCTCAAAAGACAACAAAAGTAACAGCCAAGTGTGATTGAGGTAGTGAGGAATAGAAGTACTAAAGATTCTATGCTCAAAAGACAACAAATGTAACAGCCAAGTGTGATTGAGGTAGTGATAGTAGCTTCTTGACGGGATGCCGTCACCATACTTCAGGGAAGTATTGGATTGTATTGTAAGTATTCAGGAATTCAGGGAATTACCACGAGATACTGTAGAATTTTATTAACAACTAGGAGTTGTTTAAACTGTCAGTGGTGAAGTCAGATTTGTATTGAGAATTTCCACGACAGCATCATCTAAGCATGGGGTCAGTGTGGGCCATTTATTTGAGGGTCCCATATGGGCCACATTTAGACCTATAGTACAAGTGTTCAAAAACAACTTTACAGACACTTTTGGCACTTGAAAGGGTGTGTGGTGACGGTAAGAAACTGTAATCATGAATCATAATATACAATAATGAGTGAATACTCTGTCATGGATTCACATCTCAATATACATGTGTACTGTATAGAACTGTATACTGTTCATAAGTTTGGGTCAGTACAAAAGTCTTTTTTGCTTACCAAGGCTGCATTTATTTGTTAAAATATAGTGAAAACAGTAATATAATGAAATATTATTACAATTGAAAATAACTATTTTCAATGTGAATATATAGTAAAATGTAATTTATTCCTGTGATCAAAGCTGATCATTTCTACAGTCTTCAATATGACATGATCACATGAAGAACAGCATTTATTAGAAACAGAAATCGTTTACATATAAATGTCTTTGGTATCATTTTTGAGCAATTTACTTAAAGTATTCATTTGTTTCCAAAAAAAAAAAAACAGTCTAACTGTTTGAATGACTGTGTTTGTACAATATTTCCACTTATTCATGATTATTTGCAGTCACAAAGGAATTTCTACCCTATATGAAATGTGTATAGAAACATTTATACATTTATACAGGTTTTCCATGACTGTGGGAATTCAAGAATAAAAAAGGGACTAAAACCATTTTCTGCTTGCAGGAATCAGAAGGCAAATATACACAAGACAGCATGGACTAAAGGAACTAAAGAGATTGTCACTGCGCCAGGAAAAGTTGTACAGAGTGTTGCAGATGGTGTTGAGAGAGTTTTAGACGATTAAGATGTATGAAAAACTTTGCTCTGATAAACCTTTAACACTCATATTGTGTACACCATTCAATAACATTTGTCTGTGAATCATCTGGAAATAAATTATAAAAAATAGAGAATTATATGAAAAAGACAATATTTCATACACTCGCAGTTAATGATGGTTTGATGATGTCTCTAGAAATTATTTCATAATATTGTAACATCAGAAATCAACACTGATCTTTCACAATTATGTCAATTAAACTTCACAATGTCACACATTTTGTCTTTTGTGTAAAGTGTCTTTGGTCCCTCTGTTTTCAGTGTTTGAATATTTAGAATATTGGTAATTCTTTTCATAAACACTTAGCTGTATACATAGCCATAGAAGTGGTTTAAGTATTAATACATGTAAATATATCTTCTGTGGAAGTCTCAGGACCAAAAAATGCTTGTCCGAAGGAGTTTTGAAGTATGTCAGAAATAGATTGAGACATGAGTTTACTGTCGCAGAGTTTGGGTGTTGCATTGCGCTGCTTGTGTCCGGTGTAGACAGGGTATATTAGTTAAAAACTGAAACATTAAAAATATAAATAACTTTAGAGTGACAGCTGGGCAGTTTAACCTTTTTATCATCTCTTGTTTTTCTGATTTTTACAAGCTACCAATCCATTTTGTTTTTACTGGTAGTTGTTTTTGCTCAAATCCAGTTGTACCAAACCCGCTGTACCATAGCCAATGATTAGCTGGGAGAATAGTCCAGTTACCCCCTCTAGTGGATGACTAAAAATTTGCAGTGATTCTGCTCGATATCATCCGGTGTCTTCCATAATGCTCAATCATTAATACTCTGCTGGTCGTTCCCATATAAACACAGAGCGGTGTTAACCTCTTAAAGGATTAGTTTACTTTGAAATGAAAATTAGCCCAAGCTTTACTCACACTCAAGATATATATGACTTTCTTCTTTCTGATGAACACAATCACAGAAATATTAATAAATATCCTGACGCATTCCGAGCTTTATAATGGCACTGATAGAGTTCACGAGTATGAGCTGAAGAAAGTATCTCCATCCACATCCATCCATCATAAACGTACTCCACACTGCTCCAGAGGTTAATAAAGGCCTTCTGAAGCTAAGCAATGCATTTGTGTTAATTTAACAAGTTATTAAGTAAAATATCTAGCTTCCGACAAGCCGCCATATTCCGTATTTAACATACACAAAAGTGTAAAACTCTTGGAGTTCACAAAGCTTACGCTACATCCTACAACTTTAAAAACAACTTTACAGACTCTTCCAACTCTTGAGAGGGTGTGTGGTGACTGGTAATAAATCTATGAAATGTTGTAATCATGAATCATAATCTACAAAAATGAGTGAATATTGGGTCATGGATTCATATCAATATACATGTGTACTGTATATATAGAACTATATACTGTTACAATTTGGGTCAGTAAAAGAACAAAAATTAAAGTGTAATTTATTCCTGGAATTTTCAGCATCATTACTGCAGTCTTGAAGAGCAGCATTTACTAAAAATAGAAATCTTTTATAATATTATAAATGTCTTTTGTGTCATTTTTGAGCAATTTAATGCATCCTTGCTGTATAAAAGTATAATGTGTTTTATAAAAAAAAAAAAAAAAAAAAAAAGTCTTACTGTTTTAATGGCTATGTTTGTGCAATATACTCATTCATGATTACTGGATTTTTACTGAGTTTGCAGAAAAAGGGACTAAAATCTATATTGTCTCCATATTCTGCTTGCAGGAATCAGAAGGGCAAATAAGCACGAGACAGCATGGACATCTTCAAATATAAATATTTTGTAACATTATAAATGCCTTTGGTGTAATTTTTGAGCAATTTCATACATCCTTTAATTAAAAAAAAAAAAACTGTTTGAGCAATGTTTTTGTGCAATATAGGCTACTCATTCATTGTTACTGGATTTTTACTGAGTTTGCAGTCACAAAAAAAATAAATAAATAATAATAATAATTAAATAAATAAAATCCCTAATTGAAATGTGTATAGAAACATGTATACTCTATTACTAATATTACCAGGATTCCATGACTGTGGGAATTCAAGAATAAAAAATGGACTAAAATCTATACTGAAATAAATATCGTGGTATTCTGCTTGCAGGAATCAGAAGGGCAAATAAGCACGAGACGGCATGGACATCTTCAACATCGTTGGTTCTGTGGTATTGGGTGTGGGAGAGTGCGCGGTGGGCGTGGCCAGAGCCGTGGTGGATGTTCCTCTGGGAATGGTGAAGGGAGCCGCTTACAGCACCTTTGAGGCCGGCGGTAAAATCGCCAGTGTCGGCTCGGCAGCTGAAGCAGTTGGGGAGTTGATTAAGATGTATAAAAGTTGGAAGGGTTCATATTGATCCTGCTCAAACAGCGCCGCCTGCTGCCAATGAGAATAAATACAGCCTGCATATGTTACAAAAAACATCTGAGAACTGGATAAAAATGTGAATTAGGAAAAAGAAAAAGAAAATGTTTCATAGACTCCCAGTTAAAGATGGTTTTGACAATGTCTCTATAAATTTCTTATTGTAACATCATAATCGTTTTACAAATATTTCAATTATGCTAACTAAAACTCACACATTGTGGAGAATTTAAAATGCATTTAAATAAAGATTTCGATGTAAATACACTTGAATTGTGTTGATTTTCCTCTCATTCAGTCACACAATGTGGATCGCTCCACAAATATGAATGTAAAGATAACTTACTTCAATAATTAGTGTACAAAACGGTACATTTTGGAGCTGGGGCTTAGTTGTTCAGATACACAAACAATAAATAAGAAACAGTGACCTCCACCTCCATCAGAAAGACTGTTGCACTGAGACAATAAATAAAAATAAAAACACAGCAAGACGCCACTTTATTTTCCATAGCTTTCTTAGAGGAATTTCTCATAACTAAACCTGTAACTTATCTTTTGTGTCAATTACAAATTGTGTTATGAGCTAAAAAACCCTGTGAGTGAGAGAAGACTTTCAGCTTTGATCATGGATTCATTTAACATGTAGCATATTGAGTTTGTTTTTGATCTGTTTGTCTTCAGTTTCAGAGTCAGTTTTCTAGTTTGTTAATTGTTTCAGTTCTCCTTGTATGTCTGCCTGTTTGTCTTCTTGGTTACAGATTAATTAGTGTATTCAGTTCAGGTGTGTCTAGTTAATTAGTCTTGTTTAGTCCTCTGTATTGTATTTAAGCCCTCAGTTTCTGTCTGTCCTTTGTCTAGCTTTCTTTAACATTACGTGGTGTTTGTTAGTTTATTTTCCTGGTTATTTCTCCTGTTCTTTGTTTGGATTACTACATTAAAGATTCCTGAAGATATCTCCTTTGTCGTGCAATTGAATATACAACCCACCCCTCCGTGACAATAGCTGTAATGTAAAAATGTAAAAGTACATTTTATCAGCTTGGATTGCCAATATGAAGTTATGAACTATATTATTGCATTTATTTTTTTCCATCTGACTGCAGCCACACATGATGTTCTGTGGCAATCAGACCATCCTCACGATTACAGATGTATGTTTCCCTGGAACAAACTCGTTTTGACCTGATTTAACTTGGAGATATCAACAAAGATCACACAGATATATCATTCAAAGCCATTTTTACGTTTACATTTATACACGCGCGCACACACACAGTTTTGAACGTGTTTTATTAAAAGCTTTTAAATGAAGTGTTTTGCATTGTTTTGGCTGCAAAATATCCCTGTGAAGAAATCATTCACACAAGTTACACATTTACATGCAGACATTATAACGTCTTGTACTGTGACATTTTTGCATCTTTATACACTTTTTTTTTGAGATTCTGCATGTGCATGATAATCTTGGAGACTTTTTCTAATTAAAAATGAGATGCCGGTTAGAAGTATCTTTTCTCAATAAATAATAATGTTGCATTGTATTGCAGAAGCGTTGTGATATAATCACTCCCAAAGTGTGTTTCTCTGTGCAGTGAGTATATAAAGACACTTGAGACAATCGGAGAGTCACTCCTCCATCTGCACTGCTGATTTACTCCATCTCATCTGACAAACATCAGCATCTTCAGGTGAGAACAACATCATATCCACTTATTAATGTGTCTACAGCTTCTGGGTTTGATGTGAAATCTTTTTTTGATTGCATTTTTTATAAATATAAAACCCTCAAGTGTTCCTTCAGGACAATAAAGGGAGATTAAGAGAGACTTTTATTTCATTTGACATAAAATCCCAGTAATCTCACATGTCTAGAGTTTCAGAAGAGATTTGCTAAGATAAAGTCTGCAAACAAAATCTCAGAATGAACTCAAATATTTCTCATCAAAGAACAAATGATCTGAGTTGCTATTAATTTTTATAGCTTATATGTAGCTCAATGTAAGTCTATTGTCTCATTTTAGACTATTTTTATTTCTCTAAAATAATTTAAGTGGCAAAGTTGATCATTCACATCAATACTGTTGATTTTAATACTAAAGCTGAAACGTCAATGTAATACCATTGTTTCCTGAGCAACGCAATAAAATGACAATAATGTTAATATAAATAATGTTTTATTTGCATTACAGGTGTAGTCAAGTGTGAAAGCAGCTCAGCTGACTTCAGTGAGTGTCTGGTGAAGGTAAGATATCCTCTAGGTCCTCTGATCTCAATAGCCTCATAGATGAATAAATCTGAATTTAATTGCTCACATGGCACCGTATTGTGCTCTGCTATTAAAACAAATATTTTCTTAAATGTGCACAGTGTCATTCATCAGTCCATATCACTTGCAGGAATCACGTGCATAAGAACAATCCAAAATAAAATATAAAAGTGGGAAGACATGGATTTCCTTAAAAAACTGCCAGATGTTCCCGAGCTGCTGAATGAAGCTGCTGACGGCATGAAAGATGCAAGTGACAAACTAAACAAAGTCGCGTCTGGAGGAACCAAGAAGATAAAGAAAGCCATGCCTTGAGGAACCAAGAAGATGTTCAAGAAACCAGGAAAATGTGTGCAGAGCATTGCAAATGATATTAAAAATTTTTTTTAGATGACTAAGAAAATAGTGTTATTATATTTCTAATATAATGTTAACCTTCTCATATAACATTTATAGTAATACTAATTAATCATCTTTATGTTCCCTTGAATATTTGATTTTTACTGTGTACCCTTATTTATTTATTGCTACTAATTATTTTTCATCATTTTTAATAAAAAATCTTCCTTTAAGAGATGAGCTTGTACACAGTAAAAACGCCGGTGTTAAATTAACTCTTCTGGGAGTATGTGAGACAATACTCAAGAGTGTTAAAATAAGAGTTAATGAACACTGAAGCAGTGTTAAAGTTAATGAAATAATGAAGTGATAAATTGAGTGATGACTTGACCATTATTGAAGATACCTGATGATAACAAGCAGAATCACCAAAGGAGAAAATCACAATTTTGAGTTACCACCATGGAGATCAGTGTTTGCTTTAGTTGAACTCTTCACTTTTTAATATTAAAGTTTGTTTGGGCTGTTGTAACTGAGTGGTGGTGTTGGTTATGTTTTCACATTATCATTATTTGACCGTACTGTATGCTATTTCTGTTCTGTTAGCGTCAGGTACCTTAACAGAGTATCATAAACTATAACATGTCTGATAGTGCAAATATGTACGCAGATACATGGCAATGGACATATTACTCTTTATACCACACTCAATTCTCAAGAAATAAATGCTCTAAATCCATAGACATTGTAACAAATGAGATCTGAATGTGTTCAGTGCTCACTCTCACAAGGTTTAAAGAAAAAGTATGATAAATAACATCACTAAAATATCACAGACTCCTTTAAAATGAACACAAGCAAGTTATGCATAAACTCAATAAACATAACTTTGAAAATAACTATTTAGTATGTATCCGCATTACTCCAGCATTAATAACTGTATGAAGCTGTATTAATGCTCCTTTCTAATTGTTTTAATCACAGTTTTAAACTTCCAATGACTTTATTTCATGAACTTGATTTTAATCGAACACCAGTTATTGTGTTTTCCATAATCTCACAAAATGATTAATAAAAGAATTTTACCACTGAATCTGACAGGAATTCTTATTAACAGTACATCCTGAATGCGCTTTTAAATGTAATGGCTGACAGAGTGACGCTAAATGAGGTTTTATCATGTTAATGTGTAGGATGGAAAAGATGATGCTGATGAGCGACATGGTTCTGGAATCCTGAAGATTCTGCGATAGAACCAGCATTTAGACCTTGTGCTGTATGTGTTTGGTGCTCTGAATGACACAGACCATCCATAAACCCTCCCAGATGATTTGTGCTGTGATGATGTTTGCAGCAACAAAAGCGACAATGCTAATGATCCAACCAGTAATGCCCCATTCAATGCCCCCGATCTCCATTCCCGTTGACAGTTTTGTTTTACCTAAGAAAAGGATTTCATACACAAATAAAAGCGGTACTATCAAACAGATGATTAAAAAATGGAGAGAGGAACGTCATTTACCAAGTAGCTGAGATGTCAATACAGATGTATGCATCCCAATTCTTTCTTTGTGTAGCCTGTGAAGGTGATTGTGAAGCCAAGCAGCCTCTATATTCCCAAAGAGACAGGTGTGAATGAGGAGGATCTTAAAGGATTAGTTCACTTCAGAATTAAAATACCCTGATAATTTACCCCATGTCATTCAAGATGTTTCTTTCTTCAAATGAAAAGACATGAAGGTTTTTGAGGAAAAATTCCAGGATTTTTCTCCATATAGTGGACTTCATTGGGGTTAAACAGGTTGAAGGTCCAAATGTCAGTTTCAGTGCAGCTTCAAAGAAATTACACGATCCCAGACGAGGAATAAGGGTCTTATCTAGTGAAACGATCTGTCATTTTCTCTCTATCTCTCTCTCTCTCTCTCTCTCTCTCTCTCTATATATATATATATATATATATATATATATTTATATATCAGGGGCCGTATTCACAAAACATCTTAAGGCTAAAAGTAGCTCCTAACTTCCCAATTTAGGAGAAACTCTTGGGCGTGTCAGTCCTAATTTTAGGAGTCCTAAATATTTGCTCTAAGAGTATTTCACAAAACATTTTAGCACTAAAACTAGCTCCTAAATCTGTGAAACGCTAAGAGTAGTCAAGAGGACTCCTAAGTCACTAAGACCAAATCACAAACAGTCCTAATCCACCCAAAGACACTGAACACCATTGAGACAATAGCGATAGAGCCTTGGGTGCTGAACCTTTTCTTCATAAATGCAAATAAATAAATATTGTCTGATTACCTGTGCCAGTGGTTTTCATTAGTTCACACTTACAAATGATTGAATAGAGTAAAAAAAAAAAAAAAGTATATATAATAAGCGTATTTGATGTGCTGTCCAAGGGGATCGAGGGCTCAGAGCTTGAAATTTAGTCCAAAGTTCTCCCTGTATCCCCAGCCGAGTGAGGAGCGGGGTGGCGGAGGGATGCAGAAAACTGTCGAAGTAACTATAGGCGAGTCAGTTCTCGTCTGTGTATATATTCCTCCTCTCAAGCTGATTAGAAATGCCGTTTGAATGTGTTTCTCCCAAACTTTGTTTATAAAACATAATTTGTCGCTTGAATTCTGCATTCTCTTGAGATGAAGACAACCAAGAGGTGCACAATTAACTGTATATACTAGTTTAATTAGTGACACTTAGCCTACATTTTAAAACCTTTATGGCAACAATATGGCAACATTTTATTTTGACTATGGCAACATTTTTATTAAAAAAACATTTATTTGAATAGGGCAACATTTGTATTTTAAAACCTTTATTTTAATATGGAAACATGACACCTCATTCTACAATATTTCTATGATTAAATCACTGACTCCTCCCCCATCAGCCAATCACTGTGTGTATAGTCCATAGCAACGAGGTCAACCCCGCCCTTACTCTTAGCTTAAGACTTCAGTCTATTCCTTAGTGTTAAAATAACACTGAAGCAGAGTTAAAGTTAATTAATTCTTTATCTCATTAAGTGATTATTATGCATTAATGATGAACACCTGCTGTTAACAAGCAGAATCACTGAAGAAAAGAGAACTACAACTGACTTCAGTCACAGCCTTATTAATTGCTTAATTATCTCATTAACTTTAACTCTGATTCAGTGTTATTTTAACGCTATTTAGAGAGGGACCATATGTACTCTGAGCAGAGTTGATTTAACTCTGTGGATTTTACTGTGTATAAAACAACACAAATATTACAAATTATGACATTAAAAAGATCACGTGTCACTCATATTTCTAAAGGAACACTGCCCAACAGTGACACCCGCAGGTAAAGTTACAGCAGGAGTCATGCCTCCCTTTCAGCTCAAACCATTATATATATTTATCATGCACTGCTTTGTGATGCACCACGCATTATGTAATCATGTTGGAAAGGTCATTTTTGGGTGAACTATTCCTTTAACATCTGAGAGTTTGGAGGAGTGGTTGTTTAACTGGAACAGCAACAAACATGTTGGAATGCAGTCGATCAGGTAAGTTAACTTCAAATCGAAACTTCACATTTTGCTTCGACTTTCGCCAACTGTACTTCTTTTCTGTCTGGAATCGCTGTGTGTTGAATTGTGAAATCAGCTTTTATTGATTAATTTCGCTGATAAAGCTAACAGGATAGCATGATAAGTGAACACAGATGCAGGACATAAAGTGTGTGATTGTCGGGGAAGGGGCTGTGGGAAAAACATGCCTCCTGATGAGCTACACCACCGGGGCTTTTCCAGAGGTGTTTGTCCCCACTGTGTTTGAGAATTATTCTGCCAATGAGACGGTCGATGGGAATCCAGTGAAACTGGCACTGTGGGATACATCAGGGGCAGAGGAATACGACAGGCTTCGACCACTTCAGTACCCTCAGACGGATGTGGTTTTGATCTGTTTCTCTCTTGTGAATCCAGACTCGTTTGGGAAGGTCCGTGAAAAATGGTTTCCAGAGGTCAGACATTTTTGCCCCAACACTCCAATAGTTCTCATTGGGACTAAACTTGATCTGAGAGATGACAAGGACACCATTGAAAAGCTGAAAAAGATGAAACTGACCCCCATCACCTATGCTGAAGGTCTGGATATGACCCAAGAAATAGGAGCTGTGAATTACCTGGAGTGCTCAGCCTTAAAACAGACGGGCATTAAGAAAGTGTTCGATGAAGTCATTCATGCAGTTCTATACCGGGGTCCAGTGAAGAAAAGAAAGAGAAAGTGTTTATTGCTCTGAACTGACTGAAAATACACCAGCTGTAATCTGAGCTCACCTGAGAGGCAGGGATGATGGGAAGAAGAAACTATGAGAGTGTTCAGGAAATAAAACATATTGTATGTATTGTGTGAATATGCATTGCTTTACAGGTTGAATATGTGCTTTAATGACAAACCCATTGGTTACATTGGTTTGATCAAACACAAATTGCTTTCAAGTTGTCCAAATATTATTTTATATGAAAATAATGGGTTGAACTTAAAGACACAGTGCATAACATGCACATGGTGTGCAAAAATAAATGAATTAAACATACACTCCTTAATCTTTATTACTCATGTAAAATTGTGGGGGTATTTTATTTGGTAAGAAATGAACAACACACTCACACACAAAAGAAGAAAGTGTTAAATAAAAACACTGAGTCAGGCCTGTTGGGTTTGCAGAATGGGCAGTATTTCAATTAAATGCATTATATATAGTTTGCAACACTGTATATAGATAGATAATGCTTTGAGACATTGGATCTTGTTCTTATGCAATGATGTTACATGAGCTGCAAGCAACATAAAACAGTGTTTCTGAAAGAGTGTGTGTGTGTGTATATATATATATATATATATATATATATATATATATATATATATATATATATATATATATATATATATATATATTCTTGCTGTGAGGCAACAATGCTTCCCACTGAGCCACCATGCCAAATAGGGGCCCTTACAATAAAACAAAAATAACTGAATTTAACTCATTTGTCACTAGATGGAGCCAGAGGTTTCATTTAGACATTGAGTTGCAGCTGGGCTATCTATATGGGGCATAGCCAGTTTTAACAGAGATTTAGATTATGAAAATTGAAAATTATTATTATTATTGTCACCATTACTGTGATCAGTGTTTGTATGTGGCCGTTTATAAAGCCCTTAAAAATATCAAGCCCTTAAATATATATATATATATATATATATATATATATATATATATATATATATATATATATATATATATATATATATATGTATATTTATCAATGTTGAAAATGGTTATGTTAAAACTGTGATGTAGTGTTTTTTTTTTTTATTAGGATTCTATGATGAACAGAAATTTTGAAGAACAGCATTTATTTGAAAAATATTTTTTTTGTAACATTACAAACATCTTTACTATCATGTTTGATCTGTTTAATGCATCCTTGCTGAATAAAGATATTAATTTGTTAATTTGTGTAAAAAAAACACTGACCACAAACGAATGAACAGTAGTCTGTCTATATGTGTGTGTGTGTGTGTGTGTGTGTAATAATTTTACTGAGTTTGCACTCACAAAGAAATGTTTATGAATTGTGTATAGATAGAAACATTCATACATACTCATAGAAATGTAATTAATATGGCATTTCCAGACCTAGAAATCCAACTTTTAACATTCCCTGATAATTCCAGTTTGTCCATGACTGCAGGAATTTGAAAGAGGTCTAAAATGTAGCAGAAAACGATTACTGTAAATAAACGCACATATTGTCTCCATATTCTGCTTGCAGGAATCACGTGACAACAAATAAAATAGAGATGACACTGCATTAAGGCTTTAAGTTGTAAGTTTGACTCTCACCAGGTATTAATAAGATTTATAACCATTTTTCTTCCTCCAATAAAAGGAGTTTCATGCACTGCAATTTCCCATATATGGGTGACATATTTTTTTTCAAGGTATGTAGCTGTTGTATACTTGAATTATGAAGTTCACCGTTTTCCTACTTTGCAGAAGCACATCTACTAGGGGGAGATTTGACCTTCTCATGCACAGAAACCAATATCGCACACATGTGTGAAGACCTGGGTCTGTGCCTTCTAAATGAATCAGGTTTTTTATTATATTAATAAGACCACAATGGTGACAAACAAAACCATTGTCTTTAATAAAACATCAACATCTAAACCTCTGTTAATTCTCAATGAGAACTTCTTTAGACGTGTGACAGAAATAAAGTCAATCTGGTCAGTAATAAGTGAAGCTTGTAATGCTGTTTGTGGAGTAGTTTAATCATCTTCTGCTGAGATCTTAAGAGATTTAGTGTCTTTTATCTCCAGACTATTGTAGTTATTGTGTTTCTCTTTTTTCTGTTCTTGTTGTTTCTCTTTCCTTCAGTGATTCTGCTTGTTAACAGCAGGTGTTCATCAGTGTCTGAATTCACGCTATCAAGTGGACTATATTAGTAAACTAATGTATGGAATAGTGAATGAGGCTATAGGGTGTGATTTAGGACACAGTCTCTGTCGATTCTGAACACTGAGATTTCAGAGTTATGTTGCAGTAGGCTACTTTATTGAAATAACAAATGTTACTCAGAATGCATTGTTTTCTGAGTAATGTTGTTTTTTGACTAGCCTTTCAAGACAGACCTCTCATGTTTTTCAAAGCTTATTTGTAGCAGAGTTCAACCCTTATGGTAACTAAATAATGTATCAATGAACATTAATTCACAAATCAACCACTAGAGGTCCTACCAGTGCTGTGTATCCAACAGATCAGAGACACCACAGACTTAAATAGCTTGAAGGTTAATCAGCAATTTATTAAAGCATTAGCCATAGTTGTAAAAACACACATATAGTAAAACATGCAGAGGAAACTATTTGAGAAATATATTATTACATAAAATAAAATACTTAATGCATTAGAATATTGATAAGTTGTGCAGATATCACTTCTCTGATTTCTACTCTCACCCCAAACTGAAGACCAAAACTACTGAATAACAATAAACTCTATACTAACAGATTCAATTCAAACAAACTTAAAAAGTGTTAAAAAACAAAACAAAACAATGATGATTAAACACACACAAAATACAACTTTACAACTGAGACTTTACACCAATCCAGCAGATAATGACCATCATTCTCTCACAAAGAGTCAAAGAGAACAAATGTGTCTTAATTTGGATGTTGAACATGTTGGTTGTGGTCTGAAAAGATGGGTAAATTATTTCACAAATATACAATTATCAAACAATCTTTCATTTAACGGTTGAACACAGGTTTGTGTTTGCTGGTCACTCATTTGACGCTGCTGTAGATCACTGATGCATCTTCCACAGTTTGCAACAGCTGATCGCCTAAAAACACAAAACAAACAGGAGCACAACAATGTCACAGCTAAGATAATATGATCTTTGCTGGTTAAACTGGTGCTGGTTAAGTTGGTTTTTCTCACCTCACGGCAGCATCAGGCTGATGTACTCTTATATTGTTGTACTGTTTTTCATTCTCCTCTTCACTCTTCATCTCTTTCTTTCTGTGATATTGGACAGTTGCGTACTGGATCTCCTCAGTATCTCTGGATTCAGGAGTTTTTTCTCTGAATCTCTTTGGTTTCACACTGGCATACGGAGCATCATTGGCTGAATCCGGTTCAGAAAGAGGCTCATCATGGACTGAAACTTTCTGTGATGCATCAGAATAGAGATCATTCTGAAATACAATGAAAATTATTAATTAAGACAAATTAAGTGTGGCTTTTCTACTGCGACATGTCCCAAACTTTTCAGACCAAGTACCACATGAAATCAAATCAAATCACATCAGTGTAGTGATGTAAAAGGTATCTTTCATTGATTCACACATGGAGTGGAGAAGAATAGGACGGAATGAGTATGAAGTGACATTAGTAAAAAATTAGTAAAAATGTTTTCTTCAGTTTTATTTATTCATTTATGTTAATGAAGACATTGATAATGTTAGTTTGCCATCAGTCTGTACAGTTACAGTCTGAAACACACAGTCTGAATGATTTACCTGTTTCACTGTGAGATCTTCAGTTTTATCACTCCTTTGTTTCTTGCTGTTATAATGAGAGACATTGACAGCATAAGAACAAATGTATTAATTTAAGAGAAAATATGAATGCTGTTTAATCATCAAACACTAATGAGCCATTTCTTTCACATTAGACCAAAGGTGAATTTATACTACCGCTCTAGGTTTTATATTGAGCTCACATTATGATGATGATGATGATGATGATGATGATGATGATGAAGAATAATCCTCCAGATGTCGCTGCGATCACAATCACATTCCTACCAGCACCATGATGAACTGAAAGAGGAAGATCATCATGATTAACTCTCCAAACTGATGAATGATGTGAAGATAAAGGAGTGTGTTAATAAAAGCTTCACCTGTGACAGTTACAGCGTCTGATCTCTGAGATCCATGTTGATTGTGAAGCCTGACAGTAGAAGCGTCCACTCTGTAGTGCACTGAAACTCTGTCCAGATCCAACAGCTGAGCTTTCATTCTCCTTAAACCAGCTGAAGTTCAGAGCAGGAGGGTTTGAATCACTGCTGCAGATCAGAGTCACTGAATCTCCTGACACTATTTCACCAGATCCGTTTATCAACACTGAGACGTTCCTGGGAGGGTCTAATACAGACAAAAATTAAATATCACAATAAATATTAGAAAATTATGAATATGAAGTTTTTGGATAAATGTGCATATGATCATTAACTCACACATGACGTTTAAAGTCACAGCATCAGAGTATTTCTCTCCATGTTCATTGATGGATCTGCACTTGTATTCTCCACTGTCATCAGAGCTGATCTTTGAGATGTTGAAGATTCTTCCAGATCCTACAAACGTTCCTCCTTTAAACCAGCTGAAGTTCAGAGCAGGAGGGTTTGAATCACTGCTGCAGATCAGAGTCACTGAATCTCCTGACACTATTTCACCAGATGGACTGATGGACACTGAGACACTCTTTGGAGGATCTAACACAGAAAAACACTGATATTATAACAATCAAAATAAATTTTAGATGACTGACTACATTTAGAGGATTCAATTTCATAGTCACTGAACCATTATTAACTCACACATGACGTTCAAAGTCACATTATCAGAGTATTTCTCTTTAAGTTCATAGGTTGACTTGCACTTGTATTCTCCACTGTCATCAGAGCTGATCTTTGAGATGTTGAAGATTCTTCCAGATCCTACAAACGTTCTTCCTTTAAACCAGCTGATTTCTGCAGGAGGGTTTGAATCACTGCTGCAGATCAGAGTCACTGAATCTCCTGACACTATTTCACCAGATGGACTGATGGAGATCACAGGATTCACTGGAGGATCTACAGATCCAAGGTACAAGTATTTATTAGAGGTGGCTGGTGGAAAATTTTCTAGGTAGGGCTGCAGTTATTGGGCAATTTTAGCAAACATCCAAGTATGATTTAATGCTAAACAGTGAACGTTAAAGAAAAATGTTTAAGAAAAAACATAACACAGGGATATATGATGTCGGTTCTGGAAAAATTTGGTTTTGGCCACATGTTTAGAGAGTGGATAAAAACAATATATTCTTGTCCAAAAGCCTCAGTAGTAACTAATCATAACATTTCAGCTCCTTTTTCAGTACATAGAGGGACAAGACAGGGTTGTCCACTGTCCCCATTTCTTTTTGCAGTTGCGATAGAGCCCTTGGCTGCATACATCCGGCAACAGACAATTATTCAGCCAATTACAATAGGTGGCCTCCCACAACATATTTCACTCTACGCAGACGATATACTGTTGTTTATTAAAAG
Source organism: Ancherythroculter nigrocauda (assembly GCA_036281575.1). NCBI lineage: Eukaryota > Metazoa > Chordata > Actinopteri > Cypriniformes > Xenocyprididae > Ancherythroculter > Ancherythroculter nigrocauda. The sequence goes on from VTFQ01000003.1 coordinate 9,547,369, forward strand.
TAAGTCTATTCCACATCTCCTTTCCTCAATCACAAGATTTGGGAATATATCAGGCTTTACTGTTAATTGGGATAAAAGTGATCTGATGACTATTACACCCAATGCTTGTAAGCAGTATTTAAAATCCACTCCATTCAAGATAGCAGAAAACTCCTTTACTTATCTTGGTGTCATAATAACTAAAAACCCAAGAGACCTACTTAGAGTCAATTGGCAAAAGAGGATTGAGTCTATCCCTTCATGTATACCACAATCCTATTTTAAACAACTAGAACAAGATAACTATTCAGTTTTTATGGAATTATAAAACGGCAAGAATTAAAAAACAACACTTATTTAAATCTAAAGAGAAGAGGGGATTTGGGTTACCTTTCTTTAAATCATACTATTGGGCGGCACACTTGAATATATTCTCTTGGTGGAAAGACGATCCAACAGAAGGAACTTGTGAACAACCCGAATGGCTTAACATTGAACAAGCTCTTTGCTCTAACTCTTCACTGCAGGCACTATGCAACAGTCCAGGGAAGATTAGTAAGCTTATCTATAATAATCATTTTGTTATAGGCCAGTCTTTAAAAATTTGGAAACAAATTAAGACATACATTAAAGCTCCTAATGTATATCTTGATAGCCCCATATGCAAAAATCACTCCTTCATTCCCGCTCTAAATGATATGTTTTTTTCACTTTGGAAACAGAAGGGAATAGGCTGTGTCGGCTCATTTTATATGAATGGACATTTCTTGTCCTTTAAAGAGCTCCAGTCAAAGTTCAGGTTACCAAATTCTCACTTCTTCAGATATCTCCAAATCAGAGACTATGTCAGAAAGTATTTTCCTGATTTTGAACTACTTAAAAAGCATGACAAAATAGAGGAAATAAACAGATTTAAAGCTGGAAGCTCTAAAGCAGTGTCATATTTCTATAATGTATTAACTGATCTGGTGGATAGTGACACATCTACAGTTAAGAAAGCATGGGAGAAGGACTTAGGTTTCACAATTGAGGATGCGCAATGGGAGGAATGCCTACAGAATGTACATGACTGTTCGATTAACACTAGACACAACTTAATCCAGTTCAAATCTCTGCATAGAGTATACATGTGCAAAACTAAACTGCATAAGATTTTCACCGATATGCAATAAATGCAAGGTTGCGGAGGGTACGTTGTTGCATTCACTTTGGACATGTTGTAACCTTCATAGGTACTGGACTGATATTTTTGCGCTGCTCTCCAAAGTGTATAAAAATAAGATTGCTCCAGACCCTATGATTGCTGTTTTCGGTGTAATTTCTGTACCTTCTTTTAGTAAATATGAAAGACAGTGTATGTCTTTATTTATGGTTCTTGCAAAGAGATTGATTCTTCAGAGGTGGAAATTGGATATTGTTCCAACACTCGGGGCCCTATAATACACCCGGCGCAATGCGACGCAAGGCGCAGCGCAAGTGTGTTTGCTAGTTTGCGTCCGGCGCCGTTCGCGTTTTCCTGTTCAGCGCCACGTCCTTAAATTAGTAAATGCATTTGTGCCAGTTAGTGCGCCCATGGGCGTGCTGGTCTAAAAAAGAGGTGTGTTCAGGCGCATTGCCGGCGCATTGCTATTTTAAGGAGCTGAAAATAGACTGCGCCATAGACCAACTCAAACCTGGTCTAAAGTCTAAAGTCAATGGCGCAATATTTTCAGGTATATATATATATATATATATATATATATATATATATATATATATATATATATATTAGTGGTGGGCCGTTATCGACGTTAACGTGCTGCGTTAATGTGAGGCTCTTATCGGGCGATAAAAAAAATATCGCCGTTAATCTATTCTCAAAGTTGGGTTGGGAGCTGGGTCTATACTACGCTATCTTCTATTTCATCTTTACCAAATGTCTGAGGAAAGTACAGTAAGATTAAAAACTGTTTTAAACTTGATTTAGCCAGCTCTTTTGTCAAATACTGATAATGGTCCACAACTACAGCTTTTAACATGTAATAAATGTGCCGTTTTAAAAGATTCATACCTATAATTGAAGGGTTAAAGTTTAAAAACCCACTTGTATCAGTAAATTTAGTTCTAGTATACTAGTTTGAGCCTATTTTTGTTTACATTTGACAATTCTCCACCTCATGTAATGTTGTTTCAGATCATTATTCCATATCATATTAATTCATAATTAATACGTTTGTGTGTGTGTGTGTGTGTGTGTGTGTGTGTGTGTGTGTGTGTTCTGTTGCAGCTTACAGCTCAATCAAGTGCCACCAGTGTGTTTTTGGAGTATTCTTCTTTCTATTTCATCTTTACCAAACGTCTGAGGAAAGTAAGACTAAAAACTGTTTTAAACTTGATTTAGCCACCTATTTTGTCAAATACTGATAATGGTCCACAACTACAGCTTTTGACATGTAGTAATTGTGCCATTTAAAAAAAATCATACCTATAATTTATGGGTAAAAGTTTAAAAACCCACTTGTATCAGTAAACTTTAGTTCTAATATATTAGTTTGAGTCTATGTTTGTTTACATTTGACAATTCTCTACCTCATGTAATGTTGTTTCAGATCATTATTTCATACCATAGAGAGGAAGTGTCATTGCTCCCTATGGAGGCCTCACCGAGCCATCAGATTCAATCAAAATATATTAATTTGTGTTCTGAAGATTAACGAAGGCCTTACAGGTGTAGAACGACATGAGGGTGAGTAAGAAATTACATTATTTTCATTTTTGGGTGAACTAACCCTTTTACTATAATAAATTGACAGGATTTTTGTTATATTTTATATTTTATCCCTTGCAACTGTTGGGGGCCATGACAAAACGTGTCACATGGAACATCCTTTCCCGCATTCAACCAGATGGAGTCCAAGAAGTTCCTCCTGTGTAAGTAAATGTAATAAATATTGCCTGGCTAAAAAATTTAAGCACATTTATTTTTTTGCCAACACATAATTTTTTTGTGATGTTGTTCAAAATGTATGTAACGAGCGAGTTCATATTGGGACTATTTCAGACTGGTTCTTGTCGGCAGCACTGTGGAGTAGCACAGTATCTGTGTGACTCGTCATAGACATAAACAGAGAGAAGTAGCTCCGGCTATAATGTTCTTCTGCAAGACGCATGCAGTTCTGTTTATTAACCGCTAGAGCACCAAAAGTTACATAGTGTACCTATAAATGTCAGATTGTACACTTTTGTTTTTAAAGCAGTGGTTATGTGTATCCTTTAAAAAAAAACTGGTAGCTTCAATGTGAATTATTTTTTTAAATGAAAAACTGCTTGTGTATTACAGGTGCTGTGAGAAAGAACCATGTATCACGTACCGCCACTGATGAAGACATTACAAAACGCACAATACGATGGTTCAGCCTGGCAGCTGATAGGGGAACTGACCCACTGTGAGCACCCAACAGTAGAGTTTCAGAGTTTCATTGGCTACGTTTACATGCACCAATTTTCGTCAATCCGAATGAATTGAATCTGATTGCAGATCTGTTTACATGTACTATAAACATTATAATCTGATTCAAATATCCATTTATATTTGTTTTATATACATTCCGATTAAAACTTTGACGTCATGTCAATCACACTTGCGGTAACCCGGGTTGCATCAACAGAGTCAGAGATATTGTCAAATGCAGCAAATCTTGGCAATATTAAGAGGATTTGGTATTTCCAATTAATGTAGGCCTGTTACATACTTCTTGTTTATTATTATTACTATTAGGTTAGGCTTCTTTCTTTTATTATCAAATTAATATTATAATAAATTTGCCCCACAATAATAATCACCGCATAACTGCCATGCTCTGAGGATAATATAACTTATAAGATTAGGCTATTAGCCATCATTGAAAATGATTTAAACTTTTTTTTTTAGGTCTTGTACAATAAATTATAGGCTTATACTTAAAGTTGTTAAGGGTGTCAATGAAAATTAAGCGCAGCTTTACTTCAAGCACCGACAACTTGTTTAACACAAAATACTATTATTTTCTTTTGTTTCACTAGCCTATATGTACGGCCACAAGAGAAATAATTGAATTTACATAGGCTACCGTTATCAGCATTTTATGTTGAAATTCGTCTCTGAGAATATGCTTTGTTAATGCAGCTTCAGACAGCTCCGTCACTTTTTACATTCACTTTTTGTGGTGAATACTGACTGAGTTTGAGACTTTTTCATCAGCATAACTCTTTCACAAAGTTTGGATGTTGCTTCTTGTGTGATATTCACTGACTCCCCTTCTTGTCTTAAAACGGAAGATTTCCAATATTGTGACGAAGGGATACATACGCCACTGCCTGTTGGCATACATCTTTACAACTTTTTTTTATTTTTTTTTTTTTTTATTAGAACGTCAAAAACAGAACAAAGTCAATGTACAGTCAAAAATACATTACATTTATAGAGAAAATAAACAGCCAGGGGGGAGGCTATAAAATTATATAAATATATTAAAGGACTCACAGACAGAAACAGTTTTAATTGCTTTCTTATTATTTGAATGAAGAATAGTCTTTATATATATTTGCATTTCTTTTTCAAGAACCAAAAACAAAGGATGAGTTTTACTGTACTTACATTTATGTATGTGAAATTTAGAAAAAATTAAAATTAAATTTATAATATAGTATTCTTTTCTTTTATTTGGGGGGATATTAGTAAAACCAAATATAACATTTTCTAAACACAAAGAAAAGGTGGAGTCAATATTGTCAATAATAAATCTAGACAAATCTTTCCAAAATTTTTTTACATGAGCGCAATGCCAAAACAAATGAAACAAAGTTTCAGGCAGTGTATTGCAAAAAGAACAGTTCAAATCAATATCCTTTTTAAATTTCACAAGAAAGTTATTAACTGGGTAGTATCTATGTAAGATCTTAAAAGTTACTTCCTTTATTTTATTTACCAATAAATATTTGTTTGGTAAGGTCCAGATGGCTTTCCATAACAAACCTTCCACCAGTCTATTCCAATAAAAAATACAGTTGGGCCTAGTGACAATATCTTTTTGCAAAAGAGAACGAATAGTTTTATTAACATTTAATACTCCAGGGGCAAAACAAAGTTTCCCAATTGCAGTATCAAACAGATTAAATGAAGAAGAGGGTGCAACATTGGTTTGGGTATTAGCTCTGAATAATGCCAAAACCCCTGTGGGAATAGCATCCATGACAATAGAGAATTCCCTTGGTGTCACTGGAATTTTATGAAAATCTAGAAATTCAGAGTAAGTAAGTAACATGCCGTCTTGATTCAATAATTGATCCACTCGTATTATACCTGCTAAGAACCACCTTTCAAAAAATAAGGATTTATTTTTAAATACTATATTGTAATTGTTCCAAATTAAATATCTATGGGGTGAAAAGTTATGCTTGTATAACATGGACCAAGCTAGCAACATTTGTTTGTGAAAGCAAGATAAGATCAGAGGGATTTTATCAATTTTGTAGTTGCAAATCAAGAGAAAATCAAGACCACCTACTTTGGAGAAAACAAAACTGGGTATAAAATTCCAAAGAGAATTTGGATTTAGAATGAAATGTTTAATCCAATTAATTTTAAAATTATTATTTAGAGTACTAAAATCAAGGAAGTTCAATCCACCTGATTCATAAGTATTCATTATTATAGATTTCCTAATATAATGTGTTTTGTTTCTCCAAAGAAAATTAAATAAAGCAGTATCGATAACTTTACACATCTCCTTAGAAACATCAAGGGAAGTAGCAGCATAGACTAATCTTGACAGTCCCTCAGCTTTACACAGCAAGACTCTACCTTTTAAAGATAGGTCCCTCAAAAGCCAGTGATTTAACTTTGTTTTAGTCTTCTGAATAATGGGATCAAAATTTATCTTACATCTAGATTTTTGATCTTTCGAGATAACAATTCCCAAATAGGTCACCGATTCCTTCACTGGGATATTAGCAATATGTTGTAACTGACAATCTTTAATAGATAATAGTTCACATTTGTTAATGTTTAATCTAAGGCCAGAGGCCTTGGAGAATGCATCTACTACTTTAAGAGCAGCTGGGACCTGAAGTTGATCTTTTAGGAAAAGTGCAGTATCGTCTGCTAGCTGGGATATAATAATATCCCTGCCAGCAATAGATATACCTTTTAAGTGGCTTGATTTAATATAGATATTCATAAGTTGAGTACAGAACAAAAAAAGGTAAGGGGAGATGGGACAGCCTTGTCTTATACCGCGTTTTAAATAAAATCTGGAGGATGAACCACCTTTAAGTTTAACAGAACAGTTTGCATTACTATACATTGTTTGTATAGCCTTACAGAAAAAATCTCCAAACCCAAATTTTCGTAATGACCCAAAAATAAAAGCATGCTCCACCGTATCGAACGCTTTATAGAAGTCTAAGAAAAGAATAAATCCCTCATCAGCACTTAAATGTGAGTAGTCCAACAAGTCTAAGACTAATCTTATATTATTTGAGATATGTCTTTTCTTTAGGAAGCCAGATTGTGCCTCATCTATAAGGGGGTCCATAACTGATTTGATTCTATTTGCAAAGATAATGGCAAAAATCTTATAATCATTGTTTAATAAAGAAATTGGTCTCCAGTTATCTAATAGTAATGGGTCTTTTTTAGGTTTTGGAATCAAAGTTATAAATCCTTGAGTTAAAGTAGGTGGAAGACATTGATTTTCTATACTCTCTATATAAACCTCTTTAAGAAAGGGGGCAATAAGATCAGAAAAGGTTTTATAAAAGTCGGCCGTGAGGCCATCGACCCCGGGAGATTTATTAACCTTAATATGTGCAATAGCATTTAAGACTTCCTCAACAGTAATTAAACTATCGCAGAGCTCTTTTTGTACAGGGTCGATGGTCTTGACTGAATTAATTCCAGAAATAGAGTTCAGAAATAGAGAGGCCGAATGTTCACAAAATTTGGATGAATATAATCTACTATAGAATTCTGTACAAAATTTTGATATTTTGACTTGGTCATCTGTGATATTCCCATCAATTTTAAGTTGTTCAATTGTATTATTTCTAGAATGAAATTTCTCTAAACCAAAAAAATATGCAGAATTTTGTTCCCCTTTTTCCAACCATTGCTTCCGTGACCTAATGAAGGCTCCTTCTGCCTTATTCTTATATAATTTGTCCAATTCCAGTTGTAAAGTGGCTAACTCAGCTTGTTCTTCTTCATTTGGACATGATTTTGATGAGAGGGTAACTAATTTTGAAATAATATTGTCTTCCTGAATACGTCTTTCTTTTGCCATTAAACTTCCTTGTTTTCGAAAGTACTTGGCAACTTCAAATTTCAGTAGCTCCCAGTTACTGCTGAATTTCCTTTCCGAAAGAGCTTTATACCAATAACATAAAATAAGATTTTTAACCTTTGTTTTAATATGTTCATATTGCAGTAATGAACTATTAAGTTTCCAATATGAACTTCTACCCATAGCATGTGGAGAAGTGCTGATGTTAATGGAAATAAGAACAGCCTTATGGTCACTGAGTGGTGAAGGAATCACATTAACAGAGACATTTGGGGATTGTATACTCGCAGATACTAACCAATAATCTATTCGAGATTGCCTGTTACCAGACTTGTTGCTCCAAGTATATATCAATGAATCAGGAAACTTAGACCTCCATATATCCACCAAATCAAATCTTTCCATGAAACGCTTAATGTTTTCATTTTGCATGTAAGATGGTCTTGAAGGTAAACAATCAATAAAGCAGTCCATAACAGTATTAAAATCACCCCCTATGACAAGACAAAGATCCGGGAATTGCGATAATCCCTGAAGAATAAGCTCCTCTAAAGTTTCAAATAAAATGTCATTTTCATTTTTAGAATTATATCCATAAACATTTGCAATGAAAAAAATAGTACCATGAACTTTAAGAATTTGGCACAAAAAATGTCCTGAACCGTCACGTTCTGTATACAGAATCTCCCCGGTGAATCTGTTCTTTAAAGTCATAACACCTGCGGAGCGCTCAGATCCATGCGCACACCAGATGTCGTTGCCCCATTGAGACCTCCAAAAACGCAAATCATCAGGAATCGAATGAGATTCTTGAAAAAAACAGAAATCAGTCCTGTGTTGTTTAACAAATAGAAACAAAGCTTTTCTTTTAATAAGCTGCCTTAACCCCCTGGCATTTAGTGTAACTATAGACAATGACAGAACGAGAGTGGAAGTGAAAAAAGATCTACAAAAATAAGTAAGATTACGAAAACAATTGGAAGGAAGGACCACATCAAAGCTGTTGACAAAGCGAAACTCGAAATTCCGACGGTCATTGACTTTCAAAAGTCATTGAGAGAGAGAAAAAAGACATATATAAAAACTATGAAAACAAAGGGGTTCACTTGAAGTCAGAAATATGTATAAAACCCATGTAGGCTCATAAGAACAAAAATGCGACTATTCAGTATTAGGAAGAGTTGTAGGAAGGAAAATCGCAGGTCCTCGTTCACCGTTGGGATAATTCCTGACCCGGTAAAAAGGCATTTAGTAAATATAATTTAACAAAAAAAAAAAAAAAAAAAAAAAAAAAAGTGTACATTTTTGATTATGTACAAATCTTGTGTCGACTTATAAGAACAAAACAAGGTTTTATGAGAAAGCAGTAGACTATACATTCCTTCACCCATCCTGGTGGGATGCTTTCAGTTATGGCAACGAAGGCACGTCCATCGTAAAAAAAAAAAAAAAAAAAAAAAAGAAGGCAATACTTCAACTCTAGTCAGGTTGTAGGCCTACTCGGGTTTTACCTTTCCTCATCCTTAATCATCATGGGTTAATTTCGACCCCGGCAACAAAGGCGCGTCCACCAACAAAGTAAGCAGATTTCCCCTGGATACGGGCTTCATTTACTGCAGGCCATAGCTGGAGGCGTCGTGCTCTGTCCATCTTAGATAGATCCTCTGCAAAACGTAGACCGTGACTTCTGAGGTACTCGGATTTTTTCGCCGCTTTCCACACATAGTCGCGAATCATTCTGGATGTAAACTGAATAATTATTCCTCTTGGTTTATCAATATTGGACAGCTCATTTCCCCTCTTCTGCCCCAGACGATGCACTGTGTCGATGAAACTAGGGAGTTTGGTTTTCTCTGTAGGCAGGACAGCTTGACATATGCAGATAACTTCTTGTCGCGCATCTTGTTTATCGGCCTCCGGTACTCCGAATAAGCGGAGATTCCATCTTCGTGAATAACTCTCCAACTCTGATATGCGCAACTCAGCTGAGCCTAGGCGCGCCTCATCGTTAGTGATGCGCTTCTCAAGAATTGCAGATTTCTCCTTAATATCCTTTATCTCAGCACACGCAAAGTCAATGGTTTTCTTGAGACCCTCAATTCGCAGGGTATTATCAGAGATCAATTTCTCCAGCGCATCGGATCTGGAGTTAATGAGTTGCGAGAGTTGTAGCACTATGTCAGAGGTCTCCATTACCGCGACTGAGGTAGGTAACTGTTCCGATTTACCTTTCTTTGGCGCAGGTGATTTACTGGGGGTGACAGGTATAGGGGTAAAATCTTCCTCGGCCGATATATAGTCATGGACATTTTCCTCCATGCTAACGCTATCTGGCGTGACGGTTGATTTAGACTTCGTTTTTGTTTGATTTCTCTCCCTTTTACGATCAAAGGTCGCCATTTAGTAATCCAGAAGTTGTTTAAACAATTAATAGCCAACACTGTTTGACTATGTGATAATTAAACTTTCGCTTTACTTTAATATAACAATTTGAATTCAGCGGTTCTCCTTATAGCATGTGACATCTTTACAACTAAAGACGTGAACGTTAACTTTAAATGCGTGTCAGCAGTGCACTGCGCATGTGCCCCAGAGGCTTCTGAATACTATTGAGAAAGTAGTCGGATTCAAGCGTTTACATGGTTATTTTTTGCTGCTTGATCGGATTAGAAAAGAAATAAACCACCCCTTCCAATCCGATCGAAATTTCATTCAGATAGATTAAGGTGTTTACATGAACGTTTTTCAATCTGATTGTCAATCCGATTACAAATGGATTATTTGGGTGCATGTAAACGTAGCCAATGTTAACTTCAGTGTTTTGAAGTGTTAATTTAAAATCGCAACAGTTACAATAAAATAAAGAAGGTTCAAGTTTATTTTTAAATAAATGTTTTAATTGTTTTTATTTCTATTCAAAGAATCTTATTTGTTTCTATTCAAAGAATCTTCAAAAAAATTCCAATTTCTACAAAAAAATGAAGCAGTTTACAACATTAAGAGTAAATATTTGAGCAACATTTTTTTGTTAAGTGTTATTTTTCATTAAAATGTTTTTGGTACAATTTATGGTTGCATTTCATTTTCTGTAATTCTATTCAATACCTATTAATGTACATAAATAAAACTATAAAAATAGTAATAGTAATTACATACTGTAAATATTTACAGACTATTTTTATAGTTTTATTGTAACTGGTGAAAAAGTTTTGAATGATTTCATCATGTTTTATTAATATTAATAAAGGCAAACATTAAATATTCAAGCTTTTATATAGCAATCCAGTCTATCTGATGTTGGTCCATTAGATTTTAAATATTTCTGTGTAGCCAGTTTTGGCCAGAATACTATTTTGAGAGTGATCTGAAGGGTATCCAGACCAAATGAACCACATAAACGGGTCCAGATCGGATCCGCGGCGGATCAGCTGCTTCATAAACGGGTCCAGATCAGATCCGCGGCGGATCAGCTGCTTCATAAACGGGTCCAGATCGGATCCGCGGCGGATCAGCTGCTACATAAACGTGTCCAGATCGGATCCGCGGCGGATTAACTACTTTATCGGCGGACACGGGGCGGGTCTGCACCGGATCTGAACTGGATCCACAATCCTTATCTGTTCCGGATCCGCTGCGCTGTGCAAGTGGACTCCGTTCCGGACCCGTTTTGCGGATCCGTTCCGGAGCTTGTGATACCTCCGGGGCGGATCCGTTGCGGAGTCAGTTTGCTATCTGGGTATGATGACTTTCACCTTGATATTTTAGCGTGGATGTATACCTAGCCGAACTGACCCTTCGCAAAGACCCGCCCCCCTTAGTTACTGTTGCTTTGTCCGACAAGCCATGACACTGTCACGCCACACACAGTGAAAAATACATCACGGAGCAAAGAGGACACTGACAACACGTCGACAGACAAGACAGAGCAGGTTACTTATGATATTAAACAAAGTCCCAGCTTTAAAACTGTGTAGTTTTTTTTAAGAAATTCAAACAATAAAGACCGTTTTATGTTTTATGTGTCGTGACCATGGTCGTGACAGATTGCTGTAGCGCCTCAGCTCAAGAGGCTCGTAAACCGATCATCTCTTACTACGAGTCCATTTATAGCATCAAATAAACATGAATGAACATGAGAATCAGTGTTGTTTCAAACGCGGAAAGATCAGTACACACAATTTTTCAAGTTTAACTCCACCGAGGTTAATCTTCTAACTCCTATCTGCTTTGTCGGACAAAATGGCGCATTACTTTTAGTCATTATTTGGGTAGCACACATTTTCTGAATGTTTTCGGCAGAATTCAAATGAGCCATTTTAATCTAGATTAATGTAGATTAATTCCAAGATTACAGTGAGATTAATATAGATTAAAAAAATTAATCTATGCCCACCACTAAAATATATATATATATATATATATATATATATATATATATATATATATATATATATATATATATATATATATATATATATAAAATAAACATGTTACTGCAGCAAAAAAGAGTAATACTATAAAGTAAAGGGTCAAAAGCCCAACTAAAGCATAGACTAATCACCATAATGGTAACCAAACATTTTCTATAAAACATAAGCATCTGAACCTTATTTAATTCTCACAAGAGCTTCTTTAGACATTTGACAGAAATAAAGTCAAACTGGGGGTGTGTTTCCCAGAACCAACTATGGTCGCAAGTTCTGTTGTTACCAATGGAGTTCAATGGAACTTGCGACCATAGTTTGCTAACAATGCTTCTGGGAAACACACTCCTGGTTAGTACAGTAATAAGTGAAGCTGGTAATGTTGTTTGTGGGGTTGTGTAAAGGGATAGTTCACCCAAAAATGAGAATTCTATCATAATTTACTCACCCTCAAGATGTTCAAAATCTGTATAAAATTATTGGTTCTGTTGAACACAAAGGAAGACATTTTGTAGAATGTGTTAAACTGAACAGTTTACTTTTGACTTCCTACTATGGAAGTCAGTGGTGCCCCAAAGTGGCCTGGTTACAAACTTTCTTCAAAATATCTTCCTTTGTGTTCAACAGAACAAAGAAATTTGTACAGATTTTGAACAACTTAAGGGTGAGTAAATAATGACAGAATTTTCATTTTTGGGTGAACTATCCTTTTAATACTCCTCTGCTGAGATCTTGAGAGATTTTTATATTTAGTTGATTTCATCTAAGCCTGTGGCTGAAGTCTGTTGTCTGAGTTTTGTGGGTCACCATTGTGCTGAAAAGTAGAGCCTGTGCTTCAGTCCAGCAGAAGAACAAGAGACACTGATGTTATGTTGCATGTTGCTATATTTAGAAGCAGTAAATGTGTAGTTGCTGATACAACAGTAAGCTTTGCTAATTAATTATTGAGTTAAATTGATGTTTTAAATGCTTTTCTTTATTTGTTTCAGTTTAAACGTTTTCTTAGACAACTGAAATGAAGTTTGCAGCATTAATATACTCACATTGTTAGTACACTAGTTTATAAACTTAAATGCCAATTGGCCATTTTCAGCAGTTTCAGCAAATGAAATTAAGTATCCCGAGTTTTACAGTTTTACAGTGTTTTGCATAGATCAATATATATATATATATATATATATATATATATATATATATATATATATATATATATTATTTATATGCATTTTTATTCATTGACAAAGCACTGCATTTCTAAAAGTGATCTTTTAGAAGAAATCTGTTGTTTTTCTTCTTCCAGATTTTAGTGATAACACAAGAGCACCCACAGAATTTAATGATCATTTATTAGCATTATATAGTGACAAACTCTGCTTGCTTTTCAAAGACAACTTTTTAAAGAGAAAAGTCAATACTCACACATGACATTGAGCTGAACAGCAGGAGAGATGTGATTGTGTCCGTGTACAGCACAGCTATATCTGCCTGCATCCTCTCTTCTGACTGACTGCAGCAGGAGTTCATTGTTTCTGTCTCTTCTCTCAGTTAATGGCTGTGAGTTTCTGTACCAGATGAATGTTGCTCTGTCAGTCAGAGTGCAGCTGCTTTTACATGTCAGACGGACTGAATCTCCCTCTGTCACTCTCTCAGGAGACTCCACCTGAAGATCTGAACACAACACACACATTATATCTAGTGCTGCTGTCATACACTGATTATTATTCAACATAATGCACAGAAGAAGAGAGAAACCTCATGAAAGTCACCTGTGACAGTAAGAGTCACTCCTGGATCACCAATCCATTTTTCTTTATCAGTGATGAATCTGAAATAGTACTTGTGTGAATCCTTCAGTGTCACATGACTCAGTCTGATGGTGCAGTTCTGCTGTTTATCTCCCAGATACTGAAGCCTCTGACTGTATTCAGGGTCCTCAGACAGATCTGGAAACTCAACATTATTTATTACTCGTGTTTTGGTCCAGAACACTTTCTTGATCTGATATCTAGTATGTATAAGTGCAGTTCATTATCACTGATGAGTCCTTTAGTGCACAGATGTGTGAAGGACTGTAACTCACACCCCAACCAGCACTAGAAACCCCTGAAACACAGAATTCATCAAGATGAACATGTTGTTTTATCAGTTACTGAACCATGAAAACCAAGAAATCAGCCAAGAACAACAAGCTGCAAAATTCAAAATCATGGAATATGCCATGAGAAATATTTAACATATACACATTCACTTCCAAGAACATGAGCCAAAAATATTACATCTGGTGCTACTGATTTTTGTCCAATCAAATGCTCTGAAAATCAAGAAAGTCCCTCCCATAAATCATCTGACACTGGCAAACAAGTAGCAAAAGACTACTACATTTCTAAAAAGGACAAGAGTTTGACATGTCTCACCCTAACTTCCTGTTCTTGAAATATATGAGTACAAGACAGAAGAAAGAGCTCATCATCCGCTCATGAGGTCTTGAATAAAACATCAGAGTGTTTCTAATGTGAATGAAACAGAGACTCACTGTGAATCATGAGCAGAAAGATCAGAGGAAGAGCAGGAGCCATTCTGACCAACATCAGCATCAAATATATCTATAATACAGCATAAATCATCACTTGCACTCAAACAAGTATATGTACATCACCCTATTCTTAACATTTCTCATGTTAAGACACGTTATGAGTAATAATTATCAGTTTTTACCTAAGAGTGTGTTTGTCTTACCGTGTTGAAGCTCATCAGATCAACAGCATCCAAATGACTGACTGCATTAACTCAAGCACTTTAGCTTCACTTTGAAGGACTCTGTGTGGTTAACACTGTTTATTAATGACCAGCGACATAAATATGTTTCTCTCCCTCACCAAGCGAACAACATCACTGAACCTACTTAACGAACAATTATGATATTTTTCTTGAAGTTGAATGATTGTGATTTACAGGGAAAATAGTGAATGAGGGTGAAGAGGGTGTTGTGGAAAAAATCTTTCTTTCTTTAGTGATGAGAATGTAATGAAACAAACACTCAGGAAATGTCCTTGTTGATTTTATTCTTGCAAGAAAGTTGTTCAATGCAGATACAGAGTTACAGAGAAGAACAACCACACCTACTGCAGATGCCCTTTATGCCCCTCTTAATGTTCCTTGTTACCCCAAACCAATCATAACACACGTTACCATATACGGAACAGAAGAAATAGAAAAGAGAGGGGTGTAAAACTTAACAGATGCCCTACTGAACTCCAAGCTGTCTAGACAAACACATTTACTTCCTTTGTTAGTTTCAGAAGTGTTTCTTAAAAAACAACAGCATAAGCAGTAATTTTCCACTGAGCAAACTGTTTTAAATGCCACACAAGACAGAGAGAAAACAAGAATCAATGCATCATTTTATAAATCAAGAGAATAAATGATAAACAATAAAAATCCCACTACACTGGCGATTTCAAGCAAAGCCTGAATATCATTCAGATTTCTGCAACAGTCAATGACGTGAACTGAATCCTGCCTCCCAGATAACACATTTTTGTTCTAAGAATGTTTTCCAAATGTTCAGTTTGTGTTATGGAAACATTAAAATGTGTTATTGATGTTACTGGAGCGTTATTTTTTAAGGTTAGTATGATGTTCCTGAAACGTTCTTTCAACTTAATTTTTTACTAACAACTCAACATTCTAGGAACGCTGATTTGTAACATTCTAAGAACATGGAAAAGTCCAGCTTCCTTAATGTTAATAGAACTTAAAGGTTAGAATGATGTTCCTGAAACATCCGAACACCTGCTTTTAAAGGATTAGTTGACTTTCAAATAAAATTTTCCTGATAATTTACTTACCCCCATGTCATCCAAGATGTCACTGTCCTTCTTTGAATGTTCTTAATTTTGACCTAAAGGTCAAAATTACAAGTTCAATGCAGCTTCAAAGGGCTTTAAACAATACCAGATGAGGAATAAGGGTCTTATCTAGAGAAACGATTGGTCATTTTCCAAAAAAATGTAAATGTAGGGTGGGGAATATTGATCCTGGAGGGCCATTGTCCTGAAGAGTTTAGCTCCAACCCTAATTAAACACACCTGAAGCTAATCAAAGTCTTCAGGATTACTAAAGTTACAGGCAGGTGAGTGTTTTTTTCATTGTTAGAGCTAAACTCTTCAGGACAATGGCCCTCCAGGATCAATGTTCCCCACCCCTACATTTACATTTTTTTGGAAAATGACCAATCATTTCTCTAGATAAGACCCTTATTCCTCGTCTGGTATCATTTAAAGCCCTTTGAAGCTGCACTGAAACTATAATTTTGACCTTCAACCGTTTGGGCTCCATTGAAGTCCACTATATGGAGAATAATCCTGGAATGTTTTCATCACCTTAATTTCTTTTCACTGAAGAAAGAGAGACATGAACATCTTGGATGACATGGGGGTGAGTAAATTATCAGGAAAATTTTATTTGAAAGTGAACTAATCCTTTAATAAGCAGAATCAATGAAGGAAAGAGAAACAACAAGAACAAGAAACTACAACTGACTTCAGCCACAGCCTTAGATGAACTGAAGATAAAAGACATTAAATCTCTGAAGATCTGATTGAACAACTCCACAAACAGCATTACCAGCTTCACTTATTACTAACCAGACTGACTTTATTTCTGTCACACGTCTACAGAAGCTCTTACTGAGAATTAACAGAGGTTTAGATGTTGATGTCTTATTGAAAATTTTCATTTGTAGTCCCCATCATGATGATCAGTGTTTGTTTTAGTTGAGCTCTTGACCCTTGACTTTTGTTGAGTAACTTCTTTTTCAGCAAGTATTTTCAGTGAACATCTGTGCATTGCTCAAGAAAGATGAAAAACCAGATTGACATGTCTGTTTTAATGATTTTTTTTTCTGTAGTTTCATGACTGGTTTAAGTAATGATGAATTTGAAGCATTAATGAATAATACATTCAGTAATACATTCAGCCATTATTGTCTGTGACTTCTCTTATAGAACAGCATTTTTCCCCCGGTGTAAACTCTAAAAATAGATCAATCCAAAACGAATGTTTAAGAGCAAACATGCTGATGATTAGCCCATGGGAGGTCCATTAAATGATAAGCTATTTCATCACAAAAGTGTCTTATTCAGCGTTTTGAAGCCTTTCCTCCATTGACATCCATTCAAAAAAATGGCCTCTGGTCTCCTTTCCTGTGCACCACAGTGTTAGCTAGTGTTAAGCTTTTTTCGGCTAAGTTGGGGGCTTGACAAAACCATTAATCCTAATGTCACAATAACTATAAGCTCCAGCATAACAAATGATCAACCACCAAACCTAACATTAATGATGCTGTAATCTCCACCCTAACATCCGGTCTGAGACTGCTGGCCTCAATATTATATTCCTGCAATACTGGAAGATGCCATTTCTAGGACCCCATTTCTAGGACCCTAGTCTTCAAACAACAGATGTAAATCTAGATCTAGGGAAATAATTATTTTTTATCTCTCAATCTTATTTTTAACATCAGAGAGGGTGCAGCCATTTTAAACTTGAATATGCAATGCTTTCAGTGTCAGCAGTCTCCAGTTATATTTAGCTGCTCAGTTCATTGTGCTGCTGCTGTGAACTGGTTTTCAAGTTATTTTAATTTATTAATGCACTAATAAACACTTGTTTGTAGCCCATTTGTTTTACCATTTACTGCACTTTGTTAACATTTGTTAAGTGCGTCACACATCAGACGTGAGGCGTCACACTGTGCTGAGGCTAATAAATTAATACACATACACAGAAAATAGTCTCTTTCCAAGAAAACTAAAATTAAAACCAGAATAAAGTTGCTTATATTTTGAAACAAATTAGATTAAGTATTTCAAGAGGGTTACCAATGGGTATGTTTAGGGTTCAGAGTTGGTTAGGACAATATCAATTAAATTTACACTAAACTAAATCTGTTACATCATGTTTCTTAAACTATACAGAAATAAAACTCTTGTGTGACTCATCACTGATGATCCTGTCAATCATATGTGGCTCCGCCCACAGAGCTCAGGATTGGTTCCTTCATGCTCCGCCTCTTACTGCAGCATCTTCCTGTTGATCTGAACAAACAATAAGATGAAGAAAGACTGACTGAAGTTCATCAACAACATTATAAACCTTTCACAAGATCCACAAATCAATCACACTAGAGCTGAAGAGAGTTTGATGGATGATATTGAGAAGAGCTGCAGGTTCAGACACTCACTGATGGATTCTCATGTTTAGAAAAGCTCTGAGGATCAAGAGTCCTGCAGGAGTCTTCAGGAGCTCTGGGATGAACCGTCTGTGGGAAAGAGAGAGAGATTGGTCATGTGATCATCTGTGACGGATCATCTGACTGTGACGTCTCACTTACTGTGAGTGTGTCGTACAGGTCAGAGGTCGTGGACTTGAGCTCAAGAGCTGTATATGTGTCTTCATTGGGATCAGAGATCTACAGGAGAGACAGAAGGACACAAACATCATGTTTTAAATCTGATAGTCTAACTGAACAGACTGTAATGTTGAGAGGATCTTGATGGAAATCAGTTTACTGGATCTAGAACTGAATAATCAGGTGTTTGGACTCGAGACTCGTGTCTTTTACTCTTAATATCTCTGAATGGCTCATAATGGCTGTAGGAAACATCTCTGCCTGCAGGAAAACACTGTAAATAATTGTGATCATCTCACCTCCTTCACAGCAGATCTTCTTTTCATTCTTCTAGTTAGACTGTCAGAAGAAAGATGAATAAACAGGTGTGTTGAGGCAAGTTAGAGCTAAACTCTGCAGGACAGTGACCCTCAAGTTTTTTAGTTGCATTTCTTGTCAAAAGTAACATGCAGTATTATAGAAGAAAGCGGCCTTCGGCCAAGAGGGTTCTGTTCAGTTGTGTTCAGTTGTCCACGAGGCAAGGAAAGAGAGGGAGTGGCATTTTTCGCTGGCTTTTAACCTCTGGTCAAAGTCACACCTCTCAGTTGTTGACCGGACCAATGAAGATGTTGTAATTCTGGGTGGCAACATCCCCCTCTTGAAGGGGCTTTTACGACTAAGCAGATTAAAAAGCTGGGTTTTTGAATAAGAACTATTAAAGATTCTTGTAATACTGATATGTTGCACAGGTATGGACATACTGCATACACAAGCATTTAAATCTTCCCACTACAAACGTATAGACACTAAACATGGCATGATTGAAGTTACCTTAAATGTCATAAAACATACACATAAATACATGAATACAATGATTGTAATACAGCAACAGTAATAATGGATAATATTTCATTTCCTGGGATTGTGCCTGTTCATTTATTGGTGCAATAAACTTGTAACTGAGAACTTCCCGGGGGATGGGGACAGTCGGATCCCAGAGTGAGCTTAAAACTATTGGTGAACTAACAAATAATTGTGTCTGATTTGTCTCAGTCATTACAACAACTTTAAAGAGAAAAAGTCAATACATACTCACACGTGACATTGATCTGAACAGCAGGAGAGATGTGATTGTGTCCGTGTACAGCACAGCTATATCTGCCTGCATCCTCTCTTCTGACTGACTGCAGCAGGAGTTCATTGTTTCTGTCTCTTCTCTCAGTTAATGGCTGTGAGTTTCTGTACCAGATGAATGTTGCTCTGTCAGTCAGAGTGCAGCTGCTTTTACATGTCAGACGGACTGAATCTCCCTCTGTCACTCTCTCAGGAGACTCCACCTGAAGATCTGAACACAACACACACATTATATCTAGTGCTGCTGTCATACACTGATTATTATTCAACATAATGCACAGAAGAAGAGAGAAACCTCACGAAAGTCACCTGTGACAGTAAGAGTCACTCCTGGATCACCAGTCCATTTACCATCAGGATTAGTGATGAATCTGAAATAGTACTCGTGTGAATCCTTCAGTGTCACATGACTCAGTCTGATGGTGCATTTCTGCTGTTCATCTCCCAGATACTGAAGCCTCTGACTGTATTCAGGGTCCTTAGACAGATCTTGAAGCTCTACACCTTCTTGTATAGGACCTTGATCTGATATCCAGTAGGGTATGTATAAGTGCAGCTCATTATCACTGATGAGTCCTTTAGTGCACAGATGTGTGAAGGACTGTAACTCACACCCCAATCAGCACTAGAAACCCCTGAAACACAGAATTCATCAAGATGAACATGTTGTTTTATCCGTTACTGGACCATGAAAACATGATAATACTTTTATTATTTGAAATCAGTGACTGCAGGAAATCTTCTCAGAATCTATCGAGTGAAAAATGTAAATAAATGATTTTAGTGTGATTTACTTCATCTTTTATGGAGGGTGTTTCAGAAAAGCAGAAATAAATGTACAGAGACAGAGGAGTGAAGAGAGAAAAAAAAGAAATCAACCAAGAACAACATGATGCATAAATAAATAATGGAATATGACGTGACAAATATTTAACATACACATTCACTTCCGAGAACATGAGCAAAAAATAATACATCTGGTGCTACAGTGATTTTTGTCCAATCAAATGCTCTGAACAATGAGAAAGTCCCTCCCCTAAACCACCTGACACTGACAAACAAGTAGCAAAAGACTATTGGACATTTCTAAAAAAGGACAAGAGTTTGACATGTCTCACCCTAACTTCCTGTTCCTGAAATATATGAGCACAAGACAGAAAAAAGAGCTCATCATCCGCTCATGAGGTCTTGAATAAAACATCAGAGTGTTTCTAATGTGAATGAAACAGAGACTCACCGTGAATCATGAGCAGAAAGATCAGAGGAAGAGCAGGAGCCATTCTGACCAACATCAGCATCAAATATATCTATAATACAGCATTATTATAATCATCACTTGCTCTATCACTATTCTTAACATTTCTCATGTTAACACACGCATGTTATGAGTAATAATTATCAGTTTTCATTATTGTCTTACCGTGTTGAAGCTCATCAGATCAACAGCATCCAAATGACTGACTGTTTTAACACAAGCACTTTAGCGTCACATTGAAGGACTTTCTGTGGTTAACACTGTTTCTGTTTCTGTTTATTTACTAACACTGTTTATTAATGACCAGCGACGGAAATATCTGTTTCCCTCCCTCTACAAGAGAACAACAGCGCTAAGCTAAACCTACTTAAAGAAAAATTATGATCTTTTTCTTGAAGTTGAAGATAAATGATTGTGAAGATGAATGATTGTGATTTACAGGTGACTCTCATCAAGGTTGATGTCAGTAGCAGGAGATGGTGACGTCTGGTGGTAGTTTGAGGGTTTGAACAAGCTCATATGAGATGAGATATGTCTAACTGCAGTGTTGACAGCAGTTTCAGGCCAGCAGCAGAAGTTAGGGTGGAGCTGACAATTGTCTAAAGCCTATACCAGAGATGGTCTTATTATTGGGAGATATGAAGATCCATGGCTCTACCATTGGAAAAAGTGTAATGACTAACTTGAATCATGTGTGCCTTGATAACCAATCACATTACAGCCTTGACATCATCATTGAGGCTGTCCAAAATCATCTCCTATACCCTTAAATTGGGCACTATTGAATTGTTTAATTAAGGTTTATACATGCTAGTTTATATGGCAGAGTTCAAGATAAATATTTTCATCTTACTACTAGAGCGTCCAGTTTGTTAAGATTCAAATGATTATTAAACAGAAAGCACAAACTATGTAAAAGCGGCAGCTCTTCCACTCTGTCCGAATTCACTCTCTCGTTTTCACTCACTCCCTCAAGTGAACTATATTAGTGGAGTAATGTAGGGAATAGTGAATGAGGGTGAAGGGGGTGTTTTGGGAAAATTATTTATTCCTTTAGTGATGAAAATGTAATGAAACAAACACTCAGGAAATGTCTTTGATGATTTTATTCTTGCAAGAACATTGTTCAGAAGAACAACCACACCTACTGCGTTGCCTTTTATATCCCTCTTAATGTTCTTTGTTACCCCAAACCAATCATAACCAATCATTTTGTTCTAAGAACATTTTCCAATTTCCAACAGTTTGTGTTATGGAAACATTAAAATGTTTTCTTGATGTTACTGGAACATTTTTTAAGGTTAGTATGATGCTCCTGAATCATTCTTTCAACTTATTTTTTTACTAACAACTTAATAGGAACATTGATTTGTAACTTTCCAAGAACATAAAAATGTCCAGTTTCCTTAATGTTAATAGAACACCATTTAAAGTTGAGTATGATGTTCCTGAAACATCCGAACACCTGCTTTTAAAAAGCAGAATCACTGAAGGAAAGAGAAACAACAAGAACAAGAAAATAAAACTGACTTCCAGTCACAGCCTTAGACAAATCAACTGAAGATAAAAGACATTCAATCTCTGAAGATCTGATTAAACAACTCCACAAACAACATTACCAGCTTCACTTATTACTAACCAGCAGGTCTTGACATTAACTTTTTTGCTCACCAGCCACTGTGGCTAGTGGTTTTCCAAAGTTACTAGCCACTCAGCAATTTTAGCACTTTTGTTGTTTGATTAACATTAATGGCAGACAGGTATTTAATTGGGCTGCTGAATGCATGTACGTAATATACTGACACATATTCAGTTTTTTACCCACCTGTTTACGTCCACTTAAGCCATAACCGACTATATTCACGTGAGATACTCCACACAATGGCAATTTTGACATCTGTGTGTGCGTGTATTTGACTATTCAGGCGCAAGGAGAACTGATTGCACACGCGAGAGAGCGCTTCTGTTGTGTGCCATTCAGCGCAATTCCACCTATCCCGCCTTCACTAACAGCAAGTTAATCGATAAAGAATAGTGATTGAATTGTAATTTTATGATATGATGAGCTTGGCTACCTTTTTATTTGGCTGTAGGGTGAAATTATATTCAACCCGCCAAAGTGGCTAGTGGGAGTGGATCACCATCATGGTGATCAGTGACTTTTGTTGAGTTGCTTCTCTTTCAGCAAATGTTTTCAGTGAACATTTGTGCATTGCTCAAGAAAGAGAAAGATTAAAAATCAAATTGACATGTCTGTTTTAATGACTATCAAATTACTGTTTTTTTTCTGTAGTTTCATAACTGGTTTAAATCATGATGAATTTGAAGCATTAATAAATAAAAAAAAGGTAGTAAATTTAGCCATTAGAAAAAAAAAATGCACGAGCGTGGTTTCTTGAGAGAGAAATCACACATCACAAGCAAATTTAAGACACTGTGGAGACAGTAAATGCCACATCGATGTCATGTGTCTTTACAGGATCTTTATGAGATGTGTGTGAATGCACACACAGATTTCAGAAAATCACTGGCAGTGTGTATAAACCAAAATCACACGATCCTGGGACAAATCCCTTTTTCTGAAATCTCTGTGAAAGGAGTTTAATAAACTCCAATACTTCTTCAGTTGAACACTGTACTGTGGACACACATGACTGATGAGCGGTGTTCATGAAACAGGCGATTTTGCTGTTACGCATCCAACCTTGAGCCATTTTTTCAGCCAAAAAGTTAGTGATCCTTAACAGTGGGGTGCACAGATCTCCATGAGGGCAGGGGCGGAATCGTGTTTTTGATGATGGATTCCAAAATGCCACGACTGCTGTTCACTGTCTGTGATGTGGAAGTTTCTGACGTTCCACACCTGTAAGACCTTCGTTCATCTCCGGAACACAAATTAAGATATTTTTGATGAAATCTGAGAGTCTATGACTCGTCCATAGACAGCAATATAATCAACACTTTCAAGGTCTAGAAAGGTACTAAAGACATTGTTAAAATAGTTGACATGACTACAGTGGTTTAAACAAATTATTTATTTTTCACAGTTTTATATTTCGCAATCACATTTCAATTCCTTAAAGGGTTAGTTCACCCAAAAATGAAAATTCTGTCATTTATTACTCACCCTCATGCCGTTCCACACCCGTAAAACCTTTGTTAATCTTCAGAACACAAATTAAGATATTTCTGTTGAAATCCGATGGCTCCGTGAGGCCTGCACAGGGAGCAATGACATTTCCTCTCTCAAGATACATAAAGGTATTGAAAACACATCTAAATGAGTTCATGTGTGTATAGTGGCTCAATATTAATATTATAAAGTGACAAGAATATTTTTGGTGCGCCAAAAAAAACAAAATAACGACTTATATAGTGATGGCTGATTTCAAAACACTGCTTCAGGAAGCTTCGGAGCATAATGAATCAGTGCCAGGCCAGGCATAAGTTTTTAATTTTTAATGTGTTTAAAGTTTTGATTCATGTTTGTTATTCTTTTAAATGCACTTTGAATTTTTTGATTCAGGCGTAATATATTTTGAGCTGTGACCACTGACCAAGTCGTTTGATACGTTTTTCATTATTATTATTATTTTTTTTTTTCAATTTGTGCAATATATTTTTGTTTTTAAATTTTTGATTCACACTTATTATTTTTTGATCTGTGTAACCGCAAGACAGGAATTTAATTCCATAATCTGTTTATGCCCGTCCATGAATAATAATTCTAGAGGTCCTACCAGTGCTGTGTAACCAACAGATCAGAGACACCACAGACTTAAATAGCTTGAAGGTTAATCAGCAGTTTATTAAAGCATTAGCCATACCTGTAAAAACATACAAAGTAAAACATGCAGAGGAAACTCTTTATGAAATATATTAAACAATAAAATACCTAATGCATTTGAATGTTGATAAGCAGAACATATAACACTGTTGTTAGCCTATGTCAAAACATACTTTATTAATAAATGCATTTTTTTTTAAAGTTACAATCTGTCAACTTTAGTTACAGTATAACTGACTTTCTTTGACTTGACTTCAGATGAGAGTGTGATGTATAAGATGTGAACAACATTGTTCAGATTCAGATTGTGATTTTATTTCACTCTCTGATGTATATTTTTGATTTCCAAACGCCCAAAACTTTTTTATGCCCAAAACTGAAGACCAAAAATACTGAAAAAAACAACAAATTATATGCTACTAACAGATTCAACTCAGACAAACTTAGAAATAGAAAAAAACAAAACAAAAACAAAAAAACAAAAACAAAACAATAGAAAGAAAATCAGTCCATCACACAATGACTGTCATTCTCTCACAAATGGTCAAAGAGAACAAATGAGTCCTAATGTGGATGTTGAACATGTTGGTTGTGGTATGAACTGATGGGTAAATTATTTCACAAATATACAATTACGATCAAACAATCTTTCATTTAACGGTTGAACACAGGTTTGTGTTTGCTGGTCACTCATTTGACGCTGCTGTAGATCACTGATGCATCTTCCACAGTTTGAACAGTTGATCGCCTAAAAACACAAAACAAACAGGAGAACAACAATGTCACAGCTAAGATTATATGATCTGTGCTGGTTAAGATGTTTTTTACTCACCTCACGGCAGCATCAGGCTGATGAACTCTTATATTTTCGTACTGACATTCATTCTCCTCTTCACTCTTCGTCTCTTTCTTTCTGTGATATTGGACAGTTGCGTACTGGATCTCCTCAGTATCTCTGGATTCAGGAGTTTTTCCTCTGAATCTCTTTGGTTTCACACTGGCATACGGAGCGTCATCTGAATCCAGTTCAGAAAGAGGCTCGTCATGGACTGAAACTCTCTGTGACGCATCAGAATAGAGATCATTCTGAAATACAAGAAAATAATTAATTAAGACAAATCCCAAGGTATAGATTCTTAGTCAAATTGTTCAGATTTTGAAAAGACTTTGATAAGGCTAGTTTCCCGTCAGTCTGTGCAGTTACAGTCTGAAACACAGCACAGTAAATTCCCCAGTGTTGAATCTACACCATTCTGTGTTCATATGGGAAGTGAAAGTAGTGCCCTGTCCAAATACCCACACTTGCGGTTTTGGCCACTTGAGAGCTCGTGTACGCGACAGGAAGTAAGTGCACAAGACTGTCCCATGTCTTAAAAATGCCCAAGTGCAGTGCCCTTAATGCACACTAAACCCACACTATCTTGAATACCGCTTCAGAGCGCTATTCAAGGCTAAGCGTATCCCATCATGCATTATGTTTGGGAACTCACATGCCCCGAAATTGCGAGATGTCAAGGAAAACATACAACTGTAAGTTGAATTAATTATATAATACATATAATTTGGTAGTAAAATATAAAGTGTTGTGCATTTTATTGATGCAAAGATGAGTGGGCTATCTGTATTTTGTACAACATTTGCAACTGGTTTTTATCACTCAAAGAAGCACCATAATTTTAAAATAGTGTCTTCTGTTAGTGACTGAACAGACATGTAGAAGTGTATTTTAAAATGCAAAGTTTTGAAAATAATAATAATAAAAAAAAAAAGAAGTTGTAAATGCTTGCATTTTTTGCAAGACTGTAAGTGTGTCTCATCAAGTAATCAAAAGTTCTACCCACACTTGCAGTCCACACACCTACTTGAACACTTCAGCCAAATACAGGAAATACTTTATGTAAGTAGACAAGTGGTCAAGTGCAAAGACCACAAGTGTGGCTATTTGGACAAGGCTAGAGGCCATATTGAGAAGTGTGTGTGAAGCAGCTCTGCTCAAACTCTTTTCTTCCTTCTTTGTTAGGAGTTAGATTTGACAGGCAGTGCGCAGAACTTTCTCTCCCTTTGTTCCTTTTTCAACTCTGTCTGACAAGTGAAAAGTGAACACATATTATATTTTATATATTTGAGAGAAAGTCATGGCTGAACAAAGCAAACGGTGTGTGTCTCCGTGTTCGCGTTCCATCTCCGAATGAGACACACACCAGTATTGTTTTGTTTGTTTGAGGATGAGCACGCTGCCCTTGCGTTGTAACAGGGCGAGTGCGAGCATTGTGAATGTTCACAGTTGAAGTGCTTTGCGTTCACTTTGCTTATTTCAAAGGGGTAGTAGCACTCACAATGTGATTGTGGGGCTTGCGTGGCAATCTGGCTGAGGATTGAGAGACGGGTGCATCCCTGTTGCTCTCTCTCTCTCCGGATCACGCTGTCCTTTTGCCGGGACCGAAGTGTGCCTCTGCGCTTCTTCGGCTCGGGTGGAGGACACCGAAGTGTTTTCCATTGGAAAAGAATGTGAGTTTGTTATAAAATAAATATGTGTCTTTGTGCCCGTGACGTCGACACGCTCAACTATCGCGGGTGCGAAAGCACGCGTTTATATGATGCTCTCTCAAATCGGAGAAACGCTCGCGTGATGATGCGCCCTGGGCGTTTCACAGCGAGTCAGACTGGTACTGCGCTGTACACAGAGGAGGTGGGCACAGAGTCAAAGCCTCACCCACGCAAGAGGAGGAGGAGGAGGAAGAAGACTTCTTCCATCCTTCAAGGCCCGGAGGCCTTCCCAGAGCCCGTGATAGGCCTGGAGACCACCCCAGAGGCCGTTCTTGCGTTTCCCAAGGGCCTTGCCCTGCCGCCGCTGCACAGGCCGTCTGTCCTGCTGGAGTCCACCTGGTCAGTTCCTCCAGCGCTGCCCTGGCAATCAGCCAGGACTCCAGACCTGCTGGAACCCGCCTGGTCAGTTCCTCCAGCGCCGCCCTGGCAATCAGCCAGGACTCCAGACCTGCTGGAACCCGCCTGGTCAGTTCCTCCAGCGCCGCCCTGACACTCAGCCAGGACTCCAGACCTGCTGGAACCCGCCTGGTCAGTTCCTCCAGCGCCGCCCTGACACTCAGCCAGGACTCCAGACCTGCTGGAACCCGTATGGTCAGTTCCCCCAGCGCCGCTCTGGCAATCAGCCAGGACTCCAGACCTGCTGGCACCCGCCTGGTCTGTTCCTCCAGCACCGCCCTGACACTCAGCCAGGACTCCAGACCTGCTGGAACCCGCCTGGTCAGTTTCTCCAGCGCCGCCCTGGCAATCAGCCAGGACTCCAGACCTGCTGGAACCCGCCTGGTCAGTTTCTCCAGCGCCGCCCTGGCAATCAGCCAGGACTCCAACCTCACTAAAGCCCCCATGGTCTGTTCCTCCGGCTCCCCCCTGGCCTTCAGTCGGGGATTCTGGACTTGGCCCGCCATCCCTCCCCCTGATCCTCCTCCAGTCCACCTCCCTCCTGAGATTTTGTGGTTTTGTTTTTTTGTTTTTTTTGTCTGGTGGAGCGTCTGGTAGCCGCTCCTTTGAGGAGGGGTACTGTCATGATCACTAGTAGGAATGGCCTAATCAGCCACTAGAGGGCACTCCAACCCAGACTCTTGTTTTCAGCCCTTGGACTTCATTTCCCATAACCCACTTCCCGGACTCATTATCCTGTTCATTGCACCCAGCTGTTTTGTGTTTCATCATTAGTGTCTGCCTATTTATACCCAGTTTGTTTTCTGCTTTGGTTATGGTGTTTTCATGTATGGTTTTCCTGTTCTCTGTTTTGGTTTTTGGTTTTCTTGTTTCTTATTTTTTGTATGGACTGTCTTTATGGATTTTGACCCTTGCCTGTCTGTGGATTACGTTCTGGATTACCCCATTAAATGTTGCACATGGATCTTACCCTCTCGTCTCTGTGCATTCCGTGACATACACTTAGCAGTGTCTACACTGCTGGAATTCAAATAGAGAAGATGAAGAGAGCTAGTTCAAGATGAGCATTTATTTGTTATATATTATTATTTGTTTTTGTTTTTTTTTAGAAAATGAGTGATGGTTTCTCTAGATAAGACCCTTATTTCTCGTCTGGGATCGCTGTAAACTGTAATTTTGACCTTAATACGTTATTGGGCTCCATTGAAGTCCACTATATGGAGAAAAATCCTGGAATGTTTTCATCAAAAACCTTAATTTCTTTTCGACTGAAGAAAGAAAGACATGAACATCTTGGATGACATGGGGGTGAGTAAATTATCGGAAAAGTTTCATTTGAAAGTGAACTAATCCTTTAAGCACAGCTTTTCATTCAGACCGTGTTTACTTGTCTGGTAATTAGCTGCATTAAATTCTGAGGAATTAGTAAGTGAAATGGCCATCTATATAAATTATAAAATTATTTATAATTATTATAATTATAATTATTTATATATATAAGCCAAATAAAATAGGTCCTCCATGACGTTAACTCGTTCATGGGGAAAACCTAATTTTTTGTGTGCCTTTGTGCCCTCAATGTCAACTTATTTGACTATCGTGGGTGCTAGGACATGTGATTATATGATGATGCTTCAGTTCGAAGAGACGCTTGCGAGCTATCTCTTCTCTGGAGCTCATAGTCACTTAAAGAAACAGCACTCCCCAACGAGCTATGCATAATAACATCCATACAGGCGGGAAGGCATTTCAATCTGTGTGTCAGACTGGTACTGCTCTGCACACTATGGCAGTGTTGCAGGTGGACCTTGCTGACCTGCTGAAGAAAGGCTCAAAAGCAGACTGTGGCGAGTTGCGCTTCCCCTCGTAAAACTGGTGACCAGCTCGTCACGCTCAGCAGCCCTATAATATCTAACACCCGCCCCTTCTCAATATCTTCACATAAACCCTCCTTCCCTGCCACCTCTGGTGCTTCGGGGGCAGCGGTTTTCAGTGAAATGTTAGGTGTTCCTTTGATTCCTGTAACACATCAGGACGCGGAACATCGAACATCCCCTCAAAGGGAAATATCAAAATTAGTGTCCATTTCAGAGAACTTGGTAGCGTGGAAACTACTGCCAGGGATTTCTGCGTGTAGCATCTGGACCAGATACACAATTATTAATTTTAGTTAATGAATAATCCAGAAACTCTCCCTCACAAGTCCTGTTAATTCCATCCCCCACACCTGCAACACAGAGACAGAATAGGTGTCCTGTTCCTATTTTATTGCTGTCAGGAATGTGCAGAGAAGATAGTGACTCTGACTTCATTCTGTCTGAGAAGGACAAATAAACCCTCTTAATCCTATATATTCTATATATAACCACTTGGGAAATGTATAAACGTGTATCCAATTTTCCCCTCTCATGATTTTCTTTTTTAAGGGTTTATTCTATGTATTAATTCTCTCTTTTGAACTATTTTGGTATTAATGTTTCAAAGTTGCACATTTATAGTTAACTGAAATCACATGGGTAGCATGTTTGGTATCTACGGACTCCAACTTTCATTTCCTATTTGGTAATTTATGTTACATGTTACTAACTCTGTGACCTGTTAGTATTATAAGCATCTAGAAGGTTCTTCTCTCATATATCCAAGCCAATGTCTAATGGCTAATATCTTGCTACAGAACAAAAACTCATAAAACTTCCATCTAAAGGGACAATTCCTTATTGCCTCAGACACCTCAAGAGGGTGTCACATCTTCACCCTTTAAAATCACTGATCACAAGATCACAGCCTCTTCCCCTTTTCCTTTACTGAA
Source organism: Ancherythroculter nigrocauda (assembly GCA_036281575.1). Classification (NCBI taxonomy): domain Eukaryota; kingdom Metazoa; phylum Chordata; class Actinopteri; order Cypriniformes; family Xenocyprididae; genus Ancherythroculter; species Ancherythroculter nigrocauda. Next base: position 9,577,392 of record VTFQ01000003.1, read on the forward strand.
AAACGCTGATGTCAAGATGATGCTGTACTAGAAGCTTCTAAGGAACCCCAAGCTTGTGCCAGGCTCTGGCCTAGACCTTCCATTCATTCACCAAAGATCCTCTGAATCCAACTGGTCCTCTTTCATCAAGACAATATCAGCAAATATCAATGGGAGCCTCCACAAATGATGTTTTATTAACAAAATTTGGGAGGAGCAGGTGCTGATAATTAGACTAATTAGCACCAGTGTAAAGCAGTCAGCTAATCAACCAACAACAAGAGGTATATATACTGCAGACTTACCTCTGTTCGTTGACAGTTTATCTGCATCCCTCCACCACCCCATCTCCTCACTTCTAGTTCTATCTCTCATTACCACATCCGAGGGGAGTACTCTGGGTTCGAGCCAAAATTCTGAGCTCGGAGCCCTCCCCCTGGACAGCACGCCAAATATGCATTACTTTACTCTAATTATTCTAATCTAATTATATGTATATGTGAACTTGTGAAATTGCATCAGGACAGTTTTAATTCAATTGGGTGAGACATGCAAGTATCAAACTCAGTCTCATTATTTGATACAGTAAGTATCCTTACCCCTTTTAAAGAAGGGTGTGTTGGAACTAAACTGATGGTTTGCTCAATGCTGTTGATCTGCTGAATATCAAACAATGCTGTAACTTCTTGCCTTCCTGTATTCTGCTTCAGCTCTCTCTTTCCCTTGGTAAACTATGCATGTATGGGTGTAAATGTTAGAGTAGTTAAGTGTTTAGTCTAGTTAATAAAGTCTTGTTCATGTTACACGTAAAGTTGTCTGTGTTTCACGCTCATATACTGGAGTCCCTAATTATGTCGATCCTGACTACATGCTCTGAGAAGTACTGTACAATAAAATTGGTATTTCCCATAACCTGGAAATTAATTTTTTTTTTTAGAATTAATAAACAATTAACACTCAGTGTTCACTGGCCAAACAGGTTAATTGATTGTAATATTAATTTTATCACATTAAATTAATTTTATTAACCGATCCAAATATTTATAATTAATTATAACTAGTTATGATTAATTATATTTATTTTGAGCTGATTTGCTACACAAGTTCAAGATGTTAACCATAAAGATAACCAATCCAACATCACGATTGGTTCGTCACGATCGATCTCAAGGATGCATATTTTCACATAGAAATATTGCTACAACACAGGAGGTTCCTGAGGTTCGCTTTCGGGGGCGAAGCTTACCAATATCGGGTTCTTCCATTCGGCCTAGCCCTGTCACCCCGCACATACACAAAATGCATGGATGAAGCACTGGCTCCATTGTGACTCCAGGGCATTCGCATTTTGAATTACGTAGACGACTGGCTGATACTAGCACAGTCACAAACGATGGCTTTACAACACAGATGTCATACTAGCTCATCTAGTTTCTCTAGGGTTGAGACTAAACAAGAAGAAAGTGTTCTCTGTCCTACCCAGAGAACGACATATTTAGGGGTCATATGGGATTCGACCACGATGCGGGCACAGTTGTCTCCCGCTTGAGTCGAAACCATCCTGAACAATGTCGGGCTAGGTCAAGATTGCACTTTTCTGCAGTATCAAGAAATGTTAGGTCTCATGGCGTCAGCATCCTCTGTGATTCCTGTGGGCCTCTTGCATATGAGACCGTTTCAGTTGTGGCTCAGAGTCGGGATTTTGTCCAAGCAGTTCCCCACGGCAAATAAGGGCAAGGGCACGCGCTAAGTGCTTCGTGCCCTTTCTAAAATCCATGTTTATGGTAAGGGTTATGTGCTATGGCTTCGTTCCCTTTCTATGTGGCTCAGACCCCAGTTCTTCACCTTGGATCCCACTCTATATGCGTTGATGTTGCAAGATGCCAACAACAGATGCTTCCCGTACAGGCTGAGGAGCGGCCTTAGGTGGCCGTCCAGTCCAAAGGGATATGGTGAGGTCATCATCACAATTAGCACATCAATTTTCTTGAACTGATGGCTGTATTTCTGGCCCTGAAGTACTTCCTCCACCAGTTAAGGGGTTCCAATGTTCTAGTGCGGGTGGACATTACTGTGGTAGCCTCTAATACGAATGCCCATTGTGGACTGCACTTGCAACGTCTAGACAGGCTAGTGCAGCACATTCTGCAAGTTCCTGTCCCTCAGGGCGATTTTTATCCCCAGATATCTGTCCAGACAGAGCATACAGATGGGGGAGTAGAAACTCTACCCAAGGTAGTGAAACAAATCTGGTAAAGATTTTATGAAACAGATGGACCTCTTTGCCCCCAACAGGCAGCGCAATGTCCACTCTACTTCTTTCGGAGTCCCCCAGCTCCCCCTGGGTCTGGATGTGATATGCATACATGGCCTAGAATGTGCCTGTATGCGTTTCCTCCGATTTCTATGCTCCCAGGAGTTCTAGCCAAAGTTCATCAACAGGGACTTGCCTCTTATTGATAGTGCCGCATTGGCTGAACAGAATATGGTTTCACAGAGATAATATCTCTCCTCGATGGCTCGCCATTGGCGATACCAAAAATGAGGGACCTTCTGTCTCAGGTGCAGGGGACAATATTTCATCCCCTGACGGAGATGTGGAAACCTTCATGTTTGGCCCCTGAGGGGAACCAACTGAGGGACAAAGAGCTTTCACCTGATGTTATTGAGACCATTTTAAATGCTAGGGCTCCCTTCACTAGATCAAGATATGTCAACAAAAGATGGTGTACTGCACACAATGCAGATCTGGTTAATTGCCAGATTGCTACAGTTCTGGACTTCCTGCAGAAAAAAAATGTCAACAGGTACATGCCCCGCCACGCCAAGCATGTCCTGCTCTCTCGCTTTGTTCGAGGAGCTAGGCAGCTTAAGCCACCTTCTAGAACCAGGATCCTTTCATGGGACTAAGCAATAGTCCTGGAGGGCCTGGTTGAGACCCCCTTTGAACTGTTAGGGTCAGTTTCTGACAAGCTGTTAACACTGATATGGTTTTCCTAATGGCTATAACTTTTCTAAAAATAATTGGGGACTTGCAGGCTGTGTCCATTGTGCCATCCTGCTTAGACTTTGCCCCAGGAATGGTGAAAGCTATTTTGCATCCTCATCCTGACTATCTGCCTAAGGTTCCTTCCTCGAACTTGCATCCGATCACTCTCAAAGCCTTCTGTCCTCCACCGTTCACTACGCCGGAGCAGGAGAGACTTCACAGACTGTGTCCGGTCCATGCTCTTCAGACTTATGTCAGTGGCGTAAGTCAGAGCAACTATTCATTTGTCATGGCCATAACAGGGGTGCGGCCACCACGAAACAGACCATGTCACATTGGGTGAGAGATGCTATTGCCCTTTCCTATGAGGTGTGTAGTCACACTTCACCAACAGGCATCAGGGCTCATTCCACCAGGGGGGTTGCCTCTTCTAGAGATTTGGCGGGGGGTGCCCCCTTACAAAATGTCTCCCCACACATTCATAAAGTTTTATAGTTTGGATGTTCCTGTTACTCGGGGCTCTTGCGTCCTTGAGTCAATATCGCAAGCTAGTGTCTGAGACTCTCTGCTCTTTGTGACACACTTCACACCCTGGGGGTCCGGACACACAGTGCGGCAACGTGGGTATTCTCATTCCCATAGCGCTAAGCGCAGCTTGAGTGTAGACTTTGAAAGGGAACGCCCGGGGTTACTTCACTGTAACCCTGTTCCCTGAAAAGGCGGGAACGAGAAGCTGCACTTCATTGCCGCACTGGGATGTCCCAGGACTGCTCTTTATACAAAATATCTGCAGGCGCACCTGCGGTTCATCTAATTATAGCCTCACATCTGAAAAGTCATGTGTCTGGATGATTTACCTGTTTCACTGTGAGATCTTCAGTTTTATCTCTCCTTCGTTTCTTTCTGTTATAATGACAGACATTGACAGAAAATGGATGACTATTAATTTAAGAAAAATATGAATGCTGTTTTTAGTAATCTTTACTAATAAACAAACACAAATGAGCCATTTTCTTCTACATCAGACCAAAATTTACATTTAAAATCAGTTCAGTCCATCTCCTGTCCATCACTTCAAATATAAATTCACTTTTTTTTTAAACAATTGAGCTCACATTATTAACAAGATGATGATGATTGTGATGATGAAGAATAATCCTCCAGATGCCGCTGCGATTACAATCACACTGTGAACTGAAAGAGGAAGATCATCATGATTAACTCTCCAAACTGATGAATGATGTGAAGATACAGGAGTGTGTTAATAAAAGCCTGGGAGGGTCTAAAAATGACAGAAGCAACTCTATACTCAAGTTTTAAATTGTTAAACCAATAATTTGTTGTTACCACGGTTAATGAACTTTCATATACTCACACATAACGTTTAAAGTCACATTATCAGAGTATTTCTCTCCATGTTCATTGATGGATCTGCACTTGTATTCTCCACTGTCATCAGAGCTGATCTTTGAGATGCTGTAGATTCTTCCAGATCCTACAAACGTTCCTCCTTTAAACCAGCTGATTTCTGCAGGAGGGTTTGAATCACTGCTGCAGATCAGAGTCACTGAATCTCCTGACACTATTTCACCAGATTTGTTTATAGACACTGAGATGTTCCTGGGAGAGTCTGAAAAACAGAAAAAAATAAATAAATAAATAAATAATAATAAAAACAAAATAACAAAAATTACAATATGATGAATTTGGACATTTTAAACAATGTGCATATTATTATTAACTCACACATGACATTTAAAGTCACAGCATCAGAGTATTTCTCTCCATGTTGATTTTTGGATCCGCACTTGTATTCTCCACTGTCATCAGAGCTGATCTTTGAGATGCTGTAGATTCTTCCAGATCCTACAAACGTTCCTCCTTTAAACCAGCTGATTTCTGCAGGAGGGTTTGAATCACTGCTGCAGATCAGAGTCACTGAATCTCCTGACACTATTTCACCAGATGGACTGATGGACACTGAGACACTCTTTGGAGGATCTAAAACAGACAATAAATGAATAAATAAAGATGAGAAAATTTTGAATTTATATGTGAACAATGTGCATATTATTATTAACTCACACATGACGTTTAAAGTCACAGCATCAGAGTATTTCTCTCCATGTTCATTGATGGATCTGCACTTGTATTCTCCACTGTCATCAGAGCTGATCTTTGAGATGCTGTAGATTCTTCCAGATCCTACAAACGTTCCTCCTTTAAACCAGCTGATTTCTGCAGGAGGGTTTGAATCACTGCTGCAGTTCAGAGTCACTGAATCTCCTGACACTATTTCACCAGATCCTTTTATGAACACTGAGACGCTCCTGGGAGGATCTAATAACAATCACCAAATTATTTAAAACCTCTTAAAGTTCTGAATATAAACTGAATTAATCAAAAACATCATCATTTTATGTTTTATAATAAACTCACACATGACGTTTAAAGTCACAGCATCAGAGTATTTCTCTCCATGTTTATTGATGGATCTGCACTTGTATTCTCCACTGTCATCAGAGCTGATCTTTGAGATGCTGTAGATTCTTCCAGATCCTACAAACGTTCCTCCTTTAAACCAGCTGAAGTTCAGAGCAGGAGGGTTTGAATCACTGATGCAGATCAGAGTCACTGAATCTCCTGACACTATTTCACCAGATTTGTTTATAGACACTGAGACGTTCCTGGGAGAGTCTGAAAAACAGAAAAAATAAATAAAAATAAATAATAATAAAAACAAAATAACAAAAATTACAATATGATGAATTTGGACATTTTAAACAATGTGCATATTATTATTAACTCACACATGACATTTAAAGTCACAGCATCAGAGTATTTCTCTCCATGTTGATTTTTGGATCCGCACTTGTATTCTCCACTGTCATCAGAGCTGATCTTTGAGATGCTGTAGATTCTTCCAGATCCTACAAACGTTCCTCCTTTAAACCAGCTGATTTCTGCAGGAGGGTTTGAATCACTGCTGCAGATCAGAGTCACTGAATCTCCTGACACTATTTCACCAGATGGACTGATGGACACTGAGACACTTTTTGGAGGATCTAAAACAGAAAAATACAAAAACTAGTGCACTATGAATGAAGGCTGTATCTCAGCTACCAATACTGATACTGATGCCTCTATTAAGTGGATTTTACAGTATATTTGTAGTCATAGTTTTTAACATAAAAATCTAGGCCCACATTGTGTTTATTTATCATTCATTAACAATTCCAGAATATTTTAAAAAATCTTACAAAAACTTTTAATTTAAGTGATCCTAAAGGGTTATTTAATCCCAAAAATCTTTCATTAATTACTCACCCTCGTGTCATTCAAAACCTGTAAGACTTTTGTTCATCTTCTGAACACAAATGAAGATCTTTCTGATGAAATCTGAGTGATATCTGTTCCTCAGTTGTCTGCCTCTGTAACTACCACTTGGACACTTCAAAAAGGTCATGAAGAGATCAAAAAACTAATCCATATGAATTGAGGTGTTTACGTCCAAATTTTCCTTCTTTCACTTTTTATGATGAACTAATTTAATTTAGGCTTTTACTCACATAAAAACATTAATCATAAACAGAAGCTCAGCTGAACCTGTGATGGGTGACTGAGGCTGGAATTGAACTCTGGTCTTCTAGTCAACTGAACTGCCTCATTACCACTGAGCTATGGTAGATGACAAATAACAGATGGACCCAAGGGCAGAAGAATAACATGTAGACTTAGATGACTGAACAAAAAGTGTTTTACTTAGGAGTCCAAGTACAATAGTACAACAAAAGGGAAGCCGTGCTTCCACAGAAAAATACAAGAAACAAAAGATGAGTAAAGGCAAATCAAAAACTCAACAGACTTAGCTTTCATGGCAAGGATAACACAGGAATAGTAGGCTCAAGACTGAACACAACTGAAAGAAAAAGGCATGCTTAAATAGGCAAACACAACCAAGATAATGACCCACAGGTGGGAGAAATCAAGTCCTAATGAGTAGCAGTACAATGTGTTCTACTGAAGCTGGGGCCACCAAGTGGCTGGGAGAGTCATTACATGGCATTAGGTGTCAGTGCCAGCTAGTGGTTGGGAGCGTCATTACAAGTCAGCACCAACTAGAGGTTGGGAGAGTCATGACAAGCTGGAGCCTTACAGGAGCCCCTCCTCCAGGAACGGCTCCTGACGTTCCCCTAGCTGTGTTGTCCACGGCGTTGGAACTCCCTGATGAGATCTGGGTCTAGAATATCTCGAGCTGGCACCCAAGACCGCTCCTCTGGGCCATAACCCTCCCAATCCACAAGATACTGGGTTCTCCCACGAACCTGGCGAGAGTCCAGCAGTCTGCGCACGGTGTAGGCTGGCTGACCACCAACAATGCGAGGAACTGGAGGGGGTTTCCTGGCTGGGGATAAAGGAGAACAGACAACAGGTTTTAAACGAGAGATGTGAAAGGTGGGATGAATGCGCATGGACCTTGGTAGAAGTAGTCGGTAGGACACTGGATTAATCCTCTTGAGGACTTTGAAGGGCCCGATGAAACGAGGTGCTAGTTTCCGTGACTCAACGTGCAGAGGAAGATCCCTAGTAGACAGCCACACTCTCTGCTCTGGTCTAAGTGATGGTCCAATTCTACGGTGCCTGTTTGCATGCCTCTGCTGTTGTTGAGTGGCTCTTAATAGGGCTAATCGTGCTCTCCGCCACGCCGTCGACACCTCTGGACAAGTTGAGCAGCAGCTGGTACACGGACCTCGGGATCCTGTTCAGGGAACAGAGGGGGAGGAAAACCAAACTGGCATTCTAAAGGGGACATACCTAGAGAAGAGTGGTGTAAGGTGTTGTGTGCAAATTCAGCCCAGATCAACTGAGAGCTCCAGGCAGTCTGATTGTTAGAGACCAGGCATCTGAGAGTCTTTTCAATCTCCTGGTTGACTCTCTCCGTCTGTCCATTTGACTGGGGGTGAAATCCAGAGGACAGGCTAATGGATGCCCCAATTAGGCGTCCAAAAGACTTCCAGAACTGGGAGGTGAACTGTGACCCCCGGTCAGACACCATATCTTGGGGGAAGCCATGAATTCTGAAGACATGTTGCATCAACAAGTCTGCGGTCTGACCTGCTGTGGGAATCTTGGGTAAAGGTATAAGATGACAAGCTCTAGAAAATCGGTCTACCACCACCAGAATTACAGTGTTACCTTGGGATCTTGGTAGACCCGTTACAAAGTCCAATGATATGTGGGACCAGGGGCGTGTAGGGATGGGTAGTGAGTGCAGTAGACCGTGAGGGTGGGTTCTGGGTTCCTTGTTCTGGGCACACACAGCACAGGCAGCAACAAAAGCCCGAATGTCTCGTTGCATGTTGGGCCACCAAAACCTTCTCTGGATGAGTTTCAAGGTTCTTGTGCACCCAGGATGGCCCGAAGAAAGGGAACCATGGCCCCACTGTAACACATCAGAACGCACAGAGTTAGGCACAAAAAGGCGACCCGGAGGGCCGTTACCTGGGTCAGGATGTTGCTGTTGGGCCCTCTTCACTGCTGTTTCGATTCCCCACTGGATTGATGCTACCACTCTGGAGCTGGGTAGGATTGGTTCGGGTTTTCCCTCCACTTCTGGTGGATCAAACTGCCTTGAGAGGGCGTCAGGCTTTGAGTTTTTAGAACCTGGACGGTATGAGAGGGTAAAGTCAAAGCGATTAAAGAAGAGGGCCCAACGAGCCTGACGTGAGTTCAATCTCTTGGCCTCACGGATGTAGGTGAGGTTCCTGTGGTCTGTCCATATAAGGAATGGGTGTTTGGCACCCTCCAGCCATTGTCTCCACTCCTCAAGTGCCAACTTCACTGCCAACAGCTCCCGGTTACCAATGTCATAATTCTTTTCAGCTGGGGAAAGTCGACGTGAGAAGTAAGCACAAGGATGAAGTTTGTGGTCACTTCTTGCTCTCTGCGACAAGACTGCTCCTACCCCAACGTCTGAAGCATCCACCTCGACTACAAAAGGCAACTCGGGATCTGGGAGAGTCAGAATGGGTGCAGAAGTGAAGAGCTGCTTGAGTCGGTCGAATGCATGATTAGCCCTCTCAGTCCACTTAAATGGGCTTGATGCCTTCTTGGTAAGAGCGGTCAGGGGTTCTGCTATAGCACTGAAGTTCCTGATGAACCTCCTATAAAAGTTGGTAAATCCCAGAAAGCGTTGAACTTCTTTGACAGAGCATGGTTGAGGCCAATTTAGAACCGCCTGAATCTTACTGGGATCCATCTGGACGCTGCCACTAGAGACAATGAATCCAAGAAAAGAGACAGTGGGGACATGAAATTCACTCTTCTCAAGTTTGACAAAGAGTCCATTTCTCAGCAGCTGAGATAAGACGATTCGGACATGTTGGACATGCTCTTGATAGCAACGAGAGAAGATGAGAATATCATCAAGATATACATATACAAACTTGTCTAGCATATCTCGTAGCACATCATTAATAAGTGCCTGAAAAACGGCTGGAGCATTGACTAGCCCAAAGGGCATTACCTGATACTCATAGTGTCCTTTAGGAGTATTAAAAGCAGTCTTCCACTCATCTCCTTCTCGTATCCTAACAAGGTGGTAGGCGTTCCGAAGGTCTAATTTTGTGAAAATGGTTGCGCCTTGAAGGAGTTCGAAGGCCGTGGTCATTAGAGGCAGTGGGTAGCGGTTCTTTACCGTGATGCGATTAAGGCCCCGGTAGTCAATACACGGCCGAAGACCGCCATCCTTCTTCCCCACAAAGAAGAAGCCAGCCCCTGCCGGTGATGTAGATGGACGGATGAACCTACTGTTAAGAGCATCATTGATATATTCCTCCATGGCAGCTCTTTCTGGGGCAGAGAGGGAATAAAGTCTCCCTCGAGGAGGGCAGGTACCCGGTAGAAGATCAATTGCACAATCATATGGTCTGTGGGGTGGCAGAGAGGCTGCGCGGGTCTTGCTGAAAACTTCACAGAGGTCTGCATATTCTGAGGGGACTCGAGACAGCTCAGGAGGAAGCACTGGGGCTCCAGAGGATACAGGTTTAAGCTTGGGGATAGTTAGCATCTCTGTGGTATGGGCTGGTGGCTTGAGAGGAATGGGCAGCAGCTTGGAAGTGGTTGGTCGTGAGTCAGGAGATGTCGCCAGTAACTCGGAAAAACAACAGGGAGAGAGACCTGAAACACCACAATTAGTACCCCAACCAATCACTACCCTAGCTGTCCAATCTATACGTGGATTGTGAAGGGATAACCATGGGAAACCAAGAATTAAAGGGAACTCTGGTGAATGGATCAAGAAAAACTGTATCTTCTCCTTATGACAACCAATTTGGAGGTCGATAGGTGTAGTGCACTGTCTTACCTGACCAGAGCCCAGGGGTCTCCCATCCAATGCAGTTATGGTCAGGGGATCTTGAAGAGAGATGGGCTGAATTCTCAGGTGTCCGGCCAAAGTAAAGTCCATAAAATTTCCAGCAGCCCCTGAATCAATGAAGGCCAGAAGCTTGTGATGTTGGTTACCCCAATCCAGTGATACATTGAGTGAAACCCCAGAAGCTGCAGGCTGGGGGAAGGTGATTACTCTCGTCCCAGCCCCCCTCTTCTTGGACGAGAGTTGTCTTTTCCCATCAACTCTGGACAGTTGGATCTAAAGTGATCTGGCTTTCCACAGTACAAGCAGCATTTCTCCCTCATGCGTCGTTCCCTCTCGGCCTGTGACAGTCTGGCCCTTCCCAACTGCATGGGTTCCTCGAAATTCATGGGAAGTGGAGGTGAATCAAAGGCACTGCTAGAAGCTTGGGTCTCAGGCAGTCGGACCTCCCCACGGCGTTCCCGTCTGCGGTCTCGAATGCGGTTGTCCACCCTGATGGCAATGTCAATAAGGGACTCTAGGTCAGGAGCCGGATCTCGGAAGGCCAGTTCATCTTTGAGTTCAGGGGACAGGGCACGGTGAAAGGTTGCTCTCAGGGCTCGTTGGTCCCAACCGCTCTCTGAGGCTAAAGTGCGGAACTCAATTGCAAACTCTGCCACACTCCTTGTCCCTTGAGAAATCTGAAGCAGCCTGTGGTCAACTTCTCCCCCACTGGAAGGGTGATGAAAGACCCTCCTCATCTCTGCAACAAATAGGTCACAACTGTCCGTCAGTGGGGAATGTTGTTCCCACAAAGCCGTAGCCCAGTCCAGTGCTTTTCTAGTGAGCAGAGTGATGATGTAAGCCACCTTGCTGTTCTCTGTTGGGAAGCTGTTAGGTATTTGTTAATCCAAATGCCAAAGTACACTGAGTGATAAAGCCTCGACATCTCTCAGGATTCCCATCATACCTCTCTGGTGCAGGCAGTCTTGGCTCAGGTAGAAGCCCAGGAAATGGAGGTGTGGACCTTTCAGCTGGAACAGATGGAGTGGGTAAAATTGGAGAGGCTTGAGACATAGTCTGCTCACTTAAGCGTTGTAGGATTTCAGTCAAGATCTGCTCATGTCTGTGAATGGTGGAAGCTTGGCCAGACAGAGCGGCTAGGATACGATCAATATTCGAGGCAGGTGTGGCATCTTCTGCTGGGTCCACATCCATGGTTCAGTCTTCAGCTGTGATGGGTGACTGAGGCTGGAATCGAACTCTGGTCTTCTAGTCAACTGAACTGCCTCATTACCACTGAGCTATGGTAGATGACAAATAACAGATGGACCCAAGGGCAGAAGAATAACATGTAGGCTTAGATGACTGAACAAAAAGTGTTTTACTTAGGAGTCCAAGTACAATTGTACAACAAAAGGGAAGCCGTGCTTCCACAGAAAAATACAAGAAACAAAAGATGAGTAAAGGCAAATCAAAAACTCAACAGACTTAGCTTTCATGGCAAGGATAACACAGGAATAGTAGGCTCAAGACTGAACACAACTGAAAGAAAAAGGCATGCTTAAATAGGCAAACACAAACAAGATAATGACCCACAGGTGGGAGAAATCAAGTCCTAATGAGTAGCAGTACAATGTGTTCTACTGAAGCTGGGGCCACCAAGTGGCTGGGAGAGTCATTACACGGCATTAGGTGTCAGTGCCAGCTAGTGGTTGGGAGAGTCATTACAAGTCAGCACCAACTAGAGGTTGGGAGAGTCATGACAAGCTGGAGCCTTACAGAACCTAAATAACACAAGAACAAAACTCTTTGGGAAGCTCAAACGTGCTGCGTAAGCAATGCGGTTAATTCTCGTGTGTCACGCAACACGTTTCAGCTTCAGGAAGAGATTTGTTCTTGTGTTATTAATGTTCGGTTGATCTTCCTCTTATGTTCACTGATTTGGAGCAACATGAGGGTGAGTAATTAATGACATCATTTTTATTTTGGGGTGAACTAACCCTTGAAAACAATATTCACATAAACCCATTATAATAATTGTCACATTTAGCTGTGCCTTTAATATATTGTTTGGTGATGTTTTTGAATGAGGGCTGTTCATTTTCCCCACTGGAAAGCTTATATTGTGTATTTGTTTTCATGAAAAATAATATGAATTACTAGTTAAATTTGGTAACAATATTTTTATTTGAGGATCGACCATCTCGATACAACGTCAGTATCGCATTAGTAAGTATTCAAACTTATCTCCACACTTACACCTATATTTCTTAACCCTCGTGTACCGTTGCGGGTCAATTTGACTCGTTTTGATTTTGAGTTGTCGGAGACATCAGTTATCATATGTTTTTTTCTTGAAATTTTGTGACTTTCTCATTTAGGATCATGAACATTCACGCAAAGTTTCAACATGCTGATGTGTTCTGACATATGCAAAAGTTTGGTTACGTTGGTGATGTTCAATTTGACCCGCAGAGGTAACTGTACAGACCCAAAACATGGATTTTACTACCCTATGAAGCTAAAACAAATGAGCTTTTTCTCACCTATTTCAATACAAAAAAATATTTTGTCAGCGACATATGGTAAAAAATAGCTATAATTTATTTTTTTCAATCTACCTGAAACACTATCTAACCTACATTGTTCTTGAAATTTTGGGATCTGTATCACATGTACCAGATGTGGGCCGGATCTGGGTCACACTATGTTGCTGTCTGGGTTTGACCCATATAGACAGCCATTCAAAATCAACTACAGACCCAAAACACTTCAGTCCTGAAGATCCAGTGTATTACTGAGTATAACAACTTTTTATTTTTAAATTTTGTGAAAACACTTTTTGAGCATAAATATGAAAATGACTTTTCCAACTTAAATTATTAAAAATCTTAAATACTTCAGAGCACAGACTTATGTTCGGTATCTTTTTAAAGGGAACACTTCACAGATTATTGTAGAAGTTAAAAAGTTGTAAAAGAAAAGTTTAAAAAAAAAAGTGATAAAGTTATGAAAATGTAAATTTTTTTAGATTTTATATAAAATATATTTTACAAAACATGTTCAACTCTAAAACTTAAAGAAAACCAAAGTTAAATATCTGAACAAGTTCTGTGTAAAATTTTAGGTTCCAGACTCCACCAGTGACCATATAAGGACTTCTTGATTTCCATATATGGTTTGAATGATCTATTGCTTTTTATTCATTTCTTTTGAAAATCAGTCACCAGATATGAAAACTAGAGTCTGAAAGCTTTCATATGATAGTTTGTCAAGATTACTTTAGGTTTAGACTAAGATATTATTGTTATTAATGTATAATGGTAAATGTCCCATAGGAGGGGGAGGGGCAGTCTTAAAAATAGTGGTTAAAAATATTTTTATAAATCAGAAATTCAGATATTTATTCTTTGTAATGTGTGAAAAGTATTGATATTAAAAGTTAATTATTTGTTCATGATTGTATGTTTTTTTTTGTTTTGTTTTTTTTTTTTTAATATATATTGAGATTTTTTGGGAATATTATTGAATCCAATTAGGGTCAGTTTGACCCGGACCATACAGACAGTCACCAGAAATCGAACAGTGCATGAGGGTTAATCTCTGAGGCTGGCGCATTACTGACAGGATACAAAACAAGTCAGATGGAGTTTGCAAAGCACGAGCGTCCTACATGAGGGTCTCGCTCGTCGCGGGGGTGAGTGTGTCTGATGATAGGATCATGCGGCCCATCCTCGATCAGCAGCTCTCTCTCAATTCACTCACTGGTGAGCGGCGCACAGGTAATGTAATCATATACTGCAATGCTAGCTAAAGGATGTGAGGAAAGACATTAACAAAGCTACTTCAGGAAGTGAAAAAACAGATGCTGTGTTCAGCCAGGTGCACACTATGTGATTTTGGCCACGATTTGGTCGTCTGAGACAAATTTAGAAAATCTTCTGATCAAATCTGTGGTCTTTGTTTGTTAGTTTGACATGTTCATCGACAGCTGATTATTTTTCAAGACAAGCCGTGATCAAAATTAACGCTAGAGATTTCTTTGTTAGCCTCCAGTTCAGTTGCGGGTGTAACTAATCAGTAACTACTGTTTTTTTTTCATACCTCCTACAGAACTACTAAGAACTACTATATACAGGTTCATAATTAACATGAATGATGCATAATGTATAATTAATTCTAAAGTAAAGGTCTTGTAAACACACTAGTAATGACTGAAGTATTACTAAACACTTAAGAAGGAATTACTAATTATTTGGATCAGTATTCTAAAGTGAGAAACATGATAACTCTCTAGTAACTACTGAAGTCTTTGTAAACTTTTGATGTTTTTGTATGTTTTTGTACAGTAATTCCTTATGATATATTTGGTAACACTTAAGTAATTACTAGTGGGTTACTATGATCTTCACTTTAGAATACTGATCCAAATAAGAAGTAGTTACTTCAGAGTTAAACAAAATTGTCACCAAAGGTGCAAAACTGGTCTCTTAAGGTACAAATCACAAGGGTACAAATTTGTACCCTATGCCAAGGTGACAAGCCATTGTACCCCTAAAGATACAATTATGTACTTTATTTTCTGATAGTGTACTCTGCTTACTTTTCAAAAACAACTTTAAAGAGAAAAAGTCACTCTGTACTCACACGTGACATTGAGCTGAACAGCAGGAGAGATGTGATTGTGTCCGTGTACAGCACAGCTATATCTGCCTGCATCCTCTCTTCTGACTGACTGCAGCAGGAGTTCATTGTTTCTGTCTCTTCTCTCAGTTAATGGCTGTGAGTTTCTGTACCAGATGAATGTTTCTCTGTCAGTCAGAGTGCAGCTGCTTTTACATGTCAGACGGACTGAATCTCCCTCTGTCACTCTCTCAGGAGACTCCACCTGAAGATCTGAACACAACACACACATTATATCTAGTGCTGCTGTCATACACTGATTATTATTCAACATAATGCACAGAAGAAGAGAGAAACCTCATGAAAGTCACCTGTGACAGCAAGAGTCACTCCTGGATCACCAGTCCATTTACCATCAGGTTTATCAGTGGTGAATCTGAAATAGTACTCGTGTGAATCCTTCAGTGTCACATGACTCAGTCTGATGGTGCAGTTCTGCTGTTCATCTCCCAGATACTGAAGCCTCTGACTGTATTCAGGGTCCTTAGACAGATCTGGAGGATCCATACCCTTTACAGGGTTTTTAGTCCAGAACGCTCTCATGATCTGATATCCAGTAGGGTATGTATAAGTGCAGCTCATTGTCACTGATGAGTCCTTTAGTGCACAGATGTGTGAAGGACTGTAACTCACACCCCAACCAGCACTAGAAACCCCTGAAACACAGAATCCATCCATGTTGTTTTATCAGTTACAGTGGACTATGAAAACATGACAATACTATATTAATATTTGAAAACAGCAACAGGAAGTATACGATAATCTTCTCAGAATCTATTGAGTGATAAATGATCTCAGTGTGAATTGAGTGACATGACATGTAGCCAAGTATGGTCTCCCATACTCATTTATCCCATCAAGTGAACACACACCCGGAGCAGCGGGCAGACATTTCTGCTGCGGCGCCTGGGGAGCAGCTGGAGGTTCGGTGCCTAAACCCACAACCTTGGGGTTACAAGTCTGATTCTCTAACCATTAGGCCATCATCAGTTTTTATGGAGGGTGTTGCAGAAAAGCAGGAGTAAATGTACAGAGACAGAGGAGTGAAGAGAGAGCCAGGAAATCAGCCAAGAACAACATGATGCACTCTCAAATAATGAAATATATGAAAAATAAGACTAAGAAAATAATGAAAGTTGATTTATTAAATACCAAATTACATAAAAATATTAGGTTCCACCATATTAATATCGGCCATTATTACACAGCACTGTGGAATACTTGATTCTGATTGGTCAATTGCACCATCCAGAGGTGTGTTATTCCCCAATTAAAACAACAAATGAAAACAGTTAACACAGGCTCATCTGGGTTACTGAAGTCAGCAGCGTAATACACTTGCTAGAAATGTTTTTTCTTCATCAGAGTTTTGCGTTTGGTGAGCTAATAAAATATTAAAATCAATATTTTGTGTACAGTTATTTAATTATGTCATCCGTATCACGGACTCACTCTCTCTTGTTTCATACAAACGCAGCTGCTGCCATTATTTGCTGCTATTGTTTTGAACACTATTGGATTATAAGATATCAAACATGTAAAATTTTAAATCAGCTTCATCTCAGATCAAAATCTGTTATCCCCATAATTATTTATGTGGCAAAATGCCGTGTAATATGTAGTACAACTGTATCGTAGGCTATCCCTTAAATGAACACTCCACTTTTTTTTGAAAATAGGCTCAATTTACAACTCCCCTAGAGTCAAACAGTTGAGTTTTACCATTTTCAAATCCATTCAGCCGATCTCCGGGTCTGGCGGTACCACTTTTAGCATAGCTTAGCATAGTTCATTGAATCTGATTAGACCGTTAGCATCGCGCTGAAAAATGACCAAAGAGTTTCAATATATTTCCTATTTAAAACTTGACTCTTCTGTAGTTACATCGTTTACTAAGACCGACGGAAAATGAAAAGTTGCGATTTTCTAGGAACTTTGCTGCCGTACCATGAGTGCAGCAGGTCCAGTGATATTACGCAGCGTCTCTCATAAATGTCTTCATGGTTGCACTCCCCGTGCAAAAAGGGGGTCACAGACGCTGGATTCGCTGGATTCGAAAATGGTAAAACTCAACTGTTCGACTCTAGGGGAGTTGGAAAATTTTCAAAAAAAGTGGAGTGTTCCTTTAATCTAGTTTGAATTTGCCACAATAGCAACTGCTCTCTCTCTGTGGAAGCTTTGCGTTTAAAGAGCTAATAAAATATTTTGACTCAGATCAATATTTGGTGTAAAATAAATATTTATGAGTTTATAATGAACTAATTTAATTTAGGCTTTTACTCACATATAAACATTAATCATAAACAGAAGCTCAACTAAACCTGCACGTTTCAGCTTCAGGAAGAGATTTGTTCTTGTGTTATTAATGTTCGGTTGATCTTCCTCTTATGTTCACTGATTTGGAGCAACATGAGGGTGAGTAATTAATGACATCATTTTTATTTTGGGGTGAACTAACCCTTGAAAACAATGTTCACATAAACCCATTATAATAATTGTCACATTTAGCTGTGCCTTTAATATATTGTTTGGTGATGTTTTTGAATGACGGATGTTCATTTTCCCCACTGGAAAGCTCATATTGTGCATTTGTTTTCATGAAAAATAATATGAATTACTAGTTAAATTTGGTAACAATATTTTTATTTGATGATCGACCCTCTCGATACAACGTCAGTATAGCATTAGTAAGTATTCAAACTTATCTCCACACTTACACCTATGTTTCTTAACCCTCGTGTACCGTTGCGGGTCAATTTGACTCGTTTTGATTTTGAGTTGTCGGAGACATCAGTTAACATGTTTTTTTCTTGAAATTTTGTGACTTTCTCATTTAGGATCATGAACATTCATGCAAAGTTTCAACATGCTGATGTGTTCTGACATATGCAAAAGTTTGGTTACGTTGGTGATGTTCAATTTGACCCACAGAGGTAACTGTACAGACCCAAAACATTTTGGATTTTACTACCCTATGAAGCTAAAAAAAATGAGCTTTTTCTCACCTATTTCAATACAAAAAAATATTTTGTCAGCGACATATGGTAAAAAATAGCTATAATTTATTTTTTTCAATCTACCTGAAACACTATCTAACCTACATTGTTCTTGAAATTTTGTGATCTTTTCTCATTTAGGGTCATGAACATGCATGCAAAGTTTCAACATGCTGATGTGTTGTGAAATGTGCATACAGAAATTTTATACATTCTTACTGTTTGTGGGTCAATTCCCTGACAGCAATATAGTGGTCCGTGTCCACATCTGGTCCGTGTGTAATCCACATGTGCCGGATCTGGGCCACACTATGTTGCTGTCTGGGTTTGACCCATATAGACAGCCATTCAAAATCAACTACAGACCCAAAACACTTCTGTGTTGTATGTCAGAACTCCTCAACTCTAGTCCTGAAGATCCAGTGTATTACTGAGTATAACAACTTTTTATTTTAAAATTTTGTGAAAACAAAGTTGTTTTACCTGTTAATTGTCTGTCTCACTTTTTGAGCATAAATATGAAAATACATTTTTCCAACTTAAATTATTAAAAATCTTAAATACTTCAAAGCACAGACTTGTGTTTGGTATCTTTTTAAAGGGAACACTTCACAGATTATTGTAGAAGTTAAAAGTTGTAAAATTAAAGTTTAAAAAAAGTGATAAAAGTTATGAAAATGTAAATTTTTTAGATTTTATATAAAATATATTTTACAAAACATGTTCAACTCTAAAACTTCAAGAAGATCAAAGTTAAATATCTGAACAAGTTCTGTACCAAATTGTAGGTTGATATCTAAAAAGAAAAAAAAAACTTGCAGTAAGATTTTTTGTGCGCAGTACCAAACTTTTCCACTAGATGACATCCAGACTCCACCAGTGACCATATAAGGACTTCTTGATTTCCATATATGGTTTGAGTGATCTGAACCATATTTTTTCATACATTTCAAAATATTAATAAAGTAGACATCCTATTCAGAAGAAGTTTGTGCAGTAATGTTAATATTTGATTTGAATTCGATCCCTAAAACAACAGAGCGTGTGTTATAGTCTGGCACCACATCACAAATGAAGAATCTATTGCTTTTTATTTATTGCTCTGTCATTTCTTTTGAAAATCAGTCACAAAATATGAAAACTAGAGTCTGAAAGCTTTCCAATTATAGTTGGTCAAGATTACTTTAGGTTTAGACTAAGATATTATTGTTATTAATGTATAATGGTAAATGTTGCACAGGAGGGGGAGGGGCAGTCTTAAAAATAGTGGTTAAAAATATTTTTATAAATCATAAATTCGGATATTTATTCTTTGTAATGTGTGAAAAGTATTGATATTAAAAGTTAATTATTTGTACATGATTGTATGTTAGGGTCAGTTTGACCCGGACCATACAGACAGTCACCAGAAATCGAACAGTGCATGAGGGTTAATCTCAAAATTAATTCTAGAGATTGTTAGCCACCAGTTCAGTTGCGGGTGTAACGCAATTTTCATTGAACACCATTGTATTAGGTTTCTCATTCAAACTATTGCATTGTGAAACAGTTTTGGCTCAACTCAATATTTTCATTTTGAAAGAATGTGTTTCAAGTACGCCAAAAATAAAATTTGATGCTTGTTCAATTTACTTAAGTAAATGAAGTTAATCCAACACAATTCGTTTCAACCAATTTACTTAATCCATTTGAGATGAGACTACATAAACAGGATTTTCCCTTCCCATAATGCTTTGCACAGGACTGGATAGGGAGAGTAAATGTTGAAATAAAATGTTATTTTATGCATTTTTTATCAAGATGATAAAATTGTGAGACTTGTTAATGCTTAACTTTCTTAATGTTCTTGTTAATGTTTGTTTCATTTTCTGAGAGTGCAAGCATGATGTTGAACCACCATCACATTTAACATTGATTCAGTGCCATTACCAATGATTTTTCAACATTAAATGCAGGTGCAAAAGTGATGTTGATTCAATGCAGTTAACATTAACACATTAACATTAATCTGAATATTGATTGAACATTATTTTGATGGTTGTTTGCTATCTGGGCTGCATTTGTAAAGAATTTCCTTCTCAGCAGAGATGTGATCTGAATCTGTTATTTTTTCTTTCAGACCCACAAAACCTACTGATCATTTATCAGAGATATGTAGTGTCAAACTCTGCTTGCTTTTCAAAGACAACTTTAAAGAGAAAAAGTCAGTCTGTACTCACACATGACATTGATCTGAACAGCAGGAGAGATGTGATTGTGTCCGTGTACAGCACAGCTATATCTGCCTGCATCCTCTCTTCTGACTGACTGCAGCAGGAGTTCATTGTTTCTGTCTCTTCTCTCAGTTAATGGCTGTGAGTTTCTGTACCAGATGAATGTTGCTCTGTCAGTCAGAGTGCAGCTGCTTTTACATGTCAGACGGACTGAATCTCCCTCTGTCACTCTCTCAGGAGACTCCACCTGAAGATCTGAACACAACACACACATTATATCTAGTGCTGCTGTCATACACTGATTATTATTCAACATAATGCACAGAAGAAGAAGAGAGAAACCTCATGAAAGTCACCTGTGACAGCAAGAGTCACTCCTGGATCACCAGTCCATTTACCATCAGGTTTATCAGTGGTGAATCTGAAATAGTACTCGTGTGAATCCTTCAGTGTCACATGACTCAGTCTGATGGTGCAGATCTGCTGTTTATCTCCCAGATACTGAAGCCTCTGACTGTATTCAGGGTCCTCAGACAGATCTGGAGGATCCACACCCTTTATTAATGGGCCTTTAGTCCAGAACACTCTCATGATCTGATATCCAGTAGGGTATGTA
This sequence comes from Ancherythroculter nigrocauda, assembly GCA_036281575.1. Taxonomy (NCBI): domain Eukaryota; kingdom Metazoa; phylum Chordata; class Actinopteri; order Cypriniformes; family Xenocyprididae; genus Ancherythroculter; species Ancherythroculter nigrocauda. The sequence goes on from VTFQ01000003.1 coordinate 9,598,225, forward strand.
TAAGTGCAGTTCATTATCACTGATGAGTTCTTTAGTGCACAGATGTGTGAAGGACTGTATCTCACACCCCAACCAGCACTAGAAACCCCTGAAACACAGAATTCATCAAGATGAAGATGATAAGCTAATCTTCTCAGAATGTATTGAGTGATAAATGATCTCAGTGTGAATTGAGTGACAGGACATGTAGCCAAATATGGTCTCCCATACTCATTTATCCCATCAAGTGAACACACACCCGGAGCAGCGGGCAGCCGTTTTTACTGCGGCGCCTGGGGAGCAGCTGGAGGTTCGGTGACTTAACCCACAACCTTGGGGTTACAAGTCCAATTCTCTAACCATTAGGCCACAACTGCCCTTCATCAGTTTTTATGGAGGGTGTTGCAGAAAAGCAGGAGTAAATGTACAGAGGAGTGAAGAGAGAGCCAGGAAATCAGCCAAGAACAACATGATGCACTCTCAAATAATGAAATATTTAATTAAAGTTGATTTATTTAATACCAAATTACATAAAAAATATTAGGTTTCAACCATATTAATATCGGCCATTATTACACAGCCCTGTGGAATACTTGATTTTGATTGGTCAATTGCACCATCCAGCAATATGTCATTCCCAAATAACAACCACTAAAAACAGTTAACACAGGCTCATCCGGGTTACTGAAGTCAGCAGCGTAATACACTTGCTAAGAATGGTTTTTCTTCATTAAAGTTTTGCGTTTGGTGAGCTAATAAAATATTAAAATCAATATTTTGTGTACAGTTATTTAATTATATCATCTGGTATCGTGGACTCGCTCTCTCTTGTTTCATACAAACGCAGCTGCTGCCATTATTTGCTGCTATTGTTTTGTACACTATTGGATTATAAGATAACAAACATGTAACATTTTTATCAGTTTCATCTCAGATCAAAATCTGTTATCCTCATAATTATTTATGTGGCGAAATGCTGTGTAATATGCTGTATGACTGTACCGTAAGCTATCCCTTAAATGTCTGTCTAGTTTGATCTTGCCGCGCTAGCAACTGCTCTGTGAAAGCTTTGCGTTTAAAGAGCTAATAAAATATTTTGACTCAGATCAATATTTAGAGTAAAATGATTTACTTATGTGGCAAGTAGCAGTGTAATAAGCAGGATAATGTACATCCAGCCAGTTGTTATCGCAGAATAAACCCCTTCAGGCTGATGCAAGAACCATCCGCTGCGTTCACCTGATCACAATTGTCTGATATAGTCGATAAATAATAGATAACTTCCTTCAGCTGAGACGCTTCAGATGCACGCTGTTCGCCATGAAGATAATATGATTGGAATCAGTTCGAAAAGGAAAATACAGTTAAGTTCAACATGTGCAGCACAAATCTGTCATATAGGCTAAATGATATTATTGTTCGCCCGTGTTTCTGTGCGATGTTATGGGAAGAGCGCATCCACAATGGAGTTACACCTTCATGACTATAACTTTGCTTGTGCAATCACAGCCTTTTGTTTCATGCAATTATAAGTTATTATGATTATTTTGTGTATGTATCTAATTTGTCTTATATAGCATGCATTTGATTAAGAATTAACATGGTACACTGTAAAAAAAAAAAAAAAAAAATGTAAAAAAAAAAATTGTATTTACATAGCCACACATGCATGTAACTATATGTCACTGCATCAGCAACTACACAGTTATTGCCTTTATATAAAGCAACATGCAGAGTAACATCAGTGTTTCTCAGCTCATCATTGACTGAAACACAGACTCTCTTCAGCACAATGGAGACCCCCAAAACTCAGACAACAGAAACCCTTTAGATCCCTACAGAACATTAAACACTAACAGATCTCTCAATATCTCAGCATCTCCACATGCGTTTTGTTGAGTTAAATAACCTGCTAATAAAGGTTTTCAGTTTACATTCAGCTCTTCAGCTTTAGCGCATACAGCTCAAACAACAATGCACAACATTAATAACTATGATTAGGACTGTCATAATTATGTAGTCTAACAATATAAAGAGAATTTTAATAAAAAGTTGTGAATTTTTGGGGTTTATTTGCCTTGTTTCAGCATGTATCTGGGAAAAGAGCATCCAGAGAGAGTTACACATTCTAACAAGCTGTTCATTCAAGTTCATTCAATTTCAAGTTGTGCATTTGTGTCATTTTGTGCAGATATAAGTTGTTATATTATATTTATCTTGTATAAATTTGATTATTCTCATATAGAATGTGTTTGGTTGAGTTAATGAACTCGTTGGCAAAGTGATTCAGTTTCAGTTTTAGATGTTTCTTTTTCAAACACATTGATGCATTTTTTTATAATGACGTCACTTTTATTTTTCTTGAATTATTTTCATCAACAATACGGTTTAATTAAAATCACTTCATTTTTGCCCGTGCGAGGGCAATTGAATTTTACTTGTCCATTTTCATGCAAGGAATGTTGTCCAATTACTTGTTTGCATTATTTAGGGATTTTTTTTTTTTTTTTTTTTTTTTGATAAAGAAAGTTGGCCAAAGAAGTGTAAAATTAATTTTAAAACTTTGGTTCAAACTAGGCTACTGTACTCTAAGTGTTTGATTTATGTTGAAGTGCTTGGGACATGGCTTTTAATGGAGAGACTTTTGTTTTTGTAATCAGGCTCTCAAATATTATATAAACATTTGGATTTAGATTTATCAGCCAATATATCAGCTATCAGCTTTCAAATTTAAAGAATTATTGGTTATCTGTACTCCTTTGTCACAAAAAAATATTTAACATATACTCATTCACTTCTGAGAACATGAGCCAAAAATATGATCTGGGGTGTGTTTCCCAAACAATGATGTAACTCCCTGCTGAACTACCGTAGTACAATGCATCGTTGAACAAATTAACTAGCTAGTCACTAGTCACAACTGTTTCCCAAAACCGTACTGTCGCAAACTTGTCGTTCAACCACATTGGTGAATGACGTCATGCAGGTGGTGGAGTAATAACTTCTTTAAATGAATCCGTTTAAGATCGAATTAATTAAACTTGCGATGTTAGTTGGTTATTTGGTAACACTTTAAAATACTGTTCTGTCATTAATGAATAACGTCTCAGGTTACGTATGTAACCACGGTTCCCTGAGAACAGGGAACGAGACACTGCATTTACCGAATATGGGAAATGTCACACGTGAACCAGTGTCTGAAAACCAAGTATTAAATCTCTCCAATCCTATTGGCCGGCGACATTCACACAATGCCAGAGCAACTCACCCTCGGGTCACACAAAGGCTGTCAGTGACAGCATTCCCTATGGCCAACAGCCCAAGCTATAAGCCTCAAAGAGGCCTTCCGCAGAAGGCCTACCAAGGCCGCTCTAAGGCTTCTGGGACCAAATCTTCTGAGGAAAGAGGGTCCCTTTAAGGGAATGTAGCCAGGGATCCGAAAGGAACCCCAGCCAGTCACTAGAAGGGGGACATAGTCACCCCAAATGCCACCAGGGAGGCCGACCTGGACCGACAACATCCTAGTCTCTAGGATGTTTTAATTATTTAATTATTTAAATCTATTATTTAATTATTTAATAGATTTAATTATCAGTAAGTGTCTAAACATTTCATTCATTGTCATCAAGGATGTAGCGCTATCTGATCATTTCTGTATTTTCTTTGATATATTGATCTCTCCGACCATTGAAGCTAGATCTCGGTCAAAAAGCGATGCTTAAATGAGAATACTAGTGTACTGTTTATGAAGGCTATATCTTTAACACCAAGCATATCTACAGACTCTGTTGATTTTCTCCTTGATTCTTTTAACTCAAAAGTACAGAATGTTATTGATAACATTGCTCCTGTGAAAGTCAGGAAGAAAAGTGGCAGACAAAAAGCACCTTGGAGAAACTCAACAGCAGTGCAAAATATGAAAAGACAATGCAGAAAAGCTGAGCGCATGTGGCAAAAGACAAAACTTGAAATCCATTATAACATCTATAAAGATAACCTTCATGCTTTCAATGTGGAACTAGGTAAAGTTAAACAGACCTTCTTCTCAAATATTATAAACAGAAACTTAAACAACACCCGCACTCTTTTTGCTACTGTAGAGAGACTAACAAACCCCCCAAGTCAGATTCCCAGTGAAATGCTCTCAGACAGCAAATGCTGTGAGTTTGCTTCCTTCTTCTCTGAGAAAATTAACAATATCAGAAAGGCGATCAGCACAACCTTGAGCTGCACTGGGGTAAAACAGATCAGATCACAACCTCAGAAAGTAGCTATTATGTTTGTTTTCGAAGCAATCGATGGTAAAATTTTGGAAGAAACAGTACAGCACCCTAAAACATCAACCTGCTCCATTGACACACTTCCCACATCTTTTTTCGAAAGCGTGTTTAACTGTTTAGAAGCAGATCTCCTAGAAGTGGTAAACGCCTCACTTCTCTCTGGGACTTTTCCAAAATCCCAGAAAACTGAAGTTGTTAAGCCCCTCCTGAAAAAGAGCAATCTGGATAACACCATATTGAGTAACTACAGACCAATCTCAAATCTTCCTTTCATAGGCAAGATCATTGAAAAAGTTGTTTTCAATCAGCTGAACTGGGAGAATTAGGAAGAAAGCATTTGTGATTAGGTTAAAATTTGGTAAATTTGGACAAACCATGAAGAAATTTGAGCTGTGGTGCATGGTTAAGATATCTCTGGATTACAGTCAGGATACTTTCCAAAGGGGGAAATTTCCAAAGGGGAAATTTGAACTGCGTTGCATAAATAGATATCTCCGGAAGGGGGATTAGGGCTGTGTCGCGCAGTTTGAGGTGTCTTGGCAAAAGGGGAGATTGAAACTTTGTTTATCAGTTCAAGGTGCCTTAACAGGTAGAGCTAGACAGCAGTCCTGTCGTGTGAGGAAGATCCAGTTAGATCCGCTCTGATGGATAGATCCATTTAGATCCACTCTGACGGACAACAACAACAAAAAAACTCCCTGAAACTTCCTAGCTCTTCCATCCAGATAACAAAATTCTCTGTTCTTACTGTTATTTCTATTTCTTATGTTCTATTTTTATTCTTCCTCTTTATGTAAAGCACTTTGAATTGCCACTGTGTATGAAATGTGCTATACAAATAAAATTGCCTTGCCTAGTCTCTGGCCAGCGACCTGTCTGAACACAGAGCCTCAACAATGCGTTCTCCAGAGAAGACATTGAGTAAGAGTGACTGCAGAGAGGCAGTAAGCAACTCAAACCCGAGCGTAGAGACAGTCATCCAGGAGAGCAGAACTCAGCTAAGTGCTCTTAACCCTACAAATGAGGGGAGTACACTCTGCTCAATCCTAGGATCTACTCAGCGCCTGATTATTCGCACTGAGGAGGCTGTGCACTCAAGAAAGCACATTAACCAGCCTGGGAGCTGGATCTCAAGCGGGAAGCCTCATAGAGGCCTTCAACCAATGACCAGCTTAGGGAACTAAGCACTATATAGGACAACCCTAACAAGGGGAGTACAAAGTGTCCACCAGATGCCTCTCCGTGGCCACAATCACCAACATTGATCTTCCAATTGATGCGGCGGTTTGCTTAGTGGCCCGGAGAGCGAGATCCGTGGTGCAGCACAGCTCTTCTACTGCCTCAGGGTACAAACCCTGCCCCTGATCCAGATCCTTCAGCAGGTCGGCCTGGTAGGCTTGTAACACCGCCATGGTGTGTAGAGCCGCACCGGCCTGACCTGCTGCCACGTATGCCCTGCTGTTTAAGCGAGAGGTAACTTTAAGGGGCTTAGATGGCAGAACCAGAGCTTTCAGTTTTGGTGCCCTCCCCATGACGAGATAGTTTGCAAACGTCTCGTCAATAGGGGGCATCGACACGTACCCATGCTGACTCAATTCCTCAACATCAGCGAAATTTGCCCACTGATGTCGATGAATACGAGCCGAGTATGGGTTCTTCCATGCTTTCTAATCTCAACATGAAGATCAGGAAGGAATGGAAGGCTCACAGGAGCTGCAGGGCCATGGCCAGAGAGGAACCGCTCGTTGAGCCGTCCGTGTGCGGCCCCTATTTTAATGCGCTCCCAAGGCAGCGGTCCCTGCCAGAAGCGCATTGCATAACCTCTAGCAGCTCAGCATACGCAGGGCAGGGAGGCTTTGAAGAATCAACAGGCTCACCTACTTCCTCTTCAACTGCCATATCCTACTCTCTGGGGCTAGCAGTCAAAGAAAGGACATCATCGTCATCCAGCAACTCATCCTCGCCAGCCGCTGGGGTCTGAGAAAGATTGACACCTCTCTCAAACTCCGCAGCGAGCTCCACCTGCGAGCCCCATGATTTCAGAACCACAGACACAGATGTTGACGCCTCTTCCTTAGAGAAGAGTGCCAAACGAGAACGGAGCGCCTCAAGCACTGTGTCCATGCATTCTCCTCGCCCAGACAAAAAACGCACAGGTTGTGTGTGTCCTCGAGTGTCAAAAACCTTGGACACGGGTCAGCACACTTCCTGAAACGTTTGTCAGACATAATAGCAAATTCATTACCAGATTCGATGAAATCTTTGCGATCAGACAAAACAGTCCCAAAAGACGAAAAGATACTGACTGGTTCTCTAGGCGCTCCTTATATACTTCCGGGTCGGGCTATGACAACGTCATAGGCTGTCGCCGGCCAATAGGATTGGAGAGATTTGATTTTTGGCTTTCAGACACCGCTTCACGTGTGATGTTCTCCATATCCGGTAAACGCAGTGTAGAGATCCCTTTTGAAAGGGAACTAGGAAATATATACTGTACAGGTTGTCCATAATTAACATGCATAATAGATATATTAAGGCAAGGCAAGGCAAGGCAATTTTATTTGTATAGCACATTTCATACACAATGGTAATTCAAAGTGCTTTACATAAAAATGAATAATAAAAATAGAACATAAGGAATAGAAATAACAGTAAAAACAGAGAATTTTGCTATCTGGATGGAAGAGCTAGGAAGTCTCAGGGAGTTTGTTGTAATTCCAAAGTAAAGATCATGGTAACCCAGTAGCAATGACTGAAGTATTACCAAATCTTTCAGAGGGAAATACTAATTATTTGGATCAGTATTCTAAAGTGAATAGCATGATAACAACCTAGTAATGGCCAAAGTCATTATAATCTTTTGGGGTTTTTGTAAGGTTTTGGATAGTTTTCCTTCCGATGGATTTGGTTACACTTCAGTCATTATTAGTGGGTTACCATGATCTTCACTTACAGTACAGTCCAAAAGTTTGGAACCACTAAGATTTTTAATGTTTTTAAAAGAAGTTTCATCTGCTCACCAAGGCTACATTTATTTAAATAAAAATACAGTAAAAACAGTAATATTGTGAAATATTATTACAATTTAAAATAACTGTTTTCTATTTGAATATATTTCACAAAGTAATTTATTGCTGTGATGGCAAAGCTGAATTTTCAGCATCATTACTCCAGTCTTCAGTGTCACATGATCCTTCAGAAATCATTCTAATATGCTGATCTGCTGCTCAAGAAACATTTAATGTGTACAATTGTACAAAATATTTGTGTACAATATTTTTTTTCAGTATTATTTGATGAATAGAAAGTTCAAAAGAACAGTGTTTATCTGAAATCTAATCTTTTGTAACATTATAAATGTCTTTACTGCCACTTTTGATTGATTTAATGCATCCTTGCTGAATAAAAGTATTCATTTCTTTAATTTCTTTTCAAAAAAATAAAAACAAAAATTCTTACTGACCCCAAACTTTTGAACAGTAGTGTATAATGCTACAGAAGCTTTGTATTTCAGATAAATGCTGTTCTTTTGAACTTTCTATTCATCAAGGAATCCTGAAAAAAAAAGTACACAACTGTTTTCAACATTGAAAATAATCATAAATGTTTCTTGAGCAGCAAATCAGCATATTAGAATGATTTCTGAAGGATCATGTGACACTGAAGACTGGAGTAACGATGCTGAAAATTCAGCTTTGCATCACAGGAATAAATTACTTTGTCAAATATATTCAAATAGTACACAGTTATTTTAAATTGTAATAATATTTCACAATATTACTGTTTTTACTGTATTTTTAATTAAATAAATGTAGCCTTGGTGAGCAGACGAAACTTCTTTTAAAAACATTAAAAATCTTAGTGGTTCCAAACTTTTGGACTGTACTGTATACTGACATTATGTATTTTTCACATTAATTACGAACCTGTAGTAGTTCTTAGGAGTTCTCCAGGAAATAGTTATTGATTATAGCTAACAGTAAACTAGTTCATTGTAGTAACTAGAGTGTTAATAGTGTGTTACTCATTTGTTCCTGTGTAGTTTTTCATTAATAAAAGAACAATATTCTAAAGTGTTACCGATGATTTTTTTTGTCCAGTCAAATGCTCTGAACAATGAGAAAATCCGTCCCCTAAACCACCTGACACTGAATCGCAAGTAGAAAAAGATTACTGGATATTTCTAAAACGGGACAAACTTCCTGTTTAAAAGGAAATATGTGAATACAGGACAGAAGAAAGTGCTCATTGTGATACTTTAAATAAAACATCAGAGTGTTTCTAATGTGAATGAAACAGAGACTCACTGTGAATCATGAGCAGAAAGATCAGAGGAAGAGCAGGAGCCATTCTGACCAACATCATCATCAAATATATCTATAATACAGCATTATTATAATCATCACTTGCACTAAAACAGGTATATCTTAACATTTCTCATGTATGCTATATGAGCAATAAACATAATTTTCATTTAAGTACGAGTGTGTTTGTCTTACCGTGTTGAAGCTCATCAGATCAACAGCAACCAAATGGCTGACTGTTTTAACACAAGCACTTTAGCTTTACAGTGAAGAACTGTGTGTGGTTAACACTGTTTTTAAATGCCAGCAACGGAAATATCAGTGTCCCTCCCTGAACAAAAGAACAACCTTATACTGGACTAAACCTAATTAAAGAAAAAATATTATCTTTTTCTTTAAGTTGAAGATGAATGATTCTGAAGATGAATGATTGTGCTTTACAGGTGACTCTCATCAAGGTTGATGTCAGTAGCAGGAGATGGTGACGTCTGGTGGTAGTTTGAGGGTTTTAACAAGCTCAAATGAGATGAGATATGTCTAACTGCAGAACCGCAGTGTTATACGTGACAGCAGTTTCAGGCCAGCAGCAGAAGTTAGGGTGGAGCTGACAATCGCCTAACACGCTAACCATAACTTCACTACAACTATAAGCTCCAGCATAACACATGCTCAACCCCACCCCACCACTAAACTTAACCTTAAAGGGGTCATGACACACACAAAAAATGGGTTTAAAATATACCTTTAGGGCTACAACAGCTTGTCACTGGGGCAGTACCTTTAAAGGGACATTTTTGTACCTTTTTACTCCAAAAAGGTATTGATATCAGATGTGTAATGTCCAGGTTCAGAAAGTAAAAATCCTCCTCAGTATTTTTTTTCCAGTCACCTGGATTTGCTAATTAGCACAGTTTTTCAGCCAGGAGGTACAAAGCAAAAGGCTTGTTCGAGATGCATCAGCACTGTGCAGACTGATCGGCGTATGACATCAAAGTACCGTGAGAGCATATGGAGAGCTTACAACTTGTTATGCTTTTGAATCACTTTCATGGTACTTTGATGACATACGCCTATAGGTCAAACATTTAAAATGTAAAAATGTAAACAAAATTTAATATTAAAAAGTCAAGGGTCAATAGCTCAACTAAAGCAAACACTGATCTCCACGATAGTGATTTAAAATTTGAGATTTTCTCCTTTGGAGATTCTGCTTGTTATCATCAGGTATCTTCAATAATGGTCAGTCATCACTGTTAATCACTTAATTATCTCATTAACTTTAACATTGCTTCAGTGTTCATTTAACACTCTTATTTTAACACTTTAACACTCTTGAGTATGGTCTCACATATACTTCCAGGTAATTTAACACTGGAGTTTTTGCTGTGTACCTACTGGCTGAAAAACTGTGCTAATTAGCAAATCCAGGTGACTGGAACAAAATACTGAGGAGGACTTTTACTTTCTGAACCTGGACTTTACACCTCTGATATTAGTACTTTTTTGAAGTAAAAAAGTACAAAAATGTGTAATGTGTGAAAATAAAGTCAATCTGGTTAGAAATAAATGAAGCTGGTAATGCTGTTTGTGGAGTTGTTTAATCCAATCTTCAGAGATTTAATGATTTTTATCTTCAGTTGATTTCATCAAAGGCTGTGGCTGAAGTCAGCCGTAGTTCTTGTTTCTCTTTTCTCCAGTGATTTTGCTTGTTAACAGCAGGTGTTTATCACTAATTCTAAATCATCACTTAATTAATTGCTTAATTATCTCATTAACTTTAACTCTGCTTCAGTGTTATTTTAACACTATCTAGAGAGGGACCAAATGTACTCTGAGCAGAGTTGATTTAACTCTTTTAGCCTTACAGTGAAGAACTCTGTCCCCCGGTTTCACAGACAAAGCTTAAGCTAGTCCTAGAGTAAAAGGTTTGAGCTGTTTTAACTGAAAGCAACTCGTACTGACATATCTTAAAATATGTCACTGCCATTGTTTTGTCTCAAAGATGCACACCAGTAATGTTTATGTTTTTTTTAGGGTATGTCTATAAAAATATCCTAATTGAACTATTGTCTAATCCTGGCTTAGGCTAAGCCCTGTCTGTGAAACTGGGCCTGTGTGGTTTTTAATGTTTTTAAGATGGTAATATCAGTGTCCCTCCCTAAACAAGAAAACAACTTTATGGAACTTAAGAAAAATAATGATTATTTTTGTTTATTTATTTTTTTTATGTTGAAGAATGAAGATGGATGATTGTGATTTACAGGTTGATGTCAGTAGGAGATGGTGACCTCTGGTGGTAGTTTGAGGAATTTAACTTTTTAAATTCGATACTATACAGATACTTTTGTTACTGTTTTAACAATATAACTGTCACTACCAATTATTTCTTAAAGGGGTATGTACTTTTTCAAAATAAAGTTCATTTCTGGAAAAAAAATAATAATTACACTTAAAGGCAGATCACATGTACATCCACATACTGGCCAATATTAACAAATTTATTGCAAAAAAATATGAGCACATTTAAAAATATTTGCACCAAGATGTAAAAATGTGAAGAATATTATGATTAGTCACCGCGGCGTGATGAAGGCTGTCCCAATTTGAAGGCTCCTCTAAATGCATTTGGTGCGCGCTGCATTGATGCAATCAGCCTTTGAATGCTCTGAATTAGGACACAGCCCTAGTCTGTGGCTGCACATTCACTTCTCATAGTCATGTGACACGAGCTAGCTAAATATGTGTTTTGGAGCAAACATTTAAAAAGTACTGAAAACATGTGAAAGTGATACAGAAACCCATGTTTGGTAATTCATATAATTTTAATATAGATATTTTTAATGGAATCAATACTAAATAAGTAGCTTGTGAGTATCGATATATGCAGTATTAATGTGCCCATAAGGTTTGTACAAGGACATATTAAACAATCACAAATAAAACTGATCACTTAAAGGAAAAGTTACAGGAACACAAAAGACAGTAACTGAAGCTGATAATATTGAGCACTTTGAGAGCAAAAAAGGATACATTTTCCTTTGTGAATGCGCACAATTATGATTTTGTTCAGTGTTTCAGGGTAAAATGATCAATTATGATTTAAGAACAGGAAAATGTTGTAAAATAAGAAAAAAAAATACTTTTTTGCCACAACTGAACATCATTTGAGGTGTTTTGCTCTGCTGACTTAAACTTAACATTATCTATTTACACAATGACAATTCACCATTGTTTAACTTTCATTTCATTCCTCTGTTACATCATGTTTCTTCAAATATACAGAAATGAAACTCTTGTGTGACTCATCACTGATGATCCTGTCAATCATATGTGGCTCCGCCCACAGAGCTCAGGATTGGTTCCTTCATGCTCCGCCTCTTACTGCAGCATCTTCCTGTTGATCTGAACAAACAATAAGATGAAGAAAGACTGACTGAAGTTCATCAACAACATTATAAACCTTTCACAAGATCCACAAATCAATCACACTAGAGCTGAAGAGAGTTTGATTCATGATATTGAGAAGAGCTGCAGGTTCAGACACTCACTGATGGATTCTCATGTTTAGAAAAGCTCTGAGGATCAAGAGTCCTGCAGGAGTCTTCAGGAGCTCTGGGATGAACCGTCTGTGTGAAAGAGAGAGAGATCGGTCATGTGATCATCTGTGATTGATCATCTGACTGTGACGTCTCACTTACTGTGAGTGTGTCGTACAGGTCAGAGGTCGTGGACTTGAGCTCAAGAGCTGTATATGTGTCTTCATTGGGATCAGAGATCTACAGGAGAGACAGAAGGACACAAACATTGTGAGATCATGTTTTAAATCTGATAGTCTAACTGAACTGACTGTAATGTTTAGAGGATCTTGATGGAAATCAGTTTACTGGATCTAGACCTGAATAATCAAATGTTTGGACTCGAGACTCGTGTCTTTACTCTTAATATCTCTGAACGGCTCATAATGGCTGTAGGAAACATCTCTGCCTGCAGGAAAACACTGTAAATAATTGTGATCATCTCACCTCCTTCACAGCAGATCTTCTTTTCATTCTTCTAGTAAGACTGTCAGAAGAAAGACGAATAAACAGCACATTTAGAGATGTGTGAGTGTGTACACTTAAACCAGTGGAGTCCAGACTCTGTCCTGGAGGGTCACGATCTTACAGAGTTCAGCTGCAACTTGACTGAACCTGCCTGAAAGTTTCTAGTATGTCTAGTATAAGACCTTGATTAGATGTTCAGTGTGTTTGGGGATCCTCCAGGAGCAGGATTGGACACCCCTGACTTAACTTAAGTGTAATAAAGTAACACTTCATACTTAGAAAGTAAATTTTTGAAAGGAACATCTTACCAAATGTACATGATGAAAGCACCTGATGCTCCACCGAGTAAAACACCAACACCAGCAGTGACAGCAACAGATGAGAAACATCTGACAGCTGAAATACAGAAAAAAACACACACTAAAGTTTAACAGGACTAGATAAGACAACATATAATGACAAATAAGAAAGTAAACAGGTTTATGTGGTTAAAATACAGAATTTGATTCATAAAACTCACACATGACATTTAAAGTCACAGCATCAGAGTATTTCTCTCCATGTTCATTGATGGACTTGCACTTGTATTCTCCACTGTCATCAGAGCTGATCTTTGAGATGCTGAAGATTCTTCCAGATCCTACAAACGTTCCTCCTTTAAACCAGCTGATTTCTGCAGGAGGGTTTGAATCACTGCTGCAGATCAGAGTCACTGAATCTCCTGACACTATTTCACCAGATGGACTGATGGACACTGAGACGCTCTTTGGAGGATCTAAAACAAACAATAAATAAATAAATAAATAAATAAAGATGAGAAAATTTTGAATTTATATGTGAACAATGTGCATATTATTATTAACTCACACATGACATTTAAAGTCACATTATCAGAGTATTTCTCTCCATGTTCATTGATGGATCTGCACTTGTATTCTCCACTGTCATCAGAGCTGATCTTTGAGATGCTGTAGATTCTTCCAGATCCTACAAACGTTCCTCCTTTAAACCAGCTGATTTCTGCAGGAGGGTTTGAATCACTGCTGCAGCTCAGAGTCACTGAATCTCCTGACACTATTTCACCAGATCCTTTTATGAACACTGAGACGCTCCTGGGTGGGTCTAATAACAATCACCAAATTATTTAAAACCTCTTAAAGTTCTGAATATAAACTGAATTAATCAAAAACATCATCATTTTATGTTTTATAATAAACTCACACATGACATTTAAAGTCACAGCATCAGAGTATTTCTCTCCATGTTCATTGATGGATCTGCACTTGTATTCTCCACTGTCATCAGAGCTGATCTTTGAGATGTTGTAGATTCTTCCAGATCCTACAAACGTTCCTCCTTTAAACCAGCTGAAGTTCAGAGCAGGAGGGTTTGAATCACTGCTGCAGATCAGAATCACTGAATCTCCTGACACTATTTCACCAGATGGACTGATGGACACCGAGACGCTTTTTGGAGGATCTAAAACAGAAAAATACAAAAACTAGTGCACTATGAATGAAGGCTGTATCTCAGCTACCAATACTGATACTGATGCCTCTATTAAGTGGATTTTACAGTATACAAAAAAAAAAAAAAAAAAAAAAAAACATAAAAATCTAGGCCTACATTGTGTTTATGTATCATTTATTAACAATTCCAGAATATTTAAAAAAAAAAAATCTTACAAAAACTTTTAATTTAAGTGAACCTAAAGGGTTATTTCACCCCAAAATTAAAAATCACCCTCATGTCGTTCTAAACCTGTAAGACTTTTGTTCATCTTCTGAACACAAATGAAGATCTTTCTGATGAAATCTGAGTGATATCTGTTCCTCAGTTGTCTGCCTCTGTAACTACCACTTTGACACTTCAAAAAGGTCATGAAGAGAAAAAACTAATCCATATGAATTGAGGTGTTTACGTCCAAATTTTCCTTCTTTCACTTTTTATGATGAACTAATTTAATTTAGGCTTTTACTCACATATAAACATTAATCATAAACAGAAGCTCAACTAAACCTGCACGTTTGAGCTTCAGGAAGAGGTTTGTTCTTGTGTTATTAATGTTCGGTTGATCTTCTGCTTATGTTCACTGATTTGGAGCAACATGAGGGTGAGTAATTAATGACATCATTTTTATTTTGGGGTGAACTAACCCTTGAAAACAATGTTCACATAAACCCATTATAATAATTGTCACATTTAGCTGTGCCTTTAATATATTGTTTGGTGATGTTTTTGAATGACGGATGTTCATTTTCCCCACTGGAAAGCTCATATTGTGCATTTGTTTTCATGAAAAATAATATGAATTACTAGTTAAATTTGGTAACAATATTTTTATTTGATGATCGACCCTCTCGATACAACGTCAGTATCGCATTAGTAAGTATTCAAACTTATCTCCACACTTACACCTATGTTTCTTAACCCTCGTGTACCGTTGTGGGTCAATTTGACTCGTTTTGATTTTGAGTTGTCGGAGACATCAGTTAACCTATGTTTTTTTCTTGAAATTTTGTGAATTTCTCATTTAGGATCATGAACATTCATGCAAAGTTTCAACATGCTGATGTGTTCTGACATATGCAAAAGTTTGGTTACGTTGGTGATGTTCAATTTGACCCACAGAGGTAACTGTACAGACCCAAAACATGGATTTTACTACCCTATGAAGCTAAAACAAATGAGCTTTTTCTCACCTATTTCAATACATAAAATATTTTGTCAGCGACATATGGTAAAAAATAGCTATAATTTATTTTTTTCAATCTACCTGAAACACTATCTAACCTACATTGTTCTTGAAATTTTGGGATCTGTATCACATGTACCAGATGTGGGCCGGATCTGGGCCACACTATGTTGCTGTCTGGGTTTGACCCATATAGACAGCCATTCAAAATCAACTACAGACCCAAAACACTTCTGTGTTGTATGTCAGAACTCCTCAACTCTAGTCCTGAAGATCCAGTGTATTACTGAGTTTAACAACTTTTTATTTTTAAATTTTGTGAAAACAAAGTTGTTTTACCTGTTAATTGTCTGTCTCACTTTTTGAGCATAAATATGAAAATACATTTTTCCAACTTAAATTGTTAAAAATCTTAAATTCTTCAGAGCACAGACTTATGTTCGGTATCTTTTTAAAGGGAACACTTCACAGATTATTGTAGAAGTTAAAAAGTTGTAAAAGAAAAGTTTAAAAAAAAGTGATAAAGTTATGAAAATATTTTATATAAAATATATTTTACAAAACATGTTCAACTCTAAAACTTTAAGAAAATCAAAGTTAAATATCTGAACAAGTTCTGTATAAAATTTTAGGTTGATGTCTAAAAAAAAAAAACTTGCAGTAAGATTTTTTGTGCGCAGTACCAAATTTTTCCACTAGATGACATCCAGACTCCACCAGTGACCATATAAGGACTTCTTGATTTCCATATATGGTTTGAATGATCTGAACCATATTTTTCCATACATTTCAAAATATTAATAAAGTAGACATCCTATTCAGAAGAAGTTTGTGCAGTAATGTTAATATTTGATTTGAATTCGATCCCTAAAACAACAGAGCGTGTGTTATAGTCTGGCACCACATCACAAATGAAGAATCTATTGCTTTTTATTCATTTCTTTTGAAAATCAGTCACCAGATATGAAAACTAGAGTCTGAAAGCTTTCATATGATAGTTTGTCAAGATTACTTTAGGTTTAGACTAAGATATTATTGTTATTAATGTATAATGGTAAATGTCCCACAGGAGGGGGAGGGGCAGTCTTAAAAATAGTGGTTAAAAACATTTTTATAAATCATAAATTCGGATATTTATTCTTTGTAATGTGTGAAAGTATTGATATTAAAAGTTAATTATTTGTTCATGATTGTATGTTTTTTTTTTTTGTTGTTTTTTTGTTTTTATATATATTGAGATTTTTTGGGAATTTTATTGAATCCAATTAGGGTCAGTTTGACCCGGACCATACAGACAGTCACCAGAAATCGAACAGTTCATGAGGGTTAATCTCTGAGGCTGGCGCATTACTGACAGGATACAAAACAAGTCAGATGGAGTTTGCAAAGCACGAGCGTCCTACACAGGGGCGGATCTAGAAAATTATTTATAGGGTGGCAAAGGGGTGGCATGAGGTCTATGAGGGGTGGCAACACCAAAGCAAGCGCCCGTGCATAGTTTTTGGAGATTTATGGCCTGACATACACAATTGTGTTCACAAACATTGCATTACCAAAATAAATAACAAGATTTCAATATCCATCATGGCACCAAGTAAAGGCACTATATGAAAAACATCAACAGATTTAAAATGAGTCTGACCTTGTATCACTAAAGGAGATGAGCAGTTTTATTAATATTACACAGGCTACTTCGATGGCATAAATCACATGTTTTAGTGCAAGTTAAAGAACAACAAAAACTTGTTTTTTGCAAACAATTTTTGAGTTTCTGTTATTAACAGAGGTGTGAATGTCTGTGTGTGTTCACCCAGAACACCCTATCAACTACATACTCTAGCAACACCCCAGCAAGTGCAGCAAGAGCCTAGCAACCACCCAGAATCTCCTAGCAACCACCTAGCAACACTTTAGCAATCACCCAGAACATCTATATTCTGGCTAACTGACCAAACTATTTATGTTTTTTAAACAAGACTTTAAATTGGCTTTATGACAAGCCAGCATAAATTTGTCTTTTAAACTTTTAATCTAGTTGAAATTAAACAATTCAACATTTTCTCACAACTATAAACACAATCTCAAAACTATGCACCAACTTGTACAAACCTCAAACTTCCAGGTCAAAATAAAATGTTTTAGTCAAAAACTTATTCTTGTCTGACAAAATCAAACTTTGGCCTCAGATTATACACAAAACTTAACAAATACACAGACTACTGCACTGCCCAGTGAACACTAGTGAGATCATGTAACACTGTAACAAAAATACCGCTTACTGGGATTCAGGAATTATTTTGCAGCTCACTGTCTACTACACTATACAAAAATAAATTTACAGATACAGTAAAATACAGCAATGATTTTTTTTTCTTTCTTTTTTTCATTTTACTATTGTAAAGTGATCTGGCAGTAGATATGTATGAACTTGGTATGCACCACAATACAGTATACTGTCAATTACAGTAAAACTAAATTCAGCATCCTCTGCACATTTGGCCAAATTTTATTACAGTATATAAGGTACTATAGCAGTGTATTGGTCTTCTGACACAAGACAGTCATTTCTCAGTTCTGCAAAATAAAGTATAACAAATGGCTACAGAGAAAGTTGACAATCACAAGTTTGAGGGTGTACATCGTGCTACTGTACTGTACTGTTTACTGTACATAGTGAAATTTCCCTCATCTAAAGTACTGGTACTGTGTAAGTTTAAAACCCCTGTAAATTATTCATTCAGCTCTCTCAGATTTTGACTGGTGTGTGATCAGTTTTGCTACCTAATGTAGGCTAGTCATTGTTAAACGTTTTGAGAAATGTGTCTTTGTTTTGAGAACTGAACCAATGGTTTGGGAAACTGGGCCAACTTATAATGTGTTAGCAATCGATAAAAGCTAAAATACATTCAGATTCTTACCTAACTAGTGTCTGTGATCGGGATCTTATTATTGATTTCATGTTACCGTTTCGTCGGATGGCAAAAAGACCTTTATCCATGATGAAAGTGGAGAGGGCGGTCGGTGAATCAGCTCGCAAAAAATTACGAAAATTCGAGGACTTCTGAGTTAGCCGAGAAGCAGTAATTTTCCGATTCACGAACAAATGGAAAACAATTCGTAAGTGAACTTGGCTGCGCTGTGTTTTTGACTCCCAAAGAACCGGTTCATAAGAGTCATTTAATGAAGCTGACTACATTGGGCGCGCTGCGTGCGCGTGCAACCGTCATGCAGCTTATTGAAAGACGTGTTTTCTTGTCATTATTTTGCAATACGCTGTCTTTTTTATGTCATCACATTGAAGCGCCGCTGCTGAAAAGCAGTAGTACTTGAAACACTGCTAACATTTATATTTTATTCTCTGATAATTTTGGGGTGGCAGATGGGGTGGCAAAGCTTTTTCTTAGGGTGGCAGTTGCCACCCCGTGCCACCCCGGTAGATCCGCCCCTGGTCCTACATGAGGGTCTCGCTCGTCGCGGGGGTGAGTGTGTCTGATGATAGGATCATGCGGCCCATCCTCGATCGGCAGCTCTCTCTCGCTTCACTCACTGGTGAGCGGCGCACAGGTAATGTAATCATATACTGCAATGCCAAGTGAAAAAACGGATGCTGTGTTCAGCCAGGTGCACACTATGTGATTTTGGCCACGCTTTGGTAGTCTGAGACAAATTTAGAAAATCTTCTGATCAAATCTGTGGTCTTTGTTTGTTAGTTTGACATGTTCATCGACAGCTGATTATTTTTCAAGACAAGCCGTGATCAAAATTAACGCTAGAGATTTCTTTGTTAGCCTCCAGTTCAGTTGTGGGTGTAACTAATCAGTAACTACTGTTTTTTTTTTTTCATACCTCCTACAGAACTACTAAGAACTACTATATACAGGTTCATAATTAACATGAATGATGCATAATGTATAATTAATTCTAAAGTAAAGGTCTTGTAAACACACTAGTAATGACTGAAGTATTACTAAACACTTAAGAAGGAATTACTAATTATTTGGATCAGTATTCTAAAGTGAGAAACATGATAACTCTCTAGTAACTACTGAAGTCTTTGTAAACTTTTGATGTTTTTGTATGTTTTTGTACAGTAATTCCTTATGATATATTTGGTAACACTTAAGTAATTACTAGTGGGTTACCATGATCTTCACTTTAGAATACTGATCCAAAAAAGAAGTAGTTACTTCAGAGTTAAACAAAATTGTCACCAAAGGTACAAAACTGGTCTCTTAAGGTACAAATCACAAGGGTACAAATTTGTACCCTATGCCAAGGTGACAAGCCATTGTACCCCTAAAGATACAATTATGTACTTTATTTTCTGATAGTGTACTCTGCTTGCTTTTCAAAAACAACTTCACTGTACTCACACATGACATTGAGCTGAACAGCAGGTGATGTGAAATTGTGTCCGTGTACAGCACAGCTATATCTGCCTGCATCCTCTCTTCTGACTGGCTTGAGGATGAGTTCATTACTGAATTTACTCTCAGTTAATAACTTCTGTGAGTTTCTGTACCAGATGAATGTTGCTCTGTCAGTCAGAGTGCAGCTGCTTTTACATGTCAGACGGACTGAATCTCCCTCTGTCACTCTCTCAGGAGACTCCACCTGAAGATCTGAACACAACACACACATTATATCTAGTGCTGCTGTCATACACTGATTATTATTCAACATAATGCACAGAAGAAGAGAGAAACCTCATGAAAGTCACCTGTGACAGTAAGAGACACTCCTGGATCACCAATCCAATTACCATCAGGATTAGTGATGAATCTGAAATAGTACTCGTGTGAATCCTTCAGTGTCACATGACTCAGTCTGATGGTGCATTTCTGCTGTTTATCTCCCAGATACTGAAGCCTCTGACTGTATTCAGGGTCCTTAGACAGATCTTGAAGCTCTACACCTTCTTGTATAGGACCTTTGGTCCAGAAGACTTTCATGATCTGATGTCCAGTAGGGTATGTATAAGTGCAGTTCATTATCACTGTTGAGTCCTTTAGTGCACAGATGTGTGAAGGACTGTAACTCACACCCCAATCAGCACTAGAAACCCCTGAAACACAGAATTCATCAAGATGAACATGTTGTTTTATCAGTTACAGTGGACTATGAAAACATGACAATACTGTATTACTATTTGAAAACAGCAACAGGAAGTATAAGATAATCTTCTCAGAATCTATTGAGTGATAAATGATCTCAGTGTGAATTGAGTGACATGACATGTAGCCAAGTATGGTCTCCCATACTCATTTATCCCATCAAGTGAACAAACACCCAGAGCAGCGGGCAGCCATTTCTGCTGTGGCACCTGGGGAGCAGCTGGAGGTTTGGTGCCTAAACCCACAACCTTGGGGTTACAAGTCCGATTCTCTAACCATTAGGCCACGACTGCACCTCATCAGTTTTTATGGAGGGTGTTGCAGAAAAGCAGGAGTAAATAGAGACAGAGGAGTGAAGAGAGAGCCAGGAAATCAGCCAAGAACAACATGATGCACTCTCAAATAATGAAATATATATAAACAATAAGACTAAGAAAATAATCAAAGTTGATTTATTAAATACCAAATTACATAAAAAATATTAGGTTCCACCATATCAATATCGGCCATTATTACACAGCTCTGTGGAATACTTGATTCTGATTGGTCAATTGCACCATCCAGAGGCGTGTTATTCCCCAATTAAAACAACAAATGAAAACAGTTAACACATGCTCATCCGGGTTACTGAAGTCAGCAGCGTTATACGCTTGCTAGGAATTGTTTTTCTTCATCAAAGTTTTGCGGTTGTTGAGCTAATAAAATATTAAAATCAATATTTTGTGTACAGTTATTTAATTATATCATCTGGTATCACGGACTCACTCTTTCTTGTTTCATACAAACGCAGCTGCTGCCATTATTTGCTGCTATTGTTTTGTACACTATTGGATTATAAGATAACAAACATGTAACATTTTAAATCAGCTTCATCTCAGATCAAAATCTGTTATCCCCATAATTATTTATGTGGCGAAATGCTGTGTAATATGTAGTACAACTGTACCGTAGGCTATCCCTTAAATGAACACTCCACTTTTTTTTGAAAATAGGCTCAATTTACAACTCCCCTAGAGTCAAACAGTTGAGTTTTACCATTTTCAAATCCACTCAGCTGATCTCCGGGTCTGGTGGTACCACTTTTAGCATAGCTTAGCATAGTTCATTGAATCTGATTAGACCGTTAGCATCGCGCTCAAAAATGACCAAAGAGTTTCAATATTTTTCCTATTTAAAACTTGACTCTTCTGTAGTTACATCGTTTACTAAGACTGATGGAAAATGAAAAGTTGCGATTTTCTAGGCCGATATGGCTGGGAACTATATTCTCATTCCAGCGTAATAATCAAGGAGCTTTGCTGCCGTACCATGGGTACAGCAGGCGCAATGATATTACGCAGCGTCTCTCACAAATGTCTCCATGGTTGCAAGGCACGCTCCCCGTGCAAACGGGGTCACAGACGCTGGATTCGCTGGATTGCGGGTGTAATGCAATTTTCATTGAACACCATTGTATTAGGTTTCCCATTCAAACTATTGCATTGTTAAACTGACTTGAAACAGTTTTGGCTCAACTCAATATTATCATTTTGAAAGAATTAAGTAGACCAAAAATAATATTTGATGCTTGTACGATTTACTTAAGTAAATGAAGTTAATCCAACACAATTCGTTTCAACCAATTTACTTAATCCATTTGAGATGAGACTACATAAACAGGATTTACCCTTCCCATCATGCTTTGCACAACACTGGATAGGGAGAGTAAATGTTGAAATAAAATGTTATTTTATGCATTTTTTTTATCAAGATGATAAAATTGATAGACTTGTTAATGCTTAAATTTCTTAATGTTCTTGTTAATGTTTGTTTCATTTTCTGAGAGTGCAAGCATGATGTTGAACCACCATCACATTTTAACATTGATTCAGTGCCATTACCAATGATTTTTCAACATTAAATGCAGGTGCAAAAGTGATGTTGATTCAATGCAGTTAATGTTGACACATTAACATTGATTTTAATATTGATTGAACATTATTCCGATGGTTGTTTGCTATCTGGGCTGCATTTGTAAAGAATTTCCTTCCCAGCAGAGATGTGATCTGAATCTGTTATTTTTCCTTTCAGACCCACAAAACCTACTGATCATTTATCAGAGATATGTAGTGTCAAACTCTGCTTGGTTTTCAAAGACAACTTTAAAGAGAAAAGTCAATCTGTACTCACACATGACATTGAGCTGAACAGCAGGAGAGATGTGATTGTGTCCGTGTACAGCACAGCTATATCTGCCTGCATCCTCTCTTCTGACTGACTGCAGCAGGAGTTCATTGTTTCTGTCTCTTCTCTCAGTTAATGGCTGTGAGTTTCTGTACCAGATGAATGTTGCTCTGTCAGTCAGAGTGCAGCTGCTTTTACATGTCAGACGGACTGAATCTCCCTCTGTCACTCTCTCAGGAGACTCCACCTGAAGATCTGAACACAACACACACATTATATCTAGTGCTGCTGTCATACACTGATTATTATTCAACATAATGCACAGAAGAAGAGAGAAACCTCATGAAAGTCACCTGTGACAGCAAGAGTCACTCCTGGATCACCACTATATCTTCCATCAGGTTTATTAGTGATGAATCTGAAACAGTACATGTGTGAATCCTTCAGTGTCACATGACTCAGTCTGATGGTGCATTTCTGCTGTTTATCTCCCAGATACTGAAGCCTCTGACTGTATTCAGGGTCCTCAGACAGATCTGGAGGCTCTACATCCTTTTCAGGGTTTTTGAGGAGTGAAGAGAGAGCCAGGAAATCAGCCAAGAACAACATGATGCACTCTCAAATAATGAAATATATATAAACAATAAGACTAAGAAAATAATCAAAGTTGATTTATTAAATACCAAATTACATAAAAAATATTAGGTTCCACCATATCAATATCGGCCATTATTACACAGCTCTGTGGAATACTTGATTCTGATTGGTCAATTGCACCATCCAGAGGTGTGTTATTCCCCAATTAAAACAACAAATGAAAACAGTTAACACATGCTCATCCGGGTTACTGAAGTCAGCAGCGTTATACGCTTGCTAGGAATTGTTTTTCTTCATCAAAGTTTTGCGGTTGTTGAGCTAATAAAATATTAAAATCAATATTTTGTGTACAGTTATTTAATTATATCATCTGGTATCACGGACTCACTCTTTCTTGTTTCATACAAACGCAGCTGCTGCCATTATTTGCTGCTATTGTTTTGTACACTATTGGATTATAAGATAACAAACATGTAACATTTTAAATCAGCTTCATCTCAGATCAAAATCTGTTATCCCCATAATTATTTATAAGCTAATCTTCTCAGAATGTATTGAGTGATAAATGATCTCAGTGTGAATTGAGTGACATGACATGTAGCCAAGTATGGTCTCCCATACTCATTTATCCCATCAAGTGAACAAACACCCAGAGCAGCGGGCAGCCATTTCTGCTGTGGCACCTGGGGAGCAGCTGGAGGTTTGGTGCCTAAACCCACAACCTTGGGGTTACAAGTCCGATTCTCTAACCATTAGGCCACGACTGCACCTCATCAGTTTTTATGGAGGGTGTTGCAGAAAAGCAGAAGTAAATGTACAGAGACAGAGGAGTGAAGAGAGAGCCAGGAAATCAGCCAAGAACAACATAAAGAATTACATAAAGAATATTAGGTTCCACCATATC
Organism: Ancherythroculter nigrocauda; assembly: GCA_036281575.1. Classification (NCBI taxonomy): domain Eukaryota; kingdom Metazoa; phylum Chordata; class Actinopteri; order Cypriniformes; family Xenocyprididae; genus Ancherythroculter; species Ancherythroculter nigrocauda. The sequence goes on from VTFQ01000003.1 coordinate 9,622,304, forward strand.
AATATCAATATCAATATCAATATCGGCCATTATTACACAGCATTCAATTTCAAGTTGTGCATTTGTGTCATTTTGTGCGGATATAAGTTGTTATATTATATTTATCGTGTATAAATTTGATTATTCTCTTATAGAATGTGTTTGGTAGGCAAAGTGATTCAGTTTCAGTTTTAGATGTTTCTTTTTCAAACACATTGATGCATTTTTTTTTTTATAATGATGTCACTTTTATTTTTCTTGAATTATTTTCATCAACAATATGGTTTAAAGGTGCCCTAGAATTAAAAATTGAATTTATCTAGGCATAGTTGAATAACAAGAGTTCAATACATGGAAATGACATACAGTGAGTCTCAAACTCCATTGTTTCCTCCTTCTTATATAAATCTCATTTGTTTAAAAGACTTCCGAAGAACAGGTGAATCTCAACATAACACCGACTGTTACGTAACAGTCGGGATCATTAATATGTACACGGTCTGTGTAACGCTTCACAATTCAATTTTCAGACCATACAATGCAAATGCAAAAATGAAAAATTGAAACCAGACATTCATTTTTCTTGTTTTTCGGTTACATCATAAATGGATATTTGCCATTTCACTTTTGCAAAATGATGGCTTAAGAAACAATAATTTGAATAAATAAAATTAACCGATTTTCTATTTTTCCATTTTTTGTCTTGTAATTTGCGCTGTGGGCTGTACCATTAGCACGAGGGTGTGGCCGCGGACTGCTGTCATCTCACTGATGTAACTGCTTTATTTACACTGCATGCATGTTGAGGAGTGGTTTAAAAGACTGATCACAGTGGATGACCTTTTCACTCTATCATTTTTATTATTAATATAGTAACTGTTCTAAATAAGGCCGTCTCGGACTGGCCATCGCGAGCAGCTGGGAAAAGTGAAATCCCGGTGGCATGGTTGATTTGGCACATTGTCCAGCTTGTTTGTATTTACTTATTCGTTATTACTTTATTTTATTAATATACATTATGCCCTTGGTACAGGGGTGCATTTTACTTGGTAGGCAGTTCATTTTCAGTGGGATAGACAAGCCCGATCACACGAAAATGCATATCAATAGTATGCACGCGAAAAAACTGCGTACCATAAGCATGCCAAAATTCATTTTGGCGTATATATTATACGAGATTACAAACTCGTACTATTGATACACATTCTCATGTGATTGTGTTGGATAGACAGCAGATGCAGGGCAAAAAATTGTTAGGTTTTAGCTCTCGTTTTTTAGCCTAGCCTAAAATATTTTATATAGCACTGTCAAGAACTATAGGCTTATACAATTATTTCAATTCATTATCGAATGCTGGATTCCTGCAGAAATCATTTGGGTACACCACAGGCAACAAATAATGCCGAATAAGTCAATAAATAACTACAAACAAGATGGGCAATGTGCCAAATCAAAGTATTTGTATTTATTTATTGAAATTTATAATTGAAAATAATAGTGCTCTTGACTTGCGGCATATATCAGATTCGCCTCGTCTCCGGGGAACTGCATTTACTGTAATGAACAGAGTTAATAACTGCTCGATTTAAGGTTATTTTAAGCAAATGAGAAGCGTGTGAAGTGCGGAAGCTCAAGCGGTTGCCGTGGTAATGAGCAATGCCCACTAAAGGAAACATCTGCATTTCTACTGTACAAATATTGTATTACAAACAAGAGCTAAAAACTTAACAATGGTTTGTATATTTTTTATAAATGTTTTGTATATTTTCGCTTGGTAGTATTTTTATCTTTCATACTGACGTGAAGGATCTTGGCAAGCGCTGCTGCTCGATCTTGCTGTCTATCCGTGTCTATCCCACTGAAAATGAACTGGGATCTCGTGGTTGTACTGTAGCTGTCAGGATATGTAAATAATTCATCTTCATTATGATGCAGTTCATGTGGAAGCCACAGGGTGGTGCAGTTCAATAAAGACGCAATTAATTAGCAGAAAACCTATAAGAGGTCTGTCATGTATGCTCCATAAATAAATATCAAAACATGGTGTCAGAAGTAAATTAGTAAGGCGAACATCAGTGTTGCAAACATGGAAGGACTTAAGCCACCCGCTGGACTTGATCTACAGCACGGGAACCTGTCGGAAAATTGGAGAAGATTTCGACAAAGGTTTGAGCTATATCTAACAGCTATCGGAGGAGCTGACAAGTCAGCTAAGGTACAGTCCTTGTTATTTCTTCATGTTGCCGGTGAAGAGGCAGTGGAAGTGTACAATACCTTCACTTTTGAAGAAGAAGATGATAAAGAAAAGCTGACGAAAATTATGGAAAAATTTGAAAACTACTGTAACCCCAAGAAGAACATAACCTATGAAAGGTACAAGTTTTTCACGTATGTGCAAGGGGACATGTCATTCAGCCAGTATCTCACTGAATTAAAGCTGAGGGCAAAATCATGTGAATTCGGACAATTACAAGAATCCCTTATTAGAGATCGAGTTGTCTGTGGAATCACGTCGGATATAATGAGAGAAATATTGTTAAGAGAAGTTGACATTACTCTCGAAAAAGCAACCCAGCTTTGCGTCGCTGCAGAAACAACTTAAGCACAAATTAAAAAAATGCATGAGGAGGATCTCAATGTACAAGCCTCTGCACGTGAAAGCAAGCAGGTAGATGCCGTGAAACATAAACAGACACGGAAAAAAGACCAGCAAAATAAAACGAAAGTGAGTGAAAAAGACAAAGCAAGCACGTTTGATTGCAAACGATGTGGAACTGAGCATACATCACGTTCATGTCCTGCGTATGGCAAACAATGTAAAAATTGCAAGAAGATGAACCACTTTGCCAGGATGTGTAGATCGCGGAAAGTGCAGGCAGTAGATGATGACGTCACGGATCAGCAAGCAAGTCTTTTCGTGGGAGCTGTGCACGCGAACACACAGTCACACGCAGAGGAATGGACTATCGAAATGAAACTGGAGCGCAAAACTGTCAAATTCAAACTTGATACTGGCGCACAGGCCAGTGTAATTCCTTACAGTTTACTACAGAGAACAGGCAAACAGAACATACTTAAACCAACAAAAGTAAAGCTGTCAACATACACTGGAGACAAAATACCTGTGAAAGGAAAGTGCAACTGGACAGTGAAATACAAGAAGAAAAGTTATTTCCTAGAATTCATTGTTGTAAAATCAGATGCCAAACCAATACTAGGAATTAAAGCATGTGAACAGATGGGGCTCATCAAGAGAGTGATGGCACTGAATAAAAGTGAAGAAACAGATATTTTCAAAGAGTATGCTGATGTGTTTGAGGGCATAGGCTGTCTGGAAGGGGAACACACCATTCGAATTGATGAGAGTGTGACACCAAAAGTACACCCACCCAGAAAGATTCCTGTCACTTTAAGGGAAAAATTAAGAACAGAACTGTACAGGATGGAAAAAATGAAAGTGATTGCAAAAATCGAAGAGCCTACGCAGTGGGTAAACCCAATCGTGATTGTAGAAAAGTCTAATGGAAAATTACGAATCTGCTTAGATCCACGTGATCTAAATACAGCAGTAATGAGGGAACACTACCAGCTACCAACTGTTGAGGAAATAACCTGCAGACTGTCGAAAGCCAAATACTTTACAGTGCTGGACGCAAGTTCAGGTTTTTGGCAACTCAAATTAGATGAAGCCAGTTCTCGCCTCTGTACGTTCAACACTCCTTTTGGCCGTTACAGATTCCTCCGTCTTCCTTTTGGAATTAATTCGGCACCAGAAGTGTTCCACAGGACCGTGGGACAACTGTTTGAGGGAATTGAAGGTGTTGAGACGTACATTGATGACCTTTTGATCTGGGGAGAGACAAAAGAACAGCATGATGGAAGATTGAGACAAGTGCTAGAGAGAGCAAGAATTAAAAACTTCAAGTTGAATAAAGAAAAATGCAAAGTGTGCCTTGAGGAAATCAAATACCTGGGTCATGTTTTTTCAAAAGAAGGACTGAAACCTGATCAGAGCAAGATTGAGGCTGTAAAGAAAATGCCAACACCTGAATGCAAAAAAGATGTGGAGCGATTTCTGGGAATGGTCACGTTCCTAGCAAAGTTCATTCCAAACATGTCACAGCACACTGAGCCATTACGTGGACTAACTAGAGATGATGTGGCATGGCAGTGGAGAGATGAGCATCAGCATGCATTCGACCAATTGAAAACAATGCTCACTGAAGCTCCTTTGCTTAGATACTATGATGTAAACCTTCCTGTGACACTATCGGTGGATGCTTCCAAAAACGGACTTGGTGCTGTATTACTGCAAGAGGACAAACCGATTGCATATGCATCACGTGCCTTGACTGAAACAGAACAGCGCTATGCGCAAATAGAAAAGGAAATGTTAGCAATTGTGTTCGGGGTAGAACGTTTCCATCAGTATGTGTATGGGAGAGAAATTAATGTGGAGTCAGATCATAAGCCACTTGAGGTGATAATGAAAAAGCCATTGAACAGTGCTCCAGCTAGAATACAGAGACTGTTAATGAGACTGCAGAAATATCAAGTGAACGTACAGTATAGGCCAGGAAAGGAGATGCATATTGCAGATGCATTGTCCAGAGCTTACTTACCAGTGACCGGCTCACTTGATAAAGACGTAGAAGTTCAGGTGCACATGGTGATCTCCAATTTGCCTGTGTCAAGTGAGAAATTAGAGAAATTCAAAAAAGAAACAAAGTGTGATGAGACGCTGATTAAACTCACAGAGACAGTCCTGAATGGATGGCCGAAGACAAAGAGTCAAGCTGCAAAAGAAATACAAATGTATTGGAATTACAGAGAGGAAATTTCAGTAGTGGATGGTGTTTTATTCAAAGGAGAAAGACTCATTGTTCCAGCAGCAATGAGAACTGAAATGCTTAAGCGAATTCACGAAAGTCACTTGGGCATTGAAAGCTGCAGACGTAGAGCGAGAGAAGTACTCTTTTGGCCTGGAATGTCGCAAAGTATCACAGAAATGGTGAACAGCTGTGATGTGTGTAGGACTCATCAGAAACGACAAACCAGAGAGCCGTTACATCCACACAGTGTTCCAGAAAGACCCTGGCAAAAGATAGGTGTTGACCTATTCACCTTTGGCCAGCAGGAGTATCTACTCTTAGTGGATTACTACTCCAAGTTCATCGAGGTAGAATGGCTGAAGTCAGACACAAGAAGTGCAACAGTCATCACCCATCTTAAGTCACAATTCGCTAGACATGGAATTCCTGAGACAGTAATTTCAGATAACGGACCTCAATTCAGCTCGCGTGAATTCCAAGCTTTTGCAAAAGAGTGGGAGTTTTCTCACAAAACATCAAGCCCCCACCATGCTCAATCGAATGGAATGGCTGAAAGAGGAGTACAAACCGTTAAGCTCATGCTAAAAAAAGCTAACGCAGATGGAAAGGATCTGTATTTGTCTTTGCTGAACCTTAGGAGTACACCATTGGAAGACATTGGAGCGTCACCAGCCCAACTGTTGATGGGTCGACGCGTGAGAACAAGACTTCCAACAATGTCACAAATGTTGAAACCCTGTATGGTCTCTAACACAGTGCAGCAGTTGTTAGAAAAAAGACAACAAAAACAGAAAGAATACTTTGATCAAGGAACAAGGGTGCTTCAGAAACTTCGGATTGGCGACAGTGTCAGAATATTGCAAGTAACTGAACTTTCTGATCAGCCCAGATCCTACGTTGTGCAGACACCTGATGGACAGATGTATAGACGGAACAGAAAGTTTCTGATGCAGTCACAGGTGAAAAATAACATGACTAAGGACAGGGACAATCAAAATGTGACACATCAGAATTTGTGTGACAATGCCGATGAACTATGTGAAGTGGACATTCAAAACAAAACACCACAAAGAAATGCTAGTCCTACAGAGTTTTCAAGTCTCCCAACCAAAACAGCAAGTGGACGTATTGTCACCAAGCCAAGAAGGCTTATTGAGGAGTAGCTATGAACTTTGTGATGACTGTTGAGGTGCAATAGTTTAAAGGACATTAAAGAAACCGTTAAGGGAAAAAAGAAAAAAGAAGAAAATAAAAATGTTTGTTTTTGTTTTGTTTTGTTTTTTGTACAGGAAATGTAAAAACATGTTCATAAACAAGAAAGATGTTATGTTTAAAAAAAAAAAAAAAAAAAGGGGGATGTCAGGATATGTAAATAATTCATCTTCATTATGATGCAGTTCATGTGGAAGCCACAGGGTGGTGCAGTTCAATAAAGACGCAATTAATTCGCAGAAAACCTATAAGAGGTCTGTCGTGTATGCTCCATAAATAAATATCAAAAGCCTACCAAGTAAAATGCACCCACTGACCAAGGGTATTGTATATTAATAAAATAAAGTAATCACGAATAAGTAATTGTAAATACAAACGAGCTGGAATGTGCCAAATCAGCCAAGCCACCGGGATTTCACTTTTCCCAGCTGCTCGCGATGGCCAGTCCGGACTGTCTATATTAAGCACAGTTATTATATTAATAATTAAAAATGATAGCACTTTGGGTCAAAAAGTCATCCTCCATTCTTTTAAACTACTCTTCAACATGCATGCAGTGTAAATAAAGCAGTTACATCAATGAGATGATAGTAGTCCGCGGCCACACCCCCCTGCTAATGGTACAGCCCACGGTGCAAATTACAAGACAAAAAAATGAAGGAAAAAAAAAATAGAAAATTGGTTAGATTTCATCTATTCAAATTATTCTTTCTTAAGCCATCATTTTGCAAAAGTGAAATTGAAAAAAGGGGGGAAAAATGGCAAATATCCATTTATGATGTAACAGAAAAACAAGAAAAATGAACGTCTGGTTTCAATTTTTCATTTTTGCATTTGCATTGTATGGTCTGAAAATTGAATTGTGAAGCGTTACACGGACCGTACACCCCCAATATTTGCATATGCCAGCCCATGATCGAGGCATTACACAAGCCAGTATTAACATCTGGAGCTGCACAGCTGAACCATCAGACTAGGTAAGCAAGCAAGGACAACAGTGAAAAATGGCAGATGGAGCAATAATAACTGACATGATCCATGATATCATGATATTTTTAGTGATATTTGTAAACTGTCTTTCTAAATGTTTCGTTAGCATGTTGCTAATGTACTGATAAATGTGGTTAACGTTACCATTGTTTCTTACTGTATTCACGGGGACAAGATCCGTCACTATTTTCATTTTTAAACACTTGCAGTCTGTATAATTCATAAACACAAATTCATTCTTTATAAATCTCTCCAACAGTGTAGCATTAGCCGTTAGCCACGGAGCATAGCCTCAAATTCATTCAGAATCAAATGTAAACATCCAGATAAATACAATACTCACATAATCCGATGTATGCATGCAGCATGCGTGAAGAACACTTTGTAAAGATCCATTTTGTGGGTTATATTAGCTGTGTGAACTTTGTTTATGCTGTTCAAGGCAAGCGCGAGCTCCGTGGGCGGAGAGCATGCAATTTAAAGGGGCCGCAGCATGAATCGGCGCATTTCTAATTATGCCTCAAAATAGGCAGTTAAAAAAATTAATTAAAAAAGATCTATGGGGTATTTTGAGCTGAAACTTCACAGACACATTCAGGGGACACCTTAGGACTTATATTACATCTTGTAAAAAAACGTTCGATGGCACCTTTAATTAAAATCACTTCATTTTTGCCCGTGCGAGGGCAATTGAATTTTATTTGTCCATTTTCATGCAAGGAATGTTGTCCAATTACTTGTTTGCATTATTTAGGGATTATTATTATTATTATTATTTTGATAAAGAAAGTTGGCCAACGAAGTGTAAAATTAATTTTAAAACTTACACTGGTTCAAACTAGGCTACTGTACTCTAAGTGTTTGATTTATGTTGAAGTGCTTGGGACATGGCTTTTAATGGAGAGACTTTTGTTTTTGTAATCAGGCTTTCAAATATTATACAAACATTTGGATTTAGATTTATCAGCCAATATATCAGTGTGGCAAGGGGGGCGTGGTTCAGCGAAGTCTGCAGCAGGGGAGAGCGTCGGGAGACGCGCAGTGTGTGAGTGGGTTAAGCGCAAATAACAAACACCTGTCTCTTGTTTCAGTAATTGGCGTGGAGAGAGTATTTAACGCCAGGAGAAACAGGAGCGAGTGAGAGAGAGAAGGACTACTGGCTGCCACACTCCTGGATTTACGTTGCTGTTTTTGCTGGAGTGTTTGATGTTGACTTGTGACCGTTTTGTGCCTGTCTGCACACATATTGTTTATTATTTGAATAAAGCAGTCAGTAGTCAAGCCGACCCTTGTCATCTTCCTTCCTACCCCACGAACTCTGTTACACTGGTGCCGAAACCCGGGAGGGAAGATGACAAGGGTCGGCTTGACTACTGACTGCTTTATTCAATAAACAATATGCAATATCATAAACAATATGTGTGCAGACAGGCACAAAACACACAAAATGCACAAAAATCACATAATCCGACGCATGCATGACGAACACTTTGTAAAGATCCATTTGAGGGTTATATTAACTGTGTAAACTTTGTTTATGCACTGTTCAAGGCAAGCGTGAGCTCCGTGGGCGGAGAGCACGAGATTTAAAGGGCCAGTAGCCCTGAATCGGCTCATTTATAATGATGCCCCAAAATAGTCAGTTAAAAAAATGAATTTAAAAAACAATCTATGGGGTATTTTGAGCTGAAACTTCACAGACACATTCAGGGGACACCTTAGACTTATATTACATCTTTTTTAAAAAAGTTCTAGGTCACCTTTAAAGAATTATTGGTTATCTGTATCCTTTGACACAAAAAAACATTTAAGATACACATTCACTTCTGAGAACATGAGCCAAAAATAGTCATGATCTGGGGTGCGTTTCCAGAACAACGATGTAACTCCCTGCTGAACTACCATAGTACGATGCATCGTTAAACAAATCAACTAGCTAGTCACAACTGTTTCCCGAAACCGTACTGTCGCAAACTTGTTGTTCAACCACGTTGGTGAATGACGTCACGCAGGTGGTGGAGTAATAACTTCTTTAAATGAATCCGTTTGAGATCGAATTAATGCTAGAATTTCTGCTATAAATTACAGGCAATACATTAGAGGACTAATTCTCATTTTCCTCAGTTATTTTGCTTTATTTCCAGATTAAATCAAATGCTTGTTCTTACGTACTAGAGCACATACGCACATGCACGCTCTTCAAAAACGGTGCTTTAAATCTATTGACAAACTAAAATATATAAATGACATTTGTATATATTCAAAATAAAAGATATACATTGCACTTAATGTCAGCTTGCTTATTTTGCTCACGATTTATTAAGTCCACATGTCATAAAAACAAGAAACTATGCTTCTAACCACAGCGCGAGAGCTGTCGTTCCAACCACACAAGTTTGCGATGCAGTTTGTGAATGTTCATTTGAACGATGGTTTTGGGAAAGACCAAATCGTTGAACTATGTAAGTAACGACAGAACTTGCGATATTAGTTGGCTAACGATGCTTTTGGGAAACGCACCCCTGGTTATTTGGTAACACTTTAGAATACTGTTCTGTCATTAATGAATAACGTCTCAGGTTACGTATGTAACCATGGTTCCCTGAGAACAGGGAACGAGACACTGCATACCGCATATAGGGAACGTCACACGTGAACCGGTGTCTGAAAACCAAGTATTAAATCTCTCCAATCCTATTGGCCGGCGACATTCACACAACGCCAGAGCAACTCACCCTCGGGTCACACAAAGGCTGTCAGTGACAGCATTCCCTATGGCCAACAGCCCAAGCTATAAGCCTCAAAGAGGCCTCCGCAGAAGGCCTACCAAGGCCACTCCAAGGCTTCTGGGACCAAATCTTCTGAGGAAAGAGGGTCCCTTTAAGGGAATGTAGCCAGGGATCCGAAAGGAACCCCAGCCAGTCACTAGAAGGGGGACATAGTCACCCCAAATGCCACCAGGGAGGCCGACCTGGACCGACAACATCCTAGTCTCTGACCAGCGACCTGTCTGAACACAGAGCCTCAACAATGCATTCTCCAGAGAAGACATTGAGTAAGAGTGACTGCAAAGAGGCAGTAAGCAACTCAAACCCGAGCGTAGAGACAGGCATCCAGGAGAGCAGAACACAGCTAAGTGCTCTTAACCCTACAAATGAGGGGAGTACACTCTGCTCAATCCTAGGATCTACTCAGCGCCTGATTATTCGCACTGAGGAGGCTGTGCACTCAAGAAAGCACATTAACCAGCCTGGGAGCTGGATCTCAAGCGGGAAGCCTCATAGAGGCCTTCAACCAATGACCAGCTTAGGGAACTAAGCACTATATAGGACAACCCTAACAAGGGGAGTACAAAGTGTCCACAAGGTTCAACCACAGATGCCTCTCCGTGGCCACAATCACCAACATCGATCTTCCAATTGATGCGGCGGTTTGCTTAGTGGCCCGGAGAGCGAGATCCGTGGTGCAGCACAGCTCTTCTACCGCCTCAGGGTACAAACCCTGCCCCTGATCCAGATCCTTCAGCAGGTCGGCCTGGTAGGCTTGTAACACCACCATGGTGTGTAGAGCCGAACCGGCCTGACCCGCTGCCACGTATGTCCTGCTGTTTAAGCAAGAGGTAACTTTAAGGGGCTTAGACGGCAGAACCAGAGCTTTCAGTTTCGGTGCCCTCCCCATGACGAGATAGTTTGCAAACGTCTCGTCAATAGGGGGCATCGACACGTACCCATGCTGACTCAATCCCTCAACATCAGCGAAATTTGCCCACTGATGTCGATGAATACGAGCCGAGTATGGGTTCTTCCATGCCTTCTCGATCTCAACACGAAGATCAGGAAGGAATGGAAGGCTCACAGGAGCTGCAGGGCCATGGCCAGAGAGGAACCGCTCGTTGAGCCGTCCGTGTGCGGCCCCTATTTTAACGCGCTCCCAAGGCAGCGGTCCCTGCCAGAAGCACGTTGCATAACCTCCAGCAGCTCAGCATACGCAGGGCAGGGAGGCTTTGAAGAATCAACAGGCTCACCTACTTCCTCTTCAACTGCCATATCCTACTCTCTGGGGCTAGCAGTCAAAGAAAGGACATCATCGTCATCCAGCAACTCATCCTCGCCAGCCGCTGGGGTCTGAGAAAGATTGACACCTCTCTCAAACTCCGCAGCGAGCTCCACCTGCGAGCCCCATGATTTCAGCCGCCGCTCTGCCTCAGCATGAGCGGGGCCAGAACCACAGGCACAGATGTTGACGCCTCTTCCTTAGAGAAGAGTGCCAAACGAGAACGGAGCGCCTCAAGCACTGTGTCCATGCGTTCTCCTCGCCCAGACAAAAAACGCACAGGTTGTGTGTGTCCTCGAGTGTCAAAAACCTTGGACACGGGTCAGCACACTTCCTGAAACGTTTGTCAGACATAATAGCAAATTCATTACCAGATTCGATGAAATCTTTGCGATCAGACAAAACAGTCCCAAAAGACGAAAAGATACTGACTGGTTCTCTAGGCGCTCCTTATATACTTCCGGGTCGGGCTATGACAAGGTCATAGGCTGTCGCCGGCCAATAGGATTGGAGAGATTTGATTTTTGGCTTTCAGACACCGCTTCACGTGTGATGTTCTCCATATCCGGTAAACGCAGTGTAGAGATCCCTTTTGAAAGGGAACTAGGAAATATATACTGTACAGGTTGTCCATAATTAACATGCATAATGGATATAATTAATTCCAAAGTAAAGATCATGGTAACCCAGTAGCAATGACTGAAGTATTACCAAATCTTTCAGAGGGAAATACTAATTATTTGGATCAGTATTCTAAAGTGAATAGCATGATAACAACCTAGTAATGGCCAAAGTCATTATAATCTTTTGGGGTTTTTGTAAGGTTTTGGATAGTATTTCCTTCCGATGGATTTGGTTACACTTCAGTCATTACTAGTGGGTTACCATGATCTTCACTTACAGTACAGTCCAAAAGTTTGGAACCACTAAGATTTTTAATGTTTTTAAAAGAGGTTTCGTCTGCTCACCAAGGATACATTTATTTAATTAAAAATACAGTAAAAACAGTAATATTGTGAAATATTATTACAATTTAAAATAACTGTTTTCTATTTGAATATATTTCACAAAGTAATTTATTCCTGTGATGGCAAAGCTGAATTTTCAGCATCATTACTCCAGTCTTCAGTGTCACATGATCCTTCAGAAATCATTCTAATATGCTGATCTGCTGCTCAAGAAACATTTAATGTGTACAATTGTACAAAATATTTGTGTACAATATTTTTTTTCAGGATTATTTGATGAATAGAAAGTTCAAAAGAACAGTGTTTATCTGAAATCTAATCTTTTGTAACATTATAATGGCTTTACTGTCACTTTTGATTGATTTAATGCATCCTTGCTGAATAAAAGTATTCATTTCTTTAATTTCTTTTCAAAAAAATAAAAATAAAAATTCTTACTGACCCCAAACTTTTGAACGGTAGTGTATAATGCTACAGAAGCTTTGTATTTCAGATAAATGCTAGCCTGACGTGGTCATACTCAATTCTAGTTCGAATATGAGTCTAATACTGCTCCATTGGGCTTTGATTATGGGGGCGTATTTCAACCGATCCAGGAAAGACCTCAATTGGATAGACCTACAACCAATCAGAGCTACAGAGTAAGTGATGTATGTTGAGCGACGCATAGTTGTCAACAGAACTCTTCTTAGCGACCATAGGGGCCAGCTGATAAATCAAACTTTTGCCGAATCCCGTAGGAAGGACGGCAAAGACATCTTTCCCATTGACAAATGCCTTGATCGCGGTCCTCTGTTCCTCTTTTAAAATTAATGCGCTGTCGATATCTTCTATAACGGACGCGATGGCGGAATCTACACATCTCAGTTCTTCAACAGCCATCATTGTTGTAAACTAATTGACCTTTCGCAAAGACTCGCCCCCCTTAGTTACTGTTGCTTTGTCCGACAAGCCGTGGCGCTGTCACGCCACACAGAGTGGAAAATACATCGCGGAGCAAAGACTGACAACACATCGACAGACGAGACAGAGCAGGTTACTTATGATATTAAACAAAGTCCCAGCTTTCAAACTGTGTAGTTATTAAAAAAAAATCAAACAATAAAAACCGTTTTGTGGCTCTTTAATGTGTTGTGACCAGGGGCGATTCTAGGGTCAGAGCTTTAGGGGTGCTGAGCACCCAATGAGCCCCACTGCCACCACCCACCCTCTTTTCACACAAAAACAAAAAATATGTCTATTGAAAAATAACTTTATCATTTTAACATTGATTCATATAAACTCCAAAATCCTTTTTTTTTTTTTTTTTTTTTTTTTTAGCCTAGTTATTAATTGAATAACGAGACACAAATTCAATCGTGTTTGGTCCCATTTATTTTTGATCACAGTGCATACACACAAAACTTTTAGTCCAAAAGTGCGCACATTTCGAGAAAATTTAGATTTCCCTGGACATATGTGCATTTTAAGACGTTTTAAGGCCAACAAATTGGATAACAATAGCTTTAAAACCATGTCAACAAATACATGCCTGCACAGTTTTGAGGCAGCTTTAATCGCATGTTTGGTAATTTCATGACTTAACTTACAACAGAACAACGACGGCCATTGCTCGTAGTTTCTTTTGCGCTTTATTTAAGCTATAATAAAGTAATTATGCAGCACGCGCCGGCGCATTTGCGCATGCAATTTTTGAGTGCGCGCCACGAGCACAGTATAACGGCTGATTGGACAGTCGTGTTCATTTTTCTGAGTTTTACCGACATAGCCTGACAACATCTCATCTGACTGCAGTTCACTGTTGTTCAACTGAAGCTCCCTCGTCGTCACCTGCACCTTTTCCGCGCTCATTTGACTTGCGCCTGGCGCTGAGGCGAGGTCGGAACGCGCGTCTGAAAAGTGTCCCGTTTGTGGTGGTCGTAAAGAGACAGTTCTATATAAACGCAGCGTTTTACTTGAAGATGTTTTTAAAAAAGATTTATATTTTTGGTATTTTATATGCTCTGTTGGTGGTTTGAGGAGTAGCATCACCCAGGGGGGATATTTTTTTATACTGACTCCAATAGGCTACTCACCGATATGGTTTCGGAATCAGAACAACTCTAGGTAAAAGGAAAGAAGTGTGAGACAAAGCTTTGGAGCAACTTTGTTGATTCACAACACTACATAACGGGTTCTCACTCTGCGTGTTTCGCGCTGGATGACGGTCGTGCTGAGCGGTGCAGGTACAGAGGAGAAGTAGAAGAGAAGAGGATGACATCATTTGTTAAGGGGGATGTTTTCATTTTCATCCTTAACACATACATTTTAAACCACAAACTACAGAGTATGTTTTGGACATTATTTAACCTTGTAAAAGACGAACAAAAATTTTAGAATAACATTTCTTACTCCAAGTTTTAGGGGTGCTGAGCTCCTTTTTAGGGGTGCTGAAGCACCCCTAAAAAGGGGCTAGCCTCGCCCATGGTCGTGACCATGATCGTGATCGTTAACCGATCATCTCTTCCTACTAGTCCATTTATAGCATCAAATAAACATGAATGAACATGAGAATGAATGTTGTTTCAAACGCGGAAAGACGTCAATATGCACAATTTTTCAAGTTTAACTCCACCGATGTTAATCTTCTAACTCCTGACTGCTTTGTCGGACAAAATAGCGGATGCGGCGTTCTGATTGGTTAGATCGCTTGTCAATCAAACTCCCCAAGCGCTCTTTGATGACGTGGCTGATTACGTTTCTGGTGCTAATCTGTCAATCATCGCCCTGACAATGTGATTGGTCCGAACAGTTTCTGTTCGGGCATAATTACTCCTCTACGGATCGAGTCCAGACCGAACTCCCCGACCTCAAAATGTTGTGGGCGGGGCTAAGTTCGGCTGGCATCCAGGCTAGATAAATGCTGTTCTTTTGAACTTTCTATTCATCAAGGAATCCTGAAAAAAAAGTACACAACTGTTTTCAACATTGAAAATAATCATAAATGTTTCTTGAGCAGCAGATCAGCATATTAGAATGATTTCTGAAGGATCATGTGACACTGAAGACTGGAGTAATGATGCTGAAAATTCAGCTTTGCATCACAGGAATAAATTACTTTGTGAAATATATTCAAATAGTACACAGTTATTTTAAATTGTAATAATATTTCACAATATTACTGTTTTTACTGTATTTTTAATTAAATAAATGTAGCCTTGGTGAGCAGACGAAACTTCTTTTAAAAACATTAAAAATCTTAGTGGTTCCAAACTTTTGGACTGTACTGTATACTGACATTATGTATTTTTCACATTAATTACGAACCTGTAGTAGTTCTTAGGAGTTCTCCAGGAAATAGTTATTGATTATAGCTAACAGTAAACTAGTTCATTGTAGTAACTAGAGTGTTAATAGTGTGTTACTCATTTGTTCCTGTGTAGTTTTTCATTAATAACAGAACAGTATTCTAAAGTGTTACTGATGATTTTTTTTGTCCAGTCAAATGCTCTGAACAATGAGAAAATCCGTCCCCTAAACCACCTGACACTGAATCGCAAGTAGAAAAAGATTACTGGATATTTCTAAAACGGGACAAACTTCCTGTTTAAAAGGAAATATGTGAATACAGGACAGAAGAAAGTGCTCATTGTGATACTTTAAATAAAACATCAGAGTGTTTCTAATGTGAATGAAACAGAGACTCACCGTGAATCATGAGCAGAAAGATCAGAGGAAGAGCAGGAGCCATTCTGACCAACATCAGCATCAAATATATCTATAATACAGCATTATTATAATCATCACTTGCACTAAAACAGGTATATCTTAACATTTCTCATGTATGCTATATGAGCAATAAACATAATTTTCATTTAAGTACGAGTGTGTTTGTCTTACCGTGTTGAAGCTCATCAGATCAACAGCAACCAAATGGCTGACTGTTTTAACACAAGCACTTTAGCTTTACAGTGAAGGACTGTGTGTGGTTAACACTGTTTTTAAATGCCAGCAACGGAAATATCAGTGTCCCTCCCTAAACAAAAGAACAACCTTATACTGGACTAAACCTAATTAAAGAAAAAATATTATCTTTTTCTTTAAGTTGAAGATGAATGATTCTGAAGATGAATGATTGTGCTTTACAGGTGACTCTCATCAAGGTTGATGTCAGTAGCAGGAGATGGTGACGTCTGGTGGTAGTTTGAGGGTTTTAACAAGCTCAAATGAGATGAGATATGTCTAACTGCAGAACCGCAGTGTTATACGTGACAGCAGTTTCAGGCCAGCAGCAGAAGTTAGGGTGGAGCTGACAATCGCCTAACACGCTAACCATAACTTCACTACAACTATGAGCTCCAGCATAACACATGCTCAACCCCACCCCACCACTAAACTTAACCTTAAAGGGGTCATGACACACACAAAAAATGGGTTTAAAATATACCTTTAGGGCTACAACAGCTTGTCACTGGGGCAGTACCTTTAAAGGGACATTTTTGTACATTTTTACTCCAAAAAGGTATTGATATCAGATGTGTAATGTCCAGGTTCAGAAAGTAAAAATCCTCCTCAGTATTTTTTTTCCAGTCACCTGGATTTGCTAATTAGCACAGTTTTTCAGCCAGGAGGTACAAAGCAAAAGGCTTGTTCGAGATGCATCAGCACTGTGCAGACTGATCGGCGTATGACATCAAAGTACCGTGAGAGCATATGGAGAGCTTACAACTTGTTATGCTTTTGAATCACTTTCATGGTACTTTGATGACATACGCCTATAGGTCAAACATTTAAAATGTAAAAATGTAAACAAAATTTAATATTAAAAAGTCAAGGGTCAATAGCTCAACTAAAGCAAACACTGATCTCCACAATAGTGATTTAAAATTTGAGATTTTCTCCTTTGGAGATTCTGCTTGTTATCATCAGGTGTCTTCAATAATGGTCAGTCATCACTGTTAATCACTTAATTATCTCATTAACTTTAACATTGCTTCAGTGTTCATTTAACACTCTTATTTTAACACTTTAACACTCTTGAGTATGGTCTCACATATACTTCCAGGTAATTTAACACTGGAGTTTTTGCTGTGTACCTACTGGCTGAAAAACTGTGCTAATTAGCAAATCCAGGTGACTGGAACAAAATACTGAGGAGGACTTTTACTTTCTGAACCTGGACTTTACACCTCTGATATTAGTACTTTTTTGAAGTAAAAAAGTACAAAAATGTGTAATGTGTGAAAATAAAGTCAATCTGGTTAGAAATAAATGAAGCTGGTAATGCTGTTTGCGGAGTTGTTTAATCCAATCTTCAGAGATTTAATGATTTTTATCTTCAGTTGATTTCATCAAAGGCTGTGGCTGAAGTCAGCCGTAGTTCTTGTTTCTCTTTTCTCCAGTGATTTTGCTTGTTAACAGCAGGTGTTCATCACTAATTCTCAATCATCACTTAATTAATTGCTTAATTATCTCATTAACTTTAACTCTGCTTCAGTGTTATTTTAACACTATCTAGAGAGGGACCAAATGTACTCTGAGCAGAGTTGATTTAACTCTTTTAGCCTTACAGTGAAGAACTCTGTCCCCCAGTTTCACAGACAAAGCTTAAGCTAGTCCTAGAGTAAAAGGCATGTTTGAGCTGTTTTAACTGAAAGCAATTCATTCTGACATATCTTAAAATATGTCACTGCCATTGTTTTGTATCAAGATGCACACTAGTGATGTTTATTTTATTTTTTTTAGGGTATGTCTATAAAAACATCCCAATTGAACTATTGCCTAATCCTGGCTTAGGCTAAGCCCTGTCTGTGAAACTGGGCCTGTGTGGTTAGCACTGTTTTTAATGTTTTTAAGATGGAAATACCAGTGTCCCTCCCTAAACAAGAAAACAACTTTATGGAACTTAAGAAAAATAATGATGATTTTTGTTTATTTATTTATTTATTTTTTATGTTAAAGAATGAAGATGGATGATTGTGATTTACAGGTTGATGTCAGTAGCAGGAGATGGTGACCTCTGGTGGTAGTTTGAGGAATTTCACTTTTTTAATTCGATACCATACAGATACTTTTTGTTACTGTTTTAACAATACAAATGTTACTACCAATTATTTCTTAAATGGGTAAGTGATTTTTAAAAAAAATAAAGTTCATTTTTGGAAAAAAATATATTTTTACTTAACCCTTTGATGCATAACATGGGTCAAAAATGACCCGGCTGAGTTTTTATTTTCTATATCTTTGCAAGAAATTAATTTCATCATTCAGTATTCCAAGTATTCCTCAATTAACTTGTTTTTGATCATAACAAATCCTCATTTTAATTTTTTCTTTCTTACTTTTTTAATAAAAATCATTTTTGTATCACTACCCTTCTAATGCGCAACATGGGTCAAAAATGACCTGTATTCATTTCCTATGTAATTTCAATAACGGTTGAGTGTTTCTTTGCTGAATCTTTAAAAGAAATGTATTTTATCATTCATTTCCCAGCCAGCAGAGCCATGTGGGGCCCAAATGGGTTTGACCTGGGCTATCTAACTGGGACCCAGCCAGTTTTGCACCCAGTTTCCATGTAGGCCCCACATGGATTTGCCCAGATTAAATGAACACTGCTTAGTGTGCACACTACAGGCTGTTTAATGTAACACTTAATCAGTGTTGGAGGTAATGAGATAATTAAGTGATTGAATAATGATTTTGTATTAGTGAAGAACACCTGCTGTTAACAAGCATAATCACTGAAGGAAAGAGAAACACAAGAACTACTTCCAGCCACAGCCTTGGATGAAATCAACTGAAGATAAAATACATTACATCTCTCAAGATCTGATTAAACAACTCCACAAACAACATTAGCTTCACTTATTACTAACCAGACTGACTTTATTTCTGTCAGACATCTACAGAAGTTCGTATTAAGAATTAAGAAGAGGCTTAGATGTTGATTACTTATTTGAAAGTAATAGTTTGATTTGATGTTACCATTGTGGCGATCAGTGTGTGCTTTAGTCAGGCTCTTGACTTTTTAACATTAGTTTCTCTCTTGACAGCTGTGTCTGTTTGTTATGGTGAGAACAGCAAGAGAAAATATAATCAGATGCTGTAAGCTGATTGATGATAAGAATATAATTATCACATATTGGCTTAACTCATTGATATTATGTGGGAGGTTTATACGGGTAGTATGTTATTAATTCTGTTTTATTGTTATGATTCTACAGCAAGAGAATAATAGAATTTAATCAGAACATCAAACGATTTATAACAATGGTGACATGCTTCAATGGTGCAATGCATTCTGGGAGCCATGGATAAGTTTCGTATGATGCACTCAGAATGCATTGCACCATGAAGCATGTCACCATTGCTGAGATTCATATGCTGATTCTTGATGTCTGTGTGCGAGTAAAACTCACAGGAGCCCAAAATATGTAAATGGTGTGTTATAAATCGTTTGATGTTCTGATTAAATTCTATTATTCTCTTGCTGTAGAATCATAACAATAAAACAGAATTAATAACATACTACCGTATAAACCTCCCACATAATATCAATGAGTTAAACAAATATATGATGATTATATTCTTATCATCAATCAGCTTACAGCATCTGATTATATTTTCTCTTGCTGTTCTCACCATAACAAACAGACACAGCTGTCAAGATAAAAACTAATGTTAAAAAGTCAAGAGCCTGACTAAAGCACACACTGATCGCCACAATGGTAACATCAAATCAAACTATTACTTTCAAATAAGTAATCAACATCTAAGCCTCTTCTTAATTCTTAATACGAACTTCTGTAGATGTCTGACAGAAATAAAGTCAGTCTGGTTAGTAATAAGTGAAGCTAATGTTGTTTGTGGAGATGTTTAATCAGATCTTGAGAGATGTAATGTATTTTATCTTCAGTTGATTTCATCCAAGGCTGTGGCTGGAAGTAGTTCTTGTGTTTCTCTTTCCTTCAGTGATTATGCTTGTTAACAGCAGGTGTTCTTCACTAATAC
Source organism: Ancherythroculter nigrocauda (assembly GCA_036281575.1). Lineage (NCBI taxonomy): Eukaryota > Metazoa > Chordata > Actinopteri > Cypriniformes > Xenocyprididae > Ancherythroculter > Ancherythroculter nigrocauda. Next base: position 9,642,330 of record VTFQ01000003.1, read on the forward strand.
AAAATCATTATTCAATCACTTAATTATCTCATTACCTCCAACACTGATTAAGTGTTACATTAAACAGCCTGTAGTGTGCACACTAAGCAGTGTTCATTTCATCTGGGCAAATCCATGTGGGGCCTACATGGAAACTGGGTGCAAAACTGGCTGGGTCCCAGTTAGATAGCCCAGGTCAAACCCATTTGGGCCCCACATGGCTCTGCTGGCTGGGTTATTCCAGGTATTCCTTAAATAACTTGTTTTTGATTGACAAAAATCATTATGTTCATTTTTTCTTTCTTACTTTATAAACAAACACAGTTTTTGTTTGTCTACATCAATTTTAAACACATGGGTCAAAAATGACCCGTATTCATTTCCTATGGTATGTCAGTCAAGACTGAGTGTTTCTTTGCTGAATCTTTGAAAGAAATGTATTTTGTCATTTATTTATTCCAGGTATTCCTTAAATATCTTGTTTTTGATTTTCTACAAATAATTATGTTTATTTTTTCTTTCTTACTTTATAAACAAACACAGTTTCTACATCAATTTTACACACATGGGTCAAAAATTACCCATATAGAAATCTTTAATATTTGCAAATTTTTGCAAGTAGGGACATATTTACTGCAGACAACTGTTCATCTGCCACACATTTCACATCTTAACAAGGCTACTTTTGTATATTTGATGGATGTAAGTCTTATTATATTTAATATATTAGGCTATATATTTCATAATTTTAAATTTTTTGTCATAATGCAATTGGTCACCCTTTAAGTCTGTCAGTGTTCCTGAAAAGTAACAGTTTTGGACATATACAACATGGGTCTAAAGTGACCTGAATGAGTTATTACTTTCTATATCACATATATTACAATAAATTAATTTTATCATTCATTATTCCATCTATTACTCAATAAACAAATCCTTATTTTAATTTTTCCTTTCTTTTTGAATGAAATTTTTTTTGTGTGTCATTACCATTCTAAAGGCCAAAGTATACTTCACATTTGTATGCGTACGTGAGGGTCAGCATACAGATTTTTGTAACTTTTTATAATTTCCGCCGGATTTCTGTAACTGTGTATGTGCAACCTTTTTTTACAGTGACGTCATCATCCACCTCAGTTCTGTTGAGGACCAGCCACTAACACTCTAGATAAAGAAAATCAAAAGCACTGTTGATCGATTCACTTATTATATATTTTCACTGTTGGACAGAAACCTTGTTCAAAACTGTTACATTTCAGGAACACTGATAGATGTAAAAAGTGACCAGTAGCATTGGTTTATGACAAAAAATACAAATTATGAAATATAATATATAGCCTATTATATGAAATATAATATGACTTTCATCCATAAAATATACAAAAGCAGCCATGTTGAGAGGTGAAATGTGTGGTGGATGAATAGTTGTCTGCAGTAAATATGTTCCTACTTGTGAAAATTTGCAAAGGTTTCTATATGGGTCATTTTTGACCCATGTGTGTAAAATTGATGTAGACAAACAAAAACTGTGTTTGTTTATAAAAAAAAAAAAGAAAGAAAAAATAAACACAATGATTTGTTAAAATCAAAAACAAGATATTTAAGAAATACCTGGAATAAATAAATGATAAAATACATTTCTTTCAAAGATTCAGCGAAGAAACACTCAGTCATGACTGAAATACCATAGGAAATGAATACGGGTCATTTTTGACCCATGTGTGTAAAATTGATGTAGACAAACAAAAACTGTGTTTGTTTATAAAGTAAGAAAGAAAAAATTAACATCATGATTTTTGTCGATCAAAAACAAGATATTTAAGGAATACCTGGAATAAATGAATGATAAAATACATTTCTTTTAAAGATTCAGCAAAGAAACACTCAACCGTTATTGAAATTACATAGGAAATGAATACGGGTCATTTTTGACCCATGTTATGCATTAGAAGGGGTTTTCATAGCTTGTGCATCAAAGGGTTGAAGGCAGATCACATGTATATCCACATACTGGCCATTAATTAACAAATGTACTGAAAAAATTTTGAGCACATTTAAAAATATTTGCACCAAGATGTAAAAATGGTAAATGGTAAATATTATGATTAGTCACAATGGCGTGATGAAGGCTGTCCCAATTTGAAGGCTCATCCAAATGCATTTGGATTTACAGCTTTTGTCACGCTGCGGTGATGTCTTCTAATGCACCCTTCTAAGGATGCAGCCTCTGAATTAGGACACAGCCCTAGTGTGTGGCTGCACATTCACTTCTCATAGTCATGTGACACAGGCCAGCTAAATATGTGTTTTGGAGCAAACATTTAAAAAGTACTGAAAACATGTGAAAGTGATACAGAAACCCATATTTGGTAATTAATATAAATTTAATATAGATATTTTTAATGGAATCAATACTAAATAAGCTTGTGAGTATCAATATATGCAGTATCGATGTGCCATTAAGGTTTGTACAAACACATATTAGACAATCACAAATAAAACTGATCACTTAAAGGAAAAGTTACAGGAACACAAAAGACAATCACTGAAGCTGATAATATTGAGCACTTTAAGAGCAAAAAATGATACATTTTCCTTTGTGAATGTGCACAGTTATGAATTTGTTCAGTGTTTCAGTGTTTGTTATGATTTAAGAACAGGAAAATGTTGTAAAATAAGAAAAAAAATAACTTTTTTGCCACAACTGAACATCACTTAAGGTGTTTTGCTCTGCTGACTTAAACTTAACATTATATATTTACACAATGACAATTCACCAGCTTTTAACTTTCATTTAATTCCTCTGTTACATCATGTTTCTTCAAATATACAGAAATGAAACTCTTGTGTGACTCATCACTGATGATCCCTGTCAATCACATGTGGCTCCGCCCACAGAGCTCAGGATTGAGCTCTTACTGCAGCATCTTCCTGTTGATCTGAACAAACAATAAGATGAAGAAAGACTGACTGAAGTTCATCAACAACATTATAAACCTTTCACAAGATCCACAAATCAATCACACTAGAGCTGAAGAGAGTTTGATGGATGATATTGAGAAGAGCTGCAGGTTCAGACACTCACTGATGGATTCTCATGTTTAGAAAAGCTCTGAGGATCAAGAGTCCTGCAGGAGTCTTCAGGAGCTCTGGGATGAACCGTCTGTGTGAAAGAGAGAGAGATCGGTCATGTGATCGTCTGTGATGGATCATCTGACTGTGACGTCTCACTTACTGTGAGTGTGTCGTACAGGTCAGAGGTCGTGGACTTGAGCTCAAGAGCTGTATATGTGTCTTCATTGGGATCAGAGATCTACAGGAGAGACAGAAGGACACAAACATCATGTTTTAAATCTGATAGTCTAACTGAACAGACTGTAATGTTGAGAGGATCTTGATGGAAATCAGTTTACTGGATCTAGAACTGAATAATCAGGTGTTTGGACTCGAGACTCGTGTCTTTTACTCTTAATATCTCTGAACGGCTCATAATGGCAGTAGGAAACATCTCTGCCTGCAGGAAAACACTGTAAATAATTGTGATCATCTCACCTCCTTCACAGCAGATCCTCTTTTCATCGTTCTAGAAAGACTGTCAGAAGAAAGATGAATAAACAGCACATTTAAAGATGTGTGAGTGTGTACACTTAAACCAGTGGAGTCCAAACTCTGTCCTGAATTTGACTCAACACTCCTGCCTGAAAGTTTCTAGTATGTCTAGTATAAGACCTTGATCAGGGTTGGGCAAAAATACATCAAAATGTATTTTAAAATAAAATACCAAATACCTTCATTTTAAATGTATCAAAATAAACTACAAAATACAGCAGCCACAACATCAAAAAAAAAAATAAATAAATAAATTTTAAAAATAGTAAAAAAAAAAAATACCTTTACAAGGGAGCATGAAATTTCTTCACAAACCTTCCATCAATTGGCCCATTTGATCGATCCCTTCACCATTACACTGTTGATTAAGTAAACAATGTTTGATAGCAACAGCTTTTCTCTGCCTGAGTCATGCAATAAATCTGACATATGCAACCAGTTAAAGGCACAATATGTAGGATTTTTAGATTAAAATATCCAATAACCACTAGAACAGTGTTATATATTTTTTTTTACTTGGGTACTTACATTATCCCAAATGATTCAAATAATGTTTAAATCCAGAAAAAAAGCAATTTTACCGAAGACACGGACCGTGTCCATGCGTCACCTCTCAATGACATCATATCCCCGTTAACCTCGATTTCTGGTTTTATTTTGTCGAAACCATGGGAACCATCAAAGACGCTATAATATATTATGTTTTATTAGACAGGGGAGCAACTGTTTGGATACATTCATCGACAGAAAACTAATTATTGTTATATAGTTCAACACGTTTAGTCATCTTGTTTTCTTGAGTACCATGTTTTACCATGCCTAAAATCGAGCTTACTGCAGTAACAAGTGTCTCATGGCAGCCACCGAGTGAACGCACAGAGTACCATTACAACAACTTTCAACACACAAATGTATCTAATATGATAAAACAGCGCTGCGTTACCCTAAGTGCACATGACCAGAAGAAGGGGAAGCAGCGACTGCGGCATAATAAAAGATCCGCTGCTGTCACCCTAACAGCATTTGGCCATGCTCCGCTTCATACTACAGTAACATTAATAATCTCATCCATGAACATGATTTCTACCTGAGTCCCATCCCGATTCTTTACCACCGGCTGTGGACATAAATATGGAAGCCCGTTTCTGCTACAAAAAAAAAAAAGATAAATTGCGACTTTATATCTCAGAATTCTGACTTTTTTTCTTGCAATTGCGAGTTTATATCTCAGAATTGTGACTTTATAACTCGCAATTGCAAGAAAAAAAGTCAGAATTATGTAGTGAAATTAACTCAAAGGGGAAATATTAATAATTATTCATAACTCATTATGATTATTAATTATGATTAATTATGAATATGTAAATCTGTTAATTGGATTAACTGGATGTAGCTTACAATCAATTAACCTGTTCGTCCAGTGAACACTCAGTGTTGATTATTTTTTAATTCTAAGAAATGTTAATTTCCAGGTTATGGAAAAATAACATTCTTATTGTACCATATCTAAATCGGGATCTAAATCACTTAAGAGGCAACTTATTAGCAGACAGAGTCTGAACCAAACATGTATCGTGCACAATTTTTATTAACTAACTCACAAACACATAACTAAACTAACAAACACATAACATAACATACACAAAGGGTCACACACATACATAGGTCAGAATGAGAGTTGAACCGGAAGAGTTGTTGCCAGTTTACAAGGCAAAGAAGGTTCAGTTTAGTCGTCCAAAACACAAGGAAAGAGAGGGAGTGGCATTGTTCGCTGGTTTTTAACCTCTGGTCAAAGTCCAACCTCTTAGGAATGATGGGGCCAATGAAGATGTTGTATTTCCGGGTGACAACACCCCCCTTGTCGGGCTTTTATGACCAAGAAGATTAACTGGCTGAGTTTTGAAGAAGAACTATTAAAGATTCTTGTAATACTAATGTGTTGCACAGGTATGGACATACTGCATATACAAGCATTTAAATCTGCTCGATACGAACCCATAGACACTAAACATGGCATAACTGAAGTTACATTAAATGTCATAAAACTTAAAAATCATAAAACATGTAAATACAATGACTGCAATACAACAGTAATAATAGATACCATTTCCTGGGAATATGCATGTTCATTTATAGAATTAATGCAGTAACGTCTTTGTTCTGTGAGGAAAATGCAGGGAAGATGCAGATTTCCTGTGTCTCTTCTCTGCTCTCAATGTGGCAGCACATTCCTCGGCGCAATAAACTTGTAACTGAGAACTTCTCGGGGGATGGGGACAGTCGGATCCCAGAGTGAGCTTAAAACTATTGGTTAACTAACCAATAATTGTGTCTGATTTGTCTCAGTCATTACAATTCTGAAATATAAACTCGCAATTGCGAGAAAAAAAGTCAGAATTCTGAAATATAAAGAAAGTCAGAATTCTGACTTTTTTTCTCGCAATTAACTGACGGTCAGTGTCTCTGTAACAGTGCATCCAACGATAGCCGTGCTGCCATGAAGTCTGAAGCTGTTGGTGCATAAAAAGTGCCACCTCAGCTTTTTCTGTTTTATTGTGCCTCCGCCACAGCTGATTCTTATTATTATTACTATTATATTGTTATTATTGTGTCAAATTCATTAGTGTATCCATTCTGTTAAAAACAACTTTTATTGCCCAAATACCTCGACTGTAATTTGCAGAATTGCATGATTCTACCCTTGAGTTGCAAAGTTGATGAAACATGATAGGTATTGGTCTTTTAGTATTAAGCCCACTAGATGGCAGTAAAAGCTGTTATGTCTCCTTGAAACGCTATACTCATGTACAAGGTTACCGTGGAAACATTCTATATGTATATTCCTGCATAATGCATATGTCTGGAGACTAATCTTTATATGTCTCCTCCAGTAAAATCAAAATTTCTTTATTGGTAAATCGGCGCTAAAAATAATCCTCTATGATGTCCTCTATTTTATGTATAATAATAACAAAGCAGCAATCCTGATGGTCAGTCGCCATGAAAGGAAAGGCAAGCAAAGCAAGAACTGTGAGAAATAACATTTCACACAGTTGTGAGAAAAAAAGTCAGAATTGCGAGAAAAAAAGTCAGAATTCTGACTTTATATCACACAATTGCGACTTTATATCTCAGAATTCTGACTTTATATCACACAATTGCAACTTTATATCTCAGAATTCTGACTTTATATCACACAATTGCAACTTTATATCTCAGAATTCTGACTTTATATCACACAATTGCAACTTTATATCTCAGAATTCTGACTTTATATCACACAATTGCAACTTTATATCTCAGAATTCTGACTTTATATCACGCAATTGCAACTTTATATCTCAGAATTCTGACTTTATATCACGCAATTGCAACTTTATATCTCAGAATTCTGACTTTATATCACGCAATTGCAACTTTATATCTCAGAATTCTGACTTTATATCACACAATTGCAACTTTATATCTCAGAATTCTGACTTTATATCACACAATTGCAACTTTATATCTCAGAATTCTGACTTTATATCACGCAATTGCAACTTTATATCTCAGAATTCTGACTTTATATCACGCAATTGCAACTTTATATCTCAGAATTCTGACTTTATATCACACAATTGCAACTTTATATCTCAGAATTCTGACTTTATATCACACAATTGCAACTTTATATCTCAGAATTCTGACTTTATATCACACAATTGCAACTTTATATCTCAGAATTCTGACTTTATATCACACAATTGCAACTTTATATCTCAGAATTCTGACTTTATATCACGCAATTGCAACTTTATATCTCAGAATTCTGACTTTATATCACACAATTGCAACTTTATATCTCAGAATTCTGACTTTATATCACGCAATTGCAACTTTATATCTCAGAATTCTGACTTTATATCACACAATTGCAACTTTATATCTCAGAATTCTGACTTTATATCACGCAATTGCAACTTATATCTCAGAATTCTGACTTTATATCACGCAATTGCAACTTTATATCTCAGAATTCTGACTTTATATCACACAATTGCAACTTTATATCTCAGAATTCTGACTTTATATCACACAATTGCAACTTTATATCTCAGAATTCTGACTTTATATCACGCAATTGCAACTTTATATCTCAGAATTCTGACTTTATATCACGCAATTGCAACTTTATATCTCAGAATTCTGACTTTATATCACACAATTGCAACTTTATATCTCAGAATTCTGACTTTATATCACGCAATTGCAACTTTATATCTCAGAATTCTGACTTTATATCACGCAATTGCAACTTTATATCTCAGAATTCTGACTTTATATCACACAATTGCAACTTTATATCTCAGAATTCTGACTTTATATCACACAATTGCAACTTTATATCTCAGAATTCTGACTTTATATCACGCAATTGCAACTTTATATCTCAGAATTCTGACTTTATATCACGCAATTGCGACTTTATATCTCAGAATTCTGACTTTATATCACGCAATTGCGACTTTATATCTCAGAATTCTGACTTTATATCACGCAATTGCGACTTTATATCTCAGAATTCTGACTTTATATCACGCAATTGCGACTTTATATCTCAGAATTCTGACTTTATATCACGCAATTGCAACTTTATATCTCAGAATTCTGACTTTATATCACACAATTGCAACTTTATATCTCAGAATTCTGACTTTATATCACGCAATTGCAACTTTATATCTCAGAATTCTGACTTTATATCACGCAATTGCAACTTTATATCTCAGAATTCTGACTTTATATCACACAATTGCAACTTTATATCTCAGAATTCTGACTTTATATCACACAATTGCAACTTTATATCTCAGAATTCTGACTTTATATCACACAATTGCAACTTTATATCTCAGAATTCTGACTTTATATCACACAATTGCAACTTTATATCTCAGAATTCTGACTTTATATCACGCAATTGCAACTTTATATCTCAGAATTCTGACTTTATATCACACAATTGCAACTTTATATCTCAGAATTCTGACTTTATATCACGCAATTGCAACTTTATATCTCAGAATTCTGACTTTATATCACACAATTGCAACTTTATATCTCAGAATTCTGACTTTATATCACGCAATTGCAACTTTATATCTCAGAATTCTGACTTTATATCACGCAATTGCAACTTTATATCTCAGAATTCTGACTTTATATCACACAATTGCAACTTTATATCTCAGAATTCTGACTTTATATCACGCAATTGCGACTTTATATCTCAGAATTCTGACTTTATATCACGCAATTGCGACTTTATATCTCAGAATTCTGACTTTATATCACGCAATTGCAACTTTATATCTCAGAATTCTGACTTTATATCACGCAATTGCAACTTTATATCTCAGAATTCTGACTTTATATCACGCAATTGCAACTTTATATCTCAGAATTCTGACTTTATATCACACAATTGCAACTTTATATCTCAGAATTCTGACTTTATATCACACAATTGCAACTTTATATCTCAGAATTCTGACTTTATATCACACAATTGCAACTTTATATCTCAGAATTCTGACTTTATATCACACAATTGCAACTTTATATCTCAGAATTCTGACTTTATATCACGCAATTGCAACTTTATATCTCAGAATTCTGACTTTATATCACGCAATTGCAACTTTATATCTCAGAATTCTGACTTTATATCACACAATTGCAACTTTATATCTCAGAATTCTGACTTTATATCACGCAATTGCGACTTTATATCTCAGAATTCTGACTTTATATCACGCAATTGCGACTTTATATCTCAGAATTCTGACTTTATATCACGCAATTGCGACTTTATATCTCAGAATTCTGACTTTATATCACACAATTGCGACTTTATATCTCAGAATTCTGACTTTATATCACGCAATTGCGACTTTATATCTCAGAATTCTGACTTTATATCACGCAATTGCGACTTTATATCTCAGAATTCTGACTTTATATCACACAATTGCGACTTTATATCTCAGAATTCTGACTTTATATCACACAATTGTAAGATATAAACACGCAATTGCGAGGTAAAAAGTCATAATTCTGAGATAAAATTGATCGCAATTAATCTTTTTTTTTTTTTGTGGCAGAAACGGGCTTCCATACGTAAAGACAACACCTCCCGTGATTCTGTGAAATTAAGGTGTCATCGAGCTACGCCTTAGTTTTGAATAAGCGTCCTCTGGTGGCGAAAATGTATATATTGTGGCTTTAACAGATCAAATATTCACATATCCCTGCGATCTCCCAGATGTTTAGTTTTAAAGGGGTGGTTCAATGCGATTTCACTTTTTTAACTTTAGTTAGTGTGTAATGTTGCTGTTTGAGCATAAACAGTATCTGCAAAGTTACAGCGCTGAAAGTTGACTGCAAACGGAGATATTGTCTTTTAAAGTTATGGCAGTTTATTGCCTACAAAAACGACCGGTTTGGACTAAAACAAGCTTCTTCCCGGGTGGGTGACATCATAAAACCTGCAAAACACGCCCCCGGGAACACGCAACAAAGTGGGCGAGGCCATGTCTTTTAAAGGTATAGTTCTGTCGCTATTTTTGGTGTCATCAAGGACATAAACAAAGAGCAACTCATTTTTGCTAGCCAGTTAGCTAAATTCTAGTGCATACTTCAACAACAAACGTCTATGTTCATAGACAAACAGTTGTTCATGCCATAAATTAAACGCTCCCTTTACAAAAATGCTACTACTCAGTCATGTATTTGGCTACAGTAAAGCTTTAATCAGGATAAAATTGTATATTGAAAGCTAACAAACAGCAGTGACAGCATCTAAACACTTTGACACAAATACAAAAAATTAAGTACCATTCATAAACATCCTTTAAAAGCTGCGATTGCAGAGGTTCTGCTTTACCCTCTTCATCTGGGTCTGATTTGGCTCAATTTGATACAGCAATATAGATGCCATTATTTACATTTCCACCGAAGCACGTAACAACGAATAAGGGGCGTGGCATTTCTGGGCGCTTCAGCGAATCACAATACACTGGGCCAGCTACCAACCTGCCAACCAATCTGAGCACATTGCATATTTCGGAGGGAGTGGCTTCATAGAAGCAGGAAGTCAAACGAGCCGTTCATATGACAGTGGAAACAGAGGTGTAGAATAAAGCTAAAATATATGAAAAATACAGCGTTTTCAAAAAAACGAAGCATTAAGACATACAAACTGTGCCCCCAAAACACAATCAAGACTAGAAAAAAAACACTGAACCACCCCTGTAAAGTAACCAACAGTTTAATGTTTGCGAATGACTCATAATTGTATCCTAATTTAGTTACTTGATGTTTGGTAACGAAGGACCTACTTTGCATCAGCAACACTGACTCAATGACAAACAAGTCAATTATAAGACAACTGATGGCTCCTGTATTCATGGCAACTAGTTTCTAACTAATTAATCAATTGATTGTTAATCATAAATATAGGGGGCTGCTGCTCGGTACAATAGTTTTCAGGAACAATATGTAAATTGGTAAACTATTTAGCCTAGGCTACCAAAACTAAACCAATTTTATGATGTCATCATGTAGACTTCTTACAAAGTATTTTACAGTATTTTAAAAATACAAAAATACAAAACACTGAAGTATTTTGATGCAAAATACAAAGCTTTTTTCATCAACCCAATCAAATACAAATTACAAAATACTATTTTGTATTTGAAATACATGTATCATAAATACTGCCCATCCCATCCCCTTGATTAGCTGTTCATTGTGTTTTGGGGATCCTCCAGGAGCAGGATTGGACACCACTGACTTGAGTGTAATAAAGTAACACTTCATACATACAAAGTAAATATTTTAAAGGAACGTCTTACCAAATGTACATGACGAAAGCACCTGATGCTCCACCGAGTAAAACACCAACACCAGCAGCAACAGCTACAGCTACAGATGAGAAACATCTGACGGCTGAAATACAGAAAAAAACACACACTAAAGTTTAACAGGACTAGATCAGACAACATATAATGACAAATAAGAAAGTAAACACAAATAGAAAGTAAGTAAGTAAAATACAAAATTTGATTCATAAAACTCACACATGACATTTAAAGTCACAGCATCAGAGTATTTCTCTCCATGTTCATTGATGGATCTGCACTTGTATTCTCCACTGTCATCAGAGCTGATCTTTGAGATGTTGTAGATTCTTCCAGATCCTACAAACGTTCCTCCTTTAAACCAGCTGATTTCTGCAGGAGGGTTTGAATCACTGCTGCAGATCAGAGTCACTGAATCTCCTGACACTATTTCACCAGATCCATTTATCAACACTGAGACGTTCCTGGGTGGGTCTATAATAGACAAAAGAAAGTGCATATTAATGTTTTGGGATTGTTAATCCTCTAGTTTGTTTGTTGAACCACCAATAACTCACACATGACGTTTAAAGTCACAGCATCAGAGAATTTCTCTCCATATTTATTGATGGATCTGCACTTGTATTCTCCACTGTCATCAGAGCTGATCTTTGAGATGCTGTAGATTCTTCCAGATCCTACAAACGTTCCTCCTTTAAACCAGCTGATTTCTGCAGGAGGGTTTGAATCACTGCTGCAGATCAGAGTCACTGAATCTCCTGACACTATTTCACCAGATGGACTGATGGACACTGAGACACTCTTTGGGGGATCTAAAACAGACAATAAATAAATAAATAAAGATGAGAAAATTTTGAATTTATATGTGAACAATGTGCATATTATTATTAACTCACACATGACTTTTAAAGTCACAGCATCAGAGTATTTCTCTCCATGTTCATTGATGGATCTGCACTTGTATTCTCCACTGTCATCAGAGCTGATCTTTGAGATGTTGAAGATTCTTCCAGATCCTACAAACGTTCCTCCTTTAAACCAGCTGAAGTTCAGAGCAGGAGGGTTTGAATCACTGCTGCAGATCAGAGTCACTGAATCTCCTGACACTATTTCACCAGATCCAGTTATCAACACTGAGACGTTCCTGGGAGGGTCTAATAACAATCACCAAATTATTTAAAACCTCTTAAAGTTCTGAATATAAACTGAATTAATCAAAAACATCAACATTTTATGTTTTATAATAAACTCACACATGACATTTAAAGTCACAGCATCAGAGTATTTCTCTCCATGTTTATTGATGGACTTGCACTTGTATTCTCCACTGTCATCAGAGCTGATCTTTGAGATGCTGTAGATTCTTCCAGATCCTACAAACCGTCTTCCTTTAAACCAGCTGATTTCTGCAGGAGGGTTTGAATCACTGCTGCAGATCAGAGTCACTGAATCTCCTGACACTATTTCACCAGATGGACTGATGGACACCGAGACGCTTTTTGGAGGATCTAAAACAGAAAAATACAAAAACTAGTGCACTATGAATGAAGGCTGTATCTCAGCTACCAATACTGATACTGATGCCGCCATTAAGTGGATTTTACAGTATACAAAAACAAAAAACAAAAAACAAACAAAAAAAAAAACATAAAAATCTAGGCCTACATTGTGTTTATGTATCATTTATTAACAATTCCAGAATATTTAAAAAAAAAAAAAAATCTTACAAAAACCTTTAATTTAAGTGAACCTAAAGGGTTATTTCACCCCAAAATTAAAAATCACCCTCATGTCATTCTAAACCTGTAAGACTTTTGTTCATCTTCTGAACACAAATGAAGATCTTTCTGATGAAATCTGAGTGATATCTGTTCCTCAGTTGGCTGCCTCTGTAACTACCACTTTGACGCTTCAAAAAGGTCATGAAGAGATCATAAAACTAATCCATATGAATTGAGATGTTTACGTCCAAATTTTCCTTCTTTCACTTTTTATGATGAACTAATTTAATTTAGGCTTTTACACACATAAAAACATTAATCATAAACAGAAGCTCAACTGAACCTAAATAACACAAGAACAAAACTCTTTGGGAAGCTCAAACGTGCTGCGTAACCAATGCGGTTAATTCTCGTGTGTCACGCAGCATGTTTCAGCTTCAGGAAGAGGTTTGTTCTTGTGTTATTAATGTTCGGTTGATCTTCTGCTTATGTTCACTGATTTGGAGCAACATGAGGGTGAGTAATTAATGACGTCATTTTTATTTTGGGGTGAACTAACCCTTGAAAACAATATTCACATAAACCCATTATAATAATTGTCACATTTAGCTGTGCCTTTAATATATTGTTTGATGATGTTTTTGAATGAGGGCTGTTCATTTTCCCCACTGGAAAGCTCATATTGTGCATTTGTTTTCATGAAAAATAATATGAATTACTAGTTAAATTTGGTAACAATATTTTTATTTGATGATCGACCCTCTCGATACAACGTCAGTATCGCATTAGTAAGTATTCAAAGTTATCTCCACACTTACACCTATGTTTCTTAACCCTCGTGTACCGTTTTGATTTTGAGTTCTCTGAAACATCAGTTATCATACTTTTTTTTTTTCTTGAAATTTTGTGACTTTCTCATTTAGGATCATGAACATTCATGCAAAGTTTCAACATGCTGATGTGTTCTGACATATACAAAAGTTTGGTTATGTTGGTGATGTTCAATTTGACCCACAGAGGCAACTGTACAGACCCAAAACATCTTGGATTTTACTACCCTATGAAGCTAAAAAAGGAGTCTTTTTTCACTTATTTCAAAAAAAAAAAAAAAAAAAAAAAAATTGTCAGTGACATATGGTAAAAATTAACTATAATTGATCTTTTCAGTCTATCTGAAATACTTTATAACCTACATTGATTTTCTTGAAATTTTGTGATTTTTTCTCATTTAGGGTCATGAACATGCATGCAAAGTTTCAACATGCTGACGTGTCTTACTGTTTGTGGGTCAATTTGGCAATGGGGAGGGGGTCTTAAAAATAGTGGTTAAAAACATTTTTGTAAATCATAAATTCAGATATTAATTCTTTGTAATGTGTGAAAAGTATTGATATTAAAAGTGAATTATGTGTACATGATTGTATGTTTTTTTTAATAGTGTGATTTTTGGGGAATTTTATTGAATCCATTTAGGGTCAGTTTGACCCGGACCATACAGACAGTCACCAGAAATCGAACAGTGCATGAGAGTTCATCTCTGAGGCAAGCGCATTACTGACAGGATACAAAACAAGTCCGATGGAGTTTGCAAAGCACGAGCGTCCTACATGAGGGTCTCGCTCGTCGCGGGGGTGAGTGTGTCTGATGATAGGATCATGCGGCCCATCCTCGATCAGCAGCTCTCTCTCAATTCACTCACTGGAGAGCGGCGCACAGGTAATGTAATCATATACTGCAATGCTAGCTAAAGGATGTGAGGAAAGACATTAACAAAGCTACTTCAGGAAGTGAAAAAACAGATGCTGTGTTCAGCCAGGTGCACACTATGTGATTTTGGCCAGGATTTGGTCGTCTGAGACAAATTTAGAAAATCTTCTGATCCTAGGCTAAAATCTGTGGCCTTTGGTCGTTAGTTTGACATGTTCATCGATGGCTGATTATTTTTCAAGACAAGCCGTGATCAAAATTAACGCTAGAGATTTCTTTGTTGGTCACCAGTTCAGTTGCGGGTGTAACGCAATTTTAATTGAACACCATTGTATTAGGTTTCTCATTCAAACTATTGCATTGTGAAACAGTTTTGGCTCAACTCAATATTTTCATTTTGAAAGAATGTGTTTCAATTAAGTAGACCAAAAATAATATTTGATGCTTGTTCAATTTACTTAAGTAAATGAAGTTAATCCAACACAATTCGTTTCAACCAATTTACTTAATCCATGTGAGATGAGACTACATAAACAGGATTTACCCTTCCCATCATGCTTTGCACAACACTGGATAGGGAGAGTAAATGTTGAAATAAAATGTTATTTTATGCATTTTTTTTATCAAGATGATAAAATTGATAGACTTGTTAATGCTTAAATTTCTTAATGTTCTTGTTAATGTTTGTTTCATTTTCTGAGAGTGCAAGCATGATGTTGAACCACCATCACATTTAACATTGATTCAGTGCCATTACCAATGATTTTTCAACATTAAATGCAGGTGCAAAAGTGATGTTGATTCAATGCAGTTAATGTTGACACATTAACATTGATTTTAATATTGATTGAACATTATTCTGATGGTTGTTTGCTATCTGGGCTGCATTTGTAAAGAATTTCCTTCTCAGCAGAGATGTGATCTGAATCTGTTATTTTTCCTTTCAGACCCACAAAACCTACTGATCATTTATCAGAGATATGTAGTGTCAAACTCTGCTTGCTTTTCAAAGACAACTTTAAAGAGAAAAGTCAGTCTGTACTCACACATGACATTGATCTGAACAGCAGGAGAGATGTGATTGTGTCCGTGTACAGCACAGCTATATCTGCCTGCATCCTCTCTTCTGACTGACTGCAGCAGGAGTTCATTGTTTCTGTCTCTTCTCTCAGTTAATGGCTGTGAGTTTCTGTACCAGATGAATGTTGCTCTGTCAGTCAGAGTGCAGCTGCTTTTACATGTCAGACGGACTGAATCTCCCTCTGTCGCTCTCTCAGGAGACTCCACCTGAAGATCTGAACACAACACACACATTATATCTAGTGCTGCTGTCATTCACTGATTATTATTCAACATAATGCACAGAAGAAGAGAGAAACCTCATGAAAGTCACCTGTGACAGTAAGAGTCACTCCTGGATCACCAATCCATCTGTCTTTATCAGTGATGAATCTGAAATAGTACTCGTGTGAATCCTTCAGTGTCACATGACTCAGTCTGATGGTGCAGATCTGCTGTTTATCTCCCAGATACTGAAGCCTCTGACTGTATTCAGGGTCCTTAGACAGATCTGGAGGATCTACAGCCTTTTGGAATGGGCCTTTGGTCCAGAAGACTTTCATGATCTGATGTCCAGTAGGGTATGTATAAGTGCAGTTCATTATCACTGATGAGTCCTTTACTGCACAGATGTGTGAAGGACTGTAACTCACACCCCAATCAGCACTAGAAACCCCTGAAACACAGAATTCATCAAGATGAACATTTTGTTTTTAGTTGCAATAGACTATGAAAACAATGACAATACTATTACTATTTGAAAACAGCAACAGGAAATATAAGCTAATCTTCTCAGAAACTATGTGATAAATGATCTCAGTGTGAATTGAGTGACATGGCATGTAGCCAAGTATGGTCTCCCATACTCAGAATTTGTGCTCTGCATTTATCCCATCAAGTGAACACACACCCGGAGCAGCGGGCAGACATTTTTACTGCGGCGCCTGGGGAGCAGTTGGAGGTTCGGTGCCTAAACCCACAACCTTGGGGTTACAAGTCTGATTCTCTAACCATTAGGCCACGACTGCTCCTTCATCAGTTTTTATGGAGGGTGTTGCAGAAAAGCAGGAGTAAATGTACAGAGACAGAGGAGTGAAGAGAGAGCCAGGAAATCAGCCATGATGCACTCTCAAATAATGAAATATATATAAAAAATAAAATAATCAAAGTTGATTTATTAAATATCAAATTACATAAAAATATTAATTTTGTGCTTAGGGGCCACCATATTTATATCGGACATTATTACACGCTCTGTGGAATACTCTGTGTCAATGACGGTCAGCTACGGCTGCCAAACAAAATCCCTAAAATTAAAGTAAAATATTCTAATTTAAATAAAGTGCAAAAAATGTTAACAGAAATTTTCATTAAACTTTTTTTTTTTTTTTTTTTTTACAGAAAAACACTTAGTTTACATGTATTCCCTGAATTATTACAATAAAACCCCTTTACTGTAAAAAAAATCTAAAAAAAAAAAAAATCAGTCTCAGTCTCCAGGAAATCAGTTTATTAAACTCTGGACTAGACTAAGTCTATGACTATTTTAAACCATGACAGAGAAAGCAGATTTCTGTTAATCTGGTTTAAATGGCCATTTTATTCTAGGACTCAGACCAACCACACACACAGCCACACACCTCCTCTCTTCATTCTCCCCCCTCACGGAGACAGATGTATCCAAACATCCCACCACCTGCCCTCTAGATCCCATCCCCACACACTTTCTACAAGCCATCGCTCCCACACTTTTACCAGCACTGACACACATCATCAGCACATCTCTCCACACTGGCACTTTCCCGAACACATTCAAGCAGGCTCGAGTAACCCCACTGCTTAAGAAACCCACATTAAACATGTTTCTTGTAGACAGATGATCCCACAGAAGCTGTCTGGTGGACATCTCGGCATAGATGAAAGAACATCATCTACAGCTCAACCTGGCTAAGACTGAGCTTCTCGTTTTCCCCGCCAATCCGACTCTAAATCATTTTCAGTATCCAGCTAGGCACATCCTCAATTACCCCATCAAATTCGGCAAGAAATCTTGGAGTAATCCTTGATGACCAGCTGACCTTCAAAGACCACATTGCAAAGACAGCTCGGTCATGCAGATTTGCACTATACAACATCAGGAAAATCAGACCCTTTCTAACAGAACATGCAGCACAACTTCTGGTCCAGGCCCTGGTCATTTCTAGGCTTGATTACTGCAATGCTCTTCTGGCTGGACATGCACAATCAAGCCTCTACAAATGATCCAGAATGCAGCAGCACGTCTCGTCTTCAACGAGCCCAAAAGAGCCCACGTCACGCCTCTCTTCATCTCTCTGCACTGGCCACCACTTGCTGCTCACATCAAATTCAAGGCGTTGACGCTTGCTTACAGATCTACCACAGGCTCAGCACCCTCCTACTTCCACTCACTCTTACGAGTCTACACTCCTACCAGAAGCCTGCGCTCATTAAAGGAGCAAAGGTTCATGGTACCATCACAGAGAGGCACGAAATCACTTTCCAGAACATTCTCATTCACTGTCCCTTGCTGGTGGAACGATCTTCCTGCATTCATCCGGAATGCTGAATCCCTGGCAATATTCAAAAGACAGCTGAAAACTCATCTCTTTCGTGAGCAAGAACTTCCTATACCTATCCTTTCACTTCCTCTAATCCCTCTCTATTGTAGCTTATGATACTCTGAGCAATGTCTGAAACTTGTATTGTGAGCACTTCTTGTGTCTATTTGCCTCGTCACGACGACTTGCTTGTTGTATTCCTCACTTGTAAGTCGCTTTGAATAAAAGCTTCTGCCAAATGAATAAATGTAAATGTAAATGTTAGAATACTGTTCTGTCATTAATGAATAACTAGGAAATATATACTGTACAGGTTGTCCATAATTAACATGCATAATGTATATAATTAATTCTAAAGTAAAGATCATGGTAACACACTAGTAATGACTGAAGTATTACCAAATCTTTCAGAAGAAAATACTAATTATTTGGATCAGTATTCTAAAGTGAATAGCATAATAACATCCTCATAATAACCAAAGTCATTGTAATCTTTTGAGGTTTCTGTAAGGTTTTTAAATAGTAATTCCATCAAATGGATTTGGTTACACTTCAGTCTTTACTAGTGGGTTACCATGATCTTCACTTATACTGACATTATGTATTTTTCACATTAATTATGAACCTTTATATAGTAGTTCTTAGGAGTTCTCCAGGAAATAGTTATTGATTATAGCTAACAGTAAACTAGTTCATTGTAGTAACTAGAGTGTTAATAGTGCGTTACTCATTTGTTCCTGTGTAGTTATTCATTAATAACAGAACAGTATTCTAAAGTGTTACCAGTGATATTGTCCAGTCAAATGCCCTGAACAATGAGAAAATCCATCCCCTAAACCACCTGACACTGAATCGCAAGTAGAAAAAGACTATTAGATATTTCTAAAAAGGGACAAACTTCCTGTTTAAAAGGAAAAACGTGAGTACAGGACAGGAGAAAGTGCTCATTGTGATACTTTAAATAAAACATCAGAGTGTTTCTAATGTGAATGAAACAGAGACTCACTGTGAATCATGAGCAGAAAGATCAGAGGAAGAGCAGGAGCCATTCTGACCAACATCAGCATCAAATATATCTATAATACAGCATTATTATAATCATCACTTGCACTAAAACAGGTATATGCATATCACCCTATTCTTAACATTTCTCATGTATGCTATATGAGCAATAAATATCATTTTCATTTAAGTACGAGTGTGTTTGTCTTACCGTGTTGAAGCTCATCAGATCAACAGCAACCAAGTGACTGACTGTTTTAACTCAAGCACTTTAGCTTTACAGTGAAGAACTGTGTGTGGTTAACACTGTTTTTAAAAGCCAGCGACAGAAATATCAGTGTCCCTCCCTGAACAAGAGAACAACATCACTGAACTAAACTATTTAAAGAAAAAGAATGATCTTTTTCTTTAAGTTGAAGATGAATGATTGTGATTTACAGGTGACTCTCATCAAGGTTGATGTCAGTAGCAGGAGATGGTGACCTCTGGTGGTAGTTTGAGAGTTTTAACAAGCTCATATGAGATGAGATATGTCTAACTGCAGACAGCAGTTTCAGGCCAGCAGCAGAAGTTAGGGTGGAGCTGACAATCGCCTAACACGCTAACCATAACTTCACTACAACTATAAGCTCCAGCATAACACATGCTCAACCCCACCCCACCACTAAACCGAACCTTAAAGGGGTCATGACATGAGAGCAAGACAACAATGTCTACTTTTACATCATCACATCATTGTCCCCGCCCACTAATGTTCAGTCGATGAGTGGCGCGTGGATCTAAAGCAGGCCTAGTTGTTCACGACAAGATTGCATAATAACAAGATTGTGACGCCATGCAGACGTTGTGTTGTTCCTGGCTGTGGAAAAACAACATCTTTGCATAAGCTGCCAAAGGATCCCGATGTCATAGAAAAAGGATTCAGTTTTGATTTTTAACAAATGTTCTAGTCATATCAGTGCTGACTTGCATATTTACTGTACATTTTACCAGTGCCTGTTTTGGGAGCAAGTCGCAATATGACACTGGTTTTGACCAAAACCTTTGTTCAAAGATCAGGAATCAGCTGTTCTGGAATCAGTAGGAACCCGCAAACTGTCCGTTAAATTCATAATAAATATTCCTAGTATTTTTACTTCAAAGAATACTCTCTTTATAATGGCTGAAGCTGTTGATCAGTTTATCACTTGCCAAAACTCCTGTTATATACAATCTCTTACAGTGTTTAAATCGTCTTTGCATTGTTAGTTGTGGTGAAAGCAGTTCGTGAGCGTGCAGGAATCGAGTTACAATGACGAGATCACTGCATTCACACGATCAACAGACTTAATGTTAATCACTGCAACCTTCCATGTGATAGATCTAAATATAATTCAACAATCAACATTTGTCATGATTTGTTAATCTCCACAGCTGTAATAGTAAAAATGTGGTAAAAATATTCAAAAGGATTTCACATGTTTCGATTCAATTCTCCAAAATACACTATGACAAGATTGGCTACCTTTATGTTATTCGGTAACACTTTACAATAACAGTACATGAATAACCATGAACTAATACCTGAATTAATAGTTACTTCAACATGAACTCATGATTAGTAAAGGTATGAACTAATGAAGAGTGATCCTTAACTACGACAGGAGTCATAAGGATTCATGCATGAAAACAGCAGCCTTAACTACGCGTTAATACATGTTTGATAATTAATGCATTAATTAACATTTAGGGGTAAACTAAATAAATCAGGCTCCATTAGAGTAAACAAGAAGTACTCTGAATTTGAATTAAACGTGATTTAATACTGTCATAATTTACACTGTAGGCTAATATCATAATCTGCCATCTGCAGCTTTGTGACAAATAATTGCAATGGCACATGATTATTTAGCCATTAATTACATAGATCCGCCTAATCAAATGTGGAAAATAGACTTACTACCACTAATACATTTAATTTGATCTAAACCGTTTTCTGATTTTTATTGTTCATTTTATATTTAGTCATAGCTAAATAGTCATAGTTTATTCCCGGAACTAAAGTATGTAAGGTTTGTTTCTGGCGGGACACTCATTAGTGGCGCACGCTAGGTGTTCTCTTGGCGCGTTTGTTGTGTTGCTGGCATTTTAAACTAATAAATGTTGACTGCTTTGGTAAGCCGAATTAATAATTAAAGGCATATTTACATGTATGTTTTATTGGGGTTTTCAGGAGGTTATGTGCAGTTATTAACTGTATTTATATTTTTGTCTTTTAAATGTATATGCTTCGATTAGCATTAGCTTGTGGACGCTTGCTTTCAAGTCCATATATGTTTAATTATATAAATAAAAATAAAATACAAATACATTTTATTTTGTTTTTTTGTACCGGGGTGTAAATGAATAAGGATGGCACTAATGATTTGTAAGTGCATGTCTTTACTTGAGAGGGCACAATCGTAATTAACTCATTATTAACCATATACTAACATCAACTTATGATTTGTTAATGTATACGTATGTCATGACTTTACTTGAGGGGGCACATCATACTTAATTCATTATTAACTAACCATATACTAACATCAAATAATGGTTTGTTAATGTATACTTATGTCATGACTTTACTTGAGGGGGCACATTGTAATTAATTCACTGTTAACTACTTAACAAATTCAGCTCATGATTTATCATTAACTTACTATCAAATACACTTGTACTAACACAACTATATAAGTATTCAGCCCAGTTAAGTGATGTTGTGTGACTTTTCAAAAAGTCAGAGAATGGAGGTACAGTATGATCACGGCCTGCGTCTGGATGGAGAGTGAACTTCTGAATCTGAATCCAGCAAACATTCCCTGACCTTAGTTCATGTTTCCTGTTTGGTTATTTTTTGGGAACCAATTCCTCAGGAACTGTTGTAAGTCACAGTAGTTTAGTTTGTTAGGAAAGAATATCACAAAACATTAAGACCTTTTAAGATAAATTATTAGTGTATTTAATATTTTATATGTTTGATAAGGAGGATCAGTGAAAATAATGACAAACTAATCCTGTGCCTTTCAGTAATGTTTATAATGAAGCTGCTGATGTCAGTAATTTAAGTTCTGACTATAATAAATTGTTTAAATTTATTTCAAAGTCCAAATATTTATTATTCCTTATAGAGACTGTTTGATTTCGTTTACCCTAAATGTTAATTAATGCATTAATTATCAAACATGTATTAACGCGTAGTTGAGGCTGCTGTTTTCATGCATGAATCCCTATGACTCCTGTCGTAGTTAAGGATCACTCTTCATTAGTTCATGATTAGTTCATATCTTAACTAATCATGAGTTCATGTTGAAGTAACTATTAATTCAGGTATTAGTTCATGATTATTCATGTACTGTTATTGTAAAGTGTTACCTGTTATTCTACTACTTGCTTTTATGATCACCTAGCAAAGACAGTTTAGAAAAGAAGAAATACAGGACAAAACATGATTTTTTTTCAGTTTCTGTTGTAGCAATTCACCTTTCGGCACACCCATTACTCCGACCTGCAGCTATCCCTATCCCATCACAAATAAAACTGACCGCTTAAAGGGAAAGTTACAGGAACACAAAAGACAGAATAACTGAAGCTGATAATATTGAGCACTAGAAACCCCTAAAACACAGAATTCATCAAGATGAAAATGTTTTTTAATCAGTCACAATGGACCACTGAAAGCTTATATAAGCAAATATAAGCAAAACTTGAGTGATAAATGATCTCAATGTGAATTACTTCAGCTTTGATGAAGGATGTTGCAGAAATAAACACAGAGACAAATGTGTGAAACAGAACAAAGAAGTATGTCATGAACAATAGCTGCACTATCAAATAATCTTAATAAGACACATTAAGATTAAGACTAAGAAAATAATCAATGATTTAAAGAATCACAGATATCAAAAAATGTGAGTTTCATGGCTTTTAGTTCATGTCGGTCAGCTCTGATATCTTCTATGTAAACAAAGTCCTTTGACACATAAACCTCTACAGTATCTCCACACAATCTTTTGAGAAAACAAGCCAAAAATATTAATGATCTGGCGATACACTGATGTTTGTCCAATCAAATGCTCTGATGACTGAGAAAGTCCCTCCCCTAAACCACCTGACACTGACTAGCGAGTAGCAGATTAACAATTCATGTTCAAGACTGTGACGTTACTAAAAACTATTGGATATTTATAAAATGGACAAGCCCATTGACACGCCTGACCCAAACTTCCCAAAAGAAACACACCAACATAGCACAGAAAACCGCCCAATTCTGAAACCCTTATCAGATGTAAATTTTCACCACTTCTGATGCATGTGCAAAGTTTCAAGAGTTTTTGAGCATGTTCAGGCCCTCAAAAATGCGATCCATTTCGGAGAAGAATAATAAACGGAGCAATTCCTATACGGTCCTCACACCATCAGGGCTCGGGCCCCAATAATAATAAAAACCTTTATCGGCCCCAAAGTGTGTCGGCCCACTGAGAAAATGCCCGGTATGACTATGAGCAAAATACAAATATCTAAACCAGCCCTGCACATTTTGTATGTCTCCCTATGTCTTGCAGTCTCGACTTATGAGCTGATGAGTTGAATCAGGTGTGATAGATGAGGGAGAAACCAGCTGGTGGTAGTTTAAAAACCACTGATCTAAACAATTGTGATTGCAAATCTTATTTAAACTGTAATTCATGAACAAATATATTAATGAGGTAGGCTTCATGTGTTATATTCTCTTGTGCAAAAGACAGGAATTGAAGAGGCAACAAGCAAGCATTTATTATTATTATTGTATGAATACTAAAAAACAGTACTAACAGTACTAGCCACTAGGTGAGCCAGGCACAAGTTTGTTTTGTGCAATATATTTTTTAATGTGTTTAAAGTTTTGATTCATGCTTGTTATTCTTTTAAATGCATTTATATTTTTTTTGATTCAAGCTTAATATATTTTGAGCTGTGACCACATCATTTGATATTCTGATTATTTTGCATTATTATTATTATTATTATTATTATTATTATTATTTTTATTTTTTTTTTCAGTTTGTGCAATACATTTTTGTGTTTTTGTATTAAATTTTTGATTCATGCTTATTATTTTTTGATCTGTGACCACTATACATTTGATGGGAATTTAATCCCATAATCTGTTTATGCCCATCCATGAATAATAATTCATGACTCAACCACTAGAGGTCCTACCAGTGACGTGTACCAAACAGATCAGAGACACCACAGACTTAAATAGCTGGAAGGTTATTCAGCAATTTATTAAAGCATTAGCCATAGTTGTAAAAAGTAAAACATGCAGATGAAACTCCTTATAAAATACATTAAATAATAAAATACTAATGCATTTGAATGTTGATAGCAGTACACTGTTGTTGCTAGCTTATATCAAAACACACTTTAATTATTAATAAATGCATTATTGTTTTAAAAGTTACAATCTGTCAATTTTAGTTACAGTATAACAGACTTTCTTTGACTTAACTTCAGATGAGAGTGTGATGTATAAGATGTGAACAACATTGTTTAGAATCAGATTGTGATTTTATTTCTCTCTCTGAAGTATATTTTTGATTTCTAAACTTATGCCCAAAACTGAAGACCAAAAATACTGAAAAAACAACAAATTACATGCTACTAACAGATTCAACTCAGACAAACAAAAAAACAACAAAACGGAAACAAAAAAAAAAAATCAATCCAGCAGATAATGACCATCATTCTCTCACAAAGAGTCAAAGAGAACAAATGAGTCTTAATGTGGATGTTGATCATGTTGGTTGTGGTCTGAACTGATGGGTAAATTATTTCACAAATATACAATTATCCAACAATCTTTCATTTAACGATTGAGCACAGGTTTGTGTTCGCTGGTCACTCATTTGACGCTGCTGTAGATCACTGATGCATCTTCTACAGTTTGAACAGCTGATCGCCTAAAAACACAAAACAAACAGGAGCACAACCCAGCTTATAGAATTTTGTTATAAGAACGTTCTCTAAATATTAAGTGTTTTATAAGGTATAATGTTCCTCAAACGTTCTTTCAACTTGATTTTGATTTAAAATTCAACATTGTAGGAATGTTGATTTGTTACATTCCAAGAACATGAAAATGTTTCCTTAATGTTAGTAGAATGTTATTTAAAGGTTAGTATGATGTTCCTGAAACATTCTTTCAATCATTCAAACACCTGCTGTGAACAAACACTGAAAGAAAGAGAAATAAGAACACAAACTACAACTTTCTTCAGCCACAGCCTTAGATGAACTGAAGATAAAAGACATTAAATCTCTGAAGATCTGATTAAACAACTCCACAAACAGCATTACCAGCTTCACTTATTACTAACCAGACTGACTTTATTTCTGTCACACGTCTACAGAAGCTCTTACTGAGAATTAACAAAGATTTAAGCTACGTCCACACGAAGCCGGAGCTTACCCTAAACCGGTCTTTTTTTTTTCCTCGTCTCAAAAAATATCTGCGTCCACACAAAACCACTGAAACGACTCAAAATTATGTAGTATACATGCAAAGACGCAAAGACAGCGTTTTCAGATTTATCCACTCTGGGACCTGGTTTAAAAAACATAGCGGTTTCACCCTTCGAAAACGCCGGATCCGTGTGGACGAAACGCCTATCCGATACAAAATTTGTGCGTATTCACAAAAATGCACCTCCGTGTGGACGGGGCCTGAGATGCTGATGTCTTATTAAAAATTTTTTAGCTTAAGGTCACCATCATGGGGTTCCGTGTTTGGTTTTATCTGACTTTTGTCGAGTTGCTTCTTTATCATCAGTTGCTGGTGTTTTCAGAAATCATTTCTGCATTGATAAATCAGTCCAACATGTTTGTTTTAATAACAGGCAAATGACTGCATTAAAGTTATTTAACTGTTTTTTTTTTCTGTAATTGTTGACATAAGGAATTGAAGCATTATTGAAAAGTATAAAACTCAATCTATGTAAAAAATAAAATTTGTAACTCCGTTGTTGCATTTCAGATGCTGAATGTTGATGTCCGTCAGTTTATATATAAAACTGTTATTGTTAACTTTGTTTAAAACATGTTTTGTGTCATTTATACACTCACAGACATCAACATTCAGCATCAATGGTGACATGCCTCATGCCAGCATACAAAACACATTCATGGTTCCCAGCATGCATTGCGACATGAATAAATTATGTAGCTGAATTTCTTTTTATTGTCAGCATTGTTGAGGTTTGTATGATGCACGCTGATGTCTAAGTGTGTGGCATATAACTTTTTAAATAGTTTTGGACAATTTTATATAAATCACTTCAGTGTTAGAAATTATTTTTATCACATTGGTTGAGTTTATTACTTTAATTTTAAATAATGTTTAAATTCCAAAAGTAAGTAAAACTACAGATAAAGCAGTTGATTAAACCACTTTAATGCAGTCATCTGACCATTAAAACAGACATGTTGATCTGCTTGATCAGCACAGAAATGTTTTCCATAAACACCTGCAATTGCTGATAAAGAAGCAAATTAAAAGTCAACTCAACTAAAGCAAACACTGATCTCCATTGTGGTGACACAAACAAAACATTTTCTATAAGACAATAACATCTAAACCTCTTTTGTTTTCTGTAAAAACTTCTGTAGACGTGTGTGTGTGACGGACGTTATTATGAGTATATACTCGCAATGTTAACACGAGTTGGGAAATGCGCCGGCATGTTTTACTAGATTTTTTTCACATAGCAGCAAAATCAACTTAAAATACTCAATTTTTTGTCATAGAGTCAGAATATATCAATTAAAACTATAGAATGTCTTCTGGACATCTAGAACTCTAACATCAAGAAAACTGAACACATTTTATGTTCCCAGAACCAACACTGAATATTTAGAGAACATTCTTGTAACAAAATTATGTTAGCTGGGACAATGTCACAGCTAAGATTATATGATCTGTGCTGGTTAAGATGTTTTTTTCTCACCTCACGGCAGCATCAGGCTGATGGACTCTTATATTTTCGTACTGACATTCATTCTCCTCTTCACTCTTCGTCTCTTTCTTTCTGTGATATTGGACAGTTGCGTACTGGATCTCAGTATCTCTGGATTCAGGAGTTTTTCCTCTGAATCTCTCTGGATTCACACTGACATACGGAGCGCCATTGGCTGAATCCGGTTCATCATGGACTGAAGCTCTCTGTGATGCGTCAGAATGGAAATCATTCTGAAATACAAGAAAATAAGTAATTAAGACAAATCCCAAGGTGTAGATTCTTAGTCCCACCAGTCTGTCCAGTTACAATCTCACACACAGTTGAATTTACTTTGCTCTGTGTTCATATGGGAACAACTGGCAGGGTGTTAAAGTAACACTTGAGCAGTGTTAGAGTTAATTAGATATGTAAGTGATTGATTGAGTGATAATTGTTCAATTATTGAAGACACCTGATGATAAGGAGCAGAATCACTGAAGGAAAGAGAAACACAAGAACTGACTGCAGCCACAGCCTTAGATGAAATCAACTGAAAAGTCTTAAATCTCTCTTATTACTAACCACTAACTGACTTTATTTGTCTACAGTTCTTTTTGAGAATTAACAGAGGTTTAGATGTGGATTTTTATTGAAAATGTTTGGTCACCATTATGGTACTCAGTGTTTCATTGAGTTGGTCAGTTTGACTCTTTGCTTTTTATGTCAGTGTGTAGTCTTTGTAACAGTTTTTATACTTGTGTTGCAAAATAAGCCGTAAACAAAGATGTTAAGCTGATATATGTTTCATCATCAAAAAGAAAAATTACTAATTAACATCATTGTGATGAGCAGGGCAGGCGAGAGCCGTGAGGGATGCAGCGTGAGTGATAACGAGCATCAGCTGAGTGTTGCACCGGTCTTGAATCTCTCACGGAGGAGCTCCGGAAGCATAAAAGGAGGAGTGACGACAGTGAAGGACGAGAGAGGACCAGGCCTGGATTTTATTTTATGTTTTATTATGTTTGATATCCGTGAGGGTCTGCCGGCATTACTTTCGTTTTGTGCTTTGTTTATTTTATATTAAAGTTATGTTGAACGTTCGTCAGTTCCCGCCTCCTTCTTCCCGTACATATAAACTACGTTACACTGGTGCCGGGAGGAACCTGGGAGGAAGGAGGGACATGCTGTCGAAGAGCCCTCGCTGCTGAGGGGGATCGGGGTGCTGCGGATTCGGGCAGTGCGGGAGTGTGAAGACCACGAGTGGCTGCCCGAGGAGGTGGTGCTGGAGCAAGTATACATCGGGTGGGACGGAGAGCTCGCTGCCATGCTCCTGGGACGAGGTGGGGTGGCTGCCGTCCGAGAGGGAGCGGAGGAGTCGCCGCCGTGGGCCGGAGCCTGCTGCCGTCCGCATGAAGGGGAGGAGCAGGGAACGGTGAACTCGCCGCCGGCCGCCCTCAGCCAGAGGAGCCATCGCCGGCCACCAGGGGACGGAGGAGAATAGAGCCGTCTGCTGAGTGTCCAGTACCATCGCATGGCACAGCGAGAAAGAGCCTCTTGGCTGGCTGAGGACCGAGCGGCAGTGTGTCCGGGAACCGGAAAAAATATATTTTTTTCTTTCTTTTCCTTTTTCCTCTCTTCCCTCTCTCGTCTGTCGCTCCCTGTGCTTCCGTCTCCTTTTCTCTCGTCTTTTTCCTCCATTTTAACACCTGTTTGCCATCTGTTTGCCACCTGATGTCACCTGTTGGAGTTTGGGTTCCTTGCCGCTGTCGCCTTTGGCTTGCTTAGTTGGGGACACTTGACATTTGATATTCAACAGTGCTTCGGTCTGCCTGCTGTGCAGCCAAAATTATATACCAGTTATCACTGTAAAGCTGCTCTGACACAATCTGCACTGTAAAAAGCGCTATATAAATAAAGGTGACTTGACTTGACTTAAAAGGAGAGGATCAGGTCTAGATTTTATTTTATGTTTTATTATGTTTGTGTGGCATTACTTTCATTTTGTTCTTTGTTTATTTTATATTAAAGTTATGTTAAACATTCGCCGGTTCCTGCCTCCTTCTTCTCGTACATACAAACTGCGTTACAGTCATCACTGACCTAAAATGGTTATTTGTTATTAATAAAAGCTCGCCAACAATATGCTTTCTTGCCTGAGATCAAACATCCTGAATTTAGATTTTTAAATACATTGTGAGAGAAAATAAATTACACAAACACACACAAACATCAAGAATGAGATAATGGCTGATCGATTGATTTTCTGCTTCTGTAAAGTCGTGTGTCTGAATGATTTACCTGTTTCACTGTGAGATCTTCAGTTTTATCACTCCTTCGTTTCTTTCTGTTATAATGACAGACATTAACAGCATATCAATGACTACTAATTTAAGAATTCTATTTTTAAGGATTACTTATAACCAAACACATTTTTTTATTATTATTATTTATTTTTTACTATTGAGCTCACATTATTAACAAGATGATGATGATGATGATGATGAAGAATAATCCTCCAGATGTCGCTGCGATCACAGTCAAATTCTTACCAGCACCATGATGAACTGAAAGAGGAAGATCATCATGATTAACTCTCCAAACTGATGAATGATGTGAAGATAAAGGAGTGTGTTAATAAAAGCTTCACCTGTGACAGTTACAGCGTCTGATCTCTGAGATCCATGTTGATTGTGAGCCTGACAGTAGAAGCGTCCACTCTGTAGTGCACTGAAACTCTGTCCAGATCCAACAGCTGAGCTTTCATTCTCCTTAAACCAGCTGAAGTTCAGAGCAGGAGGGTTTGAATCACTGCTGCAGATCAGAGTCACTGAATCTCCTGACACTATTTCACCAGATCCATTTATCAACACTGAGACGTTCCTGGGAGGATCTAAAACAATATGTAAATTAATGTTTTGCGATTGTTAATCTATTAATTTGTTTATTTGGTTACCACAGTTACTGAACCATTTTTAACTCACACATGACATTTAAAGTCACATTATCAGAGTATTTCTCTCCATGTTCATTGATGGATCTGCACTTGTATTCTCCACTGTCATCAGAGCTGATCTTTGAGATGTTGTAGATTCTTCCAGATCCTACAAACGTTCCTCCTTTAAACCAGCTGAAGTTCAGAGCAGGAGGGTTTGAATCACTGCTGCAGATCAGAGTCACTGAATCTCCTGACACTATTTCACCAGATCCATTTATGGACACTGAGACACTCTTTGGAGGATCTAAAACAAACAAACAAAATAAAAAACATACTGTAGATGAATTTTGACATCACATCCCCTGTTAAACAAACTACAGCTCGTACAAACTGCAGCAGCTAGAGTTCTTACTAGAACTAGGAAGTATGACCATATTAGTTCTGTCAACACTGCATTGGCTCCCTTTTAAACATTGTATATATTTTAAAATCTTGCTACTTCCCTATAATGGTTTAGCTCCCCAGTACCTGAGCGAGCTCTTAAAGCATTATAGTCCTTCACGTCTATTCCAATCTCATTATTCTGGCCAGTTGATAATACCTATGTAACCTTCTGACTATAAGTAACGGCAACCCCGACTACGCCACCTAGGCGATCTACCCAGGAATAAAATAGTTATACCAAAAAAAAGAAATTCAACCAAAAGGAGTTACAATAAAATGAAGGACCCTGCCGGTTCGGTAGGAATTAAAGACAGAGACGTGACTTTCTACAAATATAACATTAATTTATTTCACAAATCAACAACTATAAAATCTTCTTAAAAATGAGAATCTCTTCAGCAGTTGACCAGTTATTTACTCAGTTATTGTGGAACTAGTATGAGTTTCACAGAAGGGACACAAACCACAGCAATCAGTGCATCACAATCATTAAAAATAAGTGAAAACAAAATACAAAAACAAACCCCAAAAAAAGAAAAGAAAATTCTCCCCCCTTCCGTTAAATCTCAATATTACAGCTCCTCGAATAATGCAAATAAACACATGGCAAACACTACTGATACAAACAAAATAAGAGAAGTAAAAAAAAGGATACAATAAATGCAAAAAAATAAATCACAATTAATATTGCACAATAACTCGAACTGCTTCACAGAAGGAGAAGAATACAAAGCAGGTTAGTTTAATATACTTGCAAGGAGGACGAAAGCTTTCAACACTGGTTCCAACTGGTCATACAGATAAATTGGGCAGAATAATCTTTAAAAACAGTTCAAATAAACGGCGCAAGACCACGACGTCTACAGCCAGTTGTATCCTCGATGAAAAACGGGAACATGGAACGGTTATATGAAAACCAGTGGAAACGCGTATATCAAACAGATATAAAAATATATAGAAGCAGGTGTATCAAACGTCTCTCAAACAAGTTCATCAAACAAGTACATTCTAACAGGTATTTCAAACAGTTATAAACAGCAGCTATAAACAGCAGCTATAAACAGCAGCTAGCGCTCAGGCCGCACCTGAAAAACAAAAACAAAAAATAAAATTTCAAATAATTTCCCCCTTCCAGAAAAAGAACCCCTGAGAAAAATATCTTACCTCCCAAGCGGGACTCAGACTACAGTAACCTTGTTACCTGCGTTCGATTGCCACCTCACGCACACACATCCCTGATGACAAACGTGTATTTAGGCTAAAATCTAAAACTATGAGAAAGGCAACCAAATGAGCGACTTACCAGGGAAAAGCAACAGGAAATAAGCCACAAGACCTTTTCTGCCTACGACACACAAAGGGAAAATCACAGCGCTATACTTGGACATGCTTTTTATAAAGCCACCAACATGCGTCCCTGATTACACCGCACAGGTGTGTTCCATAACAGAACGCAGCTCCAGCTCAGGGGACACGCCCACTACGGTGAAGTATACACCATTAAAGAAAAATAAAAGAAAGCTCAACCTGTCACACCTAGAATATCAAAATATTCTAGGTATTATAAACAGGCAGTAGATCCTTTTCCTATGTAGCACCTAAACTCTGGAACAATCTTCCTATCACTGTTTGGGAAGCAGACACACTCTGTCAGTTTAAGTCTAGACTAAAAACACATCTGTTTAAAATTGCGTACACATAACACATTATCCACTTCTATAATTCAATTCATGTAAATTGTTAGGCTGCATAGTTTTGGTCAGCCGGACCTGGGAGCACTTCCCATAACACCTGATGCACTCGCTAACATCATTAGAAGAATGGCGTCTACACTAATATTAGTCTCTCTCTTAAGCCGAGTTCAGACTGCACGATTTTAGCCCTGATTTTGGCTCGCCGACAGGTTTTGAAAAATCGCCGACAAATGCCCGAAATCACAGGCAAATCGGTGCTCGTTCACGCGAGTGACAATCACGCAGTGTGAATGAGCAAAGACGCGATCTGGGAGAATCGCTGACGAGTCGCCGACGCCCGTGAGATATTTGGCATGCTAAATATCTGGACCTGTCGGCGATTCAAAATCCTGCTGTGTGAAAAGTGTTCTGACTGAAAACTACATCGGCGATGACCGACAGCCAATGAGAGAGCAAGATACAGAGCAGCGGGGAGTTCGGGGAGGAGTTATAGACCACAATATCAGCAAGCATGGCTTCTTTTTAGATAAACATTACAATTCTATCAAACAGAAACAAAGCACAAACATTTGCTTGACCATCCGCAACAGCAGCACATTGAAAAGTTATTTATTTACCTCCAACTCTCGTTGCAGAACACACAATCCACAGTCTCCCCAAACATTTCCTCCTCCATATTCTTCTTTTCTTTTTCTTGTTTTCGCTGCAAATCAGCGCACAGGCAACTCGTATTGCAAGCTTCTTGCGGGCTACCGTTTTTAATAATAATAACAATAATAATAACTCCGGTCTTGCACGCGTGATATCGCGTTGTTTCCTTGTCACATCTCGCGTGTGTTTGGTTGTGAAACGTAGTTTGCGTGCCAGACAGAGTTGTCGGCGATTCTTCCTATTGTAAAGTCATGCAGTGTGAAACCTTCTGTCGCCGATCCATCGTGCAGTTTGAACACAGCAGCGACTGAATGCTGGCCAAGATAGTCATGCAGTGTGAAAAGAACAGTGACCCGACTGCTTTGAAAATCGTGCAGTCTGAACTCGGCATTAGGGCTGGGCGATATATCACATGGGATTGTCACGCGCATTTCGTCAGTAAAGCTGATTGAAATTACTAGTTAAATTTCAATATTTTTATGTGAAGATCGATCCTCTCGATACAACGTCAGTATCACATTCACAAAGAACTTATTTCCGCACTTATACCCGTGTGTCTTAATCTCTGAGGCAAACATGTTACTGACAGACAGGATACAAAACAGGAAGTCAGACGAAGTTAGCAATGCGCAAGCGTCCTACATAGGTATCGCACATCGCGGTGATGAGCGTGGATCATGATATGATCATGACGTGCGGCCTATCCTCGGTCGGCAGCTCTCTCGCTTCACTCGATGGTGAACGGCGCACAGGAAGTGTAATCATATACTGCAATGCTAGCCAAAGGATGTGGGGAAAGACATTAACAAAGCTACTTCAGGAAGTGAAAAATGGATGCTGTGTTAACTACATTATTATTTTTTTTTTTTTTTTTACGTGTTAAACAGCAAAAAAGTAATCGCAGCAATTAATGCATTACTTTTGACATACTTAACAAAAACATAAACAATCTAAATTTGCAGACTTATGAACCACCCTTCATTACTAGGCCTACCTGATGGACTGATGGAGATGACAGGATTCACTGGAGGATCTACTGGTGGAAATTGTATGTATATCAGTTGTGAGCAGTGACTTTTTTAAAGGGGGGGTGTAATGCTATTTCATGCATTCTGACTTATTAACACTGTTGAAGAGTTGGATTCTCATGCTAAACATGGCCAAAGTTTCAAAACACGAGTTGGACGTATGACTACTAAATGACTACTTCCGGTTTCGGAGAGTTTTTTTCAAGTATGGCCCTTTATCACGTAATAAAGAGCAGGATTCCTTGTATAGGCACTTCT
This sequence comes from Ancherythroculter nigrocauda, assembly GCA_036281575.1. Classification (NCBI taxonomy): domain Eukaryota; kingdom Metazoa; phylum Chordata; class Actinopteri; order Cypriniformes; family Xenocyprididae; genus Ancherythroculter; species Ancherythroculter nigrocauda. The sequence continues at coordinate 9,676,900 of VTFQ01000003.1, forward strand.
CTCTGATAAGCGTACGCTCACACATCTCCCATAGCAAGAGCAAGATCACAGCCATCAACGCATTTCGTTCGGGATATGAAAGCTGAGAGATTTTTCAACAACGGCTGCGTCCCAATTCAGGGGCTGCACCCTATGAAGGCTGCATACATCATTGAGGCAGTCTCATTTAAGAAAAATTTGATTGCAATGTAAGATAGAAAGTACAGTATTTTACACCTCACATTGAATATCAGTCAATTTTATTACGGTTACAGTTCTTAAATATGTCATACTTGATGAAGTATTCAGCCTTCAAATGCGACCTCTGGAGGACACAGCCTCCGAAATGAGATGCAGCTCCTGTCACTGAAGGAGTGTGTCTTTGGTTATGAGGGAAAGATTACCCTTTTCAGCTTCCCAAAGAACCCAGCATTAAGGGAACAGAGGATGAAGTTTGTTTTTCCGGGGCAGCAATGGAGTTGTGCACGTATGTTTGATTGTTCCTGGGATTTCGGTGATGGATGCTTTGTAAACAAGTCCCAGTTCTGTGCTGGATTTGCAGATCGGTGGTGGTGAGTAAAGCTGCATCAGATGTCTGTGTTTTTTTGGCAGTCGGCGCGCAAGTGCATATAATGTAAACAACATGAACGCTTTTGTTCCCTTTGTATTTATAATGATGTCGCAGAAGCTGCGTGCGCTCGTGACTCTTTAGCTCCGCCCACAGTACTGATGGAAGATACGCCTCCAGGGTCTCTGCCAATGCAGTTACGTTGAATGTGTTTATAGCTAATATGCGAGACGCTCGCGTTCTTAGTGTTAGTTTACTCGTTTGCTTGCTCATGACAAATAGCAACAAAGCAAAAAGTATTTCTAATATGTTGGACCTTTTATTGAGAATAGTCTATATCTACCTGTTGAGACGTGCCTTCACAAACACCTGTAAGAGCTTTTGTGATGTTTGAGTCGACGGAGGCGCGACAGGCGAAAGGTGCGTTTGCAAAAAATGCTGTATTTATATCATCTGCTAGGTGCCGCTAGTGTCACACAAACAACATACTTCACCTTTACAGTTTAGGACACAGATTTAAATAAGACACGACAAATAAAAAACACCATGGCGTCAATTTAAATGTATGCCAGAAGTGTTTTTTAAACTAATAATTAAAAAATAAAGTATTAGCAGCCTATTATATAAAAAAAAATGTAATTAGAATAAATATCAGTATTCTTTAAAAAATAAATTGAAATTGTGCAAACTGATGACTTTAACATACGCACAGACTATCGATTAACATCCTCTGATAGTTACAGTAGGACTGTCTTAAGTTTTGACAAGTTTTCATTAAAATATTCTCTATAGAGAAAATGAAATACTATGAAAATAGTTTTAGTTATGAATTTGGTTAAATCTAAATAGTTTTGTATCAAATACAATGTGAGATCCGCTCACAGCTTATCCTGCTAATGAAAAATGCAAACCAATGAGAATGTGTGACAATGACGCGCAAAAGCTGCTGTAGATCAGCTCAGTCGGAAGTCTCAGTAACTGGTAAACTTAGAGAAAATTACCGTTGTATGGCAAATAAATAAATTATGGACAGTTACATACGTATTTCCAAACATGTAGGCTTTATGGTACACCTTAAACAAGGGATTTAATAGTAATTTATAATTTATAATTTAGTTGCTGAGTCCACAAATGGCTTATGTAGAGCATTCACAGCTTATATGGACCGCACGCCACTGATATATACCAAAAATATTTCCACCTGACACCTGTAGATACGTATATTATATATTAGTTATATGCATTTTTATTGATTGGCAAAGCACTGCATTTGTAAAGAATGTCCTTCTCAGCCTTAGAAATGATCTGTTGTGTTTTAGAGACACGTGATCTGAATCTGTTTTTTTTTTTTCAGACCCCCAAATCCTACTGATCAATTATCAGAGATATGTAGTCCTTCCCTGCTAGTTTTTCAAAGACAGCTTTAAAGAGAAAACTGAATCTGTACTCACACATGACATTGATCTGAACAGCAGGAGAGATGTGATTGTGTCCGTGTACAGCACAGCTATATCTGCCTGCATCCTCTCTTCTGACTGACTGCAGCAGGAGTTCATTGTTTCTGTCTCTTCTCTCAGTTAATGGCTGTGAGTTTCTGTACCAGATGAATGTTGCTCTGTCATTCAGAGTGCAGCTGCTTTTACATGTCAGACGGACTGAATCTCCCTCTGTCACTCTCTCAGGAGACTCCACCTGAAGATCTGAACACAACACACACATTATATCTAGTGCTGCTGTCATACACTGATTATTATTCAACATAATGCACAGAAGAAGAGAGAAACCTCATGAAAGTCACCTGTGACAGTAAGAGTCACTCCTGGATCACCAGTCCATCTTCCTCCTGTTATATTAGTGATGAATCTGAAATAGTACATGTGTGAATCCTTCAGTGTCACATGACTCAGTCTCATGGTGCAGATCTTCTGTTTATCTCTCAGATACTGAAGCCTCTGACTGTATTCAGGGTCCTTAGACAGATCTGGAGGCTCTACATTATTTATTACTTTTGTTTTGCTCCAGAACACTTTCATGATCTGATATCCAGTAGGGTATGTATAAGTGCAGTTCATTATCACTGATGAGTCCTTTAGTGCACAGATGTATGAAGGACTGTATCTCACACCCCAACCAGCACTAGAAACCCCTGAAACACAGAATTCATCAAGATGAAAATGTTCTTATATCAGTTACTGGACCATGAAAACATGACTATTTGAAAACAGTGATACAGAAAATACTATCTAAAATACTATCTTTTTTCTCACTATTGAGTGATAAATGATCTCAGTGTGATTAACTTCATCTTTATGGAGGGTGTTTCAGTGAAGCAGAAATAAATGAGACAGAGGAGTGAAGCGAGAAACAAGAAATCAGCCAAGAACATCATGATGTTACGTCATGTAGTGTAGTGACAGGCACGAGGACGAAGGAGAATACGAATAATGATCTTTAATGACAAAACAGGCAGAAAACTCACTATAACACAGGAAACATTAACGAGAACAGACAAGGACTAAAGGAGAACACACGGACTAAATACATGTATCAAACAAAGGAACTAATGAGGGAGTAAATGAACACAGGTGGAAACTAATTACATGATTAACAGACTGACAGACAGAAGCTGTGTCCAAATTCAGGGTCAAAGTGTGTGAAAGGGACGGGGCTTTGGAGTGGAGGAAGGTCTAACTGAGGTTTGGGGTTGCCAGGTCTGTCAGTCTAATGACTTCATTATTTAATTAACTGCAACACTTGTAAAAACTATCACTGTTCACACAGTAGAGTGGACCGCAGGAGACACCGAGCAGCGTTAATTTAACACCGGGGATTTTGCTATGTACAGTTCAAGTTCACTTGTGCATTAGTGAAAATGTAATTTGTAATATTATGTTTTATAAATATATGATTAATCTCATATAGGATGTGTTTGGTTGAGTTAATTAACTCTCTAGCAAAGCGCTTCAGTTTCCAGGTGTTCATTAACTCTTCAGCTTCAAATGGCAATGTTAGATTTATTTTTATTTTTTCAAAAACATTGATGCATTTTTAATAATAACTACCACTTATTTTTTTCTTATTATTTTCATCAACAATATGGTTTAATTAAAATCATGTCATTATCGTCCATGCGGAGGCTATTTCCTTTTATTTATCCATGATGAAACATGCCTTTTGATTCTTTATACACAAATGTTGTCCAGTGACTTGTTTGCATTATTTAGGCATTATTTTATTTATTTGATAGTCAATAGATTTTTTTCTTTGATAAAGAAAGTTGGCCAAAGAAGTGTAAAATTAATTTAAAACTTGCACTGGTTCAAACTGTACACTATATATTTAATTTATGTTGCTTGGGACATGGCTTTTAATGGAGAGACTTTGTTTTTGTAATCAGGCTTTCAAATATTATATAAAAATTTGGATTTTGATTCATCAGCCAATATATCAGCTATCGGCTTTCAAATTTAACAAATGATTGTTTATTGGTATCTGACAAAATTGTCATATCGGTGCATTCCTACTTTTAGTTCATATCTATCAGCTCTGAGCTCATTTATATGCAGCTGAACTCCTTTGACACAATAAAGATTTAACATCTACACGTTCACTTCCGAGAACATGAGCCCAAAATATTCAAAACCTGGTGATTTTTGTCCAATCAAATGCTCTGAACAATGAGAAAGTCCCTCCCCTAAACCACCTGACACTGACGAGCAAGTAGCAAAAGACTATTGGACATTTCTAAAAGGGACAAGCCCACTGACATGCCTCACCCTAACTTCCTGTTTCAAAGTGAAATATGTGAATACAGGACAGGAGAAAGAGCTCATCATCCACTCATGAGGCCTTAAATAAAACATCAGAGTGTTTCTAATGTGAATGAAACAGAGACTCACTGTGAATCATGAGCAGAAAGATCAGAGGAAGAGCAGGAGCCATTCTGACCAACATCATCATCAAATATATCTATAATACAGCATAAATCATCACTCATATACTCATAAACAGTGTCTGTTCATCACTCTAAACAGCTCTTAGTGTTAGTAAGATCTTTGCTCATCTGAAGATTATTAATGCTCAACATCAGTGTGTGTAAATGAACTGATCATTAGATGTACAGAAGATATTTCTCATGTCAGGAATCATGTGTTATATGAGCTTCATCTATAGAAATAATCATCAGTTTTTATTGAAGTATGAATGTGTTTGTCTTACCGTGTTGAAGCTCATCAGATCAACAGCAACCAAATGACTGACTGTTTTAACACATGCACTTTAGCTTCACAGTGAAGGACTTTCTGTGGTTAACACTGTTTTTACACAGTTGCAGAAATATCAGTGTCCCTCCCTCAACAAGAGAACAACATCACTGAACATAATCTAAACAAAAAGAATGGTCTTTTTTTAGGTTAACTTAAATATATTCAATACACACTGCTCAAAAAAATCAAAGGAACACTTTGAAAACATCAGATCTCAATGGGGAAAAACATCTATACTGATATGGACTGGGTAATGTGTTAGGAATAAAAGTATGCCACATCGTTTTGATGGAAATGAAAATGATCAATCAACAGAGAAACAAATTCAAAGACACCCTGAAAATCAAAGTGAGGAAATGATGCAACAGGCTAGTCCATTTTACTGAAATTTCATGGCAGCAACTAAAAATGGTACTCAGTAGTTTGTATGGCCCCCATGTGCTTGTATGCATGTCTGACAACATCGGGACCTGCTCCTAATGAGACAACGGATGGTGTCCTGGGGTATTTCCTCCCAGATCTGGACCACTGAGCTCCTGGACAGTCTGAGGTGCAACCTGGCATCGTCGGATGGACCAAAACATAATGTCCCAGAGGAGCTGTATTGGATTTAGGTCAGGCGAGTGTGAGGGCCTTTCAATGGTATCAATTCCTTCATCCTCCAGGAACTGCCTGCATACTCTCGCCACATGAGGCCGGATATTGTCGTGCACCAGGAGGAACCCAGGACCCACTGCACCAGCGTAGGGTCTGACAATGGGTCCAAGGATTTCATCCCGATACCTAATGGTAGTCAGGGTGCCATTGTCTAGCCTGTAGAGGTCTGAGCGTCCCTCCATGGATACGCCTCCCCAGACCATCATTGACCCACCACCAATGTTACAGGCAGCATAACGTTCCCCACGGCTTCTCCAGACCCTTTCACATCTGTCACGTGTGCTCAGGAACAGAAAGCTCTCAGATTTCATGAAAAATATCTTAATTTGTGTTCCGAAGATGAATGAAGGTCTTGCGGTGAGTAATTAATGACAGAATTTTCATTTTTGGGTGAACTAACCCTTTAAAGGTTCTTCATGGAAACATCAGTGCCAACAATGAACCTTTATTTTTAAGAGTGTAAAGAGTATCACACGTCCTGATATTGCTGAGTTAGATGCGTTCCTGGGTTCCTAGTCTGAAAATTTAGTCTTATCCCTATTCCTACCCCTAAACCTAACCCTACCCATAAGTTATCCCAAAAATCAGAGGGAAATGATAGATGAATAACACTGATGTAGAAGCACCAATTCATGATTTTAAGCCTAAACTTGACATAATCTGTAAACTTGTCCCTCAAATCTGATTGGTTGATTTGAATGTTGTTCCAGGATCAACAAAAATGTTGACCCAGGAACATGTTGAACTCAGCAATATCAGCTTATGTATCAAGACACCACTGGTTTCCACCTGCTCTCATTCTTGCCTCCACTCCTCCTATTGCTGCTGTTAGCACTGTGAAAGATTTGATGTTTAAAGTGCTGGTCTCAGCATTGAAGGAAGGTAGACAGAAGGTCTTTTGTCCTCTGTTGAAGCTGTAGTCTATACTATAACATCTGTTTCTCTTTATGTATTGGAACAGTTTCCATTATGAGGGTCCTATGGCCAAATGGGGAGACAGGGAATGGTCCCTGCCTTTTGTATTGCAAGTATGGAAGAGGGTCTTCTTGGATCTTCAGGAAGGCAGGGGTACTTGGCCGGAAGTTGACCATATTTAGACTTGTTTTTCTATATGTATCACATTCCTATCCCATGAGCTATATGATGCATTCTCTCTCTCATTAGTTAAATCTATACTACACCCCTTGTACTCTTTCTATATAATCTCTGACCCAGCTAAATAAAAATGAGACTTTATATTCTCCCTCAGCACTGAGATTGTTCATTCAATTGCCAATTAAGAGGACTGGGATGAGGCACGCCTCGGGATTGATAATCTAACACACTGACAGCATTATTTTGTCTGCCTAGAAAAGGAAAACCCAGAGCAGGAGCAACAACAACTGCTCCTGCAGATACAGCTCCTCCTAATACTTCTATCAGACCTATACTGTGTTCATATTATTATTTCTCTCAGTCCTCTAGAGTGTGGTAATGTCTCCTAATCTGTAAAATTTGGTCCATCTTCTGGTCGATCAGGGACTGGAGATCACATCTTCATCATTCAAAGGTTCAGAGTCATTCTGACCGACATCTTCATAAAATATCACAAGCACTTTTCGCCTTACAGTGAAGAACTCTGTGTGGTTAACACTGTTTTTAAAAGCCAGTGATGGAAGTGTCCCTCTCTCAACAAGAACCTTACTGAAACTAAAGACAAATAATGTTTGTTTTTGTTTTTTTATGTTGAAGAATGAAGATGAATGATTGTGATTTACAGGTGATGCTCATCAAGGTTGATGTCAGTAGCAGGAGATGGTGACCTCTGGTGGTAGTTTGAGGAATTGTTAGGGATGGGCAATAACAAACGTTTTAAATTCGATGATACAGATACTTGTTGTTACTGTTTTAACAATACAAATGTCAATACCAATTATGACTTTAATGGGTATGTGATTTTTCAAAATATAATTTATTTTAAAAAAAAAAAAATATCATTACACTTAAAGGCAAATCACATGAACATCCACATACTGGCCATTAATAAACAATTTATTGCAAAAAAATATGAGCACATTTAAAAAAAAAAATACACCAGATGTAAAAATAATGTGAAGAATAGTATGATTAGATAATGACAAAATATTTTTTATAACAGATAAACTAAAAATTTCTAAAATAAAATACCAACAACATAAAACGTGCATATTTGCACTTTCATAAAGATTTCTTAATCAGACCGTAATTTTCCCAGACCAAGTTCTATTTTCTACAAATTCAACTGTCTTTCTTTAGGCTTCAGTGTAATGAGGAAATGAACTTCAGTGTGTGTGTGTGTGTGTGAGACTGTGGCTGCGTCCCAATTCAGAGGCTGCTTCCTAAGAAGGGAGCGTTCGAAGGCTGATTGTGTCCATCGTGGTGTGATGAATTAGGACACAGCCCTAGTCTGTGGCTGTACGCTCACTTCTCATAGTCATGTGACACAGGCCAGCTAAATATGTGTTTTGGAGCAAACATTTAAAAAGTACTGAAAACATGTGAAAGTGATACAGAAACCCATATTTGGTAATTAATATAATTTTTAATATAGATATTTTTAATGGAATCAATACTAAATAAGCTTGTGAGTATGGATATATGCAGTATTAATGTGCCCATAAGGTTTGTACAAGCACATATTAGACAATCACAAATAAAACTGATCACTTAAAGGAAAAGTTACAGGAACACAAAAGACAGTAACTGAAGCTGATAATATTGAGCACTTTGAGAGCAAAAAATGATACATTTTCCTTTGTGAATGTGCACAATTATGATTTTGTTCAGTGTTTCAGGGTAAAATGATCAATTATGATTTAAAAACAGGAAAATGTTGTAAAATGAGAAAAAACTGAACATCATTTGAGGTGTTTTGCTCTGCTGACTTAAACTTAACATTATCTATTTACACAATGACAATTCACCATTGTTTAACTTTCATTTCATTCCTCTGTTACATCATGTTTCTTCAAATATACAGAAATGAAACACTTGTGTGACTCATCACTGATGATCCTGTCAATCATATGTGGCTCCGCCCACAGAGCTCAGGATTGGTTCCTTCATGCTCCGCCTCTTACTGCAGCATCTTCCTGTTGATCTGAACAAACAATAAGATGAAGAAAGACTGACTGAAGTTCATCAACAACATTATAAACCTTTCACAAGATCCACAAATCAATCACACTAGAGCTGAAGAGAGTTTGATGGATGATATTGAGAAGAGCTGCAGGTTCAGACACTCACTGATGGATTCTCATGTTTAGAAAAGCTCTGAGGATCAAGAGTCCTGCAGGAGTCTTCAGGAGCTCTGGGATGAACCGTCTGTGTGAAAGAGAGAGAGATCGGTCATGTGATCGTCTGTGATGGATCATCTGACTATGACGTCTCACTTACTGTGAGTGTGTCGTACAGGTCAGAGGTCGTGGACTTGAGCTCAAGAGCTGTATATGTGTCTTCATTGGGATCAGAGATCTACAGGAGAGACAGAAGGACACAAACATTGTGAGATCATGTTTTAAATCTGATAGTCTAACTGAACTGACTGTAATGTTTAGAGGATCTTGATGGAAATCAGTTTACTGGATCTAGACCTGAATAATCAAATGTTTGGACTCGAGACTCGTGTCTTTACTCTTAATATCTCTGAACGGCTCATAATGGCTGAAGGAAACATCTCTGCCTGCAGGAAAACACTGTAAATAATTGTGATCATCTCACCTCCTTCACAGCAGATCTTCTTTTCATTCTTCTAGTAAGACTGTCAGAAGAAAGACGAATAAACAGCACATTTAGAGATGTGTGAGTGTGTACACTTAAACCAGTGGAGTCCAAACTCTGTCCTGGAGGGTCACGATCTTACAGAGTTCAGCTGCAACTTGACTCAACACTCCTGCCTGAAAGTTTCTATAAGAACTTGATTAGATGTTCAGTGTGATTGGGGATCCTCCAGGAGCAGGATTGGACACCACCAACTTAACTTGAGTGTAATAAAGTAACACTTCATACTTAGAAAGTACATTTTTTAAAGGAACATCTTACCAAATGTACATGATGAAAGCACCTGATGCTCCACCGAGTAAAACACCAACACCAGCAGCAACACCAGCAGTGACAGCAACAGATGAGAAACATCTGACAGCTGAAATACAGAAAAAAAAACACACTAAAGTTTAACAGGACTAGATAAGACAACATATAATGACAAATAAGAAAGTAAACAGGTTTATGTGGTTAAAATACAGAATATGATTCATAAAACTCACACATGATGTTTAAAGTCACAGCATCAGAGTATTTCTCTCCATGTTCATTGATGGATCTGCACTTGTATTCTCCACTGTCATCAGAGCTGATCTTTGAGATGTTGAAGATTCTTCCAGATCCTACAAACGTTCCTCCTTTAAACCAGCTGAAGTTCAGAGCAGGAGGGTTTGAATCACTGCTGCAGATCAGAGTCACTGAATCTCCTGACACTATTTCACCAGATGGACTGATGGACACTGAGACGTTCTTTGGAGGATCTAAAACAGAAAACAATATACATTTGACATCACAGACTTTGTTTATAGGATTTAACATCAAAGTTACTGAACCATTATTAACTCACACATGACATTTAAAGTCACAGCATCAGAGTATTTCTCTCCATGTTCATTGATGGATCTGCACTTGTATTCTCCACTGTCATCAGAGCTGATCTTTGAGATGTTGAAGATTCTTCCAGATCCTACAAACGTTCCTCCTTTAAACCAGCTGATTTCTGCAGGAGGGTTTGAATCACTGCTGCAGATCAGAGTCACTGAATCTCCTGACACTATTTCACCAGATGGACTGATGGACACTGAGACGCTCCTGGGAGGGTCTAACACACAAACACTGAAATTATTAACAATCAAAATACATTTGAGATGACAGACTAGGTAGTATTTACTACGGAAGTCCTGAACCGCATGGTGAAAAAAAAAAAAAAAAAACTTGGTGGGGAGGAAAAAAACCCCCGAAAACGTATCTTGTTATTTCGACATATTAAGTAGTTATTTCGAGATATTAAGTCGTTATTATGACTTATCTCATTATTTCAAGATATTAAGACGTTTTTTTCAACATATATCATTATTTCAAGATATTAAGTCGTTATTTCGAGATATTAAGTTGTTATTTCAACATAAGTCGTTATTACAACATAATATCTCGTCATTTCAAGATATTAAGTAATTTTTTCAACATGATAATATCTCGTTATTTCAAGATATGAAGTCATTTCGACATAAGTTGGTATTATGACATAAGTCGTTACTTCATCATGATAATATCTCGTTATTTCAAGATATTAAGTCGTTATTTCGAGATATTAAGTCATTATTTCAACATAATAATATCTCGTTATTTCAAGATATGAAGTCGTTATTTCGACAGAAGTCGTTATTATGACACAAGTCGTTATTTCAACATAATATCTTGTTATTTCAACATAATAACTCTTTATTTCAGGATATAAAGTCGCTACTTCGACATAAGTCGTTATTTCAACATAATATCTCGTTATTTCAAGATATTAAGTCGTTATTTCGAGATATTAAGTTGTTATTTCAACATAATAAGTCATTATTACGACATAATATCTCGTTAATTCAAGATATGAAGTTGTTATTTCGACATAAGTCGTTATTATGACATAAGTCGTTACTTCAACATAATATCTCGTTATTTCAACATAATAACTCGTTATTGTATATCAAGTATGATAAATGATGCTATCTACTCAACGTCTTCAGTGGCGCAACAGTAACGTGCAGGATAGCAATACCAGCTTTTACTGTGATCGCCGCGGTTTCAAATCCGCCTTTTGCCGAGTTCGCTCTTCTCTATTTTCACATCACATATCAGAAAGGCATTAGAATGTGTCAAAAGCATTTGTTAAAAAACGACTCAAATTGGCTAAATTCAGTGTGTGAGTTTAGGGACAACACTCATTGTGTTAATTTTGACACATTCATTGAGTGATGATTTTAACACAGTAAATGTGTCAGGAAGGTGATGTAATGTTAATAAGCAGAATCACCAAAGATAATCACAATTTTTAAGTTACCATCGTGGAGATCAGGGTTTGCTTTAGTTAAGCTCTTGACCCTTGACCTTTAAAAATAAAATTTTATTTGGGCTGTTTTTACTAAGTTATAACAGCCAGACAAACAAACAGAAAAGATGATCAGGTGTTGGCTATGTTTTCACATAATCATTATTTGACTTGAATCACTGAACTCATTTAGAGCCCAATCTCTGAGTTAGATTTACATTATTGATTACAGCAGCACTGTGATTCTACAGCAGAAGATCAGCTTTATCAAAATAATCTGAAGGATTTATCAAAAGTTGTTCAGATAGATAGATAGATAGATAGATATAAAAGTAATTCATTTAGAGACACAGACATCAAGAATCAGCCTGTGAATCTCAACAGTGGTGAGAATAATAAACCATGTTGCAGTGCATTCTGGGAGCCACCAATCAAAATTCATCCATGGCTCCCATCATGCATTGCTGCATGAATAAATTATGAGCTGAATTATTTTAGTAATTTCCTTTAATCTCATATTTTGTTTTGTTCTGTTTATGCGACTTTTTAGTAGCTTGTTTTCTAATGTTCAGAGTTGATCTGTTGATCAGAATATGTTGCTTGTCACCGTTGAGGTTCATACACTGATACTTGATGTCTGTGTGTGCCTAAAAGAAAGGTTTTTTTTTTTTTTTTTTTTGCTCAGAACAGCTTTTGATAAATCCTTCAGATTATATTGATAAAGCTGATCTTCTGCTGTAGAATCACAGTGCTGCTGTAATCAATAATGTAAATCTAACTCAGAGATTGGGCTCTAAATGAGTTCAGTGATTCAGGTCAAATAATGATTATGTGAAAACATAACCAACACCACCTGATCATCTTTTCCATTTGTTTGTCTGGTTGTTATGACTCAGTTACAGCAGCCCAAAATAATTTTAAATAATAAAGTAAACAGGTGCATGTGGTTAAAATACAGAATATGATTCATAAAACTCACACATGACATTTAAAGTCACAGCATCAGAGTATTTCTCTCCATGTTCATTGATGGATCTGCACTTGTATTCTCCACTGTCATCAGAGCTGATCTTTGAGATGTTGAAGATTCTTCCAGATCCTACAAACGTTCTTCCTTTAAACCAGCTGATTTCTGCAGGAGGGTTTGAATCACTGCTGCAGATCAGAGTCACTGAATCTCCTGACACTATTTCACCAGATGGACTGATGGACACTGAGACGCTCCTGGTAGGGTCTAACACACAAACACTGAAATTATTAACAATCAAAATACATTTGAGATGACAGACTACATTCAGAGGATTTAATGCCACAGTTACTGAACCATCATTAACTCACACATGACATTTAAAGTCACAGCATCAGAGTATTTCTCTCCATGTTTATTGATGGATCTGATGTTAACAAGCAGAATCAAAGGAGGAAATCACAATTTTTAAGTTACCACTGTGGAGATGAGTGTTTGCTTTAGTTAAGCTCTTGACCCATGACCTTTAAAAATAAAATTTTATTTGAGCCGTTTTTACTAAGTTATAACAGCTAGACAAACAAAGAGAAAATATGATCAGGTGGTGGAGTTCAGGTCAAATAATGATTATGTGAAAACATAACCAACACCACCTGATCATCTTTTCTCTGTGTTTGTCTGGCTGTTATGAGTTAGTTACAGCAGCCCAAACAAAATCTAAGATTAAAAAGTCAAGGGTCAAGAGCTCAACTAAAGCAAACCCTGATCTCCATGATGGTAACTTAAAATTGTGAATTTCTCCTTTGGTGATTCTGCTTATTGACATCAGGTGCTCATCGTTAATGTTCAATAGTCACAGGATTAATGAATTATCTTGATTGAATGGTCTGGTTTTGGTCTTGGAAGGTCTGGTTTCGACCACACCTCTAGTCTTGAATGGTCTTGGTTTTGGAGGTCTGGGTTCTCATTTAGAAAACTTTGCGTAGATTTCATCCTAAAAGTGTACGTACGCGCAAAAGCTAAATTCTGCGTATGCACAAAAAAATTCGTACACCAGAACCTGAGATTGTGTGTACGTGCATCTCCACCCTGTCTCCTCCCCGAAATAACCATATATGGAGCTTACGACGCCTAGTTTTACTATGCATAACCTCATCTGCATATTATTTCCATGCACGTTCCCATCCACGTGACACTATGGTTAACACCGTCAAGGGTACAAGACATTGGAAAATATTAAATACGGACTATAAATGCCATTTGTGCCAAACACTACATTGCTAAAAAAATCATCCAATATCCTCTTTATGTTTTAGAATAAATATATAAAAATATACATTAAAACAAAATTGTATAAAATACTTCAGATAAAGGTTTTAATATAGAGTTGATTTATTCATTTCCACTGGCCAAATAGTATTTTAATAGTTTAAAACAATTCGAATTAAATTTATGCAGTTTTGCTTATATGGTGAACATATCTTTTAGGAAGTTTATAGGCTATTTTTAGTGGAAACGTACTTATTTATTGCAGTGTAACAGTCTGTCTCGGCGCGTCACTGACAAAGTATTTTAAACAAGGAAATGTGCCAATCTTACCGTTTTCCTCAAATTATATCCTTCAAATACAGTGGTAATTGTTTGAAGATTCACACGACATCAACACCTCCTGCAGCTGTGGTTATACAGTGAGATAGTATCATTGGAGCTCTTCAAACTGGACAACGGACCGTTCGACCACAGAATACAGCAGTGTTTTTCATAATATCTAAGTTAAGTGTGCATCACTGATCATCGTTGTTCTCGCTAAAATATTTTGTCATAACATTTGCAGTTTAGTTTAAAGAGGAATTATTGTGCACCTATCACTCCTCGCTGTCATTAGCGTGTCACAGGAAAACTGAGCGAAAGTAGCACATATGCTATCTAAATTCATATTATTTTTGTTTAACTAATCCGTAATGATTGCATAATGTAATTTCAGTGCTTATCGCCATTACGCTGCATTCACACGGGGCGCCGGCGTTAACGCTTCTCGTTTACTTTGAATGGGTGACGTCATGCGTTGCCGAACTGAATTGTGGGTTCCGTCGTGTCGCTTGACTCGCGTTGCAAGCGGCAGAAGTTGAAGATTTCTCAACTTTTCAAGCGCCAACGCAGGCGTCATCCAATCAGATCGCCCTATGCAAATACCCTAGAGCAGTCGCAGCCAACATTCGTGCAACAACGGAAAGTAATGTGATCGGCTGTAATCACTATAACGGTCGCGTCAACTAAGCTTCAGACACGCTCTCCGTCAAGCGTTGGCACCATCGGTGTCGCCAATTCCCTTTGTCTTCAAAATGTGCGTAAGCATGGGTCAAACTTTGCGTGTAGGTGCGCACATTTTCCCGTCAAGTTTTTCTTTATAAATCCCACCTTTTGCGCAGGAACTGGCGTACGCACGTTTTCAGCCCCGTTTTGTGCATACACACTAAACTAAACTAGAGTGTTACACATAATATGTGTTATTTTTTTTTACACATTTATTTTTAGAGTGTTGAATGGTTAGATTTCACAACTGGCAAAATAAAACATATATAAGACAAAACAACATTTACTGTGGGAGCCATACAATTTACTGGTGACTTAATTAAAAAAAAAAAACTGTTCTATTGCGCTTCTGATTTGGAAGTGAAATTCACAGATTTTGGGTGCGTAAGATGTGAAGGTGGTTCTATGGTCCAGTTAGTATTTTCACCCCATAATGGCGGCTGCGCTACCGGAGCGCCATCTAGTGGCTGTTGCCAAAAAAGGATAAGAGTTTCGCCTCTTGGGGTCTATACTCTTTGCTGCAATGCAATCTCTAGGGTTCTGGGAGGGCACTAACATGCTTTCGTCATCATATGTAACCTTAACTTGTGCAGCGATTGGTGGAAACAAACATATCTCTATTAACAATCTTTAAGTGACATCCAATAATTTCCTCAGTGCATAACTTACATTTCACAGACATATTCTCCATCTGTAAATGTTAGAAAGTCAAGAAAATATTTCCATTTTGCTCTCAGGAGTGGACGATCTTTATACAAGCACAAACTCCCGTGAACGAGACGGAGCTCAATTGAATAGGAGCGCAATAATTCTGACCAAAATATACATTTTGCTAAAATATTTTGTTGTTGAATAATTGTTTGTGTTGTTGGCGAACATAAATGTGTCATATGTAGAATTTCAAATCTACAACTAAGTGTATTTTATGATGACAGTAACTGTAAAGTGACTATTGTAGGGTAAACAAAAATAACCTAATAATTACTCTGTGCTTTTGATTTTATTTGTTTTCATTTTTAGTTTAGTGATTTTAACTTCTGCTTTATAAAGCATTATTTTGTTTTAGATTGTAATGTTACAAAGTTCAGATGTAGGCCTAATGTGATTTGACCCCTTTTTTGCACATAATAGCTATAGCATATAGACTACACGGTTACATTGTTTTCATAGCCTTTAATATGAACATTGTTTGTAGGACAATATTGGGCAGCATGTGAAATAACATGTTTTAAATAAATAAAGATTTGTTTACTTCAAATAGAAAAATGTACAAAATACTGAGATTATACATTGCCATTTAGCCCAAAAATACAGATATATGATTTTTTTGGCCACATCATCCAGCCCTACATTATGGCATACTTTATATGCTGAACTTTATATTTAGCTAAGCAGTAATGAAATATTCTTAATTATATCACTTTTTTAAATGGTTATTTATCAATTGTTAAATGGTTATTTAACAATTACATTCAGTCCTGTATGTCTAATTTTATTCTGTTTGTTTTGTGCATAACTGATAACAAAAACTATTAAGAAACATAATCATTTAAACGAAATACTTGCAAATGTGAAGTATCACACAAGGAATTCTGGCAATGGCAGTTTACAGTTGTTGTTGTTGTTGTTTTCATTGTAAATTATAATTTGATTTCCCTTCTTTACTTCTAATAACTCTACATTGAACAGCATTTTACTGTAAAAATTACATTAAATGTCCGGTTAGATCTTTTTCCCTGTACGGGAAATAACCTATAATTTGTTTTGTAACATTTTTACAATATTTTACAGTTACAATTACACTTATATATAAAGTTATTTAGTTTATATGGATTTTATATATTTCTGAAATACTGCATTTGTAAAGGTCTTTATTATCATTTGTCAGATTTTTCATACTCACACGTGACATTGAGCTGAACAGCAGGAGAGATGTGATTGTGTCCGTGTACAGCACAGCTATATCTGCCTGCATCCTCTCTTCTGACTGACTGCAGCAGGAGTTCATTGTTTCTGTCTCTTCTCTCAGTTAATGGCTGTGAGTTTCTGTACCAGATGAATGTTGCTCTGTCAGTCAGAGTGCAGCTGCTTTTACATGTCAGACGGACTGAATCTCCCTCTGTCACTCTCTCAGGAGACTCCACCTGAAGACAACACACACATTATATCTAGTGCTGCTGTCATACACTGATTATTATTCAACATAATGCACAGAAGAAGAGAGAACCTCATGAAAGTCACCTGTGACAGTAAGAGTCACTCCTGGAACTACCAGTCCATTTACCATCAGGTTTATTAGTGATGAATTTGAAATAGTACTCGTGTGAATCCTTCAGTGTCACATGACTCAGTCTGATGGTGCAGATCTGCTGTTTATCTCCCAGATACTGAAGCCTCTGACTGTATTCAGGGTCATTAGACAGATCTAGAAGCTCTACACCCTTTTGTACAGGGCCTTTGGTCCAGAACACTTTCTTGATCTGATATCCAGTAGGGTATGTATAAGTGCAGTTCATTGTCACTGATGAGTCCTTTACTGCACAGATGTGTGAAGGACTGTAACTCACACCCCAACCAGCACTAGAAACCCCTGAAACACAGAATTCATCAAGATGAACATGTTGTTTTATCAGTTACTGGACCATGAAAACATGTCAATTATTTTATTAGTATTTGAAAACAGAGACTCATTACAGGAAATATAAGCTCATCTTCTCAGAATCTTTTGAGTGATAAATGATCTCAGTGTGATTTACTTAATGAACTTTGATGGAGGATGTTGCAGAAATACACATAGATAGAAGTGTGAAAACAGAATAAAGAATTCAGTCACAAACAACATGCTGCACTATCAAATAATCAAACACGTGAGAATTAAGAAAATAATCAGTGATGATTTAAAGAATCAATGATATCAAAAAGAGATTTTTTTGGCTTTTAGTTCATGTCTATCAGCTCTGGGATCTTCTATATGCAAACAAAGTCGACACATAAACCTCTACAATATCTCTATAGGCTTGTTTGAGATGTTCCTCATCTGAAATGTAGGCGGTTGCAGTGAGGGGAGGAGTGAGAAAAGTGCAGGCAAGACGGACAGTTCTCTGTTCTCGTAGCGGATCAGACACCTACGAGATCAAATTAGTATAGCAGGATTTACAATCGTGTGCTATGTTGCTAATAAACTGGATGAAATTTAAGTTCTGAAATATATATATTTATATATATATTTTTTTTAGAAATATGATGACAATCACATAACCCATAGAGAGATCAAACTGTCAGAGAGTTATTAACACATAATTTATACACATAAAAACATGATATCAGAGTTTTAAATCAAACAAAAAGATACATACAAGAACAGCATCACAGTTGTTTAATCAAATAAGCATTAAAGGGGTCATTAACTGAGAAATCAACTTTTCCTTGAGCTTTTGATATAAAAGAGGTCGTCATACTGTAAGAATATCCTGTAAGTTTCAGAACTGAAAACTTCCTTGTTAGTCCAATAGAAGCTTTTATTGACACCAGACCCATTGAACGACTGACCCTGGAATGTGTTTATAGATGGGTGAAACTCCGCCTCCGCAGAAGAAATCAACACCTACTTCATCATTGCATCATTAGCCCCGCCCACTGGTGTGTTAGTGAAATGAGGAGGAGAGAAGAGTGATACAGGATTAAAATAACATTACCTTTCAAAGGATCCTAATCCAGGAATATGATTATTTATTTTCAACAATGTAAATGTCTCAGTTGAGCTTTAGTTATTTGTATTCAGCCCATTTCACTGTGGATTCTTTGGTAAATCAATCACATTTTGGCGCAGGCTTTGCAAACAGACTTTTACGATATGGACTTGACAGTAATACAACAACATGTCAGTAACTGTGTTAATTCTAATGCCTGATCTGATATGTAATGATTCATCAGATGTTCTTTGTCTGTGTGTCAGTATATCAAACCAGTGACTAAACAGTCAACTTCATGTTGCTTCTCTTAGTAGGATGAAAGTAATCTGTTATTTAAACAGTGATTAAATTATATAAAGAAAGCAATCAAAGAAAGCTCCCTTTGCAATCGCTGGAGCTGTCAATCAAACAGCATGAGTTTATCAGTGGACTCGCGCCAAAACTCTTAGTTACATCGTGTTTGCATTCATTATTGTACAGAAATTGAGTTGTAATGACGAGATCACTGCTTTCATGAGCTTAACAACATGTCTGTGATCGGCTACAATCTTCACTGCAACCTTTCATGCCACAGTCTAAATATAATGCCATAGATCTAAATGTAAAGCAGCACTTTTCATGATTAGTTAACCTTGAGAGCTGTAATAGTAAAAACGTGCTAAAAGTTTTCTAGGGAGTAATACTTGGCTATTTCATATGGAAAGATGTCAGCCAATCACAGTAGTGGGCGTTTACACTGAAGTCTCACAGCAGACACGCCCCTTAAAACAGAGCATTAAAATCAGAGGGCTTGATTTTAAAGAATTACAACTACAATCAGGGGGTACATTGAATAAACAAAAATAAAAAATAAATACATAAATAATGTATGGGCAGTTGTGGCCTAATAGTTAGAGTGTCCGACTTGTAACCCAAAGGTTGCAGGTTTGAGTCTCAGTACCGACAGGAAATGTAGGTGGGGGGAGTGAATGAACAGCGCTCTCTTCCACTCTCATTTCCCACAACTGAGCTGCCCTTGAGCAAGACACCAAACCCCCAATCACTCTCCGGGCAGCGCAGCAAAAACGGCTGCTCACTGCGTGTGTGTGTGTGCACTTGGATGGGTGAAATGCAGAGCACAAATTCTGAGTATACTTGGCTTCACATCATTAATATCTAATTTCTTTCTTAAATAAAATAGCGACACACTTAAAATATAGAAATAAAGTTAAATAACAAATATAAAAATATCTACAAATAGAAACACATTTTACAGCTTTCTAATTTTTTAAACATAACTGTATTTAGGTATTGATTTAAAAAAAAAAAAAAAAAAGGCTTATTTACCCTAAATTTACATTTATGAATACTAAATTTAGCTAAAAGAAGCTTCAGATTTAAAGGTGCCCTTGATTCAAAAATTGAATTTACCTCGGCATAGTTGAATAACAAGAGTTCAGTACATGGAAAAGACATACAGTGAGTCTCAAACTCCATTGTTTCCTCCTTCTTATATAAATCTAATTTGTTTAAAAGACTTCCGGAAAACACTCGGATTTCAACATAACACCGACTGTTACGTAACAGTCGGGGGCTCCGCCCCAATATTTGCATAATGCCAGTGTTCAAATGCATTACACAAGGACAGCCAGTAACGTCTGGATCTGCACAGATGAATAATCAGACTAGGTAAGCAAGAACAACAGCGAAAAATGGCAGATGGAGCAATAATAACTGACATGATCCATGATATCATGATATATTTAGTGATATTTGTGAATTGTCTTTCTAAATGTTTCGTTAGCATGTTGCTAATGTACTGCTAACTGTTGGTTAAAGTTACCATCGTTTATTACTGTATTCACGGAGACAAGAGCCGTCGCTTCATTATTAAACACTTGCAGTCTGTATAATGCATAAACACAACTTCATTCTTTATAAATCTCTCCAACAGTGTAGCATTAGCCGTTAGCCACGGAACACAGCCTCAAACTCACTCAAAATAAAACGTTGACATCCAAATATATACTTTACTCACATAATTCGAAGCATGCATGCAGCATGCATGACGAACATCTTGTAAAGATCCATTTGAGGGTTATATTAGTTGTGTGAACTTTGTAAATGCGCTGTAATATAGTCAACAACTCAT
The DNA here is from genome assembly GCA_036281575.1 of Ancherythroculter nigrocauda. NCBI lineage: Eukaryota > Metazoa > Chordata > Actinopteri > Cypriniformes > Xenocyprididae > Ancherythroculter > Ancherythroculter nigrocauda. The sequence goes on from VTFQ01000003.1 coordinate 9,697,569, forward strand.
GTGGCAGGGAACACGCTCGCTCTTAAAGGGGCGGCGTCAGTGAAAATCAGTGCATTGTTAATGATGCCCCAAAATAGGCAGTTAAAAAAATTAATAAAAAAAAAAACTATGGGGTATTTTGAGCTGAAACTTCACAGACACATTCAGGAGACACCTTAGACTTATATTACATCTTTTAAAAACATGTTCAAGGGGACCTTTAAGTCTGAGTGTAACTTCACAGAGAATGAATGAGTAAACCAGGCTTATAGAGTTAACAAGGCTAATGAGCAACAGCTGATGAGTCTAGGCAAAGGATTATGGGGAATGTAGTCCATGACTGAATAGCAGCGGTCTGGGGAGGAGAGCCCTCTGGTGGCTGTTCTGGGCACACCAGCAGGTGACTGTGACAACATGATGTACTTACTCACTACTCACTTTTATTTTTAATTTATAGACTATATTATTTTTACAATTTATATTATATACACTATTTGCCATTTTATTTAATAATAATAATAATAATAATAATAATATGCTATACAATAAAATTACATCTGTCCTTATATTACACGTATATTTCATACAATTTATAGTTGTACTATAAATGTTTTATTGCTGTAACTTAAATGTTTACTTGATCCATTAAAGGGATAGTTCACCCAAAAATGAAAATCTTGTCACCATTTATTCATCCTCAAGTTGTTGGAAACCTGTAGGCTATACATTTCTTTGTTCTGCTGAACAAGAAAGAAGATATTTTGAAGAATGTTTGTACAATTGTGGGGCACCATTGACTTCCATAGTATTTTTTTCCATACTATGGAAGTCAATGGTGCCCCACAACTGTTCAGCAGACCCTGTTCAACCACCCAGAATCTCCTAGCAACCACCTAGCAACACTTTAGCAATCACCCAGAACATCTATAGTATTCTGGACTAACTGACCAAAGTTTTTACATTTTTTAAACAAGACTTGAAGTTGGGTTTATGACAAGCCAACATAAATTTGTCCTTCAAACTTTTCAGTCTCTATTGTTTTTCTTGATTGCTAATGCACAATTCATGAAACAATTCAACATTTTCTCACAACTAAACACAATATCAAAACTATACACCAACTTGCACAAACCTCAAACGTCCAGGTCAAAATAAAATGTTCTAGTCAAAAACTTATTCTTGTCTGACAAAATCAAACTTTGGCATCAGATGACACACAAAACATAACAAATACACAGACTGCACTGCCCAGTGAACACTAGTGAGATCAATTCATATAACATGGTAACAAAAAATACCTCTTTTTCATTTTACTATTATAAATTGATCTTGCAGTAGATGAAAAGCATGAGAAAAATAAGTATGAACTTGGTATGCACCAAAATACAATATACTGTCAATTACAGTAAATTCAGCATCCTCTGCACATTTGGCTAAATTTCATTACAGTACACAGTATAGCAGTGTATTGGTCTTCTGACACAAGATTATATCCCTAGGCAATCATTTCTCAACACTGCAACAAATACAGTATACATATAACAAATGGCTACAAAGAAAGTTGACAATCACAACATTGAGGGTGTAAAACGTGAAATTTCCCTCATCTAAAGTAGCCTACTGGTAGGCTACTGTGTAAGTTTAAAACCCCTGTAAATTATTCATTCAGCTCTCTCTCAGATTTTGACTGGTGCGTCGTCAGTTTTGCTACCATCGATTGCTAACACTTATAATGTGTTAGCAATCGAGAAAAGCTAAAATACGTTTAGATTATTACCCCAACTCTGCTATTAGTTTCTGTGAATGGGATCTCCGTATTGATTTCATGTTATTGGTTCGTCAGACTTCGGTAAAGTTGGTTTTATATTCGCACATTCGGACATCCGTATTCAATAGCCTTGTTAATCACACTACATTGGACATTCAGTGGACATTCACAAGTAAATATGCCATTAAAACAATACTTGCCTATTTTGATCGACTGTGAAAAATGTTGTAAGTTGACAATCGTTGGTTTTCAATATCATGTCGCTGCTTAAAATTCGCAAACATTAATTTATTGCACATTTATTGGAAAGCCTGAATTTATCAGAAGTCCTGAATGTGCGAATATAAAACCAACTTTACCGAAGTGTTCGTCGGATGGCAAAAATACCTTTATCCATGATGAAAGTGGAGTGGGCGGTCGCTGAATCAGCTCGCCAAAAAATTACGAAAATTAATCTCAGACATATTCGGATGGGACTACATTTCTCACAGGACTTCTAGCCGGGAAGCAGTAATTTTCCGATTCACGTACAAATATGGGAAAAATAGTAGCCTAAGTGAACTTGGCTGCACTGTGTTTTTGACTCTCAAAGAATCGGATCATAAGAGTCATTTGTTAATGAATCACACTGGGCGCGCTGCGTGTGCGTGAAACCATCATGGACAGTTTATTGAAAGACGAGTTTTCTTGCCATTACTTTGCGTTAATCGCTCCAGTACTTGAAACACTGCTTACATATTATATTCTGTGATAATTTTGGGGTGGCAAAGCTTTTTTTTAGGGGGGCAGATGCCACCCCGTGCCACCCCGGTAGATCCCCCCTTGTCCACGCATCCGGCCTCTTTGGCGCCCCCTAGCGAGATTGCACCCTTAGCATTTGCCTATACTGCCTATATAACGGGCCGGCTCTGAGTGGAAGCTTGTGCGTAGCTTTGTTGCATTATACTGAAACTTTGTTGATGTTGTTATTGTCATGCGTGTTCTGGTTATTTGCGCATGATTAAACATGAGTCTTTATATGGCGATAAAACAAAGCTTTGTTGCGTTTTTTTTTTTTTTTTTTTTTGAAGTGGGGATTGGGGGTGCGCCAACCCGGTTGGGACATAGAAGGGGGTGCGCAGGAAAAAAAGTTTGGGAACCGCTGGTCTAGACACACTGACAACAGGTCGCCTTCTAGACAACACTGGGACATCCAGAAAGAGCGTGTGCGTTTGTATTTTCCGCAGCATTAATATGAATGTAGTATATAATTTAACAGCGGGAAAGACGGCTACATTCATATAGTGTCTGCGTGTCTCTACATTTCCAAATACAGACACAATAAGCTCATGGAGCGAACTTCTCAATCATTATGGATGACGCAGAGAAAACTCTGACCAATAAGAGGAAAGTTGTACTCGCATGTGACTTCGCATTTTGGTACGCTTTGAAATGTTGCCGTGTGAAAGCGTACCGAACCAAGAAGAAAATGCAACATTGTAACAAATTTAGTCCCTGTTTCAGAACAAAACAAACGATCCATAGGTGTGAAAAAACTGCTTCAGATGTCTGTTTTGTTGGCAATAGGCGCCTAAGTGCATATAATGTAAACAACACGAACGTAGTAAATTCATAAATTCATTATTCATCATTCACTATACGCTATATTCACTATAGTGATTAAAAAGTTATCCAGGGATAATGCGATGGCGTATTGTGTGTGTTTAAATACATTTGTTTAGCTGACCATCGTCACTCTATCTCCGCTCACATGACACGCCTCCACCCAGATAGTCACATTGTGTCTGCATCTGGCACATGTGACATGATGATCTAGCCCACATGCTGAAATGAATTATGGTCCTTGTGTGGGCCGCTTCTGTTTGCCAGATCTGAGCCACAAGCAGGCCACAGCAATGCCACATGTCAGCCAAGAGCAAAGAAATAAACCTAAACTGGACCTTTTCTGAGCTGCAGAATCTGTGTATATTAAGTATAGAGTCATCTGAGCCTTAATAAGCCTGTTAACAAGCAGAATCACTGAAGGAAAGAAGAGAACAGAAAAAGAGACGAGCAGAAACACAAGAACTACAACTGACTTCAGCCACAGCCTTAGATGAAATCAACTGAAGATGAAAGACATTAAACCTCTCAAGATCTCAACAGAGGATGATTAAACAACTCCACAAACAGCATTACCAGCTTCACTTATTACTAACCAGGGGCCGTATTCACAAAACATCTTAAGGCTAAAAGTAGCTCCTAACTTGCCGATTTAGGAGAAACTCTTAAAAATAATGGGCGTGTCAGTCCTAATTTTAGGACTCCTAAATTTTTGCTCTAAGAGTATTTCACAAAGCATTTTAGTGCTAAAACTAGCTCCTAAATCTGTGAAACGTTAGGAGTAGTCAAGAGGACTCCTAAGTCACTACCCCGCTAGAAATTTTACGTTCCCAGAACATTCTCAGAACGTCCCCACTGGTGTTGAGTAACGTTCCCATTATGTTCACAGACGATCACGATGTGGAGTTCTTTTAAGGTTTGGGGGACGTTATTTGGTGGACCTTCAGGGAACATTCAAGACATTCTCTGAATGTTTAGGGAACCATACTTTATTTGGAAATGTTCTCAGAACGTCCCCGCTGCCCTTGTCAAAAACTTGAGTAATAAAAGTGGCTGTTCAAACAAAAACTATTTTCACTTAAAGCTCTTTACAGGTATTTCCTGGATTAATATTATGAAACCTTTTCTTTAAATTGCAAATCTCTTGCATTAAGTCATTAGCTGACAAAAACACACACAAGCTAATGTAACTGCTGTATCACTGCATCAGTAACTACACAGTTACTGTCTTTAAATAAAGCAACATGCATCAGAACATCCGAGTTTCTGGATCATCACTGACTGAAGCACAGGAGCTACCCTTCAGCACAATGGTGACACATAAAACTCAGATAACACAAACAACATTAAACAATAACAGGGGCCGTATTCACAAAACATTTTATCTTACCACTAAGAGTTCTCCTAAATAGCAGTAAAAGTTCTTAGCTAAGAGTTTTTCTCTTAAAACCTATTCACAAAGCTGCTGAGACAAACTTTTACTAAGGAATAGACTGAAGTCTTAAGCTAAGAGTAAGGGCGGGGTTGACCTCGTTGCTATGGAGTAAACACACAGTGATTGGCTGATGGGGGAGGAGTCAGCGATTTAATCATAGAAATATTGTAGAATGAGGTGTCATGTTTCCATATTAAAATAAAGGTTTTAAAATACAAATGTTGCCCTATTCAAATAAATGTTTTTTTTAATAAAAATGTTGCCATAGTCAAAATAAAATGTTGACATATTTTTGCCATAAAGGTTTTAAAATGTAGGCTAAGTGTCACTAATTAAACTATACAGTTAATTGTCCACCTCTTGGTTGTCTTCATCTCAAGAAAATGCAGAATTCAACCGACAAATTATGTTTTATAAACAAAGTTTGGGAGAAACACATTAAAACGGTATATATATATTTTATTTTTATTTTTTTTACTCTATTAAATTATTTGTAAGTGTGAACCCATGAAAACCACTGCCACAGGTAATCAGACAATATTTATTTATTTGTTAAAGATTAATTTTTGGTGTCTCATCATAGATTCAAATCTATAAATCAAATGTTTTTTATTGCATTGCATTTTATTGCATTTATGAAGAAAAGGTTCAGCACCTAAGGCTCTGTCACTATTGCCTCATGGTGTTCAGTGTCTTTGGGTGGATTAGGACTGTTTGTGATTTGGTCTTAGTGATTTAGGAGTCCTCTTGACTACTCCTAACGTTCACAGATTTAGGAGCTAGTTTTAGCGCTAAAATGCTTTGTGAAATACTCTTAGAGCAAAAATTTAGGAGTCCTAAAATTAGGATTGACACGCCCATTATTTTAAAGAGTTTCTCCTAAATCGGCAATTTAAGAGCTACTTTTAGCCTTAAGATGTTTTGTGAATACGGCCCCAGATCTCTCTAGATATCTGCATCTTCACTTATTACAAACCACTCTGACTTTGTTTCTTTCATACAAATCTTCTTAATGAGGTGTTGATGTTTTATCAAAATTTATAGATATCACCGTTACGGAGGTAAGCGCTTGCTTTAGTTGGGCTCCTGACCCTTGACAATTTGACTTTAGTTTTTCTCCAATTGCTGCAACTGTGTTTTTCTAAAGCATTTGTTATTATAAAAAATTGTGAGAAAATAAATATGATCAATTAGGTTTGAATGCTTATAGTCATTGTTGTTGATTTGATCATCATACAAAAAAGACCCTGCTCAAAACTCTGTATAGAAAAAAAAACTAATAAAAAAGGAGGGAAAGAAAGTTGATGCAAAACTGACATTTAACACACTCATAGCTTAGACTCTGGAGAAGACCAGTGAATCATCAGCACTAAACAACCAAATTCATCTGATCAGACTTTCTCCTGCATCTTTTGCTACAACAAACGTGTTTTGAAAAGTTAAAGCAGCCAAAGAAAATCTAATAACTAAATAGCAAAAATCAAGAGCCCATCTAAAGCAAACGCTCTCCTCTATAAACTTTATTATTTTCTATAAAACACACACACAGAAGGCGAAGTTCTTGTGCAACTTTGTCTAAAAGTGACACAAATTCTGAAATTTTACAGAACATTTGGGACATAAAACGTCCTCTTTTGGTTATGAAAGTGCTGCAGTTCAAGGTTCATTACATGATTTTAGGGGGACGTTCCAATTTGGTTTATTTTATGGTCACACAAGAACGTTACAATGAGGATATTTAGGATATTAAACTGAACATTGCTACATGGTCTTCTGTTGGTCATCTAATAACGTTCCCGATATGAGTTTAGGGGAACGTTCTATTTTGGTTATTTTATGGTCGCGCAAGAACGTTACAAAGAGGACATTTGGGAAGTTATCAGAACGTCCTATAGTGATAGTCCCCTAAACATTCCCAGAACGTCCTGAATGTTCCCTGAAGATCCACCAAATAATGTTCCCCAAACCTTAAAAGAACTCCACATCGTGACCATCTCTAAACGTTCTGGGAACGTTACTAGACAACGTTCTTAATACCAGTGGACGTTCTGAGAATGTTCTGGGAACGTAAAATTTTTAGCAGGACAACCTGTCACCTAGTAACGTTCCCAGAACGTTCAGAGACGGTCACGATGTGGAGTTCTTTTAAGGTTTGGGGAACGTTATTTGGTGGATCTTCAGGGAACATTCAGGATGTTCTGGGAATGTTTAGGGGACTATTACTATAGGACATTCTGTTAACTTCCCAAATGTCCTCTTTGTAACGTTCTTGCGCGACCATAAAATAACCAAAATGGAAAGTTCCCCTAAAATCATATCGGGAACGTTATTAGATGACCAACAGAAGACCATGTAGCAACGTTCAGTTTAATGTCCTAAATATCCTCATTGTAATGTTCTTATGTGACCATAAAATAACCAAATTGGAACGTCCCCCTAAAGTCATATAAGGAACCTTGAACTGCAGCACTTTCACTACCAAAAGACGACGTTTTATGTCCCAAATGTTCTGTAAAATTTCAGAATTTTCATCACTTTTAGGAACTTTTAGACTTTAAAGTTGCGCAAGGTCACGATAACATCGCCTTCTACTTGTGTGTTTTATAGAAAATAATAAAGTTTGAAGTCACCGTTATAGAGGTGAGCGTTTGCTTTAGATGGGCTCTTTAGATTCTTGCTATTTTAACCTCAGATTTTCTCTGGCTGCTTTAACTATGTTTTCAAAATATGCTTGTTATAGCAAAAAAAAAAAAAAAAGCAAGTGAAAATCTGATCAGTTGAATTAAATGACGGTGATGCAATCATAATGAAGTGTTCTGATTCACCAATCATTATCCGAGTCTAATCTATGAGTATGTTAGTTTTGCATTAACTATTTTTTTTTTAATGTTTTTTTTTTTAAAGTTCATTATACAGAGTTTTGAGCAGTGTCTAATAGATTCATACAGACATCACGAATCAGCGTATGATCCTCAACAATGGTGACAATAAACCAAAATCTTTTTTTGTGACTTTAGTAGCTTGTTTTGTGATACTCAGAGTTAATGTTATTCCGAAAATTTTGTCACCATTGTTGAGGATCATACGCAGAATCTTGATGTCTGTATGAATCTTCATGATGCTGTCTGAATAATTCCTACATAATAAAAACTTTCAAAATGTCAATAATATGCATTATCATAGGGACACAACAGCACAAAAAAAAAAAAAAATACCACATTCACTGTTCAGTGAGAAAGACCAATGTATGATGATATACTTAACAATGAGCAAACAAATCAATATGACCAATTTTTTTTATTGTAACCAATTATTTTATTGTAACAAAAGTGCATTAGAAACACACAGTTACAACAATTGGAGAAAGAATAAAGTCAAAATGTCAAGGGTCAGGAGCCCAACTAAAGCAAGCGCTTACCTCCGTAATGGTGACATTTATAAATTTTGATAAAACATAAACACCTCTTTAAGAAGATTTGTATGAAAGAAACAAAGTCAGAGTGGTTTGTAATAAGATATGAGTTTTGTGAGGTCACCATTGTGCTGAAGAGTAGCGCCCGTGCTTCAGTCAGTGATGATCCAGAAACACTGATGTTCTGCTGCATGTTGCTTTATGTAAAGACAGTAACTGTGTAGTTGCTGATGCAGTGATACAGCAGTTACATTAGTTCATGCATGTGCCGTTCTCAGTTAAAAGACTTTGAAAAAAAAAAACAGTTTTTGTTTGAACAGCCACTTTTGTTAGTCAATTTAGCTCTAACTTTCAATTAAATTTTTTGACAAGGGCAGCAGGGACATTCTGAGAACATTTCCAAATAAAGTATGGTTCCCTAAACGTTCAGATAACGTCTTGAATGTTCTGTGAAGGTCCACCAAATAACGTCCCCCAAACCTTAAAACAACCGTCTGTGAACATAATGGGAACGTTACTCAACACCAGTGGGGACGTTCTGAGAATGTTCTGGGAATGTAAAATTTCTAGCGGGGATAGCACCACTGCCATACAAAGAACCCGTTAAGCCTCTGTATAGTTCTTTAAATGAGAACCACTGCTGGTGCTATATGGCACCTCTTGTGGTTCTACATAGCACCATCTGACAAAGGTGCTATATAGCACTTAAAAAGGTTCCCCTATGATTACGAGCCAAAGAGCCATTTTTGGTGCTATATAGCACCATTTTTGTTTAGAGTGTGTGCCAGTGGTTTTCATTAGTTCACACTTACAAATGATCGAATAGAGTAAAAAAAAAAACAAAACAAAAAAAAACACACACACACACACACACACACACATATATATATATATATATATATATATATATATATATATATTAACTGTATATACTAGTTTAATTAGTGACACTTAGCCTATATTTTAAAACCTTTATGGCAACATTTTATTTTGAATAGGGCAACATTTGTATTTTTTAAACCTTTATTTTAATATGGAAACATGACACCTCATTCTACAATATTTCTATGATTAAATCGCTGACTCCTCCCTCATCAGCCAATCACTGTGTGTATAGTCCATAGCAACGAGGTCAACCCCGCCCTTACTCTTAGCTTAAGATTTCAGTCTATTCCTTAGTAAAAGTTGGTCTCAGCAGCTTTGTGAATAGGTTTTAAGAGAAAACTCTTAGCTAAGAACTTTTACTGCTATTTAGGAGAACTCTTAGTGGTAAGATAAAATGTTTTGTGAATACGGCCCCAGATTGACATCTACAAAAGTAGAGTAGAAAATTAGCAATTCATGTTCAAGACTATCAGATATTTATAAAATGGTCAAGCCCATTGACACGCCTCACCCAAACTTCCTGTTTCAAAAGAAACACACCAACATACCACAGAAAACTGCTCATTAATCATAATTATATGATCCAAACAGGCCGCAAACTTCAGAACAAAATGAAAGACTCTTTATATTTAAATTAAGCAGCAACTAGTTGCTTTAGTGCCTCAAAAGTTGAAATGAAACAGACTGACCGTGAATCATGAGCAGAAAGATCAGAGGAAGAGCAGGAGCCATTCTGACCAACATCAGCATCAAATATATCTATAATACAGCATAAATCATCACTCATATACTCATAAACAGTGTCTGTTCATCACTCTAAACAGCTCTTAGTGTTAGTAAGATCTTTGCTCATCTGAAGATTATTAATGCTCAACATCAGTGTGTGTAAATGAACTGATCATTAGATGTACAGAAGATATTTCTCATGTCAGGAATCATGTGTTATATGAGCTTCATCTATAGAAATAATCATCAGTTTTTATTGAAGTATGAATGTGTTTGTCTTACCGTGTTGAAGCTCATCAGATCAACAGCAACCAAATGACTGACTGTTTTAACACAAGCACTTTATCTTTAAACTGACAGATGTGTGATTAACACTTTTTTTTTACACACAGTTGCAAAATATCAGTTCCTCTTCATCCCTCAACAAGAGAACATCACTGAACTATAATCCAAGAAAAAGAAATGTATTTTCTTTAAGTTAATTTAAATATATTTACTCAATATATTTAGGGAAGATGATTGTGTAGTGCCACTGGATATTTCACACTTATTATGAAGTTTAGTTGATGTTTTTGCTTTCAGAAAGATTTTTGTCCTCTTTTGTCTGTCGCCCCCTACTGGACATCTTTCATTGTTGTGTCACGTGATTCATGCTTCTGTACAGCATTTGAAGCAAGCAGGTGATCAGAGGATTTGCTGATGTGCAGAACTTAAAGGGATAGTTCACCCAAAATGAAAATTATCCCATGAATTACTCACCCTCAAGCCATTCTAGGTGTATATGATTATCTTTTTTCAGACAAACACAGTCAGAGTTATATTAAGTTAGAGTTATATATATATTCTTGCTCTTCGAAGCTTTATAATGGGGAATCAGGAATGGCGCTCCTGATATTGAAGTCCAAAAAAGTGCATCCATCCATCATTAAAGGGTCCCACTTTATTTTAGGTGTCTTTAACTACTATGTACTTTCATTTAAATTAATAAATTCATACAATACACTTCTTGTGTATAATAATGTTTTTACATTTTGTATTTAAAAAAAAATACCTGCATGTAGTTACATCTGTACTTAATTTCTGTAATTATATGTATAATTACATTATTGACCCATCATTTACACCTTAACCCACCCTTACACCTACCCATGCACCAAACCTTGGTGTCCCTAACCTAACCTAACCCGTATCCACATCAATAGCAGCAAAAGTGTACAATACAATATGAACCCAATGAATGCATTTGTTTTGAGTGTATTTACAATGAGTGTATTTATTTTTGGACTTAAGTACATAGTAGTTAAAGACACCTAATATAAAGTGGGACCAAAATATCCATATTCAAAACTTTATAAGCTAAAATAACTAGCTTCTGGTAGACGGCTGTCAACTTGTGCCACAAGAGTAACTTCTGACGCGATGTATGACGCAGGACGTAAGAGTGTTGTAAGCTTAGACGCCTATCGCAGTTCAAACAAATACGGCTATGCAACAAACTCAAGCTCCTCTTCTCTTATATTGACATCCTCTGACATTTCTCTTTAAAAATGCATCATTTTAGACTTCTAATTTATGACCAGTGTTTTGTTTTGTTTGTATCCTCTGTGCTTCTGATTTGTCAGTGCATCATGCGTCAGGTCAGAGATTACTGTCCATTTGCGTAGGCTGCCTGCCGCAAGCTAGTTATTGAATTATTTTAACCACCTTACTTTTCTCCAGAAGGCCTTTATTAAACCCCTGGAGTTATGTAGATATTATTTATGATGGATGAGCTTTTTAGAGAAAAATCAGTAGCACCAGTCACTATACATTATATAGCTTGGAAGAGTCAGGATATATTTTAATATAACTCTGTGTTCGTCTGAAAGAAGATAGTTATATACACCTGGGATGGCTTGAGGAGGAGTAAATCATGGGATTATTTTCATTTTAATGTGAACTATCCCTTTAAGACACATATTTTTTTTTTTTTTTTTTAAGTGTATTTTTATTTGACTTTTCTGTAATTCGCTGAAGTCCAGATGAGATTTAACCATGCAACATCATTTAGTATCTGTTAATTGTACATCAGAATCTTTTATTTATTTATTTCTCATTAAATGACCGATTCATAATTTGTCAACAACTATTAATATTCTATTTTGAGGAGGTTTCTTATGATCAGATGCAGAGGTGGAAAGTCCAGGGGTCAGAAAGTAAAAGTCCTGCCATATTTTTATTCCACCCACTGAAGCATTAATGAGATAATTAAGTGATAAATTGAGTGATGATTGAGCATTATTGAAGACACCTGATGATAACAAGCAGAATCACCAAAGGAAAAAATCACTATTTTTAAGACAACATCACAGAGGTCAGGGTTTGCTTTAGTTGGGCTCTTGACCCTTCACTCTTTAATATTATAATTTGTTTGGCTGCTGTAATTGAGTTATAACAGCCAGACAAGCAAAGAGGAAAGCTGATCAGGTGGTGTTGGTTATGTTTTCACATAATCATTATTGGATCTGAATCACTGAACTCATTTAGAGCCCAATCTCTGTGTTAGATTTACATTATTGAGTAGCCTACAGCAGAAGATCAGCTTCATCAATATAATCTGAAGGATATCTTAAAAGTTGTTCTGATCAAAAAAAAAAAAAAAAAAATCCTTTTTTTAGGCACACACAGACATCAAGTATCAGTGTATGAATCTCAACAACGGTGACAAGCAACATATTCTGATCAACAGATCAACTCTGAACATTAGAAAACAAGCTACTAAAAAGTCACAGAAAAACAGAAAAAATAAAATATGAGAATAAAGGAAATTACTAAGACAATTCAGCTCATAATTTATTCATGCAGCAATGCATGATGGGAGCCATGGATGAATTTTGATTGGTGGCTCCCAGAATGCACTGCAACATGCTTTATTATTCTCACCACTGTTGAGATTCACAGGCTGATTCTTGATCTCTGTGTCTCTAAATAAGCCTTTTTTCTTTTGAACAAATTTTGATAAACCTTTGGATTATTTTTAAAAAACTGGATCTTCTGCTGTAGAATCACAGTGCTGCTGTAATCAATAATGTAAATCTAACTCAGATATTGGGCTCTAAATGAGTTCAGTGATTCAGGTCAAATAATGATTATGTGAAAACATAACCAACACCACCTGATCATCTCTTAACTTTGCTCGTCTGGTTGGTTTTAATGCAGTTACAACAGCTCAAACAAACTCTAATATTAAAAATTCAAGGGTCAAGAGCTCAACTAAAACAAACCCTGACCTCGATGATGGTAACTTAAAAACTGTGATTTTCTCCTTTAGTGATTCTGCTTGTTATCATCAGGTGTCTTCAATTATGGTCAATCATCACTCAATTAATCACTTAATTATCTCATTAATGCTTCAGTGGGTGGAATAAAAATATGGCAGGACTTTTACTTTCTGACCCCTGGACTTTCCACCTCTGATCAGATGTAATGGAGCACTAAAGACTCCAAAACATAATACTTGTTACATGTGCACTCTGTTTTGGACTTGGTTTGGACTTGTTGTTGTTCTATTTCCCGCCACCAGTTTGTCACCATAGCAACTAATCATCACACCCAGCTGTTCCTTATCACCCTGCTTGTTATCCCTTGTATAAAAGCCCTGTGTTTCCAGTCCTGTGTTGTCCGGTATCGTTCTTGTATTGTTTGGTGTATGTTCCTGCCTGTTCCTGTATTCTCCTGTGGATATTACAGTAAAAGACTTGTTTATGTATATTTCTCCTCGTCGTGTGCTTTATACACCAGCAACCGTAACAGAATACCGGACCCAAAACAGTTAGACAGATTGCGGCGTGTTTAGTAGTGATGGGCAGATCGAGGCTTCGTGAAACACTGAAACAGTTGAAGCAAATGTGCCGTGATGTGTCGAGGCTTCGAAACAATCTGACACCTGTCTCCACGGTGACCCCTAGTGGTCAGAACAGTGCAAATGCAACAAAACTCAGGCCAAACATGCATTAAAAATACCCTTTAACAAATGTATTGCCAGAGGTGGACATTCCAGGGGTCAGAAAGTAAAAGTCCTGCCATATTTTTATCTCATCCACTGAAGCATTAATGAGATAATTAAGTGATAAATTGAGTGATGATTGAGCATTATTGAAGACACCTGATGATAAAAAGCAGAATCACCAAAGGAGAAAATCACAATTTTTAAGTTACCATCATCGAGGTCAGGGTTTGTTTTAGTTGAGCTCTTGACCCTTGACTTTTTAGTATTAGATTTTGTTTGGGCAGTTTTAACTGCATTAAAACCAAACAGACAAGCAAAGTTAAAAGATGATCAGGTGTTGTTGGTTATGTTTTTACATAAACATTTTTTGATCTGAATCACTGAGCTCATTTAGAGCTCAATCTCTGAGTTAGATTTACATTATTGATTACAGCAGAACTGTGATTCTACAGCAGAAGATCAGCTTTTACAATACAATTTTTTTTTTTTTTTTAAGAGTTCTGATTTAAAAAAAAAAAAAAGCCCTCATTTAAACACACAAACATCAAGAATCATCCTGTGAATCTCAACAGTGGTGGCCATCATAAAGCATGTTGCAGTGCATTCTGGGAGCCACCAATCAAAATTCATCCATGGCTCCCATCATGCATTGCTGTATGAATAAATTATAAGATAAATTGTCTTAGTAATTTCATTTATTCTCACTATTAAAATTTTGCTGTTTTTCTGTGACTTTTTAGTAGCTTGTTTTCCTAATGTTCAGAGTTGATCTGTTGATCAGAATATGTTGCTTGTCACCGTTGTTGAGATTCACAGGCTGATACTTGATGTCTGTGTGTGCCTAAAATTATTATTTTTTTTTTTTTTTGTGATAAGGACAACTTTTTTTTTAAAAAAATTCTGTATTGTATAAGCTGATCTTCTGCAGAATCACAGTGCTGCTGTAATCAATAATGTAAAACTAACTCAGAGATTGGGCTCTAAATGAGTTCAGTGATTCAGATCAAATAATGATTTTGAGAAAACATAACCAACAACACCTGATCATCTTTTAACTTTGCTTGTCTGGTTGGTTTTAATGCAGTTAAAACTGCCCAAACAAAATCTAATACTAAAAAGTCAAGGATCAAGAGCTCAACTAAAACAAACCCTGACCTCGATGATGGTAACTTAAAAATTGTGATTTTCTCCTTTGGTGATTCTGCTTTTTATCATCAGGTGTCTTCAATAATGCTCAATCATCACTCAATTTATCACTTAATTATCTCATTAATGCTTCAGTGGATGAGATAAAAATATGGCAGGACTTTTACTTTCTGACCCCTGGAATGTCCACCTCTGTGTATTGCAAAGGTTTTATTGAAAGTAAAATCAATCAAATGGAATTAACTTATCATCTAATAAGATTAAATATAGAGTGTCTGTACAATATGTGTTCTTTTATCAATTTTAAAGGCTTGTTTCTCTGTTCCATGGCTCAAGCTAAACAAGCCAATAAGAGATTAATAACTACCATTATTCTAATGTATAATTAAAACATCTACAAATGTATAAAACTGATCAGAGATCAGGTAAAACCATAGGGTAAAGCCCTAGACACTTGTTCAATAGTTCTCAGCAGAGGTGGAGATTCCAGGGGTCAGAAAGTAAAAGTCCTGCCATGTTTTTATTCCACCCACTGAAGCATTAATGAGATAATTAAGTGATAAATTGAGAGATGATTGAGCATTATTGAAGACACCTGATGATAACAAGCAGAATCACCAAAGGAGAAAATCACAATTTTTAAGTTACCATCATCGAGGTCAGGGTTTGTTTTAGTTGAGCTCTTGACCCTTGCTTTTTTAGTATTAGATTTTGTTTGGGCAGTTTTAACTGCATTAAAACCAACCAGACAAGCGAAATTAAAAGATGATCAGGTGGTGTTGGTTATGTTTTTGCATAAACATTATTTGATCTGAATCACTGAGCTCATTTAAAGCCCAGTCTCTGAGTTAGTTTTACATTATTGATTACAGCAGCACTGTGATTCTGCAGAAGATCAGCTTATACAATACAGAATTTTTAAAAAAAAAAGTTGTCCTTATCACAAAAAAAAAAAAAAGAAAATTCTTTTAGGCACACACAGACATCAAGTATCAGCCTGTGAATCTCAACGACGGTGACAAGCAACATATTCTGATCAACAGATCAACTCTGAACATTAGAAAACAAGCTACTAAAAAGTCACAGAAAAACAGCAAAATTTTAATAGTGAGAATAAATGAAATTACTAAGACAATTAAGCTCATAATTTATTCATGCAGCAATGCATGATGGGAGCCATGGATGAATTTTGATTGGTGGCTCCCAGAATGCACTGCAACATGCTTTATGATGGCCACCACTGTTGAGATTCACAGGATGATTCTTGATGTGTGTGTGTTTAAATGAGCTCTGCTTTTTTTTTTTTTTTTTAAATCAGAACTCTAAAAAAAAAAAAAAAAATGTATTGTAAAAGCTGATCTTGTGCTGTAGAATCACAGTTCTGCTGTAATCAATAATGTAAATCTAACTCAGAGATTGGGCTCTAAATGAGTTCAGTGATTCAGATCAAGTAATGTTTATGTAAAAACATAACCAACACCTCCTGATCATCTTTTAACTTTGCTTGTCTGTTTGGTTTTAATGCAGTTAAAACTGCCCAAACAAAATCTAATATTAAAAAGTCAAGGATCAAGAGCTCAACTAAAACAAACCCTGACCTCGATGATGGTAACTTAAAAATTGTGATTTTCTCCTTTGGTGATTCTGCTTGTTATCATCAGGTGTCTTCAATAATGCTCAATCATCACTCAATTAATCACTTATTTATCTCATTAATGCTTCAGTGGGTGGAATAAAAATATGGCAGGACTTTTACTTTCTGACCCCTGGAATCTCCACCTCTGGTTCTCAGTGAATCTGCATGATTCATGGGCTCACTTTATCATCGCCCTCTATCGGTGAACCATTGAAATTTCGAACTGTTTCGAAACAGTGATGACGTGATGAAGCCTCGTTTACTAAAATCACATGACTTTGGCAGTTTGATACACGCTCCGAATCACTGATTTGAAACAAAAAGATTCATGAAGCTTCGGAGCTTCATGAAGCAGTGTTTCGAAATCGGCCATCACTAGTGTTTAGTGTTTTGTTGTTTTCCGTCTCAGTGTTTTTCGTGTTTCACTCCTCTTCCCCGTCATTATGTACACACCCGCATTTCTGTTAATCTGCCTTGAGCAGAAGGACCGCTCCCTCGAGGAACATTTGAATGACTTTCTGTTTCTTGTATCATCGACACATTTCCCGGACAGCCGCCTTTGCAACTTTCTGTTTGCCGGCCTGAACACCGCCACCAAAGCGCTGCTGTCTGGGGAAGGACCTCGAGGGAGCTTCCCTGAATACGTGGAGTGGGTACTGGCGTCCTGTGGATCGTCGATGACCGTGGATTTCTGCGACAACGACGCCAGTCCCACTCCCACTCCAGTGCCCAGCCAGGAATCATCAGACGGCATGGAAGGACAGCACGACCCCACCAAAGACAGAGAGCCCGCCTCCACCGCGATGCAGGAGCCAGCGACCAGCGGAACGACTGAGCGTAACATCGCCGCGGAGACGGAGCCCAGCGTGTCTGACCAGGTGTGTGAGTTTGCTGTCACCATCGCCGAGGGAGACAGTGTGGAAGACGAGGGGTTGGATGGGAGCCCCGCCCACACTCCCAACACTGAGAGTGAGTTCCAGGCAAGCGCTATAGACTATTATGACTTTGAAGAAGATTCCTTACCTGCGTTAGTACCTCCTGAGACTGTCATTTTCATTTTGGATGAAATGGTCCCGCCCAGCCTCCCTCTCCCACCTCCTCTCCAAAACCCCGTTAATGACTTTGTTTGTCCTAGTCCCTCTGCTTTTCTGCCTGTTCTCCAGCCCACAACCTTGCCTGCTACCCAGTCTTCGCTATCTCACACCACGCCCTCAGCTCTACTCCAGCCTCCTCTCAGTGGCGTGGCTACATCTGGGGCCTGCTGTGAGCCAGCCTCAGGCGATGAGGATCCTGTGGCTCCGCCTCCGGCCTCAGATCACGTCATTCCACCTCGACTCATTGTCCTGACTCCTCCGCCTCTGCTCCTGCCACCCTCGTCTACAGCAGTGACCATCAGGCTTTCGGCTCCACTGGACTCCCTCGGTCCTGCGACTCCGCCTGGGTCAGTCATCGCCTTCACTTCGCCACGGACTTACGGGTCGTTCGAGTTTCTCCGACCCTCCACCCCTAAGGCTCCGTTGGGCTCCGCCTTCCCTCAGACTCTGCCTCGGCCCTCAGTCGTTCCAGCTCCACCTCAGCCCTCCGGTACACTGCTGCTGCCTCGGGGGGCCGAGGACGTCGCCGTGGACTCAGAGGTCATCGGCATCACTCCGCTCCTTCGGCTCTCTGTCTTCGCCCAAGGGTCCCTCTTCATCGGCGGCGCTGCTTCCACGCCTCCCCAAGGTGGTTTGGAACGCTTCACCACCTCGGCTCCTCCCTCCAGCAACGCCGCCTTGGGTCGCCTGTGTTTCCAGTCCTGTGTTGTCCGGTATCGTTCTTGTATTGTTTGGTGTATGTTCCTGCCTGTTCCTGTATTCTCCTGTGGATATTCCAGTAAAAGACTTCTTTATGTATATTTCTCCTCGTCGTGTGCTTTATACACCAGCAACCGTAACAATACTGACTACAGTTCAACATTTATAATAAATCAAGCAAGAACAACAGAAAAGCATTGAAATAATGCCCATGTTTCCAATGTTTGACAAAAGTAATGTCACTGAATGAAGTAGATTTACCATTTTTCAGTCTCTCAGAGTCTCTCTTCCAGAGATGAAATTATGAAAACAGACCAAACAGAGGAACCAGGAAATCAGAGAAGTTTCCCCATGAACTCTAAGTGTTTACCTGCTTCTTTATGCATCAAGATAATTGGATTAGCACAAAACCTTTCAAAGAAAGAAAACATTTCAAAGAAAGAAAGAAAGAAATAAAGAAACTCACAAAGCAAACAATATTTCAAAACAGTTAAATTAGATGCAAGCCAAGAAAAACAGAGAACTTGGACATTCTGGATCAATTACACAATAGCGGTGAGAACCACTAAACCTCTGAACAGAATTCAGTGACATCAGCATTCGCTTGTGAGAAGATTTACTGCACAAATAATGAAATCCACTGAAAACAATTAATATTACTTTGATTTACAGTTAGGCTACTTATTTCCCTCTGTTAAGGTTGACCAGATGTCGGGAAAATCTCCCCTTTTTACAGCAAACTCAAACAGTCTGCAAACATACTGCAGAAAGCCTGACCATCCTAACCTGCAGGTAACCAGAGCAATTACGCAGTGATTATTTTCACCAGCAGAGGGCGCTGCGAGCTACACTGATTACTTAAGCCCAAAGCATACCTCAGTTTTTACTGTATTTCTGCCAAAAAAAAAAAGAAGAAAAAAAAAGTTTTCTTGTGCTATTTGTTAAAATGGGAAATGCTAAGCATGAAATCATAAAACATTTGTTATAATCCTCCCTTCCTTTCACACGTCATGAATGCTGTTGTTTTTCAGCTCACGCGAAACCGAAAGTAAGCAGATCTCTTCAGAAACAGTCCCGCTTTACGGGAAAAGATATCAGGGGTGTGTGAGTGTGTGAGAGAGAGAGAGAGAGAGAGAGAGAGATGGTTTCTTGAGATGTGTGACCTAGTCACCTCATGCAGTGAGATGTTTTGGACCGTTGCACCATGAGAGTCTCATTTCCCTCTTTCCACTATTAGGGTTGTATTCTTGCGTCATCGTTTCCTTTGCAATAAATCAAAATCGACTCACACAGCATCCATCCAGCGAGCCAATCAGCGCTCCGCAGGTCACGGTCCCGCCCACTGAACGATCAGACTGATTGAGAGAAAGCGACAGTTGAAGCTGTATGTAGCGATTAGTCTTTGCTTGTGTGTGTGTCTATGAAGTAAGTAGCAGTCTTTTCATTGTTCTCTACATTTTTTATGAATATGTAACTGATCAGAGTGTGTACAAGTTAATGTATGCAAGTGATAAATACGAACTAGTTTGTAAAGATATGTATGTAGCCTATATTCAGGGTCGACGTGTGCCTATAGGCGAACTAGAAGGCTGCCTAGGGCGGGAAGAAAGAGAGGGATTTAATTAATGTATTTATTTATTTATTTATTGACATTCGTTTGGAATTATTTGACTTATATCAAAAAATGATCACCCCATTAGTTATTCTAAATATAAATTATCTTTCCTTCATTCTACCAAGTAGCTGCCAATGCCCGCCTGCCCCAAACAAGAGCAGATTCATTTATTATAACAGAACTTTGTGAGATCACGATGAAGTAGCCTAATATGACATTAAGCCTAATATGAATTTTGTTATAAGAACGTTCTCTAAATGTTCAGTGTTGGTTCTGGGAACGTAAAAAAAACAAAAAAAAAAACAACAACAAAAAAAAACGTTTTTATAAGGTAGTATAATGTTCCTCAACAATGTTGACCTCAAACGAAACATTTTCAGTAAGACATCAACATCTAAACTTCTGTTAATTCTCAATAAAAGCTTCTGTAGACGTGTGACAGAAATAAAGTCAGTCTGGTTAGTAATAAGTGAAGCTGGTAATGCTGTTTGTGGAGTTGTTTAATCAGATCTTCAGAGATTGAATGTCTTTTATCTTCAGTTCATCTAAGGCTGTGGCTGAAGAAAGTTGTAGTTTGTGTTCTTATTTCTCTTTCTTTCAGTGTTTGTTCACAGCAGGTGTTTGAATGATTGAAAGAATGTTTCAGGAACATCACACTAACCTTTAAATAACATTCTACTAACATTAAGATAACTGGACATTTTGATGTTCTTGGAATGTTACAAATCAACATTCCTACAAGGTTTAATTTTAGATCAAAATTAAGTTGAAAGAACGTTTGAGGAACATCATACCTTATAAAAACGTTCCTGTAACATCAAGAAAACTGGATGTTTTTACGTTCCCAGAACCAACACTGAATATTTAGAGAGCGTTCTTAACAAAATTCTGTTAGCTGGGTAGCTACCAATACCCGCCCGCCCCAACCAAGAGCGGCATATGGGTCTTATCTGTTGATTTCATAACGGCCAATCAGAGGTGTTTAAGTTAGCACAAAAACTCGACCGTTTGGAGCGGTGAGTGGACTCTGAGTTCTGCACGCTCACAAATCCTCTCATAATAACAAAGTGTAGACATTACGTTAATAACATCAGCAGTTATGTGCTGACAGATTCATTTATTATAACAGAACTTTGTGAAATCGTGATGAAGTAGCCTAATATGACAATTTTTTAGTGATTATAGAGGGAGCTCTCTTTGCACGCTTTCTGACATGCCAAATCCCTTAACAGTAGCCTATGAATATTTTTCTGTTAAAATTAACAGTGGTTTGTGCTTGTAGATGCTTTAATAACAAATGATTTATCAGAAGTGTTTATGCTGGGTTGTGTAGGTTGTGCGACGACACGCAAATGTAGACTATTAAAAGGAAATGTATGTGTTTTTAAAGGGGAACTTCTCTGCCTTCCCTTGGAGTTCACCCTCCGCCTATGTGTGTGAGAGAAAGCGGAGGAGAGGTCACTTAGCTGACCTTTCTGTGTGCGTAATAATGATATGCGCCAGGGGCGGATCTAGAAAATTATTTATAGGGTGGCAAAGGGGTGGCATGAGGTCTATGAGGGGTGGCAAAAGCAAAGTAAGCGCCCATGCACAGTTTTTGGAGATTTTTGGCCTGACATACACAGTTGTGTTCACAAACATTGCATTACCACAAAGTAGTCATCTATATACTGTTTAAAATTAAAAATAAATAACAAGATTTGAATATCCATCATGGCACCAAGACACTATGAAAAACATCAAGATTCTAAATGAGTCTGAGCTTGTATCGCTAAAGGAGATGAGCAGTTTTATTAATATTACACAGGCTACTTCAATGGTATAAATCACATGTTTTAGTGCAAGTTAAGAGTTTCTGTTCTTAACAGAGGTGGGAATGTCTGTGTGTGTTCACCCAGAACACCCCATCAACTACATACTCTAGCAAAATCCCAGCAACTGCATAGCAAACGCCTAGCAACCACCTTGCAACACTTTAGCAATCACCCAGAAGTACTGACCAAAATATTCACGTTTTTTAAACAAGATTTTAAGTTGGCTTTATGACAAGCCAGCATAAATTTGTCTTTCAAACTTTTCAGTCTCATTGTTTTTCTCGATTGCTAATGCACAATACATAACACAGTTCAGCATTTTCTCACAAACTTCAAACTTCCAGGTCAAAATAAATAAAATGTTCTAGTCAAAATCTTATTCTTGTCTGAAAAAATCAAACTTTGGCATCAAATGACACAAAACATAACAAATACACAGACTACTGCACTGCCCAGTGAACACTAGTGAGATCAATTCATATAAAAACCTCTTATTGGGATTCAGGAATTATTTTGCAGCTCACTCTCTACTATACTATACAAAAATTTACAGATGCAGATACAGTAAAACACAGCAATGAACTTTTGGAGGGATTTTTTTATTTTTTTCATTTACTATTGTAAATTGATCTTGCAGTAAATGAAAAGCATGAGAAAAATAAGTATTTAAATAAGTATATAATAAGTAAGTTTATTAATAAATCAATAAACAAAACCTCCAGTCTTTCACATGCATCTCAGTGAGTGTGAAGTGGGGGCGGCACGACTGTTTTGCCTAGAGCAGTTGAGCTTGTGTGTGTTGACATGCTAGATTCCTCACATACCTCACTGTTATGTTTAGATGACAATCTATGTGCCATTTATTCATTATATGTTTTATTTTATATTCCGCACATTTCAAAGAGTTAAAGGGAGAGTTCGCCCAAAAATGAAAATTATCCCATGATTTACTCACCCTCAAGCCATCCTTAGGTGTAGGGGAGAGCGGGACACAACCTAACACTTTTTGACTTTCTCAGTTTGTGTAAATATACTTAGGGTTCAGAGAACGTCTTTTGTTCCACATTAATTTCATACGTCTGGTATAAATATGTGGCTTTGTTTCATTAATACAGTGTATACTTTTTTCTTTATTTACCCTGAGAGAAAGTGAAATGTGACAACATGCCCCATAGGTGGGGCACATTGTAACATGACCATTCGACAGCTAAAAATGTTATTTGATTTAGTAAAAAAAATAGACATGACAAACTAAAATATTTTGTCAATAAAAGACAATAATTATTTTTGTTCATATAAAATAATGGCATTTTTTAGGAATTCAAATTTAAATAATTTTGTAGTTTGACAGTGAAAACTCAAAACAATACACCCAAACAGATGTAAAAACATATTCAGACATTCAGAAAAACACAGAGCTGCACAAAAACACTCCCCTTCCTCCACTCACAGCTCTCACAGAACACGAGATAAATAGACGAGCCAGTACAAATGCTGAACATTTCTTGAAATAATATTTTCTGGATGTTCAAGTTTTTCCTCTCAGTCTTTATTCACTTTTTTTTTTCATGGTTTTTCAACGGAAATTCATAAAAGTTGATTATGCCAGTTGTATCGTGTTACAACGAACCCTATCTGCGTAGCTGGAATTTAAACCTGGTTAGTGTTGTCATGATCCTTGTCTGTGTTCCCTGTATCTCCTCTGTTTGTGCACCTCATGTTCCCCTGCCTTGTTTGTTATCATGGACACTCATTGTTCCTTGTTCCTTGTTTCCTGGTTTTCCTGATTCCCTGCCTGTTTACTGGATTTCTCTGCCTTGTCTGCTGCCTGCCCTGACCCATTGCCTGTCCCCGTTTACAATCCATCTCTGCCTTGGACATTGTTAATGCTGGTGTTTGACCCTTGCCTGTACGACTACGATCATCTTAATAAATCCTGCATTTAGATCCTCAGCCTTCGTATCCCTGTGAAGTTTGTGACAAGTGTCTTCTGATAGTTAGTGAAGCATTAAAGAACTACCCAAACTGCTAAACAACAGATTGGAGATTAAAATAATATCAGATTTGTCTAATTTTAAATAAACACAAACAAATATAGATGATAAATTAGCTTAAGAAAGAAATTTACTTTGTGACAATTGTGACAATTAGATATTCCGAAAAATTATGAAGACATATTGCGAGCATAAAGTTATTAACTATGAACTTGTTTATAACCTCACAGACCTGAACAATCAGCATTTGAAACAACAGTGGTGACATTCCAAACTCATTCACAGCTCCCAGCAAGCATTGCGGCATGAATAAATTATGCAGCTAAATTCTTTTAGTATTTATGTTTGAATATTTTTTGATTGTCACCATTTTTGAGATTTGTATGATGAGTGTGGATGTATAAAGTGGCTTTCACACCTGAGAACCTTCTCATAGTTCCTAGAACTATTGGCTGAAGTACCTGGATTTTGACGTGTTTGCACCGCAGGAACTTTTGCTATTGTTAAATTAATGTTCAGTGATGTCTTCCCAAGATTTCTGGAATTTGGCGCAGTTTTTCTCTATATATTGTCGATATGGCAACTAATAAATACGCTAAGTTTCTTCATGCTAGTGTGTGTGGAAGTATTTAAACCATGTGTGTTACAACTAACCCTGCATTAGTTTGTGCCCCGCGCTCCCCTATATGACAATCTTCTTTCAGACGAACACAATCAGAGATATATTTAAAAATATCCTCCAAGTTTTATAACATTTGTGAATGGATGCCCAGATTTTGAAAACAAAAAAATGCATCCATCCATTAAAAAAAAAAAAAAAAAAATGAATCTGTATGACTCCAGGGGGGTTAATAAAGGCCTTCTGAAGCGAAACAATGCATTTGTGTAAGAATCATGTGATAATTTTCATTTTTGGGTGAAATATAAGCACTCTTTGGCGCATGTGCACTATGTGCTAGACAGAGCAGCTCTATCTCCCCATCTAGCAAGGAACGTTCTCTTAACTTTGGCTAATGTTCTGGCAAGGTTCTCTCAAAGTTATGAACAAAAATTCTTCCAGTAGCATTTGTTCAATGTTATCGGGTCTTCAATATATTTCCCTAAAGCAGTGGTTCTCAACTAGTTTGGCCATGGGACCCACATTTTCCCCTGGTCATTAAGTCACGACCCATTTTTTTTACTTTTTTTCTTTTTTTTCATTTTTGGGTGAACTAACCCTTTAATATACACATAAATTGTACGAATATGACTAATGAATAAATAGGCCTACAAGGTAAGGCTATTAATAGCAGTCCCAAACTAGTTTTTATTAATACAATAAAGTTGGTAGGTTAACATGAGCCACCACAGTAATTTTAAAAATATATAAAATAACACAAAGTGAAAATAAAGTGTTATTATGGGGTTAAAGAAACAACATTTACCATGGTTATGCAACGCTAACATGAACTGTTAATGAAACATGGAAACTGCGGCTGATGAATAGAATAAACGTCATACCTGCATGCAAATCTTTCTCAGCTAACACACAGTACACAGTATAGAACACAGTAGAATGGCTGACAGAACAGGAATGTTCAGTTTTCCTAGGTGAGAGACTTTTTATTTCATAACAAGCTTAGAAAATAATGTTAGAATAATGACACTGGCATATAGCCTGACAGCATCTCACCTGACCACAGATACTGAATCGGGACAACACGTTTTTCTTAGATACTCCACGACCCACTCAGAATGGTCTTGTGACCTACTTAAATTTTTGTAAAGATTATGCAAGTGTTACAATTAAATTCTTTCAAAACAATGTTCTTGAAATCATCATATAGTGTCATTAATATTTGATGAATGTTATCATAATGTTGGCAGGAAACATTCTTTGAGCATTCTTTAATAGTAAGGATCACCAACTTTCTGTCTTAAAAATGGCTTAAGGTTGTATGTTACTCAGCAATTCCCCTGTGTTTCATGAACACCGCTCAGTGTGACCATTAGAGATGACTGACACCTGATGCTAATGAGTAAAATCACTGAAGGAAAGAGGAACAAATGTTTGAAATCACCGTTGTGGTGATCAGTGTTTCGGGTAGTTGGGCTCTTGACCCTTGATTGGTTTTCTATGGACATGTGATACTACTGTGACAATTAGATATTCCAAAAAATTATGAATACATATTGTGAGAATAAAGTTATTAACTATGAACTTGTTTATAATCTCACAGACCTGAACAATCAGCATTTGAAACAACAGTGGTGACATTCCAAACTCATTCACAGCTCCCAGCAAGCATTGCGGCATGAATAAATTATGCAGCTAAATTCTTTTAGTATTTATGTTTGAATATTTTTTGATTGTCACCATTTTTGTGATTTGTATGATGAGTGTGGATGTATAAAGTGGCTTTCACACCCGAGAACCTTCTCATAGTTCCTAGAACTATTGGCTGAAGTACCTGGATTTTGACGTGTTTGCACCGCAGGAACTAGGAATGATTTTAGTTTACTAAATTAGCTTCTACTTCAGAGTATGGTCTAAACCAGCACTATAGGAACTATCGGTGACATGAGTGTACGTTGATTGGACAAATGCATGTCGAGCACTGGCACCCGGCATTTTTAAAGAGCTGTGTAAACATGTTTACTTCACGAACATGGAAAACCATGATAACGGCATTTACCTGTTGTCTGCAGGGTTGTGTTCTTTTCTCTGCCTTGATTATATGTAATACTGAAAGTTGTCATCTCCTAACCCCAATTTTTGCTCTTTCAGTCGCACAAATTGTGTGTTTACATTCCATCGCCATTATCATGAAACCCACAACACACAACAAACACAGCTCCGATCATGGCATTCTCCATCCACTGGTTTTTAACGTTTGTAAATGGCTGCGTTAAAAGACGCCGTAGTCAGCTGCTTTACAGTTCCTATTGGCGGTGTGAATGCAACCATGGCCCGGGGGAGAAATTAGTTCCTGGGGAACTATCCAAGTGGCTAGTTCCTATAACTGAGTTCATAGAACCGATCGGTCCAAAAGCCCCTTAAGTGAGTCTCAGCTTTTTCGCAAGGTTGTTTTGAGCAGTTATAGAAGATCTCGCACAGATCTATTTAGAGTTATAAGTCATGTTTATCACAACAGATGAATTTATTACTACTTTATAATTATTGCCTCATTCTTAAAGCTATTTATATTAGTAATGCAGCCATAGAAAAACAATTATTTACACCACTTTCATAGTCATTTCTGAAAACAACCACAAAATAATAGTGGTCATCAAGGGTCAAGAGCCCAACTAAAGAAAACACCAATCTCCATAATGGTGACCTCCAAAGAA
Organism: Ancherythroculter nigrocauda; assembly: GCA_036281575.1. NCBI lineage: Eukaryota > Metazoa > Chordata > Actinopteri > Cypriniformes > Xenocyprididae > Ancherythroculter > Ancherythroculter nigrocauda. Next base: position 9,724,692 of record VTFQ01000003.1, read on the forward strand.
ACATTTTTTTAACCAAACTGCTGAAATCAACATCTAAACCTTTGTGAATCTCAATAATAACTTTTGTACATGTTTGTCAGAAATAAAGTAACAATGCTGTTTATGGAGTTGTTTAATCCTCCTCTGCTGAGATCTTGAGAGATTCAATGTCTTCTTTTATCTTCAGTTGATTTCATCTAAGGCTGTAGCTGGAAGTAGGGCTGTTCCGATAAACGATATCATATCGAATTGCGATAAAATATATGTCGGTAACGATGATAAGCTCTAGGCATTTTTACTCAATATGGATAAATATAAGAGCCAGTCATAAAGCAGAAATATGTGACAACAACCAATCAGCGTGCAGCTTTAAATGTTCACGTCAAAGAACAAAGTCAATTTCCTACGGCACTTTGCAAAGCAAAGGACGACAAAAATGAATGGAAGCAGCGACGAAAGTGAAACTAACCTCGAGAAACTATCCAAAAATGATGAAATTGTTGACAAAAAAGGTAGCACGAATTCAGTTATATAGAAGTGTTTTGGTTATTTGTAAAGCGATCAGGCGCAGATTAAAACGATCTGTAAAATATGTTGTCGGACGGTGAAAAACAACACAACCAACCTATTCCATCACAGTGCTTCCCACTTATAGACTTTACTTGGGCGGGCCGCCCAGGTATATTAATGGCCACCCAAATATATTTGGAGACACATTTATGCTTTTATTATTTTTATCCTCTCATACTTTTGTATCCGCCCAAGATAATGAAACCATCTGCGATCGATAAACTAGTGAAAAATCTACCCTCGCCCTACTTGTTTCGTACCAGCCCGTTATGTGTGCGTCAGAACTGTTTACTCCCGCTGACATTCCCACGTGCGCTGCAGAGCTGCGGTGGATATTTTACAAAGAGCGCTGCATGTTGCAACGTCACAAGGCGGCGCTGTTGCGTGTTTTACACTTCTACAGGCTCGTGCAATGCTTCAGACTGCGTCAAAGTGATTCTCAATTAATGAAAAGCACAGATTTATGCCAAGCGATTGCTAATGAACTCAAGTTGATGAATTATGACAATGTCTACTTTATGGCCTTTATATAAAATGTTTTAGACGATTGTAAGAATCTGAAGGATCAGCCTGCAATTGTGCAAAATAAAAGTCTTCATGTATTTCGGGCTTGTTTATAATTAAAAGTCACACGCTAAGTTAGTAAGTTGTCTTGTAAGCTGTTTTTGTTAATAAACTATACTTTAAAATGTAATTAATGAACCCTCAAATTTTTGTGGCTTCAGTCAGAGTTGGGATACTCTTTTAAAGCTGGCAGTATTAACAGTTTGTATATCGAAATATATATCAATTGATATGGGAAAAAATGATCAAGATTACATTTTTGCCATATCGCTCAGCCCTAGCTGGAAGTCAGTTGTAGTTTCTGTTCTTGTTGTTTCTCTTTCCTTCAGTGATTCTGCTTGTTAGCAGCAGGTATTTACATGTTTCAGGAACTTCATACTAACCTTAAAAAAAAAAAAAACGTTCCTCTAACATCAAGAAAACTGGATATTTTAACATTTCCATAACCAAAACTGAACAGTTTGAAAACGTTCTTAGAACAAAAAAAAATGTTAGCTGGGTCTGTCCTCAGTGCTGAGAGGTTTCAGATTTCCTCTGCTCAGTATCAGTATAAGTAATCTAATCTGTCAGTGCACTTTCATATATAATGGCACATTTGTTTTCCTATCTACTGTATTAATCATTGTATATTTATTATATATTTACTGTAGAAATGACTGTGATTATATTTATTGTGGCTACTGTTTTTTGTTATACTTATATATTATTCTCACATCTTTATTTTTATAGAAAAACCACACACACATGCAAAGCAGAATTTCTTCAATGTAGTTGTGGTGACAATAAATGGGTTATTCCTGGTAATCTGGTAATCTCTCTCTAACTGGATACTTCCTAGTGGGTCCATTATCAACCAGCAAATTCACATGAAAAAAATAAGAAATATCAATAGACATTCATTTTTACACTTTCCTTTACTGTTGTTCTGTGATTACTGTCAAGGTAGTTCATTCAGCTCCCTCATCTGAAGCTTTCATTGACAGCTTATTATTATCTGTGAAGACATGCAACAACAAGTCTTGCCTTTACAGGCACAACGGTCACACTGATGAATTCCCAGGAATCATTTGCTTTTCTGTTACTTGGAAAAAGTGAATCCTGAAAGTTTGATTAGCTCAGCTTGTTGCTCAAGTTATAAGGGTTAGCAATAATATTTAAACCCTGCTGTCTAGTTCTTGTTTCCTCAATCTGCATTAAGCTGTTTCAACACACTACCTTCCATCAGACTTAGGAGCTCATGCAACTCATCCTTAAAAGCAGATTTCTTTTCTCTTTAATGTTTTTATGTCTGCTCACCAAGGCTTAATTTATTTAATTAAAAATACAGTAAAAACAGTAATATTGTGAAAAATTATTACAATTTAAAAGAACTGTTTTCTATTTGAATATATTTTACAAAGTAATTTATTCTTGTGTTGGCAAAGCTGAATTTTCAGCATCATTACTCCAGTCTTCAGTGTCACATGATCCTTCAGAAATCATTCTAATATGCTGATCTGCTGCTCAATAAACATTTATGATTATTTTCAATGTTTAAAACAGTTGTGTACTTTTTTTTCAGGATTCCTTGATGAATAGAAAGTTCAAAAGAACAGCATTTATCTGAAATACAAAGCTTCTGTAACATTTTACACTACCGTTCAAAAGTTTGGGGTCAGTAAGAATTTTTATTTTTTTGAAAAGAAATTAAAGAAATGAATACTTTTATTCAGCAAGGATGCATTAAATCAATCAAAAGTGACAGTAAAGACATTTATAATGTTACAAAAGATTAGATTTCAGATAAACACTGTTCTTTTGAACTTTCTATTCATCAAAGAATCCTGAAAAAAAATATTGTACACAAATATTTTGTACAATTGTACACATTAAATGTTTCTTGAGCAGCAAATTGATATATTAGAATGATTTCTGAAGGATCATGTGACACTGAAGACTGGACTAATGACACTGAAAATTCAGCTTTGCCATCACAGGAATAAATTACATTTTAAAATATTTTCATATAGAAAACAGTAATTTTAAATTGTAATAATATTTCACAGTATTACTGTTTTTACTGTATTTTTAATTAAATAAATAAACCTTGGTGGTTTAAGACCAAGCAGACTCCTCAGCGAGCGGGTCTCACGCTAACGGCAGCTCTCTTTCACTGTTCGTGTTTTGATTTCAGCAACATTCAGCCACGCAAGAATGGCTGAATGGCTGAATTGAAAAAGGGTGTTTATTTGGGCTGTTGTAGGCCACAACCCACGCCGTACACACCCCGACTTCAACAGAGAACCGCACTTGAAACAGCGAGGCACTCTTCTGCCCCTTCTCTCCGCTTTCCCTCACACACACACACACACACACACACACACACACACACCAGGGGTGGAGCCTCTTCGCATATTTAACCTGAACATCCAACACAAAAATGAATAGAATGCAACATAAACATTAAACTCCTTGTCATCTGCAACACAATAACATTTAGAACATGTTACAATATATAGAAAATGGGTAAAATGCAACAATTTGAACATGGAGCCACATGGGATTGAACCATATTATATAGCCTTAAAAGTTTATTAAGAATGAGAATATAAATGGATATTGAGATAACTTTAATACTTTTAGAATTACAGGCACACAAACTTTGGAAAAATACTATTTATGGCACTCAGACAGGAATGTTCATTTGTGTTGATAGAAAAAAAAAATTAGATACATTCTAATTTCAACATTATTTGTTCTTCAGAAAAATGTGCGACCATTGAAAATGTGTACCAACTTACTCATGGAGGCGCATTGAGATCCCTACCTCAGGAAATTAACCATATTGAGCCTTAAAAATTAAGACAAGAAAGTTGGTTAAGGATTAGAATCTAAAAGGATATTAAGATATATGTAATATAAGTTACAGAAATGCAAACTTTGGGCGAAAAACACAAGTGCTTTTTTTTTTGCCATTTTTGAACTGTTGGCATATAAGACGTCAACAGATTTAAATAACAGGCTTACCAATCTCTGTAAAAATAAAATAATGACATTGTTCTAAAGTCATTTAATCTAATTTGTCTTTCTTCAGGGGAAAGAAAAAAAAAAACTGACCAGGGAAAGTTTCTGAAATTTGGTTGATTTTGACACAAAATTACCCATATGTGTTTATGTCCGAGAAACTTTTATACACATACTTAACTGCAGATACTGAAATGACATACACTGTGTGGTACAGTACAAATATTTTGAGGGTCCCTTATTCTGTCCCTTATTTTCCTTTGCAGCAGTTGGCAGCCCTATGTGTGAGAGACAAGCCTGTTGCACATGCTCAGTGCGCTCCTGCGAGACCTTGCATGCAAGCCACATCCTGTTTCACTCAAGATAAAAGGTTTGCTGTAAGATTTAATATTTCCACATCAGCTCGCCGGTTCAAACGGATCACTTAAACCTACTAGACAAGCCATGGATTTTGAGAACAGCAAAGAAGGATGTAAAAATTGTGAAGGCAATTGCAATAACACATGCCAATGTCACTGCCACACAATAACCCAGGGTCCAAAACCTAGGCAAATGACTGAGGAGGAGAAGATGTGTGAGAAGCCTGAAATGTCTTCAAAAGACTGCAATTCCTGTCATTGCTGGCTACTGTTATTTTGGCCCCTGTGATTGTGGCTCCAATGATGGTGGCGCCGGTGATGATGGCTCCGGTGATTGTGGCCCCTGTGATTGCGACGTCTGCGATTGCGGTTCCTGTGATTGCGACCTCTGCGATTGCGGCTCCTGCGATTGCGGCTCCTGCGATTGCGGCCCCTGCGATTGTGTTATTCAGTGAATGCTTGCTGTATGTTGTTCAGACAGGTGAGAAAAAATGTTTTATGAACACTCTTTAATAACTGCTTCTAAAAATATGGACATTTTACAATTGTGAAAAAAAATGAATGGCACAAAAAATGTACAAAAAGCGAGCACATGTTGGCACATGCTTGCTTGCAGTCTGTGTTCTTCCTACTTTATTTTGTAGGAAGTAACGAAAATGCTTTGTGAAAATGTATCGGAGTAAAAGTATACATTCTATTTAGGAAATGTAGTGGAGTAAAAGTAAAAGTTGACAGAAATATAAAAAGTCAAGTAAAGTACAGATTCTCCCAAAAAATACTCAAGTACTGTAACGAAGTATTATTACTTTGTTACATTACACCACTGCCCGTAAGACCTTTGTTCGTCTTCAGAACAAAAAAAAAGACCTTTTTGATGAAATCTGAGTGCTTTCAGTTCCTCCATTGGGGGTAATGCAATTTGCAGATTCAAGGACCAGAACAATAGGAAAAACATTTAAGTACTCCATGTGACTCCAGTGGTTTAACATCAATTTTATGAAGTGAAACAAGTGCTTTCTTTGCACCAAAAAAAAAAACAAAAACATAATTTACCTCTTTATTTACAAAATAATGCTGCCAATTATCGTAAAAACGAGTTTCCTAGGTAAAAATTGCACTTTAACGCCCTCCAATTTTGAAAGTTAAATGCAATGAGCATGTAATCATGACTTCAGAAGTGGGAATTATCAAATTTCCGATAGCACGTGAAGGCAGCATTATATTGTCCAAAGCGCGTTCACGTAACAAAACAACACACATGCATTGTAGTGCTCCCCCTACTGGATTGCAGGTCAATATTTTAGTAAATTAAGTGGTAAATTATGTTTTTTTTTGTGTGTGTGTGTGTGTCCAAACAAAGCACTTGTGTCGCTTTATAAAATTGAGGTTAAACCACTCGAGTCACATGGAGTACTTTAATGATGTCTTTCCTATTGTTCTAGACCTTGAATGTGTAAATTGTGTTGCCCCCAATGAAGGGACTGAAAGCTCTCAGATTTCCATCAAAAATATCTTAATTTGTGTTCCGAAGATGAACAAAGGACTTACGGGTGGGGAACGACATGAGGGTGAGTAATTAATGACAGAAATTGTGTTTTTTGGTAAACTAACCGTTTAAATCAAAAGTTGTGCTAGCATTAGCTAATGCACTGCGAACTTACTTGAACAAACACAAACAAATATTAATAAATGTTGTGCAGATACATTTTTAATTGTTAGATCATACCAGTTAATGCATTAATGTGAACAAATGAGATTTTATTGCAACATGATAGGAAAAAAGTGAAGTGTATTAATTAATCTGTTGCGTAAAAAACTGGCAAAACAATACAAAATGGAGTGTTCAAGCCGTGAGGATGATTTTGTTGTCCTCTCTCTTCTTAAAAACAGAAAAAGAAAAAGGACATATTGTGTCCTTCCAATCCTGAGATTCCACCTCCTTATCAAGGAGCTACGTGATTATCCCTAGCGATTCAAAGATTACATGAGGATGTCAGTGGCTCAGGTTGATGTTTTGCTAGCGATACTAGAGCCACATGTAAGAAGAAGAAAAAAAGTCCACCAATATATATGTATTTCACACTTCTTTTTTTATGATGTACAAAAGTTTTGGAGGCAGTGTGTAAACGTGATTAACAGAGCGTGAGGTCATATTTATTTTTTAACGTGCGAAAATTTCGGACTCATTGTGCATAGACCTTATTCCTTAAATTTACATACATTTTAAGGTTGTTCAGATTTTTTGACTTATAAACAAGACATAAACAACCTCATTTTATTTGTAGGCATAACAAATATTTCATGTTGATACTGAATGTGTTTTTTTTTTTTTTTTTTTTTTTGTAATTAATAATTAATCTATCCAGAGTAGATGGATTTGTGGAGACGTCTAGGTGCTCAGGGTGGTTTCAGCTCCAGTGAAGAACATCATCAACACAGAGACAACTGCACTGCCATTATGCATGTTAAACATCATAAAGATAATATTGAATATAACTAAACTGGTTCAATAAAATATACATTTTGTGTGAATGTATTCATTATGCATGTGAAATTATTGAAAAGTTATACTGCATTTTCTCTGTAAACATACATATTATAAATGTATAATACATGTTTTTCTTTTACAGAATGTGGCCTTTTACAGTATGTGGCCTGAAGCTAAAATGCTTTTATCGACTGTTAACTAAAGATATTGAAGTAAAGAAAGATGATGTTTTTAGTTTGAATTGTTATATTTGGTTATGGGTTTTGTAGTTTAAATTCGTATTAAAGGTGCCGTAGAATGTCTTTTTAAAAGATGTAATATAAGTCTAAGGTGTCCCCTGAATGTGTCTGTGAAGTTTCAGCTCAAAATACCCCATAGATTTTTTTTTTTTATTGATTTTTTTAACTGCCTATTTTGGGGCATCATTAAATATGAGCCGATTTAGGCTGCGGCCCCTTTAAATGCTCACGCTCCCTGCCCCCGAGCTTGCGCTTGCCTTTAACAGCATAAACCAAGTTCACACAGCTAATATAACCCTCAAAATGTATCTTTACAAAGTGTTCATCATGCAGCATGTCTAATCGTGTAAGTATAGTATTTATTTGGATGTTTACATTTGATTCTGAATGAGTTTGATAGTGCTCCGTGGCTAAAGCTAACATTACACACTGTTGGAGAGATTTATAAAGAATGAAAATAACGACTGCTCTTGTCTCCGTGAATACAGTAAGAAACGATGGTAACTTTAACCACATTTAACAGTACATTAGCAACATGCTAACAAAACATTTAGAAAGACAATTTACAAATATCACTAAAAATATCATGATATCATGGATCATGTCAGTTATTATTGCTCCATCTGCCATTTTTTACTGTTGTTCTTGCTGCTTACCTAGTCTGATGATTCAGCTGTGCAGATCCAGACGTCCTGCCCTTGTGTAATGGCTTGAACATGGGCTGGCATATGCAAATATTGGGGGCGTACACCCCGACTGTTACCGTAACAGTCGGTGTTATGTTGAGATTCGCCTGTTCTTCAGAGGTCTTTTAAACAAATGAGATTTATATAAGAAGGAGGAAACAACGGTGTTTGAGACTCACTGTATGTCATTTCCATGTACTGAAATCTTGTTATTTAACTATGCCAAGATAAATTCAATTTTTAATTCTAGGGCACCTTTAAGTAATATTATTTATTACTGGACTCAAATGAAATGTATTCACTGTATTACTACAGTAGCATACCATAAAGCATTTTACAATAAGAACAGTAAAATTAACATTAAACTGCTGTCATCTCTGCTGTCAGTATTTCACTGTTAATTTGAGCATGTTATTGCAGTTAATGGTCAACATTCCTTTTTCCTGTTCCAGTCTAACCTCAGTTGATGGTCTTTGAATGTTATTTCCTGTTATTTTTCAAAAGTGTGGCATCCTGTGCTGCCATGCATTTCATGGTTTTTATTTTTACACTTTTTTAATAGTGCACATGCTGTTAACAAGCAGAATCACTGCAGGAAAGAGGAACAGCAAAAACTACAAATGACTTAAGCCACAACCTTGGAGGAAATCATTAAATCTCTCAAGATCTGACTAAACAACTCCACAAACAGCATTACCAGCTTCACTATCTGAAGCTAATGGCATGAGATATTGTTGATTTGTATCTGTATGATCTAAATAAAAGAAACCAGAAGTGTCTATAATGAACTTTGTCCCTTTGAATTTCTTCTCAGCACTGCTTATTGTCTGCATATTAGACATTATGCAGCAATGTGTTTATGGGCTGTAGCATCCGGAAACAGAGGAATTATATAATGTTTTTCCTTGATTTGATTTTTTTTTTTTTTTTTTTTTTTTTTTCCTGTAAAAATTATTGAATTAGCTATGCATAACTTTTTCAATTCAGCCAATACTGACTTGAAACAAAAGTAAAACTATTAACACTCAAAAGACATGAAAATGGCACTTACATAAAAATGACAACCACAATTCACACGTTTTGAAATTAAAGTCATATCAGCCTTTCTGGATAAACACAATATAAAAGTGGCTGTGTATTAATACATATTTTCTATGTTGCTGTGACATAAAAAATTTTAAAAAAAATCGACATAATCAGAAAAGAAAATTTTAAAACAGAACAGATAAGAGATGCTAAACTTCAAATAAAAAGACAAAACACTATAGTGACCCACAGTGGTTACCAGAGGGATTTCAGACACAAAAGCATGATCGAGTGAATAACAGGTGTTGACAACATTTTTTTAACCAAAATCAGAAAACTTTTTTTGCATTTTGACCATTCATTTACACGGCAATGGCGTTTTGGGAGCCTGAAAACACAAACTTTTGAAAACTGCATTCAAAAAGCAAGTTTTTGACACTATTTTCTTATCCATGTAAGCAACAACATTGTTTTTCAACAGCTCTGGTCTATAGGTGCTGAGTGTTACTTTACAAAGTGATATTGCTAACTACTGGCCTGGCAGCAGAATACAGCAGGTGTGTTCGACTGTGGCTGGATGTAACCGATCGGTGAGAGTAGCCACGTGCAGGTGGGGATGAGCTGAAAACGGAGACGTGAAGTCGGACACTTTCTGCTTCTCGTAGTGACGCTCATGCTGCAGTTCCATACTTTATCACAGCTGAAGTGAAATAAACACAATATTTGGCTAATACACTGATGTTTCAGAGACATTTTCATTCAATACTTTATGTACTGCTTACAGCGTCTGTTTTTAAAAGAAAAAAGTTCAAAATAAGCATGGTATTTAAATACCAATGTAGTTTATTTTGATAAACATGACACAATACAACATCACAACTACATGAAAAGAGCTTTAACTGTTATAAAAATACAGGTTTGTGAGCATTAGTGGAACTAAAGGTGTGAGAGTAAAAACGAAACACACGTGATCGTTGTCATGCGATGAATCCGGCTAATCGTGAAACAGCTGTGTTGTCGTCAGAGCTTGTGCAGCTCTTCTTGAGAAACTGCTCTGGCTGACTCAGCCGGCTGCTCTCAAATCACTCTTGCGGTACTTTGATGCCATACATCATAGTCACATGGCGTCTACGCTGTCTCAAGTCAGACAAAATTTCTTACCGTCATGCACTGCTTCAAGTCGATCGGCCTGTGCAGCGCTGCATGAAGTCGAACAAGCCTAGCATTTTTAGTCAAGTTGATGCTCACTGCAGAGCCAAATGACCTCCAGCTTCACCTCTCTGGAGCTCAAGGGTGGAGCGTAAAGGGGCTCTATGTAAGATTTTTACTTTAATAAAGCATAAAAATACCACAATATGTTTGCAGATATTTAGGAAACATGCCAAGTTCACCTACTAGTTTCTCAGAAAAACAATGCTACAGCCAAATATTCTACTTTGAAAATGTGCGTTCCGTGTCGGAATGTCTGTTTTTGTTTTGGTCTGTGCGAAACCTCGTGCTGCAGTTTATCCAATAGTATTTCGACATCACAGGTTGCCAGTTGGCGGAAAACACCGCGTATTACAACCATGGAAACCAGCAAACAAACGGGTCAGAGAATCAGGCAATAACGTCAGCTGCGCGTTCTCGCTCTCTTCTCTGTCACGGTGAAGTGACACACACCCGCGCGGGCGCCTCCTCTCTCTCTCTCTCTCTCTCTCTCCTCATTCGCTCCGGTTAAGTAGTGCTTGTATTGCGCATAATTTTAGTCATCCCCGCAGGTTTTGCGGTCACACCAAAAGTGCGCGCAAGCCACGACAAGCCACGAACAGAGACAGAAGTCAAACAGAGTCATAAGTAACGTACCAAAATGAGTGGCTTCCTGTGCTTAAACTGTCACACACATACAAAAGTATGTCAAAAACCAGCGGCACAGGCATTGGCGAGTACACAGATAAACACTGTCAGTTTTTAATCGTTAAATAGCTAAGAAAGTGAACTCATGTTGTGTGTAACAGTATTGGGTCCGTTGAACACCGTTCATAGACTCTTAAAGAACAAAAGACAAAAAAAATCACTTTCTTCTCTTGACTGAATACATTGTATAACTTTAATGGTAAGAATTATTTGCAATAAAGACTACAGAAATTAAGGTAACCAATGCAAAATAACACAATGTGTTATTTTACATTTGATTACTTTAATTTCTGTAGTATTTCTTACCTGAATAAAAACCCAGTTAACCCGAAAAACTTTCATAGCTCTCTTTATTCTATTGCATTTATTTGAGCTGTTTATATTTTATTACTGACTTTTATTTGTTTTTTTTTTAATGAAAATAAAACTCTGCATTGAAGAAAAGTAGATTTTTGTTTGTATATGTTGTCATTTATAGTTCTTAGAAAGAAAATCGGAATCGGCAAAAAACAGGGATTGGCCGATCATACTAACAAAAATATCGGAAATCGGAATCAGCCAAGAAAATTGCTATCGGTGCATCTCTACTAAAAAGCCTCTGAATCCATCTAAATATCTCTATGAACAATAGCATATCAAAACAGATAAATCAACTCATCAGCTTACAGTGTTTAAGTCTCCTCAGCTTTCATTGTAAATTGCGCTCCCTATTGTTGCTGCCAACCATATGCTGTAAAAGCTGGCAACCCACGTCTTTGAACGAGGGGGCGGGCCAAACAATATTTTGAATTTGGACTGCAGTACCTATTTTGAACACTGGGTGTCATTATTACATAGAGCCCCTTTAACCTGTTTAATGGGTGGAGAGATGGGTTATGGGTAGGGTTAGGGTGTGGTTAGAGGATGCAGCTCCACCCATTATGCCCACAGTAGGTTGAGAGGGGGGGAGCTGAAGGTTATACTCCACCCACGGCTCTCCAGTGAGTAGCCTCTCTTTTTAGTGTTTTCTCGCATTGTGTCCGTTTCAGCTGACGCTTATGGGGAAAACTCCTGATTTCTCCAAATCCTGAAGCCTGAAGACAAAAGGCATTTCAGCCTGCCAAAATGGGTGGGGTTGCTGCTAATAAAGGCCATGGAAATGCCAGATCTTTCTTTATACATGCCGGATTTTTTTTACACAAACGCATCGTTTTGCTTCAGAAGGCCTTTATTAACCCCCCGGAGCTGTGTGGAGCACATATTTATGATGGATGTGGATGCACTTTCTTGAGCTCATACTCGTGAACCCCATTCACTGCCATTATAAAGCTTGGATGCGACAGAATATTTATTCATATTTCTCCGATTGTGTTCATCAGAAAGAAGAAAGTCATACTCACCCTCAAGCCATCCTTTGTATCTTAAAACTTGGGCTAATTTTCATTTGAAAGTGAACTAATCATTTAACAGTTGTTCCTTTGTAGACATGAAGAACGTTATATTGATTGTAGCTGCCGTCAGTGGCAACTCTTATATATTTTAGTTCATAATATGCACTTTATAGTTAAAAGGTTAATAAATAGTTAAAATCTTCAAAATAATCGTTAGAATAAATAAGCAATATAATTTTTGTTAATACATGTCAATTCATTTCATATTATTCAGCTAAAACCATAGAAAAAGGGGAACCTATTTCCTTTTGTTCCGCTAGGGAATTATTTAATTGCTGCTATCAGGATATTTTTTCCGGTGCACTACATGTAGAAGAGCCACACGAGGTGCTGCACGCGTGACATGTCTGCAAAAGTTACGCCTATAAGAAGTGCTAAGAAGTTATATTGTCTTTTTGTTTAAAGAAGAAGAAACTGTAACCCTCCAAGTTTATTCCTCTTGAGTTAGAGAGGCCAATGAGGTATGTTTTATCGTGTTAATTGCTTTGCCGTATGTGAATGTGTGTTATGTGACCGTATGTTTATGTATAATTAGTCAATTAAGTGTATTTTCTTACGTGTTGAACGTGCACTTTATTTATTCGTTCTGTATGTATTTTTCGTTTATTATTATGTGTAAAACACCACTTTTAGAGGGTTAATTTAAGTTTTACGTATTTCCTTTCATAGTTCTGACGGCATTGTTGGGACATAAAAGGCTCAAATGTACAAGACATGTTGAAGACTCGTGTCCAAATAAATGTCTGTTAAAAATCAAGAACGACCTGAGCCTTTGCTTCAACTCGAGGGGAGTAACAGTCAGAACTCAGCCTGTTTCGTGCTGGAGGAGAGGAGAACGGTGCCATTCGCAGTGGAGCCGTAAACGAGCGGCTCGTTAAGTGGTGACGTCGCTCTCAAACATCAAAGGAAAGACGGACTGCATGCACGTAAAGCCCAAACCAGCGGCAACCGGGGTCCAAGAGTGCAGCGTGGTTAAGCTAAGAAGAAGCAACGCATTTAAAACAAGTTAAATGTGAAGAAGTAGATTAACCTTGCTAACCTTAAAGGGACTCTATTAAGTGCTTAAAGGGGTAAAGTGCAGTGGTCTAAAATATAAGTCCAAGCTTAAGTTATTTCTTGTTTAATATAAAGTGACTGTTACTAAGCTTATTTCAAGTTAACTACAAGTATTTGCTGATTTAAGGGTACATCAAGTTATTTAAAGGAGGAGTTTTTTACTATTTCATTTTTTTTATATATATATATATATATATATATATATATATATATATATATATTGAAGGTCATTTGTCTTTTATTTTACAACGAAAGTGAAGTGAAAGTGTATTTCTAATTTTGGCTTAAGGTGTTTATAACACACATTTAAGTTTATCTTTAAAGAGTTAAGCAATTTAAGTTCATAAGCACATTTAGGAGCGTGATATCATTTAGTTAAGTTAAAGTCACAAGTAACAAAGTCTAAAGCACACTAGAATAGTGACATGGCTGATCAAGAAGACTGTGACACTGAAGCTGTGGAGTTGCAGCAACAAGTAGGTCCTGATGATGAAACTATGGACACAAGCCAACAAGAGTCAAGCACAAGTCAAGCTGCTAAAGAAGAGAGCTTAAGGAAAAGCCAGAGAGTTAGAAAACTCACTGAAAAGGGCCAAGCACTGCACGAAGAAAAGGTGAATAAGCTTCGAACTCGCTTTAAGGCAAGCTATGATGAATGGAAAGCTGCTGCTAAACAAGTTAAAAGAGCACTTGAAGCACCTGTCAGTGCAAGATTACTTGATTACATTGTCCAGATCCAATATACCTCAGCAGAAGTAAAACAAGCGTATGACAAGCTGCGCAGTCATGTAACTCCTGACGGAGACACTCGTCGCAGAGTGGACACGTGTGATGCTGTTTCTCAAAAGCTCATACAACAAGCTGAAGAATGTCTTGCAGAAGAAGGAAATGTAAAAGATCCAGCAAAGAGATCAACTCTCTGGAGTGAAGTTGATTCAGTGTTCATCTCAGCAGCATCCCAAAAATCCAAAGGCTCAAGAAATACAGCAGCCTCCCAAAGATCCAAAGGTTCAAGAAGCACATGTTCAAGTTCAAGCAGGTTGTCTGTAAAGAAACAAGAAGCAGCAGCTGAGCTAGCTGCAACTGAAGCCACCCTGAAAGTTATGGAGGAATTGGATCGTGAAAGAAACGAGCTTGAAAACCTTGAAGAAGAAAATCGACAAAGGTTAGTGAAACAAGAAGCAGAAAATGCTGAAAAACTAAAAGCATTAGAACTGAAACGAAGAGAGCTAGAACGTCTAGAAATTGTAAAGAAAATGAATGCCGCCAAAGCACGACTGAAAGTGTATGAGCAAGAAATCAACTCAGACGAAGAAATGTCAGACCTTCTACACGACAATGCTAAACAAAGAAAAGCTGCTCCGAAGCCAGTAATTCTGCCTGAACTTCAGCTCTCACCATCACAACCCACTGCAAACCTGCAACAGTTTTCTGCTCCACAACAGACCACAAGGTGGCAACATACAACCAACGCCACACAAGAAGATAACACCACAGCACTGGCTAGAGCGTTAGCAGAGTCCATTAACATAAGCCGTCTACCAGTACCAGAGCCTGCTGTTTTCAACGGCGACCCTCTCAAGTACAAAGATTGGAAAATGGCCTTTCAGACACTAATAGACAGGAAAAACATTCCAGTGAATGAAAAGATTTACTATCTCCGCAAATATGTAGGTGGACCAGCCAGAAGAGCTGTCGAGAGTTACTTCTTGCTGGGTACGGATACAGCATACTATGCAGCATGGGACACTCTGGAGGAAAGATATGGAAGTTCATTTGTAATCGCCAAAGCCTTCAGAGATAAGCTAACATCATGGCCAAAGATCGGAACAAAGGACAGTGCTGAGTTACGAGAGTTCTCAGACTTTCTCAGAGGCTGTGAAGCTGCTATGCTACAAATCAAGAGTCTTGAAGTCCTAAATGATTGCAGCGAAAATCAGAAAATACTAGGTAAGCTTCCTGATTGGCTAACAGCAAGATGGAATAGGAAAGTCATTGAGATTGAAGAGCAGCACGGTTCCTTTCCAACATTCAGTAACTTTGTCGAATTCGTCACGAGAAGCCAAGATAGCGTGCAACCCAGTAACGTCACTCCATGCACTCAAAGGAAGTGACTCAGAGAAGGTTAAGCCTACAAAGACTCGAAGTGTCGGAGCTAAGGTGCTGGCAAGCGGTACAGAAGAGAAACCATATACAAAGAAATGTGTCTTCTGTGAAAGATTTAACCATAGTGTTCACACATGTCGACAGTTCATGGATAAGCCAATAACAGAACGAGTCAAGTTTGTACAAACAAAAGGACTATGTTTTGGATGCCTTAACTCTGGACACTATTCAAAGAAATGTGTAAAGAGAAGTGTTTGTGACACATGCAAAGGAAAACACCCAACCTGTTTACATGAGGAACGGGACAAGGAAATCAGAAAGAACAAAGAAAGTGAGAAGGAAAGCACATGCTTAAAAGACACAAAGGAAATAAAACAAAGTAAAGAAGCACCAAACGAGACAATATCACACCGTGTAGTCCAAAACAACAGCAGTAACCTCACATCTACAATCAGTCCAGTTTGGTTATCCACAACAACCAACCCAGAGCACGAAATCTTGCTGTACGCCCTTTTAGACAGTCAGAGCGACACCACATTCATTTTACAAGAAAAGGCAGATGCTCTGCACTCTGAAAAGAGACATGTACAGTTAAAGCTTTCTACACTGTCAACCAGAGATACAGTCATTCCAAGTGAAAGGCTGTCTGGGTTACAAGTCAGAGGCTTCTATTCATCAAAGAGAATTCCTCTTCCTGTAACCTATACAAGAGAGTTTATTCCTGCCAATCTAAGTCACATCTCCACTCCTAAGACAGCAAGAGCATGGCCCCACCTAGAGCACCTTGCCGAAGAGATCGCCCCTCTCATAGAATGCGATGTTGGCCTGCTTATAGGTTACAACTGCTCACAAGCACTGTTACCCAGAGAAGTTGTGTCAGGAAAAGACAATGAGCCATTCGCACAAAGAACAGACCTGGGCTGGACAATAGTTGGTGGTGCTGACCCTTGTGTTGATTATGGTGATGCTATTGGAAGCAGCCACAGGATTATTGTCAAGGAAGTGACACCCAGTCAGTCATCAGATCAGCTGCCAAATGAAGTGCATTACATTTGTCGCACACAAGTCAGAGAAGTAGTCACACTACCAGATGTGATTAAAGTCCTTGAGTCTGACTTCAACGAAAGAAAGGTGGAAGATTCTCACTTCTCCCAAGAAGATCTGCGCTTCATTTCTATAATGGAAGAAGGAGCAAAAGTGCAAACAGACGGACATTGTGAATTACCTTTGCCATTTAAAGAGGACAGGCCAAGTCTGGCAAACAATAAGAGCTGTGCAGAACACCGACTTAAATGTCTCAAGAAAAGACTTGAAAGAGACAAACAATATCGCAACGACTATACAAAATTCATGAACGAAACAATAGAGCGTGGAGATGCAGAAAGGGTCCCACCTGAAGAACTGAACAAAAGCCCTGCCTGGTACATTCCGCACCATGGGGTGTACCACCCCCAAAAACCTGGTAAAATAAGAGTAGTGTTTGATTGCTCGGCAAAGTATAAGGGTGTGTCATTAAACGATCACCTGCTCACAGGGCCAGAGCTAACCAACTCCCTGATAGGTGTCTTGTGCCGGTTTCGCAAGGGTCCAGTAGCAGTGATGTGCGACATAGAACGTATGTTTCACCAGTTCAGAGTCAGAGCCGAAGATCAAGACTACCTCCGTTTCTTGTGGTGGGACAACGGAGATATTCACTCAAGTCCATCAGTCTACCGAATGCGAGTTCATTTGTTCGGAGCCGCCTCTTCGCCGGCCTGTGCAAACTTTGGTCTTAAGTACATCGCGGCAAAAGGTCAAGGCCAGTTCAGTGAAGCAACTATAAGATTCATCGAAAGAAACTTTTATGTAGATGATGGCCTTATCAGTTTTCACTCAGAAGAAGAGGCTATTAGTCTAGTCCATGAAGCAAAACAACTCTGCAGTACTGGAAAATTGCGACTTCACAAGTTTGTTTCCAATAGCCCACAAGTTCTTGACTCTCTCCCTAAAGAAGATTGTGTAGAGACAGTAAGAAATCAAGACCTAGCCCTAGGCGAGCAACCGATTGAAAGAGCCCTAGGTGTTAACTGGAGGGTCGCCTCAGATCATCTCCAGTTTCGAGTAGTGGTGAATGAGCGTCCACTCTCCAGACGAGGAGTCTTGTCAACTGTAGCCTCAGTCTACGACCCACTTGGCTTTGTGGCGCCTTTCGTTCTAATTGGCAAGCAAATATTACAGCAAATGTGTCGTGACAAGACAGACTGGGACACACCTCTCTCAAATGAGCTCAAGCCACGGTGGGAGTCCTGGCTTCTAGATCTAAAGAACCTTGCTCATGTCAAGATTGATCGCTGCTATATTCCAGCAGATTTTCAAGAAGTTCAGAGATATGAACTCCACCATTTCTCAGACGCAAGTGTTGCAGGATATGGTGTCTGTACCTACCTAAGAGCAATCAGTAAATCAGGACAAATTCACTGTTCACTTGTCATTGCCAAGTCCAGAGTAGCACCCACCAAGGTAACTACTGTGCCAAGACTGGAATTGTCCGCAGCAGTAGTAGCAGTTCGCATAAGTGACATGCTCAAAGGAGAACTAGAGTTGGAAAATGTTCAAGAATTCTTCTGGACAGATTCGCAAGTCGTTTTAGGATATATAAACAATGAAGCGAGGCGTTTTCATGTCTTCGTAGCGAACCGCATCCAGCGCATCAAGGAGAGTACTAAACCAACACAATGGAAGTATGTTGCATCGGAAGACAACCCCGCTGACCATGCGTCTCGAGGACTCAAAGCGAAAGAGGTCATTGCTTCCAACTGGTTTAGTGGTCCAGGTTTTCTCTGGCAAGATCAACTTCCCAGTGGAGAGATTAAGGTGGGAGAACTTGACACAGAGGACCCAGAAATACGCAAGGTTCTTGTACACCACACCTTAACAACAGTGGATTCTCTGGCAGAGCGGTTCCTGAAATTCTCCAGCTGGACAAAACTAGTTAAAGCTATTGCAAGACTTACCAGATTTGTAAAGGAGTTTAAAGGTTCAATAAAGAGAACCAACAAAGCTACAACTCTTGAAGAAAGGCAAGAAGCTGAGCTTACAATCATTGCTACTGTACAAAGATTAGTCTTCTCCAAAGAAATCAAAGAACTTCAGTCCCAAAAGGAGTTAATTTCTAAAGACAAAGCAAGCAGATTGTATCAACTCAATCCCTTCCTGGACCACAAGGGCATCCTCAGAGTGGGAGGCAGATTAGAGCATGCAACTTTACATCCACACATCAAGCATCCAGTTATCTTACCAAAGACCAACCATATCACCAAGTTACTGATTGATCACTATCATCAGCAAGTGAGACATCAAGGGCGTGGCATGACCATAAACGAACTGAGATCTAATGGCATATGGATTCTCGGCTGTAGTCAAGCAGTATCATCGTTTATCTACAACTGTGTCAAATGCAGGAAATTCAGACGTCAAACAGAAGATCAAAAGATGGCTAACCTGCCTAGCGAAAGAATGGAGACAACTCCTCCCTTTACCTACTGTGGGATGGATTGTTTCGGTCCATTCTATATTAAGATGGGAAGAAAGGAACTAAAACGCTATGGACTACTGTTCACATGTTTGTGCTCTCGTGCAGTACATATAGAGTTACTTGATGACTTATCAACTGACGCATTCCTCAACTCACTTCGTGCTTTCATTGCTCTACGTGGAAATGTCCGTCAACTGCAATCAGACCAAGGCACCAATTTTGTTGGAGCAAGACGTGAATTCTTGGAGGCAGTAAAAGAAATGAACCAAGAATGCCTGAAACAACTAGGCTGCGAGTTTGTCATGAACCCACCCTCTGCTAGCCATATGGGTGGAGCCTGGGAAAGGCAAATCCGAACAATCAGAAGTGTGTTAACGTCCATCCTGGATCAGTCATCCCGAACACTTGACAGTTCATCCTTAAGAACCTACCTATATGAAGTGATGGCAATCGTAAACAGCCGACCTATAACAACACACTTACTCAATGATCCTACTGGACCTCAGCCACTTTCACCCAATCTTCTCTTGACAATGAAATCGTCAATAATACTGCCTCCACCAGGAGATTTTGTAAAGGAGGATGTTTACCTTCGTAAAAGATGGCGTAGAGTGCAGTACCTTGCCAACGAATTTTGGCAAAGATGGAAGAAAGAATATCTGTTGAGCTTACAACAAAGACAAAGGTGGCACAAGACAAAGAGAAATGCGAAAGTCAATGACATAGTAATCATACAAGATGATACAGCACCCAGAAATGATTGGAAGCTGGCTAAGGTTACTGCCGTATACCCAAGTCAAGATGGATGCATACGAAAGGTGCAGCTGCTAATCAGCGACTCAACATTAGATGACCATGGGAAGAGACTGAGTAAACCAGTTCATCTAGTAAGACCGATCCACAAGACTGTCACATTACTGGAAGCAGATTAGTATAGTTCATAAGTTCATTTTGGAAATCACAAGTGATTTGGTGGGAGTGTAGCTGCCGTCAGTGGCAACTCTTATATATTTTAGTTCATAATATGCACTTCATAGTTAAAAGGTTAATAAATAGTTAAAATCTTCAAAATAATCGTTAGAATAAATAAGCAATATAATTTTTGTTAATACATGTCAATTCATTTCATATTATTCAGCTAAAACCATAGAAAAAGGGGAACCTATTTCCTTTTGTTCCGCTAGGGAATTATTTAATTGCTGCTATCAGGATATTTTTTCCGGTGCACTACATGTAGAAGAGCCACACGAGGTGCTGCACGCGTGACATGTCTGCAAAAGTTACGCCTATAAGAAGTGCTAAGAAGTTATATTGTCTTTTTGTTTAAAGAAGAAGAAACTGTAACCCTCCAAGTTTATTCCTCTTGAGTTAGAGAGGCCAATGAGGTATGTTTTATCGTGTTAATTGCTTTGCCGTATGTGAATGTGTGTTATGTGACCGTATGTTTATGTATAATTAGTCAATTAAGTGTATTTTCTTACGTGTTGAACGTGCACTTTATTTATTCGTTCTGTATGTATTTTTCGTTTATTATTATGTGTAAAACACCACTTTTAGAGGGTTAATTTAAGTTTTACGTATTTCCTTTCATAGTTCTGACGGCATTGTTGGGACATAAAAGGCTCAAATGTACAAGACATGTTGAAGACTCGTGTCCAAATAAATGTCTGTTAAAAATCAAGAACGACCTGAGCCTTTGCTTCAACTCGAGGGGAGTAACATTGATAATATTTGTGAAAACTAATATGGCTGCTGTTCTATTTGTTCAAATAATTCTAAGAAAATATGCCAACAAACACAATGTGATGCATTGCACAAGCAAATTAACACCTGTGAGAGTACGTTTTTTTTAATCCATCCTTTCTTAGTGTATTTTGGCTGGGTCTAATCTACACAAATTTACAAAGCAAACAAATGTTCAAAAAGAATAGTCACAACAACCCAACACAAATGCTCCTGACCACTAGGGGACAGTGCTGACTTAAAAATCTCATGAAACAACTATATTATACAAAAGATGGACTAATTCTAATGACCACAGTTTGCAAATGAGTGTGAGGGACAGCAGAAGGATGATGGATACTGTGAGTATGATATGATATGTTAGAAAAAAAGCACGAGGGAGTAATTTAAATAGGATCAGAATTTATGTTAGGCTTAATTTTGTATCTGAGCTCTCAGTATCTTGTTCTCCTTGTTGATGGTCTCACAGACTATATACATCCCTCTCATACTTATTTTAGGCCTGGTTTCACAGATAGGGCTTAGACTAAGCAAAGATTAGGCCTTAGTTTAATTAGGACATTTAAGTAATTTTTATAAATGTGCCTTAGAAAAAAAAATATTACTGGTGTGCATCTTGAGACAAAACAATGATACTGACATATTTTAAGAAATGTCTGTTCAAGTTGCTTTCAATTAAAACAGTTAAAACATGCACTTTAGTCTGGGACTAGTTTAAGCCTTGTCTGTGAAGCCGGGTGATAGTTTTTGTCTGGTCTTTAATGTAGATTATATTTATAAGTCATATATTATCTATTAATTCATGACATTTCCTAAACAAACCAAGTAAACGTATAAGAATCTTTATGTAGTATAAACTCAATTTAATAATTTGAATACTCACCTGTTCATAAATGATCGCTATCTGACTCTAATCTAATGATAATGTATGTGTATATTATTATTATTATTATTATTATTATTATATATTATAGTGTGTGTAATATGTTTTTGTGCAACAGCACTGACCTTGAAGATATCAAAAACTTAAACAAACAGTAAGTTCATCAGCCTGGTTTTATAACATTCTTGTATACTCAATTTACACAGCAGTGGCCTTTCAAGCCTAATGTATGCAAGTCAATAAATGGCATAAATGCAACAACTATCCTAGTGTGTCTGCTCTTGATTAACTGCATTGATGAAATTATACAAATCGTGTTTCATTTCGATGTGACCACAAGCATATAAAGCATCCGATTTAAAAGGAGCAACATTTAAACCATTTAAATATTAAACTGAAAATGCTCATGAGCGATGAAAACAAATTAAGTATCAAGGAGGATGTGTGACAATTAAGCACAGTTCAGAACAAAAATCATAATCACCTTTACTATGCGCATACAAGAAACATGACATTTTAATTTTTGTACAACAAAATTAAAGGCATAATTTTCCCAAAAATGAAAATTATCCCATGATTTTCTCACCCTCATGCCATCCTAGATGTATAGGACTATTTTCTTTCAGATGAACATAATTGGAGTTATATTAAAAAATATCCTGGCTCTTCCAAGATTTATAATGGTAGTGAATAGCACTCATGATTTTGAAGCCCAAAAGAAGTGCATCCATCCATCATAAAAGTAATCCACATGGCTCCAGGGACTTACAGTGGAAGCGCAATCCCTGACCCGACATATGACATAGGGCTGGGCAACAAACTCATTTTAGACTTGTAATTCATGAACAGTGTGTATAAAAATTAATGGTTCAAAAGCTGGTGACTTGAAATCTGAACAATAAAAAAGGACTAAATTCAGTGATGGTCATAAAAAAGGTCACACCTATGGTGTACATTTTAGGACATCCTCAGACTTCAGTCATACAACGAAAAGGCGTCATGCCTCAGACTAAAAGGCTACAGTCATTGGACAAAACGGCATCGCAGCTCAGACTCGTACAATTAGGCATCAGACGAAACAGCCTCAGACTAAAAGGCATCAGACCCTTGACCCTTCGCAAAGATCAAGTCCACCGAGGTTAATCTTCTAACTCCTGACTGCTTTGTCAGACAAAATGGCAGATTCGGCATTATGATTGGTTAGATCGCTTGTCAATCAAACTCCCGGCGAAGGGTCATTTCAGCAATCCAGTCTAGTCAAGTCTTGTTTATATTGTACTTAATACTAGGGTTGTTCCGATTCCGATACTTGTATCGGAAATACCACCAATACCAAAAAAAATTCTAGCATCGGTATCGGCGAGTAATTAAACTCATGTACCGATCCGATACCATTTTCTTAAACAATATCTAGTTGTGCCCGCTATCTTTGCTTAACGCAGAAATCGGAAATCAATTCTTCTCAGAATGCAAACACAGGAAGTTGTGCTGTGTTGCCATAAGCAACCACTGTTTAGAGCAGCGAATAAGTGAAAAACAGGGTTATTTATTAGAAATAAAACTAAATAAGATGCTAAACGAATTAATTTAAAGTGTATCTGAAGCATACCTTTCTCATTCGGCACTGTTTCCATTTTCGAGACGAATGCTAAACTATTAGGCTATTTATTATGTAAGCTTTGTACTTCACTCGCATTATCGACATCATTCTTCACATAACAGCACAGTCAGGCAGTGGTCACAGGATGGCAGATTGTATTACAGAATTGAATTGAGCAATTCAATTGTAAAGTTTTATATGTTTGTTTGATTGTATTTTATTTTAATATTTAACAGCTGCGATATCAAGTAAGCAATGCAAGAATTTGTGCGCGCGTGTGAGGCGCCGACGCGACCACTGGAACGTTTTTTCCTAAACTGTACTTTGTAATTTATGGTTTATGGTCATAATTTAAAAGCCAGACATAATGCATACATTTACAAAAGACATTTAAATAACGAAAACAAGCAGAATGTCTGTTTCCTTTCCTAGATCGCTGGAGTGCGCCACAATGAACCACTTTCGTTTTGTTAATATGTAGACCTAATTATATGGTGAAATATTTCGCGTAGCCTATAGGCCTAAATATTCCCTTTTGTTGTATATGTGTTATGTTAGCCTATAGTTTTATTCTGAACCGCTGCATGTGCGTGATGTGGCGTTGTGTGAACTCGTGTTCTACACATCCTGTAATATTCGCTGGTTTCAAAATGCACAACAAGCTGCATATTAGCCTACATGACATTCATTTTCACTTAAATGTAGGCCTAATGGTGACATATATCATCGGAAAAACTAATGCCAGGGCATTGCCATTGTAACTTACCTAACCTATGATGACATGACAGCTGAGCCTGAGCGCGTCAGCGCGGGCATCTCACTTTAGAGCGTCAGCGCAGGCATTGGATGCATCAGCGTCACATTTGCATAGGCTGTACTATTTGAATTCGTGATTGGTTGACTGCCAAAGCAAAATATTAAATAGAACGAAAAAATAACGTTATTAACCGGTTAATGGCCATTTCAAATGAGCGTTTCTGTTCAAAATGATTAAATCTGTTTCAGTTTCCGTTTCTGGTTACGTTCCGGTCAAAATTTTGTTCATTTCCGGTTTTCGTTCCTTGAACCGGTTCAGAGCCCTGCACCCTGGTATTGGATCAGTACTCGGTATCGGGAATGGAAAAGGGGTATCGGAACATCTCTACTTAATACAATATATTATTTTAAAGCCTTATTGTTGTATGACTCTGTATAGGTCTGAGGATGTCCTAAAATGTACACCATACACACCTTTGCTGTTCACTGTCAAAATTGACCAAAATAAACACATATACTCTTACACAGAGTGAGAGCGAAATTAATCACTTCAAATATTTAAAACTAAAATTCCCCCTAAAAAACACAATTTTATTTTTACTTCAGGGAAATCATTTCAAAATAAAATAGTTACACTTTTACTGTTCGTATTAGACTGTTCGTGAGCAGAGAAGATTATGTGCCCTTGCTTCATGATCTCAACTCAGTGTTTGCAGATGTATAGTTTTATTGCATGGTGTCTGTTCCTGTAAAAGTTGATGAATTCAGATCTGTCAGGAAATCAAGCCAGCCTTACTCTATATATACTTCAGCACTGGGATCCACAATCTACAGGGACAAAGACAGAAGGGTTTAAACATTTGCCATTCTAACAGTACTGCCTTTAATGTTCACATTCGTCATGTAAATCAGTTTTTACTGGATTATAGAAACTCCTGAATCTAAAACTGAAGAATCAGATGTCTGGACATGAGACATGTGTGTCTTACACTCTTAAAATATCTGCAGCTCAATATATAATTGTGATCATCTCACCTGAGAAAATCTTACATCAGATCTTTTCATCCTTTTTGTATGACTGTCAAAAGAAAGATGAATAAACAGCAGATTTAAAGAGTTTCATATGCTTATATTAACTTAGCTTTTTAACTGGATGGAACCATGATTCACATAGATGAAGACATTCAGGAATTTTAAAGACACTTTAGCATGTGTGTTTACAACAATGTTGTTTAAAATGTTAATTCTTACTAGCTCACACAAACCCCTTCCCTTATCGAAACAAAATATATTTCCACATATTTATGATCAATATATTAACTGGTTTGAATACATTGAAAAATATATGAAACAATCTATTGTGGGTTAGCAAAATAACTGCATATTTAAACTGTAGTACAAATGTGGTAAACAGGTATACTTTGCTTAATGTAGCACAGTAACACTACATTTACACTGCAGTTCAATTTTGTAAAGAAAGTCTTACCGAATATACAAAACAATGAGAGCAGCAGATGCTCCACAGAGTCCAACACCAACACCAAAACCAATACCAAACGCTGCAGACCACGAGACAGATCTTTCTGCTGAAATAGACAAAAACACACATCAGCTGTTTACCAGGACTGAACAACAAAATATACTGACAAAATAAATGTGTGAGCAGGTGTATGTGAAGAATATGATCCATAAAACGCACACATGATGTTTAAAGTCACAGCATCAGAGTATTTCTCTCCATGTTTATTTCTGGACTTGCACTTGTATTCTCCACTGTCATCAGAGCTGATCTTTGAGATGTTGAAGATTCTTCCAGATCCTACAAACGTTCCTCCTTTAAACCAGCTGAAGTTCAGAGCAGGAGGGTTTGAATCACTGCTGCAGATCAGAGTCACTGAATCTCCCTCCCAAATCTGACCAGACTGACATATGGACACAGAGACTTTCCTGGAAGGGTCTAAAACAGACACACATTTAAATTCCCAATAAATATTAGATTATGAATTTGGATTTGTGAACAATATGCAGATTATCATTAACTCACACATGACATTTAAAGTCACAGCATCAGAGTATTTCTCTCCATGTTTATTTCTGGATCTGCACTTGTATTCTCCACTGTCATCAGAGCTGATCTTTGAGATGTTGAAGATTCTTCCAGATCCTACAAACGTTCCTCCTTTAAACCAGCTGATTTCTGCAGGAGGGTTTGAATCACTGCTGCAGATCAGAGTCACTGAATCTCCTGACACTATTTCACCAGATGGACTGATGGACACTGAGACGCTCCTGGGTGGGTCTAAATCAGATAAAAGGAACTGTATGATCATGTATTTAGAATTTTTATTTACTTATCTGTTTGTTACCACAGTTACAGAATCATCATTAACTCACACATGACATTTAAAGTCACCACAGCAGAGTATTTCTCTCCATGTTCATTGATGGATCTGCACTTGTATTCTCCACTGTCATCAGAGCTGATCTTTGAGATGTTGAAGATTCTTCCAGATCCTACAAACGTTCCTCCTTTAAACCAGCTGAAGTTCAGAGCAGGAGGGTTTGAATCACTGCTGCAGATCAGAGTCAC
Source organism: Ancherythroculter nigrocauda (assembly GCA_036281575.1). Lineage (NCBI taxonomy): Eukaryota > Metazoa > Chordata > Actinopteri > Cypriniformes > Xenocyprididae > Ancherythroculter > Ancherythroculter nigrocauda. Next base: position 9,751,180 of record VTFQ01000003.1, read on the forward strand.
TGAATCTCCTGACACTATTTCACCAGATCCAGTTATCAACACCGAGACGTTCCTGGGAGGATCTAAAACAGACAAATGAAAGTGTATTTCCAAACATAAACTCAATACATTTTAAAAAGAACTAATGAATCTGTACTCACACGTGACATTGAGCTGAACAGCAGGAGAGATGTGATTGTGTCCGTGTACAGCACAGCTATATCTGCCTGCATCCTCTCTTCTGACTGACTGCAGCAGGAGTTCATTGTTTCTGTCTCTTCTCTCAGTTAATGGCTGTGAGTTTCTGTACCAGATGAATGTTGCTCTGTCAGTCAGAGTGCAGCTGCTTTTACATGTCAGACGGACTGAATCTCCCTCTGTCACTCTCTCAGGAGACTCCACCTGAAGATCTGAACACAACACGCACATTATATCTAGTGCTGCTGTCATACACTGATTATTATTCAACATAATGCACAGAAGAAGAGAGAAACCTCATGAAAGTCACCTGTGACAGTAAGAGTCACTCCTGGATCACCAATCCATTTGTCTTTATCAGTGGTGAATCTGAAATAGTACATGTGTGAATCATTCAGTGTCACATGACTCAGTCTGATGGTGCAGATCTTCTGTTTATCTCCCAGATACTGAAGCCTCTGACTGTATTCAGTGTCATTCAACAGATCTGGAGGCTCTACACCCCTTATAAAGTCTTTGGTCCAGAACGCTTTCTTGATCTGATGTCCAGTAGGGTATGTATAAGTGCAGTTCATTATCACTGATGAGTCCTTTAGTGCACAGATGTGTGAAGGACTGTAACTCACACCCCAATCAGCACTAGAAACCCCTAAAACATAAAAAGAATGAAGATGTTGTTTTGTCGGATACACTGGGACATGGAAACTCTTGGAATGTCTTAAAGGCAACAAAATCAACTCATTGTTACAAAAAGGGGAGAAATAGCGTTTTTTTTAACACTAAAAATTTCTTTCTAAATAATATTCCTGATTTGTCTCAACTCATCAGCATATCTGATATCTCATATCTGATAGCTCTATCCTTTGTGGCACATTAGACATGGTTGCTCCTTTACACTTACAGAAAATTAAGGAAAACAGTCTTGACACTGTGGAAAACAAAACAAGCGGTATTTCACATTGTGTGGAATGATATTATTTCTACATACAGAAAGACCTTAACAGCTGCTAGATCTACTTATTTTCCGACTGTTTTAGAAAAAAGCAAACACAACCCAAGGTATTTATTTGATACAGTGGTTGAATTCATGAAAAATAAAGCATCAACAAGTGCAGACATTTCCCAAAATAAAATTATAACCACACACATCACACAGCAAAAGTATTTTTGGGCAATACCAGCAACACTCAAAAGGTTAGCTACTCACAGCAAAACCCCCGGCGTTAAATGAGTTTGAGTCTACACTAAAGAGTGTTAAATGAGATAATTATGTGATTGAGTCATGATTGACTATTAGTGAAGACACCTGATGTTAACAAGTACAGTCACTGTGTGATCGCCATTACGGTGATCAGCATGGGTGACATTTGACTCTCGAGGTAGAGTTTTTTTTTTTTTTTGCAAGTACAAAACGTTTTTTGTACCTGCATGAGCAAATTATTCACAGAAATTTTAAGCAAACAAGTTTAAGTTTGCTTGTTGTTTATTTACTCATTTATTTAATAATTTATTATCACAGGAAATGACATGGACGATATGTGAATCAGTGTCCATCATTTTGCGAGCAACTGATGATAAAGAAAAATTCCACGTCGCAATATTGAAAATATTTCCATTTTAAACCATGAAGGCGAGCCAGTTGATATCACATAAACAATGTGCAAACTTTGCGTGAGAGGTATGTGTTACGGTACAGACGGCACGGAGGCAGAAGTAAAAGCAAGTAAGGTTGTTTATTGATATTCAGCAATGAGCAGGTGAGTAAATGGTGGATAGAGAGTTCAAATGTGATGATAGGGAATTGATACTGTCCTTGTTGATTGTAGATGGAAGTCATGGTTGGAGAGATGGAGAATGGCTGACGAGGAACACTCACACACACAGAGGGAGGAACACAGGAGGAAGACTGGAGACGCTGGAGAGACTGGGATCGCTGGTAGTAGGTAAGTAGCAAGTTGGAGTCCTTGAGGTAAGTATACATGAGTCTGTATAACGAACGAGACCGGACAACTACTGTGTGTGTGAGTGTGGGCTATATAGTGCTGGTGATTATGGGGATGATGACGTGCAGGTGGCGGTGATTAGAATTCCGGTGATTGAGTGCGTGGGTATTGCAGGGAGGTGGAGCCTGACGTGTCTGTGACAGTACCCCCCCTCCCACGGCCCACTCCTGAGGGCCGAGGACCCCGACGTCGTGGTGGCCGACCTCGAGGGCGTGGGGCAGGTCTGTCCGGGTGACTGGTGTGGAAGGCTTGTAGCAGGTTGGGATCAAGGATGTCATTCCGAGGGACCCACGATCGCTCCTCTGGCCCGTAGCCCTCCCAGTCTACGAGGTATTCCAGGAGACCACCACGGCGCCGGGAGTCCAATATTTCACGAACCTCGTATGCAGCTCCATCCTCCAGAAGAAGTGGAAGGGGCGGCTCGGCAGCTGCCACGTCAGGCTCTGTGGAAGGAGAGAGAGAAGGGTGGTGAGGTTTCAATAAAGACACATGGAAAGTGGGATGAATCTTATATTGTGGAGGGAGCTGAAGACGATACGTGACTGGGTTGATCTGCTTAATGATGGTGAACGGGCCAATGAAGCGGGGACTCAGCTTCTTGCATGGCAGACGCAGTCTGATGTCCCTGGTCGACAGCCAGACCTTCTGCCCAGGTTTGTAGTTGGGAGCGTTGGAGCGACAAAGGTCGGCTGTCATCATGCGTCTGCGCAGGGCCCTCTGCAGCTGATGGTGGGCTGAGTCCCACACCCTCTCGCTCTCCCGGAACCAGTAGTCGACAGCAGGAACGTTGGAGGGTTCCCCGTCCCAGGGGAACAGTGGGGGTTGGTAGCCGAGTACGCATTGAAAAGGTGTTAATCCGGTGGAAGGCTGACGGAGGGAGTTCTGGGCGTACTCGGCCCAACCCAGGTACTGGTTACAGGAGTCCTGGTGGCTGTGACAGAAGGTACGCAGGAAGCGGCCGATCTCTTGGATCTTCCGTTCCGTCTGCCCGTTCGTCTGAGGGTGGTATCCGGACGATAGACTTACGGTCACACCCAGGAGCGACAAGAAGGCCTTCCAGACCCGGGAGATGAACTGGGGGCCCCTGTCAGATACAATGTCCTCGGGGATTCCATAGTAACGGAAGATGTGGTTGAACATAAGTTCTGCAGTGGTGAGAGCGGTAGGTAGACCTTGGAGAGGAATTAACCGGCAGGCCTTGGAAAATCTATCCACTACCACGAGGATACAGGTGTGACCGTCAGAAGGTGGGAGATCCGTTATAAAGTCAACTCCCAGGTGTGACCATGGTCGCTCAGGAACGGGCAGAGGATTGAGCTTGCCGGCCGGCAGATGACGAGAGCTCTTGGAGATGGCGCACTCCCTGCAGCCCTGCACGTACCTTCTGCACATAATCCCTGGCCAAGTTGGGCCACCAGAAGCGCGTTTTAAGCAGCGAGAGGGTCTCATTGACCCCCGGGTGACCAGTGCCAAGTGATGAGTGGGCTGTGTGGATGAGTTGAGTGCGTCGAGCTCTGGTGATGTACTGAAGACCCTGCGGGCAACCCGGCAGAGTGTGGGTGGAGGCATTGGAGGAGGGCAGAGTTTCTTCAGACCACTGGATAGGATTCACGAAGATGGATTCTGGAAGGACGGTTTCTGGAGTTTCAATTTTCTCATAGGGAGCATGGAGACGGGATAAGGCGTCAGCCTTGAGATTCTTGGAGCCAGGACGATAGGAGATAGTGAAGTTGAATCTTAAAAAGAACATGGCCCAGCGAGCTTGACGGGGGTTTAATCTTTTTGCAGCTTTGAGATACTCCAAGTTTTTATGGTCGGTCAGAACTTGAAAGGGGTGTTTGGCTCCCTCCAGCCAATGCCTCCATTCCTCCAACGCGAGCTTGACGGCCAGGAGCTCACGGTCACCGATGTCATAGTTGACCTCCGCCGGGTTGAGCTTGCGGGAGAAGAAGGCGCATGGATGGAGTCTACTTGGTTGCCCCTGATGCTGTGAGAGAACCGCTCCCACTCCTGTGGTGGAGGCGTCCACTTCCACGACGAAAGGCCGGTTGGGATCAGGGTGGACGAGGAGGGGAGCGGTGGTGAAGGCGTTCTTGAGGGCTTCAAACGCTTAAGTGGCATCTTCGGACCAGGACAGAGACTTGGGCTGATGGCGAAGAAGGTTGGTGAGTGGGTAGACGATGGAGCTGTAGCCTTTGATGAAACGACGATAGAAATTGGAGAAACCTAGGAAGCGTTGGAGTTACGAGGACGAGTTGGGCATGCGGAGAGTACATGCCCAGGAGAGGCGCAGTAGAGGCACAAATTCAGGGTCAGCCGGCGCTGTCGTTCAGTGGAGGAGAGTCGAGAATTTTCTATTTGCATGGGTTCGTTGGCTGGTTCTGGGGAGCTGACGGGTTCGGACCGATGGAGGAGATGTTGAGGAAGCGGCTGGCCCTGGTGTTCTTCGAGACACGACTGCATACGAGTGCCTACGCGGATGGCGAGTTGGATGAAGCGTTCGAGGCCGATGTTGTCCTCGTATGCAGCGAGATGCAGTCGCAACTTCGGTTCCAACCCCTGGCGGAAGGAAGTGATGAGGGCTTGTTCGTTCCATCCGCTGCTGGAGGCCAGAGTACAGAACTGCAATGCATAATCACTCACAGTGTTAGATCCTTGTTTTAAATTATAGAGTTTCTCACCGACTGATGAATCTGAAAGGGGTTTTCCAAAGACTTCGCGGAAGTGAGAGATGAAGGCAGAATAGGATTTTACCACGGGGCCTTTCTGAATCCAGAGCGCGTCTGCCCAACGGAGAGCTTTTCCTTGTAGCTGTGAGATTATGAAGGCGATCTTAGAGGTGTCTGTGGGGTAAAGTTGCGATTGCATCTCCAGGACCAGCTCACATTGCAGGAGGAATCCGCTGCAATCCTCCGCCGATCCTGAGTAGGGCGCCGGCCGGGCCATGGGACTGGCGTGCAGGGTTGGAGTGTGAAACGAAGAAGTGAACGAGGAAGTGGTGACAGGTGCTGATGACGGTGACGGTGGTTGTGGCGGAGTGAGTGCTAGGTGCAGCGCACTCACAAGCTCCTGGAACGGGTCTGGTTGGCTCATGCTGATATCCTGTCGTACTTTGCTGGTCCGGTCTTCTGTTATGGTACATACGGCACGGAGGCAGAAGTAAAAGCAAGTAAGGTTGTTTATTGATATTCAGCAATGAGCAGGTGAGTAAATGGTGGATAGAGAGTTCAAATGTGATGATAGGGAATTGATACTGTCCTTGTTGATTGTAGATGGAAGTCGTGGTTGGAGAGATGGAGAATGGCTGACGAGGAACACTCACACACACAGAGGGAGGAACACAGGAGGAAGACTGGAGACGCTGGAGAGACTTGGATCGCTGGTAGTAGGTAAGTAGCAAGTTGGAGTCCTTGAGGTAAGTATACATGAGTCTGTATAACGAACGAGACCGGACAACTACTGTGTGTGTGAGTGTGGGCTATATAGTGCTGGTGATTATGGGGATGATGACGTGCAGGTGGCGGTGATTAGAATTCCGGTGATTGAGTGCGTGGGTATTGCAGGGAGGTGGAGCCTGACGTGTCTGTGACAGTATGCAGGTGAAGAAGTCTCAAACTCCAGTCAATTAGACTTATTCACCACAGAAACTGAAAGTAAAAACGGACTGAGCTTTTGCCATCCGACGCTGCAATAACGGCGCATATTCTCTTAGAGACAATGAGAGATGAATCTAATTTATTTTCTTAATATTTCTCTTGTGGCCCATAGTGAGAAAAAAAAATAGTATGTTTCGTGAGTCGAGAAGTATTTCATGTTAAACAAGTTGTTCTTTAAATGAGGAGTAAGCTAACTAATATTTTATTGTCCTCGCAGCACGTCGGTTATGCAGTGATGCCCCCCTCTAATGTCGCCCATGGTGATCAGTGTTTATTATAGCCTGGCTCATGACCCTTGCATTTTAAACATTAGATTTTGGCCAGCTGCTATAACTGAGTTATAACAGTCAGACAAGCCAAGAGAAAATGTGATCAGGTGTTGTTGGTTTTGTTTTGACATAATCGTGTTCACTGTTGTGCTGATGATACTTAGCTCTATATTTTTTGTCATATCATTGATCATTGCTTTCCTCTTTATAACTGTGAGATTCTAGAAACATCTTGTGCCCTGTCTCTTTTCATGTGATCTTTCTCTGGTCACCCTAAAAGGATTCAGGCCTCACGTCACAGTTATAAGTGAACTTATAGTCCTTATATGTACTTCAGTTACTGAACTGTTAGTTTCACTTCTCATTTTCTAATTATATAATGTAACCCTGGACAATGAACTGTGTGACATGATTGAACTGCACTTTGTGTGTCTGTCTAGTCATTGGTACCCAGGTATACCTACTTTTCTGTGCTAGATCGCTCAACCTGAAAAGATTTTCTCAAAATACTTGATCTCCAAATTATTTTATCTAACAATAACTGTACTGCTGATTTGAAACAATATCTGTGCTGTATAAAGCGCTATAAATGAAGGTGAAGATTCTGAAGCATTTCAACAAGAGCTGAGGTTGATACTGCACAAATAAAGAAAAACTTAAAAAACAATATAAATATTATTTTGATCAGTGAATGAAGTGTTGCTGTAACATCAGTGACTCACCGTGAATCATGAGCAGAAACATCAGAGGAAGAGCAGGAGCCATTCTGACCAACATCATGATAGCAACACCTACAACAACCAGTCAGTTACAATACCTTCAATTAATATAATGCAAACGTTTACCTATAAGTCTAAACAAGGGTAATATCATACTTTTTAAAAAAATGTAATTTTTTATGGCCCGCTTATACTATTAATAAACTGTATGTGCCCAAAACAGTTAAACATTTCTTGACCATTTTTCATCCCTCTTTGACAGTACACAGCGTCACTGATATGTAAATAATGAATATTAGAATTATTTATGACCAGGGTATCATGAAAAATATACACGAGTAAAAAACAAACAAACAAACAAAAATCAAAACAAACAAATGCAAATGTACAGACTTAATTAGACTATACATTAGAATATTTACTAATGTAACTGCTAAACATTTAAAATAAATTAAGCAAGAACAAAAAAAAAGAAATTACTTTACCAATGTTTTAAATAAGTAATGTGACTGAATGAACTAAAAACAGAGAAATTTGAAATTGTTCTACCGTGTTTCAGTGAGTCACTCGTCAATCAGAAATGTATGAAATGATGAAAACAGAGCAGGATGAAGTAGGAAGAGGAAGCATGAGTAGAGGGTGTTGCTGATTTGCTGTACAGGTTTGAGTCCACACTCAAGAATGTTAAAATTAACACTAAAACATTGTTAATGAGATAATTAATTGATCAATTGAGTAATGATTGAACATTAGTGAAAACAACTGGTGATAACGAGCATAATCACCGTAGGAAAGAGTCACCATTATGGTGATACGTGTTTGGTTTAGTTGTTTTAGCATGCATAAAGCTTGCCACAGCGCACCGGCAGAAGTAATGATTTTAATAAATGATAAACTAGTGTTTTCTGTATTTTCGGCTAAAGTGATGAAGTTGACGATGCTGACTCGTCATCTCCGCACTAGTGGACACACCTTTTTTCTTTCTTTTTTTTTTTCTTCTTGTGACTAAGCAACTAATTAAATTTTGGTTGACTAACAGTCAAATATTAGGGTGCAGTCCTAGAATTCTTAAACACCTTATAGATAATTCAACAATGTAATCTCAACAATGGTGACATCATGCTGCAATGCATGCTCGGAGTTTTATACTATGGTGGCTCCCAGCATGCATTGCGGCATTAAGTTTGTCACCATTGTTAAGATTCCTATGAAGATTTTTGAAATCTGTGCATATTCAAATAATGCAGCTTTTCAAAAAAAACAAAAAAAAACAATGTTAACTGTTATTAATATTTTTCAAGTTATCATCACATCAGTGTTGAATATCAAGATGTGCAGTCACAGCGATACTGTAATCAATGATGTGTGATTCTTAACACATAACCTATATAATCAGAAGCTAGACCCGAGGTCACCAAACTTGGCCCTGGAGGGATGCTATCTTGCAAAGTTCAGATCCAACCCCAATTAAACACACCTGAACCAGCTAATCAAGGTCTCACTTATCATACAAGAAACGTCCAGGCAGGTTTGTTGGAGCTGGTTGGAGCTAAACTCTGTAGGACTCTAGACTCTGAATGAGATCAGTAAATGAGACTATTACATGATGATTACATCATCCGATCATGTTTTCTCTGTAGATGAATGGCAGAAATAAAACCAAACTTGTTAGTAATAAGTGAAGCTGGTAATGCTCATTTTGGAGTTGCTTAATCATCCTCTGCTGAGATCTTGAGAGATTTAATGTCTCTTATTTTCAGTTGATTTCAGGCTGTGTGGCTTTAAGTCAGTTGTAGTTGTGTTTCATTTTTTTCTGAGAGTGCAAACATGATGTTAAACCAACATCACATTGTAACATTGATTAAATGCCACTACCAATGATTTTTTTGTTGAAATATCAAAATTTTTTCAACATTAATTGTGGGTCCAAAAGTGATATTGATTTAATGCGGTTAACATTAACACATTAACATTGATTTAACGTTGTTTCGATGGTTGTTTGCTATCTGGGTATAAACTAAAGCCATAAATGTGGCAATTATCAACAAAATAATATTATTTTAGACAATATTAGAATATATTTCAACTGAAATAAGTTTTTCTCTCCATAATTTTGTTCTTTTATTGTATCTGTTACTTTTTATTTTACTGTTCTCTCTTAATATTTCTCTGTCAAAGACAGTTGTCTTCTGTCATTTGTTAAAATTAGGAAATGTGCAACAACAAAAATTCCATCATTTTTTCTGTCATCCTTGCATATTAATGTGACGGAATGCCTTTTTTTGTGAAAAGGGTAATGAGAGTGTTTTGAGGAAGATCAAGATTTGTATGATTATATCCTTTATGCTCAATTCTTAATTTAAGCATAAATAATATGCTTATGATGCAAATGTCAAAATGTCCGGTACATGCTCTAGGAAAGTCAAAACAGGCCTAAGAAGGAACTAAAACTGGAAGGAGTGTTGTATGTTCAGAACAAAGGGACTGATTCTTGGATGGCCTAAAAAGACTTGAAATTGAGACAGACTACAACATGCTCTTTGAATGTTATTTGAATTATGAGTAAAACGATAAACATAATTATTTATTGGCTTTATTATGATAGGACAGTAATTTGAAGCGGTTGGAAAGTTGAAGAGAGAGATCGGGAAAGGTCCATGAGCCAGGACTCGAATGCCCGAAACCCATGTCAGCACGTTGCCAACGAGGCTATTGGCACCAATGATAAACTTATTATATTAAAGTAAAGTGAAGTTAGTCAAAGCAAACTTGTTTGTATTCATTTGGCTGTTGAGGGCTGAGATTACAATTGGATTCAACCAAAGTGCTATTTTAAACAAAATAGAGTTAAATAATTAAATAAATGAAAAGGATAATATTCTTTTGATCAATTAATGCGATAGTCTCGAGCGCCCAGGTGGAACAGAGAGCCAAAACTACTGACCTGTTCAAGTCTTTAAGTGCAGCTCAGTTTCATCTGTAACTAGGCTATTGCAGTTTTGTCTTTGTTTTCTTAGTTAAACTTTTATCTGCTGTAGCATCTGTTAGGAGTAGCAGCCAATTATCATAACTCAAAATACTGCAGTATGATAATTGGCTGCCACTGCTAACATGCTAAAGGATATCATTATTTTCTATTGTAGTAATTTAGCAGACAAATATTCACAATGTTTTATAACAGGTTTAGAGGGAGCTAGGGCAGACAACAACACAACTCTTACGAAAATTAACCACTACTATAGTTAAACCATGGTAACCACAAATTAACCATGGTTTACACTTCCCGTAGTTTAACCATGGAATTTGTAGTAAAGCTGTGGTTATACAACTGTCAATCTGGCAAAAAAAAAAAAAATTAAAAAAAAATAAATAAAAAAAAACCATGGTAACATGGTTACTTTTATTATAATAATTAAAAAAAACATGGTTTTGCAAGGGGAAAATATGACTCATGATAATGCAATATCATGTTCAGTATTAGGATTTTGTTACAATGTAATTGTTATTGTCATAACTATAGTTATTATTGTATTATTACTAATTTTGACAATTAGACAATATAAAAAATATAATTTTGTGAAATCTAAAGTCATTTTAAGATAAAACAAATACATATACATAATACTTTAAATGTAACTAAAATAAACATATTATGTGCAAACAAGTTACAATGAGGTGATTGTTTTGCAACAAGGTGGAGACGGTTCAGTTTGTAACAGTACGTGCTGATGAAAAACTGACAGGTACAAGAAAATTAGTGAGAAAAGCAAACACACACACACACACACACACACATGAGAGACATAGAAATATCAGGGAAAATGAAGAGACTGAGAAGGAAAAGGGAAATGAAGTTGCAGTTCTAAGGATTTAAACCTTTTTTAAGTGATGGCCATACAAAAAAATAGGGTTGTCTGTTTCAGAATTTGTTGTGGGTGTATGGGATTTTCCGGCGTGAAATTTTGTCCCAGTTCGGCCCTGTTACATGGACCCTGGATACATTCATTAGCTAACAAAATCTGAAATGTAAGTTCTTTTGTGTTAATGTATTAATACGATGTGAGGACCAGTTACCAGCATGACACTAAAACAAGTAGTAGTAATGGCTCTGTCTCAGCCTAAAATCACAGCCTTTGCCAAATCACAATTCCACTTTAATTTCAATTAATCGTGCAGCCCTTCTATTTAGGATGGATAGTATGGACACTGGGATGCAGGGTTAAACTATAGCAGCTCCCAGCATGCATTTCAGCATGAAGCATGTCATCATGTCTTAAAAGACACCATGGAAGGTGCCCATAAAACATAAAAACACAAAGTGTGTGTTTGTGAAGTATTCTTGATGGAGGTCCAATGCCTGTTCTAAAAAGTGTAATGAGAGCGTTTTGAGGAAGATGCAGATTTGTATGATTTCTTTTATTAGTTTTGGTTAATTCCTGATTTAGGCATTAAATAATATGCTTGCGATGCAAATGTCGAAATGTCCGGTACATGTTTTAGGAAGCTCAAAACAGGCCTAAGAAGGAACTGAAATCAGTCCATCTGTATGTTCAGGAACAAGGCTGAAGAAAAAGTTGTTTTTTATGAACTCTTTACCATGTTAAATAATTTTCCAGTATAGGTTACTAAACCACCAAAAGAAGTCACAATTTTTCCTGGCTTATTCTTTTTTTTATGTGTAACTCACTTGATTAAAACACACTGATGTATGTTTCAGTAAACTTTCAAAGCTTTTAAAATATAAAATAATCAACATATGTCACAGACACGCCAGGCTCTGCACCCAGCCAATCACGTCGCACTCCCTCACCAGAGTACTGATCACACGCACCTGACACTCATCCCCAGCTCAATCAGCAGCACTATAAAAGACACTCACAGTCACTCAGTCATTGTCCGGTCTCATTAACGCATACTAACCTGAATGCTTAGCTTATGTACTATTTACCTGTCTCCAGTGTGTCTCCTAGATCCTCTGTGTTCTGGTGTGAAGATCAAGTCAAGTATTCCTGTATTGATATCTGTGCTGTCTGGAATCCTCGTCTGCTTGCATCTCTCAGCCTTCGTTGAACCTGGTGAAGATCCAAGTTAAGTATCACTGTCTTGATATATAATCTATCTGGAAACTTTGTCTGCTTTCACTCACCTGCGCTCCGCTCTGGTTGTCTCAATAAACATCGTAAACTGTACCTGTGTCTCCGACCAGAATAAAATATAATATTTTTTCATACATTACTGTTAAAAATTATTCTGTGGTGTAGTAAATACTACAGAAAAAAGATTGAGATTCATGTTGTGCATGTTTCCATCATGCACTTGGGCATGAATATTTAATAAGGTTGATTTTTTTTTTTTTTTTTTTTCTTCTGTTTTTTTTTTTTTTTTTTCATCATTGCTTTTGTTGTTAGACCTAGTAACTTGCGATTTTGTGACATCTGGAGTTAATTTTCTACAGAAAATGACACATTCATACTCAAAAAAGATTTTTCGAAATGTTACCATGTATTGTGTACCAAGTATTGAAGTCTCTGTACAGGTGAGTGCTGCATTATTTCTATCATGATGTCTACTCAATATTTATTGCACTATTTACTTAGATGTTTCCATTTTATATTATTGGAGTAAAAAGTATTGCCAAGTAAAAATTTGTTTTGTTGAATTTGATTTAATTTAATTCGATATATGAAATTAAATATAATCAAGTAATATTTCCTTAGTGTCTTTATGAATGTTAAGGTCATTAGTAAGGAGATTTTACTTGATAATAAGTAAGTTGTACAGAGCGGTAGCAGTAAGATTTACTTAAAATGTGTTAGTGCAAATTGTTATGAGGATTTTACCAGGTCAATTCTATACGTTATTTTTTTCAGTGCAGTGTTTATTGGGTGACCTATGATTTGTAGTGTAAAGTCACTAAAATATTGGTGTAATAAATATAACATAGTAGTTATGATCCCTGTTTATCAGAACCTAAACAGTGATAAGATAATCTTTATAGTGTTAGCAGTAGCAATGAGGCATAGATTTTAAAAATCTCACCTACACTGTGCAAAAAAAAAAAAAAAAGGTAATTGACTGGCAGCCAAACAAAAACCATAAAATTACAGTAAAATATCTTAATTCAAATAAAGTGCAAAAACAATAATTTCATATATAAAATAACAATGTTATTTTACAGATTTTCCTTCTTTAAATTAAGATATTTTTCTTTAATTTTACGTTTTTTGTTTGGCAGCCGCAGGAGCCAGTCATTTACCGCTTTTTACAAGTTTTTTTCTACAGTGTAAAACTGTTATTTTATGTATTTTTCCTAGATTGTTATGATCAAACACCTTCAATAAAGTGACAGTACTAAAAGAGAAACACTGTTATTTTACAGATTATTATTATTATAAAAAAAAAACTTCAGTAAAGTGTTAAAGCACGCTCAAGATTTTATTTTAGAAGACAAAATACAACTTCTGTACTAATACTGTATAAACAGAAAATGTAATGATTCAGTTTTTGAAGAAATACAGTACAAATAAATGAAATGCATTTAAAATTTAAAATACTGTTTAATAAAAATGTAATAAAACATTAAATTAAACATTTAAAAAACTTCAAACTAAAGAAATACAAAACTGATACACCTACTGGACTGTCACTGTTTCACACCACTATTGATTCTCATAGTTTCATTATTAAGATGTAAATGAGAGCCCCCAGGAGGAATTGAAAAAAAAAAATGCATTTCTATCTTATAAGTTAGGGTTACTGTCACATGATGAGATCATATTACTTTTGAAACCGATGGAGAAAGGATCAAATTGTGCTCTTTACTGTTAGCTTTGTATTTTAGCAAGTGTTTTCTAAATCAGTTTTATATTGTTTTCCTCAATATTTGACTGACCCCTGCCTGTGGCCTCCATTTATAGCTCTGATAATACCTGTGCTCAAACATTACATTGTCTTTTAATTCAGAATTCTACAGCTATATGAGTGTAATAAGTAAAATCAAATACATACAACAAAAGGTCCATGATTCTGCACCAGAAGTGACACACACATAAAGAGCTCCTCCTCCAAATCTCCAGTAGTCAGCTGGATCCTTAAAAAAAAGAAAAAAAAAAAAAAAAAGAAATTGATTCGCTGAAAACTCCTTAAAAAGGATTCCATTTTTGTACCTTTCCTTTAAACAGCATTTGACATTATAAGATATTGTGGCTATATGAATAGCTATGAGGATTCACAAAAATGGATGCATTTTTCATCATTAATGTTCAATCATCAGTTAATTAATTGCTTAATTATCTTAATTAACTTTAACTCTGCTTCAGTGTTATTTTAACACTATTCAGAGAGGGACCAAATGTACTCTGAGGAAAGTTGATTTAGCTCTGGGGATTTCACTGTGTATAATCCTTAAAATAACAGTCAAGTTGTTAATTTACAGATATTGTTTGTAAAAAAATACAGTAAAAAAAATTTAGTTATTTTCTGTAAAATTATGATTTTTTTTTTTTTTTTTTTTACTGTGTAGTTACCCAGCAGTGCAGGGTGTGAATTTTTCATTGTTGTCATGTATCTTTTATAGCCTGTTCAAGAGTCCAGCATAAAGATCTTCAGATTTAGTTATTATAGAAAGGAATATCATACCATCCATTATTACAAAATAAACCCTGACAGGATGGTCACATCCCCGACATGAACTTGTTATTTTACTATAATGAGCAGTTGACTGTTCTTTATTATTCTGTGCCAGTTTTTGTGTCGTTTATCATTAGAATGTTGCGACTGTTCAATCATAAGGAAGTTATTCCAGAGGGCTGTATACTAATAAACAAGAGTAGACCTACGTGATTAAAACCACTGAATGAGTAACAGAACAAGATTAAGAAGAGTTCAGTTGCAAAGGTTTATCAAATTAACTCGCAACGTGAAACTCTGCAGTCACTGCCTACAGTGACTGGCATCCAATACATTGTTTATGGCATCTAATAAATAACAGCTCAGAAAGAGAATAAATAGTCCTTCTCTTCATAATATCAGCTGCACTGACAGTGAGTTATGGAAAAGATGGCCTTATTCTCTGTGTTAATTATCTTAGCTTGTCTGCATGTCCACAGTGTGAGGAGTGCTATTGGTAAGTCAAATCTATCTATGTTTAAAAACATGCTTTTGAGGACAAAAGTCTTAAAATGCTCATGTTTTTGATTTGATTATGTCAAGTTTACACTTCCTATTAAGTGTGCACTGTTCAGCAGAGGTGGAAAGAGTAATAAAACATCCTACTCAAGTAAAAGCACTATTACTTCAATGAAATTTTACTGAAGCACGTGTAAAATTAGTCTAAAAATCTACTCTAGTAAAAGTAAAAAGTATTTCATTCACTTAATGCAGTTTATAAGTTACAGAGTTACTTTTTTAACAGCGGGGGATGAGGTGGGGGGCTCTTCCCTGTAGGGTCGTACCAGTATGAGACTTTGATGGTATGATAACCGTCTCAGAAAATATCAGTTTCATGGTATCACAGTATACGCGATTATTAAATAAACTGTGTTATTAAATTATGGTTGTTATTATTATCATCAGATAATATGACCATTAAATTAATGAAAACAGGTTTTTTGGTTAAAACAAATTTTAGTTAGTGACAAACTTTTATTAAAATTTTAGTAAAACATGTCTAATCAGCTAAATTGATTACAAATTAGATTGCTTTTTTCATTAAAAATGTATTCAAATGTTAGAATAATAGTCTTATGTAATGTATTTTATTCATAAAATTATATTTTTTTATGATTTAATACAAAGACATTCAAGAACGGTGATAACCAAATGTAATTTTAACAAACTTATTATTTTATATTTTGGCAAAGTGCTGCAAAACAGAGATTTCTAAAGTAAACCAGGACAAAAATATCTTCCTTAAATAATGTTTAAATAAATTGTATTGTTGTTATTATTATTATTATTATTTTGAGAAGTACATTCTGTTGTAGGCCTACAACAGTAATATAGATCTGTCATAATTTCTTATGGTTAAACTTTATTTTGATGGGTTGTAATGAAGACCTTTGAGTTTCAGAGTGTATTTTGTATATTTCCTGCATCTCATTTCGGAGGTTGCATTTGAAGGCTGCATACATCATCGAGGCGGTCTCATTTAACACAAGTAATTAATTCAGTCTAAGTTATAATTGGGATATACCTTTATCAGCACAGGGGTATGGTGTTCCCTGTCTTTTTGCAGTCAGTTTGCATCCACATTTTTTGCAAATTGGATATCTATCCTCGAGGACAACCACATGTTTTTTTGTTTGTTTGTTTGTTCTTTTCTATATCCAAAGTATTCCCATACTGGCCGGGGGTTCACTTCATAAGAATTATTCGACAGCATTTCGCTTTCAGCTGGGTCTGCATTACTGGCATCTGTCTTGTCCATCTCCATCTTTCTTGTGATTTTAGCACGTTTGTTCTCCCGCCCATTAATCAATCAATGCAGTAGTTTCTGGAGCGGGACCCCCATCCCCCAACTTCAATCAAAACATACTTAAGTAAACGTAAAATTACAGATTTTAAAAACTACTTTAAAAAAGTAGAAGCACACACACGCACGCACACATGCACATACTCAGTTACAGTAGTGTGAGTAATTCATTACTTTCCACCTCTGCTGTTCAGTAACTTTGACTTGCTGCTGTGGTAAACATTGAAGTAAAGAACTGAACATGGCAGCTGAACCATGCTTCTAGCATTTCAGCAAATTTTCTGTAATGCAGACCAATTTCTAAACTGAATGCTTAATTTGTTTTGATTATTAAAGTATTTTATATATTAATGTAGTGTATGTGACTAAATTTAATCTTTTAGCTGTTTAAGTCATGAAACCAGTTACTTGTTGTTTAAGGTACCACAAAGTTAGACTGTGTGAATGGAGGTAGTTTCACTGTGGGAACTGTCGACGAGGGATATGAAGGTGAAATATGCACACATTTATAATATCATGTTTATGTTTTTTGTCATAATATTTAACATAAATAATGTTTTTATTAATTTTAATATGTTGTTTTATATGAAGGACCTTAAATGGACTTTGGTAATTAGAGAGTATCATAAGAGTGGAAATACAAAAATAATATTGCCATTATTTAGTATTAAAGGGGTCATGAGATGTATTGTTTTATTGTTTGTTTCCTGGGATGCATTTATATTGTTGATATGCTTTTTACATCAAAAATTGTCATAATTTTGAAATAAAAGGCATTTTTCCTACCCTGATTTTAACTCTCTGATTTGAACGCTCTGTTTTAAGGGGCGTGTCTGTGAGACTTCAGTGTAAACGCCCCACTGCTGTGATTGGCTGACATCTTTGCATTTGAAATAGTGACCCACCTAACAGAATTTTCTTATAAGAACGTTCTCCAAATATTCAGTGTTGGTTCTGGGGACGTAAAAAATCTCCAGTTTTTTTTTTTTTACTTCAAAACTTCACTTTTTTTTTTAATCCAGTTTTCTTGAACTTCTGTAGACGTGTGACAGAAATAAAGTCAGTCTGGTGAGTAATAAGAGAAGCTGGCAATGCTGTTTGTAGCAAACAATGATCAAAATAATGTTAAATCAATGTTAATGTGTCAACGTTAACCACGCTGAATCAATATCACTTTTGCACCGGCAATTAATGTTGAAAAATTTTTCAAATTTGAACAAAAAAATCAATGGAAATGGCATTAATGTTGGTTCAACATCATTCTTGCACTCTCAGAAAATGAAACACAACTACAACTAACTTAAAGCTACACAGCCTGAAATCAACTGTAGATAAAAGAAGATATTAAATCTCTCAAGATCTCAGCAGAAGTTATTTTGGGGAATTAACAGAGGTAAAGATGTTGATGTTTTTAATAAATAATACATTATTTACAAAAGTTGATTCAATGCGATTAAAGTTGACACATTAACAGTGATTTAACATTGTTTTGATCATTGCTTGCTATCTGGGGTTGTTTAATCAGATCTTCAGAGATTGAATGTCTTTTATCTTCAGTTCATCTAAGGCTGTGGCTGAAGAAAGTTGTAGTTTGTGTTCTTATTTCTCTTTCTTTCAGTGTTTGTTCACAGCAGGTGTTTGAATGATTGAAAGAATGTTTCAGGAACATCAAACTAACCTTTAAATAACATTCTACTAACATTAAGGAAACTGAACATGTTTTAAGTTCCCAGAACCAACAGAGAATGTTCTTATAACAAAATTTTGTTAGTTGGGTAAGTATTACTCTCTCGAAAACATTTAGCATGTTTTTCTATTACAGCTCTCAAGGTTAACTAATCATGAAAAGTGCTGCATTATATTTAGATCTTTGGCATTATATTTAGACTGTGGCATGAAAGGTTGACAGGCACATTCCAGGGTCAGTCATTCGATGGGCCTGGTGTCGATAAAAGCTTTTATTGGACTAACAAGGATGTTTTCAGTTCTGAAACTTACTGGATATTCGAGTACGATGACCTCTTATTTATCAAAAGCTTAAGGAAAAGTTGATTTCTCAATTCATGACTCCTTTAATGTTTTAGATTGTGTGTTAGAATATGTAATTAAATGTGTATTTGATCTGGTTTACAGGAGATGTAGAGATTATCACTAATATCGGGCCTAATGATCGTCCAGTTCTGGAGCCAATGAACCATGTTAATGTTCTGACAGTATTAGAGCTGGTTTACACTGAAGGAGACTCAACCGCTATCGTACGGACCATCAAACCACTGGATGCTGAAGAAACATACATGGTTTGTTCCACCCTCACTGATCCAGTGTCTAAAGATTAGATAGATAGTAGGGGTGCACCAGTTCTCGGTAAAAAATTGAACCGTAACGTTCTCCACTTACGGTTCGACACGCACTTGCACCGCAGTTCATTTCGAATGATGACACATCTATATGGTTTGTTGAAAATAGCAATGTGTAAAACAGAAAGATTTCGGATACTGTATGTTTCAGTCAATAAATATGCATTCTGGCTTCCCAAAACGTTACAACAGTGATGATGAAACGCGTGGACAAAACTGTCATACTCTGTAAATTTGGTTCACTGCAAGTGCCGTATGCTCGAATATGAGCAGTCATTTACGGTGTCATCACCCGGGTGTTAGTGGCGCACAAGCGCAGGTGACACCTGAACAGCACGCTGCTATCTGTGTGTTGCTAGTCCTTGCTAATTTAAATGTTTAAGAGCAAGACACGAAAGAGAACTCATGTGCTGTGAGAAGATTTGCTCATCTGAAGCGTTCTATTTCTAATATGCGTTTGAACAGACAAATTCACACAAAAATGATGTCAACATGTTCGTCTTTTCAAAGTATCGTAACCAACATAGTCAATTATGTTTTGAGTAAACATATAACATTTGAAAAAAAGAGCATGTGTAACAGCCCAGATAGCAAGCAATGATCGAAATAATGTTAAATCAATGTTAATGTGTCAACATTAACCGCACTGAATCAATATCACTTTTGCACCTGCAATTAATGTTGAACAAATGTTGAAATTTCAACAAAAAAATCAATGGAAATGAAATTGCATTGATTTTAGTTCTACATCATGCTTCCACTCTCAGAAAACTGACTTAAAGCTACAGAGCCTGAAAGCAACTGAAGATAAAAGAAGACAATAAATCTCTCAAGATCTCAGCAGAAGTTCTTTTTGAGAATTAACAGAGGTTTAGATGTTGATGTTTTATTGAAAATGTTTGGTCACCATTTTGGTGGTCATGTTTCCTTTAGTTGGGCAGTTTGACTCTTGGCTTTTCATGTGAGTTTGTGGTCTTTGTAACAGTGTTAGCCAAAACACATCATTTGCTGCAAAGAAAACCAGTGCAAAGATTCAGAATGTCTGATCTGTAGCAAGAAAGTATTGTTGGTGAATATAACCTATTAAAAGGTTAGGAGTAAAATTAGGAAATTATGTTTCTAGTTTATTTGCTACAAATGATGTGTTTTAGTAAACACTGTTACAAAGACCACAAACTCACTGCTAAAGGAAACACTGATCACCATAATGGTGACCAAACATTTTCAATAAAACATCAACATCTAAACTCTGTTAATTCTCAAAAAGAGCTTCTGCTGAGATCTTGAGAGATTTAATATCTTCTTTTATCTTCAGTTGATTTTAGGCTGTGTGGCTTTAACACTAGAACTACCAAGGCAGTCATTTTGACCGTTTTAAAGATTTGCAATGTAATAACTTTGTTGAAATAAAACCCATATAACTACAGTTCCATGACTTTTCTTAAATTAATGTAAATGTTATTTTAACATTGTTATTTTATTAAAATTACAAAACACAAAAGAGTTCTGAGTATTTCTACCTTGAATGGCCATAGCGGTCAATTTGACCGCACATATTACAGGCGTTGTATCTCCTCAGCGCTTTTTTCCGCCGTTAAAGATGTGCGTAGCTGTTGCCTAGCAACCTTTCTCTGGCAGTTTTGTATGCTTTTGCTAAGCTAAAACTTAGCTTTACTGTCAAAATGGCAACAAGAAAGAAAATGACTGTCACTGAGGTTTTATCCTTGCTTGAGAACATTGATGATGCAGAGTCTGATGGAGGAGCAGAGAGCGATGTCTCTTGGTCTCTTGACAGTTCGTCTGACACTGATTCTGAGAGTGATTCAGAGATAATTCCGGTTCGTAAAAAAAGATTTTCTAGATTTCATTAGAGGCTGCATAAAATTGTTTCCGATTCGTGTGGTCCAAACATTTCCGATAATGCTAAAGCATTGTAAACTCCAAAAGTCAAAATGTATTGAATAAAGACAGATGTAATCATTTCCAAAATTCACAATATGTTTTTATCTAACGAAATATTCTGCTTCATTTTATATTTGTTGACATTTTGACTTTCAAAAACAACATTTTAACTGCGGTGAAAAACTTTGATCTCCAGCTTGCCGGATGCAAATTGCGGAAAGCAAATTGCGGCATGCACTTTTGTGGGAGGTCTAGTAGCTCTTACACAATAATATCACGAACATATTATATTTTGTATGCTTAAATTACCCCACATTTTTCATAAAACATGACCATAGAAGCTTTGAAGTAAATATAACATGACAAAAATGACATTCACTGCTGTCTGGTATGAACAGTCAAAATGACCGCTATTGGCAGTTCTAGTAGTTATAGAATTCCGGTAGTGCTAGTGTTAATCAGTTGTAGTTGTTTCATTTTCTGAGAGTGTAAGCACTGATTTTTTTTTTTTTTTTTTTTTTTGAAATTTCAACATTTTTTACATTTACATTTTTTACATCAACATTGTGGGTGCAAACGTGATATTGATTCAATGTTGTTAACCACTTTGTTCTTAATTATTTGTTGTTATTTTCTTTATTTGTATTTGACAGTAGTCCTTTTTTCCCTGAATATATCACATACCGAACTGTACCGAAACCGTGAGCCTAAAACCGTGATACAAACCGAACCGTGAGCAATTTGAACCGTTGCACCCCTAATAGATAGATAGTCAAGACAAGTCACCTTTATTTAAAATAGTGCTTTTTACAATGCATAGATAGATAGATAGATAGTATTGCATTTTATTTTTTTCATATAGTATGTCACTTTGTATGTTTTATTCCTTCTAGTATGTAGATGCTGTGTATTATTTTATCACCTGCGCAAGAGGGGTATGTTTATTTAAACAATAAAATCATAAAATCAATACATAAAGTGTCAGAGAAATAAAGATTCAGCAAATAAACCTTTTCTATAAGGTCTTAATTTTCCATTTCAGCCGAAAAACCACCGGACACTGTATGTTCGGGATGTCAATGAACACCCTCCAATCTTCCAGAGCAAATCATACAGCGCCACTGTGTCAGAGGTGTGTAATGTCACATCTCTATACAGGTATAGTGTGTTTGGCCTCTGAGGGATGTCACACCTCTTAGTAAATTGGTCTTTCATTCCAGACGACGTCTTTGGGTTCATATCTGTTCACAGTGACGGCATCTGATGCAGATGCAACTGATACCAACAAACGAATTTGGTATTCTGCACTGGTGAGTCATGAAGGATTCTTAAATATTTGACACATATCCCAGATAGAAAGCCACCAACAAAACAACGCTAAATCCATGTTAATGTGTCAACGTTAACCACACTGAATCAATATCACTTTTGCAACCACAATTAAAGTTCAGAAAATGTTGAAATTCCTTCCGGAAATCAATAGTAATGTAACCCTTATTTTCTGCTGTCAACACTCCAGTCCCTTCAGCGTGGATAACATAAATAAAACACGGGTTACAACGGTGCTAATTCACGTTTCTTTCTTTAATCAGAATCAGAAGTATCTGCATAACATGAACAGCTGCCTAACTCACACTCATACAACTCGCTTCTTCTCTTCTCTTTTCCAAGCGCGCTCCCTTAAAGGGGCCGAGGCACAAAATAACTTTCCAACTAATATATATATATATATATATAAGGTTACATAATCATACAGTAGAATAATTCACTAATCTTTTTCCTAACCAAAAGTTTTTTTTTTTGTTGTTTTTTTTTTTTGTTGTTTTTTTTGTCATTAATATATGGAAGCCAGTTTCCGCCACTAAATAAAAAATAAAAAGAGTAATTGCGACTTTTTATCTCAGAATTCTGACTTTTTATCTCGTAATTGCGAGTTTATATCTGACAATTGCGAGTTATAAAGTCAGAATTCTGAGATATAAAGTCGCAATTGCGTGATATAAAGTCAGAATTCCGAGATATAAAGTCACAATTGTGTGATATAAAGTCAGAATTCTGAATCCTGAATCTTTCTCGCAATTGCGAGTTTTTATCTCAGAATTCTGACTTTTTTTTCTTGCAACTGGTGTAGGCAGTAGCGTGTTGATCGAGGAAAATAACTTGTGACGCGATTGACTGGGTTTGAATCCGCCTTTCACCGAGCTCGCTCTTATCCCTTTTCCCATCACATATCACATCAGAAAGGCATTTATTTTCAATAAAAATTAAGAAAAAGTTCTAAAAGTGGAAATAAATGGCCTATCGAGTGTTTAATAATGATGAAATCATTTACATTCTGTTATTATTGCATTCTGTTAATGTACAACAATAATGAGGTGCAAATAGTATAGATAGCATCTAACTACTATTTACACTTATTGCAAAGAACTTCTACTTATAGCCTACTACATGGTAAATAAAACATAATTTGCAAAATAAAAAAAATGCATTTAAATGATTATTTCTTTCTTTTTTTTTTTTTTTTTTTTTTGCATGCGGGATACAATGAAAATGAATATTAGTTCAATAACTTACCGTTCTGCCATTTTTCACCTTTGATATTACAGTGATAAGAATTAAACTTGCATTGACGTCATTTTGTCACGTGCTGTTGCCATGGTGAATCGTAATATCGGAGCTCCATTGATGATGGCTTTTCATAGTTGTGGTGCATGCGCTTTATTCCGATTCAACCTACTCAGAGTGGATTGAACTAACTCAATTCAGCTGTTCTGAAACTGAAAACTCAGAGTTTCCCATCTCAGGTTAAGTCAACTCAGACTTCAAGTTTTAACCCAGAGTTGGTTGAACCTCCTTATTGAAACAGTCCCCAGGTGTTAGTAATCTGTATTTAATATGTGTTACAGAAATAAATTTTTTAAAACATGATTAACTATTCTGGATTAAGGCCTACTCTTGGCTTAATTTAAACCCTCTCTGAGAACAATAAGAACTTCTGTAGGTGTATGACAGAAATAAAGTCAAACTGGTTAATTATAAGTGCAATAATGTGTAATGGCTGGAAATCAGTTGTAGTTGTTTTCTCTTTTTTTCTAGTTTTTCTTTCCTTCAGTGATTCTTCACTTTGTTTATAAACAAATATCTAAAATTAATTTCACCAAAAAAAAAACAATCAAATAAATAAATAATTATAATATTACCTTTGCACTTTTACATCTCCATCCTTATACTGTTATTCTTCTTCTGATTGCTCTTTTCTTATGACTTTCTGTTAATCCATCAGACCAGATTTAATACCAATAAAGTGGTCAATCTACTTATCTTATCTCATGTTTTCTACTTACAGAGCTGATGCATGCAAATTATTTTTGAAGAAACGAAAGAAGATGAAATAATACTGTGTAAACTCAGTTTGTAACTATGATTTTTTCCATGTCCCCATTTTAATTCTTCACTTCCACTCTATTAACAGCCTCCAGCACCAGATCCCTTTGAAGTCAATGTAATGAATGGTAACATCAGGTTGATTCAACATCTGAACTACAACAATGTTCAACAGTACATCTTCACCGTGGAAGCTAAAGTAAAGACAAACTCTCTGACATCCTACTAGCCCTACATCAATTTTACTTTAATTAGAAACTTCAAAGCTCTGCTCTAAAGCAGCTCTCCCAAAACTTAAAACTCTGTCATCATGTACTTATGTGTGGAACATAAAAAGCTGTTTAGCAGAATGTCCAAGCTGCTTTTTTTTTTTTTTTTTTTTTTTTTGCATACAAATGGGTGAGGACCATGAACAGCCATGGTGATGACAGGTTTTAGATTTTTGGACTGAAAAACTATAATTTTAAGGTTGATAGTAATTCAACACTAGACAGAAAAAAATAATAATTATTATTAATTGTTATAAAAAATATAAATATAATTTATTTATATTTATACAATAGTTAGGTTACTTGTGGGGTTATTTTTAACCCAGCATTTTTAAGTGAGTTTGTTTTCTTGCAGGATATAGGAGAACTCAGAGACACAACAACAGTTACAATAACGGTTATAGATTTTGACAACCTAAACCCTTATTTTGATCACAGTCTCTACAAGGCATCCATTGAGGAAAATCAGGTAAAGGACGTCAGAGAACAAGATCGATTCTTTAAATGCATGTCCGAGCACACAAATCAAACCCTCTTTTCTGTCCATGCACAGGTAGGACACTTCTCAGACATCACTCCTGAGGCCATAAAAGCTCAAGATGGCGACACGGGCATCAACGTGCCTGTAGTTTACAGCATAACAGCAGGTACCCTTAACAGAAGATTTACAACACTCTTACATGACATGTGTCCTAATCTAAACAGCAATAATAATAAAATGAACTCATAATCTGAATTTAAGTTTTTGAGAAAAAAATTACTGACATTTTTTTCCAGTCCTTCCAAATCAATATCAGAGCAACTTTGAAATTGACCAAAACAGTGGGGTCATCTCTGTGACGACGGCACTAGACAGAGAGGAAATAGACCAGATAACTGTTTACCTACAGGTATCAGAGGTTTCAAAAGACCAGTGTTGGGGAAAGTTATTTTTAAAATGCATTACAAGATTTTGTTACGCCCTAAAAAAGTAACTTATTGCGTTATTTAGTTACTTTTTATGGAAAGGAATGTTACGTTACTTTTGTGTTACTTTTTCTCATCTGGGCTGGGCTTGCTTGTCTGTTTTTAATTTAAAAAAGTTCTAGTTTGGCAAACACTGTAAAACCATGCTGTAAAAAACATTGCCAAATTCTGACAGTAACATACTATTTTCAATTAAAACAGTAATATACTGTAGAAAACAATGCATTCTGGGTAAAATTTGTCATTTTCGAGAAAGTAGCCTACAGGAATATACTGTGAGTTAACATCGCTCAAAGTCGACACTCAGAGGCTGTGTTCCAAATCACACCCTATACCCTCATTCACTATTCCCTACATTAGTTCACTAATATAGTCCACTTGACTGAGTGAATGAAAAGAAGTGAGTGAATTCTCAAAGGATATTTGTGTTATTTAACATTTAATTATAGCAGGTGTGCCTCATATTCTGAATTTGATTTTCAGTGTTTTAATTTATTTTGAGGAATACTGAATCAAATTAAAAAGTAATGCCTTACTTTACTACTTTTACGTATCCAGTGCCTGCTGGTTCCTGCTACTCCCCACTAGAGGTCGCCGGTTCACCATTGCATTGCACACACAGTCATACCTCACTCTGGACTACATTTCCCATAATCCCTTATCTAGGAACCAATCACACACTTGCACCTGTTTCCCAACAGTGGACCCTTTATAAACTGCACCCAGACACACACACAGGGCTGAGTATTGTTTAGCCTTTATTTGACCTTGTCTCTGTGTTTCATTGTAATGACAAGGGGTAGGTCCAAACGCAGTCTTTATTAGAATGAGCGTAGTCGTACAGGCTACGTTTTAACTGCCTATTTTGGGGCATAATTAAAAATGCGCCGATTTTGCGCGTTTCCCCTTTAAATGCTCGCGCTCCCCGCCCCGAAGCTCGCAACTCTATAATACATTGAATAAACAAAGTTCACACAGCTAATAAAACCCTCTTTAAAAAATTTTCATCATGCAGCATCAGATCATGTAAGTATAGTAATTATTTGGATGTTTACATTTGATTCTGAATGAGTTTGATAGTAGCCTATGCTGCGGCTAACAGGGCTAAAGCTAACGTTACACACTGTTGGAGAGATTTATAAAGAATGAAGTTGTGTTTATGAATTATACAGACTGCAAGTGTTTAATAATGAAAATAACGACATGACTCTGATCTCCGTGAATACAGTAAGAAACGATGGTAACTTTAACCACATTTAACAGTACATTAGCAACATGCTAACGAAACATTTAGAAAGACAATTTACAAATATCACTAAAAATATCATGATATCATGAATCATGTCAGTTATTATCACTCCATCTTCCATTTTCACTATTGTTCTTGCTTGCCTACCTAGTCTGATGATTCAGCTGTGCAGATCCAGACGTTAATACTGGCTGCCCTTGTGTAATGGCTTGAACATGGGCTGGCATATGCAAAAGTTGGGGGCGTACATATTAATGATCCCGTTTGGTGTTGTGTTGAGATTCGCCTGTTCTTCAGAGCTCTTTTGCACAAATCAAATTTACATAAGAAGGAGGAAACAATGGTGTTTGAGATTCACTGTATGTCATTTCCATGTACTGAACTCTAATTATTTAACTATGCCGAGGTAAATTCAATTTTCAAATCTAGGGCACCTTTAATTTTACGCTAAACTATTGGCAACAGTGTTGCCAGTATTCAACTGTTTTTTAACTTACCGTTTGTTACTTTTAAAATACATTTTGTGGGTGTGTCTTTTTTCTTACACCTCTAACCCTTTCAACTCTAAAGGAACATCCTATAATGTCCACACTACAAAGAGTAAAAGTAACATTGATGCTGTGTTGCAATAATGAAGTCAATGTGTAAGTGATGATTGAGCATTTATGATGAACACCTGCTGTTAACAAGCAGAACCACTAAAGAGAAGAGGAACAATGAGAACAGAAAAAAAGAGACAAAGAAGCAGAAACACAAGAACTACAACTGTCTTCCAGCCATTACACATTATTACACTTATTACTGACCAGTTTAACTTTATTTCTACAGAAGATCTTATTGAGAATTATCAGAAGTTTAGATGTTGATGTTTAATTGAAAATGTTTGGTTTGATGTTACCATTGAGGAGATCAGCGTTTGCTTTAGTTGCGCTCTTGACCTTTGCCTTAACTGTTTTTGCAAGCCACATTTGTTATGACAGAAACAAATGTGAAGAAAAAAAATTATCATTGAGTGCTGATAGTTATATATTGATGAAGATACAACAACACATAATCTCTCGATTCATTGAACTCACACAGTGTTTAATCTTTTGAGTTACATTATTAACAGATTATTAACAAATTTTTACATTATTGCCACCGTGAAACAGTTCCAACAACAATCAGTTACAATGAAGAATTTTTTTAAACACCATGAACAAAAAAAATCTACAGCATTTAGACACACACAGATATAAAAAATCAGCACATGAATCTCATTCAGCTGCATAATTTAGTCATGCTGCAGTGCATGCTGGGAGTTCTGTACATTGCTGGCACCCAGCATGCATTGCAACATTACACCTTTAAATGTCACCATTGTTGAGATTCATATGCTGATGTCTCTGCTGTCCAAGTTATGCAGAAGCAAAATATTCCTCTAAATAACTGGTTACTGAAACCAGTGGCGGACTGGGACAGTAAATCAGGCCACCTCTGCTGCTGCAGTCACCACCACCAAATTCATGTGTCCACCAGCCTGCTAAACTTATAGGGTAACCCTGTTAGTTGATGTAATGGGTAGACTACCATTCATAATATGAATGGATAAATAAATAAACCCTCAAAAACTCACTAGGAATAGACCATCTATACTACCACA
The DNA here is from genome assembly GCA_036281575.1 of Ancherythroculter nigrocauda. NCBI lineage: Eukaryota > Metazoa > Chordata > Actinopteri > Cypriniformes > Xenocyprididae > Ancherythroculter > Ancherythroculter nigrocauda. The sequence continues at coordinate 9,779,245 of VTFQ01000003.1, forward strand.
CCAAAGACAAATATAAAATAGTGATGGGAAGTTCGGATCATTTTACTGACTCGGACTTTTGAGTCTCGTTCAACAAAATGAACGAATCTTTTTTCGAGTCATTTCGTTCATTTCGTTCATTTTAGCAAAATGTAATGAAAATGTTACGTGTTACTTCCCCAACACATCTACTACTTATGCAAACGTTGATCCCACTACAAACAATACGAAACTACAATGCTGTAAGATTCAGAAATGATTAATTCATTACCTGGGTCTTCAGTTTATGACTAGCTGATTAAGCTCACCTCACCTCTTGTCTGACAAGTCTTCGGGTTTAAGTCATTCCTTAATGACGTGACAGACAGTCCCATGATGCTAAACCAATGCAGTCTGAGCCGGTAAGAGAATTGATTAGTTCATTTCATGAGTCTTTCGGGTTTTGAGTCGTTCCTTAAACACGTGACAGACCCATACGCTATTTCTGACATTTCTGTCACTGTTTTTGTTACTGTTTCTTGAGGATCTGTGGTGTGTTATTATAAATAAAGCCCTGTTATAAATAAAATATTGATTAATTTATCTTTTTGACTGTCTATCTGTAAATAAACACTAGGCTATATAATAATATAATAATCCAAGCCTACAATACAAAGTATTTATAGCCTAGTTTGTTCATTTTTACTCCAATTTTGAGTTTGCTGTTATAATAATTGCTTTTCCTAGGCAGACTTGACATATTGGTCTAATATATGTATAAGAAGATTGCTCAAAAAGGACATAATGACATAAATTAAAAGCAAATAACATTTTGAATTTGAATTATTAATGTTAGTTTAAAACATCAAGGTTATGATAACTTCAGCTTTAACAGTTGTAACACAAACTCAAACAAAACTGGAGAGTTAACGTTATTTACTAATAAATATAATGTGCTTGGGTCACACAGCATAGTGTATGGTATGTCACGTGATTAAGGAACGACTCAAAAACCCGAAAGACTCATAAAAATAACTAATCAATTCTCTTTCCGGCTCAGAATGCATTGGTAGCGTATGGGTCTGTCACGTGATTAAGGAAGGACTCAAAAACCCGAAAGACTCATAAAAATAACTAATCAATTCTCTTTCCGGCTCAGAATGCATTGGTAGCGTATGGGTCTGTCACGTGATTAAGGAACGACTCAAAACCCGAAAGACTCATGAAATGAACTAATCAATTGAATCATCAGGTGAACTACTTCTAGCAGTACAGAACCTGTAGAATATTGCACATGCGCGACGGAACGAATCACCCCCCGAGACGACTCGTTCTTCCCGAGTCACATTAAAGATTCGTTCAAAATGAACGAATCGTTCAAGAACGACACATCACTAATATAAAATTGGCTTACACATTTTAAGAAGGGGTAATAAAAGATACATATTCACATGTTAAAATATTTATATTTTATATATTTCCAATGCTCAACTCAAGTATATCAAAAGTATCAGAAACACAAACAAAAACAACACAAACACAAAACAAACGGTTCGGTTTGTTTCATAGTTTTAGAGTCACCGTTTCGGTACCGTTGTTACAACGGCGTTGTATGTGCTATATTTATGGAAAAACTATACTTTCAAAAATATATATATTTTCTCATATTATTTAGAATATTCTAACTACAAAAAACAGCACAATTAAATATAATAGATTAAAGATACAAATAAAATAAACTGACTTCAGTTTTTTTTTTAGGGGGGTCTAGCATTACAACACGATCACATGAGAATGCGTATAAATAGTACGAGTGTGTAATCTCGTAGAATATATACGCCAAAATGAGTTTTGGCGTACTTATGGTACGCAGTTTTTCGCGTGCATATGATACGCTCTCGGTTAGGATGGGGGGGTAGGGGTTTCGTATGTATAATACGCCATAAAGTGCGTATCATATGCACGCGAAAAACTGCGTACCATAAGTACGCCAAAACTCATTTTGGCGTATATATTCTACGAGATTACACACTCGTACTATACACATTTTCGTGTGATCGGGCTTAGCATTAGTTTTTAGGTACAGAAATTGAATAAAGTAATAATGTAAAACAGCATTGCATTTTGGACTATACATTAAAGATTATTCTTTATTAAAGTTACAAAAGCTTTTTAATCAAGAGCAGTGAGTGATTTCTTCGTTGTTGCTGTTCAATTAATATAAAGACTGTCACTTTAAGAGAATGCACTGATACAGTGTTCGTATTTAACAAGAGTGAATGGTTTGTCCACGGTTTTATTTATTTTTTTCATCGCTGTTGTTGTAATGTCTGGGAACCCAGAATGTTCATCCATCAACAGAAACCTATATTAACTGAACCCTGATTGTTTTACGTGTTATTTATATTAAACCATATTACAGATGCTTCGTCAGATTTAAGTTGAACAGCGGTTCGAGCGCGTGCCGAACCGAGTGTGGAGAACCGAACGGATCGATTTTTTTCCCCACCCCTGGTAAATATTATGTAAATGTAATTCTGACCGACCTGTTCCCTTACCGGCGAACATGGCTGGGATTTTGCAGCAACTTGCTGCATCTGTGGCCAGGACTTTTCTCCTTGTTATGCGTTCCCTCTCTGCTCCTCCTTTGCGTTTACGCTCCATTTTTTGCACTATTTTTCAAGATAAAGCCTGCCTCTGGATATAGCCAATTAGGCAGTGCTTCGCTGGTGTTGGGTCATGTGGTGGTGTCATTTTCACTCCGCGATCGCCTGATTCGTAGATTCATAAGTGCGTCAATTAATTCGCAGTTGCATACAGCCTATTGCACGTCAGTCTGATCGACAGCACAGCTGTCCCGGTGCTCCCGATGCCAGTCCGCCCCTGACTGAAACATTGCTGGTTCTTATGCTGTTGAATCACAGACATAGTATAATAAATAAACATAAATTACCCATTAAATCAAAGATTAGATCAGTCCATGATGACAGTTACAGCATCATCACAACAGTCAAAACACCTGATCAACTTTATGTTGGCTTTTTCCTGCCATAACAAATGTGTTTTATAAACACTCAGTTACAGCAGCCAGAGAAAGCTAATGTAAAAGAGTCAAGAGCCCAACTAAAGCAGACACTGTTCACCACGATGGTGACTGCAAACTTCAATATTTTTTTATTTTCAATAAAACATCAACATCCAAATCTGTTAATTCTCAACAAGAACTTCTGTACATGTATGAAAGAAATAATGTCAAACTGGTTTGTAAACTGGTTTCACACTCAGTGTGGCTGAAGTCAGCTATAGTTCTTGTGTTTCTGCTCATCTCGTCTCTTGTTTCTCTGTCCTTCAGTGATTCTGCTTATCAGGTGTCCATCAGTGTCTGAATTCACTTCTTTTCATTCACTCTGTCAGGTGGATTACATTAGTGAACTAATGTAGGGAATAGTGAATGAGGGTATAGGGTGTGATTTAGAACACAGCCTCTGAGTGTCGACTTTGAGCGATGTTAACTCACAGTATATTCCTGTAGGCTACTTTCTCGAAATGACAAATATTACCCAGAATGCATTGTTTTCCACAGTATATTACTGTTTTAATGGAAAATGGTTTGTTACTGTCAGAATTTGGTCATTCTTTTTACAGCAAGGTTTAACAGTGTAGTTACTTGGAAAAAGTAATCTGATTATGTAACTCCCATTACTTGTAATGCGTTACCCCCAACACTGCTAAAAACATGAATTAAAACCATTAGACTGATCTTATGAATCTGAAAAGATTTCAGTACTTTATATATATTTTCTAAACAGTGTTTCCTTGTAAAAATAGGCAACTCAGCAGGATGATGCCAGCAAGACGGCTAATACTGTGGTACTCGTCACCATTGAGGATGTGAATGACAACCCGCCGAGATTTGAATACACAACATCCATTCTGGAAAATGCACTACAGGGCCAGTTTGTGCTTCAGACTAGAGTCACCGAACTAGACCTGGTACTGTTCCTTAAAACCTCAGTTTTTTTTTTTTTTTGTAAATAAATAATAATAATAATAATAATAATAATACACACTCACAAAAGGGTGAATCTAATCAGAATTGTCATTGTTATTCTGCTGAATATTATTGTAACGACAACTGTAAAAAATTGTATTGCTTTTTATTTCAAACATTTTAATGGTCCAAAAATTTAGCAACACCCATCATCCAGAACTCAACAACTCGAAACCCCTTAGCAACAGTTTAGCTCCACCATAGCAACAAATTAGAACACTTTAACTACCACAAAGCAATTAACTATGGGAAATGCTGAACACTCAAATCTCTCTTTTAACTACCCAAGTATTCAAATGACCAAAAAAAAAAAAAAAAAAACACTGGAAATGACCCACACACTTTAAACTAAGTAAGGCTTTGTCAAGCCAGACTTCAAAGTTTGTTTTGATCTATTTACCTTTTCTTTTTTTTCCCCCCGATCAGGGTGGGTTCTCTAAAGGTCACTTTATCATGGATAGCGATACCTTCGTTATCAACAGTCAAGGAGTAATATCACTCAGGAGCAATGCCACCTTGGATAGAGAAACTATAGACAATTACAACATAGAAGTACAAAGCTATCACATTCTTCTCTTGAACCCAAATTTTCACCAAATGCTCAGGATGACTCTTCCTTCTAAATGGGATTCTTGCATTGTCTTCTTTAGGTAGTAGCTGTAGACCAGCCTGTCGGTGGTTTGAGCTCCACAGCTCAGGTCAGCATCACTGTTCTGGACATCAACGACAACAACCCACAATTCCTTCCTCTCCCAGAGCGCATTGAGATTCAGGAAGGTGTTTACACACCCTCGTCACCTGGAGAGGTGTGCGTGATCTCAGCCACAGACTCTGACCTTGGAGAAAATGGATGTGTCACCATCACTACATACTCACACAGTGATTTATTTCACTTCAGAGAGGTGAGAGGACTTTACGAGAACCGTCGCTGATGCTTTCAGTGCCTATCTACACACAATTTTTTTTTCTTTCTGTTTCAGGATGGGACTCTACTAGTTATTGGAGAGCTGGATCAGGAGACACAGGATGTGTATGATGTAGTCATTGCTGCTATGGATCATGCAGTCCCACCAAGAATTGTATTAATTTCCACTTATTTGCATTATTGCATGATGTGACTATTAATTTTCTTGACTTTAATTCAGTTTTGTGATTGACATGACAGGCACATTCTTAGTCTGAAAAACAGACTGAGAGATTCCACAGACTGTTCACAGAGATTGCTTTATGTATATATATATATATAAGGCAAAAGATTTCTCAGATGCAAGCATCAATCTTATTAGCAGGCCTTACACTATATACAGTCTGTAAAAGGTTTCATCTGCCTGGCAGCATATAAAGTTGTGTTTGTACAAGTGATTCTAAGAAAGAAATTTTTGCTTGATTTGCCAGATATTAGAAACTTTGAAAGTTTTTCCAAGTTTCTTTGATGCACTTAGCAAATTAGACAACCTTGCAAATATGGACTTTTGGTCTACACTTGTGTTCATTTTCTGCAGAATATCACTACAGTGAGGGTCAGCGTCACCGCTGTCAAAGATAACGCTCTAGTCAAAACTGGCTCTCTCAGTGAGATTGTGGATATTGAGAGTTCCTCCAGTAAAGGTGAGAAGAGACCAAGATTGTTTTAAATGTTTGCTCATCATTAAACATAACAAGAACAATATTGTTCCAGTGCCATTTGATTGAAGTCAGTAAAACAGAGCCATCAATGCAATGCAGTCAATGAACAAAACAAGCTCTTTTGTGCTTGCCTGCAGATCAAGTGAGAGAAAGTGCAAGTGACAACGATGTGGCCATCCCAAGAAAGCCTATGCTCAAACTGAAGAATATAATACCAGAGAAATGATTCCACTTCCCAGCATGGGCTGTTTGGAGGATTCATTTGTGTAATATTTTCCAAGTCTTGAACAAAAAAAAATATTTTTTGAACCAGTTCTTTTGAATAAATGGGTCAAAATCTGTATAATTTTCCTTTGGTGTCCTCATCAGAATCACTCCGTCATCATGAACATAATGTAAAATAATGAAATTCTGTGGTTTTTATGATAAATGACCAAACATTTACACACATATTGTACAATGACAAATCTTCTGATTTTTTCCCCCTCATTTTATATCATATAATTTGATTGGATGTATGTGATTTTGGAATGTCCCACATGCTGCTCAGCTAAATTCAGTGATTGTGAACATGAAATTCATGTTGCAGTGCATGATGGGAGCCACCAATCAAAACTCATCCATGGCAGCTGAATTGACCTTTTATTTTCATTGATTGTTCCTGTTTGCTTTTATTTTGCTGTTGTTTTGTTGACTTTAGTAGCTTGTTTTGTGATGTTGAGAACTGATCTGATTGCCAATATTTTGTTCATTGTCACCATTCTTGAGATTCATATGCCGATTCTTGATGTCTGTGTCTTAACAAAGTAGTTTCTGTGCTTGATGTGTTGTTTGAAATTGTCTTTGTTGCTGTTGGATCTCAAGCTGTAAAATCACAGGACTACAATCACCAATACAAAAATTACACATTAAGCATATAGTCCAAGATTTAGACTTTGAATGACATCAATGGATCAGTTTATCATCAGAACATAAGCTTTATGACCAGGTCGTATTTTCTCTTGCCACAACAAATGTGCTTCAGAAACACAAAATTGGAGCAGCCAGAGAAAAACTAATATTAAAAAGTAAACACTGAAATGAAACATTCCCTAAAACATCAACATCTAAACCTCTGTTAATTCTCAATATGAAGTTTTGTAGATGTATGACAGAAATAAAGTCAAAATGGTTAATAATAAATGTTGTCTCTCTCTCTTTTTTCTGTTTCTTTTTTATTCAGTGATTCTGCTTATTAACATCAGGTGTCACCACTAGTGGTCAGTCATCACTTAACCCTTAACACTCAGGGGTCGGCGGTCACGCCAGCAATACCACCTTGTTTTTTTTCTTACCAGTGCGAAAGAGACTCAAAATACTCCAGCAATGATGGACGTACAATAAGAGTTATATATTATTAAAACCTGTGGAATGTATACACTCACAGTAAAAACTAAATATTGTGCTTTTTGTGTCTTTGACTCTCATTTATATAGTTTATATATAGTTAACTATATATCTATTTAACTATAACTATTTCTTCTTAGTTCACTCAGTTACATTCGTGATTGAATGGCTCATTATGCGGCTCATTAGGGTCATTAGGTCTTAATCTCCTCAGGTGTGAATCACAGCATTATTCATGAAGATTCATGCCTCATCGCATATGGGCTTTCTAACAAAAAGCCGGCTTTTCTGTGGTATCGTGTTTGTCAGACATTCAGAGTGAACGTGATTGCGTCATCGATGTTTGATCAGCATTGATTCATCAAAGAAACCCATGTGGTTTGTTCTTCTGAGCCAGGGGAAGGCAAGTTCAGTCCTAGAGAGCTGCTGTCCTGCAGAAAAAAAACCCTCACCTGCATGTAGCTTTATGTGTAAATTTCTGAAATAGATTACATGGACACAGTCACCTCTGATAATAGATCAATCAAAAATGTAATGTAGAAATGTAATTTTCTGTGAAGCTGCTCTGAAACGATATGTATTGTGAAAAGTGCTAGACAGATAAATGTGAATTGAGTTGAATCATGCGCAATTTTAGAATGTATACGCAGCAGTTTCTGATGCAATATCCTAAAATGTGCATAAAAACAGGTGGATGGAAACATAGCTAATCACTTTATTATTATACAGCACTCTGGAATACTTCATTCTGATTGGACAGTCACAACATTCTAATGTCAAACGACCAATGAAGTTTATATTTGGCTGCTGTCTGGCAACCATTCTCATACGCTGTGCTTCACGTCTTTCATATCACTCTGTCACAATGGAATCATTTAAACTCAAATCAATATTTCACAGCATCTTATTTGGTAAATTGGCAAAGAATAATAAAGAACAGTCAACTGCTCATTATAGTTAAATAACAAGTTAATGTCAGGGATGTGACCATCCTGTCAGGGTTTAATTTGCAATAATGAATGCTACATTATTCCTTCCTTAATTAATTCTGAAGACCTATATGCTGGATTTTGGCCTGCAGTTAAACAGGCTATTTACAGTATTTTACTGTATCTGCATGTGTAAATCTTTTAATGTTGTATACTGTAATGGACATTGAGCTGTAAAATAACTCCTGAATCCCAATAAATTTCTTGTAACAGTGTTATGAATTGATCTCACTAGTGTTTGCTTGGCAGAAAATTAGTCTGTTTTAAAGGTGATAGAGAGGATTTTTTCGTCGACTGAGAATCCAAAGACTGTTACTGAGTTTTTCAAATGAGTGCATGCGTAAGAACAACCCCCCTCCTTCACAGCTCACTTCAAAGGAACGCCTCCCAAAAATCGTGCACGAGTACTGGAACACGAGTGTTTACCACCGGCATTCGCTGTGTCGTGTTAGTGGATTCATTATGTCGGACTCACCGCAGGTAACTCATAATCTGCAGTTGTTATTCCTGTCTCCTGACAAAAACATTGCATGCGGCGCCTGTGGAGTGTGGAAAGTTACTGGAGCGCGCAGCCGCGCTCGTCTCTCACAAGGAACGTCACGGCAGTGATTGACAAGCCAGAGGGCCAATCATTTACGCGATGATCACGTAAACGATTGGCTGATGTTTTTAAGGCCCTACCTCGTGCACAGATGATGTATATTAATATTATTACTTTCAGTGCACCTAATAAATAGTCTTTTATCAGTTAGTAAAGACAGTTTCAAGTAATATTGCAAAAATGTATAAAACAAAACATCCTCTTTAGCACCTTTAAGTTTTGTGCGTCATCTGAGGCCAAAGTTTGATTTTGACAGAAGAAAATGTTTTTGACTGGAATATTTTATTTTAATCCCCCAAGCAAGACACTTGCTTTGATGTTGCCACCCCTCATAGACCTCATGCCCTTGATTGTGTCCTATTATTTCCTTGTTCTCTCAACAACGATGCAAAGGATTTTCCCTTGTTATCAATATTTCTTAATTATATATAATTAAGATATGTCCTTGGTATCTCAAGACATAACAAGGAAATAATAGGACACAATCAAGAGCAACCTATCAAAACCTTATCACTGATTGTCAAGGTTTAGTGTTATTAGTGTCTCTAAACTTTCTACTGATCTTTTGTTCCAGCAATGTCGTAACAACCTGATCATTTGAAGAATTAAAAACATGCTGGACAATAAGATTTGAACTACAGCATCATTCAGACTCACACTGACATCAAGAATCAGTGTATGAATCTCAGCAATGGTGAAAATCAACAAAAAGCTTCATGCTGCAGTGCATTCTGGGTGCACCAATAAAACTTGTCCCTCTCCCAACTTTAAATGTAGAGGAGCAACATCCCTTAGTGAGCACGGCACTAAGAGATTGATTATACAATAACTTGACCCACTTAATAAAGTGCTCACCAAGACCAAATTTATATAACGTATGAAATAAGTAGGACCATTCGATGCGAGCGAATGCCTTCTCTACATCCAGAGAGATCACAAGACTATCTGCTGCATAGCAAACTGTATCACATTCAACAGGCGACGCATGTTATTGACAGAGTTAAGTCCTACAATAAACCCTGTTTGGTCATCCTTTATTAGAGCAGGAAGAAGGCATTCTACACTCTCAGAAAAAAAGTACATAATTGTACCTTTAGGGGTACAATGGCTTGTCACTGGGGCTGTACCCTCAAGGGTACAAATTTGTACCCTTGTGATTTGTACCTTAAGAGACCAGTTTTGTACCTTTGGTGACAATTTTGTACCTTTATTTAACAGTACAAAAATTTACCCTTCAAAAAGGGTACAAAATTGGCTTTGACAGCGTACAATCGTTGACTATAATGAGATATATATATTTTACACACACACACACGCTGAATTAAAATCAGAATTTATTAAATCCTTTTCATTTTCACATTTTACAACATTTCATTTTAAACACATTTTTAAACATTCCATATGAGTCCATCTTGCCGGGTGTTAAAAAGTAACACTGAAGCAGTGTTAAAGTTAATGAGATAATTGATTGATGATTGAGTGATGATTGACAATTAGTGGAGACACCTGATGTTAATAAGCAGAATCATTGAAGGAAAGAGAGAAAAAAGGTGTTAATTAATGTTTTATGGAACGTTTCATTTCAAGTCACCATGAAAGAGGTCAGCGTTTGCTTTAGTTGGGCTCTTGACTCTTTACCTTTTATTGTTAATTATTCTCTGGCTGCTCCAGCTTTGTGTTTGTAAAGTACATTTGTTATTGTCAGGGAAAATATGATCTGGTCACAATATAATTTGGTGATGATATAATCATGTTGTCTGACTGTGTGTTTGATGTGTAGCTTTAGTATTAATGATTATAGTCCTGTTCCAACAATAGTATGATTTTTTTTTTTAAAGAATAATACATTATGCACTGAAGCTTCAGTGTTTAAACACACACAGACATCAAGAATCAGCATATGATTCTCAAGAACGGTGACGATAAATAAATACAAATACTGACAAACAGATCAACTCTGAACATCACAAAACAAGCTACTGTCACAACAAAACAACAGAAAAATAAAAGCAAACATGATCAATCTACGAAAATTACAGGACAATTCATCTGCATAATTTATTCATGCAGCAATGCATGATGGGAGCCATGGATGAGTTTTGATTGGTGGCTCCCATCATGCACTGCAACATGAAGCACTTTGTTTGATTGTCACCATTGTTGAGGGTCATATGCTGATTCTTGATGTCTGTGTGTGTTTCAAAAAAACCCTCCAGATTTTAAAAGCTCTGCTGGATTTCAAGCGGTAACAGATTTACTATAAAGAAATAATATAACATCTATATCACCAGTTAATACTTGATGTCACCAATGAATCTGGCCATTTCACAATGAGAATACACAGCCATTATGACTGTGCTTCCCAAAGCATTGTAAACCTAAATTGATCACCTTTGGCTCACAGCACTTTTGGGAAACACAGCTCAGATCATAGTTTCTCTGGCCATAACAAATGTGTTTTACAAACACAAAGTTGGAGCAGCCAGAGATAAATTAATGTTAATAAATAGAGTCAAGAGCCCAACTAAAGGAAATGCTTTTCACCATCATGGTGACTTCAAACTAAACTTTCATTAAAACATTAACATCTAAACATCTGTTGATTCTCAATAAGAACTTTTGTTGATGAATGACAGAAATCAAATCAAACTGGTTAATAATAAGTGTAATAATGTTTAATGGCTGGAAGTCAGTTGTAGTTGTTGTGTCTCTCTCTTTTTCTCTTGTTGTTTCTTCAATGATTCTGCTTATTAACATCAGGTGTCTCCACTAATTGTCAATCATCACTCAATCATCAATCAATTATCTCATTAACTTTAACACTGCTTCAGTGTTAATTTTTAACACCCGGTAAGATTGGCTCATATGAAATGTTTAAAAATGTGTTTAAAATGAAATGTTGTAAAATGTGAAAATGAAAAGGATTTAATAAATTCTGATTTTAATTCAGCGTGTGTGAGTGTATGTAAAATATATATATATATCTCATTATAGTCAATGATTGTACGCTGTCAAAGCCAATTTTGTCCCCTTTTTGAAGGGTCAATTTTTGTACTGTTAAATAAAGGTACAAAATTGTCACCAAAGGTACAAAACTGGTCTCTTAAGGTACAAATCACAAGGGTACAAATTTGTACTTTTTTTTCTAAGAGTGTAACCGTGTTGCTAATATTTTAGAAAGAATCTTCAGATCTACATTTAACAGTGAAATAGGTCGATATGACGAACAGTCCTCCACTTGCTTACCTTTTTTCAAAATCAAGGATATATTTGCCTCTCTCAGGGACTTTGGCATATTTAGCAAGGGGTCAACTAATAAATCTCTAAATTCTTTGTAAAATTCATTACTAAGCCCGTCTGGGCCAGGTGCTTTCCCAGACTGCTCTTTATGGCTACTAGAGCTTCCTTTTTAGATATAGGAGCGTTAAGAAAGGAGGTCTGATCCTCTGATAAAGTGGGTTAAGGGTGGAGAAGAAAAGCTCTGTGGAGTGTGTTGTATCCCCTTCTAATTCTGACTTATATAAATTATCAAACCATTCTTTAAATGTATTAATAATAGATAAACTGTCTAGAAAGCGTTAACCGCTACTATCAACAATGGACAGGATAGACTGAGTGTCAGCTTTTTTCTTTGTTAGGTATGCTAAATATTTCCCCACTTTATCCCCATGCTCAAATATTTTCTGTTAAGCAAAACTCTTTTTCACTTCCGCTTGTTTTGTTAAAAGAGAATCTAAAGCAGATCTAAGTGCAGAAATTTCCTTCATCTACCAGGGGTTGGCTTTTTCATGTATAATCTCTCAGCATCCTTAAGCTTCGATTGTAAGATCTCCTCTGTAAAATATGATATAAAATTATGGTCAGCCAAAATGAATGGGTGAATGGTCTCCAGCTATTAGACTTAGTATTTTGGTTCCCAAAGGAGTATTCGGCAAAAACTGCTGCATGATCAGATATAGATATATTTCCTCTATGGCAAGACATTATATGCTGTAACATGTTTTTTGAAGAAAATAAATTATCTATCCTAGTATCGCAGCTGTGGACCTTAGAGAAAAAAGTATACTCCAGGCCCTCCAAATATCTACATAGTCAAAGTGTTCACAGAGAGCCTAATAATGGTTTTCCTGTTGGGAATTTATCTATAATGGAGCATAGTTGACAGTTACAGTCTCCCCCCAATAAACAATGTCTTAACTCCCCACTCTGCTAATTTGGCAAATGCTGTAGTCAAAAAAATCGCCCGGATGGCCAGGAGGCCAATAAATGTTCATAATAGCAATTTCTTTCCCATGCACATGATTTATAAATCGAGGGAAGGAAATACTAAATTGTGTGCATGTTTTATTACATCATGCGCACGATTTATAAATCATGTGCATGGGGAAGAAATTGCTTTTATGAACATTTTATGAACAAATCAAATAGCTAAATAGCTCAATACGAGAATCAACGTGAAACGCGAAGACGTGAAATAAAATGTCATCTTGTTTTAAAGAAGAGTGGATTAACCGTTGGAAATAACAGATGACAGACACAAAATGCTAACAAATCTCTGAGAAATTACGAACACCCATCACAGGTGTTGTGTGCAAACTCAAAACACCTCAGTTACATGCCTCAATTTAAACAGATTTTTGTGTGTGGTGGTGGTTTCAGGGATGTTTAGATAATTATTAAAGAGTTCACATGTTCACTTTTCTTAAAAAATAAATTGAGCTATTATTTGTTTAAATGCTTTAGTTTGTTTTCATATTATAATAATACAAGTGGACATTTAAACAGATTTCTATTATAAACCTGAAGGAAAATGCTAAATCTGAATGCAGGTAAAACACTTGTCTATATAATACAGTAAGCTTCAATGAACAATATCAATTGAGAACCCAGTTTAAACAAAACAAGATTAAGTAAAGGTTAGTTACAAAGGTTCAAAATGTCAGATATCTTCAAAGTAACTATGCTATCAATCATAAGAGGCACCTTTAATACCTGCTTACAGCAGAGGCCATAACTGTTTATGGCATCCAATAAAGCAGCTGAGAGAGACAATAAATAGTAATTCGCTTCACTGCAGGCTTCACAATTCAAGCTGCACTGACAGTGAGTTATGGAAAAGATGGCCTTATTCTCTGTGTTAATTATCTTAGCTTGTCTGCATGTCCACAGTGCGAGGAGTGCTATTGGTAAGTCAAATCTATCTATGTTTAAAAACATGCTTTTGAGGACAAAAAACGTACAATGCTCATCAGGTTTTAGTTTTGATTATGTCAAGTTTACACTTCCTATTAAGTGTGCACTGTTCAGTAACTTTGATTTGCTGCTGTGGCAACAAATTGAAGTACATATTTGAGAATGGCAGCTGAGCCCTGCCACTTTTTTTTTTTTGTATTTTATATATGAATGAAGTATGTGCTACTAAATTTAATCTTTAAGCTGTTTAAGTCCTGAAACCATTTACTTGTTGTTTAAGGTTCCTCAGAGATAAACTGTGCAAGTTCAACTAATAGAGTTGTAGGAAGAATCGAGGAGGGATATAAAGGTGAGATTTGCCACAATTATAATATAATGTATATATTTTTTTTATTATATTTAATATACAGTAATCTTTTTATTAATGGAATTGTCAGTATTGAGAAAAAGGACCTCAAATGTACCTTGGTAATTAGGGACTATCACAAGAGTAGTAATGCAAAAACAATACTGGCATTATCTAGTATTAATGTTTCAGATTGTGTGTTCGAGTATTAAATGTGTATTTGATCTGGTTTACAGGAGATGTAGAGATTATCACTCTCGGACCTAATGATCGTGTGGTTCTGGAGCCACATATGACTAGCATTGTTCTGTCACTGTTAGAGCTGGTTTACACTGAAGGAGACACAACTGCTATCGTACGGACCATCAAACCACTGGATTATGAAGAAATTAGGCCGGTTTGTTCCACCCTCACTGATCCAAAAGATTAGATAGATAGATAGATAGATAGATAGATACTGCATTTTATTTTTTTCATATAGTATGTCTCTCTGTATGTTTTATTTCTTCTAGTCTGGAGAGTTTTTGTCTTATTTTATCTCCTGCTTCAGAGGGGTATGTTTATTTAAACAATTTCATCATAAATGCATTATATATACCAAAGAATTATAGAAATATAGATTCAGAATATAAAGCTTGACTTCATTTTCTATGTCAGCCGAAACACGCCCGGCAGTTATACGTTCTGGATGTCAATGACAACCCTCCGATATTCCAGAGCAAATCATACAGCGCCACAGTGTCAGAGGTGTGTATAAAGTCACATGTTTGGCCTCTCAGGGCCCTCACATCTCTTAGTAAACCGTGTCTTTCATTCCAGGCGACGGCCGTGGGTTCAAATGTGCTCACGGTGACAGCTATTGATGCAGATGCGACTACAGAAAACAAAAGAATTGCATATTCTATACTGGTGAGTCTCGAATGATTCTTATATATTTGAAATACGCAATAGGCTTCCACAAAACTGCATTACTGGTGAATTCTAAAGTCCTACATACAATAAATGAGATGAGTTTGATTTGATTTCTACATCTGATCGCTCTCTCATATGACTTTCTGTGAATCCATCAGACTAGATTTAATACCAATAAGGCTGTCGATCTATTAAAACACTGAATATGTCTAATCTCAAAGATGGTGCATATAAATAATTTTTAAAGAAATGAAAGAAAATTAAATAATACTGTGTAAACTCAGTTTGTAACTATGATTTTTCCATATCCTAATATCATTTTAATTCTTCACTTCCATTCTGTTAACAGCCTCCAGTACCAGATGCCTTTGAAGTGGTGTATGACTATAACAATGGTAACATCAGGTTGACTAAACCTCTGAACTACAACAGTGTTCAACAGTACATCTTCACCGTGGAAGCTAAAGTAAAGACAAACTCTTTGACATCCTACCAGTCTTACTTTGCTTACTAAACTTTAATGTACTGCTCTAAAGCATATAGCTCACCCAAAACTGAAAACTCTGTCATCATGTACTTATGTGTGGAACACAAAAAGAGATGTTTAGCCGAATGTCCAAGATGCTTTTTTTTCAATACAAGTGTGTGGGGATGAGGAACAGCCGTGGTGATTAGATGATTTAGATTTTTGGACTGAAAACTATAATTTTATAGTTGATAGTAAACAATAACACTATATGTAAAAAATGACCCTTTGGTATAATTTATTAATATAATCCAATAGTTGGGTTATAGTGGATTTATTTTTATCCCAACATTTTTAAGTGAGTTTGCTTTCATGCAGGATATAGGAGAACTCAGAGACACAACAACAGTTACGATAACGGTTGAAAAACAAAAACAAAGATCAATGCTTTAAACGCATGTCCGAGCACACAAATCAAACCCTCTTTTCTGTCCATGCACAGGAAGAAGACTTCTCAGACATCACTCCTGAGGACATAAAAGATCAAGATGGCAACATGGACATCAATGAGCCTGTAAATGCCCCAGCGTTCATATAGGAACCAGTAGGATGTTAAAAGTAACACTGAAGCAGTGTTAGAGTTAATTAAATACTTAAGTGGTTAATTAAGTGATGATTGTTTGATTATTGAAGACACCTGATGATAACAAACAGAATCATTGAAGGAAAGAGAAAAATAACTATATCTGTCTTTCAACCACAGCCTTAGATGAAATCAACTGAAAAGACAATCTCTCTTATTAAAACCAGACTGACTTTATTTCTATCATTCATCTACAGTTCTTTTTGAGAATTAACAGAGGTTTAAATGTGGATGTTTTATTGAAAAACCATTATGGTGATCAGTGTTTACTTTAGTTGGGCAGTTTTTACATCAGTTTGTGGTTTTTGGAACAGTACTTATACTAAAACACATACTTTGTTGCAAAGGAAGTAATAAGTAAAGATAACATCATAAAGGACAACATCATAAAGAAAAACTATTGACTAATGTCATCACTGACCAAAAGCAGTTACTTGTTATTAACAGATTTTCATGACTCTCTTGCCATAGATCAAACATTCTGATTTCTGATTAAGTTCAAAAATGTTTTGTTTTACAATGCGTTCAGAAGCTCAAAACTTGTGTACACATTTTGTCATTCAGTTTATCTGATTAAAGCTTTTTGATTTCATGCTGTAGAGCAGTGTTTCTCAATCCTACTTCTTGAGGAGCCTCCAACACTGCACATTTTGTGTCTCCCTTAATAAAACATGTTTCAACTTATCAGATCATCACAGCAAAAAACATCAGAGGCTGTATTCACAAAACACCTTAAGGCTAAAGATGGCTCTTAACTTGACGATTTAGGAGTAAAAAATAATGGGCGTGTCAGTCCTAAATTTAGGACTTCTAAATTTTTGCTCTAAGAGTATTTCACAAAGCATTTAGCACTAAAACTAGCTTCTAAATCTGTAAAAAGTTAAGAGTCGTCAAGAGGACTCCTAAGTCACTAAGACCAAATCACAAACAATCCTAAAATGGTTGTATCTAAAATCAGCCTAAAGACAACATTGAGACAATAGGAGCCTTGGGTACTAAACCTTTTCTTCATAAATGCAATAAGTATTTTGATTTATAGATTTTAATCTGCAATGACATCACATAATGGTTAATTTATGTACAGGCAAAATGCATTGAATGATGGAGAAGAAACATTGCGGTCAAGTCAAAAATATCCTTTCGTCTGCACTTGATAGCCTTGCAGCTCGGGTGACCCGAGTTTGAGTTCCGGCTTGTGGACCAGCCAATACTGATCTGCCGTTTGGACGTAAACACGGAAGCGCTGAACTGTGTTCATTGCGTATCTCATTAACTCATTGAGTGTGGACTCAAATAAGTTAAGGCGGTTTGCTGTGTAGTGAGTCTGAAAGCCTTGATTAGCTTTTCAGGAGTGTTTAGGCTTCACAGAGTCCAAAACCAACACCACCATTTTTAAACCACCCCAGTTGTTAGAAAATTAACATTGTAACATTTGCAACTTTAATGATTATGGCTACTGCATTTACAATTGCAGTTCTTTTTGCAATTCTTACATCCTCCATTGCTGTTCTTTGAACCCACTCCTAGTCTTCAAGCTTTAACCCCTTACCAGTCACCCCCATTTTTGGCCAGGTAGTGAAAAATGACATACCCAAAATAAAATGGTTGCTGCGAACAAGTCCTCCAGACTACACACAAAACCAAGGTATCATTTGAAAGCTGACACTTGACAGTTTACTATGAAAGACTCAGAATTACTCTAGCAATTACTAATAGAGAGAGAAAAAAGCTCAAACACAATGGATAATTTTTTTTTTTTCATAATAATTGTTTATGGATATTAAAAATGCAAAAGGCAGATACATAGGGGCCTGGAAACATAAGCAAACTAAAGCCATATGTCCAATCAATATATGTTTAAAATTTGAAGGTGATACGAGCAAAAATGAACTTTTTACAGCCATTTATTTCAGTGCATGTCTAGGCACCTTTCCAAAAAGGCCACTTGGAGATGCCAAAGGGACACTTGGTAACCACCTTTTACTGTGAAGTATAAGAAGTCTATTTGATCATTTCCAAACATTTTATCATTACAATATGACAAAGCACAATTTATATACTATATCTGGTATATTTTTTTCCTCTTAAAAGTTTAGAAAAATGCAAGTATGTTCATTTTTTGAAAGAGCTCCAAAAAGACCCCAAAGTAACACTTGGTAACTTGCTAATGTAAGGAATGTAACAAAGTCTTTGTTCACTTCCAGTCTTTTAATGGTTTAGAAAGACACATTATTTAGCAAATAAAGTTTAAATACAAAAATTAAATAAAAAGTCTATAAATAAAATAAAGTCTATAAAATTAGGAACAGTTGTTCATAGCTATATACTAAGTTATAAGCAATCAACACAGTGATAAACATTTACCCAAAAATATGTATGTTTTGTATAAAACATAAAAAAACTAATACATATATAAAAAAATAAATATATACCTATACTTTGCATAAATGCTGTACATATACTCTGAACATAATCTGAATGGAGCGGTACAAAAAGACAGGACATGAGGGACATTCAGGGCAAACAGAACAACTTAGACAAAGTGCATGTAAACATATGCATTACCATGGTGAGTCTGGGTATCAGTGTGAATGGTAAAGTGTCCAGTATGCATGGGGAAAAAGTATTACCACTGGATTAGATGGTTTCTTCAGCCCACTCATCCACCTGTACATACATGTACTCTCTTTCCTCTGCCCTGGAACTTCTGAAGGCAGCTGAAGATGCTGCAGCCAGTGAAGGACACTTTGCCTGCTGTCCAGAGGCATGTGGTGCCCAGTCACCATCTGACATTCCATCACTGTTGAATTACACAAGTGGATTAGAAATGCACCCAACACAACAGATAATCTTGCACAAAGTATAAATATTTTTGCCTTTTCAAACCTGAAATTAAAATTATCATTCACAAAGCAATGTGCCTTCATACCCACCCTGGTTGTTGCCCTGATGGCACATTTACACCAGCTTACAAATTTTATATTCAAATTCCAAGGATCATTTACACAGCAATATAAAGCAATACCCACCCTGTTGTTGCCCTGATGGCACATTTACGCTATCTTACATTTTCTATTCAAATTCCAAGGATCATTTACACAGCAATATAAAGCAATACCCACCCTGTTGTTGCCCTGATGGCACATTTACAGTTACAGTTTACATTTATCTATTCAAACACAAAGGATCATTCACACAAAGCAATTTAGCTGCTGTCCAGAGGCATCATCTGAAGTTTCATCATCACTGTTGAATTACACAATAAGAATTAGAAATACACCTAACACAACTGATAATCTTACACACCAAAAATTACACATATTATTTCATATTTTTCCTCAGATACATTTGTCTGAACTTTGTCTTGCTTTCGACATACATAACTCAATATTCATAAAAGTAATATGATCAAGTTACGTTGCATTGTATACAGTTTGTTTATAACTCAGCAAATGAATAGGGAATTTCATAGCAATTTGATATATTCGTAAGATGAAACAGTGGAGAAACTGAAAACTAGAAAACAACGAAGAAAAAAAACACTACAATGTTTAGACACTTACCGATCTAAATCAGGGTCGAGACCTTCCAAAAAATATCCTCCGCTTCCGAGTCGACGCTAGATACAGCACTCTCCTCCGAATAATCCACATTTTCTTCATCACTGCTTCGCATAAGTTCCTCCGATGCAGCAGCAGCAGGATAACACTACTTATGTGCACGAGGCTAATGCATGGCTGGGGAATGCTGGCTGTGCTAGTGCTAGTGGGCAGCAGGTGCGTCCCTTGTATTTGCGTCACCCAGCGGGCGTGCGTAAATTTTCCAGGAAGCAAGTTGTTACGCACACTAAACAACAATGTTTTACACGCGAGATTATGCAAATCAACACATTGGCGTAATCGTTATGGCATAGGCTAACGTTACATGACAACACAATAGTTTGTCATTGCTGTCTTTTTACTTTTTTCCCCACTTATGTTTGCCTGTGCGTAATCGCACGTCACTGAAAGCGCCTGTCCACTTTTTTTATATACTTGTTTATGTGTCCAGTTTTCATCGGACATCTTCTGGGCTGTTCTCATTTATTTACAGACACTCTACTAAATGCAGTGATAAGTTATATTTCATTGAATAAAGCGCTAGATGTGGACAGTTTGTCGAATAAACACGACAGCGCCCCCGTGAACAGCGCTTGCAGGATGTAAACAATGGAAGTTATATCGATTTTTATACCAGTTTGCATGCTTTTGGACAAATATTTACTATGGAAATCGTGTATTGGACTCTTACCATGGAAAAAACGTCGATGTCACCATTATATTGCCAAACATTACAGTTCCACGACACAAAAAGGTAAGGACCCCCCTCCACTTTTATTGTCTTAGGAAATTGTTCACGGTCATACAGAATAACAAAAAACTACTATAAAGTTATCTTGATTGTATAATGCTTGCACAGGTTGAATCAGCATTCTTGTATCTTTCACACAACTTGATAAATTTAACTCAACTTGATCATTTTACCTGATAAAATGTATTGTAAACCAGCGATCACTGTAAACAATGTCACACGTGGGGCCGTCACCGATCTTTGACCGCAAAGGGGTTAACCGAGTCAACAATTTGATCTCACTGTGATCTCACCATGAGCTCCCAGGATACTCATGTTATGGTCACAACGTGAGGTCACAGTGAGCTAAAAGTGAAACCTCACAGCGCACTCACTGTGTGCTCAGTGAGTCTACACACTGTAAAATCACATTTGTAAGACATACTTATAAAAACATGCTAACCAATTGCCTTAAAAAAGTGAAACAGGAATTGTATGTTGTACTGACAAATGCTTACTTAGTATAGTTCACTTACACAAGAGTTCCACTAACTAAAAAAGAACTGTAGAGAGTACTTGATAATGTCACTGATTTTGTTAGAAGTTAGAGCACCTTTAAAAGCAACCTTTTGATTACCCCATTTCCTTTGAAAACTAACAACTGTGATTTCTTGTTACATCACTGCATCAATAGGAAGAGAATTATAGTAATATAAATGAACACTGATCACCATAATGGTGAGTTCAAACAAAAA
This sequence comes from Ancherythroculter nigrocauda, assembly GCA_036281575.1. Lineage (NCBI taxonomy): Eukaryota > Metazoa > Chordata > Actinopteri > Cypriniformes > Xenocyprididae > Ancherythroculter > Ancherythroculter nigrocauda. The sequence continues at coordinate 9,800,500 of VTFQ01000003.1, forward strand.
ATTCAACATCTGTTTATGAAACTTATGTGATATTTTCTCAATTTTTTTTCAGTTGTACTGACAATTCAAGATGATGGCTACAATTCCATGCTGAGTGCAGAACACAACAGTACAGTACTCTACACTGTAAAAAAATTCTGTAGTTTTTACAAAATAATTTTGGCAGCTGTGGTTGCCAGAATAATTTTGTAAAAAATACAGAAAAACTGTAAACACATTTATAGAACAAACTGTACATTTTGCAGTATAAAACTGTAATTTACAAACAAGAAAATTTGATTGTAAACCAGTAAATTCAACAGTGCATACTACTACTAAAATCTGTTTTGTACCTTTAACATATACTGACAACCACCATAAAAATGCAGGTGGTAAGAGAGAAAGCCACATGAAGAATCAGAATTCATCACAAATAGCTTTTCCATGAGTTGAAGTATTTACTAATATAAAGAAGGTGCAAAGAGTCATTCCCGCAAACACAAAACACCATCATGGTAACCCACAATACTTAAATAATGCAATAAACTTTCATTAAACAACAGAAGATGTAACATAAAACCCTAATGTACACAACTGATAACAAAAACTATTAAGAAACATGATTATTTAAACAAAATACTTTCAAATGTGGAGTGTCACACAGGGAATTGTGGGAATATCAGTTTACAGTTTTTGACTGTAAATTATACATTGATTTGTTCTATTTTACTTCTAAAAATTGTAAAATTTACGGCATTTTACTGTGAAAATTACATAAAATGTCTAGTAAGAGCTTTTACAGTTTTTCCCTGTACATAGTACAGTACAATTTTTTTTTTTTTTCCGTAGCGTTTTTACAATATTTTACCATTAAAATCACATTAATTTTTTACAGTGTATATAGACCTTATTCACAACAGTGTCATGTTTGGTTTTTGATGAGAATAAAAGCAAGGCTGTGAGGGATAGACATACATCTCTTCAGTGCACTCTAAAAACTCCTGGGTTATTTCTTTAACCCATTTTCTGGGTTATTTGTGTTGGGTTAAAATTATGGGTTATTTTTTCAGAGAGTAACCATTTTCTGGGTTATATGGCTAATATTTTGACCCAATTCCTGGGTTGTTTAGGTTTCTGGGTTATTTTTCAAAGAGTAACCCATGTTCTGGGTTAACGCCCCTCCCCCCGCCCCCGCTGTTCTGGAATTTTCTCACAACAGTCGTTTGAAACAACCGTCACTTGAACTTGAACGCGCTCGATCCGTTTTGGCCTGGGCTTCTTCGGTGAAACTTCGTCGCGTATTCAAGGTAAGCAAGAATTTTCAGTGTCAATGTAACGTAAACTTTTCTGTCCCCATTGCTAGTTTAGCACCATTTGTTGAAAAAATGACCATGGCTTACCGTGGTAATTCTGTGGTGAGCATGTAGCCGCCTGCGGATATCGCGACAACATCTAACTAGTTTAAAGTCCGTGTAAAGTCAAAATAAATATGTTTTGAGTTTGTCAGACTAAATAAGAAAGTGTTATTAACCACCCAGCCAAATTTGAATGATTAAAAATAACGATAAGTTCATGAAATTAGGTGTCAAAATGGTTGAAATGCTTTTTACACATCGTTGAGAAACGTGTGACCTATTTAATGTGTTTAGAAGAAAATGACTGAATTCACTTTACACGGTCTTTAAATTCTATTTTTCATAAACTGTGCTGTACTTATCTCATTGTTATAATACTGGTAATAATACGATAGTACAGTGCAGCTAGTGGCGACTTCATGCCGCGTTAAGGGGGTCGAACACCGGACGAGAAGCGCCGCGCTGTGCCGCGTCTAGGACAACTCGAGGTATCGCGTACTTTCTCAGTTTATGGGCAGCAATATTGTTATGTTTAAGGACATTATAAAATTAAGATAATGTCAGTACTATGTTATGATTGTACTGTATAATTAAATACAACCGTTGCTGAGTCTGCAGTCTGAACACTTTACCTCAGAGCGTCCGTTAACTGAATGAATTGAGAATATCACCTGAAAATCCAATAACATCAGCAATTTTCATTCAAGCAGCTGATTTCTGTAAATTAATGTAACACTAAATTTATATTGCAGCACATGGTGAAGTCAGTATATACATTAACGACGATTTGAGACAAATAAGTGTAAATTTAATACAAATCTATGTACATGGCGCTCTGTGGCGCTGCAGGATTTTGAACAAGGTCCTGAACCGTTGCTGGGCGCCGCGGACAGACGCCGAATGGCGCCGCCGATGTGTGCAGTGCCCAAGGAAGTCGACCGGAAGTTGAAGTCGGCCGCGTGCCGCCATCTTGTAGCAGAACTTCACTTGCGTTGGCATCCCATTGACTCCCATTCATTTTGGCGTCACTTTGACAGTGAATAACTTTACATCTGAGGCGTTTAAAGACTCCATTTGTCTATTATTTATTTCTAAAGATACACAACAATGTATAAAGGGCTCCATTACCTTCTATGTTACATTATGGCCCCGTAGAAACAGTTTTTGTAAAAATAGGCTAACGATTGCGTCATAACCACTCGACTCTCTGTCGCACAGTAGAGAAATTACCGTACAGACAGGAGGAGAAGCTCGCAGGCAATAGTATGCATTATCTTAATATGGCGTACTGGCGTTACATTTTAAAATACTATACAAAATAATTAATCAGAATACTTACTCCTGCTCACTCACGCCAAAGAACTCCCCGCTCAAGCTCGCCGTCTCTGCAAGATTAACGATGGCAGTTTGCATGCACAGCTACTAGAAGATTTACATCTGTCAGACAGGTTGCTGACGTCATCAAGCTTAGTTTGATGTCCTAAGACACGAAACGATCGGTTTGTGTGAGAAACCTAAGCGATTGCTGAACGCAGTTGGACATAGTGGTGTTTTAGAGGTAAAAAATGATATAAATGATATAAATAATTTTCGGTTTCTGTTTCGGTTTCGGTTTTTGTAAGATTTTGTGACAGTCACAACTTCTTCGACAGTGGGGAATGCATCTCTATAATAACCCTTATAGTTAAAAGATACTTGTGCCTTGTCTTTAAGCTGTTATGCATAATAATGGGCCAGATATTCACCTTTGCATTAATGTCATTATTACACTTGTTAATGAAAGAAAAGATGGACAGTATAGACTGTCATTCACACAAAATGGGTAATGCTGCAAAAGAACCACATTAGTTAACTAGAAAATTTGGCCACGTTTTTTTTTTTTTTTTTTTAAACAAAAAAAAAAAAAAAACAGCATTCCCTTAAAAGTGATTATTTGTTAGCTTGATAATCAAAGAGTGTCTGGTGAGTGGTTCACAATTGTCTCAACTTATAAACAATACTCATGTTGTCTTGTTTTCTGTCTTTCAGGTGAAGACATAGATGAGGAGGCATTTCTTTTCTTAGATGAGGACACTATCAAAAATCTTGTCCCTCAAGTTCAATCCAGTTATTGAATGTTGTCAAATGTTTGAGAGAGAATGAGTTGTTTATTTTTCTATTTTTTCTAATGTCTAATGTTATTACAGTGTGACCTAAGATAAATAGGTCCAAGTGTGTAGTTTAATTTAATTTAATGCAATAAAAATGTAAAAGTGCTTGAAGTGTGTAAGTTCCTGAAGTTTTATTTTCTGAAATAAGGCATAATGGCATAGTAACCCAAGTTAGGTTATTTTTGACCTTTGACCTTTGGTTAAAAAGGGACCTACTAATTTCTGGGTTATTTCAACCCAGATATTGGGGTTGTTTTTTTGACCCAGAAGTTGGGTTATATTAACTACAATTTTGGGTTATTTTAACCCAAAATTTGGGTCAGGTTTTTAACCCAGGATTTGGGTCAAAAATAACCCATTATGGGTTATTTTTGACCCAGGAGTTTTTAGTGTGTGGGTTGTCCTGTTATTTAATGTGTTTTGGGATTGTTATGCTGATGAAACACTGCAACAATATCTTTCAGAGAAATTTCAGTAGACAAAAAAACAAAACAAAAAAACAGTGTATGTGCTTTTTACAGTGTATGTCATTGAAAATATGGTAAGTCAATCCCTCACAGCCTCGCTTTCATACCTGTCATGGCTCTGCTCAGAATAATCTCTATTACAGGCTTTAAAAATATCTGAAGCCATATGAAATTAGAGGCAACCACTGCATTTTAATCACAGTCTTAAAAAAAATGCTATTGGTGGAAAGTGCAGTCATCATCTGATGGTTAGGGATTGAAATATTTGTGTCAGTGGCTTTATAGCTGTTTATATATTTATATAGTGCATTATATCATACATAGCAGCTTTACAGTAAAATAAATAAATTCTGTTTCAAGAATCAGTAGTTTCAAGTATAGTTTCAAAAACAACAATTAAAGTATGAACTGAATATCAAAATAAGATCTGATCAGAGTAAATAACAGATTTTTTTTTTGGGAGGGAAAGTACCCTGACAGAAATATCATGTCAGCCCAGATGTACACATGTACCAGATATTGGCCGCACCATGTTGCTGTCTGGGACAACTGCATCTATGGCCCTGTCCCAAATGGCACCCTAAACTCTCTTCCTTTGAGTCCGCACTTTCACATCATAATGCTGCTTTGACTGCTGGGTAAAGTCCTCTGCGTAGCTCACAGTCTTGCGGGCTCAGCAGAAGCACACTTCTTTAAGCTTAAATGACGAATGGGACACCCTATGGTCTTGTAACGGATACATGCACGCAGCAGCCATTGTAAGTCCACAAGTCCAAAAGTGCACATGATGTGTGCCATTTGGGACAGGGCCTAAGTTTCTTCCATGAAGAATAATTCACACATCCAACACCAGAGGTCTCTTCAGTCCTTAATAACCAGTAAAAACACTACAGCCTTAAACTGCATGGAGGTTAATAACTACTCAGGTTTATTGAAATATTAGCTGTAGTTGTAAGAACATGCAAAGTAAAACATGAAGTGGAAACAATATAAAACACTTACATTAATACATAATATAACATTTACACTCTGTCTCTCATTTGACGCTGCTGTAAATCATTGAAGGCTCTTCCATAGTTTGAACAGCTGATCGCCTAAACAGTTGATTGTCGTACTGGTTTTCATTCTTCTCTGATCTCTTCGTCTTTTTCTTTCTGTGATATTGGACAGTTGTGTACTGGATCTCCTCAGTATCTCTGGATTCAGGAGTTTTTCCTCTGAATCTCTTTGGAGCATCATTGGCTGAATCCGGTTCAGAAAGAGGCTCATCATGGACTGAAACTCTCTGTGACGCGTCAGAATAGAGATCATTCTGAAATACAAGAAAATAAGTCATTATTCATTAAGACGTAATTCAGTTTGATCTGAAGTGTAGCGGATTATCTTTTCAGATCAGACGCCACATCAGATCAATACTTCAGAAATATTTTACTGATTCACACTTGATTGTAGGAGAAGAAAAGGACAGAATAAGTATCTGAAGTGAAATAATCCCAGTGATGTAAATATACTAATGATTATCAAATTATTACAAAAAAAAAAAAAAAATCTATATTAAAACTGTAAATATATCAGAAATTTGAATGAAGCCATGTGAAAATAAGTGATTTTTTTTCTTCATGTCACACCACCTGAGGGCGCTGTACATACAGTTTGAGAATCTCTGGTATAAAGAGAAATATTAGTTTATGATTTTTTTTTTTTTTCTCTCTAGATTGTGTTAATAAAGACACTGATAATGTTAGTTTCCCATCAGTCTGTTCAGTCACAGTGTGAAACACAGATAACAGCTGATCGATTGATTTTCTGCTTCTGTAAAGTCGTGTGTCTGAATGATTTACCTGTTTCACTGTGAGATCTTCAGTTTTATCTCTCCTTCGTTTCTTTCTGTTATAATGACAGACATTGACAGCATATGGACAAATATTTCAAATTAATAAAAAATGTGTACTATTTTTAAAAATTATTAATAATCAAACATAAAGGAGCCATTTCCTTCTACATTAAACCAAAACTGAACTGCAGGTTTTTGTATTTATTTTTATATCAAGCTCACATTATAAACAGGATGATGATGATGATGATGATGAAGAATAATCCTCCAGATGTCGCTGCGATCACAATCACATTCCTACCAGCTCCATGATTAACTGAAAGAGGAAGATCATCATGATTAACTCTCCAAACTGATGAATGATGTGAAGATACAGGAGTGTGTTAATTAAAGCTTCACCTGTGACAGTTACAGCGTCTGATCTCTGAGATCCATGTTGATTGTGAGCCTGACAGTAGAAGCGTCCACTCTGTAGTGCACTGAAACTCTGTCCAGATCCAACAGCTGAGCTTTCATTCTCCTTAAACCAGCTGAAGTTCAGAGCAGGAGGGTTTGAATCACTGCTGCAGATCAGAGTCACTGAATCTCCTGACACTATTTCACCAGATCCATTTATCAACACTGACATGTTCCTGGGAGGATCTAAGAAGCACAAAAACACTAACAAATGACTGCATTCTGTGGTGTGTGAGATCAGAACGCGTTCTGATGATGGAAGTGATCTCTTGCGCTTTGCCTCAATGAGTGTAAAACATCACTTCTGTTGTCAGAGCGCGATCAGACCTCACTAACCGGATGTGGAGGGCAGTTGGACATAGTGGTGTATTAGAGATAAAAAATTATACTGTTCGGTTTCTCGCACAAAATGATCGTTTTGTGTCTGAGGACATCAATGTGTCGTCACGAGCTGCAGGGTTTAATTTGGATTTGTCTGTGCACGTTTTTTTTTTACTCTTATAGATGGAGTTCCCATTGACACATATTATACAGCTGACAGTCTGCAACGGTTTAAGTTAAAAATCATCATTTGTGTTTTAACTGAAGAAACAAAGTGTGCCGAATCGACGAGTCACCATGGAAACATACTACTTCATACTACCATACTACTTTTTTTCTTTGTTTGTTTAATGGCTATTTAAATACTTAGTGCATATCGCCACCTGTTTGGTGGTTGTGGAATCATTTTTCAATCTTTTCATTTAATAATCATTAATCACTGTGAGTAAGGACTATTGTTTATTTGATGCTAATTATATAATGAAAGACTGATTAAACTAAATAACAGTCTGTGCTTGCAAAGATAACATGACTGTAAAAGTTTATTTTCATTTTTAGTTATTTTGCTTTCACATTTCTTGAAAGGTAAGCTATATCAAATATGGTTTTATATGTAATATATTTTACATACACTAATAATCTTGTAATAATAATATTCGTTGGTTGTTATTGGTATATTTCAACATTATGAGAACATTCATCAGATACTAATGACAATATGTGATGATTTCATGAACATTATTTTGAAAGTGTTTAATTCTAACACTTGCATAACCTTTACTTGAATTCAAGAGAAAAGTTAGGAAGTTAGGAACAATAAATAACTATGGGTCAGTCTACTAAACTTTAAGGTGCCCTAGAATTAAAAATTTAATTTATATTGGCATAGTTGAATAACAAGAGTTCAGTACATGGAAATGACATACAGTGAGTCTCAAACTCCATTGTTTCCTCCTTCTTATGTAAATCTCATTTGTTTAAAAGACCTCAGAAGAACAGGCGAATCTCAACATAACACCGACTGTTACGTAACAGTCGGGATCATTAATATATACGCCCCCAATATTTGCATATGCCAGCCCATGATCGAGGCATTACACAAGGGCAGCCAGTATTAACGTCTGGATCTGTGCACAGCTGAATCATCAGACTAGGTAAGCAAGCAAGAACAATAGCGAAAAATGGCAGATGGAGCAATAATAACTGACATGATCCATGATATCATGATATTTTTAGTGATATTTGTAAATTGTCTTTCTAAATGTTTCGTTAGCATGTTGCTAATGTACTGTTAAATGTGGTTAAAGTTACCATCGTTTATTACTGTATTCACGGAGACAAGAGCCGTCGCTATTTTAATTTTTAAACACTTGCAGTCTGTATAATTCATAAACACAACTTCATTCTTTATAAATCTCTCCAACAGTGTAGCATTAGCCGTTAGCCACGGAGCACCATCAATCTCATTCAGAATCAATGTAAACAATATAACAGTATACCATACTCACATAATCCGATGCAGGCATGAAGAACACTTTGTAAAGATCCATTTTGAGGGTTATATTAGCTGTGTGAACTTTGTTTATGCACTGTTTAAGGCAGTCGCGAGCTCAGGGGCAGGGAACGTGAGCATTTAAAGGGGCCGCGCAGCCTGAATCGGCTCATTTCCAATGATGCCCCAAAATAGGCAGTTAAAAAAAATTTATAAAAACAAAAATCTATGGGCTATTTTGAGCTGAAACTTCAGGGAACACCTTAGACTTATATTACAACTTGTAAAAAACGTTCGATGGCACCTTTTTAACTATTGTTATATTGCTCAACACGTTTAGTCTTATTGTTTAAATATAATTTTCTTGATTTTTTGTGAGTACCATGCTTTACCATGCCTCAGAGAAAAACACTATTTTGTCAAGTAGCTAACATAGCATAATCAGAAGCAGCTTTATTTTTAGTAACAGTAATACAGCATTTTCTCCATCATACAATACGTTTTAAAATTAATGTCATGCCATTTATCAACACAAGCCATCCAGCATTTAATATGATAATCTAAAATCGAACGATCTTACTGCAGTGTGTAACAGTGTCTCACAGCAGCTGCCGAGCGAACGCACAGAGTAATGTTATAACTTAATTTTCAACGCTCTCAAATGTATCTAATATGATAAACAGAGCTGTGTTTCCTCATACTCATAACTGGAAAAGCAGAAGCGACTCTTCTAGCGACCTCTAGTGGACAGAAATCATACATACTGTAAAAAAAAAAAAAAAAAAAAAAAAAAAAAAAAAACTTCTACAAACAACATGTATATGTAATGGTTTTGTGCAAACCTTTTGAGAACATTATTAAAGACCAGATAACGTTGAACAAACAGTCTGTTAATGTTACTGGAAGAACGTTTGTTCATAACTTTGAGAAGCCAAAGTTATGCGAACTTGTGCTGTTAGCTGGGAGAGTGTTAAAGTGACACTGAATCAGAGCTGATTTAACTCTGAGGATTTTGCTGTGCAGTTCACACTCAAATTGACCACATTTAAAATAATAATAATAATAATAATAATGAACACCCACACAAAGCATCTGAGTTATAAATCAGAATTGAGCACTAAGTGTTGCAGTGTGAATGTAGAGACACACATGTTCTGAATCTGTTTTTGTGTTTGTTTTGCTTTTCAAAAAACATAAATTCATACTCACACGTGACATTGAGCTGCACAGCAGGAGAGATGTGATTGTGTCCGTGTACAGCACAGCTATATCTGCCTGCATCCTCTCTTCTGACTGACTGCAGCAGGAGTTCATTGTTTCCGTCTCTTCTCTCAGTTAATGGCTGTGAGTTTCTGTACCAGATGAATGTTGCTCTGTCAGTCAGAGTGCAGCTGCTTTTACATGTCAGACGGACTGAATCTCCCTCTGTCACTCTCTCAGGAGACTCCACCTGAAGATCTGAACACAACACACACATTATATCTAGTGCTGCTGTCATACACTGATTATTATTCAACATAATGCACAGAAGAAGAGAGAAACCTCATGAAAGTCACCTGTGACATTAAGAGTCACTCCTGGTCTACCAATCCATTTTCCTCCTGTTACATTAGTGGTGAATCTGAAATAGTACATGCGTGAATCCTTCAGTGTCACATGACTCAGTCTCATGGTGCAGATCTGCTGTTTATTTCCCAGATACTGAAGCCTCTGACTGTATTCAGTGTCATTAGACAGATCTGGAGATTCTTCACCCTTTATTACAGTGCCTTTAGTCCAGAACACTTTCCTGATCTGATATCCAGTAGGGTATGTATAAGTGCAGTTCATTATCACTGTTGAGTCCTTTAGTGCACAGATGTGTGAAGGACTGTAACTCACACCCCAACCAGCACTAGAAACCCCTGAAACACAGAATTCATCAAACTGTTTTATCAGAATTTATTAATGTTTAAAAACTGTGACTCATTACAGGAAATATAAGCTCATCTTCTCAGAATCTATTGAGTGATAAATGATCTCAGTGTGAAAGACTTCATCAGCTTTGAAGGAAGGTGTTGCAGAAAAGCAGAAATGAAAAGAGACAGACGTGTGAAAACAGAGTAAAGAAATGAGCGACGAACAACATGCTGCTCTATCAAATAATGCAACAAATGACAAATAAATGTGAGTTTTGCAGTTTTTAGTTCATGTTCATAAAAATAGCCAGAAATATTGATGATCTGCTGCTACACAGCCTAACTTCCTGTTACAGAAGGAAATACATCAACAAAACAGAAAACTGCTCATTAATCACTCATTTTGATGTCTTTGAAAATAAAATTAAATAAAAACAGTGTTTCAAAAGTGAATGAAACAGAGACTCACTGTGAATCATGAGCAGAAAGATCAGAGGAAGAGCAGGAGCCATTCTGACCAACATCAGCATCAAATATATCTATAATACAGCATAAATCATCACTCATATACTCATAAACAGTGTCTGTTCATCACTCTAAACAGCTCTTAGTGTTAGTAAGATCTTTGCTCATCTGGAGATTATTAATGCTCAACATCAGTGTGTGTAAATGAACTGATCATTAGATGTTCAGAAGATATTTCTCATGTCAGGAATCATGTGTTATATGAGCTTCATCTATAGAAATCATCATCAGTTTTTATTGAAGTATGAATGTGTTTGTCTTACCGTGTTGAAGCTCATCAGATCAACAGCAACCAAATGACTGACTGTTTTAACTCATGCACTTTAGCTTCACATTGAAGGACTTTCTGTGGTTAACACTGTTTTTTTTAACACACAGTGCCAGAAATGTCTCTGTCTCTCCTTCCCTCTTAACAGAACATCAACACTGAGATGAAACTGCTTAAAGGAAAATAATGATCTTTTAAATTTAATTTAATACATTTCCACAATATGTTTAGATCACAGGATTATGTAAAGAAGCTGCGAGTGTAATACTGTGTGACTTCCAGCTCCATACATCTTTAACGAACAAGGTTAGTTTTCCCCCCACAGTCGCCTCCTGCTGGACAGCTTTGGTTATTATGTCACGTGATTCACTCACACGCTCTTCTGTACAGCATTGATGGTGATCAATGTACATTCTAATGAGCAAAACTGTATGTAAAATATGTAGGCTAATTTTTATTTTACTTTTCATTCTTTTGCAGAACCCCAGATGGCCTTTGAAGTCTGAGTCCTGCGAAGGATGCAGACTCTGAATTGGGACACATCAGCTCAAAACTAAATTCGCATTTAGAAGATATAAGCGTTCAAAACTTACAGTTTCTCTGCAAATCAGCTTCTCAACAGATTTCTGACCAACCAAATGCTCTCTCTCTCTTGCTTTTAGTGCTTGTTCACCTTATAATAATGTTCCTCTAACTTCAAGAAAACATATTTAGAGAATGTATTTAGAGATTGTTCTTAAAACAAAATGCTGTTAGCTGGGATAGTGTATATATTTAGTGAAAGAGTTATTTTTTCCAGCAAACTAATGAGCTGTGGACGCTGAATGATTTGCCTCATGAGAGCATTGCTATATTGTGTGACTACTGTAATACAATGGGTAACGATTCAGTATTATTGTTGAATCAAATCTAGTTAGCACAGTTTAATTACAGTATTTTATTATAATTACACTTGAAATGGTTAAATAGATGAAGGATGATAAAACATATACAGTTAATTTAATTGTACGTAGCATGTATGTAGAATGTTAACAGAGAAGAAAAGACAGTGCCAGAGAAAAAAAAAAGAGACAGATTACAGCAGTTACAATCTTATTTTATCATTTCCTTGACCATGTGACTGAAAACCAAAATTGAGACATTCAAACTGACCAATCAGCAAATTAAAGCTTCCCTCACCGTATTAAAGGTGCATTTTGGTCGAACAGGTCACAAGTGGGCAACGCTAAATACAGGTGTAAACAGGGTGTAGAGAGCTTGTCCACTTTCGACCACTTCCAGAAGCAGTTGAAAATGCATTTGACCGGATTGCTTTCGTAGTGGAAATGCTCATGTGGTCGAATGTGTTCGAACAGCCACAAAAGACTGCCGACTCTCTGCTTACTTAAACAATAAACATTATGGAGAGTGAGCTAGCCAGATGGGATTTTAAACGTTGCCGGCTGAAGCCATAAAATTGATTTGAAGATGACACACATGCTAAGCACAATGTTCTCCAAACATTATTGATTTCTAGCATGCACTTATTGCGTTCAGCTGGTCTTGTGGCTGTCAGAGCAGAAATGAAAGCTGATGATCTCTGTTTGTTTTCCCAGCGTCTCTAGGGGTGCTCATATGTAAATTGTGCTTGTTACGGCTATTAGATCAAAAGATCGGAAAAAGCCCGTAAATTTACACACCCACAACCACTCCCCTTGAAGAAATCAGAAGGTCAAGGTGGACAAAAGAGATGGACAGAAACACCAGGTATGAATGGGAATGTGTGTCCCCTGCTTGTGATCCAATCGACCAAAACACATCTTAATACCAGGTGTAAACAGGGCTTTTGTTACTGAAGATTTGAGACAGGAAAGCAAAAGTCCTTCTGTTCTCCATCTGACCAGTTAAAATTAGAATTACAAAAGAAAAAAGGGACATCAATCTTTTTTTATTTTCTATTAAAGAAACAATAAAGAGTCCTAGAGTTGTGCTAACAATCTGTTGTCTGTCTTTGTATAGTTTTGAGTACAATCGATTTCAAGCTCAACCTATTACTTTTTAACTTTATCTACAATAACTTTTGCAGTTGATCCTCCTGTTAGAGCTGCACCTCCTGCCATTAAAGCTACAGGCAGTGCCACTCCAGCAGTAGCAACACCAAGTAATGCACCTCCAGCTACTGCTGCTCCTACACCTGCTACACCCGCTCCCACTAAAGCTGCATCCCTAACCTTCTTCATCATTAACTTTCTCTGAGCTTTCTTGAACATCTCATTTGTGTAATGCCCTCCTCCGTTCTCCTTCACCATTTTGTTGATCTTCTTGATCAGTTCACTGGCCTGTGATCGATTTTGTTCATCTGTGTTATTGAACACATGATAACCACCTTTACACTGTTTGACTAGCTCATTAATCTGGTTGTTTTTTGTCAGAAACTCCTCTATAGATGTTTTTAACTGATCTCCTCTAGTGAACAGGAGGATGGTGTAACGTTCAGCATCTTTTCCAAAGTTCTCCTGAATCAATTCCACTGCGTTTTTCTCCTCATCTGTGAATCTGTCATCCAGTCTGATGAGCAGCAGGAACGCATGAGGACCAGGAACAGACATCTCCACACACTTCATTAGTTCCTCCTTCAGTTTTTCTTCACTGATTGACGTATCAAACAGACCTGGAGTGTCGATCACTGAGATGATTCGACCCTCCACCATCTGCTGATGTTGTTGGCATTTCTCAGTCACAGACTGAGCAGATTGTTCTTCTTTAAATGCCTTTCGTCCCAGGATGGTGTTTCCTGTTGCACTTTTTCCAACTCCAGTTTTACCCACCATCACGATCCTGAGATCTGACATCACTGAAGATAAAACAAGAGACGGTAAGTAATGCAAAAATGCTAAATATAGCTATAAAGTTACATGCATTATAGTCTCCAGCTATAGCAGAGGTTTCCAACCCTGCAACTGGACAGCTGCCATCCTGCAGAGTTCAGTCCCTGCAAACAAGCCTGAATTTGCTCATTGGCAAATCGTTGACCCTTTAGCGGTGACCCTGCACGGGCAGCCCTCACTTAACCTCCAGGAAGCCTTAGTGCTGTTTTATTGAAAATAATGAAGTTTGAAGTCACCATTATGGAGGTAAGAGCTTGCTTTAGTTGGGCTCTTGACCCTTGACTTCTTAACTTCAATGTTTCTCTGGCTGCTGAAACTGTGTGTTTCTAAAGCACATTTGTTATAGCAAAACTTAGTGAGAAGAAAAACTGATCTGATGATTCAGTCATCATGTAGTGATTCACTGATCTCACCCAGAGTCTGATCTCTGAAGACATTATTTAGATTTAGTCATTTCACTTAGTTCAAGTTCCCTTCATCTAAACTTCATGACAACACTTGCTAGCTCTACAAACAAAAAAATTAAATTAGAATGATATCTGGTTGAATGTTAGTGTGGGAAAAAAAAAAAAAAAAAAACACTCAGGTTGTTCATTGACATTATTTGTCAAAAAAAATAAATAAAAATAAATAAATAAATAAATAAAATGCTTCAATGAAGAAGACATACAGAAATGATGGAGTGACACCACAGCACATCCACACTGGACAACAAAAGCACACACACATATATACACACCATGTTCAGGTTTGCCTGTGTAATGGCAATTCGAGCCATGTTCTTCCATCATTTCCACTAAGGGTGTGGCAAAAAGGATTTGACATGTGCAGATGCAATAGGTGATATATGTATATGTTACCTACCATACCCACCATACTGATTTTTTATACTGTATATAGTAGGATGCATATTTGGTACAGTCACCAAGTTTCATGCATCTTTCAGTCTCACATCTTATTCAAGTAATTTATTCCTTTAGCAGAGTTATATAAAGGTTGTAAATTGTATAGAGGTTGTTTTAAAACCCCTGTAGAGAAACTGTTTATCGAATTCTTCACTGAATGTGTGAGACTGGCGCTTTCTTTTGTATTTAAAGGTTCTTTTTTAAGGAATGTGTTACTGTTTCAAGAAAATGTCTTGACATTTAGGGAAAAGTTTAGTGAAATAGTTTTATTAAACATTCTCACCTCTTTTGGCCAAATGTTCTTCTGTTGTTGTCTGTTGTTTATTTATTTTTCCAGCTTTTGGTGTCTGAACTGTACTTTCTTCCTCCATTCTTTCAAATAAGATTGCCAGTGATCTTACTGACGACGTACGAACCACCTTTCCTTCAACAATGTTTTCTTCACATACATGAGTTATCTCTGTTTCTCTCACATGAGAAATAAAACTTTTCTTTTCTGTTCTCTCTGCCGTTACACTGTCCATTTCAAATGTCTCAGGTACTATTTTTATTGGCTCTTGTCTCTTCTCATTCTTTTGCTCTTTTTTTCTGTCCTTTTTTCCCTCTTGTTTTCTTTTTTCTTTTCCTCTCTTTGTTCGAGAAACTGAGTAAATCTCATTTTTGTAATACTGGCCATCATTCTGTTTGATGATTTCATCAATCTTCTCCAGAAGCTTTTTGATGTGAGTTGGAATAATCTCACTTTTACTGTTGATGGAATGATGATTACCTCTGCAGTGACTGACTATATCTTTGAACTTTCCACTATCCATAAAGAGCATCCATTCTCTGTTAGACATTTGTTCTCTTCCAGTAAACAGCACTAGGCTGAACTTGAAAGCTTGAGCTCCAAAGTCCTCCTGAATTTGCTCCACAACCTCCCTCTCCTCCTCTTTGAAGGTCTTCAGGTTGACGACGAGCAGGAACAAGTGAGGACCAGGATCAGAGAGGTCCAGACTCTTCATCATCTGCTTCTTCATCTCTTCATCAGTCAGGTGAGTGTTGAAGAATCCTGGAGTGTCGATGATGGAGATGTTTCTGTCTTTTACTCTTGCTCTCTGTATCTCACTCTCTCTGGTTCTGCTCTCTTTAAACGCCTCTCGACCCAGTATTGCATTTCCTGTTGAACTCTTTCCAGCTCCAGAGACTCCCAACAACACAATCCTCAGATCCTGTAAATCACCTGTCAAACAGTTTAGAGTTCTTAATGATTTATATATATTTTTTTTTTTCACTTGTGTGTTGAGATGTTGCTTTTGTCTTTGTATCTAACACACTCTATCAATGTGTAGTTTAAAAAAGATTGGGCATTCAAAAAACAAAGCATGCATCTTTCCAACTGTAACCGTGTGTGATGATTAATTCACTCAGTTTAATTAAACACACGCTACAGACACACCCTGAAGCAGAGAAGTTGTAGTGTGCTTCCTAAACAGATTTCTTCCGTGGCAGTGTAAACAAAAACACTGTACGAGCAAGAGGCTTGAGCATTGAGAATGCTTATTTAGCTTTAATCATACCCTTATGAAACAGCAATATGAGAATATGCTGCAAAATGTAATGCGCTATTTTACATAATGGGAAAGTACAACTTATATTTTTCATACTGCAACATATGCATTGACCGCGTATGGCTATATATTGATACTTGAGGACAAAAATAGCATTGCATTTAATATGTTTTATCCTTTATTGTGTATATTGCAATTTTTTTTTTTTTTTTTTTTTTTAAGTGTATTTCCTGGTTAAATAAATAAAAGTTGCTAAGGTCCTGGACAGATTCCTCAGTGCAGGTTTCTCAGGAATAATGATTAAATTATTAAACTTTGTGTTTACATTTATGCATACAATTCTTGAGTATTTGCAAAGATGAATCTAATGATATTCTGCTCAATAGCACAAAGCCCAGGTAGCTGGCTATTTATTTATTTTTTATTATGAAACTCACTAAGTGATAGTAATAATTGTTCTGATAACTCTGATAACTGTGAATCATTCATATATATTTTGTTCCGTTATATTATAATTTATTGGTAACACTTTACGGAAGAGGATTAGGGCAAACCAATAATAAAAAAAATAAAACCATCTCGAGTTTAAAGTTGTTAAATTACGAGAAAAAACGTGTTATATTTCGAGAAAAAGTCGAGAAAAAAAGTGGCGAATAAAGTCATTCAATTACGAGAAACAAGTCAGATTATGAGAACAAATTCGTTAAATTATGAAAAAAATGTTGTTAAATGTCGAGAAAAAAGTCGTTAAATTATGAGAACAAATTCGTAATTTAACGATTTTGTTCTCGTAATGTAACAACTTTTTTTCTCAAAATTTAATGACATTTTTCTCATAATTTAACGAATTTGTTCTCGTAATTTAGTGACTTTTTTCTCGTAATTTAACGAGTTTATTCTCAACATTTTATCGCGACTTTTTTCTCGAAATTTAACAAGTTTTTTTCTCATAATTTAATGAGTTTATTCTCAACATTTTATTTAAACTTTTTTTTTTGGAATTTAACATCTCTAATCTCGAGATGGTTTTATTTTTTTATTATTGCTTGGCCCTAATCCTCTTCCGTACACTTTACAATAAGGTTCATTAGTTAACTTTTAGTTAACATGAACTAATAATGAACTGCGCTTATACAGCATTTATTAATCTTTGTTAATATTGATTTCAATATTTACTAAAACATTATTAAAATTTTGTTAACATTAGTTAATGCACTGAGAACTAAAATGAACAAACAATGAACTGTATTTTAATTAACATTGACGAAGATTAGTAAATACAGTAACAAATGTGTTGCTCATTCATGTTGGTTAATACATTAAATAATGTTTAACTAATGAACCTTATTGTAAAGTGTTACCAAATTATCATATGTATTATATTGTTCAGTAATATAAACTGTAATTAAACTGTTTCAGGTGTCACATGAGTGTTTCATGTTGTTTTATTATTATTTACTAAAGTCATAATCAATAACTATTTTGTCAAATTCTTTCTGGTCTCTAAAATTGTGGTACGGCACTTCCTCTTCATCTCTTGTTTTATGAAACTTACTGTACACACACAAAAAAATGGTTCTTCAGCAGTTCTTTAACAGTTAACATCAGTCTTGCTGCTGTAACTGTGTTTATAAAGCACATTTGTTATAGAAACACGTGCAAAACAAATTCTGGTCAGTTCTGGTCAACCTGTGTACTTGATGATAATCTGATCATCATCTCATGTCCTGGTTCACTGATCTCCTCCAGAGTGTGATCTCTGACTGCATCAGCTCATAGTTTTGCATTATTTACATAAACTTTATAATATTATTATAAAGTTAATATTATTATGAAGAAATCACAGTCAGAAACTCGAGCTTCCACCGTTCATCATTGTGTCATATTAGCTTACAACAAACTGTGACTAGCTAAAAAGCTAGTCTGGTTGTTGAAGAAAATTTGGTATATTTAAACTTACATATTTTGAGTCACCAACTTACTCACTTCAGACGTTAAAATTCCCGCCACTGAAGAGACAAAAAAAATAAAAAAATAAAAAAATCTGTTGTCCTGATGTCACTAAAGGGGATGGCCTCTTCTTAAAGGGACAGATTCCCCAATACAACAGGGTGGACAACCATGTAAGGGACATGAAAAAAAAAAACTCTTCTTTTTTATTAAATAAAAAATATTTTAAAATATATATTTTATTACCAAATGATCAGTACACTCAAATTGAGAAATATATATATATATATATATATATATATATATATATATATATATATATATATATTTATTTTTTTTTTATGATTTGACTATATTTTACTACTCTCATTCAAATTTAAAGAGCAGTGCATGGGGCAAAATAACACGCATCCTCTTAAACAAAACAAAAATTCTAGAAAATGTATCTAAAGAGCCAAGTAATGCTTTTGTTATGAATATAAAAACTTAGCCTATATCACACACCCATCTGATAGTCGTTTTTTTTTTTTTTTTTTTTTTTTTTTGTTAATTTATCATGGCAAATTAGTTATTTATGTACAGGACACCACAAGGCACCCTACAGTGAAATGATGTATGTTCTTCACATCACGAAGTAGCGAGCGTGACCAAGTCAAGTCAGCATAGCTCGCAGCGCCCTCTGTTGGTTGTTGGTGAATCACTACACGATTGCCCCGATTTAACCAGCAGGATGCTGTATGCTGGTCGTCGTTGTTGTTATTGTTTCTCTGAACGAGCTGAAAACTGGGACACACCACCAAAATCCTGGACTATCCGGGGAAAACGGGGACCATGTATACAAGAAAAATATAAAGGTGCTTTTTTTTTTTACTTTCAGTTTTCATTTGTAGGCTAGGCTATAAAATCATGTGTCTGATATGAAATAATCATCACTCCCATTAAAAACAATAAACAGGATAATTTCCCTTTGCAGCAGACATGAATGAATGTACTTTTTATGATTTTGTACATCATTTCACACTTAACCTTAAGATCTGCCCTTATATCAGTAGCCTAATCACAGTTGTACTGCAGTTAAAAACAGACCGATTTAAACGTAAGGGTCTGTGTCAACAGCAGCCGCCGGGTAATCGGGTTTGATTAGAGCAGAGACAAACACGACAGTGAAGTATTTATTTGTGCAGTAGCGTGTCAGCCGCTTGTTCCGGTTTCGACTTCGCGAGCGCTTGTGACGTCACTTCAAAGAGATAAGCTGCTTCTGTGCATCAGTGTTGTCTGCAGCGAGACACTTGTCGGAAATGCGGATTTTGTGCAAAATTATAGCGTTTTAGAGATAATAACCTAAAACATCTTGAAATAAAACATATGAAAGATGTCCCGAGGTGTAACCGTAGGCTATATGTAAACGTATAATAGACTGAATGATTACAAAAAAGAGTGAATATCCACAGGAAATGTAAAACTCCGTCCTTACAGCATGCCTTTAATCATTCCAAACACATTAGCCTACGTTTAGTTTTTGCATGCAAGATTAATAAGGGAATTTTAATAACTTTTAACTGACCTGACTGCTCATTTGCACAATTTCTGTCTCCCATGCTTGTCATTCTTCTGTACATCTTCACTTCCTCCAAATCTCAGTTTTTCAGTTTTAATGTGAAACGGAAGACCTGCAGCACCAACAGAAGTGAGGGGCGGAGCTTCAACAGTCATAGTTGCCATCCATACATGTACATTTTTTTTTAATAAAATCACTTTTATGTTCATATATGGATAAGATGTACACACAAACATCAAATGGTTAGCCATAGAGACTACACGTCAAACTAACCCTAGTCTTCCTGTGGCTGCTGTAACTGTGTGTAACACTATAACATTTGTTATGGCAAGAAAAGCAAAGAGGTGATGTTGGCTGTTTATTGATTATGATTTATTGGCATGAATCACTGATCTCATTCAGAGTCTAACGCTCTGGTCAGGGCCGGATTAACATAAGGGCTAGGTG
The DNA here is from genome assembly GCA_036281575.1 of Ancherythroculter nigrocauda. NCBI lineage: Eukaryota > Metazoa > Chordata > Actinopteri > Cypriniformes > Xenocyprididae > Ancherythroculter > Ancherythroculter nigrocauda. The sequence goes on from VTFQ01000003.1 coordinate 9,820,522, forward strand.
GGGCTGAAGCCCCATGGCTTGAGCAAGGAGGGGGCCTGTGATTGGCCGAGAAGAGGATTGACTGGCCATCGGGAGCACCTGAACTTTTCCTGGTAGGGAGATTGCCAAAACCTCACCGCACTGCTATTTACTGGAGTGCTGCGAGTGCATGGGAAACAAACACCCTGAAACAACCATCTCACACACAGCTCTGACAAACTCGCTTGATGATTTCACATCTCTGTTGAGGTGATAACCACAGTAGTCGCTAAAAGGTGCAGAGCAGTACCGAGTGTTGTGGAGCTGAATGAGGCCACTGGAGCAATTGCGCAGCACACGCCTCACGAGCAGCAGGACTTTTATTATGACACAGTCACCGGCACCGCTTCCGCTTTTCCGGTCGTGAGTATGAGGTAACGCAGCACTGTTTATCATATTAGATACATTTGAGTCAAAGCCACTGAAAGACAAGCCAGCAAGGTATAACCAAAAAAAAAAAAAGCGTAACGGCTTCTGATTATTAAGCTGCTTCTGATTATGCTATGTTAGCTACTTCACAAAATAGTGTTTTTCTCTGAGGCGTGGTAAAGCCTGCTACTCACAAAAAAATCAAGAAATTTAGATTTAAACAATAAACAAGTTCAGCTATATAACAATAATTAGTTTTCTGTCTATAAATAGATCAAGTGAACAAAATATATAACATTGGCCTAGTGGTTTTTGGATATTTTACTGCAAAAATCGTACATATTGCAGCTTTAAACCATTTGAATTCGATACAAGCCCAACGTGATATGTAAACATTGAAGGCTCTTTGGCGAAACTAACTGAAACCAAGCTGAATGGCTCCAACCATGAAAACTGAAGTGTTGAGGTAGACTGTAGGTCTAGGCTACATAACGGTTAGCAAGCTTTTCAATAAACACAGCACCACCCTATAAAAAAGCCGACCAGCAGAAGAACACAAATGAGCCCGAGACACACTGTCATCAACACCAAACATCTACTACTTCGGTAAAGTTGGTTTTATATTCGCACATTCGGACATCCGTATTCAATAGCCTTGTTAATCACACTACATTGGACATTCAGTGGACATTCACAAGTAAATATGCCATTAAAACAATACTTGCCTATTTTGATCGACTGTGAAAAATGTTGTAAGTTGACAGTCGTTGGTTGTCAATATCATGTCGCTGCTTAAAATTCGCAAACATTAATTTATTCCACATTTATTTTAAAGTCTGAATTTATCAGAAGTCTGAATGTGCGAATATAAAACCAACTTTACCCAAGTACATCTACTTCCTCCTGACAAACAGAGAGAAAACACACAGATATAAGTGAATACCCTTCATATTATTTAAAATTCAACATTTTTTTGGGTAATCAACTGTAGCTTTGTCTTTAGATAATGCTGTAAATGGAGATTTTACAGTATATATATTTTTATAAGATAATCATTTATATATGGTAAAACATCCAAAGAACATTGAAAAAGTAAATTAAAATAATTCAATGTTACTAAATTAAATATAAAAGCATAAACACTGACATATTTTTCTTAAATTGTATGTAACCATTCCTCAAACATTAGTGGCATCTTTAACAACACAATCTGTGACACCATTTCCTCTTTAAAGTCATTTTCTGCTTACTGCACTTTTGATCTTTACCTTCATCCTGACTGTGATTCAGTGTTCGAGATCCAAATGTGTCCTCAATATTTCTGCATTCAGCATTTTAATACATGTCCTCTAAATCCATTATTTGTGTCAGACAATCTTCACAGATCAGCTGTGATCTTTAGAGTGTTTTTAAACAGTGCTAACCCTAAACAGGAAGTGGTTTCATATCACTGGTCTTCGACAAGAGTAAAAACTTGCAGTCTAACTTAAAAACTCTTTGCATATGACCCATATGACTGTGTTTGTGTACTCAACATCCAAGTTATCAGTTTCAGAAGCCAACAAGAGGAATATGTGATCAAGTAAATGGACTTGAACACCCTTAAACAGCAGCAAGTGCCCTCAATCTGATGTTTCTGATCAATTCAGTCTGATAAACCCGCTATCTGCTGCGCCCTGCTGGACTGGAGGAAATCTATCCCAATAAATAGGCCAATAAAGCAAAAACACGAGAATAAAGTATGAAATAAAAACAAAATTACTGAGATAATAATGACAATTGACTATTTTATTCAAAGAGAAAGTTTCACAGACACACATTATCAGAAAAGTCGTGACTACAGTGTTTCCATAAAATAATAATGAGTGGGAAAAAAAGACCATCGATTTCAGAAAAATATGAGAAACTGGACATTATTTATGGCAGTTTTATTATTTTCTTCTAATATATTAAAGCTCAATAGCTACTCTTAATTTCGGAAATACATAAAAGGAACAAAAAATGAAAGCATAAATTTTGTTAGAATCATTTGGTGACAGGTTTTGCTGACATGCACCTTCAGCAGAAATGATGCAATTAAAATAACAAAGCTGAAAAATCAAAGTCAAAGCATTATTAACCATCATGAAGATGCAGGAACGGATGTGACATTCTCACAAACCCATTTTCTCATCGATGAGCATGATTCGTCATTCCAGTTGTTCAGGACGGGGCTTTCAGGATTAATTTCAATACAGTCTTCTCCACCCGAGTCATTCGGCTCACTTTCTTCCCAAAACCTGAATAACACAATCAGATTCAGTTCCTGAAGAGCTCTGAAAGTAATTACTCGCTAGAAGGTGGTTATTTGTATGTAGTTTTATCACTTACCCTTGACTCAGTATTGAGTTATCCACCCATTTCATGTTGCCCTCCTGCTGTATGTCAGTCAAACCAATCCACGCTCTCTGCTTGACTAATGAAGTTATGAACCTCTGTGTGTAAATATATAAAACAAAAAGAGTGAGAATCATAATTACATTTATAGTCTTCATCTGGAAATTGAAAAGAACAGTTATATGAAAGATGGTTGTTATTATATTATTATAGCATTTATTTTCCTAGAAGTGTTAAAACATGAGACTTTGAGAATTACATTTTGGATGTTTGTGTTCATGATCAAATCTATTTCAGTATTCACAACAGAATTGCCTTGAACTGTGAACTCACCTGCTTCACTTCATTTTTGATAATGACCAGATCACCACCTCGATCCCTGCAGTAATGCCTGCTCTCAGACCAGTTCTTCGACTCACTGGATATGAAAAACCTGTCTTTGCCTGTCAATAAACAAACAATCTTGTTTATTGATTGTTTTGTAAAGTGCAAATATACATATGAATCCATTTGTGCTGACCTTGTTTGTATAACTTCCTTAGTTCATTTTCTAACTTCAGTTTCTTCAGTGTTAGTTCAGTGTTCTTGTCCTGTAAGATGTTGATGGTCTGATTGAACTCTTCAGCTGTGCTCTTGTAGCTACTGAACAGGTCTCTCTCTGATGTGATGGAGATGTGCTGCACTATGATGAAGACCAGCAGAAGAACACAAATGATCCCGAGACACACTGTCATCCACACTAAACATGTACTTCCTCCTGACGAAAACACACAGACATCAATTAACAACAATTCATAATATAAGACATAGCATTTCAAATCAACCATTAATCCAGCTTTGTCTTTAGTTATAAGTGTGTTCTGTTAAAATTACAAACTTGCTATACAGTAAAATATGCAAACAAGAACATAGAAAATAGAAAAATAATTCCATGAAATACACTTCATATAAAAGCAGAAACATTGACACAATGTGCATAGAAAACCAAAAACTGAAATTGAAATTCAAACAGTTTTCTGTTCCTAAACTTTCTGCTTACTTTGCTTTTGAGTTTGTCCTTCATTCTGGCTTTGACTCTGTATTTGAGGTCCACCTGTGTCCTTAACATCTTCAGGTTCAATGTTTTGATAAATGCTATCTAAGTCCATTATTCGTCTTCACAGATGAGAGAAATATCGGTAGTGTTTCTTAAACAGTGCTAAACCTACACAGGAAATGAAATTTCTCTGACAAACAGGTTACAAAATCACGATGAAGAAGTGGTACAGATGATGTAATCACTACAGATTTTTTTTAATCATATCATTTTTTTTCTTCTTTTAAGGATAAGCATCAGCATGCTTTATGCAAACATATAGTTCAGAATAAATGAAAACCATGACAGTAGAGTTTTAACAAACTTTGCAGATCTTTGTCAGACAAAGATCAAAGAAATCTTTAACAGGACTCTCTCTCTGCTGTGATGGGGATGTTTCCCTGGCTTGTTGAAATATACCCACACTCGTGGTCTTGACACGCAACAGGAAGTAAGTGTGCAAGACTGTCCATGGCGTGAAACATGGCAAAGCGCAGTCCCGGCTAGAAGTTGTATTGTTCTAAGAATGTTCACAGAACATGTTCTGATAATGTTTTCAGTTGCAAGTTTTATTTTTGTTTTCTAGAATATTCTCCTAAAAGGTAGCATAACATTATTTTAAAAAATCCCAAAAATATTTAGTGATAACATTGTTAGAACATTATCCCCTAACATGCTTACAAATGTTTAGCAATAAGTTTCGGGGACTGGATATGGACTCCTGTGTCCTCAGACGTCAAATTTTGGTTGAAATGAAAATCAAGTTGATTTCTAAACTCAACATTTGTTTGCTGTTAAGCTCTAATGTCATTAAATCACTCCAAAAACAGCATTACAGCTTCACCTATTACAAATCAGATTGATTTTAATTCTGTCATATGTGTACAAAAGTTCTTATTGAGATAAAAAATAGGTTTAGATGTTGATCTCTGTTTGAAAGTAATGGTTTGGTTTGATGGTTTGATGTTTGGTATTGTTTTAGTTGTACAGTTTGTAAAGCAGCACTTTTCACGATTAGTTAACCTTGAGAGCTGTAATAGTAAAAATCAGCTAAAAGTTTTCCAGAGAGTAATATTTGGCTATTTCATATGCAAAGATGTCAGCCAATCACAGCAGTGGGCATTTACACTGAAGTCTCACAGCAGACACGCCCCTTAAAACAGAGCATTCAAATCAGAGGGCTAAAATCAGGGTAGGAAAAATGTCTTTTATTTTTTAAATAATGACAATTTTTGATGTAAAAATCATACTAACATTATAAGTGCACCCCAGGAAACATTATAAAACAATAAAACAACGCAGTTCATGACCACTTTAAACTGCATGGAGGTTAATAACTGATCAGGTTTACTGAAGCATTAGCCATATTGAACATACAAAGAAAAACATGAAGTGGAAAGGCTTTATAAAACACACAATGCAACATAATACAGTCTGTCACTCATTTGACGCTGCTGTAGATCATTGAAGGCTCTTCCATAGTTTGAACAGCTGATGGCCTAAAATAAAACAAACAAACAAGACAACGATGATGTTAGATTATATGATCTATGCTGGATAAACTGGCGACTGACAGAAATAAAGTCAATCTGGTCAGTAATAGGTGAAGCTGGTAATGCTGTTTGTGGAGTTGTTTAACATTATTTTAAAAAATCCATGACTTATTTAGACAATGGGCGGTGCCACTTTGTTCGCGTTCTATGTCGATGACGTCAAATGGTTGCACTCTATTTTTCTAAAACTGTATTTCCTAAAAGCTTTTCTCTAACCAGCAGATGGCAGAATTCTGCATCTAACACCTACATCAATATCCAGAAACAACTCGTATTTAAATGTGATCATGATTGGTGTTTTTAATTTTTTCATAAAAATGTAATATTTCATATGCATGCTAATGGTGTAGTTGGGGAATTTTGCAGTAAATTGGTGAAAAAAAGGAATTCATATCCCCCAAAACACAGCATAAACATAGATGAGAAGTAAATGGGGGAAAAAAAGTAATTTGTATTAATGTTTTTTTTTTTTTTTTTTTACAATCCCTCTATGCATTTAACATAGTCCTGTTAAAGACCACAAGTGTAAACAGGAAACAAGAACATGTGGTGCTGGTTAAGTTAGTTTTTCTCACCTCACGCTAGCATTGGACTGATGAACTCTTATATCGTCATACTGGTTTTCATTCTCCTCTGATCTCTTCATCTATTTCTTTCTGTGATGTTGGACAGTTGTGTACTGGATCTCCTCAGTCTCTCTGGATTCAGGAGTTTTTCTTCTAAAGCTCTTTGGTTTCACACTGGCATACAGAGCGTCATTGACTGAATCCGTTTCAGAAAGAGGCTCATCATGGACTGAAACTCTCTGTGACGCGTCAGAATAGAAATCATTCTGAAATACAAGAAAAGAAGTCATTATTCATTAAAGGTGCCCTAGAATCAAGAATTGAATTTACCTCGGCATAGTTGAATAACAAGAGTTCAGTAGATGGAAATGACATACAGTGAGTCTCAAATACCATTGTTTCCTCCTTCTTATGTAAATCTCATTTGTTTAAAAGATCTCCGAAGAACAGGCGAATCTCAACATAACACCGACTGTTACGTAACAGTCAGGATCATTAATATGTACGCCCCCAATATTTGCATATGCCAGCCCATGTTCAAGGCATTACACAAGGGCAGCCAGTATTAACGTCTGGATCTGTGCACAGCTGAATCATCAGACTAAGTAAGCAAGCAAGAACAATAGCGAAAAATGGCAGATGGAGCGATAATAACTGACATGATCCATGATATCATGATATTTTTAGTGATATTTGTAAATTGTCTTTCTAGATTTTTCGTTAGCATGTTGCTAATGTACTGTTAAATGTGGTTAAAGTTACCATTGTTTCTTACTGTATTCACGGAGACAAGACTGTTGTTATTTTCATTTTTAAACACTTGCAGACTGTATAATTCATAAACACAACTTCATTCTTTATAAATCTCTCCAACAGTGTGTAAAGTTAGCTTTAGCCCATTAGCCACGGAGCACTATCAAACTCATTCAGAATCAAATCTAAACATCCAAATAAATACTATACTCACATGATCTGATGCATGCATGCAGCATGCATGACAAACATGTTGTAAAGATCCATTTGAGGGTTATATTAGCTGTGTGAACTTTGTAAATGCACTGTATTATAGTCGAAAGCTCATGGGGCAGGGTGCGTGAGATTTAAAGGGGCCGCAGCCTGAATCGGTGCATAGTTAATGATGCCCCAAAATAGGCAGTTAAAAAAATTAATTAAAAAAAATCTATGGGGTATTTTGAGCTGAAACTTCACAGACACATTCAGGGGACACCTTAGACTTATATTACATCTTGTGAAAGAACGTTCTACGGCACCTTTAAGACATGTAAATCAGTTTGATCTGAAGTCTTGATTCTCAGTCTAGAGCAGTTTGTCTCAAACTTTTCAGATTAAGATCCACATCAGATGGAATAAGATCAATGTATTTATTTTTCTAATTAAAAACTAAATGTTCAAGTCCCATTTTCACGAAGTTCATACATCACAAGTTAATACACTGAACAAAATTATAAATGCAACACTTTTGTTTTTGCCATCATTTTGCCATAACCCCACCGCCACCATGGGCCACGCGATCCAATATGTTGACATCAGCAAATCGCTCACGCACACAACGCCATACATGTTGTCTGCCATCTGCCCTTTACAGTGAAAACAGGGATTCATCCGTGAAGAGAACACCTCTCCAAAGTGCCAGACGCCATCGAATGTGAGCATTTGCCCACTCGAGTCGGTTATGATGACGAACTACAGTCAGGTCGAGACCCCGATGAGGATGACGAGCAGATGAGCTTCCCTGAGATGGTTTCTGACAGTTTGTGCAGAAATTCTTTGGTTATGCAAACCGATTGTTGCAGCAGCTGTCCGGGTGGCTGGTCTCAGATGATCTTGGAGGTGAAGATGCTGGATGTGGAGGTCCTGAGCTGGTGTGGTTACACGTGGTCTGCGGTTGGATGTACTGCCAAATTCTCTGAAATGCCTTTGGAGACGGCTTATGGTAGAGAAATGAACATTCATTTCACAGGCAACAGCTCTGGTGGACATTCCTGCAGTCAGCATGCCAATTGCACGCTCCCTCAAAACTTGTGTCATCTGTGGCATTGTGCTGTGTGATAAAACTGCACAGTTTAGAGTGACCTTTCACACCTGTGCAGTAATCATGCTGTCTAATCAGCATCTTGATATGCCACACCTGTGAGGTGGATGGATTATCTCGGCAAAGGAGAAGTGCTCACTAACACAGATTTAGACAGATTTGTGAACAATATTTGAGAGAAATAGGCCTTTTGTGTACAAAGAAAAAGTCTTAGATCTTTGAGTTCAGCTCATGAAAAATAGTGGCAAAAACAAAAGTGTTGCGTTTATAATTTTGTTCAGTTTACATTTGCATAATGCTCATCTACGTTCTGGGCCAATGCATGAATTTTTATTGATGAGAAAATGACTGTTTTTTTAACCTTTGATGCATGTAAACCTGTTGTAGGAGAAATCCTAAACAAAATTAGGAACCTTTCAAATAGCATAATAGGGGCACTTTAATAAAGACACTGATAATGTTAGTTTCCCATCAGTCTGTTCAGTTACAGTCTGAAATGCATAATGGTGATCGATTGATTTTCTGCTTTCTTAAAGTCGTGTGTCTGAATGATTTACCTGTTTCACTGTGAGATCTTCAGTTTTATCACTCCTTCGTTTCTTTCTGTTATAATGACAGACATTGACAGCATATGGACAAATATTTCAAATTAATAAAAAATATGTGTACTATTTTTAAAAATTATTAATAATCAAACATAAAGGAGCCATTTCCTTCTACATTAAACCAAAACTGAACTGCAGGTTTTTGTATTTATTTTTATATTGATCTCACATTATAAACAGGATGATGATGATGATGATGATGAAGAATAATCCTCCAGATGTCGCTGTGATCACAATCACATTCCTACCAGCTCCATGATGAACTGAAAGAGGAAGATCATCATGATTAACTCTCCAAACTGATGAATGATGTGAAGATACAGGAGTGTGTTAATAAAAGCTTCACCTGTGACAGTTACAGCGTCTGATCTCTGAGATCCATGTTGATTGTGAGCCTGACAGTAGAAGCGTCCACTCTGTAGTGCACTGAAACTCTGTCCAGATCCAACAGCTGAGCTTTCATTCTCCTTAAACCAGCTGAAGTTCAGAGCAGGAGGGTTTGAATCACTGCTGCAGATCAGAGTCACTGAATCTCCTGACACTATTTCACCAGATCCAGTTATCAACACTAAGACATTCTTTGGAGGGTCTAATACAAAAAACACAATCAATTTTTAGAGGACGATGTTTAGAGGATTTAATGACAACAGTTACTGAACCACCATTAACTCACACATGACATTTAAAGTCACAGCATCAGAGTATTTCTCTCCATGTTGATTGATGGATCTGCACTTGTATTCTCCACTGTCATCAGAGCTGATCTTTGAGATGTTGAAGATTCTTCCAGATCCTACAAACGTTCCTCCTTTAAACCAGCTGATTTCTGCAGGAGGGTTTGAATCACTGCTGCAGATCAGAGTCACTGAATCTCCTGACACTATTTCACCAGATGGACTGATGGACACTGAGACACTCTTTGGAGGATCTAGAGGTCCAGAATATAAAATGATAATAATTGACAAAAGCTTTTTTGCATTCTAATCAATTTTGTCTTTGAAACTTTTACACAATCTGAATTTTCCATTTTGCAAAATCTGATATTTGAATACATTTACTCAAGTGGTCAAAATATGACTGAATGTACTCACACATGAAATTGAGCTGAACAGCAGGAGAGATGTGATTGTGTCCGTGTACAGCACAGCTATATCTGCCTGCATCCTCTCTTCTGACTGACTGCAGCAGGAGTTCATTGTTTCTGTCTCTTCTCTCAGTTAATGGCTGTGAGTTTCTGTACCAGATGAATGTTGCTCTGTCAGTCAGAGTGCAGCTGCTTTTACATGTCAGACGGACTGAATCTCCCTCTGTCACTCTCTCAGGAGACTCCACCTGAAGATCTGAACACAACACACACATTATATCTAGTGCTGCTGTCATACACTGATTATTATTCAACATAATGCACAGAAGAAGAGAGAAACCTCATGAAAGTCACCTGTGACAGTAAGAGTCACTCCTGGATCACCAATCCATCTTCCTCCTGTTATATTAGTGATGAATCTGAAATAGTACATGCGTGAATCCTTCAGTGTCACATGACTCAGTCTGATGGTGCTGTTCTTCTGTTTATCTCCCAGATACTGAAGCCTCTGACTGTATTCAGGGTCCTCAGACAGATCTAGATACTCTCCATTCGCTTTTACAGCACCTTTGGTCCAGAACACTTTCATGATCTGATATCCAGTAGGGTATGTATAAGTGCAGTTCATTATCACTGATGAGTCCTTTACTGCACAGATGTGTGAAGGACTGTAACTCACGCCCCAACCAGCACTAGAAACCCCTGAAACACAGAAAAGCAGAAATAAATGTACAGAGACAGAGGAGTGAAGAGAGAAAAAATAAATCATCCAAGAACAACAAGATGCACTCTGAAAAAAATTAAATGTATGGAAAATAAGACAATAACAGTTACATCAGACCATGAAAACTTAGGAATGCATATTAATTATTTTATTACATGAAAACAATGCCTCATTTTAGAAAAAATACAGGCTAATCTTAAAATCTAATAAAGGATCTCAGTGTGAAAGACTTCATCAGCTTTGAAGGAAGGTGTTGCAGAAAAGCAGAAATGAAAAGAGACAGACGTGTGAAAACAGAGTAAAGAAATGAGCGACGAACAACATGCTGCTCTATCAAATAATGCAACAAATGACAAATAAATGTGAGTTTTGCAGCTTTTAGTTCATGTTCATTAATTTATGGCCAGAAATATTGAAGATCTGCTGCTACACAGCCTAACTTCCTGTTTCAAAAGGAAATACATCAACAAAACAGAAAACTGCTCATTAATCACTCATTATGGCGTTTTTGCAATATAATTAAATATAAACAGTGAATATAAAAATATAAACAGTGTTTCTAATGTGAATGAAACAGAGACTCACTGTGAATCATGAGCAGAAAGATCAGAGGAAGAGCAGGAGCCATTCTGACCAACATCAGCATCAAATATATCTATAATACAGCATAAATCATCACTCATATACTCATAAACAGTGTCTGTTCATCACTCTAAACAGCTCTTAGTGTTAGTAAGATCTTTGCTCATCTGAAGATTATTAAGGCTCAACATCAGTGTGTGTAAATGAACTGATCATTAGATGTACAGAAGATATTTCTCATGTCAGGAATCATGTGTTATATGAGCTTCATCTATAGAAATAATCATCAGTTTTTATTGAAGTATGAATGTGTTTGTCTTACCGTGTTGAAGCTCATCAGATCAAAAGCAACCAAATGACTGACTGTTTTAACTCATGCACTTTAGCTTTAATCTGACAGACTGTAGTTAACACTGTTTATTAATGACCAGTGCTGGAAATATCAGTGTCACTCCCTCTACAAGAGAACAACATCACTGAACTAAACCTACTTAAAGAAAAATAATGATCTTTTTCTTTAAGTTAATTTGAATACATTCACTATGAAGACGTTTAGAGAACAGGATTGAGATGTTCTGCTGAATATTTCAAACCTTTTGTGAAGGTTAGTTGATGTTTTTGCACTCAGAAAGATAAACTCTTTGTCCTCTTTTGTCTGTCGCCCCCTACTGGACATCTTTTATTACTGTGTCACGTGATTAAAGGTGCCCTAGAACTTTTTTTTTAAAGATGTAATATAAGTCTAAGGTGTCCCCTGAATGTGTCTGTGAAGTTTCAGCTCAAAATACCCCATAGATTTTTTTTTAATTCATTTTTTTAACCGCCTATTTTGGGGCATAATTAGAAAAGAGCCGATTCAGGGTGTGTGGCCCTTTAAATCTGGTGCTCCACGCCCCAAGAGCTCGCGCTTGCCTTAAACAACATAAAAAAGTTCAAACAGCTAATATAACCCCGCAGCATATCTAATCGCGTAAGTACAGTGTTTATTTGGATGTTTACATCGATTCTGAATGAGTTTGAGGCTGTGATACGTGGCTAACGGCTAATGCTACACTGTTGGAGAGATTTATAAAGAATGAAGTTGTGTTTATGAATTATACTGCAAGTGTTTAAAAATGAAAATAGCGACAGCTCTTGTCTCTGTGAATACAGTAAGAAACAATGGTAACTTTAACCACATTTAACAGTACATTAGCAACATGCTAATGAAACATTTAGAAAGACAATTTACAAATATCTCTAAAAATATCATGTTATCATGGATTATGTCAGTTATTATTGCTCCATCTGTCATTTTTTGCTATTGTCCTTGCTTGCTTACCTAGTCTGTTGATTCAGCTGTGCACAGATCCAGACGTTCTGCCCTTGTCTAATGCCTTTCATAATGTTGGGAACATGGACTGGCATATGCAAATATTGGGGGCGTACATATTAATGATCCCGACTGTTACATAACAGTCTGTGTTATATTGAGATTTGCCTGTTCTTCGGAGGTCTTTTAAACAAATGAGATTTATATAAGAAGGAGGAAACAATGGAGTTTGAGACTCACTGTATGTCATTTCCATGTACTGAACTCTTGTTATTTAACTATGGCAAGATAAATTCAATTTTTGAATCTAGGGCACCTTTAATGCTTCTGCACAGCAGTGACGTCCATTAGAGGCAAGCAGGAGATCAGATAGATGATTTACTTACTAAAGTGCAGAACTTAGACACATATTTTGAAGCCAAGATGAGTTTTAATTACTTAAATGCCAGAGGAGGCTGACAGCATAAACTCCTCTAATTACCAAACTGACCAATCAGAACTGATATTCAAATGACGCAACATCCTTCACTTCTGTTAGTAATGCGGCCTGAAGCGAGAAATACAAGAGAAAACATTCAAAAATGATGAAAAGAACAGACTGAAGAAACCAGAGACATGGGAATGGATGAGTTCAGAATTATAATATGAACATATGAAGGAATTTGAACACTTGAATAATGAGGAGATGGTGACCTCTGGTGGTAGTTTGAGAGTTTGAACAAATGAGATGATCACAAATAAACTGATCACTTAAAGGTGCTCTATGTAGGAATGACACCCAGTGGTCGAAATAGGTACTGCAGTCCAAATTCAAAATATTGTTTGCCCCGCCCCCTCCTTCAAAGACACGGGTGGCCATCTTGAGGACATGCAACAAGAGGGAGCGCAATTGACAATGAAAGCTGAGGAGACTTACACACTGTAAGCTGATGAGTTGATTTATCTGTTTTAATATGCTGTCGTTTATAGAGATTTTTAGATGGATGCAGAGGCTTTTTAGGTGAACTGACCCAGATTGTTTGCTGGTTTCCATGGCTGCAATATGAAGTGTTTTCCGCCAACTGGCAACCTGTGATGTCGAAATACTATTGGATAAACTGGAAGCACACGGTTTCACAGACCAAAACAAAGACAGACATTCCGACACGGAATGCACATTTCAAAGTAGAATATCTGGCTGTAGCATTGTTTTTCTGAGAAACAAGTAGGTGAACTTAGCATGTTTCCTAAATATCTGCAAACATATTGGGGTATTTTTATGTTTATTAAAGTAAAAATCTTACATAGAGCCCCTTTAAAGGGAACGTTACAGAAACACAAAAGGCAGAATAACAGAACCTATTTGAGCACTTTGAGACCATATTGTGCTGTGTGAATGTGCACAAATATGATTTTGTTCAGGGTAAAATGATCAATTATGATTGAAAAGCAAGTGTTTGTAGATGAAATTCATTTTCAGATTCTTCTTCGTAACATTTACATTAGCTGATCTGGCAACAGTACATCGTTTTCATTTCCAAATAGATAAACCAGTCATAACCGATCAGGCATAACATTATGACCACCTTCCTAATTAGGGCTGAACGATTTAGATTTATTGCGATAAAATCGCACACGATCTTACGGAGCCTCTAAAGGGACCTTTGCAAAAATAAAAAAAATGACAGAGTTTCGCGTGCTCACAAGAAGCTTGTCTGTTGGATCAGACCACACAGGCCAGCCTTCGCTCCCCACGTGCATCAATGAGTCTTGGCCGCCCATGACCCTGTCGCCGGTTCACCACTGTTCCTTCCTTTGACCACTTTTGATAGATACTGACCACTGCAGACCGGGAACACCCCACAAGAGCTGCAGTTTTGGAGATGCTCTGACCCAGTCGTCTAGCCATTACAATTTGGCCCTTGTCAAACTCAAATCCTTACGCTTGCCCATTTTTCCTGCTAAAATGTTAATTTGCTTCCTAATATAACCACCCACTAACAGGTGCCGTGATGAAGATGTAACCCAGTAGAATAATATTCTACAGGTAATGAGTCCACTGCTTTATATATTGATATATTAAATAAGTGGATGTATGCTTTTAAGAACATATATCAAGTTAGAGTGTTATGCACATGTGAAAAATGTGGTTTTAACCTACAAGTTAGGTCTTTCATTACTTTATTGGTTCAAGAGAGTTAAGTCCCGCCCGCGCCTATGCGTTAGGTATTTTGAGTGGATGTTTTGGTGGGGGGAGGAGGAACAAGGGGGGAAGGCGAGATATGCAAGGGATGAGAGAGACGCGCGGTATGCGGTAATAGAGTGGTGAATAGTTTACAAGTTTAAAAAATCTGAAACTGTAATATTGATCGTGTGTGAAACCCGAGTCCTGTTTATTTGTGTTTATTGTGAGTTCGCTGTGAGTGTTTATACGACATTCCGGTGTCGTCAGCGTACGGACTGTTTCCTTAATATCCCGTACGGTTTATGTTATTCATCTGAACCGGACTATTAAATTAGCGGAACATTTAAACAAAACAGATTGGCGAAAGTAAGCATTGTTGTTTTCGGGACAACGAGGGAGACATTGAGGACCAGATAGCGCCCCAAATACCCGCGATATTTGGGGTTCCTCTGGCTGCGTGGGAGGAGCGTTTCATCGGCTGGCGAGGGAGAGCGAGATCGAGGAGCTGCGGGAGGCCTACTACAGGATTCCAAGATCGCTGTTTGATTCGCACCTGAAAATTGAGGTACCCTTGTTGATTTGTTTATGCTCAGGAGAGTGAAGCGGTCATTTTTCAGTTTGCCGGCCACCACGAACCCGAGCTACGATCCAGGCCTGCAACGGTGTGGGTGTGTGTGTGTGTGTGTGTGGGGGGGGGGGGCCCACAGTGTTTAATCGTCCTATATGTTGTTATCCAGCGCGCTTATCAACTGTGAGTATTCAAAGTGATTACTGACATCCAGAGTGAATAATTTTGTACATTTCATTCCAAGTGAATTCACTTAGTTTTCTTTTTTATTCTGAGTGTTTTGTTACAGAGACCATTTCTGTACTCCTGTCACCTGCGATATAGCCTTTTTGGGGGGTTAATTTGGTCAGATTTAAAGTCTATGTGATTGTGTGAATGCATCACATCACTCAAATTCTATTTTTGACTTTCTATTTCTGTTCTAATTAAATCCTTTATCTTTTGTTATCCATCTAAGAGTTTGTGCTTGACTATTTATTATAGTATATGTATAATACATTAAATATATCACATTTAGAATAGTTCATAATTATAAATAGCTTTATAAAGGAGAAGTAATTAATTTGTGACACCAGAGGGGCCTAACTTCAACATCTGTAGGCACATAGTTAATGAATCTGGTGCGCTGCTCTATTTAATTAACAGAAAGACAGGTAGGGGGCGCTACACAAAGTGGGGGCTCGTCCGGGATCTCCCTCTGGCAAGTCACAACTGAGTTCCTGAAAGAAGAAAAGAAGAAAGAGAAAAGTTAAGCTCAAGTAACCCTGTTGTTGCATTATAAGTGACTGAGAACTGTATACAGTGTTGTCATGGATCTAACAAAAGACCCATTCCTCCAAGTAGAGTTAGCCAACTGGTGTAAAGATGCTGGCATTGATGAGACTTATGCTTTAATGCTTTTAAATGTACCTGTTCACACAGAAGTGGCCGAAATTGAAGAGGCAATGGAAGCAGTAAAAGCACTAGGAAGAGTTCGTGTAAGAGACACGAAAGAAGGACCTACTTCACGTTCTCTGCTGGTGTTGTGTGAGTGCAAACAAGCCATTGACCCTAAGCGCATACCTGCTGAAGTGTCTTGGGGAGAAAAGAGCGAGCCATGGTCAGTCATAGTAATTCAGACACAGGAATCTGCATCTGACACTGCTGCTGGAGGATTTACTGAAAAGCTTGCAAAGTTCCTGATGGAAGAAGGAAAGTCTCTCAGTGATATACAAGCTTTGATTTCTCCTCCCAGTGCCCCGGACAGTTCACCTGAGTCAATTATACGAGCCATGGGTGAGGTCTTTGCAAAAACAGTAAAGCTCCCAAGTGACAGCAACGCATATCGTCGCCTGCGCACCTTTTCAGCAGTAACTCCAACCCCTGTGGGAGAGGAGAATATGGAAACGTGGATGGACCAAGCCAGGCTGATGATAACTGAGTGTGACTGCTCTGAAAAGAAAAACGACGCAGAATTGTGGAAAGCCTCAAGGGACCTGCATCGGACATCATAAGAGCGGTTCGATATTCAGATCCTGAAGCGAGTGCTTTGCAGTACTTGGAAGCATTGGAGAGCACGTTTGGATCATCTGAGTCCGGTGAGGATTTATACTTCAAGTTTCGTCTTATGCGCCAGGGCACCGGGGAGGCTCTGTCTGAATTCCTGAGAAGGATGGAGAAGACTCTCAGCAAAGTAGTGGATAGAGATGGACTGTCCCCCAGACTGGTGGACAAAGTACGAGTGGAACAGCTGATTAGAGGGGCTGTGAATTCTGACATGATGTTGCTCCAGTTGAGACTGAGAGAAAGGAAAAATAACCCACCTTCTTTTCTGAGTCTGTTAAAGGAAATACGTGAGGCAGAAGAGAGTGAAGCTGCTCGCCACAGAATGTCTGCAAAAGCCAAAGCTATTCAATTCCATGAAGATGAAAGAGCCAGCACCTCTGTCATCCAGGAACTTAAGGCCGAGATTGAAGAATTGAGAAGCCAAATAAGTGGAGGTGAGCCCAAAACCTTGTCTACTTCATCATTAGTGATTAAAACGAAAGAAAGAACAACCAAGACTGAAAAAACTGATGATTCAGAAGTCCAAGAGTTAAAGAAACAGGTCCAACAATTACAGCAACAGTTGGCAGTTCTGAGTGTCAGTTCTACTCAATACTCTTCCCACGCATACTCACCTCATGTTCCAGAGCAGCGGCCAAAACCATCCCAGTCCCAGTCTGTATCCACATCCTCAAGATACAAGTCAGCCCGAACAAGAGATGACTACTTCTGCTACCGGTGTGGAGAAGACGGTCATATTGCAACAAAGTGTCAAGCTCCACCAAATTCTGATCAAGTGATTCAAAAACTGATTCGTTCCTTGCGGCAGGCAAAGAGTGGGAAGAATGAGATGGGTGAAGATAGAACTGCGTCAAACCAGGCCTGTTTCTCCAAAAAGAGCCAGACAGACATCTACAACTCCAGCCACCTTCCCAAAGGTCTAGTAGGGCCAGCATCCACTGTAGAAGTGAAGCTTAATGGATGTGGGTGTCAAGCACTATTGGACAGCGGATCACAAGTGACGATTGTGTTTGACAGCTGGTACTCAAAGAACCTGCCTGATGTGCCCATTCACCCTTTGACTGGATTGTCCATATGGGGTCTCAGTTCTTCCAGTTACCCATATAAGGGGTATATTGTAGTGGATGTCACCTTCCCTGCCTCTGTCACTGGTGTGGAGGAGCCATTGTCCATCCTGGCACTAGTATGTCCTGAGCCCCAGGGTCCATCCCAAGTGCCAGTCATTATTGGTACAAACGCCAGTTTCTTCAAACGCCTTGCTGCTCTTAGCCATGACGCTGAAGGATCCGGTGTTGCACATGCGTTGAGAATCCAGACACAACACGATGCAATCCAGCTGTCAAAACAAGAGACTGAAATCATTCCTGACAGACCTGATGGAAAAGTCAGATGGATAGGACCTGGTGATTGCATAGTTCCACCAAGGGGAGAAGTATGTGCTGTATGTAAAGTAGAGACTGACAAGCCTTTGAGAAAGGAGATCTTTGTAGTAGACACCCCTGAAGAGAATAGTCTTCCAGCTGGAACGTTCATAACTCCAGTGGTACTCCCCTCTTCAGCCATGGAAGGACGAAATATCCAAGTCCTGGTCCATAATGAAACGTCCAAAGATATCTCCATTCCTGCTGGAACAGTAATGGCCAACGTGTATCCCACCGACACACTCATCGTAAGTTCTGGAGAACAGAGCTCCCAAACAGTAGACCCAAGCTTGTTTAATTTTGGTGAGTCATCCATCCCTGAGGCCTGGGAACGGAGGCTGCGCCAGAAATTGTCGACCAGAGGGGATGTCTTTTCCACCGGGGAGTGGGATGTGGGATTAGCTCAAGGAGTTGAGCATCACATCAGACTGAATGACTCTAAATCATTCAGAGAGCGCTCCAGACGCATCGCGCCTGCGGACATCGAGGACTTACGACGTCACATAAAAGACCTGTTAGTGGCTGGAATCATCAAAGAGTCAAGGAGTCCGTATGCATCGCCCATAGTAATTGCACGGAAGAAGAGTGGGGCAATAAGGATGTGCATCGACTACCGAACCCTAAATGCTCGTACCATCCCAGATCAGTACACCACTCCCAGGATCGATGATGCCCTGGACTGTTTGGCTGGTAGTAAATGGTTTTCCGTACTGGACCTCCGTAGTGGATATTATCAAATAGCCATGGCGGAGGAAGATAAAGAGAAGACAGCCTTTATCTGTCCCCTTGGATTCTTCCAGTTTGAACGGATGCCTCAAGGAATTACTGGAGCTCCAGCCACATTCCAACGGTTAATGGAGAAAGCCGTGGGTGATATGCATCTCCTCCAAGTAATAGTTTACCTCGATGACATCATCGTGTTCGGACGCACACTTGAAGAACACGAAGAGAGACTGTTAAAAGTCCTAGACCGTCTGCGTGAGTGTGGCTTGAAAGTCTCGATTGACAAGTGTCAGTTTTGCCAGTCACAAGTCCGTTATGTGGGGCACATTGTGTCAGCTGCTGGCGTATCACCAGACCCAGCCAAGATTGAAGCCGTAACACGTTGGAAAATGCCCACCGACCTAAAGTCATTGAGGTCGTTCCTGGGATTTTGTGGATTTTACCGGCGTTTCATAAAGGATTACTCTGCCATTGTGAGGCCTTTGACTGAGCTTACCAAAGGTTACCCACCATCATCTGGGCAAAACCAAAAGATGATAGACGGCAAGAAATACTTCAAAGTATCTGAGCCATTTGGAGAGCGTTGGGATGACGACTGTACTGCAGCTTTCCATAACATCATTTACTGTCTCACACATGCCCCAGTACTTGCTTTCGCCGATACCAACAAACCGTATGTACTACATGTTGACGCCAGTCTGAGTGGACTGGGTGCCGTTCTGAATCAGGAGCATCCTGGTGGACTTAGGCCTGTGGCCTATGCAAGCAGAAAACTAAGTCTGTCCGAACAACGTTACCCCATTCATCAGCTGGAGTTCTTGGCGCTCAAATGGGCGGTTGTGGACAAGTTCCACGACTATCTATATGGTGCCCAGTTTGTGGTGAAAACAGATAACAATCCACTTACCTATGTGTTGTCAAGTGCTAAGTTGAGTGCAACAGGTCATCGTTGGTTAGCTGCATTAGCTACCTATAACTTCAGCTTACAATACAAGCCAGGAAGTCATAACATCGACGCGGATGTGTTATCTCGCTACCCCTGTGAATCCACCGTTGGCTCGGAGTCGAAGGAAATACCTGAGTCAGGAGTAAGAGCAATCTGTCAGTTAGCCGTGACTACTGAAAGCGAAGAGTCATCATCCAGACTGGTGGATCACTTAGGTGTTTTACCTCAGAGTATACCCGAGGCATTCTCTTGTCCCACAGCGTTGGGTCTGGGTCAGCTGGAACAGCTGACTAATGCAGATTTGAGAAAAGCACAAGAGGAGGACCCTGTAGTTGGTGCAGTGAAGCGAGAAGTAGAGTCAGGGAAAATACTTACCATTGCTAAGAGTTCCAATGCGATCATTGCTCTGTTACAGCGGCAGGGACCCAAGTTAAAGATCATGAGTCAACTTCTGTACAGAGTCACTAAAAGTTCCTGTGGTAGAGAGAAAACACAACTCGTTCTACCAGAGAGGTACTGGTCCGAAGTACTGCGTTCCTTGCATGATGACTCAGGCCATTTGGGAGTAGAGAAAACTACTGAACTCCTGAAAGATCGCTTCTATTGGCCTAAAATGTCTGCATACATAGAGCAGTATGTTAAGAACTGTGGCCGCTGTGTAACGAGAAAGACACTGCCTAAAAAAGTTGCACCACTGAATCACATGACCAGCAGTGGGCCGTTTGACTTGGTGTGCATCGACTTCCTGTCAATCGAGCCTGATTCAAAAGGTATCGGCAATGTTCTCATCGTAACTGACCATTTCACACGCTACGCCCAGGCATTCACCACCAAGGACCAGAAAGCTCTGACTGTGGCCAAGATACTGTGTGACAAATTCTTTGTTCACTATGGCTTACCTTCCCGTATCCACTCCGATCAGGGGCGAGATTTTGAGAGTGGGCTCATAAAAGAGCTACTGAGTATGCTGGGAATCAGAAAATCCAGAACGTCTCCCTACCATCCACAAGGAGACCCCCAGCCAGAAAGGTTCAACAGAACGCTGCTTTCCATGCTTGGTACCCTAAATCCTGCAGAGAAAAACAGATGGAGTCAACATATTAACAGACTGGTACATGCTTACAACTGTACTAAGAACGAGGCGACTGGGTACTCACCATATTATCTTCTGTTCGGAAGAGAGGCTCGTCTGCCGGTGGATGTGTGTTTCGGGACTTCACCTGATGGAAAGGGAGTTGGAAGCCATCGACAGTATGTGGATAGAATG
Organism: Ancherythroculter nigrocauda; assembly: GCA_036281575.1. NCBI lineage: Eukaryota > Metazoa > Chordata > Actinopteri > Cypriniformes > Xenocyprididae > Ancherythroculter > Ancherythroculter nigrocauda. Next base: position 9,841,473 of record VTFQ01000003.1, read on the forward strand.
AAGTTGGACTTACAGAGAGCTTACCAGTTAGCCACTGAAACTGCCCAGAAAAGTCAGCAGAGGAACAAACGGCTGTACGACAAACGAGTGAAACATCAGACCTTGGCAGTAGGAGATCGTGTGCTGATAAGAAATCTGGCCTTGACTGGAAAGAACAAACTCTGCGACAAGTGGAATTCGGTTCCTTACCTGGTGGTGGAACAACTAAAGAACTTACCTGTGTATCGCTTGAAACCTGAATCCGGTATGGGCAGTGTAAGAACATTACACCGAGACCATCTCTTACCAGTTGGAGACAATGTGAGGTTGTCTGATCCTGTAGAACCAAAGAAAGTTTCTGCACCACCGGGGACTAGGACAAGATCTGTGGAAAGAAAACAGAGAAGAGGATTAAGACAAAGAAATGCAGCTGTGAGGAATGACTCTGACTCTGAAAGTGAAGAGGATAACCTGTGGTATTACTGCCCGGAAAGGGTTGAGACACCGCGTGTTGTACTGGAAGAAAATGCAGTGGAGGAGGAAACTGCTTACCATGGAGGTGAACTGGATGGATCCCTTGCAGAAATGGCAGAGCCAATGTTCACTGAAGAAAGCCATGGAGAACTCTCAGATCAGATTCCAGAGGAAACGGGAGATCCTGGTTTAGAAGGGGGAGAGCCTGGCATAGCTAATACAAAAGAAGCAGTAGAGACCGTTCATTCCCGCCCCAAAAGAGACATAAGACCAGTAGTCAGACTGAGCTATGATAGCCTAGGCCGGCCCACTAACCGACCTTTAACACTGGTCCATAGAGGTATGGTCATAAATGTAGAGGGTGGGGAAGAGTTAGAAATGAAACCCTGTAACACCATGTGGTGTCACCCTATGGCACAGTGTAATTATTGTACTCAAGTAAATGCTTATACTGAGCCTAAAGTCACTTTTAAAGTGTAAAGAAGTAATCTCATGGGGACATGAGATATTTAGTAGGGGGAGCATGTAACCCAGTAGAATAATATTCTACAGGTAATGAGTCCACTGGATGTAAGTGGATGTATGCTTTTAAGAACATATATCAAGTTAGAGTGTTATGCACATGTGAAAAATGTGGTTTTAACCTACAAGTTAGGTCTTTCATTACTTTATTGGTTCAAGAGAGTTAAGTCCCGCCCGCGCCTATGCGTTAGGTATTTTGAGTGGATGTTTTGGTGGGGGGAGGAGGAACAAGGGGGGAAGGCGAGATATGCAAGGGATGAGAGAGACGCGCGGTATGCGGTAATAGAGTGGTGAATAGTTTACAAGTTTAAAAAATCTGAAACTGTAATATTGATCGTGTGTGAAACCCGAGTCCTGTTTATTTGTGTTTATTGTGAGTTCGCTGTGAGTGTTTATACGACATTCCGGTGTCGTCAGCGTACGGACTGTTTCCTTAATATCCCGTACGGTTTATGTTATTCATCTGAACCGGACTATTAAATTAGCGGAACATTTAAACAAAACAGATTGGCGAAAGTAAGCATTGTTGTTTTCGGGACAACGAGGGAGACATTGAGGACCAGATAGCGCCCCAAATACCCGCGATATTTGGGGTTCCTCTGGCTGCGTGGGAGGAGCGTTTCATCGGCTGGCGAGGGAGAGCGAGATCGAGGAGCTGCGGGAGGCCTACTACAGGATTCCAAGATCGCTGTTTGATTCGCACCTGAAAATTGAGGTACCCTTGTTGATTTGTTTATGCTCAGGAGAGTGAAGCGGTCATTTTTCAGTTTGCCGGCCACCACGAACCCGAGCTACGATCCAGGCCTGCAACGGTGTGGGTGTGTGTGTGTGTGTGTGTGGGGGGGGGGGGGGCCCACAGTGTTTAATCGTCCTATATGTTGTTATCCAGCGCGCTTATCAACTGTGAGTATTCAAAGTGATTACTGACATCCAGAGTGAATAATTTTGTACATTTCATTCCAAGTGAATTCACTTAGTTTTCTTTTTTATTCTGAGTGTTTTGTTACAGAGACCATTTCTGTACTCCTGTCACCTGCGATATAGCCTTTTTGGGGGGTTAATTTGGTCAGATTTAAAGTCTATGTGATTGTGTGAATGCATCACATCACTCAAATTCTATTTTTGACTTTCTATTTCTGTTCTAATTAAATCCTTTATCTTTTGTTATCCATCTAAGAGTTTGTGCTTGACTATTTATTATAGTATATGTATAATACATTAAATATATCACATTTAGAATAGTTCATAATTATAAATAGCTTTATAAAGGAGAAGTAATTAATTTGTGACACCAGAGGGGCCTAACTTCAACATCTGTAGGCACATAGTTAATGAATCTGGTGCGCTGCTCTATTTAATTAACAGAAAGACAGGTAGGGGGCGCTACAAAGAGATCATCAGTGTTATTCACTTCACCTGTCAGTGCTCATAATGTTATGTCTGATTGGTGTATGTTATATTAGGAAGCAAATCCCCACACTCATCCTAACGAATGGCTCTGGTATTCCTACAGTTTATGTGGAGCGCGGCGGTATCCTGGAGGATTTGGTCATTTACACATAGAAGCACATATTGACAGAAGAACAGGGATAATAACATTGTCCTAGAATGATTTAATATGTATTTGTCTTAAATAATAAAATATTGTTTAACACCTGCAATGATTATGGCATATTTTTAAATAATTCAGGTCTTCTTGGGTCCATTTGTTTTAAATTACCCGAGACCTGAAGCTACTATATCAGACCTGAACCGAACTGAGGCCCTCGTCAAAGTTTTGGACCCGAATCCTCTCCAGTCTCTGGTCAGATCTCTGATTTTCAGATCCAGGTCGACCCGTGAAGACATCTAGTATCCAACACTGAACATCACTCTGACTCAGGGTACGGTTACACGACAACGATGTACTAAAAACTAAGTATTTCCTTTGTGTTTTTCACGTACAGATAACGTTATTAAAACGATCCCTGTTCACATGGATCCTTTAAAAACACTGTATTACTCATGCCTGGCCAGTAGTTGGCGATGTCACTTTGTAAAGAAACATTACGCTCCTTTAGACTGAACATGTAACATGTGCATGACGTCACCTTTTTAACAAATTTGTGTTCTTGTATTTTACACAAATATGATAACAGTATTGTTTTCAAAAACTTGCACTTTGAAACCTGTTTTCAAAAGTTTGCGTTTTTAGTACCCCAAAACATCATTGTGGTGTAAATGAACAGCCAAATCTCATAAAAAGTTTTCAGTTTTTAGTCATGTCGTGTAAACGGCTCCTTAATTTTAGCATTTTTATTTATATTATTTTATACAATGACAATTCACCAGCTTTTTACTTGCATTTAATTCCTCTGTTACATCACGTATTTTTAAACTATACAGAAATAAAACTCTTGTGTGACTCATCACTGATGATCCTGTCAATCATATGTGGCTCCGCCCACAGAGCTCAGGATTGGTTCCTTCATGCTCCGCCTCTTACTGCAGCATCTTCCTGTTGATCTGAACAAACAATAAGATGAAGAAAGACTGACTGAAGTTCATCAACAACATTATAAACCTTTCACAAGATCCACAAATCAATCACACTAGAGCTGAAGAGAGTTTGATGGATGATATTGAGAAGAGCTGCAGGTTCAGACACTCACTGATGGATTCTCATGTTTAGAAAAGCTCTGAGGATCAAGAGTCCTGCAGGAGTCTTCAGGAGCTCTGGGATGAACCGTCTGTGTGAAAGAGAGAGAGAGAGATCGTTCATGTGATCATCTGTGATGGATCATCTGACTGTGACGTCTCACTTACTGTGAGTGTGTCGTACAGGTCAGAGGTCGTGGACTTGAGCTCAAGAGCTGTATATGTGTCTTCATTGGGATCAGAGATCTACAGGAGAGACAGAAGGACACACATCACAAAATATCACAACAATAAATATATAATATTACAAATATGGTCAATGATAAATTTAGGAATATACAGGTTTTTATAGAAACACTGTAAAAATACAGGATAAAAGATCCCTGACAATGTTCAAAATAAAGGTTTTTTAGTCTGAAACACAGACAACAGCTGATGTGAATCATGTTGAGATGATTTACCTGTTTCACTGTGAGATCTTCAGTTTGACCATCCCTTTGTTTCCTCCTGTTATAATGACAAACATTAACATCATATGGACTCTATTAAATTAAGAGAAAATATGAATGTTTTTAAAGATAATTAAAAATACAACTGAGCCATTATTAGACCAAAAGTGAAATTATTCAATACAAAACTGAACTTATACAATCACTGCAGATTTTTATATTGATCTCACATTATAAACAGGATGATGATGATGATGATGATGATGGTGAAGAATAATCCTCCAGATGTCGCTGCGATCACAATCACATTTCTACCAGCACCATGATGAACTGAAAGAGGAAGATCATCATGATTAACTCTCCAAACTGATGAATGATGTGAAGATACAGGAGTGTGTTAATAAAAGCTTCACCTGTGACAGTTACAGCGTCTGATCTCTGAGATCCATGTTGATTGTGAGCCTGACAGTAGAAGCGTCCACTCTGTAGTGCACTGAAACTCATTGTTTCTGTCTCTTCTCTCAGTTAATGGCTGTGAGTTTCTGTACCAGATGAATGTTGCTCTGTCAGTCAGAGTGCAGCTGCTTTTACATGTCAGACGGACTGAATCTCCCTCTGTCACTCTCTCGGGAGACTCCACCTGAAGATCTGAACACAACACACACATTATATCTAGTGCTGCTGTCATACACTGATTATTATTCAACATAATGCACAGAAGAAGAGAGAAACCTCATGAAAGTCACCTGTGACAGTAAGAGTCACTCCTGGTTTACCAGTCCATTTGTCTTTATCAGTGATGAATCTGAAATAGTACATGTGTGAATCCTTCAGTGTCACATGACTCAGTCTGATGGTGCAGTTCTTCTTCAGTTTATCTCCCAGATACTGAAGCCTCTGACTGTATTCAGGGTCCTCAGACAGATCTAGAGGATCTACATCCTTTACAGGGTTTTTGGTCCAGAACACTTTCATGATCTGATATCCAGTAGGGTATGTATAAGTGCAGTTCATTATCACTGATGAGTCCTTTAGTGCACAGATGTGTGAAGGACTGTAACTCACACCCCAATCAGCACTAGAAACCCCTGAAACACAGAATTCATCAAGATGAACATATTTTATCAGTTGGACCATGAAAACATGACAATATTTTATTAATATTTGAAAACAGTGAAAACAGAAAATATAAGCTCATCTTCTCAGAATCTATAGAGTGATAAATGATCTCAGTGTGATTTACTTCATCATCTTTTATGGAGGGTGTTTCAGAAAAGCAGAAATAAATGTACAGAGACAGAGGAGTGAAGAAATCAGCCAAGAACAACATGATGCACTCTGAAAAAATGAAATGTATGAAAAATAAGACAATATCAGTTACATCAGACCATGAAAACTTAGGAAAACATATGAATACTTTTATTATATGAAAATGATGACTCGTTACAGAAGAAAATACAGGCTAATCTTAAAATCTAATAAAGGATCTCAGTGTGAAAGACTTCATCAGCTTTGAAGGAAGGTGTTGCAGAAAAGCAGAAATGAAAAGAGACAGACGTGTGAAAACAGAGTAAAGAAATCAGCGACGAACAACATGCTGCTCTATCAAATAATGCAACAAATGACAAATAAATGTGAGTTTTGCAGCTTTTAGTTCATGTTCATTAATTTATGGCCAGAAATATTGATGATCTGCTGCTACACAGTCTAACTTCCTGTTTCAAAAGGAAATACATCAACAAAACAGAAAACTGTTCATTAATCACTCATTATGGCGTCTTTGAAATAAAATAAAATAAAAACAGTGTTTCTAATGTGAATGAAACAGAGACTCACTGTGAATCATGAGCAGAAAGATCAGAGGAAGAGCAGGAGCCATTCTGACCAACATCAGCATCAAATATATCTATAATACAGCATAAATCATCACTCATATACTCATAAACAGTGTCTGTTCATCACTCTAAACAGCTCTTAGTGTTAGTAAGATCTTTGCTCATCTGAAGATTATTAATGCTCAACATCAGTGTGTGTAAATGAACTGATCATTAGATGTACAGAAGATATTTCTCATGTCAGGAATCATGTGTTATATGAGCTTCATCTATAGAAATAATCATCAGTTTTTATTGAAGTATGAATGTGTTTGTCTTACCGTGTTGAAGCTCATCAGATCAACAGCAACCAAATGACTGACTGTTTTAACTCAAGCACTTTAGCTTCACAGTGAAGGACTTTCTGTGGTTAACACTGTTTATTAATGACCAGTGCTGGAAATATCAGTGTCCCTCCCTAAACATGAGAACAACATCACTGAACTAAACCTAATTAAAGAAAAATAATGATCTTTTTCTTTAAGTTAATTTAAATACATTCACTATGAAGACGTTTAGAGAACAGGATTGAGTAACCAGATGTTCTGCTGGATATTTCACAACTTTTCTGAAGGTTAGTTGATGTTTTTGCACTCAGAAAGAGAAACTCTTTGTCCTCTTTTGTCTGTCGCCCCCTACTGGACATCTTTCATTATTGTGTCACGTGATTAATGCTTCTGCACAGCAGTGACGTCCATTAGAGGCAAGCAGGTTAAAGCGCCACTGAAAATGTTAGTGCACTGTCCCTGTCTTCGTTAACGTGATTGTGTTTCTGCGTCGAATGAAGTTAAGAATCTTTTTTATTAATAACTCTTTATGTACGCTCAATAGTTTGTAGGTTACTTTGTGTCGTGAGATATAATTTAGTAGTGATTACAGCCACTGGAGGTGTATCGTTAAGAAATGAGCCAACAGCCATTGAGTTTGTTTGTTTTAGTACAACTGTTTTGATTTGATTTTAGTTCGTTTGATAAGATAACTTGTATAAATGTATCTGTGGTGGCATATTAAAAGTTTCAGTTGTGATTATTTTGTTATTCCCAATTGCTTTCTCAGTTGATAGCCTGCATAACTTTAACCAGACATTATTATTTTTAAAACACATTGAGAGTTTCTGTTCCCTTTATGTTTTTGACATGCATGAATTAAAGGTGCAGTATGCAATAATTCTGTTCGCTAGAGGTCACTAGAAGCCTATTCAAAACATCTTGGGACATGTGGTCTCCACCTCAACAGACGGTGCAAAAGAATAGGGATAGGACTCGGGAAGAAATCATGTTCATGGATGCGATTATGAAGCAGAGCAGGAGCGAGTGTTGTGGAGCTGAACGAGGAGCTGGAGCGATTGATCAACACACGCCTCACGAGCAGCGGGACTTTTATTATGACGCAGTCGCCGGCGCCACTTCCGCTTTTCTGGTCATGAGTATGAGGTAACGCAGCTCTGTTTATCATATTAGATACATTTGAGTGTGCTGAAAATGACGTTATGCGTTCGCTCGGCGGCTGCTGTGAGACACTGTTACACACTGCAGTAAGATAGATCGATTTTAGAATATGTTGTTTTTCTCTGAGGCGTGGTAAAGCATGGTACTCGCTGTAAATCAAGAAAATTAGATTTAAACAAAAAGACTAAACGTGTTGAGCTATATAACAATAATTCGTTTTTTGTCTATGAATATATGAAAACAGTTGTTCCCATCTTTTTAAACGTTTAATATATTAAAGCGTCTTTGGTGTTTCCATGGTTTCTACAAAATAAACCAGAAACCGAGGGTAACGCGGGTATGACGCAATTGACAGGCGACTCCTCACACGTCCCGGAGCCTTGCTTAAAATTGCAATTTTCTCACGATTTACAAATAGTTGGAAACATTTGGGATATTGTGAGTACTCAAGTGAACAAAATATATAACACTGGCCTAGTGGTTTTTGGATATTTTACTGCTAAAATATTACATATTGTACCTTTAATGCATGTAAACCTTTTTTTCTGAAACACACAATGCTCTCTATGAATAGAAACATGATGAGACAGTGATATTAGCTTCTCTGCAGCACTTTTTTACAAGGTTTTAGTTTAATTCCACAACAATTAAAATGTTGAATTACAAGTGGTTAATTGATCAACTACAAAACTAAAGTTACTAATGTGGGTTTTATTTACAAATATTTATATGAAGAAGACATATTTGTCAAAAGTATGAGGAATATTATTGTTATGTGGATAATCAGACATACACACTGCTGTGATTGGTCATCTCTTAACTGCTTGCTCAGCTGATAAATAATTTCAAAGAGACTTTAATAAATCCTGAAGTATTTTTTTTTTTTTCAAATTATTAGGAAACATTCTCAATATTTTTTTCCCACAAAATGATGCATTTCATTGACAAAACATAATGTGTAAAAAACATGATGTGCTGTGAATCAGGGTTCAGTTTAACACAGTCTTGATATGGAACTATATGGAACTAAGTTGTGAAATGAGCAAACCTGCACTATATTCACAATTAAATGTTCTATTTCTCAAGCTTTCCATAACAATTAAAATGTTTAAATAGTAATTATGTTTATTTAGCAGCTAAAATAATAGACCATGTAGTAATTTGCTTATGTGTAATATCAAAGAAAGTAAATAATGAGAGTAGTTTCATTTTGAATAAAAAAGAGCAACTGATTCTGTGTTGAAATTTTATTCACAAATGAGAAGTCATGACATATATGACATATATAATTAAAAACACTTGCATTTAAACACACATTAACACACTTTACACAGGGTTGTGGGAAGTTTGGTCCGCTCATGTGATCCCAGTGATGCCAGCCTTTGCTACTGACACATTCAGTCTAAAATATATAATAAAATGACATTACAACAAACCTGTATTATTAACATTTGTAATACACTGTGAAAAGGTGAAAAATAAAGTGTCTGCTTTGTCTGGTGTACAGGGATAATTATTGGCAAAAATTTTTGGGAACGAATCTAGGTTATATTATATTAGCTATAGACATTATTAGTTATTAGGCTACATGCATAATTCATCATGGCCTATTTGGATATATGCTTTAAAGACTTAAGGTAAAACAGAAACAACAAAATGGGGCTACTTAAAACGCTATGGGCTCGTTTAGCGAATCCTAACGACACCTGTTTATATCAAACAGAGCTAACACATGACACGACATAACACAATATAGCTTATATAAAATATTGTGCATCAATAACAGTTAGAATATAAGCTTGACTTCGTTTAACGCTGAAACATAGGCTAATTACTTTTAATGTAAGCCAAAGAGCATGCACTAACATTTTCAGAGTCGTTTTAATACAAAACAGGAATCTCGTGAATATAGAGGGTATCGACGACGTCACTTTCCCGCCGGAACGCACTCCCTCAGCTGGACTGAGTGGCAAAAGAACCTGCTGCGTGACTGGATTTAATAGGGGATACTGAGAAAACACGAGTAAAACAAACTATTACACTAAAGGTTGGGCACAAAAGTGTTTCTTACAACTTGTCAAATAAACCTAATCATGGATATTGATGCCGCGTTCCAGGCAACCCGTAACCCGTGTTTTTCCAAACTTCTACCCGTGAAAGTGCACTGGAAACGCAGTCAAACCCGTGACTTCCCACCCATGAACTCGCACTAGATCGATGGACTCCCAGTTCCACGCTCTGACGTCACATAGCCCGCGAAAAAACAATGTCAGCCCTCACAGATACGGTAAATGCAAGTGGTACACGATGACAAATAGACTTTAGGACAATATAACATTGCAATCAAATTAATAATAATATAATAATGATAAGTAATACACACACAATTATGTATTTCAATGTTATGTGTCTGAAACGATAAGTATGTCGTGTAAGTTTATCTCCACATGGAAATGTTGGGCGAGCAAACGTTAAGGTAAATTCCTTGCGCTCAGGCAGTTTGGCGTGACTTGCCTGGAATATTGACTCCATACTGGAACGCTACAAAGTCGTGAGTCGTGGTTTGAAGTCGTGACTTACGGGCTCAAAAACCTGCCTGGAACGCAACAACACATGCAGCCAGGAATCGTGTTTCCTGACATTTATGTACCTGATTTCGACGCCGGGGAAATACATAAAGCAAATCTGCCTGTGAATATTTTATAAAACTACAATATAGGTCTAAATCGGAGTGATCACTTATATCAATGTTATATTGTCATATTGTCCAGCCCTAAAACTTGTATAGTTTTTGTCAGTGTTTATTTAAAAACACCCAATTATGCAGAATATAAGGTGGTAAATATTTAATTGTTGATTTGTCAACACAATAACAATACAATATATACGGTATGATTTTACCTCAAAATCCAACATTTTTACACAAAATGATAACTGCAAATCCATGTTTCTCTGCCTGGAGTCCAGATGTTTCTGTCAATTGCAGCGACTTATTTGCTTCTTTTTCTTTTTCTGTAGATTTTGTGTCAAACCTATTTATACAGTCAATCACAAAGCTCATTCCTGTTTTGGAAGTGTTTTGTGTGTTTTTCGCTGCATTCACGCTGAAAACCAATGTGCCACTCAGTGGGCGTAACCGCAGTCGTAACGGTCGACGGTGACGTCACATGCATACCCTCTATTCATGTAAGCTCCGCCCAGTGTCACCGAAAATCTCAGACACCGAATATTTCAGAACACTATTAGTAATGTGGCCTGAAGCGAGAAATACAAGATGAAACATTCAAAAATTATGTAAAGAGCCGCTATTAAAGCGAACTGACTGAAGAAACTAGAGACACAGGAATAGATGAGTTAGAAATTAATATATGTTAATATATGAGTTAGAATTATAATATGAACATATGAAGGAGTTTGAACACAGTACAGGATAAAACAACACTTGAAGATGAATGATTGTGATTTACAGGTGAGGCTCATCAAGGTTGATGTCAGTAGCAGGAGATGGTGACCTCTGGTGGTAGTTTGAGGGTTTGAACAAATGAGAAATAAAACTGATCAAGTTACAGAAACACAAAAGACAGAATAACAAAAGCTGATTGAGCACTTTGAGACCATCAATGAAACATTGTCCTTTGTCAGTGTGCACAATTATGATTTTGTTCAGTGTTTCAGGGTAAAATGATCGATTATGATTTAAAAGCAAGTGTTTGTAGATGAAATTCCTTTTCAGATTCTTCTTCGTAACATTTACATTATCTACGATTTTAACCCATATACTGTAGCCTATAGCAGACTTTGCATAAGATGTAGGCTAAAATGATTTTTGTGAAAAACATGAAAATATACAGTTGTGGTTTAATTTTTGTCAATTTGAATTAGTTGATCAGCATTTAGATGGTTTATTCTGTAATCGATCTGGCAACAGTACATCGTTTTTCTTGGACATCACTTCCAAGTAGATAAACCGCTCATACCGTAAGTGTTATGTTTCTCCTCAAATGACAAGGAAATTAGTATTTATGTTAATAATTTCAAGTCAACCCATGAAGACATCTAGTATCCACCACTGAACATCACTCTGACTCAGGGTATGGTTACACGACAATGATGTACTTTTCTTTTGTTAAAAACACTGTATTACTCATGCCTGGCCAGTAGTTGGCGATGTCACTTTGTAAAGAAACATTACGCTCCTATAGACTGAACATGTAACACACATGCATGACGTCACCGTTTTAACAAATTCATGTTTTTGTAGTTTACACGGAGAAGATAAAAATATAGTTTTCAAAAACTTGCACTTTGAAACCCGTTTTCAAAAGTTTGCATTTTCAGTACCCTAAAATGTCACTGTTGTGTAAATGACCGGCCAAATCTCATTAAAAAATTTTCAGTTTTTAGTCGTGTCATGTAACAGCTCCTTAATTTTAGCATTTATGTTTATACATTTTTCACACAGACAATTCACCAGCTTTTTACTTGCATTTAATTCCCCTGTTACATCATGTTTTTTTTTTTTTTAATTATACAGAAATAAAACTAATGACTCATCACTGATGATCCCTGTCAATCATATGTGGCTCCGCCCACAGAGCTCAGGATTGGTTCCTTCATGCTCGCCTCTTACTGCAGCATCTTCCTGCATCTGAACAAACAATAAGATGAAGAAAGACTGACTGAAGTTCATCAACAACATTATAAACCTTTCACAAGATCCACAAATCAATCACACTAGAGCTGAAGAGAGTTTGATTGATGATATTGAGAAGAGCTGCAGGTTCAGACACTCACTGATGGATTCTCATGTTTAGAAAAGCTCTGAGGATCAAGAGTCCTGCAGGAGTCTTCAGGAGCTCTGGGATGAACCGTCTGTGTGAAAGAGAGAGAGATCGGTCATGTGATCATCTGTGATGGATCATCTGACTGTGACGTCTCACTTACTGTGAGTGTGTCGTACAGGTCAGAGGTCGTGGACTTGAGCTCAAGAGCTGTATATGTGTCTTCATTGGGATCAGAGATCTACAGGAGAGACAGAAGGACTCACATCACAAAATATCACAATAATAAATATATAATATTAAACATATGGTCAATGATAAATTTAGGAATATACACGTTTTTATAGAAACTCTGTAAAAATACAGGAAAAAAGATCCCTGACAATGTTCAAAATAAATGGGACACCTGTACGCTTTTCATGGCTTCTCACCTCCTCTCATGTGTACAGATGCTTTTCCATTCAACTGAAGCGATTAGATGCACAGAAGCGTAAGAGTTTACTGTGTTAATGAACAACGGTGAAAACATCCTTCATCTGAGATGATAACTGAATATTTTATTCCATGTTGAATGTAAGTAAAAGCTTTACAAACTAGCAAAATAAAATAACGGATGGAGTTTGATCTTGATGTGGATTTTATAGTTTCTGCAGTTTTCTCTTTCTCTTAATTTGAGTAGAGCTGAAACAAATTCAAGTCACAGGACAGATTAGACCATGATTTTGACCACATAAAACAAATCAATGATAAGTGATTGTTCGTGAATGAAGTCATCTCTGATTGGTCAGTGTCGTGGCAGACATGTGTCTTGTACAAAACCCTTAATGAGGCCTGAGTCATCATAAATCTGACAGTAAATTATCATTAAAAGCTCAACCAGATTGGATAAATTGACTGAAGCCAACTCACAACTGTCCAATAAAATCAGGTTTGTTTTTTGATTTTTATATTATAGTACAAACTATTTACTGACTGGATTGTGACTTTGAGAAGGTTTGAATCCCGTCGGTCTGTACAGTTACAGTCTGAAACAGACAACAGCTGATGTGAATCATGTTGAGATGATTTACCTGTTTCACTGTGAGATCTTCAGTTTGACCATCCCTTCGTTTCCTCCTGTTATAATGACAGACATTAACAGCATATGGACTCTATTAAATTAAGAGAAAATATGAATGTTGATTTTAAAAATTACTAATAATTAAAAACACAACTGAGCCATTATTAGACCAAAACTGAACTTATACAATCACTGCTATTTTTTATTCTGCTCACATTATAACGACGATGATGATGATTGTGATGATGATGAAGAATAATCCTCCAGATGTCGCTGCGATCACAATCACATTCCTACCAGCACCATGATGAACTGAAAGAGGAAGATCATCATGATTAACTCTCCAAACTGATAAATGATGTGAAGATACAGGAGTGTGTTAATAAAAGCTTCACCTGTGACAGTTACAGCGTCTGATCTCTGAGATCCATGTTGATTGTGAGCCTGACAGTAGAAGCGTCCACTCTGTAGTGCACTGAAACTCTGTCCAGATCCAACAGCTGAGCTTTCATTCTCCTTAAACCAGCTGAAGTTCAGAGCAGGAGGGTTTGAATCACTGCTGCAGATCAGAGTCACTGAATCTCCTGCACAAATCTGACCAGACTGAATGATGAACACAGAGACGTTCCTGGGAGGGTCTGAAACAGACAAAAGAAAGTATATATTAACATTTTGTGATTGTTAATCCATTAATTTAATCAGATTTTCATTAACTCACACATGACGTTTAAAGTCACATTATCAGAGTATTTCTCTCCATGTTTATAGGTGGATCTGCACTTGTATTCTCCACTGTCATCAGAGCTGATCTTTGAGATTCTGTAGATTCTTCCAGATCCTACAAATGTTCCTCCTTTAAACCAGCTGAAGTTCAGAGCAGGAGGGTTTGAATCACTGCTGCAAATCAGAGTCACTGAATCTCCTGACACTATTTCACCAGATCCAGTTATCAACACTGAGACGTTCTTTGGAGGATCTAAAACAGACAAATGAAAGTGTATTTCCAAACATAAACTCAATACATTTTAAAAAGAACAAATTAATCTGTACTCACACATGACATTGAGCTGAACAGCAGGAGAGATGTGATTGTGTCCGTGTACAGCACAGCTATATCTGCCTGCATCCTCTCTTCTGACTGACTGCAGCAGGAGTTCATTGTTTCTGTCTCTTCTCTCAGTTAATGGCTGTGAGTTTCTGTACCAGATGAATGTTGCTCTGTCAGTCAGAGTGCAGCTGCTTTTACATGTCAGACGGACTGAATCTCCCTCTGTCACTCTCTCGGGAGACTCCACCTGAAGATCTGAACACAACACACACATTATATCTAGTGCTGCTGTCATACACTGATTATTACTCAACATAATGCACAGAAGAAGAGAGAAACCTCACCAAAGTCACCTGTGACAGTAAGAGTCACTCCTGGATCACCAATCCATTTGTAGTTATCAGTGGTGAATCTGAAATAGTACATGTGTGAATCCTTCAGTGTCACATGACTCAGTCTCATGGTGCAGTTCTGCTGTTTATCTCCCAGATACTGAAGCCTCTGACTGTATTCAGGGTCCTCAGACAGATCTAGATGCTCTCTATACCATATAAAGTCTTTGGTCCAGAACACTTTCCTGATCTTATATCCAGTAGGGTATGTATAAGTGCAGTTCATTATCACTGATGAGTCCTTTAGTGCACAGATGTGTGAAGGACTGTAACTCACGCCCCAATCAGCACTAGAAACCCCTGAAACACAGAATTCATCAAGATGAAAAAGTTGTTTTATCAGTTGGACCATGAAAACCATCTCAGGTTACGTATGTAACCATGGTTCCCTGAGAACAGGGCACGAGACTCTGCGTTGACAGAACGCATTGGGGAACCGTCACGTGACCCAGGTGTCGAAAGCACTATCCAACAACTCCAATTCCTATTGGCCGGCGACAGCCTATGACATCATACGGCGTGACCCGGATGTATAAAGGGAGCGCCTGGAGAGACAGTCTCTATCTTATCGTCTTGAGGGACTGTTCTGAAGGCAGGCAACCTGAAGCATGGCAAAGGAACGCAGAGTCTCGTTCCCTGTTCTCAGGGAACCATGGTTACATACGTAACCTGAGACGTTCCCTTTCGAAAGGGAACTCCACTCTGTGTTGACAGAATGCATTGGGGAACGATATACCCACGCCACCATGCTGGAGGGGAGTGCCTGCCAAAAATATGGCTGAGGCAAAGGCCTCAAAGTAGTTCTCAAACTGCCCAGCAACTCCCCCTCGGGTCACACCAGGCTGTCAGTGACAGCATTCCCTTTGGCCAACAGCCCAAGCTGAACTTCCCAAAGGCTTCTATCTTTATCTTCTAGCAAATAGAGCCTAGAGAAAACGCTAAGGCGTCTAGAACCCAATTTTCTTGTAGGAAAAGTGGTCCCTTTAAGGGAATGTGGCCAAGGAACCAAAGGGAACCTCGGCCAGTCACTCTCGAGGGGAGCAGGGTCACCCTCATTGCCACCAGGGAGGCCGACCTGGTCTTCTCAGGGAACAGACTCAGTTCAGGCCAACCCTGTCTGAATACAGAGCCTCTAAAACACATTCTTCAGGAAGATAGTAGGTAAGAGTGACTGCAAAAAGGCAGAAACCAGCTCAGACCCACGCGTAGAGACGGGCATCCTGGAGAGCAGAACTCAGCTGAGTGCTATGAAC
Organism: Ancherythroculter nigrocauda; assembly: GCA_036281575.1. Taxonomy (NCBI): domain Eukaryota; kingdom Metazoa; phylum Chordata; class Actinopteri; order Cypriniformes; family Xenocyprididae; genus Ancherythroculter; species Ancherythroculter nigrocauda. The sequence continues at coordinate 9,857,390 of VTFQ01000003.1, forward strand.
CCTCATATCGAGGGGAGATAATCCGCTCAACCTAGGATCTACCCAGTGCTTAATTAACGCACTGAGGAGGCTGTGCGCTGAAAACCCTGAAAAGGGGAGCACAAACCAGCCTGGGGCTGACCCTTAAGACGGGGCCTGATCAAGGCCGAACCATCATAATCAGCTTAGGGAGCTAAGCACTATTACAAACCCCAAGGAGAAGCGCAGAGCTCACCTAACAGGTAGACTATGCCAAGAGCACATACTCATGGAGGCCCGAGAGGGGCTACAACATGACAACAGTTCTATATACATAAAGACAGAAGTAAACTTCAAAAGAGGCCTGTTTCTGGTAAAGCCATTCTGAACATCTGTCTAAGCCGGCGGCAGACAGACAACTTCCATGGCAGCAATAGAAAGCTGCACAGTGCTCTTATGATAATCCACCCAACACAATCCGACGAGCAGTGTACTCAGTAAAAGCACCTTTTACTCTTTAAGCAGGAGGAGTACAGGGTACGCCAACACGTATTAAGGAAGGCCTGGAAGGCCTATAACCTCAACAGACACGTGGCATCAGCTCATGGCAGTGTTTAGGTCCCAAGCCTGGTAAACAACCCGCAAAAGAGGGGGTTGAATCTACCACTTGGGCCCCTGGCCAACGAAAGTGTATAGAAATAGTTCTCAGAGAGAAATACACCTAAACAAACACTAGTGTATCCAAAAAAGGCGGCCCGCAGGCTTAGCATCCTTCAGGACACACGGCGTAAGTCTCGTGGCCGTTTCCAGGAGCACAAAGATCCAACCTAAGTGCTAGGTGGCTCTTAGCTCAACTAGAATCATCGACTCAGAGGCAACAATAGGTTAAACCAAACCTCAGTAAGGTTTCACTACTGACATCTCATCCAGAGCCGCACAGAAAAACACAATCCGTGCCAACGTGCAAACTAAAAAGGAGGCCTGAAGTGGCCTGCCAATTCAGTGACACGTGGCTTCAGCTCGTGAATTTCCAGGGAACCAAGCTTACAGGGAACCAGCTCTAACCCACTAACTATGGGAAGCCAACTGCTACCTGTGCTAGGCTACACTTTCCAAACAGGCAAAGTATCCTAAGTTCTTGTGACTAAGGAGAAACAATACAACCAACATGGTCTAAGGGAGGCTAATTAAGCCTACTACCTCAAACAAACATGCTGCAGGGCCTGAACAGTGTAATATCAAAACAGTATGTGAGCAAACTGATATCCATTAAACAGCCAATATGAAATTATTGCAAACTAGAAGGAGGCTGAACAATCCAGCCTACAATCACCGTTATATGCAATATAGCTGATAAACAACTGAAAGGGAGCTGACAGATACAAACTTTTCTCAAAAAGTGATCTAGCTACCCTGAGTATGCAATCCGACAGGCGATGCACTCGGTAACACGGGGAAAGGGTTCACCGAACACTTAAATAGTGGCCGCTTTTCTTTCAAAAAGGGCCTGCTATATATAAGCGGGTGCCAACCTGTGGTAGCATATTACAGTTTTTCTCGATTGCTTACACACATTTTCTGAAAGCATGCCTCATACTCTCAGAACTCTACACACAAATCAAAAAACACACACACAATTGGCAAAACTCCTCAGTTCTCCTGCAAAATGAAACTTTACATTCAAAACAATGTTCTTTCTTCTCAAAATGGTATTTTGTTTTCAAATGACACACACAAACCATCATATGAATAGACATTTATAAGAACCAGTTGAACACTGATATGCTCTATGTAAAACACAATGATGAATGGAAAACACTTCTCCATTCATCATAATGACTTTGGTCTTTATTTGGTTCAGTGTTACACTAATACAGACAGTACATACATAAGTGTGTTGTAAAATATTTGTAGTATATATATATATATATATATATATATATATATATATATATATATACACACACACACACTACAAATATTTTACAACACACTTATGTATGTAAGTGTAAATATATATATATATATATATATATATATATATATATATATATATATATATATACTACAAATATTTTACAACACACTTATGTATGTACTGTCTGTAGTAAGTGTAACATTGAACCAAATAAAGACCAAAGTCATTATGATGAATGGAGAAGTGTTTTCCATTCATCATTGTGTTTTACATAGAGCACATCAGTGTTCAACTGGTTGGATGTATATATATATATATATATATATATATATATATATATATATATATATATATATATATATATATATATATAATAATAGTTTTTATAGACAGAACACACAAATACACAGTAACAAATATATTTTATTTTTCCAACAAAAACAATGTACAGTGCACATCCAAACCAATCCAAAGTTGCACATACAGTGGTATACATAAAAAACAACAGAATAATTTACTGTATACAGTAATACATTTTACTGTTTACAGTATAAAAACAAACTACAGTATGCTGCTCTGCCTCTGTTTCCATTGTTGGCATCCAAAACAGAAGAGCTCACCTGTTGCCCTTTTATGCTAAAGCTCTGTTTGCTAATTGTAAAAATGTGTGACAGGTGTTTGCCCATGTGATGAGTCAGTGTGCATATTTGAATGGCAGTGTGTTCCTTGTGAAAACAAGAGACTTTTCTGCCCGAAAATTGTGCCAAATGCAGAGAATTGTGTGTAGTGTTTTGAAAAAAGTGTGTTTTAGAACTGCAATGTGAGTGTAAAGCAGGAATTGTGCTTGTAGTTTAGCAGAATTGGTTCAGGGGGTTGGTGCATGAGTTACATGTTGTGGTCATTGTGTCTCAAGTACCAATATTTGTGTGTAAACAATTGAGAAAAACTGTAAGCTCACATACAAACTAAACATTCCAACTGGCAATATACCCTAAACATGTGACTAAAGGGAACCAAACAAAGCCAACGTGGTCTAAAGGAGGCTATAAGGCCTACTAACTCAAACAAACACATGGCAGGGCCTGTGGTAGTGTACATATGTGAGCAAACCATGATCAGTTAATCAGCATTGTAGAAAACTACTAAACTGCTAACTAGAAGGAGGCTAAATATCATAAAGCCTACAATCCGAGTTATATGCAATATAACCGCTAACAAGATCACCAGGGAGCTAAAATAGATACCAACTTTCCTCAAAAAGTGGTTCTAACTACCCTGAGTATGCAATCCAACAGGTGATGCACTCAGTGACACAAATACACCTCTTAACTGGGGAATATGTAGTCACCATCCTCTCAAATAGAGGCCGCTTTACAGCAAAAAGGGGCCTACTATTAAGAGAACAGGTGCTAACCTGTGGCAGCATACGTAAGCTCACATATATATATGTAGGGCAAAAATCTAGAACTCAAAGTAACATAAAACTTTGAAATACATGCTATTTAAAAGGAAAAACATTCCCATACAGATCCTCAAATCTGTTCTAAGCCTTGAAGACGAAAGGCTAAAAATTAGCATCGTCCAATCAAACTTGATAAATACAGATATCAAGTGGCTCAGAGGAATTCATTTCCCTTAGCATGAAAGTTCTAGGAAGTGGGGCCTAGCAAAAACCTGCATAACTTATCTACACAAAGATAAGGGCCTACCACCTGAGAGACAGCATCAAGGAGTCAAAACAGTCTACGACCTAGCTGTTAATCTCACAATTGCGCCTACATAAGCAAGGGGATAATGGCATACGGCCTAACAACTCCCTCGGGAGGAGGCCAAAACTAGGAACTATACAACCTAATCAGGGATAGTAAACATAAGGTTATGTAAATAACACACCAAACCTAGCTCTAGCCTAGCCGCTAAGCTACGGGCCTTCTTACAAGGCCACAAGCCTAGTGAAGCCCGGGCTTCACCTCCAAATCTCATGGATAAGAGAAAGAAAGTGAAGCTCACAAGCAAACAATGTCAGGCGGCCGATTAAGGCCGACCTAAACATCTACATATTAGCTGAAGTGACAAGTGCTATCAACTTGCTATCAAACTGCTTATCAACAGTTTTCCAAAAACCCCCTAATTTTCCTGACTACATGCTCAGAAAGCTATACAGGAAATAAGGTCTTATTTTAAATGAATAAAATATAGACTCTCCTGCAGCTCAAAAACCAAAAACTCCTAATGCTCCTTTTTACATAAAAGGATGGAATCTAAGGTTCTTTAAGCTTAAAGATCCTCTTACTATCAAACAGAAACAGCGGGCTGATAGAAACAATGACTATGGGCCCAGCCATCAGTCTGACCATAAGAAGCATCTGAGCATGACATATGTTTATATATATATATATATATATATATATATATATATATATATATATATATATACACATATACACACAGGAGGTGGAAGAAGAAGAGGAGAGGGTAGCTATAAACCGCCCTATATAGCTGGGAGATCGATTACAAATGCAACAGTGTTTACAATCGATCACCCGTCTCACTTTCTCTTCCTCCTCCTCCCGTCTGTCTGGGGTCAGACACAAATCTGAATGGCTAGGGGTTTTTCCATTCCTCACCGATCTCAAACGCGGAGATCAGAACGGAATGGAAAGTATGGAACATGCCGTTTCAATGGACAGAAAGGAACCGCTCGCCGAACCGTCTGCGCACGGCCCCTCTCTTAACGCGCCTTCCCGGCAGCCGCAGCCCGCCGAGAAGCGCGTCCCAAACACACAGCAGCTCGCATACACCCGCCAGAAGAGCGCTCGCCGCCGGACGCGATGACATCAAACATGAACGTCATCGTCATCCGGGTGCTCTCGCCAGCCCCAGGGAAGTTGAGAGAATGAAACTTTCTCAAACTTCCCAACGAGCTCATCTGCGAGCCCTATGATTGCAGCCATGTTAAGCCTTAGCACAAGCAGGGGTCAGAACCACCAGGCAGAGATGCAGACAGCTCTTCCCTCGGGAAGAGTGCCAAACGAGAACAGAGTAAACAACAGACAGACACACAGCAGTGCCCTCAAGCACTGTGTATGCGTGCTCCTCTCCAGACAGAAAACGCTCAGAAAAATATGTATATCAAGTGTCAAACCCTGGGACACGGATAAACACACTCTCATGAACGTTTGTAAGGTATATATAGAAAACCCTACCGGAGTCTTTTGGAATAGATGCAATCAGACAGAACAGGACTGAAAGACGATGAGATAGAGACTGTCTCTCCAGGCGCTCCCTTTATACATCCGGGTCACGCCGTATGATGTCATAGGCTGTCGCCGGCCAATAGGAATTGGAGTTGTTGGATAGTGCTTTCGACACCTGGGTCACGTGACGGTTCCCCAATGCGTTCTGTCAACGCAGAGTGGAGTTCCCTTTCGAAAGGGAAATGACAATATTTTATTAATATTTGAAATCAGTGACTCATTACAGGAAATATAAGCTCATCTTCTCAGAATAAATTGAGTGATAAATGATCTTAATTTACTTAATCTTTTACGGAGGGTGTTTCAGAAAAGCAGAAATAAATGTACAGAGACAGAGGAGTGAAGAGAGAAAAAAGAAATCAGCCAAAAACAACATAATGCACTCTGAAAGAAATGAAATACATCAGACCATGAAAACTTAGAAAAACATATACATCATTTTAATACATGAAAACAATGCCTCATTACAGAAGAAAATACAGGCTAATCTTCTTAAAATCTAATAAAGGATCTCAGTTTGAAAGACTTCATCAGCTTTGAAGGAAGGTGTTGCAGAAAAGCAGAAATGAAAAGAGACAGACGTGTGAAAACAGAGCAAAGAAATGAGCGACAAACAACATGCTGATACTGAAGACATGTTCATAAAAAATATTGATGATCTGCTGCTACACATCCTAACTTCCTGTTTCAAAAGGAAATATATCAACAAAACAGAAAACTGCTCATTAATCACTCATTTTGATGTCTTTGAAAATAAAATAAAATAAAAACAGTGTTTCTAATGTGAATGAAACAGAGACTCACTGTGAATCATGAGCAGAAAGATCAGAGGAAGAGCAGGAGCCATTCTGACCAACATCAGCATCAAATATATCTATAATACAGCATAAATCATCACTCATATACTCATAAACAATGTCTGTTCATCACTCTAAACAGCTCTTAGTGTTAGTAAGATCTTTGCTCATCTGAAGATTATTAATGCTCAACATCAGTGTGTGTAAATGAACTGATCATTAGATGTACAGAAGATATTTCTCATGTCAGGAATCATGTGTTATATGAGCTTCATCTATAGAAATAATCATCAGTTTTTATTGAAGTATGAATGTGTTTGTCTTACCGTGTTGAAGCTCATCAGATCAACAGCAACCAAATGACTGACTGTTTTAACACAAGCACTTTAGCTTCACAGAGAAGAACTTTCTGTGGTTAACAGTGTTTATTAATGACCAGTGCTGGAAATATCAGTGTCACTCCCTCTACAAGAGAACAACATCACTGAACTAAACCTAATTAAAAAAAAAAAAAAAAAAAGATCTTTTTCTTTGTTAATTTAAATACATTCACTATTAAGAAGTTTAGAGAACAGGACAGAGTAACCAGATGTTCTGCTGAATATTTCACACCTATTATTGAGAAGCTTATTTGATGTTTTTGCACTCAGAAAAAGAAACTCTGTCCTCTTTTGTCTGTCGGCCCCTACTTGACATCTTTCATTACTGTGTCACGTGATTAATGCTTCTGTACAGCAGTGATGTCAAGCAGGTGATCAGATTGTCTTGTTTATGTATATAACCTTAGTTCCATGAATAGGGAACAAGATGCTGCGTAGTCGCTATGGGAACGCCTCTGCGTGATGTCGTCATGAAGCACGTATGAAATCTGTCCAATCAGGAGACGGTACTTCATAGACGGGTGACGTCACTGACCAGGAACTATATAGCCGGCCCAAACGCACTCACATTCAGCTTCTGAAATACTGAAACAAGTCGCTTACGGGCATGCAGGGAGTATGGCAGGGCAACGCAGCATCTCGTTCCCTATTCAGGGAACTAAGGTTATATGCATAACCGAGACATTCCCTTTCAAGTACATTCTGTACATGTGTAGCCGAGGCGCACACGCTACAGAAGCACCTGCGCCCCTGGAGTGGAGCCGAGGTCTAGTTCATAAAACCTCATAAATGTATGTGGTGATGACCATCCTGCCGCATCACATATATCAGATAAGGAAAACCCAGAAATAAAAGCCTTAGAGGCAGCCATACTCCTTGTAGATTGAGCCCTAACAGCCAATGGTGAAGGCTGTTCACACGACTCATAGGCAAGTGAGATGGCCTCAACCACCCACTTGCTCATTCTCTGCTTGGATGCTGGAAGACCTTTTCTTGGTGCTCCGAAACACACAAATAGTTGATCACATTTTCTCTACATGGCAGCTCTGTGGACATAAGCATCCAGTGCTCGAACTGGGCACAGCAGAGCACTGGTCGGTCGTTTCCTGGTCTGGTGACGTAAACGGAGGCGGACAGAATGCCTGCAGCACAATAGATCTCACAGGATTAGTGAGGACCTTAGGGATGTACCCTATCCTAGGATGTAAAAATGCTTTTACATTCCCAGGCGCAAATTCTAAGCACGATGGAGAAACCGACAGGGCTTGAATGTCTCCAATTCTCTTGAGAGACGAAATAGTTAGAAGAAACACTGTTTTAAGTGTTAGATATTTTTCTGGCATCTCCTCAATGGGCTCGAAGGGTGCCATAGACAGGCCTTGTAACACAACGGCCAAATCCCAAGCTGGTACTCTCGTGCATACTGCAGATCTGAGCCTCAAAGTGCCATGAAGGAAACAAGATATATTTGGGTTTTTCCCCAGAGAAACTCCACTGAAAGGAGCGTGGTAAGCAGCTAAGGCCACCACATAAACCTTTAGTGTGGAGGGGGATAACCCTGAAGAAAATCTTTCCTGCAGAAACTCCAGAACTGCGCTGACCGGGCAGTTAACAGGATCCCACTGGTGATTTTCGCACCAAGAAGTGAATAATTTCCACTTCAAGGCATATAGTTTCCTAGTGGAGGGAGCTCTGGATTGGAGAATGGTCTCAACAACCTCAGTTGAGAGACCGGAATCTATGAGACGTGCCCCCTCAGAGGCCAAGCACACAGCTTCCATAACTCCGGGCGGGGGTGCAATATCAGACCGCCCGCCTGAGAGAGAAGGTCCCTCCTGATCGGAATCTCCATCGGAGAGCCGTTGAGAAGGGATACCAGGTCCGAGAACCACACTCGGGCCGGCCAGAACGGGGCTACTAATAACAGACGGACCCCGTCCCGGCATACTCTCTCCAGAACTCCCGGGAGCAGCGCAATCAGGGGAAATGCGTACAGCGGTAGCCTCGGCCAGGGCTGTACCATAGCATCCAGCCCAAGAGGTGAGAACCACTGTGGACAGTGAGTCGTCTCTCGAGACGCATAAGAGCTTCACCACCACAAGTCTCCATTCCCCGGGCCTCGGTCCCTGTCTCGACAGGATGTCTGCTCCCACATTCAGGTACCCTGGGATGTACACTGCTCTGAGGGAGAGCAGTTTCCCTTGGGACCACAGGAGAATCTGATTCGCCAACTTGCAAAGTGGGCGTGATCTCAGACCCCCCTGATGATTTATATATGAGATCACTGATGTGTTGTATGATCGCACTAACACATGATGATCCCTGAGGTCTGGAAGGAAGTATTTCAGGGCTAGAAATACCGCCATCATCTCCAGGCAATTTATGTGCCACGAAAGATGATGGTCCTGCCACAGACCTTGAGTCAAGCGACCACTCATGATCGCCCCCCAGCCCATGAGGGATGCATCTGTCATTAGCGTGACACGATGACTGAGAGCCCCCAACACAGGTCCCTGGGACAGAAACCAAGGTTGCTTCCATATGTCTAGAGCACGTAAGCATCGCCGCGTGATTCTGATCATACGAAAAAGATTCCCCCTCGGTGAGAACCCCTTGGTTTTGAGCCACCACTGTAGTGGTCTCATGTTCAGCAGGCCAGAAGGTATCACGTTGGACGCTGCTGCCATAAGACCTAACAGTCTCTGAAACTGTTTGACAGTGAGTGACTGGCCTAGCTTTATGTCTGAGACAGTCGATAGAATTGACGTTATGCACGCCGGAGATAGACGGGCCCGCATAATCATCGAATCACATACCACGCCTAGATAAGTGGTCCTCTGAGCTGGAGAAAGCACACTTTTCTTTGTGTTTAGTCTCAACCCCAACCTTCTAATATGAGCGAGAACAATATCTCGATGTTGAACCACCATCTGCTCTGATTGAGCCAGAATCAACCAATCATCTATGTAGTTTAGAATGCGGATGCCCTGCATACGCAAGGGCACCAGAGCCGCATCTACACATTTGGTGAAGGTTTGAGGTGACAATGTTAGGCCAAAAGGAAGAACCCTGTATTGGTAAGCTTCGCCCCTGAAAGCAAACCTCAGGAACTTCCTGTGTTGCGGAAGAATTGATACATTAAAGTATACGTCCTTTAGATCTATCGTGACAAACCAGTCCTCAGACCTGATTTGTGACACGATGTGTTTGACTGTCAGCATTTTGAACTTGAGTTTTGCTACTGTCTTGTTTAGCTGACGAAGATCTAAAATTGGACGCAATCCTCCGTCTTTCTTTGGCACAATGAAATAGCGGCTGTAAAACCCTGACTCCCTGCTGGGAGGAGGAACCCTTTCTATAGCCTCCTTTCGCAAGAGAGTTGCTACTTCTATCACCAGAGCCTGCTCGGGGCCCACCACTGTGGGTAGGACCCCATCGAATCGGGGTGGGCGTGTTCGAAACTGAATCGCATAACCTTTTTCTATCGTGTGCAGGACCCACTGAGATACTTTTGACAGATTTTTCTACTCTGACAAAAAATCTACTAAGGGAACCAGCCTCTCGAGGCTGGTCTCTGGTGAAATATGGGCAGCCAGCACAGTGCCCTGAAGTGGAGCCCCGGCAGGGAACAACTGAACTGAATGCAGAGAAAGCGCGCCACCTTCGGGTGACACGCAAGGAACTACTGCGCCCCGGCTTTGTGGCGGGGTTAGCAGAGCGCCTCCCTGAGGGCACCAAAGATTCACGGGCACCGTTGGAAGAGGTGAATACCGTTTGTCTCCGGAGGGGACTACCCTCGTACTCGGTTTCGGCTGCTCCCGCCCAGCAGCCGAAGGGACTTGGGCACGGCGAGGAAGAAACTGCTGCATAGCAGCAGCCTGCTTCCTCGCCTCCTGAAACCTCTCGGTGACCATGTTAATAGCGTCACCGAATAGGCCAGAAGGATTCAGAGGGGCATCCAAGAGAAAGGACTTATCTCTGTCCTTGATGTCAGACAGATTCAACCATAGATCGTGCTCCGTGGCCACCAGGGCTGCCATAGAATGGCCAATGGATTTGGCCGTCTCCTTGGTGGCATGGAGCACTAAATCTGCTGACTGACAGAGTTCATGGATGAAGTCCGCCCCCATTTCCTCACTATTGCCCAAGTCCTTCAGCAGGTCGGCTTGGTATGCTTGTATGATGGCTATAGTATGCAAGCATGCCGCAGCTTGACCTGCTGCCGAGTACGCTTTGCCCACTAGCGCTGAGGTGGTTTTCAGCGGCTTAGTGGGCAACGTCGGGACTTTGAGAGACAATGCCGCCTGAGGAGAGAGATGGCTCACAAGCGTCTCTTCCGCTCTTGGCATCGCTCCATACCCATGTTTTCTCATTCCCACTACATTGCTGTAAGTGGAAGTTTGCGGGGTGAAAACACGGGATGACACCGGTCTCTTCCACAATCTCAACACCTCAGTGTGGAGATCGGGAAAAAACGGCAGCGCCCAACGTGGAGGTAGAGCAGACCTTGATGGTATGAAGCGTTCATTCAATTTGCTTCTGGTCTGCTGCTCCTGCTGCTCGGCTGGCCAATCAATATTAAGCTTGGCGACAGCGCGAGTAAGCACCTCCATGAGCTCCTCGCTCGTGGGAGAGGGAAGTGGCGAGGAAGAGGAAGGAACTGCAACAGACTGCAACGGACTGCAACAGATGCCGCCCTGCCTCAGCAGAAGCGGGGCCCGAGCCCTGGGGAGCGCAAACCGAGCCACCCTCCTCGAAGAGGGCTCGGTGCGAGTGCAGCGTCCTGATCAGAAACTGCTCACAGTGCACGCAGGCAGCCTCCTCAAGAGCTGCCTGGGCATGCTGCACTCCCAAACAAACAACACAAAGGTCGTGTGTATCCCCACCCATTATGAAACGAGGGCAGGGATGAACACACTTCCTCAACTGTTGCTGTTGCTCACTCGCCATAATACCAGGTGAATAAATCAACGATGGTAGACAGACAACACTAAATAGGACAGACAAGATACACATAGCGCTTGCTGAAGACACAGAAGCTGAATGTGAGTGCGTTTGGGCCGGATATATAGTTCCTGGTCAGTGACGTCACTCGCCTATGATGTACCATCTCCTGATTGGACAGATTTCATACATGGTTCATGACGACATCACACAGAGGCGTTCCCATAGCGACTACACAGCGCGAGTTCCCTTGAAAGGGAAAGATGATTTACTTACTAACAGTGTTGGGAATAACAGCGTTATAAATAAACGGCGTTACTAACGCCGTTACTTTTTTCAGTAACGAGTAATCAAACGAATTACTTTTTCTCCCGTTACAACGCCGTTACCGTTACTGGGAAAAAAAAATGCCGCGTTACTATAATTGAGCTCACTGAAGTGGTTTTCATCTGAGTAGGCTCTCTCTTAGCCATAGGACCTGCCAAGTTTTTTTCTCTGGTGTGTGTTGGGGTTAGTCATACTCAAATATAATTTTAAACTGATAATAATGTTCGATGCTCTGTGTGTGTGTCTATGAGCATGCGAGCTGAGCGCGAGCTCAAACCAGAATACCCTTTGTGACATGCTGGATCGAAAAAATGGGAAATAAGTTGTTCTAGTCGACTAGTAGCTATTCATTTAAGCCATTAGTTGACTAATCACATTTATATTAATTTAATTTCTTAAATACTAGAGAGAATAAACCATAATAATGAGCGTTTATGTAATAAGCACTCAAGCGCATGCATAAAGCTTGCCATAAAGAACCGGCAAAAGTAATAATTATGAATGTGACCAAAACAGCAAGGAGACATTTTAATTGTTTATTAATAAAGTAATGTTTTCTGAATCAGTGTCTGCTGCGAAGATGAAGTTGACATTGCTGATTCTCATCATCTCCGCATATACTGGACTCGCCTAGAGAGAAAATGCACATTTCATTCGGATTAGGCTACATAATCAGAGTAGCCTATTTCTTTTCGTTTTTAGATATTTCAAGCTTTGTATAGATATATTTCTCATGTCTGCGAGGCAAGCAGCCTCTGAGTTTCGGTTCTGTAGCCTGTAAGACGTGCTCCAGTTCACGCGCCAGTGATCGCGCCCGCGCCTGCCATGAGTCTGCTATATTTGCTTCTTATTTATTAAATCCAGGCAATTGATTAATGAAACATTGATTAAAATTAAGATACACTTTTTACAAAACGAAATTCACTTTAAAGAGAGGCTTTCTATAAAACAAAACTTAATGAAGTGGTCAAAATCGTGTCTGACCCACTCCATGACTCCCGATATACTGCGCATCTTATGATGCATCTTACTCATGGTGTTCACTTTTCATAATCAAGTAAATGAATTTAAAACATAACATAGGACTATTTAAGCATATATATGAAACTACATTTTCTTTAATGGCTACCAACACGTAGTACAGAGAAATTTCATGTTGCGAGGAAGAGCGGATCATGAGTCACGAGTCGGATCAAGAATAATTTATTCTTAGATTTATATTTAATATTGGGGGCATTCAAGTTATTTGACATATTTTAAAAAAATAATAAAGTAACGCAATAGTTACTTTCCCTGGTAATTAGTTACTTTTATAATGATGTAACTCAGTTACTAACTCCGTTACTATTTGTGAGAAGTAACTAGTAACTATAACTAATTACTTTTTTAAAGTAACTTGCCCAACACTGCTTACTAAAGTGCAGAACTTGGACACATATTTTGAAGCCCAGACGAGTTTTAATTACTTAAATGCCAGAGGACGCTGACAGCATAAACTCCTCTTATTACCAATCTGACCAATCAGAATTGATATTTAAATGACGCAACGTCCTTCACTTCCGTTAGTAATGTGGCCTGAAGAGAGAAATACAGGAGAAAACATTAAAAAATGATGAAAAGTGTCGCTATTAAAGCGAACTGACTGAAGAAACTAGAGACACAGGAATGGATGAGTTCAGAATTATAATACAAACATATGAGTTTGAACACAGTAAAAGATAAAACAACACTTGAAGATGAATGATTGTGATTTACAGGTGAGGCTCATCAAGGTTGATGTCAGCAGCAGGAGATGGTGACCTTTGGTGGTAGTTTGAGGGTTTGAACAAATAAAACTGATCGGCAGAATAACAGAAGCTGATTGCGCACTTTGAGACCATCAGTGAAACATTGTCCTTTGTGAATGAGCACAATTATGATTTTGTTCAGTGTTTTAGGGTAAAATGACCAATTATGATTTAAAAGCAAGTGTTTGTAGATGAAATTCATTTTCGGATTCTTCTTCGTATCATTTACATTATCTACGAATATGTTTTTTTGTGGGTTTTCACAAATTGTTTTGAGGAAAAACATGAAATATACAGTCGTGGTTTAATTTTGTTCATTTGATTTAGTTGATCAGCATTTAGATGGTTTATTCTGTAATCGATCTGGCAACACAACATAATTTTTCTGGGATGAGCACTTCCAAGTAGATAAACTGCTCATAAGTGTTATATTTCTCCTCAAATGACAAGAAAATTAATATTTATGTTAAAATTAGGAAGCAAATCCCCACTCTCATCCTCGTGAACGGCTCTGGTTTTCCTACAGTTTATGTGGAGCGCGGCAGTTTCCTGGAGGATTTGGTCATTTATACATAGAAGCAGATATTGACAGAAGAACAGGGATAATAACGTTGTCATATAGAGTGATTTTATATGTATTTGTTTTAAATAATAATATTGTAATATTGTTAAACACGTGAAATTATTATATTTTTAAATAATTCAGGTCTTCTTGGGTCGTCTTGAATCCCGTCGGTCTGTACAGTTACAGTCGGAAACACAGACAACAGCTGATGTGAATCATGTTGAGATGATTTACCTGTTTCACTGTGAGATCTTCAGTTTGACCATCCCTTCGTTTCCTCCTGTTATAATGACAGACATTAACAGCATATGGACTCTTTTAAATTAAGAGAAAATATGAATGTATTACTAATAATTAAAATCTGTGAAAACATATGCCACTAAATATGTTTTTGCAAGTCACAGAGGATGTGCCCTTGGCAGTGCTGTAGCTAGGGTATCCAGGACTCTGATGTGAGTTGTTGTTTTGATCACCATTCACTAACATTGTATGCACTACACTATACATTGGTTTCATTTTGACTTGTTTCTGTAAATCTGTTTTGGAAAAACAATGATTGTGAAACATGCTATACAAAAAACAACCTGTCCTGACAAAAATATTTAAAAAATGTTGGTTTCTGCAAACTCACGTGATTTTGAGAAACAGGAGCCTAAAAAATATCCAGTGTATTTCAGGAATGTTCACAGAGTCATTTCGACATCTCCCTTGACAGACTTTCCCCTCCGGCTTTGTCATTCCAGCCCCGGAGAAAGTCATTGTGTCTGACTGCTCTGATTCTGTTTCACAAACAATACTCTCATATACACTCTCAGAAGAAAGAAAAAAAATGTGAAAAAAATTTACCTTGAACAGACGTCTTTGTACTTGTTTACCCCTGAAAGTTTCACAGTAGTACTTTAATTGCTACTCTATATTCTAGGAAATAAAGGTTCCAAAAGAGGGATTTTGAAGTGATGCCATAGAAGAACCATTTTTGGTTCCCCAAATAACCTTTTAGTTAACAGTTCTTTAAAGAACCAGTGTGTAGAACATTTTTATAATCTAAAGAACCTTTTTACATTATAAAAAACCTTTTGACCAATGAAGAGGATCCATGGATGTTAAAGGTTCTTCCTGGAATCATCGATGGCAATAAAGACCCTTTCTTTTTAGGAGTGAATATGTATCTATTAAGGGTGAAAATGTCCTTTCAAGGGTACTGCCCCGGTGACAGGCTGTTGTACCCTTAAAGGTACAATTTTTTACAAATTTTTTGTCAGAGTCTAGTGAATTCTATTTACTTTTAGTTTAATAATGTAATAGAAATGATTATAGGATGATGTACCATCCCAAAAGCCACTATCATTTACTTCAGCAATTAACAGACATGACTCAAAGTTGCTCATGACATGTTTTTTTTTTATAAGTAGGAGTCACTTTAGCATACATAATCAATTCAATTAACAACCAAACAAATATGCATTAAAAAACACAAGGTTACATGTTAATTTCTTTTTTAGTGTTTCAACTACTAAGCACATCGCTCTGTTATTAAGCAGATACAATTCCACATTTTTAATCAGTCTAGACTCTTAAATCATAAATCAAATGCCCGTTCCCTATATTTTTCTCCTTCTTTGGATGTTAGAACATGCACAGTATACTTTTCAACAATTTGGATTGCAACATACAACTTTTAAGAAGACAAGAAAATTAATGATACACGAAAAAGAATGATAAGAATTTCCATCTGTCATGACAGGCTTCACCTTCCCAGCAGCTTGTGTTTTTCTTTGCCGAGAGGTTAGGTAAGTGCATAGAGTGTAAAGTCTGATGCGACTAAACCTTTACAATCTGTGACTAGTTTTCAACACACTTATTACAAAATATATAACAAATGATATACACTACACTATATGGGTCAAAGCAAAAGACTTTTGTTTAATGTCAAATCATCAGATTGAAGCTCAGGAATGTTGTCAGACATGTTTCCATGTCGTAATTTTTGGGAAATGCTAATCTTATAAACCTAAAAAACAAGTAACCAATTCACCTTAATGCATTATTAGTCCCCTATAATAGTTCTCTCACACACAATCTATAAATCAGACATTGATTAAATATATTCTTCTTCTAATTAAATTGTTATTTTGATCTTTTGGCTGGAGCTGTATTTGTCCATTCAGATAACATTGTCTTTATGATGTTTATGACACTGAAGATGTTCTGATGTTTATTGTAGATCACATTGCTGTTGTCCTTGTTGTTGATTATGTTTTTCACTGGAGCTGAAACCCATGTCATTTCCACAAATCCAGTTACGCTGTGCAGGTTATTAAATTTGAGAGAGAAAAAAAATATTATTGGCATTAAAATGCACTGGTCTTTTTCTTAAGTATAATAATTAACAAGTATAAATACATTATCTAAATTTAAAATATGCTTAGTATTTTTTCTAAGAATCTTGTTTATTTTTTCTTCATCAGTTTTAAATTAGTAATGAGATGCCAGACAGAGCGACTCAATGACCAAACAAAAGTGCATAGAGTGATCATTAAGCAAATGTTACTCACCTGTCTGAACCAATTAACTCAAAAACCACAGACTCCATAATCAAAGCCTCCAAAGCCTCCCATATCGAACCCTCCAGAGAAATCAAAGCCTCCCATGTCGAAGCCTCCAGGCAATTCAAAGCCTCCCAGACCATTTAGGCCTCCAGTAAAATCACAGCCTCCACAATTATTAAAGCCTCCCAGACCTAGGTCAGGTAAAACCATGCCTCCAAAACCACCATCGGTGTTTCCAATACCACCCCAGTTGTTATTAAATCTGTAAACATTGACACGTTGGGGATTTTTATAGCGGTTTCTGCCTTTATAATTGTAGTTCGCCTTGTAATTTTTGCTTTTTGCTTTGCTGCTGTTTGAACCCATTGCTTGTCTGGAAGGCGTAAGTGATCAGTTTGAATCGGTGAGCTCCTAAAGCTGGTGTCGATGTGAATGCAGTTTGTATTTATGGTCTTTCAAGAGCACACTGATCATGTTACCAGCCAATTGACTGATCTCACAGGACTGCAATTTGCATAGATTTCTTCTCAACCCATACAGTATATGTCTGCACGAGCGCACACACACTGTTTCAACCTCAGCTACTGTAAATGACTCAGTCTGTGACATATTTTCTCTTCAGAGTTGTGGTGCAGGAATTTGACGTATTCTGATATGTCATCGTGGTTTATCTCTGTTGACAGATAGAAGTAAAAGCATTAAAAAAATCACTATTTGGAGTTCTCTAAAATTGTTTGATCCAGCCTATAGGATATCAAAACAAGGTGGTCGTTCAAGGATGTGCATTTATTTTATAGATGTAGTGCAGAACACAACACAACATGAGTGTCTAAAATGCATGTGCACTGTTCAGATGAACGATTAGGTTAAAGGGTTAGTTCGCTCAAAAATAAAAATTCTGTCATTAATTACTCACCCTCATTTCGTTCCACACCCGTAAGACCTTCATTCATCTTCAGATGTTTTAAGATGTTTTTGATAAAATCTGGCTCAGTGAGGCCTCCATTGACAGTAAGATAACACTTTCAAATGCCCAGAAAAGACATATTTAAAACAGTTCATGTGACTACAGTGGTTCAACCTTAATGTTATGAAGCGACAAGAATAGTTTTTGTGCACCAAAAAAACTAAATAACGACTTTATTCAACAATTTCTAGTGATGGGTGATTTCAAAACACTGCTTCATGAAGCTTCGAAGCTTTACGAATCTTTTGTTTCAAATCAGTGGTTTAGGGAGTGTATCAAACTGCCAAAGTCATGTGATTTTAGTAAACGAGGCTTCGTTACATCATAAGCGTTTCGAAATTTCAATGGTTCACCAAAATGTATTTACTTTAAAAAATCACAAAAAGAACCTTGTGGCATATGGGTGTGTTATAAGATGTTCATTTCAAATAAGAATGATGAAGAAATTAAACTAATCAATTAATGCTCATTAGTGTTATTGTAAATGTCTGTCGCCCCCTGCTGGATATCTGCATAGTTACTGTGTCACTTGACTCACTCACACAAGTGCTTCTAAACAGCAGCAGGCCTAACAGTCCGTCAGAAGAGGCAAATAGTTGACTGATTTACTTATTGATGAGCATAAATATTATTTGAATTTTCTTTCATTCACGAAAGCTCCAGTTAAGGCTGACAACATAAACTCATCTCATTACGAAACTAACCAATCAAAATATTGATATTCAAATGATGCAATATCACTGGCTTCTATTCAAAATGCAGCCTGAAGCAGAAAGAAAAAAACAAGCCAAACCAAGAGGCGAAGAGCAACTAAAAGTTTCTTTCTAAAATCTGTTACTCCAGCTAACAGGGGACATTCTTATAAGATTTTGGCAAGTTTCTCTCAAATTTATGAACAAACATTCTTCCAGTTACATAAATAAAATGTTTGTTTGAGGTGATCTGGGCCCGCATTCGTACAGCTTCCAAAAATCCTCTCAGAAAGCTCCTAATTTAGCTTAAATTTCTACGTAGGAGTCTTAGCTTCAGAGCAATTCAGGACCTATCTGAGAGCAACTCTAAGTGAGAAAAAGACAAAAACTTCCATCTTAGTGAGGAGGGGTCTATTATAAACCTTCACTTTGCAATTACAGGCATAATTTTTCCTGTTTCACTGTACTCACACATACACATTATATATGTATATAATATTCTTCAATTTACAATGCTGTTAATGTTATACTTAACATATTTGATAGGAAATGAACAGCAACACATTAAGAAGTTTAGAGCCTTACATATTGATGTTACGGACAGATACTCTGGGAACACAGAGGAAGACGTAGAATGACATTTATTTCAGGTGCAGGTGAGAGCCAGGGAGGATGATGGGAAATGGAGTTCATAGACAGATGATGACTGTGACAATTGAATTGCATAGCATCATATTTTATCCATTGCATTGTATGTCTGTGTGTATATATATATATATATATATATATATATATATATATATATATAGTCACATTTTCAAGACTCTAAACACATTTAGCACAAAATCCTTCTGTATTAACACAATAGATAAGAAATAATGTCTGGATGAGGGAGAGGAATAGATGAAGGAGGAGCAGAGTAGGATCAGGACAAGGGAGAAGAAGAGAGAGAAGAGAGGAGTAAGTTCTGAAGTTCTGCATAGGGGACTCATTTGAACAATAGCTGTCCTGAGCAACTCTGTTAATTTCTTCTTCTTCTTTTTTCTACTGTACATTCTATAAAGTAATGATTCATTCACATTTAGATATATGTTGCCAAGAATGCACACAAAGTACTTTAAGTATTGGTAAAGGCAATTGTAAAAAAAAAACTGTAAATGAACATGAACTTTATTGTAAAATGAATAAAGTAAGTTTACCATAGCCGAGTCTGATGGTGCGAATGAGCCAGCGGGACGTGTTGGGGAGCGCTATCCACGCCTCCAGACACCGATCCGGTGGTAGCTGGACAGACATACACACAAATTCCCCCCGGCCCTCCTCCGGGGGTGGGAGAGATGATGGAAGACTCTCCCGAAGAGCAGGATCCTTCCCCTCCAGGTCGCCGTCTCAGGATCGTGACTTCCTCGACCGCTTACCACCTGGCTTGGTTGAGACGGGCTGGGCACCACGTCCGCGACCGGCACTCTGCTGTTTGGCTGGTGTTGGCTGCTGCTTTGCCAACTTAGCAGAGGCGGAGGACAACGCGGGCGGGCGCCCTCGGCGACGAGTGGGCTGAGGCTGAGCCGCTGGCGGCAGGGTGGAGGCAGCAGCGGACCGCCGGGGCATGACATGTTTGATGGCCTCAGCCTGCTTCTGTGCGGCGGAGAACTGTTGGGCGAAGCTCTCCACCGCTTCACCGAAAAGGCCGACCGGGGACACGGGGGAGTCCAGGAACCGATGTTTGTCGGTTTCCCTCATGTCCGCCAAGGTCAGCCAGAGGTGGCGCTGCTGGACTACTAACGTAGACATCGCATGACCAACAGAACGCGCTGTCACCTTCGTTGCGCGGAGGGCGAGGTCGGTGGCAGCGCGCAGCTCTCCAAGCAACTGTTGGTCAAGCCCACCCTGGGGCATTTCCGATAGCGCTTTTGCCTGGTAAACCTGCAAAAGGGCCATGGCATGCAAAAAGGCCATGGTAAGCTTTCTCTGTCAGTCCTGACGAGAATTTACAGGCCCGGGACGGGAGACGTGGTTCACCGTGCCAGCCGGTGGCCATTGGACACAGCTGCATTGCAACAGACCGCTCGACTGGGGGAATCCGATCGTATCCCCTAGCCTCTCCGCCGTCCAGGGAGGTGAAGGCGGACGAGGGTCCAGACTTGGCATGAGCGCTATACGGCGTTCGCCAAAATCTGGTCACCTCATCGTGCACCTCCGGGAAGAAAGGCATCGGGGCGGGACGCTGGGTTTGACCAGCGCGACCCGCTCCGAAGTACCAATCATCGAGCCGAGAAGGGCCGGGACAGGGTGGAGGGTTACACACGAGCCCGACACTCTCGACTGCCCGGGAAAGCACAGCCGTCAGCTCGGGATCAGACTCGGGCGGCGCTACAGTCCCAGAGGGAGGCAGCAGAGCCGAATCCTCATCTCCCGAGGACTCTTGCTCACCTTACGATGCTGAGATCGACATCTGATCCGCAGCGGATGCACCAAAGGAAACGGTTGGACAGTCCGTAGAGGGCCTAGCGGAAACTGATGGCATCACAACGGGTTGCAGTGCTGATGAGGCGGCAGGGGCCCGAGGAGCGGTGCTCCTCCTAACCGTGATCCTCAGATCACCCTGCCTATGCACCGCCGAACCGTCATTCCGACTGGAGCCGGAAAAAACAGCCAAATGGGGCATAGGGGAGGGGACCCCCGCTCCCTGAGAGTTCAGGAAGGAGAGTCTCGATCTCAGGACTGCGATAGTCATATTCCCGCAGTGGGAACATGAACTATCCACAAAAGCTGCTTCAGCGTGCTGAATGCCCAAACACGCAATTGTGCCCATCAGCTGGGACCAGGGAACGACCGCACCCAGTAACGCACAGACGAAATGACATACTGTCAGGGCTCGTCTGTGAAGCTCTTTCAGAAGGGGAAGAATCAGCTCTCTTGTGCTGAAGCACACAGGGAGTGACGCGATGTGTTCGGGTACACCACTCCCCAAACACACCAGTTGAGAGCTTTAAGCTCAGCTCCTCGGGAAGCTCGCGACCTCGCTGTTGTGCCTTTACGCCAACACAAAAAGATGCTGAAATCTTCAGGCTCTTTAGTTTCACTTTTAGTTTCACTTAGTGAAGTCTTGAAGCAGGACACCAAACGTTTGGCTCCGAAGCGAAAGACAGAGTGTGATTGCATCTGCTTCCTATTTATATACACCTGTCGGAGGCGGTGCGCATTATGCAAATATTGCACGCCAATTCCATTGGCTTGTTTTAGGCCCAATTCCAATTCTATTTTATACCCCTTCCCCTTCCCTTCCCCCTACGCCTACCCCTTCCCCTTGCCCCTTGAAACAGAGTGTCAAGGGGTAGGGCTGAAAATATTCCCCTAAGAAATGGGACACCACTACTAGACCGTTACACGTCATCATAAGTCGTCGCTAGCTCCTACGTCATAGATGCGCCGATGTTTATCACACACTTCTTAAAGGCCAATTCACACCGCACCGACAACAGCCAACAAACTCGTCTGTTGGAGTTTGTCGGGTCGTGGAATGTCTGCGCGGTGTGAACAGTTTTCCAACAGACGGCAACAAACCCTGACGTAATCTGACCTGGCCACGAACCGTTGCCATGACGATGAGGCATGTCCCCTGCAAAGACAGCTGTTTGATCGCGCCCGCGCACACACAACAAAGCAGTGGAAACGTGACATCGCAGCTTGTTAATTATAAAAAATAAAATACTGTTAAAAAAATAAAATATACAAAAGGTACAATAGTCCATAGTGCAATCCGTGCCATTCAGCAAGAGCAGCTGCTCCACTTCACCGAAAAAGAGAGGTAACGTTAACCACTATGAGAGCAACGCAGGTTTACCTTCAGTTTTGTTTTTAATAATTCGTTTTGGCTTGTTTAGCTACATGGTTGTATATGCTTATGGGTCTCGTTAATAAAAAGGGTCGCGCTAAAAAAAATTGTTTGTTGGTGCGGTGTGAATTGGCCTTTTAAGATGCCATCGATAGCTGTAGTGATCTCTGCTGCTTGGGCGACAGCTATTTTTTTTGCATTTGTCTTCAGTTCTTCGCATAATACAAAGGAGACGAGCCTGCGTGTTTCCTCAGGAGTCCCTTGTTGATACAGAACATACAATACTGATGAATAAGCACGCAAACTGAATGCACTTTTTGTTTATATCATGTAACGTACACGTATTTATGGACGTAACCACAACAAAACAATACATTAATCAGGCATACGGCAAAAAGACAAGTTAGCTGCCACCGGATTTGAATTTATGTTGTCAAATCAACGCGGGTTTCAATAAAATATAAAAAAATATGTTGTGGAACTAAAAAACATTAGCGAACTTTTTTCATAGCGATTTTAACAAATCTTTTTTCGGAGAACATAACCGTATACATGAACACAAGATTAAAGGCAACATAAAACAAGTGATTATTTTTTACTAAAATACTGTTTACCATAAAAAAAATACTTACATTTATGGGTCTCTCTGCTCGCTCGGTTGGCCATGTTGGAAATTTATCATACCCCTTCGTCTGAAGTGTGGTCCCGAAAAATCTTCGTTTGAAGGGCTACCTGGCCCTTCCCCCTACCCCTTCCTCTCCAACCAAATGAGAATTGGGACACCCCTACCCCTTCACGTGAACGCGCGAAACAAAGGGGAAGGGGAAAGGGGAAGGGGTAAGGGGTAGAATTGGGATTGGGCCTTAGTTCACTCAAAGCTGGGCTCTAGTGATATCCCAATTCGTCGGTCACTACTGACGTACGTCGAACGTGACCGACTGAAAGGGAACTGAATTAAACATGAATTACAGTAGGAACATGTGTTAATAAAGCAATTATTAACACACTGAGTAACTATTACTATATGTCTAAATAATAAGATGCATAAATGTACTTTTAAATAGTTTATTAATCATTTACTTGCACTTTCTAAATGATCTTATGAACCACTGACAACTCCTAAATAACTGGCTTGTAAATAATGTAATACATAATTTAAAAATGATCAATTGATCATCAATAAAGAATGGAAATACAATTATTAAACACATTATAGATATGCTTATAAATCAAAAACAAAGCATTTATAGCTGCATTTATAAACTGCTTACTAATGTCTATTAATGTTTTATGAATGATGAATTGACTATTTACTAATGCTAAAGATTCATAGTATGCTGTTATTATAAAGTGTTACCGAGTTTTCATTTTTGGGTGAACTAAACCTTTAAATATTGAGCAACAAGCTCAGTGGCTGCAGATGCAATGGGAACCAAGTCAGCTTGTGCTGTGTAGTTAATATGTAAATGTCATCAGGATGTGTTAAGGACCCATCAGCCTATGCAATCAAGAGTTTCATGACAGAACTTTGTATTTTGGGCTGGGTAGGA
The DNA here is from genome assembly GCA_036281575.1 of Ancherythroculter nigrocauda. Lineage (NCBI taxonomy): Eukaryota > Metazoa > Chordata > Actinopteri > Cypriniformes > Xenocyprididae > Ancherythroculter > Ancherythroculter nigrocauda. Next base: position 9,880,916 of record VTFQ01000003.1, read on the forward strand.
TCACATCATATATGGTAATATATATGCTGTGAAATTGAGACCATTTGACCAATCGTACTGAGACATTTAAAACTATTGGCTGCTGGTTATTTTTGGCTGCTTTCATATTGTTACATGTGCACTCTGTATTGGACTCATTGTTGGACTTGTTATTGTTCTATTTCTCGCCACCAGTTAGTCACCATGGCAACTAATCACCATCATCATCACACCCAGCTGTTTCTAATCACCCTCCTTGTTATCCCTTGTATATAATGGTGCGTTCCAAGTCCTCCTGGGAAGTTCATATTTATGAGGTGGGAAGTCGTGTGTACGACGGTAGGTGCGTTCAAGTCACTTTCGTCGGAGTATGATGGCGGTGTGCCTTCTCTAAATTAATTACACAAAATAACAACACTTCTGCTTCTAGAAAATGGAGAGCAAAGAATGTGCATTAGTTGTATGTTGCTTTCTTATGTTTTTTAATTAATTTATGAAGCCATTGTAAAAATGTATTGTTACATATTTCATTTTTATATTGTGATGCTATCGTATTTTTTGCTGGGAATCAGCTTACTTCATTGTAAATAGAAAAGTCTGACAATGTCACTGAAAAATACCTAAGTATTGTGGTATTTCGCCATGTTTATGACTGACACGCCCCCAACTTATTTGTTTGCTTATTTGCAAACACATATTTGTTTATTTAATAAAAATGAGTGGTTCAAACGTAACTTTTTAGATATAAAAACTGAACAATAAAAAGGACAACATTCAGTCTAAGTGTAACAGACGAACAGACTTTAAGAGAGTTAAATGATACCAAACACTAAAGGAAAAGCAATGAATTCACAAGATACATTATTTGTGGCAGTCACGATTAGTAAACTTTTAGTGACCTGAGCCTGGTGGAGAAAGAGAAGGGAAAGAGGGGCTCAGGAATGGGTGAGCAGAGTAGATTATGCATACATTTTTGCAGATGTATAGTTTTATTGCATGGTGTCTGTTCCTGTAAAAGTTGATGAATTCAGATCTGTCAGGAAATCAAGCCAGCCTTACTCTATATATACTTCAGCACTGGGATCCACAATCTACAGGGACAAAGACAGAAGGGTTTAAACATTTGGCAGTCTAACAATACTGCCTTTAATGTTCAGAGGATCTTCATGTAAATCAGTTTTTACTGGATTATAGAAACTCTTGGATTTAAAACTGAAGAATCAGATGTCTGGACATGAGACATGTGTGTCTTACACTCTTAAAATATCTGCAGCTCAATATATAATTGTGATCATCTCACCTGAGAAAATCTTACAGCAGATCTTTTCATCCTTTTTGTATGACTGTCAAAAGAAAGATGAATAAACAGCAGATTTAAAGAGTTTCATATGCTTATATTAACTTTTTAACTGGATGGAACCATGATTCACATAGATGAAGACATTCAGGAATTTTAAAGACACTTTACCATGTGTGTTTACAACAATGTTGTTTATTCTTACTAGCTCACACAAACCCCTTCCCTTATGGAAACAAAATATATTTCCACATATTTATGATCAATATATTATCTGGTTTGAATACATTGAAAAATATATGAAACAATCTATTGTGGGTTAGCAAAATAACTGCATATTTAAACTGTAGTACAAATGTGGTAAACAGGTATACTTTGCTTATTGTAGCACAGTAACACTACATTTACACTGCAGTTCAATTTTGTAAAGGACGTCTTACCGAATATACAAAACAATGAGAGCAGCAGATGCTCCACAGAGTCCAACACCAACACCAAAACCAATACCAAACGCTGCAGACCACGAGACAGATCTTTCTGCTGAAATAGACAAACACACACATCAGCTGTTTACCAGGACTGAACAACAAAATATACTGACAAAATAAATGTGTGAGCAGGTGTATGTGAAGAATATGATTCATAAAACGCACACATGACGTTTAAAGTCACAGCATCAGAGTATTTCTCTCCATGTTTATTTCTGGACTTGCACTTGTATTCTCCACTGTCATCAGAGCTGATCTTTGAGATGTTGTAGATTCTTCCAGATCCTACAAACGTTCCTCCTTTAAACCAGCTGAAGTTCAGAGCAGGAGGGTTTGAATCACTGCTGCAGATCAGAGTCACTGAATCTCCCTCCCAAATCTGACCAGACTGACATATGGACACAGAGACTTTCCTGGAAGGGTCTAAAACAGACACACATTTAAATTACCAATAAATATTCGATTATGAATTTGGATTTGTGAACAATGTGCAGATTATCATTAACTCACACATGACATTTAAAGTCACAGCATCAGAGTATTTCTCTCCATGTTCATTGATGGATCTGCACTTGTATTCTCCACTGTCATCAGAGCTGATCTTTGAGATGCTGAAGATTCTTCCAGATCCTACAAACGTTCCTCCTTTAAACCAGCTGATTTCTGCAGGAGGGTTTGAATCACTGCTGCAGATCAGAGTCACTGAATCTCCTGACACTATTTCACCAGATGGACTGATGGACAATGAGACGCTCCTGGGTTCATCTAAAACAGACAAAAGAAACTGTATTATCTTGTGTTGGAATTTTTATTTACTTATCTGTTCGTTATCTCAGTTACTGAACCATCATTAACTCACACATGACATTTAAAGTCACATTATCAGAGTATTTCTCTCCATGTTCATTGATGGATCTGCACTTGTATTCTCCACTGTCATCAGAGCTGATCTTTGAGATGTTGTAGATTCTTCCAGATCCTACAATTGTTCCTCCTTTAAACCAGCTGAAGTTCAGAGCAGGAGGGTTTGAATCACTGCTGCAGATCAGAGTCACTGAATCTCCTGACACTATTTCACCAGATGGACTGATGGACACTGAGACACTCTTTGGAGGATCTAAATCAGACAAAAATTTAATCATCTCATCTAAACAAAATTTCCATTTTTTTTAACGAATACATACGTGTGACATTGAGCTGAACAGCAGGAGAGATGTGATTGTGTCCGTGTACAGCACAGCTATATCTGCCTGCATCCTCTCTTCTGACTGACTGCAGCAGGAGTTCATTGTTTCTGTCTCTTCTCTCAGTTAATGGCTGTGAGTTTCTGTACCAGATGAATGTTGCTCTGTCAGTCAGAGTGCAGCTGCTTTTACATGTCAGACGGACTGAATCTCCCTCTGTCACTCTCTCAGGAGACTCCACCTGAAGATCTGAACACAACACACACATTATATCTAGTGCTGCTGTCATACACTGATTATTATTCAACATAATGCACAGAAGAAGAGAGAAACCTCATGAAAGTCACCTGTGACAGTAAGAGTCACTCCTGGATAACCAGTCCATTTGTCTTTATTAGTGATAAATTTGAAATAGTACATGTGTGAATCCTTCAGTGTCACATGACTCAGTCTGATGGTGCAGTTCTGCTGTTTATCTCCCAGATACTGAAGCCTCTGACTGTATTCAGGGTCCTCAGACAGATCTGGAGGATCTACACCTTCTTGTAATGGCCCTTTGGTCCAGAAGACTTTCTTGATCTGATGTCCAGTAGGGTATGTATAAGTGCAGTTCATTATCACTGATGAGTTCTTTAGTGCACAGATGTGTGAAGGACTGTAACTCACACCCCAGTCAGCAGATACCACTGAAACACAGAAATAATAATGAAAATGTTGTTTTATCAGATACAATGAGGCCATGAAAACTCTTGAAATCTGTGGCAGATATCAGCCAAGGCTACAATATCAACTCCTCAGTATGAAGGTTTAGTACTAGGACCATTGCTTTTCACCCTGTACATGCTACCCTTAGTTGTGCTGATGATATTCAGCTTTGTATTTCTTTGACAAATATACCAATTCACAAAACTAACAGAATGCATTGTTGATATACACAACTGGATGATTAAAAATTTCCTATGACTTCCGCAACATGTTCTCCAACCAATACGCCTATAGGTAATTTATAAAAGTAGTCGTTAATAAAAATAAATTTGTTTTGCTAAATGGAAATAGGACAAATGGTTTAAAAAGTCCACACATTGCAAAATGACCTATAGGCTCGTGTTTTTTTGGAGGACAGTCTGGACTAAATTAGTAATAAGGGTAATGGCATCTACGCTAATATTTGTCTGTCTGTGTCATTCTTATCCTGAGGTTACCATAATCATCCAGATCCATAATGTATCCAGATAGATGGTGGACCTGCACCAAGATATGACTACAACAGCCCTGGATGCCAGCGGAGACCTTGACAACTAGACAAGCCCTATAGACAGATCCCTTGTGAAGACCTTGATGACTACATAGCCATTGACCTTCAGTTAAGAGTACCAAACACCCCTATGGCCAGCTACAACTCCTTCTCCTTTCATATGTTGACATGTTGTACCCCAATCTTCAAGTAAAAGGAAATGGATGAAATATTCTGAACTATATCATTCCTCAATCTGACCTGTGATGCATCCTGGAATTAAACCACACCAAGTTTGTTCGTCTGGCCAGAGAAGAACTGCCAACATTTTTTTCTCCATTTCTTTCACAGATGGAGTTTGGGTCACCATTGGATGTTTAGTTGGAGACACTTAATATTTAGCAAAATTATTGACTTTACTGCACTGAAATTATCGGGTGAGAACTGAACTAAGCTCACAGATGACATTGTTTTCTCCAGAGCTGCTTTATAGATGAAATAATAATTGTTATCAATTATAATAACTCATAATTGTCAATAAACACTGAACTGTCTTCAGTTGAACAATCACACTTTTGTCTTATATTTAGAGCTGCTTTACAGCTGAACTGAATTTTGTTACATCATTGATCATTACTTTTTGTTTGCTTAACTAATGCATAATTGTGAACAAGTAAATCATTAATTACTAGTTTATTTATGCTTAACTAATGCATAATTCTGACCCTTACAATGTAAAGTTAATCATTAATTACTAGTGTGTTCATTCTTAACTAATGCTTAATTATGAACAAGTTCATAATTAATTAATGCTTATAACTAATGCATTATTCTGGACCCTTAAAATAAAGTGTTACCTAACTCATAATTGTCAATAAACACTGAACTGACTTCAGCTGAACAATCACACTTTTGTCTTATATTTAGAGCTGCTTTACAGCTGAATTGAATTTTGTACATCATTGATTATTACTTTCCTGTTATTTCTGTAAAGCTGCTTTTTAGACAATCTATATTGTATAAAGCGCTACATGAATAAAGGTGAATTGACTTGGTCGAAATTCAAAAGCATTTCAACACTAAACCCCAGAAACATATTTCATAATAAATCATAAAAATTGCTGAACTAAAGTAAAAAAAAAAAGAAAAAAAAATGAAGTGTTGCTGTAAAGTCAGTGACTCACCATAAAACATGAGCAAAAACATCAGGGGAAGTTTAGGAGCCATTCTGACTGGCATCATCATAGCAACACCTACAACAACAAATTAGTTACTGCAAATTTAGTTAATATAATGCAAACTTACATTTAAAGGGTCATATCATACATTCCCTCTCTGACAGGGCACAGAATCATTGACAGTGGATTATTAATATTATTGTTGTTGTTGTTGTTATTATTGGTCCCACTTTATATTAGGTGACCTTAACTACTATGTACTTAAATCAAAATAAGTACAATGTACTTATTGGGTTCATATTGAATTGCAAAACACTTTTGCTGCTATTGAGGTGGAATACGGGTAAGGTTAGGGACAGCTTTGGTGGTATGGGTAGGTTAAGGGTTGGTTAAGGTGTAAGGGATGGATCAACAGAGTAATTATAAATATTATAATTACTAGTAATATTATAATTAAAAGTAATTATAAATAATTACATAAATTAATTACAGATGCAATTACATGCAGGTATTTTTAAAATATAACTACAATGTAAAAACATGTTTGTACACAATAAGTGCATTGTATCAAATGATTCATTTAAATGTAAGTACATAGTAGTTAAGTGGGATCTTATTATTATTTATTGCCAGGGTATCATGAAAAACATACATGAGTAGAAAACAAATGTAAATGTACAGACTTAAATAGACTCTCAGAATACTCACTCATGTAACAGCTGAACATTTAAAATAAATCAAGCAAGAACAACATAAAAGTAATAAAAATATTACTTTTTCCAGTGTCTTACATAAGTAATGTGACAGAATGAACTAGATCAGAGAAATCTGAAATTGTTCTACCTTGTTTCAGTGAGTTACTCGTCCATCAGAGGTGAAATGATGAAAACAGACCAAACGGAGGAAGTAAGAGAGGAAGTAGAGGGTAGTAGAGGGTGTTGCTGATTTGCCGGACATATAATCAAATCCAGTGAAAACAAATTAAATAATATTATTTTGATCATACGCTGCCAAGTTTTTTGAGGTGTTGCTGTAACATCAGTAAGTCGACGTGAATGTGATATAAGTCTGTAGCACTCAAACGAACCTCAGTTTCACAAAAATGCAGAAACAGAAATGTTTTGACACAAAAATAAATAGGCCATGGGTCCATTATGTGTGGCTAACACATAGATGGTGTTCCGTCACAGGCACAGTGTAGTTTAGATCCGAAGAACAATGAGAACAGAGGGCTTATATATACACAAGGATAATCAAAGGAACATGAAACAGGTGTGTAACTCAACTATCAGAACATGCTGCAATCTAGAATACAGGCAAAACAGTGACAAGGAAAACCATGACAAAAAAAATAAATAAATAAAAAAAATAAACAGAACATGATTAAGAAACTTTGAACATGACAATTATTAACAATATTATATTAATATATTATTCCATCATTTTGTTTTCCTTTTCTCTGATACTTTTTTATTTTGCTGTTCTCCATGTTAATATTTCTCAGTCAAAGAAAGTTTTCTTCTGCCATTTGTTAAAAATGGGAAATGCAGCAAGAAATTGTTGTCCGTCATCATTTCTGTCACTCTTGCATATGAGTGAGATGGACATTTTCTTGATGGAGGTCAAATGCCTTTTCTAAAAAAGTGTAATTAGAGTGTTTTGAGGAAGATGGAGTTTTTATGATTTATTTTGCTTAATTCGTGTTTTGAGCATTACATAATATGCTTACAAAGCAAATGTCAAAATGTCCTGTTGACATGTTCTAGGAAGGTCAGAAGAGGGTATTTTAAATAACCGGCCAAAGAAGGAACTAGGAACTGGAACAAGTGTATTTGTTTGTTTGGGACCAAATGACTGATTCTTAGATGTCCTAAAAGGACTTGAAAGTGAGACTACAACTTGTCCTTTGTTTGAATGTTATTTGAAATATGAATAACATTGCAAGAAAAACTTAATTTTAGAGTCTATTGAAGAATATGATCATATCACCCCAATTTTTATCATCTCTACTGTAAGGGCCAATCGGATCAATTATAACTCAAAGATAATTAAATTACAGTGAATAAGAACAAAATTCAACTGTAATTGATTCAAAATTAATTTGTAACGCTTTATCAAATCACCGAAATCAAGTTGAGATTAGGGTATTTTACCAATTCTGGTAAAATCAAAATATTACCCCGTGGTCAATGGTAATGATATAAAGTTATAATTACTGTTGTGAGCAGGGTAGCAAAAATCTAAAGTTTAATGCAGTAATTTGTAACAGCACAATACTTTATTGAACTACTCTAATCTAATGAAAACACACACACACTTTCATTCAGGAAGGAGTTCTTTCAATAGTTTGGCTTATTTCCTCATTTAAGTATCAAATAATATGCTTGTGATGCATATGTCGAAATGTCCTGTACATGTAAAAAGGAACTAGAAACTGGAATGGGTGTAAGTGCATGTTCAGGATCACGGCTGGAGAAAGTTCTTAGTAGCTCTTCACTAATGGTAAATAATGTGGCGGCTCAGGTTACTGACCCACCAAAGGAAGTCTGGTTAGAGACTGAAACGGAGACTCTCTTTATTTCTAGGAATGACCCTTTAATAGTCACCACTTATTCGCTAAAGATTTTTTTACTGTAGAAGTACCATTTCAAGTATCATTTAATGGTATACGTGTTGTTCCCTTTCGAGGGAACTCTCGCTGCGTCATCTTGACGACACTTTGGGGAACGCCCTCAGCATGCAAGCATCTGAAGCACATGTGAAACTAGACCAATCCTGATTGGTGCTGCGTCACGATGCACTCGTTGACGTGACGGAATACACGGAAGTTATAAAGAGATGCCGGCACACAGTAGCGTCAGCTTCTGCTCTATGTGAACTGTCTGTCTTATTTGGTGTTGTTTGTCCTGCAGTAGTCCAAGCACATGTATATTACATTACTATGGCGAGCCAGCAGTTTAAGCAATGTGTGCATCCCTGCCCTCATTTACATCACAGGTGGGAACACACTCTGGTGGTAGTTTGAGGGTTTGAACAAGCACATGAGACCATGATAAATGAAACTGATCACTTTAATTACAGGAACACAAAAGACAGAATAATAGAAGCTGACAAACAATACCAAGAAGCTGTTTTGAACAATTTTGAAAGATCTCATGCAAATTTTAAATGATCTTTGTATCACAACAACTGAATGTGTTTTCTTTTTAGTCATGGATCCTTCAACAACTATTTACACCAATTATTAAACTACAGGACAAAAAACATTGTGTCAATCTATCTATTTCTTTCTTGAACAATGCTCAAATGTTCGCTGAAAACATTATTGCAATTGCTGAAAGAGAAGTAAGTTAATAAAAGTCAAGGGCCTAACTAAAGCTGGGAACCACTGGAAATAGTACACTGTCAGTGAAAAAGGTACTGTGCAGATACAATTTTGTTCCTAGGGGTTAACTATTGGGTAGGATTAAGAATGTAGAATAAGGTCATGCAGAATAAGGCATTTATATGTGCTTAATAAGTACTAAAAAAAAATAGACAATATTCTATTAATATGTATGCTAATAAACAACTAGTTTCACCCTAAAATAAAGTGTTACCAAACTTCTTTTTTTTCTCCAATTTAGCTCCAACTAGAGTAACTAATGTGTTTTTTGTTTTATTAATTTAATGCATGTCAGCTCACAATAGCATCAAGACACCAAATTATGTTGTTAAAATATAGGCCTATATAAGATTATATGAATGTGAATATACTTCACATCACTTCACGTAGCCTATCCTGTCTGTAAAATAAGACAAATGTTATTTCCAAACATGTTAATGAATTTAATAATTTTTTTTTTTTTTTAATAATTCCTTAATGTTTGTTGTAATGTACACAGCAAAATCCCCAGTGTTGAATTAACACCCCTCAGTGTACATATGTTCCCACACTACAGGGTGTTAAAATAACACTGAAACAGTGCTGAAGTTAATTAGATAATTAATTAATTGATGATTGACCATTAGTGGAGACACCTGATGTTAATAAGCAAAATCACTGAAGGAAAGATAAACAACAATAAGAGAAAAAGAGAGACACAACAACTACAGCTGACTTCTTATTGCACATATTACTAGTCAGTTTAACTTTATTTCTGTCAAAAACAGTCAGAAGCATTGCATGCTGGGAACTAGAAATCATTTTGTGAATGTGTGTATTTATGTGTGTACAATACATTCACATTTATATTGGAACATGTATGTGCAATTAAAGTTGTTATGTACGCATTAAAGGTCCCCTTGAACATGTTTTTAAAAGATGTAATATAAGTCTAAGGTGTCTCCTGAATGTGTCTGTGAAGTTTCAGCTCAAAATACCCCATAGTTTTTTTTTTTTATTAATTTTTTTAACTGCCTATTTTGGGGCATCATTAACAATGCACTGATCTTCACTGACGCCGCCCCTTTAAGAGCGAGCGTGTTCCCTGCCACATGAGTTGTTGACTATATTACAGCGCATTTACAAAGTTCACACAACTAATATAACCCTCAAATGGATCTTTACAAGATGTTCGTCATGCATGCTTCGAATTATGTGAGTAAAGTATATATTTGGATGTCAACGTTTTATTTTGAGTGAGTTTGAGGCTGTGTTCCGTGGCTAACGACTAATGCTACACTGTTGGAGAGATTTATAAAGAATGATTTATGAGATTTATGCTAACAAAACATTTAGAAAGTCAATTTACAAATATAACTAAAAATATCATGATATCATGGATCATGTCAGTTATTATTGCTCCATCTGTCATTTTTCGCTGTTGTTCTTGCTTACCTAGTCTGATGATTCATCTGTGCAGATCCAGACGTTACTGGCTGTCCTTGTGTAATGCATTTGAACACTGGCATTATGCAAATATTGGAGTGGAGCCCCCGACTGTTACGTAACAGTCGGTGTTATGTTGAAATCCGAGTGTTTTCCGGAAGTCTTTTAAACAAATGAGATTTATAAAAGAAGGAGGAAACAATGGAGTTTGAGACTCACTGTATGTCTTTTCCATGTACTGAACTCTTGTTATTTAACTATGCCGAGGTAAATTCAATTTTTGAATCAAGGGCACCTTTAAAGGACAAAACTTTATGGATATTTCATGTAATGCTATCTTTGTCTTCATTTCTAAATATTTTATATGTATCAATATATGGCCATACATGGTTAAAACATATATTGCAGTATATTGAAAAATATAAGCACTAGTTTCCCATAAATGGAAACGTATTATATCGCATTATATTTTGCATATATTCCCATATTTTTGTTCCGCAAGGGATGATGCGTTCTGCTTGATTGGATCATGGTGGTCGCATACAATGTCAAATGTAAAGACAATCATATCACATTCACAGAATGAGTTACAGCAGATTTCTAGTTCCCAGCATGCTTTGCTTCTGACTGTTAAATCATTTGTTAAATCATTTGATTCAGTGTATTGACTTTGACTTAATTTTAACTTTTTTTTTTTTTTTTTTTTTGATCAGAACAACTTTTAAGAAAGACTTTGACTTAATTTTAACTTTTTTTTTTTTTTTTTTTTTGATCAGAACAACTTTTAAGAAAGCCTTTGGATTATATTAAAAAAGCTGGATCTTCTGCTGTAGAATCACAGTGCTGCTGTAATCAATAATGTAAATCTAACTCAGAGATTGGACTCTAAATGAGTTCAGATCAAATAATGATTATGTGAAAACATAACCAACACCACCTGATCATCTTTCCTTTTTGCTTGTCTGACTGTTACAACTCAGTTACAGAAGCCAAACAAAATCTAATATTAAAAAGTCAAGAGACAAGAGCACAACTAAAGCAAACCCCGATCTCCATAATGGTGACTTTAAAAATTGTGATTTTTAACAGCAGGTGTTCATCATTAATGTTCAATAGTCACACGATTAATTAATTAATTATCTTGATTGAATGGAAAATTACAGCAACACAAAAGACAGAATAACTGAGGCAGATAATATTGAGCACTGAAATAAAACTGGAATATAACTACACTGAAATAAAACACTTTGTAACTCATCACTAAATTGATCCCTTCCAATCATCAGTGGCTCCACCCACAGATCTCAGGATTGGTTCCTTCATGCTCTGCCTCTTATTGCAGCATTTTCCTGTTGATCTGAACAAACAATAAGTTGAATGGTCTGTGTGAAAGAGATTAGGCTTGTTCGAATTGAAGAGGTGCTGCACAGAACGACCGGTGTATGACTTCAAAGTACCGCAAGAGCAATTTGAGAACTGAAGCCTCTGTATGCTTTTAAATCACACTACTTGTCATACACCATCTGACAAGTAGATACACATGACGTCTCACTTACTGTGAGTGTGTCGTACAGGTCAGAGGTCGTGGACTTGAGCTCAAGAGCTGTATATGTGTCTTCATCGGGATCAGAGATCTACAGGAGAGACAGAAGGACTTACATCACAATCACAATACTAAATATATAACATTACAAAATTGGCAATGATTTGAAAAAATATTGAAAAAAATGACAATATTCAAAGTAAATGACTTTTTTCACAGTATGCCATACTCTTTTCTTGGTATTTTTGGCTCACTTTGCTTTCTCTTAAGCCACATTTACATTACATGGTTCAAGAGAGAATGGGGTAAGAAGAATGCATGGTGGGTCCAGATCCTTTAGGAGGGTGAATAAATCTGGTTGAGTAAGAATGAATTCAGGGATTTGGATTAGTGTAGGAGTTGGCTATGTGGTGAAATTGATGAGCCAGTGCTCCTCAACTGGCTCATCTCTGGACTGTCCTAACAGCGTTCATCATCACCAGCACAACTCGTGGAGTGGCTTCAGGAAAACCTACTCATTTAGAGGGCTGGGTATTCTGTCAAGTTTGTGGTTGTAATCCAAACATGAATGAATCAGATGACAATATCAATATACTTTTATCCATGAAACCAAAATACACAGGAAATTATTCAGGAACAGCAAACTCACACAACACATTTAAAGAGTAGGAAGAGTAGGAAAATCAGGGTACTGCGAGAGTGATTAGAGAGCTGACAGATCCATATGCTTTTGAATCAATCTTGCGGTACTTTGATGTCTCACTTACTTCTAGAGTGTCGTACAGGTCAGAGGTCGTGGGCTTGGGATCAAGAAGTGTATATGTGTCTTCATTGGGATCAGAGATCTACAGGTGAGACAGAAGGACATACATCACAAAGTAACAAAATCACAATACTAAATAGAGGGTCGTTTATTCTGTCAAGTTTGTGGTTGTAATCCAAACATGAATGACTCAGATGACGATATCAATATACTTTTATCCATGAAAACAAAATACATAGGAATTTCTTTAGGAACAGCAAACTCACACAACACATCTAACATTGACAATTACCGACAAAGAACAGAACTCAACATATACCATAATTAATGCTAAAAATGAACAACTACCACTCAGGCTTAGACATGAACACTTATCATACAATCCTCAACAGTGGTGACAATAATTATTTATAATGCAGTGCATGATGGGAGTTTTGTACTATAGTGATACCCAGCATGCACTGTGTCACAGATGCGTTGCTGCAGCAGGGATTAGGCAGATACGGACTTCTACAAATGGAGTATTTATTTGGCAAGGAATCAGAACAGCAAACACATGAACTAAACCATATAGAGAACAACAAGAACGGACAGGGAGTGCAGGGAGTGAGTCCAACTTAAAGGGAGTGCTAATGACGAGGAGCAGGTGCAGGGAATCCAGGAATGGCGGGAAGGCTGATGAGGGAAGTTCAAACAGGTGAAGAACAAGGAGGAACATGGGAAATGGAGTCCAGGACAGCCGTGGTTGTGTGTGGGTGGCCATGGCGGGTCAGGGGCAGTGGGCGGCAATGGTGGGTCAGGAGACGTGGGCAGCCATGGCTCGTGGTTCGCGGCTGCTGGAGCAGGCTCGTAGGCAGCTGGAGCTGGCTGGTGGGCAACTGGAGCTGGCTCTGTCCAAAAGTCTATAAGCCAGTCATTTTCTTTACATACTGGAGACTTGGGCTGCTCAGCGGCAGAATTCACTGGAGACTTGGGCTGCTCGGCAGCAGAATTCACTGGAGACTTTGGTTGCTCTGCGGCCATTCTCTTCTTTTTGGGCACTTTGGGGTTTGGGTCAGGCAAGACCACCCGGGAACACCCACTGGAGGGGCATGTGGAGGAAACTGGCGGTTGGCAAACTGGCCAGGCCGCTTGGATTTCTGAGAGGACCAGACGAGGAGAACACGATTCTTTTTGAACCTCTTCAATTTCAAAATCAGAACCATTTAGAAAGAGAATCAGATTAATAGCCTCGACTAGGGAAAAAAATCAGCTTGCAGGTTCACTAAAGCGAATCGTGTCCTCGCCCAGACCCGCCAGAAAACAAGCGTTAAGTGGAGCATCTGGCCAGTTTACCAAGTAAGCAAGCTCAGAAAATTCCTCCACATACCTCTCCAGCAGACGACCGTCCTGCCAAAACTCCCACAGGTGATCTGTCGCTGAGATATCTTCTTTGCTGGGGGGCACGGGGGAACTAGGGACCAGGAAAATTCCCATAGTAGAAGTCCTGATAGTTGGGTCCGTTCTTTTGTCACAGATGCGTTGCTGCAGAAGGGATTAGGCAAATACGGACTTCTACAAATGGAGTATTTATTTGGCAAGGAATCAGAACAGCAAACACATGAACTAAACCATATAGAGAACAACAAGAATGGACAGGGAGTGCAGGGAGTGAGCCAACTTAAAGGGAGTGCTAATGATGAGGACCAGGTGCAGGGAATCCAGGAATGGCGGGAAGGCTGATGAGGGAAGTGCAAACAGGTGAAGAACAAGGAGGAACATGGGAAATGGAGTCCAGGACAGGCGTGGTTGTAACACATTGCAGCGTGAAGCTTTTTTTTAATCACCATTGTTGAGATTCACATGCTGATTCTTGATGTCTCTGTGTGTCTAAATGTTTTTTTATGCACTACACAGTTTTAAAATCATTCAAGACAACTGTTTGCTTGCAACACTTTCTTTTCATGCCTTAGTTTCACAGGGTTGGTAATGCAAAACCTAAATGACAAAACATATTATTAGTTGCTTTGGATTCAATCAGGCCATCTCACAACAATTTTCTTATCACATAAAAGTAGCAAATGTCTCACTGTAAGGCACTGATCTCACTGCTTTACAACATTATATGAGTTGTTGCAAAGAAAAATCTAACATAAAAAGTCAAGGGTCAAGAGCCCAATTAAAGCAAACACTGACCACCATAATGGTGGTATCATTATTTTTTTTTTTTGACAAATAAAATATCAACATCTAAACCTCTGTTAATTCTAAATAAGAACTTCTGAGATGCATGACAGAAATAAAGTGAATCTGGTTAATAATAAGTGAATCTGGTAATGTTTGTGGAGTTGCTTAATCAGATCTTGAGAGATTTAATGTCTTTTATCTTTAGTTGATTTCATCTAAGGATGTGGCTGAAGTCAGTTGTAGTTCTTGTGTTTCTCTTTTCTTCAGTGATTTTGCTTGTTAACAGCAGGTGTTTATCACTAATGCTCAATCATCACTTAATTGCTTAATTATGCCATTTAACTTTAACTCTGCTTCAATGTTACTTTAACACTATTTAAAGAGGGACCATATGTACTCTGAGCAGAGTTGATTTAACTCTGGGGATTTTGCTGTGCACTGATCGGTCTGTGCAGCTCTGCTTCAAGTTGAACAAGCCTAGTGAGATATCGTCATGTGATCATCTGTGATAGATCTTAAGACTTTTACGTCTCACTTACTGGGAGTGTGTCGTACAGGTCTGAGGTCGTGGACTTGACCTCAAGATCTTGACAAGTGTCTTCTTTTAGATCAAAGAGCTACAGAAGAGACAGAAGGACATACATCACAAAGAAACACAATCACAATACTAAATATATAATATTAAAAAATTGGCAATGATTAGAAAAAAAGTACTGGAAAGAAAGTTCCCTGGCAATGTTCAAAGTAAATGGCTTTTTCACGTCATACTGTATGCTCTTTTCTTGGCTCACTTTGCTTTCTCTTAGGCTACTTTTACATTGCATAGTTCAAGTGACCCAATTCAGATTTTTCCTCCCATGTGGCACAGATCGGATATGACCCATGAACATGTAAGCAGGAAAAAAGCACATGGATTCCGATATTCTCAGATCGGTTTCAGGCTTTATTCATATGAGGAAATAAATCTGTTATGAATTGGATATGTGCATTTGGGTCTGCTATGAAAGCGGACAGATTGAATATTCCCCTGTCAATGTAAGGCGTACGTCATTCAAAAAGTGATGGTTGTGAAAGACGTCAACTCAGGTGGACTCCAAACACTATTCACATGATTCTTTTCAATGCCACAATGGAGGACAAAGGCTCAACCCACTTAAGTCTTTAGAGACTAATATTTTGCTGACCTTGAAAGCTTGTATTATCATTTTGTCTGTGTCCATTGCAAATTGCAGTTTTTACTTCCTTTTCAGCTTAACTTTTCTGGGTCAGTATGTCTACCTGGAGTTGCTTCACTAAGTGTACAGTGTAAAAGCAGATATCGGATATGGGTACATTTTTAAAAGATGAAGTATGCTGGTCATAAAAGATAAATAAATAAATAAATAAATAAATAAATAAATAATAGATAGATAGATAGATAGATAGATAGATAGATAGATAGATAGATAGATAGATAGATAGATAGAGTCAACAAATCGGAATTGGGCATAAAGCCCTTTAGTGTAAGTGCAGCATTAATCTAAGCATACAGCGTACATTCCCTGGTGTTAAATCAAAAGGAACGCATTAAAAGCACATCCAGAATGACCGGCATTAGCTTGATTTAGCCAAAGCAAGTGATCACAGGATGAAGGAAGTATGGCAGGGTGACGCAACGACTTGTTGCAGCGACGTTCCTTTTCGAGGGAACTCGCACTGCGTTGATGGCGCTTTGGGAACAATAATGCCCAAATGCCATGCTTACAAGTGTCTGTCCATGTGAATACTGAGAGCACAACTAAGACATGAGCACCTGTGAACTTGGGGCAGCACCCAGGTTGAGGTTGTTAAACCTTACAAATGTGAGCAGAGAGGACCAGCCTGCTGCATACTACATCCTGTAGGGATACCTCCTTATATATTAAGGCTTTCTAAGTCATCATACTTCTGTCCTAGCCTAAAAGCATGACAGAGGAAACTGTGTCACCAATGGGTTTCTCCCCAGAGATACACACCCAAAGGGACATGGTAGGTGGCAAAGGCCGCCATGTACACCTTCAGTGTGGAACCCATGAGTTCCATATCTCTGGGCGGGGGTGAAGATTTATGCCTCCTACTTGAGACAGAAGAACCCTCCTGACTGGAATGTCCAAGGGAGAGCCGTCGAGGAGGGACACCAGGTCTGAGAAACATAGTCGGCACAGCCAGTACAGCGCTACCGGCAGACCATCTCCAGAACTCCTGGGAGGAGAGCAATTGGGGGAAAAGTGTACAGACGTAGCCTTGGCCATGTCTGTACCATAACGCCCAGCCCCAAGGGAACTGGATGTGTGAGGGAGAACCAAAGTGGACAGTGCGTTGTATCCTGAGATGCAGACAGATCCACTACTACTGGGCTGAAAAGCCTTCCATATAAGCTTCACCACCTTGTGGTGAAGTTTCTATTCCCCGGGCCTCAGCCCCTACCTCGGCAGGATGTCTGCTCCTAAATATTGGTACCCTGGAATATATACTGCTTTCAGGGAGAGTTGTTTTCCTTGGGACAAAAGGAGGATCTGGTGTGCCAGTTTGCATAGCAGGCATAGACACAGATCCCTTGATGCTTTATATAAGAGACCACTGATTTGTTGTCTGTGCGAACAAGCACATGGTGGCCTCTCAGATTTGGGAGGAAATGCTTCAATGCTTTGAAGACAGCCATCATCCACAGACCCTGAGCTGAGTGGCATTTCATAACCGCTCCCCAACCTGTGAGGGAAGCATCTGTCATGACCATGAATCGATGACAATGGGCTCCTTACACAGGACCTTGGGACAAGATCCAATGCTTCCTTCATATTATCAAGCTGCAAAGACCCTTGGCCTTGAGCCACCAAGGGTCTCATGTAGAGCAGGCCAAAAGATTCATGCGTACCATTTAATTTCTCAAAATTAAATGCAGCAAAAGATCAAGCATACAAGTTAACACGGGCTGGATGAAAGGCTGAACTAATACATGAATCTAACTACTCAAAGTCAGATAAGTATTTATAATTTAATTCCTCAAAATTAAGGAAGTGCTTCAAGTGCACAAGTGCTACTGACGCAATCACGCAGAGGCGTTCCCAAAGCGCCACTGATGCAGCGCGAGTTCCCTTCAAAGGGAATTGGACATTTTAACATTTCCATTACCAAATGAGAATGTTTGGAAAACATTTTTAGAACAAACAATTGTTAGCTGAGATATACAGTCTGAAACACAGATAACAGCTGATCGATTGATTTTCTGCTTCTGTAAATTTGTGTTGTGTCTGGATGATTTACCTCTTCCAGTGTGAGTTCTTCAGATTTAACACTCTTTCGCTTCTTTCTATTATAATGACAGACATTAACAGCATATGCATGAGTCTATTAAAATAATTGAATATATAAATACTGTTTTTTAAGATTGCTAATAATTAAAAACACAACCAAGACATTTCTTACGTTAGACTAAAAGTTAATTTATTCACTGCAAAAGTGAATTTATGCAATCAATGCAATTTATTATTGTGCTCACATTATAAAGAGGATGATGATGATGATGATGAAGATGAAGAATAATCCTCCAAATGTCGCTGCGATCACAATCACATTCCTACCAGCACCATGATGAACTGAAAGAGGAAGATCATCATGATTAACTCTCCAAACTGATGAATGATGTGAAGATACAGGAGTGTGTTAATAAAAGCTTCACCTGTGACAGTTACAGCGTCTGATCTCTGAGATCCATGTTGATTGTGAGCCTGACAGTAGAAGCGTCCACTCTGTAGTGCACTGAAACTCTGTCCAGATCCAACAGCTGAGCTTTCATTCTCCTTAAACCAGCTGAAGTTCAGAGCAG
The DNA here is from genome assembly GCA_036281575.1 of Ancherythroculter nigrocauda. Lineage (NCBI taxonomy): Eukaryota > Metazoa > Chordata > Actinopteri > Cypriniformes > Xenocyprididae > Ancherythroculter > Ancherythroculter nigrocauda. The sequence goes on from VTFQ01000003.1 coordinate 9,899,402, forward strand.
GAGGGTTTGAATCACTGCTGCAGATCAGAGTCACTGAATCTCCTGCCCAAATCTGACCAGACTGAATGATGGACACTGAGACATTCCTGGGTGGGTCTAAAACAAAATGTAAATTAATGTTTTGCAATTGTTAATCTATTAATTTGATGGTTACTACAGTTACTGAACCATTTTTAACTCACACATGATGTTTAAAGTCACAGCATCAGAGTATTTCTCTCCATGTTCATTGATGGATTTGCATTTGTATTTTTTACTGTCATTAGAGCTGATCTTTGAGATGCTGTAGATTCTTCCAGATCCTACAAACGTTCCTCCTTTAAACCAGCTGAAGTTCAGAGCAGGAGGGTTTGAATCACTGCTGCAGATCAGAGTCACTGAATCTCCTGACACTATTTCACCAGATGGACTGATGGACACTGAGATGCTCCTGGGAGGGTCTAATAACAATCACCAAACTTATTGTGATAAGATCATAAGACATTTCTGTGCTAATAATATTTGAGGAAAATCATAATAGACATGCTGAAATATTCTATATCTTCTGCTTTACAATAAACTCACACATGACATTTAAAGTCACAGCGTCAGAGTATTTCTCTCCATGTTCATTGATGGATCTGCACTTGTATTCTCCACTGTCATCAGAGCTGATCTTTGAGATGCTGTAGATTCTTCCGGATCCTACAAATGTTCCTCCTTTAAACCAGCTGACGTTCATAGCAGGAGGGTTTGAATCACTGCTGCAGATCAGAGTCACTGAATCTCCTGACACTATTTCACCAGATGGACTGATGGACACTGAGACACTCTTTGGGGGATCTGTAAAGAAAAAAATTGTAAAATGACATGCAGTGAGACTAATTATTGCCCAAATAATCTTCCAGAATTTATTAAAAATAAAGGTAGACTTACATAATATATTCACATTTACAGAAGAGGCTCGAGATCCAAGTTTATTTCTAGCAGTGCAATAATAGTTTCCGCTGGCCTCAGACATAATATTAGTGATGCTGTAGGTGTCACCAGACTGCAAAATCGTTCCTCCTTTAAACCAGCTGATTTCTGCAGGAGGGTTTGAATCACTGCTGCAGATCAGAGTCACTGAATCCCCCTCCACTATTTCACCAGATGGACTGATGGAAATCGCAGGATTCACTGGAGGATCTACAGGAGAAATATTTTAATATTTTAAATAAATATGACCAGGTTCCATATGGTAGTATTTATTAATTAAGTATTTATTCATTTATCCACTCAACAGCAGAGGCAATGACTCTGTAAGACCCCTAAATGTATCCTTTCCATAACAATTCAGCCCTTGTCAAAGTCGCTGAGATCTTTATTCCTTCCCATTCCTGTTAAATTGGTTTAAAATACTTTTGAAATCACTTAAAACATCAGAAAATCAAGCATTTCTGAAAAGAATAAACCTCAACCAATGTGAAAAACATCATTTGTAACAAAGTTGTGTTTCAGATGCTGAATGTTGATGTGAGTGTATAAATAACACTTTCATTGTTAATTTTCTGTTTAAAACATTGTTTTATGTCATTTATACACTCACAGACATCAACATTCGGCATATTAAACACAACAATGACATCATGCCAGCATACAAAACACATTCATGGCTCCCAGCATGCATTGCAGCATGAATACATTTTTTTTTTTTTTTTTTGGGTCAGTAGTTTTGTTTATGCACACAAAAAGTATTCCCGTCGCTTTATAACATTATGGTTGAACCACTGTAGTCGCGTTTACTATTTTAACAATGTTTTTATTACCTTCCTGGACCTTCAACATGGTAATTATGATTTTTTCTTTGGAGATCATAAACCTTTTAGATTTCATCAAAGAAAATTAGGCAAAATATACTCACACGTGACATTGAGCTGAACAGCAGGAGAGATGTGATTGTGTCCGTGTACAGCACAGCTATATCTGCCTGCATCCTCTCTTCTGACTGACTGGAGCAGGAGTTCATTGTTTCTGTCTCTTCTCTCAGTTAATGGCTGTGAGTTTCTGTACCAGATGAATGTTGCTCTGTCAGTCAGAGTGCAGCTGCTTTTACATGTCAGACGGACTGAATCTCCCTCTGTCACTCTCTCAGGAGACTCCACCTGAAGATCTGAACACAACACACACATTATATCTAGTGCTGCTGTCATACACTGATTATTATTCAACATAATGCACAGAAGAAGAGAGAAACCTCATGAAAGTCACCTGTGACAGCAAGAGTCACTCCTGGATCACCAGTATATCTTCCAGCAGGTTTATCAGTGATGAATCTGAAATAGTACTTGCGTGAATCCTTCAGTGTCACATGACTCAGTCTGATGGTGCAGTTCTGCTGTTTATCTCCCAGATACTGAAGCCTCTGACTGTATTCAGGGTCCTTAGACAGATCTAGAAACTCTCCATTATATTTTTCCAATGTTTTTGTCCAGAACACATTCATGATCCAGTATCCAGTAGGGTATGTATAAGTGCAGCTTATTATCACTGATGAGTCCTTTAGTGCACAGATGTGTGAAGGACTGTAACTCACACCCCAACCAGCACTAGAAACCCCTGAAACACAGAATTCATCAAGATGAACATGTTGTTTTATCAGTTACACTGGACCATGAAAACATGATAATAATTTTTACTACTTGAAAACAGTGACAGGAAATGTTATAAATGAATCTTCTCAGAATAGGTTGAGTGATAAACAATCTCAATTACTCCATAAACTTTGATGGAGGATGATAAACACATAGAAACAGCCCTGCAAACAAGCCCCTGAGAATTTGCTCATTGGCAAAACGTTGGCCCTTTAGCGCTGGTCCTGCACAGGCAGCCCTCACTTAGCCTCTAGGAAGCCTTAGCACTGTTTTATTGAAAATAATAAAGTAATAATAATAACGTGATTATGTAATGTGTGGCGAATTGCAGAGCAGTGCAAGACAAGCATTTGTGGTTAAAAGGTATGTAAATTTTTATTTTATTTTTAGAAAATGACCAATCGTTTCTCTAGATAAGACCCTTATTTCTCATCTGGGATCATATAGAGCTCTTTGAAACTGACATTTGGACCTTCAACCCGTTGAACCCTGTTGAAGTCCACTATATGGAAAAAAATCCTGGAATGTTTTCCTCAAAAACCTTCATTTCTTTTCAACTGAAGGAGGAAAGACATGAACATCTTGGATGACATCAGGGTGAGTGAATTTTCAGGAAATTTGAATTCTGTAGTGAACGAATCCTTTAAAGGTGCCCTAGATTCAAAAATTGAATTTATCTTGGCATAGTTGAATAACAAGAGTTCAGTACATGGAAATGACATACAGTGAGTCTCAAACTCCATTGTTTCCTCCTCCTTATATAAATCTCATTTGTTTAAAAAACCTCAGAGGAACAGGCGAATCTCAACACAACACCGACTGTTACGTAACAGTCGGGATCATTAATATGTACGCCCCCAATATTTGCATATGCCAGCCCATGTTCAATGCATTACACAAGGGCAGGCAGTATTAACGTCTGGATGTGCACAGCTGAATCATCAGACTAGGTAAGCAAGCAAGAACAATAGCGAAAAATGGCAGATGGAGCAATAATAACTGACATGATCCATGATATCATGATATTTTTAGTGATGTTTGTAAATTGTCTCGTTTCTTACTGTATTCACGGAGACAAGACTGTCGTTATTTTCATTTTTTAAACATTTGCAGTCTGTATAATGCATAAACACAACTTCATTCTTTATAAATCTCTTCAACAGCATGTAATGTTAGCTTTAGCCATGGAGCACTATCAAACTCATTCAGAATCAAATGTAAACATCCAAATAAACACGGTACTTATGCGATTAGACATGTTGCATGACGAACACTTTGTAAAGATCCATTTTGAGGGTTATATTAGCTGTGTGAACTTTGTTTATGGTGTTTAAGGCAAGCGCGAGCTCTTGGGGCATGGATCACGAGATTTAAAGGGGCAGCGTACCCTGAATCGGCGCATTTATAATGATAGGCAGTTAAAAAAATTAATTAAAAAAAACTATGGGGTATTTTGAGCTGGAACTTCACATACACATTCAGGGGACACTTAAGACTTATATTACATCTTTTGAAAACATGTTCTTCGGCACCTTTAAGGACAGCCTAAGGACTCGATGACTACAGAACATCACTCACGGGCTCATTTGCCATTTCCACATAGGTATATCTTTTTACCATTTTTCATTTAGATTTGTGTTTAGACATTATAAAATCACTATTATAACAATAAAAATATATCTTTGTCAAAGTATCATCACTGAAGTATCTTTATTTTATTGTTTGCAGTTGTCACAAAACAGTCAAACTTGAACACAGTGTTCTTTTTTTTGTGTGTGTGTGTGTGTGTGTGTGTGTGTGTAATAAAATGTAATAATCTCCCATTCAATTCTATGGATGACTTTGGGGGTGGAGGTGGGGGTGTTTGTGTGTTTTGGGTGAGCATGAGCATTCCCCAGTGTGTTTAAGTGGTATCTCTCTAAAATCAAGTTTGGTTGGCTCTCTTCTCGAGGGGAGAGACGTCAACACCTGTGCCCGGTGGGTCTGGTCCCGCTCGCGCTGAGGCCGAGCGGCGACTGCATTCATGGGGCTCACAGGTGGAGCTCGCCGCCAAGTTTGAGAGAGGTGTTACGGTCTCTCAACCTCAGGCGGCGGCTGGCGGGGATGAGCTCCTGGATGACGATGATGTCCTTTCCTTGACATCATCGCATCCGGGAGCGAGTGCTCTTCTGGCTGAGAGCCCCAGAGAGCAGGAGGTGGCTATGGAAGAGGAAGAAGGGGCCAAGGCTGCTTCTTTTTCTTCCAAGCCTCCCTGTCCAGCATATGCTGAATTACTGGAGGTTGTGGAGCGCGCCGCCGGCAGGCTGCAGTTGCCGTGGGAGTGCGTGAGGAAAGAGCCCATTCGTGGCAGGCTGGACGAACGGTTTCTTTCTGATCACAACCCCGTAATTCCAGTGAGCCTTCCATTCCTTCCGGACCTGCATACTGAGGTTAAGAAGGCATGGAAGAACCCATACTCGGCCAGAATTCATCTGCATCAGCGGGGAAATTTTGCTGATGTGGAGGGATTGGACCAGTATGGGTATGTGTCGATGCCTCCCATTGACGAGACGTTTGCGAACTATCTCACCACGGGTAGCGCACCGACACTTAAAGCTCCAGTTCTGCCGTCCAGACCTCTTAAGATGACATCTCGTCTGAACGGCAGAGCATATGCTGCTGCAGGCCAGGCTGGTGCAGCTTTACACACGATGGCGGTGTTACAAGCGTACCAGGCTGACCTGCTGAAGGACCTGGATCAGGGGCAAGGTTTGTCCCCTGAAGCGGTGGCTGAGTTGCGCCAGACCACAGATCTCGCTCTCCGGGCCACCAAGCAGACGGCCACCTCGATTGGCAGATCGATGGCGGCTATGGTGGCCACGGAGAGGCATCTGTGGTTAAATCTGAGCTTTTCGGCGGCTCCGTTGAGGCAGTAGTCGGAAAGTTCAGGGAAGCGAGGGCGCGCTCAGCAGCTTTTAAGAAATGCATACCGCTCAGGTCTGATTCTGGGCCCAGACAGCTGGGAGGCTCTGGCCTGCCTCAAGCCGAGGCTCAGAGGCAGGGCCAGAGATCCAGTGTCGCCGCTCGAGCGCCTCCTCCACCACGGAGTAAGTCGCAGAAGCGGCGGGATGCAAAGAGAAGGAGAGGTGATCTAAGAGAGGTGATCAATCGCCGGCGCGATCAGTACCGCTGATTGATCCCCTCTCTTGGCGAGGGGAATTTTTATTAAAAAAAAAAAATTTCTTCGCCCCTTCTCTTTGTCCTCCCGGGATACATTTTTAAAACTGCGCATGTTCAGGATTAACACCTTTGAACAGTCAGGCCGGTGGCCGGCCTATGATGAAGTTTTTTCTGAAGGCCCGCCTTCTGGCTTGATAGTGAAAAGGTTCGGTAGGCTTACGGAACCAGGGATATCGTTCTTCCCCTTTGGTAAGGAATGAAGAAGGAATCTTTGGTCTGCGAGCCATGGGAAGGTAAGACAGGGTCTGATTTAAAATTATTAAAATTTTGGCCTTGTTTTTATTCCTGTATCATTTCCTGAATGTGTAACAGTAAATGCAATATGGGTTCTTTGGGCAGAACTTGAGTGTTGAGACTGACTGAGCGAGCCACAAAATGGCTGCTGTTCAGTTTCTCTCTATATGTTCAGCCGTTCGGCTATCTTCAGTATAGTTTGAGCTGGCACTCATCACTTCAGTTTATTTGTCTACGGCGGCCCTAACAGGCTGCCCGACATTTTAGCTTGATCTTTGCTATTTTTCTCTTCTGAAAATAGGAGGTAGAGATCAGGCTTGTTATAGCGCCTGTTGTTATGATAGGCCTGTAATCTGCTGGCCAGGCTAGGACTAAGTTTGTGTATGGTGCATGTGAAGTTAAAACCCCATATGTATTTTAGTTTTGGCCTCCTCCTGAGGGAGTGGCCGGTATCTGTTTGCCCAAATTGTCCCATTGCTTATGTAGGTGCAATAATGAGTTTAACAGCTAGGTTGTAGACTGTTTTGTTAGAGACCTGATGCTGTTTTCTCAGGTGGTAGGACCTTATCTTCAAACAGATAGATTTGGCAATATATGTTTGCTAGGCCCCACTTTCTAGAACTTTCATGCTGCGAGAAAAAATGTTCTCTTCCGAGCTACTAGTTGCTGGGCAGTTTGAGAACTGCTTTGAGGCCTTTGTCTCAGCCATATTTTTGGCAGGCACTCCCCTCCAGCATGGCGGCGTGGGTATATCGTTCCCAATGCATTCTGGCAAACGCAGAGTGGAGTTCCCTTTCGAAAGGGAACGTCTCAGGTTACGTATGTAACCATGGTTCCCTGAGAACAGGGAACGAGACTCTGCGTTTCCTTGCCATGCTTCAGGTTGCCTGCCTACAGAACAGTCCCTCAAGGCTATAGATGGATACTGTCTCTCCAGGCACCCCCTTTATACTTCCGGGTCGCGCCGTATGACGTCATAGGCTGTCGCCGGCCAATAAGAATTGGAGTTGTTGGATAGTGCTTTTGACACCTGAGTCACGTGACATTCCCCAATGCGTTCTGGCAAACGCAGAGTGGAGTTCCCTGTTCTCAGGGAACCATGGTTACATATGTAACCTGAGACGTTTTGCACATTCCATTTTCCATTGTACTGACTGACTCAGACATCTGCCTGCAGACACCCAGCTGTGCAGATTCATTTATTGCTAAACTGCAGGACATTGGCCCTGACTTGTGTTAATGTTGTTACATTGACATAAGCCAGGGGTGTGCAGTCCTGCTTCTGATAAAATGAGCCAAAAATATTGATGATCTGGCTGATGTTTCTACATTCAAATACTTTGATGAGTGAGAAGGTCCCTCCCCTAAACCACCTGACATTGCAGCAAATTCGCCTACTTAGATACTGCACCCTAACAGTATGTGTGTGTGTGTGTGTGTGTGTGTGTATATATATATATATATATATATATATATATATATATATATATATATATATATATATATATAATTTATTTATTTATTTAGCTTTTCATGAAGAGTTTGTAGCAGAAGAGTAGAAGCTTTGGGACATACTATCACATCATAAAGGTAGATGTGGCAATAAACATAGCAATAAACCAGGTTAAATGATTATTAGTCACTCATACCTCTTTATCTAAACCACTATACATCTGCCATGTTTGTAGTTTTTAACACTTTCTGTTTGTGTCTGTAGTTCTGAATGAAAAGCTCCTCCAAAGTGCAATGGATTGTCAAATCAAATAAAAATTTATTTATAGAGCACTTTTTTACAACAATTTTTACCAAAGTGCTATACAAGCATAATCAGGATGAAATCATTTACACATACACTGTAAAACCTGAGAAGTTCAAAGTACTCAATTTTTATAGACACCAATTACCTCAAAACATTTAAGTAAATCAGCTCAATGTTTTAAATAAACAATAGTTATAAACATCAATTTATTATTTATTTTAATTATTTTTTAAGTGCACTGTACTTAAAAATATTGTTTACCACACTGTAAAACAACTCAATTTTACAAACTCAAAGATTATTTTAGTAGAACTATATATATATATATATATTGAACAGCACAGTCTTGCTAATTACAATTTAATTGAAGTTCTGAATAAACTAACACCTAATATTTATGATTAAGTGTTAGTTAGCAACAACACACCAGAATGCACTAATGAAACCATCTAAGAGACTATCACTATATTTACTTTGAACATGAACTGTTAATCAACATGCCATATATGCAGTTTTGAAATTTCACAGCCTATTCTCGTCGTAACCACAGGCATTACTCTTTACGGTAACCCTACAAAACTTCAACATCGCCAGAAACACCTTTAAATACCAAAATAACAGAACATTAAACAATAACACATCTTCCCCTGTATTAATCTTGGTTCAGTCTTGGTGTGCAAAAACACACAATATAACACTCAATTTCAACATTTATTCTCCTTACACAGTGTGACGTAACTTGAAATCTGCTGCAACTCAGTTTAATGTTGAATGGATTCTTCTGATAACGTCGGTAATGTCGGCAATGACCTGACATGGGTAATGTCACTTTATGTCGCTCAGTAAACTTAAAAATAATAATGTAAGTATAAGGGTTTACTCAAAAATGTTGAGCTACACAGAAAATAAAACTAAACTCCTCGTTCAGAAAATGTAATTGTTTTAAGTTGCATCAATTATTTAACAGACTTTAATTGCAGTGTTCTCAATCTTTATAAGTTAGTAGTACTGTTTGGGTTTACAGTGAAAAAATATTAAACAATATCCAAATCTTAAAACAGTTTTAAGACTGGATTTAAAAACAGAAAGTGTTTGGGCCTGCCTAACATGTAGAGGGAAATTATTTTTTTTAAGTTTTGGGGCTGCAATATCACGGTCCCCCCCTGCTTTTCAGCCTTATTCGAGGGACAACCAAGAGTAAATGGTGAGTGGACCTAAGTGCTCTCGAAGGAGCATGCAGATGTATTAAATCAGACAGATAGCTTGGTGCTAGTTCATTTAATGACTTAAATAGTAAAACTAGAACCTTAAAATCAATTCCAAAACAAACAGGAAGCCAGTGAACGGAGGCCAGTACGGGTGTAATATGTTCTCGCTTATGCATAATGCATAAAACATAATTTTATTTTTATACTTTATTAATGATCAATTTATCATTTCTAAATTATTACATTATTTACAAACCAGAAACAAAATAAGAAAGCAAGTGAATATAAATAAAAAATAAGCAACCTATGTTAATAAAGCATTTATTAACACACTGAGTAACTAATAAGATGTATAAAATTTGTATCTTTAAATAGTTTATGAATCATTTACTTACACTTTATAAATGATATGAACCACGGACAATTGTTAAATAACTGGTTTGTAAATAATCTAATACTTACTTTAGAAATGATAAATTGATCATTAATAAAGTATGAAAATACAATTATTAAACACATTATAAATATGCTCATAAATAAAGAATAAAGCATTTACAGATGTATTTATAAACTGCTTACTAATGTCTATTAATGCTTTATAAATGATGAACTGACTATTTACTAATGCTTTACTAATGATTCATAGTGTGCAGCTATTATAAAGTGTTACCAACGAGGGGTTGTGGGTAATATTAGCCGCTACGGATCCATACTTGGAAAATCTACCAGAAACGGTAAAAAAAATGCTGTAAAAATAGGGCTAAATTTGACAATAACATGCTGTCTTCCATTAAAACAGTAATATACCGTAGAAAACAATGCATTCTTGGTAATATTTGATGTTTTAGAGAAAGTAGCTATAAAGTATACTCTTTTCAACACTATGCTTTGGGACACACTTATTCTAATCTCACATACTATTTACGATGGATATGCACATGCAGGGTGTGACATAACAAAAAAACTATTGGATATTTATAAACTGGATGAGTTATTGCATTGTCTCACCCAAACCCTCATGTTTTAAAAGTAAAAACATCTACAGAGCACAGAAAACTCATTATAGGGTCTTTAAAAATTAAAAATAAAAACATCAGTGTTTCTAATGTGAATGAAACAGACTCACCATGAATCATGAGCAGAAAGATCAGAGGAAGAGCAGGGGCCATTCTGACCAACATCAGCATCAAATATATCTATAACACAGCATAAATCATCACTCATATACTCATAAACAGTGTCTGTTCATCACTCTAAACAGCTCTTAGTGTTAGTAAGATCTTTGCTCATCTGAAGATTATTAATGCTCAACATCAGTGTGTGTAAATGAACTGATCATTAGATGTACAGAAGATATTTCTCATGTCAGGAATCATGTGTTATATGAGCTTCATCTATAGAAATAATCATCAGTTTTTATTGAAGTATGAATGTGTTTGTCTTACCGTGTTGAAGCTCATCAGATCAACAGCAACCAAATGACTGACTGTTTTAACACATGCACTTTAGCTTCACATTGAAGGACATTTGTGTGGTTAACACTGTTTTTTAAAGCCCAGTCACGGAAACATCAGTGTCCCTCCCTCATCAAGAGAGCAACATCAACAAACTAAAACTAATGAAAAAAAAAGATGTTTAAGTTCATTTAAATATATTTACTCAGCTGCTTAAAGAACAGGATTGTTGATGTGAGGGTCATTCAGAAAGAGAAACTCTTTTGTGGCGATCACAAATAAAACTGATCACTTAAAGGGAAAGTTACAGGAACACAAAAGTCCGAAGCTAATAATATGCAACACTTTAAAACCATTGTCCATTGTAAACGTGCTCAATTATAATTTTGTTCAGTATATCAGTATAACAATCAATTATTAGAGAAAAGCATGAGAAAGCAGTGAGCCAGAGATCAGTCATGTGATCATCTGTGATGGAGTATATGTGTGGCATGGTGGCAGGAAATAACCAGCTGACGCTCGAATACCAAATCATTAAAAGGAATATAATATAACTAGCTGACGACACCACCACTTTAAAAACGGGGAAGTGACTACCCAAAAGAAATAGGGCACAGGTTCATTACCATGAAAGGCAAGAGAGGTCGTGAGTATCAGAGTGATACCCCCCCCCAACACACACACACACACACACACACACACAATTGGTTATAAGCAGCAAGCCACACTCTGTGCTTGAAATATCAACACCAGAATGCAAGAACAGCTTGCCTCCACACCTCAGGGCCCTTCAGCCTAAAATAAACAGAAAAAAAAAAAAAAATGAGTAGAAGATTCAGACTTAAATTCAGTAGGGTAAGTTCACAAAAGAATGTGGATGTTGTACAATTGATCACTGACTTGGATAAAATAAATAAAAAATATTACAACTAAATAAACTACATACAATTAGTCAGTGTCCAAATAAAACAAAAGAAATAGCAAATTACTACACAAACACAAAGACAAAAGAAACAAAATACTATAATAATAAACAAAACAGATGCAAAACAAAGTCAAGAATGATTGGATAAACAAACAAATAACAGGGAAAACCTAGTAAAACAAAACTAAAAAAATAGGATAAAGGACCAAATATATAAAAAGAAGCTGGCCAATCTGGCTAGGCCTTCTACCAACTAAACTTAAATTTAGGACAAACCAAAAACAAACTGGCACGTGTCATTTCCTTAAACCTCACATATGAAATACACTAAGAGCAACACCATATATCATTACATATTAATAATACAACTCACATCAGCATGAAAGGAAAGTGTGCAAGTGAACTTTAACTCCTATTGTGGATGTGCTCTTAGAGAGTCGGACTTGAAACCCGAAGGTTGCGGGTTCGAGTCTCAGTACTGGCAGGAAATGTAGGTGGGGGGAGTGAATGAACGGCGTTCTCTTTCACTCTCATTACCCACAACTGAGGTGTCCTTGAGCAAGACATCGAACCCTTAATCGCTCCCTGGTCACCACAGCAAAAACTGCTCACAGTAATTTTAGACTTTATTTCTGTCATTTGTCTACAGTTCTTTTTGAGAATTAACAGGTTTAGGTGTCAATGTTTTATTGAAAATGTTTGATCACCATTATGGTGATAAGTGTGTATTTATTTTGGGCAGTTTGACTCTTTGCATTTTATAGTTGGGCAGTATGACTCTTTGCTTTTTATGGGTGTACTCACACTAGGCACGGTTGCCTTAAACCGACCCCGAGCGCGACTGTCCCCCCTCCCCACTCCCCCGCTGGCTTGTACTCATATTAACGTTCTACGCCGGATCACGCTTTTGTCATATATGATGCATCTTTCTGAATGGAAGAAATCAGGAAGAAATGCACTTTCACTAAGATACTGTCTAACATATAGGCTATTTATAATTCATGCCGCGCAGCGATTTTCAATAGCACGTATCAGAGGATTAATACGAAGGCAGCTGATGTTAATGGAGGAATTTGCAGCTTTTCTCACAAACTACAATTCCTGTTCATCAATAAGGTTGTGACACTGTCACATAAGACACGTGTTTTATCCTCTCAATATATATAACATGATGGTTTTATGTATATTTGAGTTTTAATTGGGTTACATGTTGTCTTAGCCATTTTATTCCTCTTACTTATTTTAATGTGTGTATGTCTTTAAATGTGTATGGGTCTGCCTGTCATGTGACTGATCACATGACAGGAACAAGGAAGTAGACCAGTATAAAGGAGGCAGCATGACAAACAATCACCCCCTCATTACAAACGTGATCACCTGCGAGCTGGACTGTGGAGTTTAATTTTATGGACTTACCTTTCTAGCAAACCACATCACTTTTCTGTTGGATTATCACTTCTGTGGACTTTGTATATACACCGGTGGACACTTTCACATTGGGACTTTATCAGCACGTTACTAGGACTCTTAACCCTCTACCGCATAGTGTTGCCATATGGCAACATACTCTTTATGTTCATTTCCTTGCCACCGTCTCTTTAAGAGAACATTCTAGTTTTTTTTATTGGTAAGAGAAGACCTTAATTTAGCCAATGATGTGCTTTGGTTAAGTCACATGACATGCAATTTTTTTCTGTGACGCGATATCTGACAGACTGCTGTCTCTTGTCGGTAGTTGCTGAAAGCAAACTAAAACGTCAGTAACAAACAAGGACCCGCCCATGTCACATTCACAAAAAAAATGTTAACATCATCTCAGGTAAGATATGATGACATATTCACCACTCAAAAAAGTTTTTATGAAATTAGTTTTTGGTAAATCGAGAAAATGTCTGTGTTGCCATATGGCAACACTGCGCAATAATGGAATGACATTATTATAATAGGTTAGCTAGCTAGCAAAGATCAGCTGCAGTCTGTTAAGCTATAACAATAAAAACATTAATGCTAGTGATATAATGTTGATTAGTCGTATGTTAAGGACTGCTGTGGCATTTGTATTATGGATTAAATCAACATCAGAGATCTGCCATCACAGCCATGTATACTGGCCCAGACCTACCACTTTCCTATCATGGTGTCTCAAAAAGGCAAGTGCAAGTGGCTGTAAGTGTATTGTAAGTGTGAAGAGCACCAAATGTGATGTCTACATGTGTCTCACCTTTGGAAAAAAAAAATGCTTTTTGAAGTTTCATACAGAAAAAAGGTGAAATTTAAAGAATATAAAGCATTATTCAGCAAAAGAGAATGGAAAAACACAAGATGTTGGAAAATAAGTATGAGGTATTGTTTATATTTACTGCTAAAGCTTATAATAGCACTAATTGATTCAATACAAACAACATTTCTGAGGAAAAATATTAACTATATACACTTACACTTATTCTAAGTTTTTCCACTATTGTACGTTGTTGCCATATGGCAACATATCATAAAGTACCTTAAAATAATATTTTTTTCCAAATTTTTTTTTTACAGCACTTTAAGTTAAGCCATTCTAAGAAAAGAAAAAGAGTCAAATATTTTTTTTTTTATAGATTTATCATAATGCGTGCGGTAGAGGGTTAAGGACTGTTTTAGGGTATGCTGCAAATGGATTCCCTGATTTTAAATGGCCTAAGTTTTTCTAGTTTTATTGTGTTGTTTTAAGTTCCATGTGGAAATTGTAAATACACTTTATTTATTCATTTCTGTTGTCTGTCTCATCTTTTTAAACACTCCAAAAGCTCACACAGTATAATCTGACCCCAGTTTTAATTCATGTAAAATCGACCTTTTGGGCCGATCGTTACAAGGTGAGAATCAGACCTGTTATAAACCCAAATATACTCAAATTAATTACATGAATTGATAAGTGTACTTTCAAAGCAGTAATAAAGATGTTTACCGTCATAATGATGACAGTAGCGAACACAAAAGTATAGCTTTTCCGTGCTCTGGCAAGGTTAGCGCTCATACTGCATGCGAACCACGCTCTGGTCCACCTCTTCCAAGCGGGCCAGGGCCAGCTAAACCAACCGCGCCCGGGCACAGAAAGGAGCGATCACACTAGTCAAACGAACCGGGCTTTGGGGGTCAAACGCGCTCGGGCACGGTTCAGAGCGCCTAGTGTGAGTACACGCTATGTTAGCTTGTGGTTTTTGCTACAGTGTTTATCAAAACTTATAATTTGTTGCAAAGGAAGGCATAAACAAAGATGATCAGATATAGTTTATAGTTTTTTGCAAATATTGTTAATGTTTTAGTCACATATGTTCCTTCTTTTTTTCCGTTCTTTACTCTATAACTAAATCAAAATCTGTCATAAGTTTAAAATGTGATATTTACAAAATATATGTAATTTTGAGTAACTCAGTAGATCCAGACAAAAAGGTGTATCAAGCATCCACTAAATGTCACTGAATGAACATCAGACTTTGAACTCCTGAACAAAAAGGATTCAAAAGACAGACCTTGACACACACAACAATATATTCAGACATCCTCATAGATAAATTATCTATAAGGTTGTGCTGCCAAACTGCACTGATGGTAGAGTATTGAGATATTTGGTGTGTCAGTGACTTAATCCTGGATTATAGATGATTATTTATTTATATAGTGCATTTTACCATACAAATCGCTTCATAGCAGCTTTACAGGGAAATTTATGTAAAATTCTGTTTCAAGAATCAGTAGTTTTAAGTATAATTTCAAATTCAACAATTAAGGTATTATTGAATAACTAAATTGTCTAACATTATCTAACTGAATATGAAAATAAGATCTGATCAGAGTAAAGAACGGAAAGTTTTTGTGATGGAAAGTAGTTGCATCCATCTCATTCATGAAGAATTATTCACACATCCACCACCAGAGGTCCTGGTTAACCAGTAAAGCAGTGGTCACCAACCTTTTTAAGCCCAAGATCCCTGACCTCGACCTTTTTGAAAGACAAGATCTACTTGATAGAAAAAGACAGCCCAGATTGTATTTAGTATTTTTTTCGTGGTCAATGTAGATTCTGATTTATTTATTTATTTTTACAAGTACATTGGCCGATTCTGATACTGGTTGCAGATATTTATTATTAATATTATTATAATAAACAAAAATACATAGCCATTTCAAATTAGAGGGAACCACTGCTTTTTAATCACAATCCAAACAAAGATGCTACGTACGTTGCATGAGCAGTTGTTTTTTATTTGAATTATATTTAATTTCAAGATTTAAAGCAAAAACAGAATGGTCTGACTTTATCTTTGTCAAATTATAAATGCTACACACAAAAAAAGCATGAAAAAAAACAGCAGGCTGAATGAGACGCAGATTCACTCTCTGACAGCAGGTGGCGCTTATGGAGCAGCAGTGATACAGCGTTTCCTTGGTTATCGCTGTAAACAAAGCTGAAATGCTCTAATAATAGAGTGCCTCAGGGATGACGCATTTTTGTAGGCAAAACCCGGAAGCGAGTTAGCATTTTAGGACTTCCGGTTCCAACGCCGTAAAGTCTATGGGTTTTTTGAATGGGTTTTTGCTAAATCGCCTGAAATAAGGTCTGTGGTTAACAAAGCCTCTAAATACTTTCACGTTTTGATCTATGACATAAAACACACCAGTTATAACCCACTTGTGATTTTTTTAAACTTTTACTGTGTCTTAAAATCGGCGGTTGCTAACAAATTGCTAAAAGGGACTCCTTCCTTTGGCGGGGACTTTAGACGTCATCATTAAAAACGGGACATTTGGACAGCATTTCTCATGAAAAAGTGGATAAGTATTAATAACAGTGCAGATCATAATCAGCGAGCATGTTTATAAATAAAGATGTTTTCTAAATAAAGTTTGAGGACGCTTGGCGGTGACGACGTTGATGCGCGACCATGGTGTGCTGTAGTCCGTTTATAGCCTACTGTTAGCCTTTTATATCTGACGACTTTATTTAGGCTTCAAAATCTATAAATGTTGTTAACTTGTAAAGATTATCTTGATAGACAAAACGTGTAAGTGTCATAACCCTTTGTTAAACACAGAGCTTATTTTCTGCGATTTTCCAAAAGTCTATGGGAAAAATGCATAGGCTTTCAATCAAGGGAACCCGTGCGCCGCTAACTTCCGGGTTGGCCTACAAAAACACGTCATCCCTGGGGTACTCTATTAGCTACTTTATTCAGAGGTAAGAGGAAAATAAAATGCCAATGCCATTGCCATCGAAATCTTCCTGAAGACTGATCTCCTTTTAGAGATTAATTCATAATCCTTCACCCCCAATTCAATATTTATATTTTCTTCCTATATTTCGAGCATCGTGAACAGTGAGCTGCTCCTTCGCGTCTGTCTTCAGCGTCTCTGGCCTTTTGTTAACGGCCGTTTACAGACTCAGACATAATGTGGGCTATTTACCTTTGTCTGTCCCAGCAGCTCCAGAAAATAACATAAAAATAAATACAAAAATACAGTACAAAGACTGGAGAAATGTAATGTATTTTTGTACTCATATTTCTGTTATTTTCGCGAGCTACTGGAACAGTTGATCGCGATCGACGGGTTGGCGACCACTGCAGTAAAGAAACTACAGCCTTAAACTGCATGGAGGTTAATAACTAATCAGGTTTATTGAAGCATTAGCTGTAGTTGTAAGAACATGCACAATAAAACATGAAGTGGAAACTCTATAAAACACTTACATTAATACATTAATACAACATTTACACTCTGTCACTCATTTGACGCTGCTGTAGATCATTGAAGGCTCTTCCATAGTTTGAACAGTTGATCGCCTAAAAAAGAAACAAACAAACAGGACGACAATGATGTTACACTTTAGATTATATGATCTTTGCTGGTTAAATTAGTGCTGGTTAAGTTGTTTGTTTCTCACCTCACGGCAGCATCAGGCTGATAAACTCTTATATTGTCGTACTGGTTTTCATTCTCCTCTGATCTCTTCGTCTCTTTCTTTCTGTGATATTGGACAGTTGCGTACTGGATCTCCTCAGTATCTCTGGATTCAGGAGTGTTTCCTCTGAAACTCTTTGGTTTCACACTGGCATACGGAGCATCATTGACTGAATCCGTTTCAGAAAGAGGCTCGTCATGGACTGAAACTCTCTGTGACGCGTCAGAATAGAGATCATTCTGAAACACAAGAAAAGAATTATAAAAAGCTGCTGTCCGCAATTTTTGGCCCTCTAGTGGTTAATAAACAGAACTGTACGTGTCTTGCGGAGGAACATTCTAGCCGGAACTACTTTTCTCCGTGTATGTCTATGGCGAGTCACGCAGTTACTGTGATACTCTGTGGCGAGTCCTACCAGTCCGGTCTGAAATAGTCCAAATATAAACACTTATTATAAGTGTACCATAATGATTCAGGATAAGACAAAAACACAGTTTGGAAAATGGATTCATGTTGTATATTCTCATTATATAATTTTTGTAAATTTTTAACACAAAAGTTGCGGACTGCAGCTTTAAGACATGTAAATCAGTTTGATCTGAAGTGTAGATTCTCAATGTAGAGATTAAGTGCCACATCAGATGGAAGCAGAAAAAGAATCAGAATCTGAAGTGAAATACACTGCTGATGTAAATGCTAATGATTAACAAATCATTAGACAATCAATCTACAAAATATATCGCAAACATATCAGAGATTAGAAGTAAACCATGATATTTTTTTTTCTTATTGTGTCACACCACATGAGAGCTTCACATGGAGATGATGAATTCGTCTAAAGAGAGGAAAATATCAGTTTATGAAAGTTTATTTATTTTTTTTTTCTGGATTGTGTTAATAAAGATAGTTTGTTAATGTTAGTTTCCCATCAGTTTAGTTACCGTCTGAAAAACAGATAATGGCTGATCGATTGATTTTCTGCTTCTGTAAAGTCATGTGTCTGAATGATTTACCTGTTTCACTGTGAGATCTTCAGTTTGATCACTCCTTCGTTTCTTTCTGTTATAATGACAGACATTAACAGTATATGGATGAATGTATTTAAGAGAATGCTGTTTTTAAAGATCACTAATAATCAACATTAATGAGCCACCCTGCTAGAAATGTAACATTCCCAGAACATCTCCATTGATGTCAAGGATGTTGCCTAGTTACATTCCCAGATGGTTCCGAGACGGTTCCGAGACGGTCACGATGTGGAGTTCTTTTAGGGGTTGTGGGATGTTATTTGGTGTACTTTCAGGGAACATTCAGGACGTTCCCTGTAAGTACATCCCTAATGTTCTGTAAAGGTTCGGAAATGTTATCACCTTTAGATAACTTTTATTGAACTTGCAAGGTCACGAGAATGTAACCTACATGGGCATTTCCTTCTACACCAAAAGTGATTTTTTTTTTTTTTTTTTTTTAAATCAAGCTCACATTATAAACAGGATGATGGTGATGATGATGATGATGATGATGATGATGATGAAGAATAATCCTCCAGATGTCGCTGCGATCACAATCACATTCCTACCAGCACCATGATGAACTGAAAGAGGAAGATCATCATGATTAACTCTCCAAACTGATGAATGATGTGAAGATACAGGAGTGTGTTAATAAAAGCTTCACCTGTGACAGTTACAGCGTCTGATCTCTGAGATCCATGTTGATTGTGAGCCTGACAGTAGAAGCGTCCACTCTGTAGTGCACTGAAACTCTGTCCAGATCCAACAGCTGAGCTTTCATTCTCCTTAAACCAGCTGAAGTTCAGAGCAGGAGGGTTTGAATCACTGCTGCAGATCAGAGTCACTGAATCTCCTGACACTATTTCACCAGATCCATTTATCAACACTGAGACGTTCCTGGGAGGATCTAAAACAGAAAAACATAGATATCTTTAACAATCATGATGAATTCTCGCATCAGAGACAGTTTAGATGATTTAATGTCACATTCACTGAATCATCATTAACTCACACATGATGTTTAAAGTCACAGCATCAGAGTATTTCTCTCCATGTTTATTGATGGACTTGCACTTGTATTCTCCACTGTCATCAGAGCTGATCTTTGAGATGTTGTAGATTCTTCCAGGTCCTACAAACCTTCTTCCTTTAACCCATCTGATTTCTGCAGGAGGGTTTGAATCACTGCTGCAGATCAGAGTCACTGAATCTCCTGACACTATTTCACCAGATGGACTGATGGACACTGAGACGCTCTTTGGTGCATCTAAAAGGGAAAAAATTGCATCCTTAAATCATCTCATTCAAAGATAATTTCCAGTTTTTAAAAAGAACTAATGAATCTGTACTCACACGTGACATTGAGCTGAACAGCAGGAGAGATGTGATTGTGTCCGTGTACAGCACAGCTATATCTGCCTGCATCCTCTCTTCTGACTGACTGCAGCAGGAGTTCATTGTTTCTGTCTCTTCTCTCAGTTAATGGCTGTGAGTTTCTGTACCAGATGAATGTTGCTCTGTCAGTCAGAGTGCAGCTGCTTTTACATGTCAGACGGACTGAATCTCCCTCTGTCACTCTCTCAGGAGACTCCACCTGAAGATCTGAACACAACACACACATTATATCTAGTGCTGCTGTCATACACTGATTATTATTCAACATAATGCACAGAAGAAGAGAGAAACCTCTTGAGAGTCACCTGTGACAGTAGGAGTCACTCCTGGAGTACCAATATATCTTCCACCAGGTTTATCAGTGATTAATCTGAAATAGTATTTGCGTGAATCGTTCAGTGTCACATGACTCAGTCTGATGGTGCAGTTCTGCTGTTTATCTCCCAGATACTGAAGCCTCTGACTGTATTCAGTGTCCTCAGACAGATCTGGAGGTTCTACATCCTTTACAGGGCCTTTGGTCCAGAAGACTTTCATGATCTGGTATCCAGTAGGGTATGTATAAGTGCAGTTCATTATCACTGATGAGTCCTTTAGTGCACAGATGTGAGAACGACTGTAACTCACACCCCAATCAGCACTAGAAACCCCTGAAACACAGAATTCATCAAGATGAAAATGTTTTATCAGTTACATCAGACCCTGAAAAATTAGGAAAGCATATGAATACTTTTATTAAATGAAAACGATGCCTCGTTACAGAAGAAAATACAGGCTAATCTTCTTAAAATCTAATAAAGGATCTCAGTGTGAAAGACTTCATCAGCTTTGAAGGAAGGTGTTGCAGAAAAGCAGAAATGAAAAGAGACAGACATGTGAAAACAGAGCAAAGAAATCAGCGACGAACAACATGCTGCTCTATCAAATAATGCAACAAATAACAAATAAATGAGAGTTTTACAGCTTTTAGTTCATGTTCATTAATTTATGGCCAGAAATATTGATGATCTGCTGCTACACAGCCTAACTTCCTGTTTCAAAAGGAAATACTTCAACAAAACAGAAAACTGCTCATTAATCACTCATTATGGCGTTTTTGCAATATAATTAAATATAAACAGTGAATATAAAAATATAAACAGTGTTTCTAATGTGAATGAAACAGAGACTCACTGTGAATCATGAGCAGAAAGATCAGAGGAAGAGCAGGAGCCATTCTGACCAACATCAGCATCAAATATATCTATAATACAGCATAAATCATCACTCATATACTCATAAACAGTGTCTGTTCATCACTCTAAACAGCTCTTAGTGTTAGTAAGATCTTTGCTCATCTGAAGATTATTAATGCTCAACATCAGTGTGTGTAAATGAACTGATCATTAGATGTACAGAAGATATTTCTCATGTCAGGAATCATGTGTTATATGAGCTTCATCTATAGAAATAATCATCAGTTTTTATTGAAGTATGAATGTGTTTGTCTTACCGTGTTGAAGCTCATCAGATCAACAGCAACCAAATGACTGACTGTTTTAACTCAAGCACTTTAGCTTCACAGTGAAGGACATTCTGTGGTTAACACTGTTTATTAATTATTATCAGTGCTGGAAATATCAGTGTCCCTCCCTCTACAAGAGAACAACATCACTGAACTAAACTATTTAAAGAAAAATAATGATGTCCTCTTTTGTCTGTCGCCCCCTACTGGACATCTCTTATTACTGTGTCACGTGATATAATGCTTCGCACAGCAGTGATGCCCATTACAGACAAGCAGGTGATCAGATAGATGATTTACTTACTAAAGTGCAGAACTTAGACACATATTTTCTTAAAGATGTTTGTTATTTTTTTCATTCACTGAAGCCCAGATGAGTTTTAATTACTTAACAGATGCCAGAGGAGGCTGACAGCATAAACTCCTCTCATTTCAAAACTGACCGATCAGAATTGATATTCAAATAATGCAACATGTCCCATACTTGGAAACTGTGCTCTGCATTTCACTCATCCAAGTGCACTCACACAGCAGTGAGTATTGAACACACACCCAGCGCAGTGGGCAGCCGTTTTTGCTGCAGAGCCCAGGGAGCGATTGGGGGGTTCAGTGTCTTGCTCAAGGGCAAGTGAGAGTGGAAAAGAGCGCTGTTCATTTAGCTACTCCCCAACCTACATTGCCTGCCGATACCGAGACTCGAACCCGCAACCTTCTGGTTACAAGTCAGACTCTCTAATTATTAGGCCATATGTAACGGTTTATATTATTTATAATTTAGTTCTTCACTTTTATGGACCAATTAGGAAAATCAGAAGATTTGTATGTTCGACTATGGAGGTAGAGGGTAATTGCTGAAGGAACGACAGGAGACCACAATTAAGGTAAGTACATAGATTTTTTTTAAATGTTCCCTTAAATGCTGGCCTTTCCCCTTTTTGAAAGTAACAATGAAATAAAAAATAAACAATTCAAAGTAAGTTACATAAATACAATGAAAAGAAATAAAAGAACAAATCACTTAGAGCAAATCACTGTCAGTTTCACACTAGAATAGTACGAGTACAATAGAAAACAATAGAATGACAACAATTTGTTCAGATTCAACAACGATTTTGTGATATCACGCACATGTCGATGATCAGTTCAATTTCCAAAAGTTCAATAACTGATATCAGTTCCTTCTTCTAGTTATCTCAGACAGTTTTCAGTCCCGTATGGAGAAAACACAGTCTCTATGCAGGAATAATTTTACCTTGAGCAGGAAAAAAAATTAAAACACAATACTCTCCTGGTCTTATAGGATGAATTTTCTTCTTTCTTTTCCAGTGTCCGAAAAGGTTGGCTCGCCATCAAAGAAAATCAACCCCCCCTCATCGTCACAGGAGTAAAATAACAACTGAATCCATTCAATATCCTCCTCTTTCAACTGACTTGAAGAGTTTTAAACACTATTGATGCAAAAACTTGAGAAAATGAGATCCAGGCAGTTGATGACGTTGAAGAAAAATTTTTATTCATTGCAAATTTAGCCTCACACGCAAACTTTAATCGATAATGAAAATATTTAACAAAACCAGAAGATAAGATAACAATCAGAAAGAAGTACTTAATAGTTAATAATAAAATTTAGAGTATTGTAAAATCCAGAGTATTGTATCTAATAGATGAAGTTCAGAATGTACAGAAAGATAGAGCAATAATTAAGACATTTGCAGATAGGAGAGATGAAGCAGAAGAGCAAGGGAGAGCAAAGGAAAGAGCAAAGGAGAAACCCCCCCCCCCCCCCCCCCATCAACGACTCAGTCCATTTTATACCATAAGTTTTGTTTTGTTCTAATCAGAAAAGGTCAAATGGATTTACCCATTATGTCATAGACTGGTCAAGTGTCATAAATAGATATAGGGGATTTTGCAGATCTTACATTATTACATTGTCTCCTGTCTGTTTCTCCTGGGACAGTGCAAAACGCCACACTGGTGTCAGAAGTAGGATAATTACCACAGCTTTCTGTTTGTGAGAAGACAATGGAGAATAAAGCGGTAAGATCGCACCAGTTATCCACTGGGAAGTTAGAGCAAAGCAAGGGAGAGCCCCGGTATGGGCGGAATGAGCGTCATCACGAGGGAGAGCGAGCTGTAATGGAGAGAGCTGCGCTGGTCAGCGCGCTAGTGCCCACTAATCCTTTTCTGCCACTGCTGTTGAACGAATATGATCAAGAATGTTCCCTTAAAACTAGACAAAAATCCCCTGCACCCTGTTTTAGTATGTCTCGTGCTTTTGGTGAACATATTTGCATCACAAGCACTCCAATCGCGGGAGGTCGCGATCCCGCGTACGTCCTTGTCCGTTGACACAGAACTGGAAGTCAGTGGAGATAAAATATCCAGCCTGTTGCGTGGATCGCTGATGGAAACCCTGATGGAAACGCTGGTAAACAGAGATGCTGTATATAGGTTAAGAAGGATGAAACATTTTCTTTTTGCCCTGAAAATTCAAGTTACAGTTATAATCATCCACAAGCAAGTAATAAGCACATTAAAGAGGGACTGTTTAGCGAGCTGAACAGCCCAGTTGGCAGTCAAGTTAACCCACTGGGTTTATCAGAAAAGGATAATAAACCTTATTCAGTCGCCCCCTCTTACCACACTCAATGGCCAACTACATTGCCATACGACCTCCCCCCCTGAACGCGTTCGTACTTTGGTTACGGCAGCAAGTACGAATAGCTCAGCCATCTAACCTTGATAAAGCCCTTGACCTAGCTCAGGTTATAGAAGTAATATTTGATGAATGACCCAGTGGAGCACTAAGCGACAATAATGTTGGCCGTACCAGGGTTTTTGCTGCTTACTCCGGGAAGCAGTCTCCATTGCAAAGTGTTAAGGCAAATGCATCCCAGAGGGAGCTTGTGGAAGGTCATTTGCGCCGGGAATGTGCAACCCTTGACATGGCCGTGGCCACACCTCCTTCGGGAGGGAGGTGTGGTGCTCTCGGCCCATCAGCCATTCCAGAACCTCCCAGTGGATCACCTGTTGATTTGGTTAGTCCAGTAGAGTGCTGCCGAATAGAGGCTAAAGTGGATGGACAACCGGTGCATGTTTTGTTGGATACTGGTTCTACAGTCACCATTATTCATCCTAAATTCTTGCCAAAAAGGGTCCTTCAGACTGCTTGATTTCACCTGGTGACTGTCATGGGTGAGAAAGCAACGTTGATGGGCCATTGTGAGGCCGAAATCTTGGTGGAGGAACACAGCACAGTGATGTGGGTCTGGGCCGCTGAGATTCCAGAATGTTGTCTTTTGGGTATTGACTTTCTACACCAGGCAGCTGCGGTTTTGGACTTGAGGGCAGCGACCCTAACGCTAGCTGGAAAGTGTTCAGTGCCCATTTACTATATGGCCGGGTCCTCAGTCACGTTACCTGGGCTATCCAAATCCTAGCTCACAAGCCCAGGGAGACCACGGTCCAAGCTCTTCCACTTTGTCAGCAACATTACAGTCTGTAGAGACACCATTTTCTGGCTCTGCGATTGGGCTTTCCACTGTTTCACCACCTGCTGTCTTTAATAGTGAGAACTGCAGTCACGGTGGGAAGAACCCAGATTCAATGCAAGCGGCAAAATCTATCTGGGAGAGAAGTAGTGAGGGTTTGGAGGAACTCCAGAAGCAGAAATTGTGGCAAGTGATGGAACGCCATTATAACATCTTTGCCGTCTCAGCCAGTGATGTCAGGCAGACGAAGTTGGTACAGCATTTTATAAACACTGGGAATGCACCACCCATCCGGCAACGTGCCCGTCGATTACCTCACATAAGGCAGTCGGCTGCAGATCACTGCCTAGAAGAGATGAAGGCTTCAGGAATTATAGAACCATCAGAAAGCCTGTGGGCCTCACCAGTTGTATTGGACCCTAAGAAGAATGGTGACTGGCGTTTATGCGTTGACTTCAGACGCCTAAATGAGGTGACTATGAAGGACTCTTACCTACTTCCGCGGGTTGATGAGTCACTGGACCGGATTGCTGGGTCCAGGTGGTTTTCTTCGTTAGATCTGCGTAGCGGGTATTGGCAGGTCCCCCTCAGTGTTGATGCAAGACCAAAGACTGCCTTCACGACAGGGACAGGCCTCTGGCAATTCAAGACCATGCCCTTTGGTCTGTGCAATGCTCCGGCAACCTTTGAGCGGCTGGTGGAGCAGGTGCTCCAGGGTATTCTGAGGGAGGCACTTCGTGTACCCCAGCATTTTGTGGATTTCACCTTTCCTCGGGGATGAGGAAACTTGAGGAGGGGGCAGTGTGGCGATGACAGTAAGGTCTGGTTTTGGTCTTAGAAGGTCTGGTTTAGGGCTGACCAATATATCTCATGCGATTGTCATGCACATTTCGTCAGTAAAGCCGGTTCCCTGATTACCGCGAAATCGCCATCACCTGCTTTCAAATGGAGCG
Source organism: Ancherythroculter nigrocauda (assembly GCA_036281575.1). Taxonomy (NCBI): domain Eukaryota; kingdom Metazoa; phylum Chordata; class Actinopteri; order Cypriniformes; family Xenocyprididae; genus Ancherythroculter; species Ancherythroculter nigrocauda. The sequence goes on from VTFQ01000003.1 coordinate 9,925,113, forward strand.
GCATTTAATAGACAGAGCCGTAGTTCAGTGACAAGCTACGCAATATCGCGTTCATTATCGAAGGCGATTCATCTGCGATATGAACGCGATATTGCTTAGCTTGTCTGTGAACTAGGGCTCTGTCTATTAAATGCCGCTCCATTTGAAAGCAGGTGATGGCGATTTAGTGGTAATCAGGGAACCGGCTTTACTGACTAAATGTGCGTGACAATGGCATGCGATATATCGGTCAGCCCTAAACCAGACCTTCTAAGACCAAAACCAGACCATTCAATCAAGATAATTCATTAATCGTGTGACTATTGAACATTAACGATGAGCACCTTCTGTCAATAAGCAGAATCACCAAAGGAGAAAATCACAATTTTTAAGTCACCATCATGGAGATCGGCATTTGCTTTAGTTGGGCTCTTGACTCTTGACTTTTTAATATTAGATTTTGTTTGGGCCGTTATAACAGCTAGTCAAGCAAAGAAAAAAGATGATCAGGTGGTGTTGGTTATGTTTTCACGTAATCATTATTTGATCTGAATCACTGAACTCATTTAGAGTCCAATCTGAGTTAGATTTACATTATTGATTACAGCAGCACTGTGATTCTACAGCAGAAGATCAGCTTTTTCAATGTAATCTGAAGGATTTCTCAAAAGCTGTTATGATCAAAAAAAAAAAAAATCTTTCTTTTAGGCACACACAGACATCAAGAATCAGCCTGTGAATCTCAACGGCGGTGACAAACAACATATTCTGATCAACAGATCAACTCTGAACATTAGAAAAAAAGCTACTAAAGTAACATAAAAACAGCAATAAAATAAAATAGAAATTACTAAGACAGTTCAGTTCATAATTTATTCATGCAGCATACAGCTCTTTACAGCATTATTTGAAGGTTTTCTCTTGTATTTCCCACTTCAGTGGGCAGTTATGTGTAACCCAGAATAATTAGGGGTTAAAATATATATTAATATAAATGTATGAGGTTCAGAAAAGTAAATAATTGAAGATTAGTGATATCAACAAATACTTAAAATAAAATAAAAAAAAATAAATAAAAAAACTCTTCTAAAACTCTACAACTCTTTAAGTCAGTTGAAAGAGGAGGATATTGAATGGATTAAGTTGTTAATTTACTCCTGTGACGATGAGGGGGGGTTGATTTTCTTTGATGGCGAGCCAACCTTTTCGGACACTGGAAAAGAAAGAAGAAAATTCATCCTATAAGACCAGGAGAGTATTGTGATTTAATTTTTTTTCCTGCTCAAGGTAAAATTATTCCTGCATAGAGACTGTGTTTTCTCCATACGGGACTGAAAACTGTCTGAGATAACTAGAAGAAGGAACTGATATCAGTTATTGAACATTTGGAAATTGAACTGATCATCAACATGTGCGTGATATCACAAAATCGTTGCTGAATCTGAACAAATTGTTGTCATTCTATTGTTTTCTATTGTACTCATACTATTCTAGTGTGAAACTGACAGTGATTTGCTCTAAGTGATTTGTTTTTGTTTTTTTATTTCTTTTCATTGTATTTATGTAACTTACTTTGAATTGTTTATTTTTTATTTCATTGTTACTTTCAAAAAGGGGAAAGGCCGGCATTTAAGGGAACATTTAAAAAAAATCTATGTACTTACCTTAATTGTGGTCTCCTGTCGTTCCTTCAGCAATTACCCTCTACCTCCATAGTCGAACATACAAATCTTCTGATTTTCCTAATTGGTCCATAAAAGTGAAGAACTAAATTATAAATAATATAAACCGTTACATATGGCCTAATAATTAGAGAGTCTGACTTGTAACCAGAAGGTTGCGGGTTCGAGTCTCGGTATCGGCAGGCAATGTAGGTTGGGGAGTAGCTAAATGAACAGCGCTCTTTTCCACTCTCACTTGCCCTTGAGCAAGACACTGAACCCCCCAATCGCTCCCTGGGCTCTGCAGCAAAAACGGCTGCCCACTGCGCTGGGTGTGTGTTCAATACTCACTGCTGTGTGAGTGCACTTGGATGGGTGAAATGCAGAGCACAGTTTCCAAGTATGGGACATGTTGCATTATTTGAATATCAATTCTGATCGGTCAGTTTTGAAATGAGAGGAGTTTATGCTGTCAGCCTCCTCTGGCATCTGTTAAGTAATTAAAACTCATCTGGGCTTGAATGAAAAAAAAAAATAAAAAAACATCTTTAAGAAAATATGTGTCTAAGTTCTGCACTTTAGTAAGTTTAGTAAGCATTATATGACGTGACACAGTAATAAGAGATGTCCAGTAGGGGGCGACAGACAAAAGAGGACATCATTATTTTTCTTTAAATAGTTTAGTTCAGTGATGTTGTTCTCTTGTAGAGGGAGGGACACTGATATTTCCAGCACTGATAATAATTAATAAACAGTGTTAACCACAGAAAGTCCTTCACTGTGAAGCTAAAGTGCTTGAGTTAAAACAGTCAGTCATTTGGTTGCTGTTGATCTGATGAGCTTCAACACGGTAAGACAAACACATTCATACTTCAATAAAAACTGATGATTATTTCTATAGATGAAGCTCATATAACACATGATTCCTGACATGAAAAATATCTTCTGTACATCTAATGATCAGTTCATTTACACACACTGATGTTGAGCATTAATAATCTTCAGATGAGCAAAGATCTTACTAACACTAAGAGCTGTTTAGAGTGATGAACAGACACTGTTTATGAGTATATGAGTGATGATTTATGCTGTATTATAGATATATTTGATGCTGATGTTGGTCAGAATGGCTCCTGCTCTTCCTCTGATCTTTCTGCTCATGATTCACAGTGAGTCTCTGTTTCATTCACATTAGAAACATGTATTTATATTTAATTTTATTGCAAAGACGCCATAATGAGTTAATGAGCAGTTTTCTGTTTTGTTGATGTATTTCCTTTTGAAACAGGAAGTTAGGCTGTGTAGCAGCAGATCATCAATATTTCTGGCCATAAATTAATGAACATGAACTAAAAGCTGCAAAACTCACATTTATTTGTCATTTGTTGCATTATTTGATAGAGCAGCATGTTGTTCGTCGCTGATTTCTTTACTCTGTTTTCACATGTCTGTCTCTTTTCATTTCTGCTTTTCTGCAACACCTTCCTTCAAAGCTGATAAAGTCTTTCACACTGAGATCCTTTATTCGATTTTAAGAAGATTAGCCTGTATTTTATTCTGTAACGAGGCATCGTTTTCATTTAATAAAAGTATTCATATGCTTTCCTAAGTTTTCAGGGTCTGATGTAACTGATAAAACAACATGTTCATCTTGATGAATTCTGTGTTTCAGGGGTTTCTAGTGCTGATTGGGGTGTGAGTTACAGTCCTTCACACATCTGTGCACTAAAGAACTCATCAGTGATAATGAGCTGCACTTATACATACCCTACTGGATATCAGATCATGAATGTGTTCTGGACAAAAACATTGGAAAAATATAATGGAGAGTTTCTAGATCTGTCTAAGGACCCTGAATACAGTCAGAGGATTCAGTATCTGGGAGATAAACAGCAGAACTGCACCATCAGACTGAGTCATGTGACACTGAAGGATTCACACATGTACTATTTCAGATTCACCACTGATAAAGATGATGGTAAATGGATTGGTTATCCAGGAGTGACTCTTACTGTCACAGGTGACTTTGGTGAGGTTTCTCTCTTCTTCTGTGCATTATGTTGAATAATAATCAGTGTATGACAGCAGCACTAGATATAATGTGTGTGTTGTGTTCAGATCTTCAGGTGGAGTCTCCTGAGAGAGTGACAGAGGGAGATTCAGTCCGTCTGACATGTAAAAGCAGCTGCACTCTGACTGACAGAGCAACATTCATCTGGTACAGAAACTCACAGCCATTAACTGAGAGAAGAGACAGAAACAATGAACTCCTGCTGCAGTCAGTCAGAAGAGAGGATGCAGGCAGATATAGCTGTGCTGTACACGGACACAATCACATCTCTCCTGCTGTTCAGATCAGTGTCATGTGTGAGGACAGATTCATTAGTTCTTTTAAAAACTGGAGATTGTGTTTGAATGACATGATTTAAAGATTTAACTTATGTCCTTTTCAGTCCCTCCCAGGAACGTCTCAGTGTTGATAAATGGATCTGGTGAAATAGTGTCAGGAGATTCAGTGACTCTGATCTGCAGCAGTGATTCAAACCCTCCTGCTCTGAACTTCAGCTGGTTTAAGGAGAATGAAAGCTCAGCTGTTGGATCTGGACAGAGTTTCAGTGCACTACAGAGTGGACGCTTCTACTGTCAGGCTCACAATCAACATGGATCTCAGAGATCAGACGCTGTAACTGTCACAGGTGAAGCTTTTATTAACACACTCCTGTATCTTCACATCATTCATCAGTTTGGAAAGTTAATCATGATGATCTTCCTCTTTCAGGTCATCATGGTGCTGGTAGGAATGTGATTGTGATCGCAGCGACATCTGGAGGATTATTCTTCATCATCATCATCATCATCATCATCATCATCATCATCATCATCCTGTTTATAATATGAGCTCAATAAAAAAAAGTTTTACTTTTGGTATAATGTAGGAAATTACTCAATTGTGTTATTAATTATTAGTAATCTTTAAAAACAACATTCATATTTTCTCTTAATTTGGTAACATTTTACAACAAGGTCTCATTTGTTAACATTAGATATTTTATTAACTAACATGATCTATCAATGAGCAACACATTTGTTACAGTATTTATTAATCTTGTTAATGTTAGTTAATAAAAATACAGTTGTTCATTGTTTGTTCATGTTAGTTCACAGTGCATTACGAAACAAAAGTTTACGAAACAAAAAAAAGTGCAAACAAAAAGGTGGTACTCTTCCCTGGATAAATAATGAAATAAGAAAACTTATGAAGAAGCGAGATTTGGCCTTAAAGAAAATTTTTACATTCAAAACTTAACATCGATCATTTAGCCTTCAAAGGTTTAAGAAATAAAGTGGTACAAGAATTGAGAAGAGCACAAGCTTCATATTATACTAATCTTATAGGCAATGCAAAGGGTAACAGTAATTGCCTTTGGAAACATTTAAATGCACTAACTAATAAAACAAATAAGACTAAGGGAATTCGAGAACTCATCATAACTGGCAAGAGGACTAATAAGAGTGCAACTATGGCTAATGGATTTAATACCTATTTTGTACAATCAGTAGAAGAATTAACAAGAGATTTTAAAGAAATTGTTGGTGGGAATGAACCATGTCTAATACCCTCTGCTGATTCCTTTTGTATAGAAGAGGTTAATGAGACAGAAGTCATGCAGATTATTCAAAAATTTTCAAATTCCAAATCAACTGACATTTATAATTTGAATTGTTGTTTTTTCAAACAATACAGTAGAGAAATTGTTAAACCTTTAACACACCTTGTCAATTTGTCCATAAGAAATTGTAAATTTCCCTCAGGCTGGAAAAAAGCAGTGATTGTGCCAATTTTTAAATCAGGAAGTCAAGATTCTATATGCAACTACCGGCCAATATCAATTTTACCCGTATTATCTAAAGTGATGGAGAAAGTGGTAGCAATACAGCTGACTAACCACTTGGAGGTCAATCAGCTCCTCCACCCACAGCAGTTTGGTTTTAGATCAGGTTACTCAACCGAAATAGCAAACTGCTGCTTCATTGAAAACTTAAAGAAGTCCATGGATAGGGGTGAGGTGGTAGGAGCAGTATTTCTCGATCTTAAAAAAGCCTTTGAAACGGTCAGTCACCACTTACTTTTATCCAAAATGTCATTGTTTAACATCTCCCCTGAGGCAGTGGGTTGGTTTGCCTCGTTTCTTCAGGGGCGGGAACAGTGTGTTAAAGTGGCCAGGGACAAATCCTCATTTTTAAACATTCGTATGGGCATACCACAGGGTTCTATATTAGGACCATTGTTGTTTGGTCTCTTTATAAATGACTTGCCCTTGATCTGCCCGGATGTCCGTTGCCAGCTTTATGCAGATGATGCCGTTTTTTATGTATCTGCCAAGACACCAGAGCAGGCTGCAGAGGTTTTGTCGGCATGCATGGCGGAGGTTAGTCAGTGGCTTATTCAAAATAAGTTGGTTCTAAATCTTACAAAAACAGTTTCTATGTGTTTCTCAATTAAAAAACACAATTTAGAACAAAAATTTCAAATACATTTGCAAAATGATAAAATACAATTAGTAACTCAATTTAAGTATCTTGGGTTGGTCCTTGACCCCCAACTAAAATTTGATAAACATATTGAGAGAATATCAAAAACAATACAATGAAATTTAAATTGTTTTAAAATAATCCGACATTACATTCCGAACCAGGCAGCCATGCTGTACATGCATGTTATGATCTTTTCTCATATTTCATACTGCATGACAGCATGGGCCCAGGCAGCACCCTCAGCAATAAAGCGCATTGGTTCACTTTACAACCAAGCAATGAAAATTATGGATAGAAAACCTATTCGCTTTCATCACTGCTACATTTTTAAGAAATATAATTTATTAAGTTTTGAAAGCTTTAGCAATTTATGTTTTCTCAAATTGTTATTTAAGTGCATCAATAGTTTGGCTCCTGAACCCCTGAGTACATTTATCCAGAGACCAAACAGCAGTAGAGTGACAAGAGGTTCCTCAAATCAAAACTGTAAAATCCCACAGTGCAGAACATCTTTTGGCAAATCAGCCTTTTCTTACAGGGCTTGTAAACTGTGGAACTCATTGCCCGCAGAGATTAAGATCATTTCTGAGTTTAAAATGTTCACCTCTAGGCTTAAGGCTTGGCTGAAAACAAACCAAAACTGTACCCATTTTGTAGATGTCTGAACGTGAATAAGTGAGTTTTGAATATGTAAAATTGCACTGTGTACTTTTTAGAACGAGTTTTTAGAATGAGTGAGTTCTGAACATGTAAAATGGCATTGTGTATTTTTTTCTTAGAACTGAATATTGTGTTTTTATAGTAGAAAGGCCCATCCAGGGACGGGAGTTGAAAATTAGCACTTGCTATAAACTCTATGTGCATCACATTGGCTGCAAACTTTGTTCTGTAACTATGTTTGACTGCATTGTCCCTGTCAAATAAACAAATAATAAAAAAAAAATAATAATAAAAAAAATTAACTAATGTTAACATGATTTTAATAATGTATTAGTAAATGTTGAAATTAACATTAACTAAGATTAATAAATGCTGTATTGTTCGTTCTTAGTTCAAATTAACTAAAGTAGTTAACTAATATTAACTAATGAACCCGTATTGCAAAGTGTTACCTCCATATGTCCATATGCTGTTAATGTCTGTCATTATAACAGGAGGAAACGAAGGGATGGTCAAACTGAAGATCTCACAGTGAAACAGGTAAATCATCTCAACATGATTCACATCAGCTGTTGTCTGTGTTTCAGACTGTAACTGTACAGACCGACGGGATTCAAACCTTCTCAAAGTCACAATCCAGTCAGTAACCAGTTTGTACGATAATATAAAAATCAAAAAACAAACCTGATTTTATTGGACAGTTGTGAGTGGGAGTTTTTCAGTCAATTTATCCAATCTGGTTAAGTTTTTAATGATAATTAAGGGTTTTGTACAAGACACATGTCTGCCACGACACTGACCAATCAGAGATTACTTCATTCACGAACAATCATTTATCATTGATTTGTTTTATGAGGTCAAAATCATGGTCTAATCTCTGTCATGTGACTTGAATTTTTTTCAGCTATACTCAAATTAAGAGAAAGCTAAGTGAGAAAACTGCAGAAACTATAAAATTCACATCAAGAACAGACTCTTCTGTCTTCTGTCTCTCCTGTAGATCTCTGATCCCAATGAAGACACATATACAGCTCTTGAGCTCAAGTCCACGACCTCTGACCTGTACGACACACTCACAGTAAGTGAGACGTCACAGTCAGATGATCCATCACAGATGATCACATGACCGATCTCTCTCTCTTTCACACAGACGGTTCATCCCAGAGCTCCTGAAGACTCCTGCAGGACTCTTGATCCTCAGAGCTTTTCTAAACATGAGAATCCATCAGTGAGTGTCTGAACCTGCAGCTCTTCTCAATATCATCCATCAAACTCTCTTCAGCTCTAGTGTGATTGATTTGTGGACCTTGTGAAAGGTTTATAATGTTGTTGATGAACTTCAGTCAGTCTTTCTTCATCTTATTGTTTGTTCAGATCAACGAAAAAAAAAAAAAAAAAAAACTCATATGGTAACAATACTCTTGTCTATATTGTTAATGTATTATGTTGGATTGTGTATTTTATGAAGAGTTCCCTTTTCATGTTTTACTTTGTATGTTTTTATAACTAGGATCAAAGATTCAATAAACCTGATTATTAACACTGTAAGCCCTGAAGGCATTTGTTCAAGTTTTTTTGTGTGTGTGTGTGTGTGTGTGTGTGTGTGAGAGTTGTTTTGTTTTTTGACATACACAAAAGTAAAGACTTATAACTCCAAATCTATAGCAAGGAGAGTCAAGGTATAATGTGTTAGAAAACTTTGAATTTTTAGAAGAAAAAAAAAAAATCATTACATTTGGACATTCTCGTGCTGAGAATCTGTTGATAAAAGACAAATATATATATATATATATATATATATATATATATATATATATATATATATATATATATATATATTAGTGGTGGGCATAGATTATTTTTTTTTAATCTAGATTAATCTCACTGTAATCTTGGAAATTAATCTAGATTAAAATGGCTCATTTGAATTCTGCCGAAAACATTCAGAATATGTGCGCTACCCAAATAATGACTAAAAGTAATCCGCCATTTTGTCCGACAAAGCAGTCAGGAGTTAGAAGATTAACATCGGTGGAGTTAAACTTGAAAAATTGTGTATATTGACATCTTTCCGCATTTGAAACAACATTGACTCTCATGTTCATTCATGTTTATTTGATGCTATAAATGGACTCGTAAGAGATGATCGGTTTACGAGCCTCTTGAGCTGAGGCGCTACAGCAATCTGTCATGACCAATAAAGAGCCACAAAACGTTTTTTATTGTTTGAATTTCTTAAAAAAAAACTACACAGTTTTAAAGCTTTGTTAAATATCATAAGTAACCTGCTCTGTCTTGTCTGTCGACGTGTTGTCAGTGTCCTCTTTGCTCCGTGATGCATTATCACTGTGTGTGGCGTAACAGCGCCACGGCTTGTCGGACAAAGCAACAGTAACTAAGGGGGGCGGGTCTTTGCGAAGGGTCAGTTCGGCTAGGTATACATCCGCGCTAAACTATCAAGGTGAAAGTCATCATAGCTTGGTTAGTATAGACGCAGCTTCCAACCCAACTTTGAGAATAGATTAATGGCGATATTTTTTTTATCGCCCGATAAGTGTCTCACGTTAACGCAGCACATTAACGCCGATAACGGCCCACCACTAATATATATATATATATATATATATATATATATATATATATATATATATATATATATATACTAAAAAAAATTCTTATAATTTTACATAACTTTCTTATTTGACATGCAATAACTCAGGAAGGAAATAAGGTAGGATGACGATTCCCCTACTTCCCCAACATGTGAGCTTCATCTGGATCAAATTTTGTGGTGACAGCATAAAGTAAACAAAAGTTACAGCATTAGGAACCAAGGTAGCATTTTTGTTTAGCCCTTGACACCCCCCTAAAGGGCATTTTTAAAATTGTCCATCCATGAGGAATATCTCGAATATCTCGTGATCGACAAAGTGGATTATGTTGATTTTGGACTTAACAATCAGGAGCATCCACTGTAAGAAATGATGTACCATTTTCCACGATATACGCATGTTTCATGAAGTTACAAGTGTTTTATGTGTCGTAACTCCGTGAGGAATATCTCATATTTGACTCAATGGATTATGTTGATTTTGGACTCATTTTAATTCAAGAATCTGCTGTAAATAATGATTTGCCATTTTCCATGATCGTAGCATGTTTCACTCAAACTCACTCAAGTTTAGTCATAGCCCAAAATATACAGGCTATTTTACTCCGTGAGACCTTTCAAATGACATATGACACATCACTATCTGAGCTGTATGATGCTTTTGACACATTGCAGTACATAGTACAAAAAAGTATTTCATAAATTATGGAAACTTTTTTTTTTTTTTTTTTTTTTTACATTTATCAGCAAATAACTCAGCACTACTTAGGAGTTAATCAAATTGTACATTCATTGTAAAGTTAAGACTAATTTTTCAAATGACATATTTTGTGTTGATCAAGGCAGTAGTTTTGAAAAAAATATGGGTTTTAATTTTTTCGTAGCTAGGTGGCACACGCGGGCGGTACACTCCTGTTTAGAGGGGCTACTCATCACTTGTTAAGAGTTGTGGTTTTATATATATATATATATATATATATATATATATATATATATATATATATATATATATATATATATATATATATATGAAAAAGTCAACTTTCTATTTTCAAGCTTTAAAATGATACCTATTTTGTGTTATTCCTGTCAGTGGTTGCTTAGTAATTTGATTACTTTGTAAGAAGCAGGCTAATATTTGACGCCACATTCTTAGCAGATATAAGCATGAATTTTGCTTTAATGTTGTCATGGTAACCTTGGTTCAAACATTTCTAGGTTCTGTCTACACCAGTAATGTAATAATTGACTTAATTTATGATTTTTGAACCTCAACGGGACTATTTTGTGTGGAACAGTGATAACGTCAATTTATTCTGCTGTGGTTGATTTTGATCTAAAACTCATTTCCTTTCGTCAGGGGGATTTGATACCAGAAACATAAGTGAGAGGACCATGCATTTTTTAAATCATTTTATCATTTTATTACCATAAACAACTCACTGAGCACTCAGTTTTAAGGGACAGTACCAATTCACTTTTAAACTTTTTGCACGTTATTTGAAAGATCGGTTTGTCATCAACTAGAGGTCCTACCAGTGTAACCAGCAGACACAGAGACATTACTGCTGCATGAGGTTAATAATCAGGTTTATTGAAGCATTGGCCCTAGTTATATAAAAAAACATTCAAGGTAAAACATAAAGAGGAAACTCTTCATAAAAAACACAATACAACATAATGCATTAAAAAAAATATGCATTTCAATATTGATAAGCAGTACAGATATCACTGGATTGTTTTCTTTGGCTTATGTTATGTAAAAACATCCTTTATTATTTAATAAATGTAATATTGTTATGCAAAGAGTTATAAACTGCATATTCTTATTTACATAAATGCATAACTGACATTTTTTGGCTTAATTTCAGATGAGAGTGTCATGACGTAAACAACATTGTTAAGACTGTGATTTTTTTTTCTCTCTCTGAAGTATATTTTTGATTTCTAAGTTAATGCCCAAAACTGAAGACCAAAAATACTGACATATAACAAATAATATAGACCAAAACATATAATACACCAAAGTCTATATTAAAATATGATTATATTCATACTTAAAAAAGAAACCATTAACACACACACACACACACACACACACACACACACACACACACACACACACACACACACACACACACCTACACACACACACACACACACACACACACACACACACAGTAAATACAGAAGAAACAGACAAAGAGTCAAAGAGAACAAATGAGTCTTAATGTGGGTGTTGAACCTGTGTGTATTGATTGTGGTTTGAACAGATGGGTAAATTATTGCACAACTATCCAATCCTCCATTTCCCAGCAGTCCAGATTGATGTCTGAACACAGGCTTCATGACGGTCTGTCTCTCATTTGACGCTGCTGTAGATCACTGATGCGTCTTCCACAGTTTCAACAGCTGATTGCCTAAAAACAGGGGAAAAAAAGGAACACAATGATGTTACAGGCGATATGAAGTTGTTTGTTTCTCACCTCACGGCAGCATCAGGCTGATGAACTCTTATATTGTCGTACTGGTTTTCGTTCTCCTCTGATCTCTTTGTCTCTTTCTTTCTGTGATATTGGACAGTTGCGTACTGGATCTCCTCAGTCTCTCTGGATTCAGGAGTGTTTCCTCTGAATCTCTTTGGTTTCACACTGGCATACGGAGCGTCATTGGCTGAATCCGGTTCAGAAAGAGGCTCGTCATGGACTGAAACTCTCTGTGAGGCATCAGAAATGCAAGAAAAGAAGTAATTATTAATCAAAACATGTAAATCAGTTTGATTCTGAGTCTAGATTCTCAGTCTAGAGCAGTTGGTCTCAAACTTTTCAGATCAGGCGCCACATCAGATCAATATTTTTTGAAATATTTCACTGATTCATACTTGACTGTAGGAGAAGAAAAGGACAGAAGAAGTGTTTTAAGTGAAACATTCACACTGACAGTTTGAGAATCACTGGTCTAAAGAAAGAGAAATATTAGTTCATGAACATTTTTTCTGGATTGTGTTAATAAAGACATTGATAATGTTAGATTCCCATCAGTCTGTTCAGTTACAGTCTGAAACACAGATAATGGCTGATTGATTGATTTTCTGCTTCTGTAAAGTCATGTGTCTGAATGATTTACCTGTTTCACTGTGAGATCTTCAGTTTTATCACTCCTTCGTTTCTTTCTGTTATAAAGACAGACATTAACAGTATATGGACAAATGTATTACATTAATAATAATAATAATAATAATAATAACTTATACAATCACTGCATTTTTTTTTATCAAGCTCACATTATAAACAGGATGATGATGATGATGATGATGCTGATGAAGAATAATCCTCCAGATGTCGCTGCGATCACAATCACATTCCTACCAGCACCATGATGAACTGAAAGAGGAAGATCATCATGATTAACTCTCCAAACTGATGAATGATGTGAAGATACAGGAGTGTGTTAATAAAAGCTTCACCTGTGACAGTTACAGCGTCTGATCTCTGAGATCCATGTTGATTGTGAGCCTGACAGTAGAAGCGTCCACTCTGTAGTGCACTGAAACTCTGTCCAGATCCAACAGCTGAGCTTTCATTCTCCTTAAACCAGCTGATTTCTGCAGGAGGGTTTGAATCACTGCTGCAGATCAGAGTCACTGAATCTCCTGCCCAAATCTGACCAGACTGAATGATGGAGATTGAGACATTCCTGGGAGGGTCTATAATAGACAAAAGAAAGTGCATATTAATGTTTTGTGATTGTTCATCATTAATTTGAATCATCATTAACTCACACATGATGTTTAAAGTCACAGCATCAGTGTATTTCTCTCCATGTTCATTGATGGATCTGCACTTGTATTCTCCACTGTCATCAGAGCTGATCTTTGAGATGCTGAAGATTCTTCCAGATCCTACAAACGATCCTCCTTTAAACCAGCTGAAGTTCAGAGCAGGAGGGTTTGAATCACTGCTGCAGATCAGAGTCACTGAATCTCCTGACACTATTTCACCAGATGGACTGATGGACACTGAGACATTCCTGGGAGGATCTAAAACAGACCAAAAATATATATATAAATAAATCAAAATAAATATTAGAAAACTGTGAATTTATATGTGAAAAAAGTGCAGATGATCATTAACTCACACATGATGTTTAAAGTCACAGCATCAGAGTATTTCTCTCCATGTTCATTGATGGATCTGCACTTGTATTCTCCACTGTCATCAGAGCTGATCTTTGAGATGTTGAAGATTCTTCCAGATCCTACAAACGTTCCTCCTTTAAACCAACTGATTTCTGCAGGAGGGTTTGAATCACTGCTGCAGTTCAGAGTCACTGAATCTCCTGACACTATTTCACCAGATGGACTGATGGACACTGAGACACTCTTTGGTGCATCTAAAAGGGACAAAAATCGCATCCTTAAACCATCTCATTCAAACACAATCTCCAGTTTTTAAAAGAACTAATGAATCTGTACTCACACGTGACACTGATCTGAACAGCAGGAGAGATGTGATTGTGTCCGTGTACAGCACAGCTATATCTGCCTGCATCCTCTCTTCTGACTGACTGCAGCAGGAGTTCATTGTTTCTGTCTCTTCTCTCAGTTAATGGCTGTGAGTTTCTGTACCAGATGAATGTTGCTCTGTCAGTCAGAGTGCAGCTGCTTTTACATGTCAGACGGACTGAATCTCCCTCTGTCACTCTCTCAGGAGACTCCACCTGAAGATCTGAACACAACACACACATTATATCTAGTGCTGCTGTCATACACTGATTATTATTCAACATAATGCACATAAGAAGAGAGAAACCTCTTGAGAGTCACCTGTGACAGAAAGAGTCACTCCTGTTTTACCAATCCATTTACCATCATCTTTATCAGTGATGAATCTGAAATAGTACATGTGTGAATCCTTCAGTGTCACATGACTCAGTCTGATGGTGCAGTTCTGCTGTTTATCTCCCAGATACTGAATCCTCTGACTGTATTCAGTGTCATTCGACAGATCTAGAAACTCTTCTGTTTCATTTTTATCTTTTGTTTTGGTCCAGAACACTCTCATAATCTGATGTTCAGTAGGGTATGTATAAGTGCAGCTCATTGTCACTGATGAGTCCTTTAGTGCACAGATGTGTGAAGGACTGTAACTCACACCCCAATCAGCACTAGAAACCCCTGAAACACAGAATTCATCAGGATGAAAATGTTTTATCATTTACAATGGACCATGAAAACAGCCTTAGCGCTGTTTTATTTACATTATAGTAGCGTTAGAATACCACTGCATGAAATTCTGTCCTGCTTTATGTTTTTCTGTCCTTTAATGTTTTTCAAAGAGTTGATCTGAATATTTTTTTTGATTTTGAACTTTTGCTATAAATTATCAATTAGCGTCACACACCTGTAGGTAATGGATGTGTGGGTTGGAGAGAAGACCAGTGAAGTCAAAATTCGAAAAACAAAACAAAAGGAATCCTGCACACTATCAACTTACAAAACCGTAAAAAAAAAAAAAAAAAATAGTAAAGGAGATCATAAAGATCATGCGATCGAAACGTTGCTAATACATTTTTTTTTACAGTTTTGTAAGTTGATAGTGTGCGGGATTCTTTTTTTTTTTTTTTTCAAACTTTTGCTATAACAAATGTGCTTCAGAAACACACAGTTACAGCAGCCAGAGAAACATTAAAGCTGTTGTTCGTAAGTTTTGTCTCTTTGTCGCCATCTCTGTTTGAAATCTGCAATTGCAGTCATATGCAGAATTATTATCTTTATTTTGGTTGTGCCTCAGCAACCCAGTCTCATATGAAAACGTATCCTGACTACGTTGGTCCAAAGTGCAAAACGTAGAGGGGTTACAATAATGGCCCTTAAATTGTATGACTGTTACATTTTTTTTTTTTTTTTTTGCCTATTGTTTTGCGTCCAAGTCACGTGACTTTAGAGAGCCCGGCCGTGAGAACAAAAACATGGCGGACGTTTCTCTACTTTTTAGTGAAAAAACAATATTTTGAGTTAGTTTCTGCATAAAAATAAGTTTTGATTACATTTTTAGCGAGAAATATATATTCTATTTTCATAATATTTACTCAGTGAATGTACATAATCACTCGCTTGCGTGTTGTTGCAAAGATTTTTCTGATCTCGCCAGAATAATGTGAAACTGCTACGTTTTGGTTGCTATGAACAATATTTTATTTTCTGCATCAAAATAAGGTTTGATTACATTTTAAGCAAAAAATATATATTTTATTTTCATAATATTCATTCAGTGAATGTACATAATCACTCGCTTGCGCGTTGTTGCAAAGATTTATCTGATCTCGCCAGAATAATGTGAAACTGCTACGTTTTGGTTGCTATGAACAATATTTTGAGTTAGTTTCTGCATAAAAATAAGGTTTGATTAAATTTTTAGCGAGAAATATATATTCTATTTTCATAATATTCACTCAGTGAATGTCAACCCGTTCTCACTCCTGACCGTTCTCACGCTGAAGAAGTCTCCTTCAGAACACATCGCGATATTTGGCATCAGTTCGCGTGTGCTGGATGTTGGTAAGTAGTCGTAAATACGCTGTTCTAATGTTTGATATAATGTCTTTTCTGTTTGCAGATATTAATCAGATTAACGTTAGCTCCCTCATGTTCAGTCACTGCATTATATCTGTCACCTCCGCTGAGGTTTTGCTTTTCATTGCTTTCTATATTAAATACTAAACTAGGGTGATTAAACACTGTCACGTGACGTGCAATATATTGCACAATATATATAACATATTCAAATCAGGTTCAAAGTAGTACAAGTGTAGTTTCAAAATGGTATTTGTTGTAGAAGCACGGTAAAAAAACAACACTTACCATGCTTTTTACCACAGTATTGCTCGTTTTAATGTGATTTTTGTTGTAAATACAGAGTAACCACAACACTTATCATGCTTTTAATGCCTAATAATGTTAAATCCAAAAACTGTAAGGTCAATAAGAACTTCTTTCCTATATATATTTATATATAAACCTATATATTATAAATAATGATATTTTCTTTTCTCTTGTTTTAGCTGAAAAGACAAAAAGGGCCTTTTGGAAATGGATGAAGGAGACAGAAAGCTGCAAAGGCAAATAATTGCAATGGTATGTATGTGTTGCTTTTAACCCTTTATTAAACATTTTATCAAGCATTTGTTAAATATTCTCACAGTAAATTAAAATTAAAGTCAAATCCTGTACATATTTATCACCTTATTTGTAAATCAGTTGTGCCCCTTCTTGGACAGTTGGACGTCCCACACATAAAAGTTTATATTAATTCCATTGAATTCTTTAAAATGATTACAGATTGGGCCCAAAATGTTCCAATGATACATGATGTCTTTCCGCACCTCATAACTACCTCTGTTTGCAAGAGTGGAAATTATCATTTGACTTGTCACATGACATCAGATATTCAATTATTTTGTCATAATCAAAATAATTGAATATCTGATGTCTATTCAATATCTAATCAGTTACACTGCTGATAACGTCCTGCTTGCATGTGAAACATGTTATTTTTTTATTTATTCTTTTAAATATAAATATAGCTTGCTATTAAAGACATATGTTTAATCATGGAAATGCCCACATATCAGTGAACTTATTACATAAATGCATTTAACATTTAATTATGCAACACTCTTTACAGAAGGAAATCCTACAGTTATGAGTAAATTGACAACTTGAATGTGATGTAATAAATTTACCTTCCTTTCTGTCTTGCAGGATTACTTGCAGATTACTTAGTCCTTCTTTTTAGGATCTCTACAACATCAAACTCAACAGCTCTTTTAAGAGCCGACCCTCACAAGAGCTACTAGTGAGTCGCTGCAAACCTGCCGTGATCAGCCCTTTCCAGGTAAAGTTTCTAGATATTTAAATCAGTATTTACTCATCAAATGCTCTCCTGGATGGTATGGTAAATTAACTTATTTATAACTGTCTCAATTTGTATGTTTTAAGAACAAGAGTAATTGCACACAGAGTAAGTAGAGACTTTCTTGTTTTTCTGTGCAGAGAAGGAAGACCAGTCCTTATATCAAAGCAAGCTCATCAAAGTCCTTTGTTTAGGGTGAGGAAGGAACATGACCATCTCATGCCCAAAGAAGACAGAAGTCCATTGGTATGCTTGTGTTGAGGCAATGCTGTAATATGTAGTACAGAATTTAATGTTGTTCTCTCAAAGGACTATTAAGTTCTTAAAAAGTTCTTAAAAACTGTTCCTTCTGTTTTTTTGTTTGTTTGTTTGTTTGTTTGTTTGTTTGTTTTTTTAGATAAAAGCAGACAGGGAAGCTTTGGAAGATAATGAGTTAATATAATATAATATAGTATAATAGGAATTAAATAGTAAATGTTCTTTAAATTATGTGTAATACCTAGTTTTTTTGGCTTGAAATAAGGCCTTATACTGCACAGACCTAAAACATTGTATTTGTGTTTTAAAACAGATAGCAAGTGAAGTCACTAACAGAAGATCCTAGAGGAAAAACGACTGATGTGCAGCTACGGAGGAACACAAGAGGCAGAAACTATGCATGGCCATGGCTTCTTCATGAGTACGGTAAGTCCTGTGCCTATTCTTAATTCTTGCCTTAAAGTTTTTATTGCAGTATTTTAACAATTTTACATTGTACAGGTTATCACTTGGTTTTTGACCAAATTATGCTCTTGAAACAAGAAACAGAAGAGTATGTTGTCCTGAAAGAAATCAAGGCTCAAAAGAGAGCATGCCTTTCTAAAAGATCTTTTAAAACAGGTTGCTGTTAATATGGGTAAAACAGTTTTTGTTCAGTACTTAGCTTACAGTCTGTGCTGCATTTTTATTATAATATATATATTATGTACTGCTGTTTTGTAAAGTTAAATCAGGAACAGGCAACTCTAGCCCTTTTGCTGTCTCCTTTTTGAGGTGGAGAGTTTACCTCCAACCATAACTGAGCACACCTGAAAATTTTAACCAAAGTCTTCAGGTGTACTTATAGACAGTTATAGGCAGTTGGGTTTGAGGTTGGAGCTAAATCTGCAGGACCGTGGACGCTGAGGGCCAGAGTAGCCCACCACTGTTTAAATCATGCAGAACATAAGCTGACCTGGCTGTCCATTAAACTACTTAACTTGAATTGTGTGTTTTTTTGTTTTACTTTTAGACCAGGACTGAAGAACGCCTGACAATGGGATGTTAAGACTTCTTCCTCTGGTTGAGAAAAAGCTACAGCACATCAGTGATCACATCTTCTGGTCATCAGTTGTACTGTAGAGTACAACTGAACAAACTGTTTAGAAGAAGAAGAACATGAACATGATAGAGACATGTACAGGGAAGAGCAAGAACCCAGTTCAGCTGTGATAATGAATCTTTATTTTAAACTCAATATCAAATCTGTTTTCTGGATCATAGTTGACTGGATGGGATTCTGTGGCGCTCATTTGTGCAATAGGAGTAAAGTCTGTGAATGGATTATTATGACGTTAACGTATTTTTGAAGACACGTTTTTATTTATCTTGAATCTCATTTGTCTTTATGCAAATTTCAACCTTATGCTGTATCCTCCAATAAAGTGTTGTGTAATAAATTATGGTGAACGTGGTGTTTGGTAGAGTAAATACAATTTAACTAAGCTGAGTTTATTTCATAATTTAAAAATGACATATAATTTCCATGATTGTTTTACTTATTAATACATAAATATATATTACATAAATATTTTCGATCTAATTCATGATATTTGGGACAACAATGCACCAAAAGTTGCATATACTTTCATGTTGTGACAAGGATGGCAGTTTCCAGATAAATAAAGGGAAGGAATGTGAATAAAGAGAGGCTGCAGTGGGTTATACTGATACAAACACTTCAAGTAGAGCTGAAGAAGATCGATGTTGATCATTCTGGTACATCTACTACTGCATTCAAAATGACAGCTGGACATTACTTATGACAGGCATGTGAGGAGCAAGAAGAGGGGGTGATAATGACATTTTGGCACAGTTTCTTATTTTACTGAATAGTGCATTATCCTTGTGTAACTAATAGTGAAGTGTAAATATAAATAGTTTTTAGTTTACTGCCAACACTGGCAGCTGGATAATGGCAAGTTGTTGTGGGTTCATCCATTATATTTATTGGTGTTCATACAAAAAAAAAGCAAAGAAATAATCAACTACTATTCAATTAATCAATTATTATTATTATTATTATTGTATTACAACATTTTGTTATAATATTTCCATATTTCATCAGATGGTCTCACAATACCCATCAAAAACCTATACAAGCATGATGTTAGAATGGAAAATGAGGAAATGATAAAATACTGCAATATTTAAATGTGATTCAACAAAGTTTGTTATCCATGATGAGGAGTACACACCCGTGTAGATTTTAATGCCCTTCCACCGCCAAGGGGCCAGTACCGGCCCCTGGAAGAGCAAAAAAATGCACATTTCAAATGGCTGTAACTCAAAGTCCGGTTAGCGTATCAAAGAGAAAATCAACAGGACAACTGCTTATGCTATGATTACTAAATAATGTTGGGCACAGTTTTCAGACATACATGGAAAGCTGGCATAAAGGTTTTTTAATTAGTGATTACAGTAAAATATTAAATTTCATCCTGTCCCTCATATATGTAATAAATGTTTGCACAATAAACATATTTAGATATCGAGTTGTCCATTAAAGATCTTATTATTTTAACATTTATCATTTCTTTACTAAACGTTTTAAACTACATTACCCATATGTCTCTGTCATTCTATCAATGAACGGGAAACATGGCGCTGTAGTTCATTGAGAAGCTAGGGTTAGGGTTGGGATCTCGGTAAAGGAGTAATTTCTCACAACATGGAAACACTTTATAGTTAACTTAATGTATGAGTAACGTAATATTCACACTAAAACAAACTTTGTAAGATAAAGCGCCGTTTTATATGGGTTGAAAGGTAGTCCAATCACAGCGAGTTCTGCGATAGAGTCACAGCCAATCACAACACAGCTGAACAGATGCGTCACGCTTACTTGTCCATTTATGGTAAATGACGACAGATCTCCTTCGGTTCCGGCTGACGAGAAAGATTCCTTAAATATATAATTAATCTAATTAAATATAATAAAAATCACATTTTACAACGAAAGACTCCTTTGTGTTTTAAACTGATGCATAAATATATTTGAAAGAGATATAATTGCATCTACTAAAGTGCTTCTAACATTTACAGTAGATATGTAGTATATTAAAGGTATACATTTAATCACTTATTTATACCATTCTTCACCATTTGAACTCTTGGAATTAAAATAAATATAAATAAAAGCATAATGAATGTACTCGATTTTGTAATCATATTCCAATATTTAGTGTCAAAGACAAATGTAGTCCCCAAACTACTGCACAACAGTATAAAAATCAGTTAATTGTGAGAAAAAAATATATCCAGTTACAGAGGCAATCTATTATAGTGAAATATAACTACACAAATCGATATGATGAAGTATTATTTTTACAAACCAAGAGATGAGATAAAATTCCATGTGAAAATATGTTTCTTTAAAGAATAGGGGGAAAAAATAACATTTTACATTCTCAACTTTAATACAATACAATATTGTGTTTATTGTTCACTTTTACTGTAACTAAATGAAAGGCAAATTCAAATAGTTAATGCATTTTATAAATGTTAAATATTTTCAGCAATAAAATGCTTCTATAAAATACATTCATGGGTATGTTACATTTACATTATCCAGGTACTGATATAATGATACCATAGATGTAGTTAAGGTGGACATTTACTATAGTGACACTGTAATAAAAGGTTTAATGAAACAAAATGCAAGACATTTTCAAGTCCATCTAAATGAAGAGGTAACAAACTCACAGAATAATGTCCAGAATGTCAATGTGTCATTTCTGTAATACTCTATATCAGCAACAAACAGAATTAAATAAATATTGATTGTTCTCAGAGGGTTTTCCTGAACACTCTCACTAACTTCAATTGTTCGGACAAACACCTGCTATACACACATGCAGAAATACATATTTGACTATAGTCGCAGCATTACTAGAACTTTTACCAAAACTCCGGATGAGCACTGGTGCTTCTTTGATAAAGGCAAGAATTTGGAAAAAGATAAATTACTATTTTCAATATTGGTTCTGCACGTTTCAAGGAGATCATAAGGAGGAGTCCACGTGAAGACTTTTAAAAACTGTGACAGAGTGAAGGGTGCACCTCCCCGGACACACCCTAAGCATGACCAAACAACAACACCCAAAGACAGATATGAAGTGGACACCACCAGGAGAATGCAGGGGAAGACATGGAAACGAAGGCCTGAAGAATGTCGGTGTCCCATGGGAAGATGTGGAGAATGTGGTCACAGATTGGATACGTTGGAGGACACTTGTTACCCAATGTGCCCAGCACAGCACTTGATGATGATGTTGTGAGTTCATACATAACCGTAGGATTTCCTTCTGTAAAGAGTGTTGCACAATTAAATGTTAAATGCATTTATGTAATAAGTTCACTGATGTGTGGGCATTTCCATGATTAAAAGTATAGCAAGCTATATTCATATTTTAAAAAATAAAAAATAAAAATAAATAAATAACATGTTTCACATGCAAGCAGGACATTATCAGCAGTGTAAATGATCATGACAAAATAATTGAATATCTGATGTCATGTGACAAGTCAAATGATAATTTCCACTCTTGCAAACAGAGGTAGTTATGAGGTGCGGAGAGACATCATGTATCATTGGAACATTTTGGGCCCAATCTGTAATCATTTTAAAGAATTCAATGGAATTAATATAAACTTTTATGTGTGGGACGTCCAACTGTCCAAGAAGGGGCACAACTGATTTACAAATAAGGTGATAAATATGTACAGGATTTGACTTTAATTTTAATTTACTGTGAGACTATTTAACAAATGCTTGATAAAATGTTTGATAAAGGGTTAAAAGCAACACATACATACCATTGCAATTATTTGCCTTTGCAGCTTTCTGTCTCCTTCATCCATTTCCGAAAGGCCCTTTTTGTCTTTTCAGCTAAAACAAGAGAAAAGAAAATATCATTATTTATAATATATAGGTTTATATATAAATATATATAGGAAAGAAGTTCTTATTGACCTTACAGTTTTTGGATTTAACATTATTAGGCATTAAAAGCATGATAAGTGTTGTGGTTACTCTGTATTTACAACAAAAATCACATTAAAACGAGCAATACTGTGGTAAAAAGCATGGTAAGTGTTGTTTTTTACCGTGCTTCTACAACAAATACCATTTTGAAACTACACTTGTACTACTTTGAACCTGATTTGAATATGTTATATATATTGTGCAATATATTGCACGTCACGTGACAGTGTTTAATCACCCTAGTTTAGTATTTAATATAGAAAGCAATGAAAAGCAAAACCTCAGCGGAGGTGACAGATATAATGCAGTGACTGAACATGAGGGAGCTAACGTTAATCTGAATAATATCTGCAAACAGAAAAGACATTATATCAAACATTAGAACAGCGTATTTACGACTACTTACCAACATCCAGCACACGCGAACTGATGCCAAATATCGCGATGTGTTCTGAAGGAGACTTCTTCAGCGTGAGAACGGGTTGACATTCACTGAGTGAATATTATGAAAATAGAATATATATTTCTCGCTAAAAATTTAATCAAACCTTATTTTTATGCAGAAACTAACTCAAAATATTGTTCATAGCAACCAAAACGTAGCAGTTTCACATTATTCTGGCGAGATCAGATAAATCTTTGCAACAACGCGCAAGCGAGTGATTATGTACATTCACTGAATGAATATTATGAAAATAAATAATATATATTTTTTGCTTAAAATGTAATCAAACCTTATTTTGATGCAGAAAATAAAATATTGTTCATAGCAACCAAAACGTAGCAGTTTCACATTATTCTGGCGAGATCAGAAAAATCTTTGCAACAACGCGCAAGCGAGTGATTATGTACATTCACTGAGTGAATATTATGAAAATAGAATATATATTTCTCGCTAAAAATGTAATCAAACCTTATTTTTATGCAGAAACTAACTCAAAATATTGTTCATAGCAACCAAAACGTAGCAGTTTCACATTATTCTGGCGAGATCAGATAAATCTTTGCAACAACACGCAAGCGAGTGATTATGTACATTCACTAAGTGAATATTATGAAAATAAAATATATATTTTTTGCTTAAAATGTAATCAAACCTTATTTTGATGCAGAAAATAAAATATTGTTCATAGCAACCAAAACGTAGCAGTTTCACATTATTCTGGCGAGATCAGATAAATCTTTGCAACAACGCGCAAGCGAGTGATTATGTACATTCACTAAGTGAATATTATGAAAATAGAATATATACTTCTCGCTAAAAATGTAATCAAAACTTATTTTTATGCAGAAACTAACTCAAAATATTGTTTTTTTCACTAAAAAGTAGAGAAATGTCCGCCATGTTTTTTGTTCTCACGGCCGGGCTCTCTAAAGTCACGTGACTTGGACGCAAAACAATAGGCAAAAAAAAATGTAACAGTCATACAATTTAAGGGCCATTATTGTAACCCCTCTACGTTTTGCACTTTGGACCAAAGTAGTCAGGATACGTTTTCATATGAGACTGGGTTGGCCTCAGCACGGCTCCTCAGCACAGATGAATCTATGTTTGGTGTCAGTCACCACACCGGTGTGGATACTGTACTTCAGAATCACAGATTGTAATCTTGAAGTATGACCAAAGTAGGATTTTTCAGCGGAAAATGTCATCTGAACAAGTAAGTAACATTTCTGCCACTTTTGTTCTGACCAACTGAGGAAAAAAGCATCAGGCCTACAATAAATTGCGCTGCCATTGGTGATTAAATTTAATGATCGCTTAGCTTGGATCACGTCAAACCATGCAAATTATTATTATTGTTATACTTTGTTCTCAAATTGTTAATGTTAACAACATCAGTATTGTGTGACTATGTGTATTTAATGTGTATTAGTGTTATCTGTAGATTTCAATTTCTGCATCCACTCCGCAAGTCTTTTGCTTTTGACTACGAGTGAATCTCCAGTTGTCATTTGGACCTTTCTGGATTATAATCCACCATCAAAATGATAAGTTTAATTATTGGAGCTGCTGTGAGAAAAGGCTATAAATGATCTGCTATCAGCAGCATCCTATATGCATAGTCTAGCTGGGACTCCTTTCTTTCTGTTTACAGACGTGATGTAAAGACGCAAAGACAAACAGCTGCATGCTTGAATTTCCCGCTGAAATCCACCAGTATCAATTTATTACAATACATTATTACAGGCTTACCATTGTGAATCGAGCTAAGGTAAGTAGATAGTTTTGAACACTGGCTGGTTACTTGCTCAAAAATTGGTTTTGGATAATTTTTAACCAAATAAACCCAGCCCAACTAAAGCAAGCTCTTACCTCCATAACAGTGACTTCAAACTTCATTATTTTCAATAAAACAGCAGTAAGGCTTCCTGGAGGTTAAGTGAGGGCTGCTCATGAAGGGCCACCGCTAAAGGGCCAACGTTTTGCCAATGAGCAAATTCTCAGGGGTCCTGTGCTGACAGCCCCAAGTGGGCCCATAAAGGGCCAATGCAGGCTTTTTTGCAGGGATAACACCAATGTTATCATCTCTACACTGGTTACCTGTTCTGTATCAATTATAAAGTATTGCTACTGACCTATAAGGCTCTAAACGGTTTAGCTCATGTGTATTTAACCGTTCTTCTATCGCCCTACAATCCTTCACGCTCTTTAAGATCACAAACTCTGAGCTTCTGGTTGTTCCTAGGATATCTAAGTCTACTAAAAGAGGGAGAGCGTTTTCACATTTGGCTCCTAAACTCTCTGGAATAAGCTTCCTGATAATGTTCAGGGCTCAGACTCACTCACCCAGTTTACATTCACATACACTGTAAAATGTAATTAGTTGAGTTTACTTAGAAAGCTTAATTAAACTGTTGTGTTAAAAACCGATTGCCTTAAATTTATCAAGTAAGTTTTTACAAATTGAGTACTTAGTTCAGTCATGTTAAAAATCTTGTTCACATTATGTAGAAACTGCCTTAAATTTCTCAAGCATTTTTTACTCAAAGTTGCAGCAATGGACCATACATTTATTTGTATTTATTAAACTGGAGATACTGCTGAAAATAATAAAGTTTGATGTCACCATCATGGTGGAAAGTGTTTGCTTTAGTTGGGCTCTTGACCTTGACTTTTAACATTAGTGTTTCTCTGGCTGTCGTAACTCAGTGTTTGTAAGACACAGCTGTTATGGTGAAAAAAGCCAAAAGAAATACTGGGATTGATCTATTGCATCTTTCCTGATGATATCATTGAATAACCACAGATTTAATCCTGAGGTTTATACTTGATCAAAAGTGTGGTTTGTCATTAAAAACAAATAAGTATTTTTTTAATAATCAATGAAACTATAGCAAGAGACGGAGCACTGTTGAAATCATATTTTTAATATGTTAGTCAAAAAAACATTTTGGACTATACAGACACACAGAGACATCAAGAATCAGCGTGTAAATCTCAACAACGGTGACATGCTTCATGCTGCAATGCATGCTGGGAGCCATGGATGAGTTTTATACTATGATGGCTCCCAGCATGCATTGCATGTCACCGTTGTTGAGATTTACACGCTGATTCTTGATGTCTCTGTGTGTCTGTATAGTCCAAAATGTTTTTTTGACTAACATATTAAAAATATGATTTCAACAGTGCTCCGTCTCTTGCTATAGTTTCATTGATTATTAAAAAAATACTTATTTGTTTTTAATGACAAACCACACTTTTGATCAAGTATAAACCTCAGGATTAAATCTGTGGTTATTCAATGATATCATCAGGAAAGATCCAACAGATCAATCCCAGTATTTCTCTTGGCTTTTTACACCATAACAGCTGTGTCTTACAAACACTGAGTTACGACAGCCAGAAAAACACTAATGTTAAAAGTCAAGGTCAAGAGCCCAACTAAAGCAAACACTTTCCACCATGATGGTGACATCAAACTTTATTATTTTCAACAGTATCTCCAGTTTAATAAATACAAATAAATGTATGGTCCATTGCTGCAACTGAGTAAAAAATGCTTGAGAAATTTAAGGCAGTTTCTACATAATGTGAACAAGATTTTTAACATGACTGAACTAAGTAGCCTACTCAATTTGTAAAAACTTACTTGCTAAATTTAAGGCAATCGGTTTCCTTAAGTTTTTTATGTAAACCCAACAGTTTAATTAAGCTTTCTAAGTAAACTCAACTAATTACATTTTACAGTGTAATGAATGTCATGTTTATAACATCCCTGTCAACAATTTGATCTCACAGTGATCTCAGCATGAGTTCCTGGATGAGATAAAACTGTAACCTTACTGTGTGTTCATACTATGGTCACAATGTGAGGTCAAAGTGCACTCACTGCACAAAGACTGTAGGTACCCAGCATGCGCTGCAGCATGAAGCTTTTGATTTTCACTATTGTTGAGATTCATATGCTGATTCTTGATGTCTCTTTTTGTCTAAGTGACACAGTTGTTCAAATTGTTTTTTATCTTATCATGCATTTTTAAATCTTTCATAAATTATTTAAAATGTGAATTTTATGCCTTTTAGTTCATGTCAGTCAGCTGATATCTTCTATGCAAACAAAGTCCTTTGACACATAAACCTCTACAATATCTCCACACGATCTTCTGAGAAAAAAAATTCTTCTGTCTTGTGATACAGTGATGTTTGTCCAATTAAATGCTCTGATGAGTGAGAAAGTCCCTCCCCTAAACCACCTGATACTGACTATACAATACAAAATTAGCAATTCGTGTTCAAGACTGTGACGTAACTAAAAACTATTGGATATTTATAAAATGAACAAGCCCATTGACACGCCTCACCCAAACTTCCTGTTTCAAAAGAAACGCACCAACACACCACAGAAAACTGCTCATTAATCATAATTATTATATGATCCAAACAGGCCACAAACTTCAGAACAAAATGAAAGACTCTTTATATCTAAATTACACAGTGCCTCAGAAGTTGAAATGAAACAGAGACTCACTGTGAATCATGAGCAGAAAGATCAGAGGAAGAGCAGGAGCCATTCTGACCAACATCAGCATCAAATATATCTATAATACAGCATAAATCATCACTCATATACTCATAAACAGTGTCTGTTCATCACTCTAAACAGCTCTTAGTGTTAGTAAGATCTTTGCTCATCTGAAGATTATTAAGGCTCAACATCAGTGTGTGTAAATGAACTGATCATTAGATGTACAGAAGATATTTCTCATGTCAGGAATCATGTGTTATATGAGCTTCATCTATAGAAATAATCATCAGTTTTTATTGAAGTATGAATGTGTTTGTCTTACCGTGTTGAAGCTCATCAGATCAACAGCAACCAAATGACTGACTGTTTTAACTCAAGCACTTTAGCTTTAGACTGACAGACTGTGGTTAACACTGTTTTTACACACAGTCACGGTAATATCATTGTTCCTCTCTCAACAAGATAAAATCACCAAACTACTAACTAAAGAAAAATAATGATATTTTCTTTAAGTTATTTAAATATATTTAGAGATATTTAGAGAAGAGGATTGTGAAAACAGACATTCTGCTGAATATTTCACTTTTATTATGAAGATTAGTTGATGTTTTTGCCTTTAGAAAAAAAAGTAAATTTTTGTCCACTTTTGTCTATCGCCCCCTACTGGACACATTTGATCATTGTGTCACGTGTACAGCAGTTATGGTCCATTAGAGGCAACCAGGTGATCAGAGGAGTTACTTACTAATGTGCATAATGCTGCGTTCACGCCACCTCGTATTTACCGGAATGTTGAGATGACAACACGTGACGTTAATTATTCTGAGCTGTTCACTTCCTTGGACTGGGAATTATGCATTTCTATGGCACCACTATCAACACCTATGAATCTACAGCGGTCAGGTGGTACAGCGGCCATGTGGTATATCTGGGAGCTTTCAGAAAACTTGCATTCTTTGAAGCCCAGAAGAATGTTAATCCAGCTTTCTGAAACTGACCCATCAGAATTGATATAAAAAACATCATTCACTTCCATATAAATTGTGGCCTGAAGAGGAAAAAAACCTAAACAAAACCAAACAAACAAAAAACAATAATGATGTAAACAGGTGCTATTAAAATGAACAGGGACTGAAGAAACCAGGGCAGACGCAGGAAGGGTTCAGAATTATAAACATGTACCCAGCTAACAGATTTTGTTATAAGAACATTCTCTAAATATTCAGTGTTGGTTCTGGGAACATAAAAAAAATCCAGTTCCCTTTCATGGGAACTGTGGACGCTGCGTCATACGCTTTGGGAACGCCTCTGCGTGATTGCGTCGTGAAGCACTCTTGTATCTAACCAATAATGTGACGAGACGTCAGAAGCGGGTAGACAAACAACACCAAATAAGACACACAAGATAACATAGAGCGCTTGCTGAAGACAACAGAAGTTAGCGTTCTTTGTTTTGGGTATGCTTTATAGTTTCCTGGTCCGTGACGTCACCCGCTTCTGATGTCTTGTCACATTATTGGTTAGATACAAGAGTGTTTCACGACGCAATCACGCAGAGGCGTTCCCAAAGCGTATGACGCAGCGTCTCGTTCCTTATTCAGGGAACCAGGGTTACATACGTAACCTGAGACGTTTTCTTGACAGGAACGTTTTTATAAGGTATAATGTTCCTCAAACGTTCTTTCAACTTAATTTTGATCTAAAATTCAACATTGTAGGAACGTTGATTTGTAACATTCCAAGAACATGAAAATGTCCAGTTTCCTTAATGTTAGTAGAATGTTATTTAAAGGTTAGTATGATGTTCCTGAAACATTCTTTCAATCATTCAAACACCTGCTGTGAACAAACACTGAAAGAAAGAGAAATAAGAACACAAACTACAACTTTCTTCAGACACAGCCTTAGATGAACTGAAGATAAAAGACATTAAATCTCTGAAGATCTGATTAAACAACTCCACAAACAGCATTACCAGCTTCACTTATTACTAACCAGACTGACTGTATTTCTGTCACACATCTACAGGAGCTCTTACTGAGAATTAACAGAAGTTTAGATGTTTCGTTTGAGGTCACCATCATGGAGATCAGCAGTTGCGTTAGTTGAACTCTTGACCCTTGACTATTATAGAGTTGCTTCTTTATCAGCAGTTGCAGATATTTTCAGAAAACATTTCTGCATTGATAAAGCAGATCAACATGTCTGTTTTTTAAATAATAGACAAATAGAAAGTTACAGGAACATAAAAGACAGAAGCTGATAATATTGAGCATTTTGGACAGTCTTTAAAGGTGCCCTGGAACCAGTTTTTAAAAGATGTAATATAAGTCTAAGGTGTCCCCTGAATGTGTCTGTGAAGTTTCAGCTCAAAATACCCCATAGATTTTTTCTAATTAATTTTTTTAACTGCCTATTTTGGGGCACCATTAACTATGCACCGATTCAGTGCGTGGCCCCTTTAAATTGCGCGCTCCCTGCCCCCCGAACCCCCGAGCTCTTGACGATAATACAGTGCATTTACAAAGTTCACACAGCTAATATAACCCTCAAATGGATCTTTACAAGATGTTCGTCATGCATACTTCGTGCATGCTTCAGATCATGTGAGTATTGTATTTATTTGGATGTTTACATTTGATTCTGAATGAGTTTGATAGTGCTCCGTGGCTAACGGCTAAAGCTACACTGTTGGAGAGATTTATAAAGAATGAAGTTGTGTTTATGCATTATACAGACTGCAAGTGTTTAAAAATGAAAATAGCGACGGCTCTTTTGTCTCCGTGAATACAGTAAGGAACGATGGTAACTTTAACCACATTTAACAGTATATTAGCAACATGCTAACAAAACATGTAGAAAGACAGTTTACAAATATCACTAAAAATATCATGTTATCATGGATCATGTCAGTTATTATTGCTCCATCTGCCATTTTTCGCTATTGTTCTTGCTTGCTTACCTAGTCTGATGATTCAACTGTGCACATCCAGATGTCCTGCCCTTGTGTAATGCCTTGAACATGGGCTGGCATATGCAAATATTGGGGGCGTACATATTAATGATCCCGACTGTTACGTAACAGTCTGTGTTATGTTGAGATTCGCCTGTTCTTCAGAGGTCTTTTAAACAAATGAGATTTATATAAGAAGGAGGAAACAATGGTGTTTGAGACTCACTGTATGTCATTTCCATGTACTGAACTCTTGTTATTCAACTATGCCGAGGTAAATTCAATTTTTGATTCTAGGGCACCTTTAAAGTTTTGGGTATCAAAAGGTAATGAACATCATGTTTGTTATTTCTCATCAAAGAAAAGATATGATTCATCGACTGACGTTTTGAGCACACAGCTTTCAGTTCAGATCTACTTCATCGGGTACTTAACTCATGTCTTAATGTATGTCAATGTGGCTTTATTGTGTTCATTTGATACTCAACAGATCTTAAAATATACAGTAATAATGTAATTTTTAATGTAAAGTTTTGAACCAATTTAAAACCACTTGAACTGCTGACCTTAAACCTTATAGTTACTGTGACAACTAGCCCCATGTTTCCCCTATAACATGTTTCAATGTAAAGATCGATTAGTATATGATGCTCTTACCTGTTTCGCCAACATGACAGTGACAAATGATCAGGATGAAACCAGCAGTGGGTTTTTATGAGATCAACACCTTATATTTACCATGAGGATATGACACTTCAGCCAGTGCTGATATAGCAGAAGCAGAGTTTAAATTAGCAACAGGGTATTTCATCAGAGATGACATTAGACTAAAGTAATAAAAGTTAAACTCATGAAACTCACTCTGTAAAGATGTAATGTTAAAATGTTTTCAAGTATGCATATTTAATATTCAACAATATTGGTGATCTGCCTGCATTGACACAATTATATGTGAACTGAACTGAGCTGGACGATGACATCACTGTTTTCTGCTGCTCTGTGCAAGATAAGCATCTGGATATATATATATATATATATATATATATATATATATATATATATATATATATATATATATATATAGTTTCACCAGTTTCACATTTATTACTTTAGTCTAATGTCATCTCTGATGAAGTACCCTGACCCTCTGTCATTTTTTGTTGTTGTTGTTTTTTTGTAGAAAATGACCAATCATTTCACTAGATAAGACCCTTATTCCTCGTCTGGGATCATGTAGAGCTCTTTAAAGCTGCACTGAAACTGTCACTTTGACCTTCAACCTGTTGAACCCCATTGAAGTCCACTATAAGGAGAAAAATCCAGGAATGTTTTCCTCAAAAACCTTCATTTCTTTTCGACTGAAGAAAGAAAGACATGAACATGACATGGGGCTGAGTAAATTATTAGGAACTTTTAATTCTGAAGTGAACTAATCCTTTAAATGCCCTAATTGAACTAAGGCCTAATCCTGATTTAGGCTAAGCCCTGTCTGTGAAACCAGGTCTAAATATGGCCATGAATGCAGTTTCCTCTTTAGAGAGAGAGAGAGAGAGAGAGATGTGAGAAAACAAAAGAAAAGGTGTGGTCTCCCTGAAGTGGTGCTGCGCAGACCGATCGGTGTATGACATGCCGTGCAGACTGTGGAAAAGTGCCATAATATGACTAGCCTTTTGCTTGACTATGTTATCAAACAGCTAATAATGAGCTGCTAATGTTACACAAACTGTGAAACTCTAAATATTATCTGTAAAATTTAAATTCATGGGTTATTGTCCACTTACTTTATATATTTAACTCTGTGTGAAACAACATCCTACAGTATGGAAAAAAAAAAATTGAAGTTTCAATCATTCTGGCTTTCAGAAAGCAAAGTTTTAAAGTAATTCTGCAGTCAAATGACAAGTTTAAATCTAGGTAAAAATGATAAGGATGACTAATTTTGACTGTCTTGTTTTACATAATGTATTGAGTGTCTTTCTGCTCACCCTCATTATGAAGGTTAACTGTTGTTTTTTCACAGCCCTGCTGGACAGCTTGATAGATGTGATGGCAGCCATATTGCACCAGAACGCCCACTACACACCAGCTTATTGGTGGAGAGGAGACAGAGTGATGAAGCCAATCAGTATATGGGGATGAGGCCATGATGGACAGAGGACAATGGGCAAATTGGGCCAGGATGCCGGTGTTAAACCCCTACTGTTTTCGAAGGACATCTTGGGAATTTTAATGACCACAGAGAGTCAGGACCTCAGTCAGGACATCTCATCCGAATGACAGGGCAGGGACGTGATCGGCTCGGAATGCATTTTCAAATCCACATTGAGTTTTGCTACATTTTGCTACACATTACATTTAATGAAAATGCACTTGCATGTAAATTGCGTGAAGGGTGTAAATGCAATTAAGAAAAATAACATTTAAATGATCATTTTGCTACAATTTTTGATTCAGCATGTTAAACATATCTAATCATTTCTGTAATACATTTTAATTTTAATTTTGCAAATATGTTTAAATTATATGTTAAAACTAGTGTAGGAAATAGCAAATGAATATTATAGTATTGCATTTGAATCATTTTGCTCCAGACGTTGTTATGGAAATGTACAGGCTACATTGTCATTTGCCATTTTGCATATTACATTTGAAATTGAATATTGCTACTTGCTTCCATAAAAATGGGAGTTCAAAGACCAAATTCTAAACATGGCTGTTCACTTGTTTCTGTGGCACATAAAGTCTGTTGGCGATAGATCTGATCAGGTGGGTTTATGTCACTGCTGCCGGTCAGAGTCAGTAAATCAGTCCCAATATTTCACAGCATGGACTTTTCAGCATGAGCTTTCCGAATGAATTAAAGAAATAGTTTCGCAAAGTGACTCACTGTTTCGAAACACCTGAAACACCACGCGCTAGCGACACCTGCTGATCGAGACTGTATAACTGCCACAAGAACAGCCCAATCAACTATAACATCTTTTACAAACCAGCTGCAAATGTGTTAATGATCTATTAAGTATAATCCAAAAATCATTAAATATCATTAAATATGTAGAATGTGTGTTATTTTATTAATTTGTACTGCTTGGTTTGTGTGTTTGGAGAAATAATATCACTTAATTTTTCCATTTCATGTGTTTGTCAGTAAAAATGAACCTAAATTATAAAACTGATCTAAGATCAGCAGAAACCAAAGAAATTTCGGAACAGTATGGGATCTAATCGCTACAGATGATCTAATAGATGATGGTGCTGTTTCAAAAACACCCATCACACATGAACTCACCACTACAAAAGTACTTGGGTAAAGTTGGTTTTATATTCGCACATTCGGACATCCGTATTCAATAGTCTTGTTAATCACACTACATTGGACATTCAGTGGACATTCACAAGTAAATATGCCATTAAAACAATACTTGCCTATTTTGATCGACTGTGAAAAATGTTGTAAGTTGACAATCGTTGGTTTTCAATATCATGTCGCTGCTTAAAATTCGCAAACATTAATTTATTGCACATTTATTGGAAAGTCTGAATTTATCAGAAGTCCGAATGTGCGAATATAAAACCAACTTTACCGAAGTTACAAAAGTGTGTCTCCTGTGGAGGAAAATAGGCCATGTGTAGATAAAGAATGTATTACCAGAGGATTGACTGGTAATTTTAGTTTTCTTTTACTGTTCTGAACATTAATGGCATTTTCAGTGTTTCACTGCTCTGCTTGACATCTGAGCTCAGACTGTAAGTTTTTCAGCTGTTTCCCTGCTGTCAAACATCACTGAACATTTGCTGAGCTTTTTGCAGAGCAGATGGTGGAAAGATTGGGAAAGACTATGTCAAGATTTATAATGAAAAATGACTTACATTTTGGTTTGTTCCCTTCCAAACCAATAACACCTTTTCAGAAGACATGGATTAAACAACTAGTGTATAAATTAAATTTATGCAGTGTTATGTGATTTCTGAAGCGACAAAGTTTTGGTCACCGTTCACTTGCATTGTATGGACTATGTTTCTTCTATGTTTAATTTTTTAAATTTCTTTTAAATAAATATGCTTTGAAACAGCATTGATTGTGAAACATGCTATTCAAATAAAAATTAGGACAGAAATATTTTAAAAATGTAAATTCCATCTAACTAGTCAACTAGTCACATGATTTTGGAGTAAAAAGTGAAGTGCCTGAAAAAAAATACCCCCGGTATATTTCAGGAATGTTCAGAGATGTTGACATCTTGATTGTCAACTTACAACATTTTTCACAGTCGATCAAAATAGGCAAGTATTGTTTTAATGGCATATTTACTTGTGAATGTCCACTGAATGTCCAATGTAGTGTGATTAACAAGGCTATTGAATACGGATGTCTGAATGTGCGAATATAAAACCAACTTTACCGAAGTCTCTTTGATAGCAATCTTTCATTTGAAGGCTTCATTTCTAGTATCTGTAAAACCGCATTCTTCCATCTTAAAAATATATCTAAACTACAACATATGCTCTCAATGACAAATGCGGAACAGTTAATTAATGCGTTCATGACCTCAAGGCTAGATTACTGTAACGCTCTACTGGGTGGTTGCCCTGCACGCTTAATAAACAAACTCCAGCTGGTCAAAAACGCAGCAGCTGGAGTTCTTACTAGAAAAGGAAGTATGACCATATAAGCCCAGTTATCTCTGCTGCTGTACAGCCAAAAAACAAACTTTGCATTGCATTAGTTTCCTGTAAAGCTGCTTTGAAACAATCTGTATTGTAAAAAGTGCTATATAAACGAAGGTGACTTGACTTCAACTATTTTTATTACCAGACATGACTCCCAATTTGTTTTTATTAGCAGGAGATACTTTAGCAGACAGAGAAACTCAACAAGCAATTACACACACGTTTAAATGTCAACACAGCAAATTTCCCAGTGTTAAATTAACACTGCTCAGAGTTTATATGAGTCCACACTACAGGGTGTTATAAGTAACACTGGAGCAGTGTTGAAGTTAATGAGGTAATTAAGTGATTAATTAAGTGACGATTGAGCATTATTGAAGACACATGATGATAATGAGCAGAATCTGAAGGAAAGAGAAACACAAGAATTACAACTGACTTTAACATTAGATGAAATCAACTGAAGATAAAAGACATTAAATCTCTGAAGATCTGATCAAACAACTCCACAAACGGCATTACCAGCTTCACTTATTACTAACCAGGGTTGCGTTTCCCAAAGCGAACTATGGTTGCAAGTTCCATTGTTACCAAGAGAGTTCAATGGGACTTACAACCATAGTTGGCTAACAATGTTTTCAGGAAACGCACCCCAGACTGACTTTATTTCTGCCACACGTCTACATAGGATTGTATTAATAATGGTTTGGTTTATACTCACCGTTGTAGTGACGAGTGTTTGCTTTAGTTGGGCTCCTGACTCTGGGGATTTATACGCTTGATGCCTTTTTAACCGTGTGTTTGTAGTTTCGAAAAATACATTATTGATCATAAGTGTTTACTTAATATTCTTTTGTTCATCAAGAATCAACATATGAATCTCAACAATGGTGACATGTTTCATGACGCAATGCATGGGACCCACCATAGTATAAAACATATGGCTCCCATCATGCATTGCGACATGAAGTGTGTCACCATTGTTGAGGTTCATATGCTGATTCTTGATATCTGTGTGTATTCAGATGATGACTGTCTAAAAACTCAAGTTATTTCTGAAGTTATGATCACCAGTGATGGATATTAACCTCTTAACTGTCACGATCCCGTTGTAGGGCCACATGGTTTAGCCCAGATGAAATGAACATTGTTGTGCACACTACAGGCTGTTAAATGTAACACTGAATCAGTGTTGGAGTTAATGAGATAATTAAGTAATTGATTGAGTGATGATTGAGAATTATTGAAGATAGCTGCTGTTAACAAGAAGAATGAATGAAAGAAAGAAACAAGAACAGAAAAAATCGAAACACTAGAACTACAACTGACTTCAGCCGCAGCCTTAGATAAAAGAAGACATTAAATCTCTCCAGATCTCAGCAGAGGTGGATTAAAAAAACTCCATATACAGAAGCTCTTATTGAGAATTAAGAGAGAGAGTTTTTTTGTTGATGATGTTTTATTGATTTTTTTTATCTTACCATCATGGTGATCAGAGTTTACTTTAGTTGAGTAGTTTGACTTGTTTTTAATAATGTCAGGGTTTCTCTGGCTGCTGTAACTGAATTAGTTATGGCAAGAAAAACAAGAGAAAACACAATCTGATGCTGTGTCTGCTTCATGATAAGAATATAATCACTGCACAGTGGCTTAATTCACTGATCTTATGACTGAGTTTAACATGAGCAATATCTTACTAACTGTGTTTTAATGTGATTCATGTAAAGATCCAGCACAGTTTTAATCAGAAAATCTGAATGAGTTTTAAAACAGATGGTACACTAAGCACTTTGAACTACGGCGAGATTTACTCACACACAGACATCAAGAATCAGCGTATGAATCTCAACAATGGTGACATGCTTCATGCTGCAATGCATTCTGGGGTCCATGGATGAGTT
Source organism: Ancherythroculter nigrocauda (assembly GCA_036281575.1). Classification (NCBI taxonomy): domain Eukaryota; kingdom Metazoa; phylum Chordata; class Actinopteri; order Cypriniformes; family Xenocyprididae; genus Ancherythroculter; species Ancherythroculter nigrocauda. The sequence continues at coordinate 9,962,255 of VTFQ01000003.1, forward strand.
TTGCATGATGCACCCAGAATGCATTGTGGCATGAAGCATGTCACCATTGTTGAGATTCATACGCTGATTGTAGATGTCTGTGTGTGAGGAAGTTTTGCTGGAGTTTTAAAGTGTTTAGTGTACAATGCGTTTTAAAATTCACTCAGCTTTTCTGACTAAAACCGTTTTATCATTGTATTTCTAGAAGAGTCAACACAAACTTAACATTTTATTCATATAAAGCTCAGCCATTAGATGAGTGAAATAAGCTACTACATGACAGTTATGTTCTTATCATAAAGCAGCAGATCATATTTTCTCTTGTCATTATTGCCATAACAAACAGCTATAACAGACAGAGGAAAGCTAACATTAAAAAAGTTAATAGTCAAACTGCCTAACTAAAGCAAAGACTGACCTCGATCACGGTGACATCAAACAAAACTATTATTTTCAACAAATCATCAACATCTAAACCTCTGGTAATTCTCAATAAGAGCTTCTGTAGATGTGTGTCAGAAATAAAGTCAGTCTGGTTAGTAAAAAGTGAAGCTGGTAATGCTGTTTGTGGAGTTGTTTGATCAGATCTTCAGAGATTTAATGTCTTTTATCTTCAGTTGATTTCATCGAAGGCTGTGGCTGAAGTCGTAGTTCTTGTTGTTCCTCTGTTCTTCAGTGATTCTGCTCGTTATCAACTAATTATCTCATTAACTCCAAGACCAATTCAGTGTTACATTTAATAGCCTGTAGTGTGCACACTGAGTAGTGTTCATTTCATCTGGGCTAAACAAGGGTGTGCTGGTTGGGAGGCGTCCGACCAGTGGGACTGTGACAGTTAAGGGGTTAAGATGTGCAGTCACAGGGCTACTGTAATCAATCATGTGCAGTTCTTAAAACACAACCTGTAAAACCAGAAACTAGACTTACAAATAAGATCAGTAAGAGAAACTATTACATGTTGATTACATCCTTATCGTCAAGCCAACATCTGATCACATTTTTTCTTATTGTTCTTGCCATAACAAACACTGGCATATGCCACAAGGAATACTAATATCACCGAGCTCTGAGAGCCCCCAAGTGGTCGGGAGCATTTCACAACAAAATAAAGCCACAACACAACGGAAACAAAATCTAAAATCTAAACACTAGAACTGACTTCAGCCGCAGCCTTAGATAAAAGAAGACATTAAATCTCTCCAGATCTCAGCAGAGGATTAAACAACTCCATATACAGAAGCTCTTATTGAGAATTAAGAGAGAGTTTTTTTGTTGTTGATGTTTTATTGAAATTTGTTTGGGTTTTTTACACTGTAAAAAATGACCGTGATTTTAACAGTAAAAGACTGTAAAAATGCTGCGGTGAAAAACTGTTGATTGGTTAACAGAAAGTTTCCGTACTATATATGGTGAATAACTGTAATAGATCTAACGGTACATTTAATGTAATTTTACGGTAAAATACCGTTAAATTCACAGTTTTTGGAAGTGAAAAATAACAATTCATTGTAAAATTTACAGTGAAAAACCGTATATTGACATTCCCACAATTCCCTGCGTGATACTTCACATTTGATATATTTTCGTTGAAATAACTCTGTTTCTTCTTAGTTTTTCTCATTTTTTTCTAATCAGTTATGTACATTAGGGTTTTATGTTACATCTAATGTTGTTAAATTAATGTTTATTGCATTTTTAAAATTTCATGCATGTTAGCATGATGGTGTTTAGTGTGTGTGTGAATGACACTGTGTGCACCTTCTATATATTAGTATTGTGCTTCTCAGCTTGTGGAAAAGCTGCTTGTGATGAACTTTGATTCATCATGTGACTCTCATCACCACTGTGTTTGGTGACTGTCAGTGTATTATAAAGGTACAAAACAGATATTAGTACTTCATTAGGTTGGTAAATTAACATTATATCAGTTAATGAAATACGTTATTTTACCGTAATTTTAACAGATTTAAAATGTAAAATTCACATGTAACTCCGTAAGTATGTTTACGGTTTGATGTCATTTTTACAGTATTGTTCTGGTAACCACAGCTGCCGGTATTTTTCCGTAGAAACAACGGGATTTTTTTTACAGTGTACTTTACCATCATAGTGATCAGTGTTTTCTTTAGTTGGGTAGTTTGACTTGTCTTTGTAATGTTAGAGTTTCTCTGGCTGTTATAACTGAGGTTGTTATAGCAAGACAAGGAAGAGAAAACACAATCTGATGCTGTGGCTGCTTCATGATAAGAATATAATCATTGTGTAGTGGCTTAATTCACTGATCTTATGAATTTGAATTATACATTTAATATGAGCAATATCTTACTAACTTTGTTTTCTTGTGAATTGTGTAAAGATCCAGCACAGTCTTAATACGAACATCTGAATGAGTTTTAAAACAGATTGTACACTAAACACTTTTAACTACAGTGAGATTTACTCACAATATAT